>CM046662.1:61502311-62782311 GCA_025594165.1 Tamias sibiricus
ACCATGTCTTAAAAAAGAAAATAAAAAAAAGGTCTGGGGATATAGTTCAGTGTTTAAGCACCCCTGGTTCATTTGCTGGCACCCCAAAACAACAATAAAACAAAACAAAACAAAAAGAAGCTTAAATAATTCTGTTTGGGCGATAATTAAACTTTGAGGAAACTGTCTTGAAATTATCAAATGTATAGATAAAGATTTCTGAAGCATTATCAAAGCACTTTAAGCATATTAGAAACATCCACATAAATGTTAATTTTTGATACTACTATAAGAATTATGGGGCATCACATAAGATTGTGTTTCAAATTTTGTGTTACAAAATGCTCTGTTCTAATATAAACTGATTTGTTCTAAGTGTTTATGCAAGTTTATGTTGGATGCATTTTCCTCAAAAAAGAGACTGAGATAGTGCAACAAAAGTTTAGTAGTGGTTAACTCTGAAGCCTTGGAAAATAAAAGATTTCACTTCTCCTGCCTATTTTTTTTCTGTATATTCTGAATTTTCGCCAGTGATAGCCTATATTATTCTCTAACAGAAGCTTTAAAACATACAGAAAATTATAACCATCTGATGACTCTCCATGTACATATCAGCAAGCATTGGTGTTTACCAGCACATGGTCAATATTGTTTCTGTTATTCCTTTATTCACTATTTCTCAAAACTCTTCCTCATTCTATTATTTCAAAGCAAATCTAGGACAAGAAGTATAATTTTATCTAAATTCATCAGTGGGTATCTCTAAAAGGTTAGGAATCACTCCAACAAACTACCATATTATCTCATTTTAAACATCAGTGATTCCTTAACATTACAAAATATCTAGCTTATACTTATTTATTATTTGTTCTTTTTAGTTATAGATGACAGTAGAGTATATTTTCTAGCTTGTATTTAAATTTCACCAATTTTCTCAGTAATTTTTTTTTTTTTTTGTGTGTATGTGTGTGTATGTGTGTACGAATCAGTATTAAATAAGGTCCACACACTGAATTTGGTTATTATGTGTTTAAAGTGTCTGAAATACATACATTTAACACTTATAACTTTTATTATTGTTAATGTGTGAGAAAAAATAGGTTTTTTGTCCTGCATAATTTTCCACATTGTGGATTTTACTGACTGATAGTATACTGTGGTGTCATTTCATACATCCCTCTATTCCTTGCATTTATTATTTAAAAAACTGTCATATCTACAGGTTCAACCAGAGGTAGGTTAGTTTGATTTGGGGGATTAAGACAACTTGACTTGTGTCCTTCATTACCTGTATTGTGTCTTTCATAACTGTATTATACATGGATGCCCATCATGTGTCTATCTTTTTAGGGAAGGGAGGGGAGATGGGAATAAGAAAGACAGAAGAATGAATCAGACATAACTTTCCTGTATTCATATATGAAAACACCACCAGTGAAAATCCACATTGTGTACAACCACAAGAATTAGATCCTAATTAGAATAATTTATGCTCCATGTATGTATAATATGTCAAAATATACTCTACTGTCATGTATATCTAAAAAGAACAAGTGAAAAAAAAAAAAAAGAATGATCAGTTGTCAGTCTAATCCATCCATGACAAAATTCCAAATCAAATACTTCACCTACTCCTTTTAGGTCATTAATGATCACTGCTAGATTCATTTTCAAAGTAAATGATTTTTAAAGACCTGAATGAATTACATAATAGTAATATTTGCTATTTCATTTGAACAGAACTATCTATTTCCTTCATTAATGCACTTCATTCATTAAATAAAATAATGTTTATCCTGATAACAGACCTTTTTTTTTTTTTTTTCTTTTAGATTTGAGATAGTTTTGGAACCTCTTCAAAGACTTTTAAGGTGCTGTGCTCTTTCACTAGAAGAGCCGAAATATTGTTTTTGGAGCTGTTTTTGTCATGTGCATGAGTTTTTCTCCCTCCATCATGGTCAAGTGTAATTTTAACCTTAAACAAATGATCTGTTGATTTGAAATATCATGGGAAAATTCTGACCTAGAACATTTTCAAAGAGGGTAGTTACTGGAAAGACAAGAAAGCTAAGGACACTTGGCAAGGTGGTTAATACATGCTTTGCATAACTTTCTTCTTCCTCAAACTTTTTGATTTTAAATTTGGTTTCTCAATTTCCTGTAAACTAAATTTCAAGTAAGTGACATTCAAGGTCTTCATTTATCTGGCCCTAATGTACTTTTCACTGCTTTCATATCTGTCACTTTCCTTGCATTCTTTCCTCCAGTCAAACTAGACAGCTATTGGGATCTGTTGTCTCCCTAGGAGAAAAGTACTTTTCCCTTGCACACATAGGAACTTTACCTCACTATCTGTAAAGGTGCTTGCTTCTTTTATATCTTCACGTGTATACATTTTTTCTTATTACACTTATGATGGAAAGCTGCTGTTATTGGCTAACTCCTTGCCTTCCTATTTTTTTTTTTTCCTAAAAAAGTTAATAACCCAATTTCCTTCAGGGAACATATGTCCCCTACACAGAATTGTTAATCATAGTATCCAACACCAAGCATTAGATAGTTCTAGGCCCAAGCTAGATAAACTGAATGACAAACTCTCTAACAGTTTAATTATATCCAAAGCCATGAAAAATCGATAATGGTTAGAAATAATTAATTGGCAGCCAGATAAGTTTCTCAAGAATTAGTAACTAATATCTCCTGAGTGCTTGTCAAAGAACCCTTTGTACTGTGTGTAGGATCCTGGGTGCAAAATGTGGCAGGGATAGGTATTAGTACTTACTTTGTTGTTTTCTGGGTATCTTCTGTCCTTTCTTCTTTCTGACTTATACTCTTGTTTATTTTTCTACCCCAGACCAGAGTCATTCAAGAATATTGACTAAAAAAAACAAAAACCTTAGCCTTAAATTGCCAAACAAACTCTTGTAGAGGTCTTATAGAACAGCTTTTTTTTTTTTTTTTTTTTTTTTGTGCTTTCAAAAGGAGAAATAAAACTAGACCTGTACAAAACTGAGAGGAAGAGAATGCGATATTGAAGTTGTAAAGGGAAGTTAAACTGAACGGGCAGAAAGAAGAAGGACAAGAACTCTCAGAGGCTCTGGAAGCAAGGTGAAAGTTTCTCTGATTTTTCACTTGTGGGTAGCCTGCTGTTCAACAGTCCTGGTAACCATGAATCCCCCTGAAAAAAGGGGTAAGGAGACTTGGATACCTTATATAAAGATGAGGGTATAAACAGAAAACTGCAAATCCTTCATCCCTTGATTAAAGCAGAACTAAATAAAATCAGTGGGAAATTTCCCTACAATGAGGCAGTAGGAGACTCAATGTTAATTGTACTTCTTCCTTTCCAATTAGCTATACCTATCATATTTCTTTTGTTTCTAACTGCATGAATTTCAACTTTCAGAACAAATGAAATGGTAATGGCCATCCCTTGTTATATTTTTAACTTCCAATATTTATCCATTGAATAGAATATTATTAGTCTAAGATACCCATTTTCATGTGAGAAATCGTCTTTCTTTTCCTATATTTTTAATTGCTTTGCTTAAAAATGGATAAATTTTAATATTTATAAATGTCTCTTGATTTTTATATTGGGATACAATGATTTTTATTGGTTTTACTGAAGTGATGCATTTAATTAAATTCACTTCCTATAGCTGGCAATCCATATGTAATATAAACTCACAAAAACTCAAAGTGGATCAAGGTGTTAGACCAGAGACCCTGTGCATACTAGAAGAAAGAGTAGGTCTAAATCTCCATTATGTCAGATTAGGCCCCAACTTCATTAACATGTCTCCTAAAACACCAGAAGTAAAATCAAGAATCAATAAATGGATGGATTCAAAATAAAAAGCTTCTTCTTGGCAAAGGAAACAATTAGGAACATGAAGAGAGAGCCTACAGATGGGGGAAAATCTTTTTCACCTGACCTCAGATGGTGCATTAATGTCCAGGATATATAAAGAATTTATCTCTTTGTTATGAAGATAATGACTTATAAAGGTAAGGGAGGGGGGCTGAGAGGAATGAAGGAACTTTAAATAGAACAAAGAGGGGTGAGGGAGGGGAAGGGGCAGAGGGGATAGGAATGATGGTGGAATGAGTTAGACATCATTACCCTAAGTACACGTATGAAGACACAATTGTAAAAATACTTTATGTAAAACCAGCAACTTGAAAAATTGTGCTCTTTATATGTAATATGAAATTAATTGCATTCTGAAAACATGTATAACAAATTAGAATAAAAATAAATTAAAAAAAAACAACACCAAAAACCAAATAACCCAATCAATAAACGGGCAAAGGAACTAAACAGACACTTCACAGAAGAAATATGAATGGTCAACAAATATATGAAAAATTGTTCAACATCTCTAGCAATTAGAGAAATGTGAATTAAAACTACACTGAGATTTTATCTCACTTTAGTCAGAATGGCAATGATCAAGAATACAAGTAACAATAATTGTTGGCAAGAATGTGGGGAAAAAGGCACACTCATACATTGCTGGTGAGACTGCAAATTGGTGTAAGCACTCTGGCAAGCAGTATGGATATTCCTCAGGAAACTTGGAATGGAACCATTATTTGACCCAGTTATCCCACTCCTTGGCATATACTCAAAGGACTTAAAATCAGCATACTACAGTGATGCAGCCACATCAATGTTTATAGCAACTCGATTCATAATACTTAAGCTATGGAACCAAACTTTATGCCCTTCAACAGATGAATGGATAAAGAAAATATATATATATTCACAATAGAATATTACTCAGGCATAAAGAAGAATGAAATTATGGCATTTTGCTGGTAAATGGATGGAACTGGAGACTACCATGCTAAGTGAAATAAGCCAGTCCCAAGAAACCAAAGGCCAAGAATGTTCTCTGATATTCGGATGCTGACTCACAATAGGCAGAGCAGTGGGGGGGGATGGGGAGAAGTAGAGGTTCACCAATTTGGGATTTGGAGAGTGGAGGAGGTATTGAAGGGAGGGGAGATTGGAGGGAAAGACAGTAGAATGAATGGAACATAACCTTCCTATGTTCATATGTGAATATACCACCAGTGAAACTCCACATCATGTACAACCAAGAATGGGAAGTTATACTCCACATATGTATATGTCAAACTACATTCTACTGTTGTATAACTAAAGAGAACAAATAAAATAAAATTGCTTCCTAAAATTTAACCATGTTAGTGATGGTCAAATTTTAATAATGTATAGAAGTTGGCATACATCATTATTTTGCTATTTTCACATCTATATTCATAAGTGATTTGTCTTATCCTACTTGAACAATCTTTATTAGGTATAAGGAATAGGATTATACTCCTTCAGAAAAGTATGGTGCTATTGTCTGAATGTCTTCTCCAAAATTCATGTGTTGAAATCCTACTCTCCTAACCCTAGAATTCATCTAACCTCTTAATAGGTGGGGACTTCAGGAGGTAATGAGATCATGAGGGTGGAATGCCCATGAATACAATTAGTACCTTATAAAAGAGGAACAAAGAATCTTGTTTTTCCTTTCATTATGTGAAGACTCCACACGAAGGTACAATCTATGAGGAACAGGTCTCATCAGACTTTGAATCTGCTGGTACCTTGATGTTGGGCTACCCAGCCTGCAGAACTATGAGAAATAAATACTTTTTATTTAGAAGCCACCCAATCTATGGGATTTTGTTATAGCAGCCTGAAGAGGCTAAAACAATGGCAGTATGATATAATTTGTAACAACACAGGCTAAGTTCATATCTAAGCTTTACCACTTACCATCTATGTGACCTTTAACAAGTCACATGACCCACAAAGATTAGGGTGATAGAACAGAATGTAAATGCTATAAGCCCTCATAAGACAGAGGAATAACAAGCAAATGTTTGGAAGAAAGGAAAAGAAAAGTTATGTTTACCATTTCTTCATAGTTTTATAGCTGAGGTCAAAAGCACATAAATATACTAATTTGCCTATATTTAAATTAATGAAAGCAAAGATAAAAATCTAAGAAAGATAATACTAACCACTAATATTCAATCATGGAGGAAAGAGAGCTGAGATGAAGAAGAAATATATAAATTTATTCATTAATCAAAAAGGGCAGTAAGTAAATACTGTCTAAAGAAAAGGTTGATAAATATGGACCACAGGTTAAATCAGGTCCTGACCTGATTCTGTAGAAAGTTTACTGAAATATAGTCACACTCATTTGGTTACATATCATGTTTAACTGCTTTTTGTTGCAATACCAGAGCTGAGTAGCTGCCACAGAGAATGTCTGGTCTGAAAAACAGAATATTGACCATTTAATTTCTATGGAAAAAGCTTTCTCACCCTTGTTCTAAAAACAATGAGTACTACTAAGCATACTATATAAATTAAAACTATGAAGATAACCTCTTAATAAATAATATTATTTTATATTGTAAAAGAATCACTCAAAAAGTGATGAAAAAGAACAGCAGACTTCTGCATAGAAACAAAGGAAGTCAGAAAATAGTATTGGAAGCAAATAATTATTAACCAAGACTATCATTTGACAATGAGACTAAAGTTAGACCTTGTTCTGATAGATAAAACCTGAAAGGGCTTACCATTAACAGACTGTCATTAAGTATGTATTTTAGAAAGTAGGAAAGCAATATCAGAAAGAAAGCAGGAGACAAAAATTGATGAGGAAATCAATAAACATGTGAATAGATCTATATAAACATTGACTACATAAAGCCACAATGACTAGTTTGAAGATAAAATTAAAAGCCAAATTAAAATTTTTGATACAAATGTAAGTGCAAGCAAGTTAAAAAAAGAGGAAACAGTTCTGAGGCCAATGTATTCAGAGTTACTGAGATAAAATTAGATTTTATAAAAACAGTATTTTAAAATTTAAAGGGCAATTACAAAAAAAAGATTACAAAACAGCAGAGAAGGAAAACTAAAAAACATTTGAAGTGCTATTAAGAAAAAGGTGAAAAAAGTTAGTGGCCTAGAAATAACAATATATTGGAATCTATGGGACATGTCTAAAAGCATTGCACAAAGAAAAATGTTTCCCTCACTTAAGAAAATGGCTAAACAATTTAGAAAATATTACAAATTTGAAAAATAAGAAAAATGAGTGAAATACCTCACATTTACAGAAATAACTTTAAAAGTCAAGAGATTAAATTGTTTAGTTCTATAAATAAAATACAGAAAGATGAAATAATTGCCTTTTAAAAAATGTAAATTGAATTCAGATGAAAATCTAAACATAAGTTAATAGGAAAAAATAGTGGTTACGTCAAAATGTACCAGGCACAATTTTTGTTATTGTTGTTGTTGTTCCACTAAATCTTTAAAAACTGAAGAGGAATAACATATGGTTATCTTCAGAGATGCTTATAAGGCATTTAATAATACTTGACATTCATTTTTGAGTTTTAAATACATACCTCAGAGAAATAGAGCTTAATATCTTAAAAATACATATCTAAAACTAAAAGTCAATTTCTGTGTATGTGGAAGCACTTAGAAGCATTCTCATTAAAGTTGAAAACATACAAGGAGGTCCACTTTCATGCTATTATTTTATTTACTGGAGTTAATAGCTTTTCAAATAGGCAAGATAAAGTTATAAAAATTGAAAGGCACAGGTAAAATTATTACTATTTTTAGAGAATATAATTTTAACTTGTAAAAAAGCAATAGCCACAACTGAGTAAATTTTGTTTTTTTAATTGATACTTTTTTTTTTTTTTTTTTTTTTTTTTGGTACTGGGGATTGAAATCAGGGACACTCAACCACTGGGCCACATCCCCAACCCTATTTTGTATTTTATTTAGAGACAGGATCTCACTGAGTTGCTTAGCGCCTCTCTGTTGCTGAGGCTGGCTTTGAACCTGCGATTCTCCTATCTCAGCCTCCTGAGCTGCTGAGATTACAGGCCTGTGCCACTGATCCTGGCCTACATAAATATTAAAAACAATGAGAGTTTTGTAAGGTGAGTATGAAAATCAGTATACAGAAGTTCATTAGCCTTCACATTTGCCAATAACAAGCAGTTAGAAAATGAAAGATCAGACCCCAGTAATAACCTGAAAAAAACGTTTGGGGAAAAAAAAAGACAAATAGCAAAATGGAATATTTTTTGAAAATCATGGTAGGCAAAGGGCTGATTCTCCTAACATATGAAAAACTACAAATATGGAACAAAAGAGATCAAGAGACTAAAATAAATATAGTAAAAATAGTAGGTCATAGAAATTAAAATAAATGGCTATACGGGTTGTTTTCACTTCAGATGGTACATTAATGCTGTCCAGTAATCATGTTGCTTTCTTATTTCAATTACTCTATCATATTTTTTGTAGAGGACTAATTCATACCTTCACCTCTGTAACCATGTCCAATACTTTCTCTTATTCTGCACTGCTACTATTATTCTAAAAGCCTCCTAAATGGTAGCTGCAGCTATTCAGCCATTTGGATTAATTGATAAACTGAAAACACTTGTATATAGCCATGAGTATTTATTCAAATATTTATGAGATTTTTTTTTAAAAAAGGAAAACATTTAATCTACTATGTACCAAGTACTGTTCAAATTTGGGACATGGCAGAGAAGAAAACAAATTTATTCTATTCATAAAACCTACATTCTAAATGAAGGAGGCCGAAAACGACATGAAACCATAGATGTCAGGTGAATAGGACAGAAGAAAAGTAAAGCAACCAGGAAGGACTAATTGGTTGATATTTGGGTAGAGACCTGCAAGACTGAGGGAGGGAGCCTTGTAGTTATCAAAGTAGAGAACATAAATTCAAGTGCTCAAAAAAGTAAATCTAGGTATATTAATAATGTAATTATAATGCTTACAACAAATCTAAAAGTCTAATAGCATCTGACAAGCTCTCTTTTTATCACAGGTGGTGCCTGTGATTAAAACATTTCAGAACAAATTCACACCCATTTCAGACATCAGCTCAATTGGCTGTTGGTACTGTATGTGAAGGCTGTGAACTCCTGTGTGATAGAGCTAAGCTAACTATTGAGTATTCATACCATGTTTTGTATAAAAATAAACACAAATAACCCTCTTTCCTTCGTTGACCCTCCAAATTTTGGCCGTCTTTACTGAAAACATCCTTTTAATTTTATCCTGAAAACAACATGGAGAATGACTTTCTTTCAAAACAAGTTTCTCTTGAAGAGAAACACATGTTCAAAGTACAAACAACATTCCAGTATCTAACTTAAGGTTACTTAATTTCTGCAAGATGATATCATACTAAGACTACTGAATGTATTATCTGTTTTACAGTTCTGTAATTTAGGTCCATTCATACATGCAGACCCATTTGTTTTGTTTGTTTTTTGGTACCAGGTATTAAACTCAGGGACACTCAACCACTGAGCCACATCCCCAGTCTTGTTTTGTATTTTATTTAGACACAGGATTTCACGGAGTTGCTTAGTGCCTCATTTTTACTGAGGCTGGCTTTGAACTCATGATCCTCCTGCCTCAGCCTCCTGAGCACCTGGGATTACAGGTGTGTGCCACTGGGCCCAGCTCAGACCCATTAAAAAAAAAAAAAATTGTAGTTGTAGATGGACAGCATGCCTTTATTTTATTTATTTTTATGTGGTGCTGAGGATCAAACCCAATGTCTCACACGTACTAGGCAAGCGCTCTGCCACTGAATTACAGCCCCAGCCCCCACTTTTTCTTCTTCTTTTTGATAATGCAACTAGAGAACAACAGAGTACTAGGCCCAACATACTAGGGTGAGATTTTTAATAAGTGCCATCTAGTAAAGTGAACATGGTGGACAGAGAAGGCATGTGTCTGTAGTAGTTATGAGATCAGTCTGGCAGGCAGTTTGAAGTTCTATGATCTAGAAATGAGAACATTTCTTTTGGTTCAGTTTTGCTATTAGAAAAGAGCTACTTGTTCATTGTTCTTCATAGTGTTGGATCCATCCTCTTGGGTTCTCCATTTTCACCCTAAGATACATCTGAAGTGAATGATGTGAAGAGTAATGTCCTTTGGGGGCCTTTATAATTTTCATGACAGACTTCTTTATTGAGCAAGTTTAGGAGCCCTGAAATACTCTTAATGATGAAAAATTCAAAGACTTCTGAAGTTCAGTCTTGCAATTTCTTTGGTGTTACAAATTATTGTTTTTGAGAGGTATCCTGTCAATTACATACATTTGTAGCAGCTCCCAAATTTCTTTCCTAAATATAATTCTCAAGCTTGCCTTCTTTCCTCTTTTTCCACTACACCTGAAGGCTATCATGTTTAGGAGGAAATTTACACCCTCAGTCCTATCTATGCTGGCTCTAGAAGTCTTCTTTTGGAGAGGGGGAAAATTACTTATTGAGGAGGGGAACAGACTGAGGGAGAAAGAGAAGTAGGAAGAGCTGAAGCCGGAAGACTTAATAAAATTTTATGCACAATTTCTTATCATTTGGGACTATAGGTAATAGGTTTTCCATCCTCTTGCTTTTCCTTTTACTTGCAGACTAGCAAATGATTGCCATAGTTCACCTCCTTTTTAAAAAATCTCTTTGATAAATGCAAACAATAACAACCAACAACCCAATTTTTAATCTTTTCCCCTAGAGCTATTGGGTCAGGAGGCATGTGGTCCACTTTCTAAGTAATTACAAATGACCCCTTTATTGTTTTGTCCCTGTGTGACATGAATCTCCAGTTTCTAGCCCTGAATACTTTCACTTGGACCCTAAATTACATGAGGTCTTCCCCCACACCAAGCAGCATCGAAAAACAATTTCTGAATCAAATGATTCTACTTGTACTACTTTCTAAAAATCTAAAAATTTCAGTGGCTTAACACAACAAATGTTCCTTTGATGGTCACTTAAGTACAAATTGCTTAAGTGGAGGAAAGCATCTCACAGTTCTTCAGGCTGAGAGTTGTTCCTCCATTTTAAAGATGGGGAGTGGCATCTACTGTCTTGCTGGGAGTAGGCACTCATTTGAGGGGAAAAAAATATGGTATGGACTAGACTTGGAAGTGGTTTACTTAGATTTCTCTCACATTCTAGTTGAGACCTATGCAATTCTTAAGTCACGCGAGCCAAACGTAACTTCAAGAGAGAATGGGAAACATAGATTAGTTGAGTATTAATTGATTTGTTTGCCCATCTCTGCCAGAATGCACAGGAGTAAATTCCACATGAATTAAAGACTTAAGTGTAAACATACAAACCTAGAGGAAAACACAGCACTGGACAAAAATATAGGAGGATTGTTTGGGCATGTTATGAATTTTACAGGGCATAAGAGTTTTCATGGATGTTGGCAGGAGACATGAGGTCCTGGTTCAGAGAAAAGGGATTATATTACTTATGGCAAAGACAATATCCAGAGTGTGATGCTTGTGCCAGTTCCCTATGGGATGGTGGGTAGTAGTGGGTGAGACCACTCTAAGGCTTAATCTTAATGATTCACTAGAAACACTCATAGGACTCAGAAAATGCAATTGTACTCACAGAATGGTTTCTACAGAAAGGATATAGATTAAAACCATATGGAAAAGGTGCATGGAATGAATAGCAGGTACAAGTTTCCATGTGTCCTCTCCAGTGGAGTCATATACACACATCCCCAGCAATGACATAACAATATGCATGAAATGTTGCTGATCTGGGAAGCTCAGCTGAACCCTGATGCCCAGGGGGTCAGTTACTCATGTATGAATTGCCAACCTGATGGACTTCAGTTCCACAGACTTCAACCTCCCAGAGCAAAGAAATATTCAATAGAAATCATATTATTAGCATTAACTGGTCAATTTGGCATCCTGCAGTCTATAGGCTCACTGGTTGTCACCTAGGAGTGGGCCAAGACTCAGTCCTTAGATAGGCTTTGCTCAGGATGTGCTTAATTCTTTCAGCAATGATATGTCACAACCTACGAGAAGTGTTGCCAACCAAGTAGGATGCTCACCTGGACCTTGATGTCCATTTCTTTTTTATTTTAAGTGGGGCCAATTATATAGGCATGAAAAAGACACGCGCAACTGACCTCAGCTACTCAGTGTCCACTGTCCCACTGCACAGACAGGTACTTATCATAAATTATCTTGTCAGATAAACCATCTCATAAAATTAGTATCAGATGGCCCGAGGCCAACTTATAAATACAAAAACATTCTAATCAGGCAGAACAACAAGGGCTAATCTGAAAGGTAGGCACATCTTAGGAATGTGAAGACTGAGTAAGCCTGATGGGTTAACCCTATATGCCCACATTCTCCAGTGTCCTACAGAGGAAACCACAAGGGACCACAATTGGATACTTGCATATGAAGTAGACTGCAGTGTAGGAATACCACGTTTGGCTGATTTTTGTCCTAGGAAGGTGTTACTCACCCCTCAAGATTGGTCCCTGCAAATACAATCCTGAGAAATAATCCAGATGAAGAGCAGACAGGACTTTGTATTCTTGGAAGACTTAGAAAGAAAAGAGAATGTTCAAGGTTATGGCAGACTACCTTTGTCAATGAAGATAAGCTCTCTTAAGAAGACATAAAGCACAGATGACAACACTGAAGTGAATTATGAATTTGATTATATAAAATACTTCTAGAACATAAAGGATAGTATAAAGATGAAAGCAGGCCAAGGAATATAGGAAGCTAGAAAGATTATTACTCTCACTCTAAAAATTCTAACTGGATAAATTACAAAATCATAATTTGTCTTGAACCCAAAAAATGAGATGGTAAAAGACCAGAGATCTAATGATACCTCCAGTAAGTGACAAGAAGATAACTGGCTCACTTGTGAAGGAGCACAGAAGGAAGATAGGATAGTCCTATGGTTAAACTTTTTGGTGAACTACTACAGTTGTGTTTGAGCTAATTTGAGACTATAAAGTCCTGATAGTTTAAGAATAAGGGAAGTTTCACATTCATTCCTAAGCTAGAGATAAGTCTATAGTGGACACTCAGGAGAAAGAAGACAGAGATAAAGGAAAATGTACTGGATAGTTTGTCTTTTAGATGTGTTCTATTGAGGAATTTGTCCCTTGTTATTTCTACTAAAACATACTAAAACCAAAAATCAAAACATTTATTTAAGAAGAAATTGTTTTTGCTACATGCAGTGAAAGGGAATTGAAATCATTAATTCCAAATTGATCATTCCACATAAATTCAGCCAAATGAGTACAACATATAACAAACTCCCCTACCTGGTCCTATACTTAGCTTTATTTGTTCAATATGACTTGATGTTTTGGGTATATGTGTAACCAAAATACCTAAATAAGAACTACTTAGAGGAGGAAAAGTTTACTCATGGTTTCAGAGATTCAGTGCATGGTTGGTTACCTCCATTTCTCTGGGCCCAAAGTGAGGTAGAACATCATGGCGGCGGTGGGTGGTGGAGGAAAACTGCTCACTTCAAGGCAGTCAGCAAGGTGCTGGGGACAAAATGTAAACATCATAGACACACCTCTAATGACCACTTTCTCTAGCTACACCCTACTTGCCCACAGTTATCACCCAGTACAGTTGTCCTTTCAAATCATTAGTGCATCAAATAGATTAACCCAGCGAATAGGTTACAGCTCTCATAATCTAATCATGATCTTTCCGGTGATACTTCATATCTCAACCATACAGTATGCATGCCAGGAGTTGATACAAAATTTAAGTTGGGATAATTACAGTTAACCTGAGCAAACTGAAAACCAAGGAGACTGAATGTTACATAACCGCCCATGAATTAGAAGACATTGTAGAATCAGAATGAAATATGCGTTGTAAAATAGGCAGCAAAAGTTTGGGCAGATTGATGCTACTGACTTCCAAATAACCAATAGCTGGTTGATGGGTAGTGTGTAACACAAAACACCCCTAGAATTTGACCTGCTGGGACAAATAGTTGAACTGATCCAAGAAAACGTCCCTTGATGTTGCAGGCCTGAAAGAGGATGGGGATGTTGTGCGAAATATACAAATTCCTCTGGGCATCCACCCTTCTTACCTATTGAAAATAACCTGTCACAGGAAGGAAATCAAACACCATCACCAGGAGGCAGGTGAAGATTCACTGTGCCCAGAGTATTAAGTAGGTTTTCTAACTGGGAGAGGAGTCAGAAACTCCTGAGAAAGATTCATGGGAGGTTTAGCTGCCACAAGGAAAAGGGGCAGCATCACTGAGAAAGCTGTGATCTGAAGATCCAGCCAAAAGTCTATATGTTTCAAAACCACAGAAAATGTTTTAAGCATCAAAAGCTCAAAAAAATTCTTTCCATGACTTCTTTTCTGAGAAATCTGTTAGAAAATAAACTTCATCCTAAACAAAAAGACCAGGGACACTTTTCAGAAATTTAGAATTCAACACTCTTAACTGCAAATCTAATATTAAAACTAAGGTATTTATAGGGTAGAATAATAATAATATATGACAAAATTCTGTCATGTTCAATAATTTTAATGAAGTAAAAATAATGCAACTAGTAAAATCCCAGCACTGGGATTGAGGCAGGGGGTGTTTCAAAAGCCAGCCTCAAAGGCAGCAACTCAGTGAGACCCTAAATAAATACAAAAAAGGGCCAGCCGGCGCGGGTGGCGCACGCCTAATATTTGAGGCAAGGATCGCGAGTTCAAAGTCAATAAAAACTTAGCAACTCAGTCATTAAATAAAATACAAAAAAGGGCTGGGGATAATGGCATATTCCAAATTCAAAAAAAAAAAAAAAAAAAAAAAAAAAAGGGGGGGTGTTAAAAGGAGTAAATAAAAAAATATTTAGTAATAAAGTCATTACACAAAATAGATTCCAAATTTAAAAAAGAGGGGAACAGGGCATTAATAAAATAAGCACTAAAATACCAAGAACAAAGATAAATTTTCAAAACCAAATTAAAGATAAAACAAAAAGAAAGCACAACACTTAGCCAAGAAGGTGACAACTTCCCCTTAACCTTCACATGTTGCTTGTGAAACATCTCCAAAGTCAGACAGCATCTTCTGAGCTCTTTCATGAGTTCAGCATCTTCTCAGCTCTTTCCTGAGTCTGTGCACAGTCCTATGAATCTGCAGTTCTCTCTCTGATTCCAAGGAATATGTCAGAAACTGTCAAAGTCCCAATGGGTATTAAATTAATTTCCCAGATTTCCTTTTAATATACATATTTTTTAGTTGTTGATAGACCTTTATTTTTTATTTATTTATATGCGGTGCTGAGAATTGAACCCAGGGCCTCACACATGCCAGGCAAATGCGCTACCACTGAGCCACAGCCTCAGCACCCCCAGATTTCTTTTTAAGCTATTTTTTAAGGTTAACTTAGGTTTCACCTAATTATTATCCACTGAGATGAAGTTGATGTTACACAATTGCCTCTAATTGTTTCTGAAAAGCTGTCTTAAAGAAGCTTTGACTACGTCAAATAAGACAGCTGTGCAAATGGTAGTCTTCCAGGGCATAACCAAGCAGGTCAAAATAATGATAATTCTTAGGGAATGTTGTCTTTGGAGAAATTCCAACTGTTTCTTCCCCTCTGGTATCTGCCAGTCTGCTGGTTTATTTTATTTTATTTTATTGATTCTGGACTTTTGGTTTTCAAGGCCATAATGGAAGAAAGTAGGGAATAGACATGTGACAGGTAAGATACCATAACAATCATTGTTTTTATAGATTCAGACATTTTCTTTGAATAAATATTCCTTGGATTGATGCAAGCCTTGGATGAATTTCTGAGTTCTGACCTAATAGTTTGGACAGTTTTCTTATAGCTTTTAAGGAAAGAAGAATTTTTGGATGTTCTTATTCTGCTCTTCTGGCTGTTAATACTCCAGGTAACTGTCAAAGAGTTTTAAAATCAAGCTGGATGCGGCAGTACATGCACCTGTAATCCCAGCTACTTGGGAGGTTAAGGAAGGAGGATTGCAAATTTGAAGCAAGTCTGTGTAATTTAGTAAGATTTTCAAAATAAATATAACTTGCTGGGGATGTAGCTAGTAGTATAATGACTTCTTAGCATGTGCGAGGCCCTGGGTTCAATCTCCCAGGACCACAAAACAAAACAAAACTAAACATCAATATGTCTTCAGGTTAATGAAAAAAAAAAAAAAAAAAAAAAAGCCTCTAAACAAATACTGAACTTTGGCTTAGTTGATTTCTCTTTTATAGAGGAATCTGCTAGCAATTCTGAGATGGACTTCTGTGTGTTGCAGGGTTGAGTAAATATGTAAATATATTGTAGAAAATGAGAACCAGCTTTCTCACTGTTAGTGTCAAAGGACCACATGTCAAAAGGACACAGGCGATAGTTGACAAAACTCCCGTAAGCCAAATTAAGCACAATATGAATACCCAAATAAATAATAAAGGACTTCTATTTCTTATTAACTATGGAATCACAGAGCTGATTTGAACTTCTATATTAAACTAGAAAACTATAAAATACATGAAATAATGTATTTTTAGACAATGGACAACAGGCGCACAAGATTGCAAATTCTGAGAGAAGAAAAACGAATGAATCCAATGCCACAAGTATACCAACTCACAGTTTGAAGAGTTTCCAAACTACAGAGAAAAAGGAAAGAACCCCCAAAGAGCTTGGTGGCCTCACTGAATTGAAAAGATGAGTTCAGAGTTAAGGAAGAACAATGGAATTTATGAAGGCAACCTATATTGTAGAGGAAGAAGATGCAAAGAAAGAGAGAACGTGCTCTTGATATCTCTAGAAGGGTCCCCTCAAGTCTGTGGTAGAAAACTTGATTTGTACACTGAATGTGAAGAATCCACCAAAGTCAGAGGAAAACAAACAAACAAATAAACAAAAACATTAGAAGGGAATGAGGAGAATAATCCCAGGAGCTTATAAAAGGCTAGGAATAGTTGTGTGTATAATAACCACAACAGAAAGATTTCTTAATAGACAAATTACCAGGTAGAGTTATTAGGAAAGGTAATGTCCCCAAATAAGTGGGGCCAAATGTGCCCCAGATCAGGGCTTCTCAACCTCAGCATCATAAATTTTTGAGCTGGAAAATTCTGACTTTTTTGTTTTTTTTTTTGTACCGGGGATTGAACTCAGGGGCACTCGACCACTGGGCCAAGTCCCTTTTTTGTATTTTATTAGAGACAGGGTCTCACTGAGTTGCAAAGTGCCTCGCCATTGCTGAGGCTGGCTTTGAACTCACGATCCTCCTGCCTCAGCCTCCCAGAGTGCTGGGATTACAGGTGTGCGCCACCGTGCCTGGTGAAAATTCTGTCTTTTATGTACTGTACAAAGTTTAAGTAGCATACCTGGCCTGTATCTATTAGATATAGCACCTTCTCTTGAAACCGCACCCCTCTTGGTGACAACACAAACTATTTCCAGATGTTGCCAAATGTCCCTTAATGGCTGTTCTAGACCTATTCTAAAAGGACAAATATGATTTTAAGTAACCTCACCACATTCCAGAAGAAAGTCCCACAGTATTTCCATGTCACAAAATCTAGCAGCCAATAAATGTAAAACTTTTCCCTCCAACTTTTCAGTTGGACTCTTAATTCTTAGCTCCTTCCAGTGGGGGTAAGAAGTTTTGGCCAGACCTGGCAGTCTGGAAGATAGTGCTTTCAACCTCACAGTTTGTTAAAGCTGGAGTAGGTTGGCACAGAGACATTTTTCTTTCACTTATTTTTTGTCATTCTGAAATTAAAATAAAAATTTAAAAGAAGTGCAAAAATTTTTGTACTCAATAAAGTAAAAAACCTTTTTTTTCTATGATGTCTTAAATTCCATTGTTCTATTTACCTAAATTTTTAAGCTTTTAAAATTGGGAGAAATTACTCTTGAGACAAATAATTCAGGATAACCAGATGATCTTCCCTGTCATTAACAGCATTAACATGCAGGAAACATGGAATTAAGTTAGCATTGTTTAGTTAACTAACAACCTTTCATTTCTTCCAGAGTAGCAAACAGTGAAACATTTGAAGGCATTTTTTAAAACTGTTTTCTTTTAAAATAACAGTACTGTAATATATAAAGTAGCCATTCCTTGGTGAGTCTAACTCTGCTCAACCATAAGAAGAAACGCTCTTCCTTCTAGAATTTGTTTTTTATAAATTACAATCTATGCCAGGAGGATGGCACATGCCTATAATCCCAGTGGCTTGGAGGCTGAGACAAGAGGATCAAGAGATCAAAGCCAGCCTCAGCAATGGCGAGGTGCTAAGCAACCCAGTGAGACCCTGTCTCTAAATAAAAATACAAAACAGGACTGGGATGTGGCTCAATCTCTGGTACAAAAAAAAAAAAAAAAAAAAAAAAAAGAAAGAAACAACAATAACAAAACCGCATGAAAAAAAAATTATAATCTATGATTTTTTCAAAAAAAATTTTTATAAGAGTAAATAAGTAAATAGTATTCCTTCTTGATTTAATAGAAATATTTACAAGAAGTAAAATATAAAAATGAATTTTCGTTTTTTGTTGCTATATTTAAACAATTTGCCTTAGTAACTAAAATATAACTTAAAAACCCAAATTTCAGAATTGAAAAACTACTTTAGAACAGTAAAGTAGTACATGACCACAAGTAATTAGAAGCATAATGAAAAGGTTAGTGTTTATTTATATAATTTATTTTCTTTACATGCATAATAAAGTAACTACTTTTGCTCAAAAGAATAACTTCTAACAAAGGTTATTTTAAATAACTAAGAGGTCCTCAAAATTTTCTATTAATATTTTAAATATACCTTGACATTTATTTTCATGACAAAAACAAACAAATAAACAAAAATCCTGAACCAGGGAAATATACTTCATGACATGAATAAATGAGAAATCCTAAGATTACTATAATTCCCTGCAGGAGCCCTGTTTGGGGATTGACTTGAATTGCAGTTGATTATGAGCCGTGGAGATTTGGCCATTGTCGCCACCCGTAGTCTCACGGGATTTGTTGTGGGATCTCGAGTGACTTGGCCGAAATTGCTGATCGGGTCAGCGCCATTTTAGTGGTGTGTTTGGCGTGTGTTTAGTTGTTGTTAGAACCAGAGAGAAAAGTTATCAGAATAAAAAGCTGTTTGTCTCCAGTTTGCTTCTGAAGTTCTTCCCGCGGCTCCGTTGCTCCAAGCGCTTCAGGCGGCTACAGGTGGCGGCCCGTACGGGGAACTTCGGAGCGGACAGGTAAGAACTGAAAGGTCTCTAAAGATGGGTTCGAATATAACTGAATCCCAAGTGATAGAGGCTATGCAAAGACTCCTTGATATACCTGACTCTGTTCTCAGTGAGGAGTATATAGACAAAAGTGAAAGTGATCAAAAAAGTGTAGATTCAATGGGCCAAATGAGACCAGTAAAGAGAGTATTAGAAGAGACCCAAAAATGACAAAAATCCAAGCTATTAAAGCTATTCGGGAGTTATTGGCGAAAGCTGAAGGATACTTGCTCTCACTGGAATCAGGGCCTCAGGATATTGCTGTCAGTGAAATTAGCAGTGGTGAGGAAGCTAGTAAAAGTGATCCTGAGAAAATGAGGAAAAAGAAATTTACAAAAGACCGAGAAAAAGGTCCGTCAGGCAGAGGAGTCACTTGTGTCCTCTACTCCCCCATGGGTGGAATCCATTACAGAAAATATGAAGGGTATTACTAGGCATTTGCATACCCTAGAAACAGAAATAAAAAGTCTTTCTGATCGCTTATGCGCTCTCGAGGACAACTCACAGATACATTGGGAACCGCCAGCATTTGAAAAGAAAAATGGACAGAGTGTCCATCAGTCAGTAGATTTCAAAACAATAAAAAATCTCAAAGAGGCAGTAATGACTTATGGGCCCCAAGCTCCTTTCACGTTGAGTATGCTGGAGTCCCTTAACACCTTTAGCTTAACCCCCTCAGACTGGAAAAGTCTATGTAAAGCAACATTAAGCGGGGGGCAATTCTTGGTTTGGCGATCGCAATTCCAAGAACTTTGTATAGAAACGGCTAAAAGAAACGCGGCTGCAGGGTTTGAAAACTATAATATAGACATGCTCACAGGAGAAGGGCAATTCGCAGACTTACAGGCTCAAACAGATTATGACCCAGATATATATGCTCAGATAAATGCAGCTGCCTTAGAGGCATGGAAAACTGTACAAGGACCTGGGGATCTACAAGGTAGCTTGTCAAAAGTGATTCAAGGACCTAATGAGCCGTATGCCGACTTTGCTGATCGACTTTTGAGAACTGCAGGTAGTGTGTTTGCAGATGTTGACCAAGCTATGCCATTAGTTGTTCAATTAGCTTATGAAAATGCAAATAAATGGTGCCAAGCAGCCATCAGGCCATGGAGAACTAAAAAGGATCTTTCCGTATATATACAACTATGTAAAGATATAAATGACGCCTTTGTCACAGGAAATGTGATTGCAGCCTCAATGAGAGGTGCTTCCTCTCGAAATTTCACAAAGGCTAAACGTAGATATTATAATCAATCAGGATATTCCAGGCAAAATTATCATAATCAATCAGGCAATTCTAGGCAAAATCCCAAAAGAGAAATAAGACCAAGCTCATATCGTGCCCCAGGCCGCTGCCCCAGGTGTAAAAAGGGAAATCATTGGGCCAATAAATGCCATTCAAAATTTGACATCCATGGAAATCCTTTGTTCAGGAATTCAAAAAAACGGGGCACGGGGCCCAATACCCCGGGGCCCACAAATGTATGGGGCATTGCAGAAGGAGTATCCTCAAGCATCCACTCAGATGCTTCCCCGACACAATCCCTACTACCCATCCACTCCCTCGCCAGAGGAACAAGAGGAAATGCAGGATTAGACCTCTGTTCCACCGCCCGAATAGTGTTAACACCTGAAATGGGGGTTCAACTGATTCCCATAGGAGTCAGGGGACCTCTTCCCTCAGGGACTGTAGGACATATTATCGGGCGTAGTCCTAAAAGCTTATTAGGTTTGCAAGTGACCCCAGGTGTAATAAACTCAGACTACAAAGGGGAAATAAAAATAATGCTTAGCTCACCCCAAAGTATAACTTCTGTTAATCAAGGAGATAGAATTGCTCAGTTGCTTCTCCTTCCCAATTTACATAATTCATTTAAAATGGGTATGCCTCAAGAAGGGAACAATAGAGGATTTTGTTCCACTGACTCAAGTCCCATGGCTTGCTGGGTTCGAGACTGTTCAAGGAGGCCTATGTGTAAAATAAAAATCCAAGGAATAGAAATGGAGGGATTAATAGATACTGGAGCTGACTCTTCCATTATTAATTTACGCCAATGGCCCAAGCACTGGCCTCTGCAAAAAGCTTCAACCAGTTTAAGAGGCTTGGGATATAATAACCTCCCAGATAAAAGTGCAGTAATTTTAAAATGGGAGGATGATGAAGGCCATAAAGGAACATTTCAGCCTTATGTTTTTACCTAATCTACCGGTTACTTTATGGGGAAGAGATATTTTGCAACAAATGGGAGTACACCTTGCAACCAAGCCTGCAGATGTTAAATGTGAAAACCTACAGGGTAATCTTAACCATAAAAGAACTCATTATCAAAAAGTACAGAGTAATCTTAACCCTAAAAGTAATCATTGTCATAAAGGAAAAAGATATTTTTTGGGGGGGCCACTGAGAAAATAATTTTGAAAATACCATGGCTTTCTGATAAGCCAGTGTGGGTCCCTCAGTGGCCCCTATCTAAAGAGAAATTACAAGCGGCCCACCAATTAGTTCAGGAACAATTAGAAGCAGGTCATATAGAACCTTCCACCTCTCCCTGGAATTCCCCCATATTTGTGATCAAGAAAAAGTCAGGAAAATGGCGATTGTTACATGATCTTAGACAAATCAATAAAACCATACAAGTTATGGGGCCTACTCAACCTGGACTTCCTAGTCCCGTAGCTATTCCAAAAAATTTCCATCTTATTCCTCTTGATATAAAGGATTGCTTCTTTTCTATTCCCCTACATCCTCTGGATGCCCCCAGGTTTGCTTTTTCCGTTCCTTCTATGAACAATAATGGCCCTGATCAGAGATATCAATGGAAGGTTTTACCACAGGGAATGGCTAATAGCCCCACCATATGCCAAATATATGTGGACAAGGCTATCCAACCCATTAAAAATAAATATCCAAACCTCATGTGTCTACATTACATGGATGATATTTTATTGGCCCACCCTAATCAAAAAATCTTATTTAATATATTCAGTGATGTGGTAGAAAATTAAAAAAAATATGGATTATATATAGCAGAAGAAAAAGTTCAAACCAGATCTCCCATATTATATTTAGGATTTAAAATCATGGATACTTTTGTTAGACCCCAAAAAAATTTTAATAAATAAAGAACATTTGACCACCCTCAATGATTTCCAAAAACTACTGGGAGACATTAATTGGCTTCGCCCTACACTAAATCTCACTACTGGCCAACTAAAACCCTTATTTGACATCCTTCGTGGAGATCCTGATCCATCTTCACCACAAACATTGACTCCTGATGCTAGGAAAGCTTTAAAGTTAGTAGAAAAAGCCATCGAAGGAGCTCATTGTGATAGATTTGATTTAACTCAACCGCTGATGTTGATTATTATTTCTTCACAATATACACCCACAGGAGTATTTTGGCAACAAGGGCCTTTATTATGGATACATTTGCCCGTCTCTCCTAAAAGTATAATTGAATCTTATACCTCCATGGTGGCTAAAATTATTCTTCAAGGACTTAAGACTTCTACTAAAATATTTGGCATTCACCCTGCTACTATTATTACTCCCTATTCATCATCACAGATTGAATACTTATGCTTCAATGATAATGATTGGGCTATAGCTAAATGCTCTACTTCTGCAAATTTTGATAATCATCTTCCTAAGTCCCCTATATTATCTTTTTGTATTAATCATCCTATTATATTTCCACAGGTAATAAAAAATCAACCTATTCCTAAGGCATTTAATGTATTTACAGATGGGTCCTCAAATGGTACTGCTACAGTAGTCACTAAAAAAGAAAATATGACTTACATAACTGCACACAAATCAGCTCAACTAGTGGAACTGGAAGCTGTGGTAAGAGCTCTGGAAAATTTTAGGGACCAGCCCGTAAACATTTTTTCAGATAACCACTATATTGTACAAGCCGTCCCAAAATTAGAGTTAGCAGGACCAATAGCACCTCATACTCCAGCCTTTAAATTGTTTTATCAAATACAAAAACTTTTGTGGGCAAGAAAAGAACCTCTATTCGTAGGCCATATTAGAGCACATACTAATTTGCCTGGTCCCCTCCATGAAGGTAATCAAAAGGCTGATGAACTTACAAAAACAGTATTTATACTTTCAGCGCTACAACAAGCTACTTTATTTCATTCCCAGTTTCATGTCAACAGCACCACCTTGCAACGTAGGTTTAAAATCACAAAGGAGCAAGCCAGAACAATTGTAAAAGATTGTAAATCTTGTATGACACATTTTCCCAATCCTCATTTTGGAGTTAACCCTAGAGGATTAATGCCCAATCATTTGTGGCAGATGGATGTTACTCATGAGCCAAGTTTTGAAAATTGCGATTTATTCATGTGACCATAGATACATGCTCAGGCATGATTTTTTGCTTCCTTACATTCTGGAGAAAAAGTTAAAGATGTTACATCTCATTGTTTGCAAGCTTTTGCTGCATTGGGCATCCCAAAAATGCTTAAAACAGATAATGGCCCTGCATATACGTCCTCATCTTTCAAACAGTTTTGCGCAAAATTCAATATATCCCATAAAACAGGCATCCCATACAATCCTCAGGGTCAGGGCATTATTGAAAGAGCAAACCGAACACTGAAAATTATGTTATTAAAACAAAAAGAAGGAAATTGGAAAAGTCCTAAGGACAGATTGGCAGTTGCCCTGTTTACCTTAAATTTTTTAACTTTAGACTCTAATGGTTATTCTGCTGGGAGACAGACATTGGAATCCACACCAACAACATAAACCTTTGGTTTACTGGAAGGATGTTCTTTCAGGTACATGGAAGGGTCCAGATCCAGTATTAATTTGGGGAAGAGGATCTGTTTGTGTTTTTCCAAAAGACGAATCCTCTCCAATATGGATACCATCTAGATTAATAAAACAGGTACCACATCAAAATGATCAAGATGAAGTTATTGAAGAATCAAGATTAATAAAAAAGGTACAAAATTCAGAGGACCAAGATGAAGGTATAGAATGATTCCCTCAAAAGAGTCCTTCAAAATATTTCACAACTTAAGTGTCATTCCTCCTGGCCGGGACGAGGAGATCTCTCTTTAGTGTGCACACAATTGTATTTTTTTTTTCTTTTCTTTTTATACATGTCTTTATGTCTGTACATTTGTCTATATTTCATGTTAATGTGACGTCACAAATATATGTTTGTATGTTTGTTCGTCTGTCCAGTGTGACGTCACAAAGAACAAAGTGCTTATGAAAAAGAAAATATACATATATATATGGATCCAAATAACTTTAATTCATTTTAGGTTAAGAGTATTCAATTTAGGTAAATAATTTTATAAATGAAGGTACTTTCAATTTTGATTTATAGGTGTCCCTGGGACTTCTCTTTAGCAAACAATATGACTAGTGCTATATAACCTGATATTTTGGTGTTTTGACTTAAGATTGTTTATTTGTTATTAACTTCATTTGTTTAATAGCTCATTAATTTCAATTATCTCAACAGGTAAAAAATTGCTCTGTATACAGAGACTCAAGGGTTCCAGCTAACAAATTATTTCTCTCAAGTGCCTTTACCTTTTCTTTAATCTATCTTTAATGCAGTAATTACCCTCAGTCTTTCTTTGTTTTTTTCTAAATATGACATTTTTCCAACTTATGTTTGTAGAAGCTCAACCAGCGATGTATGTGTGAACAAAAATCAACTTTAATTTTCTAATCTAATTATTCTATTTTGTAGTTTGACAACTCGCCTCTTGACTCAGTGCTGCAATAGCACTGCCTTTCCTTTAATAATTGATGCTTGAGTTTCTAGGTAGCGGGCCCTGAAGGTTTGCCGGTGGCATTGTCTAAACATAAAAAAGACGTCTGCTGCTACAGCTGCAGGGATCGCAGCCGCCGCAAGCATCCCTGCTGCTCAAACATCAAACAACCTCACCAACAGTGTTGCCTCTGCTCTACATGCATGGGGCCTCCTACATCAACATGTTATAACAAATGGACATTTTGATCTTTCATTGTTTGGGACTTTACGGGACAATGCCTTGCGGGTATTTGTCTAGAGAACTCAGTGTGTTACTTGATGGAACTTAAGGCATCTGATTTGTTTAAACAATTTGATATGCTATGCAATTTGGCTCATCATCAAAAGGCTTGTCACCTTAAAGCCGCAACATCTCCTCAC
Organism: Tamias sibiricus; assembly: GCA_025594165.1. Lineage (NCBI taxonomy): Eukaryota > Metazoa > Chordata > Mammalia > Rodentia > Sciuridae > Tamias > Tamias sibiricus. Next base: position 61,527,674 of record CM046662.1, read on the forward strand.
AATTGGACGGCTGTTAGTCATCATTACACAGTCGATTCTAAAGGGCTCCATTGGATGGCTGGTTAGCCAATGACGGGTAAGATCCCCAGAGGGGGACAACCTAAGACAGGCACAGTCGCACGGGACAGTCTCATGTGGCCGACATATCAACCTAAGACAGGAGTCAAGGGCACAGACTTGATTATCCGATGACGGGTAAGAATGTTGGTTGCACATAGACGTCCTAGAGCATTACCTCTTTTAAAACAAAAAGGGGGAAATGCAGGAGCCCTGTTTGGGGATTGACTTGAATTGCAGTTGATTATGAGCCGTGGAGATTTGGCCATTGTCGCCACCCGTAGTCTCACGGGATTTGTTGTGGGATCTCGAGTGACTTGGCCGAAATTGCTGATCGGGTCAGCGCCATTTTAGTGGTGTGTTTGGCGTGTGTTAGTTGTTGTTAGAACCAGAGAGAAAAGTTATCAGAATAAAAAGCTGTTTGTCTCCAGTTTGCTTCTGAAGTTCTTCCCGCGGCTCCGTTGCTCCAAGCGCTTCAGGCGGCTACAGGTGGCGGCCCGTACGGGGAACTTCGGAGCGGACAGGTAAGAACTGAAAGGTCTCTAAAGATGGGTTCGAATATAACTGAATCCCAAGTGATAGAGGCTATGCAAAGACTCCTTGATATACCTGACTCTGTTCTCAGTGAGGAGTATATAGACAAAAGTGAAAGTGATCAAAAAAGTGTAGATTCCAATGGGCCAAATGAGACCAGTAAAGAGAGTATTAGAAGAGACCCAAAAATGACAAAAATCCAAGCTATTAAAGCTATTCGGGAGTTATTGGCGAAAGCTGAAGGATACTTGCTCTCACTGGAATCCTGGGCCTCAGGATATTGCTGTCAGTGAAATTAGCAGTGGTGAGGAAGCTAGTAAAAGTGATACTGAGAAAATGAGGAAAAAGAAATTTACAAAAGACCGAGAAAAAGGTCCGTCAGGCAGAGGAGTCACTTGTGTCCTCTACTCCCCCATGGGTGGAATCCATTACAGAAAATATGAAGGGTATTACTAGGCATTTGCATACCCTAGAAACAGAAATAAAAAGTCTTTCTGATCGCTTATGCGCTCTCGAGGACAACTCACAGATACATTGGGAACCGCCAGCATTTGAAAAGAAAAATGGACAGAGTGTCCATCAGTCAGTAGATTTCAAAACAATAAAAAATCTCAAAGAGGCAGTAATGACTTATGGGCCCCAAGCTCCTTTCACGTTGAGTATGCTGGAGTCCCTTAACACCTTTAGCTTAACCCCCTCAGACTGGAAAAGTCTATGTAAAGCAACATTAAGCGGGGGGCAATTCTTGGTTTGGCGATCGCAATTCCAAGAACTTTGTATAGAAACGGCTAAAAGAAACGCGGCTGCAGGGTTTGAAAACTATAATATAGACATGCTCACAGGAGAAGGGCAATTCGCAGACTTACAGGCTCAAACAGATTATGACCCAGATATATATGCTCAGATAAATGCAGCTGCCTTAGAGGCATGGAAAACTGTACAAGGACCTGGGGGATCTACAAGGTAGCTTGTCAAAGTGATTCAAGGACCTAATGAGCCGTATGCCGACTTTGCTGATCGACTTTTGAGAACTGCAGGTAGTGTGTTTGCAGATGTTGACCAAGCTATGCCATTAGTTGTTCAATTAGCTTATGAAAATGCAAATAAATGGTGCCAAGCAGCCATCAGGCCATGGAGAACTAAAAAGGATCTTTCCGTATATATACAACTATGTAAAGATATAAATGACGCCTTTGTCACAGGAAATGTGATTGCAGCCTCAATGAGAGGTGCTTCCTCTCGAAATTTCACAAAGGCTAAACGTAGATATTATAATCAATCAGGATATTCCAGGCAAAATTATCATAATCAATCAGGCAATTCTAGGCAAAATCCCAAAAGAGAAATAAGACCAAGCTCATATCGTGCCCCAGGCCGCTGCCCCAGGTGTAAAAAGGGAAATCATTGGGCCAATAAATGCCATTCAAAATTTGACATCCATGGAAATCCTTTGTTCAGGAATTCAAAAAACGGGGCACGGGGCCCAATACCCCGGGGCCCACAAATGTACGGGGCATTGCAGAAGGAGTATCCTCAAGCATCCACTCAGATGCTTCCCCGACACAATCCCTACTACCCATCCACTCCCTCGCCAGAGGAACAAGAGGAAATGCAGGATTAGACCTCTGTTCCACCGCCCGAATAGTGTTAACACCTGAAATGGGGGTTCAACTGATTCCCACAGGAGTCAGGGGACCTCTTCCCTCAGGGACTGTAGGACTTATTATCGGGCGTAGTCCTAAAAGCTTATTAGGTTTGCAAGTGACCCCAGGTGTAATAAACTCAGACTATAAAGGGGAAATAAAAATAATGCTTAGCTCACCCCAAAGTATAACTTCTGTTAATCAAGGAGATAGAATTGCTCAGTTGCTTCTCCTTCCCAATTTACATAATTCATTTAAAATGGGTATGCCTCAAGAAGGGAACAATAGAGGATTTTGTTCCACTGACTCAAGTCCCATGGCTTGCTGGGTTCGAGACTGTTCAAGGAGGCCTATGTGTAAAATAAAAATCCAAGGAATAGAAATGGAGGGATTAATAGATACTGGAGCTGACTCTTCCATTATTAATTTACGCCAATGGCCTAAGCACTGGCCTCTGCAAAAAGCTTCAACCAGTTTAAGAGGCTTGGGATATAATAACCTCCCAGATAAAAGTGCAGTAATTTTAAAATGGGAGGATGATGAAGGCCATAAAGGAACATTTCAGCCTTATGTTTTACCTAATCTACCGGTTACTTTATGGGGAAGAGATATTTTGCAACAAATGGGAGTACACCTTGCAACCAAGCCTGCAGATGTTAAATGTGAAAACCTACAGGGTAATCTTAACCATAAAAAAACTCATTATCAAAAAGTACAGAGTAATCTTAACCCTAAAAGTAATCATTGTCATAAAGGAAAAAGATATTTTTTGGGGGGCCACTGAGAAAATAATTTTGAAAATACCATGGCTTTCTGATAAGCCAGTGTGGGTCCCTCAGTGGCCCCTATCTAAAGAGAAATTACAAGCGGCCCACCAATTAGTTCAGGAACAATTAGAAGCAGGTCATATAGAACCTTCCACCTCTCCCTGGAATTCCCCCATATTTGTGATCAAGAAAAAGTCAGGAAAATGGCGATTGTTACATGATCTTAGACAAATCAATAAAACCATACAAGTTATGGGGCCTACTCAACCTGGACTTCCTAGTCCCGTAGCTATTCCAAAAAATTTCCATCTTATTCCTCTTGATATAAAGGATTGCTTCTTTTCTATTCCCCTACATCCTCTGGATGCCCCCAGGTTTGCTTTTTCCATTCCTTCTATGAACAATAATGGCCCTGATCAGAGATATCAATGGAAGGTTTTACCACAGGGAATGGCTAATAGCCCCACCATATGCCAAATATATGTGGACAAGGCTATCCAACCCATTAAAAATAAATATCCAAACCTCATGTGTCTACATTACATGGATGATATTTTATTGGCCCACCCTAATCAAAAAATCTTATTTAATATATTCAGTGATGTGGTAGAAAATTTAAAAAAATATGGATTATATATAGCAGAAGAAAAAGTTCAAACCAGATCTCCCATATTATATTTAGGATTTAAAATCATGGATACTTTTGTTAGACCCAAAAAAATTTTAATAAATAAAGAACATTTGACCACCCTCAATGATTTCCAAAAACTACTGGGAGACATTAATTGGCTTCGCCCTACACTAAATCTCACTACTGGCCAACTAAAACCCTTATTTGACATCCTTCGTGGAAGATCCTGATCCATCTTCACCACGAAACATTGACTCCTGATGCTAGGAAAGCTTTAAAGTTAGTAGAAAAAGCCATCGAAGGAGCTCATTGTGATAGATTTGATTTAACTCAACCGCTGATGTTGATTATTATTTCTTCACAATATACACCCACAGGAGTATTTTGGCAACAAGGGCCTTTATTATGGATACATTTGCCCGTCTCTCCTAAAAGTATAATTGAATCTTATACCTCCATGGTGGCTAAAATTATTCTTCAAGGACTTAAGACTTCTACTAAAATATTTGGCATTCACCCTGCTACTATTATTACTCCCTATTCATCATCACAGATTGAATACTTATGCTTCAATGATAATGATTGGGCTATAGCTAAATGCTCTACTTCTGCAAATTTTGATAATCATCTTCCTAAGTCCCCTATATTATCTTTTTGTATTAATCATCCCATTATATATCCACAGGTAATAAAAAATCAACCTATTCCTAAGGCATTTAATGTATTTACAGATGGGTCCTCAAATGGTACTGCTACAGTAGTCACTAAAAAAGAAAATATGACTTACATAACTGCACACAAATCAGCTCAACTAGTGGAACTGGAAGCTGTGGTAAGAGCTCTGGAAAATTTTAGGGACCAGCCCGTAAACATTTTTTCAGATAGCCACTATATTGTACAAGCCGTCCCAAAATTAGAGTTAGCAGGACCAATAGCACCTCATACTCCAGCCTTTAAATTGTTTTATCAAATACAAAAACTTTTGTGGGCAAGAAAAGAACCTCTATTCGTAGGCCATATTAGAGCACATAATAATTTGCCTGGTCCCCTCCATGAAGGTAATCAAAAGGCTGATGAACTTACAAAAACAGTATTTATACTTTCAGCGCTACAACAAGCTACTTTATTTCATTCCCAGTTTCATGTCAACAGCACCACCTTGCAACGTAGGTTTAAAATCACAAAGGAGCAAGCCAGAACAATTGTAAAAGATTGTAAATCTTGTATGACACATTTGCCCAATCCTCATTTTGGAGTTAACCCTAGAGGATTAATGCCCAATCATTTGTGGCAGATGGATGTTACTCATGAGCCAAGTTTTAGAAAATTGCGATTTATTCATGTGACCATAGATACATGCTCAGGCATGATTTTTGCTTCCTTACATTCTGGAGAAAAAGTTAAAGATGTTACATCTCATTGTTTGCAAGCTTTTGCTGCATTGGGCATCCCAAAAATGCTTAAAACAGATAATGGCCCTGCATATACGTCCTCATCTTTCAAACAGTTTTGCGCAAAATTCAATATATCCCATAAAACAGGCATCCCATACAATCCTCAGGGTCAGGGCATTATTGAAAGAGCAAACCGAACACTGAAAATTATGTTATTAAAACAAAAAGAAGGAAATTGGAAAAGTCCTAAGGACAGATTGGCAGTTGCCCTGTTTACCTTAAATTTTTTAACTTTAGACTCTAATGGTTATTCTGCTGGAGACAGACATTGGAATCCACACCAACAACATAAACCTTTGGTTTACTGGAAGGATGTTCTTTCAGGTACATGGAAGGGTCCAGATCCAGTATTAATCTGGGGAAGAGGATCTGTTTGTGTTTTTCCAAAAGACGAATCCTCTCCAATATGGATACCATCTAGATTAATAAAACAGGTACCACATCAAAATGATCAAGATGAAGTTATTGAAGAATCAAGATTAATAAAAAAGGTACAAAATTCAGAGGACCAAGATGAAGGTATAGAATGATTCCCTCAAAAGAGTCCTTCAAAATATTTCACAACTTAAGTGTCATTCCTCCTGGCCGGGACGAGGAGATCTCTCTTTAGTGTGCACACAATTGTATTTTTTTTTTCTTTTCTTTTTATACATGTCTTTATGTCTGTACATTTGTCTATATTTCATGTTAATGTGATGTCACAAATATATGTTTGTATGTTTGTTCGTCTGTCCAGTGTGACGTCACAAAGAACAAAGCGCTTATGAAAAAGAAAATATACATATATATATGGATCCAAATAACTTTAATTCATTTTAGGTTAAGAGTATTCAATTTAGGTAAATAATTTTATAAATGAAGGTACTTTCAATTTTGATTTATAGGTGTCCCTGGGACTTCTCTTTAGCAAACAATATGACTAGTGCTATATAACCTGATATTTTGGTGTTTTGACTTAAGATTGTTTATTTGTTATTAACTTCATTTGTTTAATAGCTCATTAATTTCAATTATCTCAATAGGTAAAAAATTGCTCTGTATACAGAGACTCAAGGGTTCCAGCTAACAAATTATTTCTCTCAAGTGCCTTTACCTTTTCTTTAATCTATCTTTAATGCAGTAATTACCCTCAGTCTTTCTTTGTTTTTTTCTAAATATGACATTTTTCCAACTTATGTTTGTAGAAGCTCAACCAGCGATGTATGTGAACAAAAATCAACTTTAATTTTCTAATCTAATTATTCTATTTTGTAGTTTGACAACTCGCCTCTTGACTCAGTGCTGCAATAGCACTGCCTTTCCTTTAATAATTGATGCTTGAGTTTCTAGGTAGCGGGCCCTGAAGATTTGCCGGTGGCATTGTCTAAACATAAAAAAGACGTCTGCTGCTACAGCTGCAGGGATCGCAGCCGCCGCAAGCATCCCTGCTGCTCAAGCATCAAACAACCTCACCAACAGTGTTGGCCTCTGCTGTACATGCATGGGGCCTCCTACATCAACATGTTATAACAAATGGACATTTTGATCTTTCATTGTTTGGGACTTTATGGGACAATGCCTTGCGGGTATTTGTCTAGAGAACTCAGTGTGTTACTTGATGGAACTTAAGGCATCTGATTTGTTTAAGCAATTTGATATGCCATGCAATTTGGCTCCTCATCAAAAGGCTTGTTGCCTTAAAGCCGCAGCATCTCCTCACAATTGGACGGCTGTTAGTCATCTTACACAGTCGATTCTAAAGGGCTCCATTGGATGGCTGGTTAGCCAATGACGGGTAAGATCCCCAGAGGGGGACAACCTAAGACAGGCACAGTCGCACGGGACAGTCTCATGTGGCCGACATATCAACCTAAGACAGGAGTCAAGGGCACAGCCTTGATTATCCGATGACGGGTAAGAATGTTGGTTGCACATAGACGTCCTAGAGCATTACCTCTTTTAAAACAAAAAGGGGGAAATGCAGGAGCCCTGTTTGGGGATTGACTTGAATTGCAGTTGATTATGAGCCGTGGAGATTTGGCCATTGTCGCCACCCGTAGTCTCACGGGATTTGTTGTGGGATCTCGAGTGACTTGGCCGAAATTGCTGATCGGGTCAGCGCCATTTTAGTGGTGTGTTTGGTGTGTGTTAGTTGTTGTTAGAACCAGAGAGAAAAGTTATCAGAATAAAAAGCTGTTTGTCTCCAGTTTGCTTCTGAAGTTCTTCCCGCGGCTCCGTTGCTCCAAGCGCTTCAGGCGGCTACAATTCCCAAGTTCTTTTACAGAAGAAATAATCCAAGGAGTACTATTAAAAATTAATTTAAGTATATGCTTGATTTCTAAAAGATATATGTAAACATAGCTTGAACTCTCACTTAGCATTCTATGACCCCTCAATAAGACTGACTCAGATATAATGTAAAATAAAAGTCTAGTTAAAAAAAACAAACAAACAAACAAACAAACAAAAAAACAAAAACACAACATCTCCCAGTGGGTAGGGGAACAAGAAAATAACTTAGATGGAAAGTCCAAAAAGAGCAAAATGAAGCACCAATCAATCATCAAATATAATTTTTTCCCCTGAAACACAGCAATTTTAGATTGTTGTTCTTTATGCCTCCTGCTTGCTTCCCAAGAAGGATGAAGAGGCAGGTGTAATTGCTGCTTTGTATTTGCAGGTCCTTTTTGTATATTCTTTTTAAATTGATTCTCAGTCTGAGGTTTGTTTTCCAGAAAATCTGGGAACAGAAAACAAAAATAGTGAAAAATTGTTTTTAAATAGTACACAGAAGAAACAGATTTTACCTTTGTTAAGCCCATTATTAAAGGATAAATTTTGTTTTACTTAAAGACAATATTTCAAAATTAAAAACTGAAGTTCAATTTGAAGTTGAAAATTTTTATAGGAACAATTACTTTTGGGACATGCTTTCTAACCCTGTAGATTGATGTTTATTGAGTGCATCCCAGTATATGCTGTGCTGTCTTATTTAAGTAGAAACCCAGTCTTGCTAAAATGGAAGGCTCAAACACAACCACCACCACAACATTTAAGCCTGAATAAAATTAAAGGTTATATTGCTAACTATAAGATATTCAGGTTTCATTTATGTGGGTGAATAAATTTATTGAAGCCAGTTAGCAATTATAATTTTTCATTCTTCAACTTTGGTAAAGCACTACTCATTTGCATTTGGAGGTAAAGCAGACATTGATACATACCTGGGGTTTTGCTCTTTGGAGCTTGTTCTCTATAATCCCTAAAAGAAACAAATCATTATAATTTTTAAGACTTATTTAAATCCTCTCAAGAAAACAACATAATGAAATGGATGATAAAATTTATGCATAGGACTATCATACTCTATCAACCCACCAACAATCAATAAATGAACCCAGGTTTTAGCTACATCAAAAGTTTGCAAGATTCCAACATAAATACAGATACATGAGGGACTTTTCAGATCTCTATCCTTATAGGCCCTTCAGTTTATAACTGAAAAATATTCTAGTTTGGTTATCTTGCCTTTGCTCTTGGGGCTATCTAAAGAATTTCAAGTCTTATTACAAGGAGAAATAAAACAAATATAACAAAAATTAAGATTTACATTTTGTGGGAAGGGATAGTGATATGTTATTTTCAAACAAGAAAAAATATACATTTTTGAGGCAGGACTGGGGTGTAAGTAAATATTTTAATTATTTTACAGGTTCCAAAAATGGTTGTATCTTTTCAATATTCTTACTTCTTTGTAAAATTTTTATATCACATTTTCCTAATCTATTAAATAATAATATCTAACCTATAAATATACAAAAATAGCTTACTGAAGATAATAGTAACTGAAGAAAATAGCTGTTACTGAAGCTAACTGATCTTTACTCTAAAATGTGAAGATATACTCTATTTGGTTAGAAAAAATCAATGAACTTATTGATTTTTAACAGAAAAGCTGTGAAAAGCAGTGGCCAACAGCAGGGAGGAAGATGACATTATCAAACAAAAAACAGCCTGGAGCAACTGGTAGGAAAAGCAGCTTAATGTTTCCCAACAGCACTACACAGTAAAATGACTGATGTTTACAACAGCAGTCCTGGGCCTCCAAGAAAATCCACCAAGCCAGGTGAGGTGGCACATGCCTGTAATCCCAGTGACTTGAGAGGCTGAAACAAGAGGATTCCAAGTTTGAGCTCAACCTGAGCAACTTGGCAAGGCCCTTAGCAACTTAGTGAGACCCTGCCCTCTAAATAAAAAACAAAAAGGGCTAAAGATGTGGCTCAGTGGTAAAGTGTTCTGGATTAAATCCCCAGTACCAAAAAAAAAAAAACAAAATGAAACAGCAAAAACCAACCAACCAACCAACCAACCACCCCCCCCAAAAAAACACAGACAACAAAACCCTCCCTACCATATTCTTTTCAGAAAGTTCTGTTTAAACACAGAGAGATGTGCAACATTTTCAAAAGTTTTTCATGAAAGACTAACTTCAAGTTTCAAAATTTTGATAACTGAAGGAATAAAAAGTTAGGCAGGCATATTATTTGGTTATAACATTTCATTTAATTTTAATGATGAAGCTGGACAAATGTGGCATCACGATGAGTGTATCTGTTTGTTACCCTACTATAAAATTTGAGTGGATCAAGTCTAAAAACAGGATGGATTGAACAAACTAAAATTATGCATGGGAGATGGTCTCTTCCCTCATTGTTATTTCATATTTATTATGATTTTTTAAAGTAAGGATTATGGTACAGAAGATGGTGAAATAAAGAAAGATGCATCCCATGCTGTGCTATGGCAGTAGGTGTATAGCTTCTCAGCAAGGTCGCTGAAAGTGGGATTTCACTAAATTTTAATATTGTACACTCAAAGCCACTTAGGGACTCAGAAATTTGGGTATAATAAACAAAGAAGAAAGAGTTCATTAAAGATGAAGATGACCAGCAGCTGCCAGTGCGATTTCCCAAGACAAGTGGGAGGGGGATCAGAGTCTTGGTACAGAGAAACTTGATATAAACATTGCTGCCTAGTCTTAGCTGATCCAGAGGCTGCAACTGCACACAGGTACTTGAAAAGCACGCTGTGTATCTCAACTGGCCATGGAGAGCCGAGGCAGAAGCCATCTTGGGGTCAGTGTGGGGCTGTGGTGACTACTGGACCAGGCAGATCAGGAAAAAACAAACAAAAAAATGCAGCATAATATCCTGGCAGGTGCCTATGGAGGGGCCTAGGCTGGGAGTGATGGAACATGAGAGAAACAGACACAGAGTAGACTACATCTAGGGGGATTCCATATGGAAGGGCAAAAGGGAGCCCAACTTGCTTCTCCTTTGTGTTTGCTGAAGCAGACCAATGCGTTTGAGTGGAGTGATGAAGTGGGGAGGAGTGTTGTGGAGGTGGTGGTGAATACACTCAGGGTCTAAGCCCAGGAAGACTTGTAGCAGTGAGTGGAGCAGTGGCCTGCTACTTTAGAGAGACTAAATCAACCCACTCCTATGGCTACACAGTAGCTGATCTCTTCTTTGGGTCTGGTTCTCAGGTGTCTCCCAAGAATTCCACTCGTGGGGCAGAGGGCCACTTTCTCTTTCCCAATACGCTGCTGCTGCTTCTATTTTTCCCTCCTTCCCTATAAACATCACTTCCTATATCTCTTCTGAATCCTCTGTTCACTTTTTGAAATTGTAAAGTCTTTACTAACTTCATGATACATTTCCTTTTCCCCTAAATAACTATATTTTTTTACCATCTTTCAGAACTAATTGTTCTATTTAATTCCTGCCCCCACCATTAATGCTCATCTAAATCATTACTGCTGTGGATGATAGAGTTGATACCTGCTATTTGCTGGAAAGCCAGTTCTAGCTCATTGCTGTTATTCTATTCTGTTGTTCTTTTGTTATTCTTTGCTGTTGACAAATGCTGAACCAACGTTTCCTCTTCATTGGTGTCAAATTTAGCACTGTATTGTTTGTTGTTTGCAATGGTTGTTACTACTGTTTATTTTGCCCCACTCTGTGAGGTGCTGGGAAGCTACTGGGACATTTAAAGTTCATGGGTTATAGAGACTGTTGTTGAACTAAACATTCCCTCACAGTACCCAAATTCAAGGGAGGAGACAAAAAGCCAACAAAAAGGCCCAAGGAGGAACAATCAGAGAGGGAACTCAGGTCCCACCACTTGGCGTCTATGCATACATCAAAAACACAGATAAGTCTCAGAACAAATAAAATAATTACATACAGAAGGACACGCCCAAGGAAAGAGGTAAAGAAATTGCCCCAATCAATGTACCAGTCCAAGACTTCTGAAAACATAACAAAACAGGGAAACAAATCTCCCCCCAAAATCCACAATCCCCCAAAGGATCCCACTGATACGAGGCAGACAAAAGCCTATAGGAAGATGATAAAAAACTGATAATTAAAATTTTTCAATGAATAAAAGATCTAAGCAAGGAATTAGGAGAACAATTACAGGATATGAAAGGCCATTTTAATAAAGAAACAGAAATAGTGAAAAGATACCAAGCAGAACTTCTAGAAATGAAATTAAAAATTAAATTGAAGGCATAACTAACAGATTAGAAAATAGAACCTCAGCCCTTGAAGACAGAACTTTAAGACAGGGTATATGGTGTCAAGTAAAATAAAGGGAAAAAAGTTATAGAACATGACCAGAATATACAAGAACTTTGGGACAACTTTAAAAAGACCAAACCTGAGAAACACTGGGATAGAAAAGAACATGGAGGCACAAACTGAAGGCACAAAGAACATTTTAAATGAGACAGTTACAGAAAACTTTTCCCATATCAGAAATGAGATAAACATCCACATAGAGGAGGCTTACAGGACCCCAAATAGACCTAGTCAAATAAGAAGCTTACCAAGACATGTCATAATCAAAAATGCCTAATACAGAAAATAAGGAAAGAATATTAAAAGCTGCAAGAGAAACACCAGGACAGATTTAGACGCAAACCAATAAAGCTAACTTTCAACTTTATAGCTCAGATGCTAAAATCAAGGAGGGCCTGGAATGAGATATTACAAACCCTAAAAGGAAGCAACTACCAGCAAAGTTACTATACCAAGCAAACCTCAGTTTCAAATTAAGAGGGGGAAATAAAAACTTTCCATGACAAGAATAAACTAAAAGAATTCATGAGCACCAATCCAACACTACAAAGAATACTCAAAGATAAACTGCACAAAGAGAAACTGAAAATCAATTTCCAAAGCTCCCAAACAGAGGAAGTTCAATAGACAAACAATCAACTAAATAAGCAATAAAACAGGATAAAATATAGTAAAAAAAACCCACCAATTATGGGAGAAAAACACAAACAAAAATTTATACTACAATGATTTATACTACAATAAACTGGAAAATCTGGAAGGCACTGACAAATTTCTAGACACATATGACCTGCCCACATTGAATCAGGAAGATATAGAAAACCTAAACTGACCAATATTAAATAATAAAATTGAAAGAGAAATTAAAAGCCTTCCAAAAAAGCAAAGCCCAGGACCTGATGGATTCTTTTTTTTTTTTTTTTTTTTTTGTGGTACCGGGGATTGAACTCAGGGGCACTCGACCACTGGGCCACATCCCCAGCCCTTTTTTGTAATTTTATTTAGAGACAGGGTTTCACTGAGTTGCTAAGTGCCTCGCCATTGCTGAGGCTGGCTTTGAACTCGCGATCCTCCTGCCTCAGCCTCCCAAAGTGCTAGGATTACAGGCGTGCGCCACCGCGCCCGGCTCTGATGGATTCTTTAGCTGAGTTTTACCAAACCTTTACAGAAGACCTAACACCAGTCTTTCCCAAATTACTCCATTAAAATGGGAGAGAACACTCCCAAATACATTTAATAAAGCCATTATAATCCTGATACCAAAACCATACAAGATGCAACAGGAAAGAAAATTACAGACCAATATCCCTGATGAACATAGACAGAAAATACAAAATAAAATATTTGCAAACTGCATTCAAAAACACACAATAAAGATAATACACCATGATCAATTTTTTTCATTCCAGGGATGCAAGGTTGGTTCAACATATGTAAATTAATAAATGTAATTCACCACTTGAACAAATTAACAACAAAAATCACAAGATCATCTCAATAGAGGTAGAAAAAGGCCTTTGTATGGTCAAAAAGGCCATATTACCAAAAACCATACACGGATTCAATGCAATCCCCATGATATTCTTTATAGGATTAGAAAAAACAATTCTTAATTGGAAGAGTGAGAGATCCAGAGTAGCCAAAGCAATAATAAGCAAGAAAAGTGAAGCAGAAGGCATCACAGTACCTGATCCGAAATTATACTACATGCTGTTGTAACAAAACAAGCATTGTATTGGCATCAAAATAGACATGAAGAACAATGGAATAGAATAGAAGACGAGACAAATACACATATCTAGAGCCATCTTTAAAAAAATGGTTCTGGGAAAACAGGATAGATGTTATGTATAAAAATGAAATTAGACCCTCCCACAAACACAACTCAAATGGAAATGGATGAAAAACTTAGGAATTCCACCAGAAACTTCACAACTGCTAGAAGAAAACATAGGGTCATCAATACTTCATCATAAAGGTGGTGGCACCAACTTTCTTAAGGCATCCAAAGTGCAAGAAATAAAACCAAGAATCACTAAGTGGGATACCATCAAACTAAAAAGTTTCTGTACAGCAAAGGAAATGATTAAAAGGGTGTGAAGAGACAGCCTACAGAATGGGATAAAATCTTGGCCACACCCCTCCCATAGGGGGTTAATAACCAGAACAGAACTCAGAAAATTTAATGCCAAAAAACCAAAAAACTCAACCAACAAATGGGCAAAAGAACTAAACAGAAAATTCTCAAAAGAAGAAACACAAATGGCCAACAAAATAAATGAAAAAATGTTCAACATCTATAGCAATTAGGGAAATGCAAATCAAAACTAACAAAATTTCATCTTAATCCAGTCAGAATATCAGTGATCAAGAATGTGAACAATAATAAAGTGCTAGTGAGGTTGCAGGGAAAAAAGGAACATTTGTACATGGTTGGAGAAGGTTAGTACAACCACTCTGGAAAGCAGTATGGAGATTCCTTGAAAAACTAGGAATAGACCCAACTATCCCACTTGGTATTTTCCTAAAAGATCTAAAGTCAGCATACTAGAGCAATACAGCCACCTCAATGTTTATAGATGCACAATGCACAATAGCTAAATTATGCAATCAAACCAAATGCCCATCAATAGATGAATGAATTGAGAAATTGGAATATATGTACACACACACACACACAGACACACACACACACACTATGGAATTCTACTTTGCCATCAAAAAGAATGAATTTACAGTATTTACTGGTAAATGGATAGAAGCAGAGAATATCATGCCAAGTGAAATAAACAAAACTCAGAAACTCAATGGTTGAATGTTCTCTCATATATGGAAGTTAGAGTAAAACAAAGAAAAGTGGGAATGAAGAATAGGATAATACAAAGAACTAATCAAATACATTAATGGATGAGTGAAAGGAAGTGAAGTAGAGGAAGGAAAATTGGAGAGGGGAGGAGGGACAGGACAGAAAAAAGTGGTGGTGGTTTGTGTGTGTGTGTGTGTGTGTGTGTGTGTGTGTGTATTGAACTGAAATCAATTTCCATGCATGTATGAGTTTGTCAGGATGATCCCAACTACAATGTATAACTATAAAGCTCTAACTTAAAAAAAAAATAAGTACTAATAATTATTTCAGAATTAAAAATAACCTTCCCTTCTAGAGCTTTTAGATACAGATAAAGAGTGGAAAAACACTGATTCTAATTTCCTGGCTTCTGTACTTTGCTTGCTTTGTCATTTCTTTCATTCAAATGGGTTTCATGAGTCTCTTCCTTGGGTAATAATTGGAGGGGGTTTTGTTCCTTAGCTGAAGAATGGCAACTACTTTCCTTCCTTCGTTTCCGCCTGGATTTCCCAATAAAAAAGTCATCACCACTATCACTATCCTCGGACATGTCTTGGGAGTTACAAAGAACAGTAAAAATGTCACTGAATACAAATAAAGGAAAATGGCAACTTTAATTTCTGTGGTCATAATGCATTAAATATTATCAACTGTGCTTTCAAACAAAAATAAACATCATCTAACATGTGGCAAAAGTATTTAATTCTCTTTATTTAATAATGCGTATAAATAAATATTATGTGAAATGGCTAAATCAAAAGCATTGAGTTTAATCAGTACTTAGAACAGCAAATATATCCAACTTGATCATGTATGTTATATACAAATGCATTTTATATAATACACACATATATAATATGCTTATATATTAAAATTTAAGGAAAAAACAGATTCGGTTTTTCTTCAGAATCAGATACTTTTTATATGTGCAGGTACTTTCCCACATTTAAAAATATTTGAAAGAAACTCATGCTTACATTATAAAATATTCAAGAGTTAAATCATTTAATTCATACCTTTTAGCACATCTATTTTTTTTCTTCAGAAGAGGGTGTACAGCTAATCTGGCAATTGCTCTTTCAGATGCAGTAGAATCTGGCTGCAAATTGAAAAATTCATATATGGGAATAAAATCACTGGCACCACTGGATGTGAATAAAATCAAAGCTTTTAAAATTAGGAAACAATTTAGTTAATAATCTCAATAGATAACATCTATGCTAAACAATTTAGTTAATAATCTCAATAGATAACACATCTATGATATCTATACATATCATACTCACAAAAATTAATACTTAGGATTGATTAAAAAGTACTATTTATTTATTATAATTATTATTTTTGGAACATGAGCCATTCCAGATAAATACCTGGAAATGTAGACAAATATCTGAAAATTGAATAAATTTTGGAAACAATGTTTTCAGAATTGTACTCATCATCATGTGTGAAATTAAAAAAAGCAAAAAACAAAAACAGCTTCTACTTTCACAAAGATTAGACAAATCTAATTAAGAAGATCTAATTAATATGAAAGAAGCAAATCACATATTAGTGCTAGGTTGATCTTGGAACATTCCCAACTTAAGCATACATTCTGTGTAATTTATGTGTCCTTAGAAATCAAGTTTATGGTTCAAAATATATTATGATAAAATAACTCAAACAAGTTTTCATTTGCTTCAAAATTTATAATTAAAAAAATTTTTTTTTTTAGTTGTGGATGGACACAATACCTTCATTTTATTTATTTTATGTGATGAACCCAGTGCCTCACACGTGCTAGGTAAGCACTCTACCACTGAGTTACAATTCCAACCAGAATTTGTTAGGCAGTCAGTATAGACAGGTAAATCAAGTCAGGTTGAATCAAGAAAGCCAATTTTGAGTGAGTCCGGGGAAGTTGAAGACTGTTGGGAAACTGTCCACTGAAGAATTAGAATGTTAATTTCTTCAGAGCCCTTCAAGATGGGCCCTAACCTTGCAGACTTTGACCATCTTATCTCCCCTGGGGTTGTTCTGTTTTTTTTCCAGGACTCAGACTGACTCCATTTCTCTTATGGACTCCATTTTCTTTATTAGACTCAATATTAGACCCGATTTGCCTAACTACACTCACTACCTAGCTTTAAATATGGCTTCACTATCACTTCATAGTATACAGTGACATGTTCCAGATGCTACAACATTTATTCAGTACTCATGCCTTTTGTTTCTTTCATAGAAGCTTTTGTCCCTGATGCCTTTACAACCTGTTCTTCCCCAGGCTTCAATCTGACCTGACTTCTAAAGAGGGAACTCCAACTACTTGCCCCTATCTCATCTCCCCCTTCCAGCTCAAAGAAGCCAGATTCGGTCAATATAACCCCTCCTCCTGCCTATTATCACAGTCAATCTCGTGGATTCTGCCTGCTGGTTTCTCAACCAAACATGGGGATGGCAGATTATGTTTTTGCTTATTGCTTATTTTCATCCGTATTTCCAATGGAAAAGGCCAAACCATTGAATTCACAATTTTAGGAACTCCTTACTACTGTAATGTTAAGTTGGTGGGGAGGGGTTGTATACCCGTTGGGCAATTTTCACCAATTCAGACAATACCCTTCTAATTTCTGCAACTTCTTCCTTATATCTGGGGCTGACTGAGTTACAAAAGCTAAAACTGATATACAGCCTCCTTACCTCTATCACTGTTGGGGTCCCAGTTCGGGTGAGTAGAAGGAAAGTCCCTGTTGATCTGAACGGGGTCATCCGAACGGGGTCATCTGTAGGCAGGCCATTCGGTCCAAGGATGGACCGCTGGGCTTCCTGCCAGATCTGTTCCTGCTCTTCAGATGTGAAAAGTGTTTGGAGGAGTTGGCCCGGGTGGGCCTTGCGGGGCTTCACTGCTGCGTTGTGTTCACTACTCTCCCCTCTGCCCTGCCGACTCAGGCTCCAGGCTGGCGGCAGAAGAGGGAGGGAAAAATTCAACCAAGGAGAATGCTAGCACACAAATAAAGATCAGCAACACGAGAAATAAACAGACACAAGAACAAAAGACAACTAGACAGGGAGGCCCACCAGGTGGACAGGAGTGATGTCTTGCCTTGTCCCAGAACCAGACTTGGGCCACACAGGGAGGCCCACCAGGTGGACAGGAGCAATGTCTCGCCCTGTCCTGGGATTTGGTGTAAGCTACTGTGTCCATTCTGACCTTGTCCCCCAGAAGAGCTCACCAGACAGGTAAAACAGGGGCTTTGTAGAGGCATCCAGAGAACTGAGGGGCAGTCCTCTCAGGGCGAGTCTGAGGAACACCTCTCAGGAGCTCTCCCCTACCCCAAGAAGGAATGCATGATCGGGCACAAGAGGCCGAATTTGGGCGTGAGGACAAGGAGAATAAAGAATCTCGTTGGGGCCTCCAAATGTTATTCCTAATTTTCAGGAAAAAAAAAAAAAGTCTAGTAAGCCACTCACGTAAGAGCCAATGAAGTCTTTATTCTGGCCAGTGCCACCAACTACATCCCGCACTAAAGCCGGGTGGTAGAAAATGGCCTCCCTTTGTTTTTGATAAGACTGTCATTTATTTAGTTCTCAGTCTTTTCCAACATATCCTGTCCTCATATTCCTGAACTTGTTGACACTTCTCCTTTTCTAGATTCCCCTTGAATCTCAAGGCTTGAATCTCTTGCAGCAAGCATGTCCCAAAGGAAAACTAGAAGACATTGTGTTCTTGCTGTGATCGGGGTTTGAGGTGTATCTGCTTTATCTTGCATCTATGGATGTAAACAGGAGCACATGCAAATATAATGAGAATAGTATACAACAGTAAGTGTAATGAGAATGTATACAACTAGTCATATTTATATCCCACCTTCTCACTATTTACCCTCACATCCAGTTAAGCGTCCTTACTTATGAGTATTTTGGGTCTTCAAGAAAAAGTAGAAGAAGTATTTTGAACTAAAAATGTTTTTTCTTATTTCTGAGGTATTTGACCAGGCTATGTGTGACACTTACATTCTTATATTTTTTGGTTAAATTGAATGGAAATTAAAGAGTTTTCACAATATTTGACTCATAAAGTCAATATTAATTGCTCACTATGTGCCAAAGAAGATTCATATAGAATACAGTTTATTTCAGGGGCAAGCTCCAAAATAAATTATTTAATAATTTTTATTTTTTTTTTCAGTTATTCATGGCTAAACAATGTGCATATATTTTTCCTATGGAGCTTGTTGCAGTGTATACATCTACTTACTTTTCCCCCCACATCCTAGCCAACATTTATTATTGCTTGTATTCTTGATAATTGCCATTCTGACTAGAGTGAGATGAAATCTCAGTGTAGTTTTAATTTGCACTTAATTTCTGTAACTGCTGTCATATAGGGTGAAATCAATGTATTTAAATATTTATTTTCTGACTATACATATGTTTTTGTGTTTAAAAATATTTTATGATAGTTGTAGAGGTTCAATGATAACCCTCCTGGCTGTTCATATCCTGATTCATGAAATCTGTAAATGTAATGTTAATAAATGTTAATAAATACTACTGAATTAAGGATCTTACATTGAAATTATTCTGGATTTTTTGAGTAAATCCTAAGTGTAATCCTAAGGATACTTGTAAGAAGTTGGCCAGAAGGTAAAGGAAGGCAAATAGATGTTATAATTTTTACAGTTCCATTAATTTACCAGCAAATGCCATAATTTTATTATTCATTATGGCTGAGTAGTATTCCATTGTGTATATATACCGCATTTTCTTTATCCATTCATCTGTTGAAGGGCACCTAGATTGGTTTCATAGTTTAGCTATTGTGAATTGAACTGCTATAAACATTGACGTGACCATGTCACTGTAGTATGCTGATTTTAAGTCCTTTGGGTATAGACTGAGAAATGGGATAGCCAGGTCAAATGGTGGTTCCATTCCAAGTTTTCTGAGGAATCTCCATATTGTTTTCCATAGTGGTTGCACCAATTTGTAGTCCCGCCAGAAATGTATGAGTGTACCTTTTTCCCCACATCCTAGCCAACATTTATTATTGCTTGTATTCTTGATAATTGCCATTCTGACTAGAGTGAGATGAAATCTCAGTGTAGTTTTAATTTGCACTTAATTTCTCTAACTGCTAGTGATGTTGAACATTTTTTCATGTATTTATTGACTATTTGTATTACTTCTTTTGTGAAATGCCTGTTCAGTTTCTTTGCTCATTTATTAATTGGGTTATTTGTTTTTTTTGCTGCTGAGTTTTTTGAGTTCTTTATATATCCTGGAGATTAGTGCTCTAAGATTCAGGTGGCAAAGATTTTCTCCTGTTCTGTAGGCTCTCTCTTCACATACTTGATTATTTCCTTTGCTGTGAAGGAGCTTTTTAGTTTGATTCCATCCCTTTTGTTGATTCTTGATTTTACTTTATGTACTTTATGTGTCTTATTAGGGAAGTTGTTTCCTAAGCTGATATTATGTAGATTTGGACCTACTTTTTTTTCTATTAGGCACGGGTCTCTAGTCTAATGCCTAAGACACATCAATAGACATAAAGACAAGAATCACATGATTAGCTCAATAAATGCAAAAAAAAAAAAAAAAAAGTATTTGGCAAAATACAGCATCCATTCAAAAACTAGAAAAACTGGGGATACTAGGAATATATCTCAACATTGTAAAAGCTATATATGCCAAACCCAAGGCCAACATCATTCAAAATGGAGAAAAATTGCAAGGATTCCCTTCAAAAACTGGACCAAGACAGGGATGTCCTCTTTCACCACTTCTATTCAACATGGTCTTTGAAACCCTAGCCCTAGCAATTAAACAAAAGAAAGAAATTAAAGAGATATGAATAGAAAAATAAGAGCTCAAACTACTCCTATTTGCTGACATTATTCTGCATTTAGAAGACCCAAAAAACTCCACCAGGAAGTTTCTAGAACTCATATATGAATTCAGCAATGTAGCAGGATATGAAATTAACACCTATAAATCCATTGCATTCCTATACATCAGTGATGAATCTACCGAAAGAGAAGTTAGGAAAATACCCCATTCACATTAGCCAAAAAAAAAAAACCAAAAAAATAAAATTAGCAAAATGGGACTCAATGTAGCAAAGGAGATGAAAGATCTCTACAATGAAAACTACAGAACACTAGAAAGGGAAATTGAAGAAGACCTAAGAAGATGGAAAACTCTCCTATGTTCTTGGATAGACAGAATCAATATTGTTCAAATGGCCATATCACCAAAAACACTATACAGATTTAATGAAATTCCTGTTAAAATATAATGATGGTCTTCATAGAAATAGAAAAAGCAGCCATGAAATTCATTTGGAAAAATAATAGATCCAGAATATCCAAAGCAATCCTTAGCAAAAAAGTGAAGCAGGAGACATCACAATACTAGACCTTAAATTATATGGCAGAGCTATAACAAAAGCAGCATGGTATTGGCACCAAAACAGACATGTAGACCAAAGGTACAGAATAGAAGACACAGAGACAAACCCACATAAATACAGTTATCTCATACTAGACAAAGGTGCCAAGAACCTTCATTCAATAAACAGTGCTGGAAAAACTAGAAATCCATATATAGCAAAATGAAATTAAACTACCATCTCTCACCTTTGTCCTATACTTAAATGTGCAATCCCTTTTTGTTCCTCCCAAGAGACCTCAAGGTTAGTCCTACTGTTCTGAATTCCTTTTCTGTATTCAAAAAAGTGTAGTGAAATGAGCAAGAGTTAGACTAGTAGCTCAGCTATGCCTTCTGCCTGAGCTCAGATCCCACCCTTGCACTTGTTTGACCCTGCCCAATCAAAGGAATGTGTTTGCTGGCAAAGAAAACACAGAATGAGTATTCTGAGGCAGATGAATTCTGCCTGAGTCCAGGCTTGGGCCACCACATGTGGTTAAGGAGCAACTTCTTGAAACTTGTGGAATTCTGGAGAATGAAATAAAAACAACAAGCATTAAGACATAGCATATTCTGAACTCTGTATCATTCAAAAACAAATATATTTAGTAGACATGATATTTGGGGCATTGTTACCAACCATGAAATTTTCTCACACACATTTTACAGTCATTTTCCCATTCAAAACTCTAAAGTAAAAGTAAACAACAATTATTAAAATTATGTGTGTGGTAGTTGTCCCTGGGATTGGATACATTGTATGTGATATTTTTGGTAAATGATACAGAATATTAGAACCTGAAACATACCTAAACTCTCTTATGCAATCACTAAAGTTTGGTATTTTTTTATAGCTTTACTCTGTTCATTTATTTATTTATTTTATGTGGTGCTGGGTATCAAACACAGTGCCTCACTCATGCTAGGCAAGTGCTTTACCACTGAGCCACAGCCACAGCCCCAAATTTGGGTATTATTAATATTTACTGAATTTCTACATGTGAATTGTGCAAATAAAGGATATAAAGTATAAATTTTAAGAACTGCTTATGTAGTACATATATAGATATATACACACAGATATATGCATATATATATATATATATATATATATATGTGTGTGTGTGTGTGTGTGTGTGTGTGTGTGTGTTCAGGGCCATCAGCCATTCAGATATTCATTTCTGCTAGTTTTGCTAGGCTATCAGTCTCCTCACTTTTCTCTTGAGGTACTGTGATCAAGTAGAACCACTATCAGTTGGGAATTCTCTTATAGACATGAGAGAGGTTTACCTCTGTAGGAATCTTCTCACAAAAAGAAATTGTATTCTTGCATTTTTGTAGGGGCTTCTTTCCCCCTTACATGTGCTATAAGACAGTCTCTTTCACTTGAACATGAATGTATGAAACTTCACTATTCCTTTATTATATGCACCGAGGATGTAATGTGCTCATTGGATAAGTGCGTTAGAAATAGGGTATGTGAAAATGGGGAGGAAGGCTCTGATTTTCCAAGTTCTATAGTAGAGGCATTGAAGAGCATCCAGGCCATCAAATATATTGACATAATTCATTAATTTCTAGGAAAGAACCTTTCAAATGTAAAGAGATAAAATGGCCATGAGAATGCCCCTGTGTGTGGGCATGTGGAATGGAAATGCATTTACCTGTGGTGTCTCATTATTCTCTGTGTGGCACATACTATCTGAGCTATATGCTTGGTACACTTATGTGGAAAATGAGGTGGTGATAGGTCTTGTGGAATTGTAGGTATGATTTGGTACATATCTGGTTAATATTTCTGATGTTGGTAAAATGAAATGGTGATGAGTGTTTTTGTGTAGGTATGTGTGTATGTGAATGTGTGTGTGCATGTGTTGGGAGAAAAAACTCTGTATGTGAAAGTGCTTTCTTTTCAGGACATATGAATTTTCTAGAGTTTATTGTGATATTATCTGCATGAGGGGATGTGAAAGATTTATAGGGTTAATCTCTAATGTAATGAATCTGAGAATGGCTATATGTAAGAATGGATGTGGAAGGGAACACATATGTAATGATAATAGAGAATAAGAAAAATGCATTGGGGAAAGGAGAGATGATTGAGACAATATTTAAAAGGAAGGTGTAATAGGCCATATGTAACATGATGAAATATAACTTGTGAGTCTGTGAGATTGAGTTTGTGCTGAAAGGGAAGTTGTGATCAAATTCCCTTTCACATCTGAGCACTGTCCACTGCCCCAGTGTTCACAGGAAAGTATGTACTGAAGAACTTTGCCTTGTTCTTTAAAGCACATTTCCTATTTGTTCCTCCCCCAAAATTGTAATGTTTGTCCCTCTGCCCTGAATCTCCTTCCTGTATTCAAAAGAATAGCAAAATGAGCAAGGGTTAGAAGAGCAGCTCAGCTGTTCCTCCTGCCTGAGCTCAGATCCTACCAGTGTAATCTGCCGTACCATGCTCATCAATAGGAATGAGTTTGCTGGCAATGGAGACATGGGAGAAATATTTTGAGGCAGATGAATTCTGTCCTGCTGCCTGAGTGCAGGCTGGGGCCATTCCACATGTTGCAAAAGCAACCTCTTTCAATTTCTGGAATTCTGGGGAATGAAACAATATCAAACTGAGATGTGGCATAATCTGGATTCTGTTTCATTCAAAAACAGATATGTTTTTGGGCAGTATTTTCCCCCAAGAAACTTCCTAAAAAAATTAATAAAGGTGACTTTCCCATTTAAAATTCCAAAAAAAAAAAACAACAGTTATTAAAATAGTGTGTTTTGTAAATGTCACGGAGATTGGATATCTTGAATGTGATATTTTTGGAAAAGTATATAAAAAGTATACCAGGAAATGAACCACACCTAAAATATAACACACAATCACTAAAGGTTGAGGATAATTTTTATTAGTTCAATTTCCTCTTGAAATATATATGATATATATGAAATAGGCATATGTGCTTTGCATGTCTCAGCAGACAATAACATTTTGAATATACATTGATTTCTAGTGAATTAAGACAACTTCACTCTCCAAGCCTTTTGACACACAAGCCTAACTGCACCTCACGTTTTCCTTCATCTGCAAGGATCCCAAATCTGTTTCCAAGTGCGTAAACCTCCACCAGACACAAGTCAATGCAAAGAAAAGAATATGGAGAATTTAGAACTGTGGAAAATAAAGATTCTAAACAAATTCTTATGGATCTGATTATAGATTATTCTAGGAATAAAGTTCAGCCTTCAGGTCCTTTGTGCAATTATTTAGGACTACTGCTTCAGACATTTCTTCCATCCTGCTCTGTGTTACCAGATGCTCCAGCAGTGTCTAAATTCCCGTGGTATCTCTGCATGAGGTTTCTCCCCTCTGTGATTTTGCTCCATCTGTTTTTCCTATCTTGAAAACTCACATAATATCCTGGGATTAATTACTATTATATTTGCTGCAGGGTGTGGCTAATCACCCCAAAGTTTTTCAGGTCAATATATATTTATGTATACCTGATCTAGCATAGTACTGGGTTCCCAGTGTCCTTTCTCAAACAGCAAAAAAGGCCTTACATGGATAACCATAAATTTTAAGAGCTAACAGGATCGCCAATAATTCAGTATCCATGAGCTTTATTTGAAAATACATCTAAAAAATCAACTTGATAATGAAATCCAGCAAACTAAGAATTGATGTTAAAATTTTCTTGAATGAGTATGGTCAAAGGATTAGGGATGAATTCTGAATCCACTTATATACAAAATTAAGACAAGTATAGAAACTTTGGAGACGTGAATGTAAATTTTCAAATTTTTCACAAAGTAGAAAGAGGTACAAAAACCAAGGGATAGGGATAGAAGAAGATGGTAAAATATGCTAATATCTTCATATTCAATGTCAAGATATAATTTATACCACTTGGTTTGAAACTAAACTCTATATCCATCTCAATGTTTTAAGTATTAATTAATCTTAATATTATTTGGAGGTGATTTTTTTTTTTTTTTGTACCGAGGATTGAACTCAGGGGCACTAGACCACTGGGCCACATCCCCGGCCCTTTTTTTGTATTTTATTAGAGACAGGGTCTCACTGAGTTGCTAAGTGCCTTGCCATTGCTGAGGCTGGCTTTGAACTCGCAATCCTCCTGTCTCAGCCTCCCAAGTGCTGGGATTACAGGTGTGTGCCACCATGCCCAGCTTAGAGGTGATATTTTAAATATTAATAAAGTAGTGTTTATGAAGAATTTAAATTCAACTGACTGAGAGATCCATTCCACTTTCATATTTTTCTGAGAAATTTAAGATCTATTGAATTGAATGTGTGACTTAATTATAGTCAGTTTCTGGAAATTAAATTCTATTTCTCCATCCATTATCCATTCTTCATGAATATATATCTTTTAATGCTTCATTGATATATAATTGATATGAATAAAACTATATATTTTATGTGTAGGGTTTGATAAATCTGATTCAACTACCCAATTTTCCTTCTATTTACATATAAGTATACATGTGATATTTATTTGGAATGATTCCAACTGATACTGAGAATGGTTACATTTGAGTAGTAAACTATACAGTAATTTTTAAATTTATAATTTTAGTAACATTTGAGTTCTGTTTTAATATGCATCAGTCATACAGAAATACTTGTTCATGCTAAGAGCAAAAGAAAATACTATAAATCAGGGAAATATATTTTGAAACTTTTGTATGATTTAGCATTTCGTTTGTTGAGTACCTCCTTTCGTAAATAACTTTGTTTAGCAATAGGTCATGACAGTGCCCTAAGGTCCCAGTTTTTTCAGGAAGTAGGATAGTCCCAATCAACACATTTATCTTGCTTTCTAAATTTAAGTGATAATGGTCTAGGTTATATTAGGTAAATACCAGACAGAGATGATCAATAGCAGTACAGAAACATTCAATATCTTTGGTGACTTATGGTTTGGATCTAAAAATGTCTCCACAAACCTCGTATGTAAGGCAATGTAGCAGTGCTCAGTGGTGAAAACACTGGGTGAAGAGAGCTATAAGCTCATCAGTGGATGAATACATTTGATGTATCAATAATTTGAATAGATTACTAGGTGGTAACTTAGGCAGGTCTTCATGACTAGAGGAAGTAGGTCACAGGAGGCATGGCCTTGGAGTATAACTTGGCTCTTTCTCTGGGGCTTCCTGGCAGCCAAGAGCGGAGCAGCTCTCCTCCATCTAAAACTGAAAATAAAATTTTACTTCTATAAGTTGTTCTTTTCAGGCCTTTTATTTTATTCAGTTATTTATTTATAGTGAGGATTGAATCTATGTCTCTTGGGTTTTGAGACAGATATCATTAAGTTGCTTTGGACCACCTAAGTTGCTAAGGATGGCCTCAAACTTGTGATTCTCTCTTGCCTTCTGCTTCCTGAGTCACTGGGATTACAGGCCTACACCACCATGTCTGGCAATCAGGTATTATATATAAAATATTTGAAGAAGCTACATTATGAATACAGGAAACAACTCTGGATTGTTTTTGTAATGTTTTAAAGTCTATTGTTTCTACAAAAATAGCATTGGTTTTGAAAGCTGAACAAATCTCAAGCAAGATTAACTAAAAGATAAAAGCTACACAGTCATATCCTGAAAATCAAAGGAAAAAAAGTCGTAAAAATGCGTGAAAAAATACATTGGGAAATCATTCATATCACTTTTTGTTTGAGTGCTGTATTACCCTCACAATGCTATCATTTACAGTATTATAGTCTCCTTTTCAAAACAAGGGAGCTGACTCAGAGAACAAGAAGGTGCTTAATGGCTGTCAGGGATTTAAGCCCACAGCTGGCTTTATTGAAACCCAATCATTTTTAATGTCTAAACGTTCTTAACACACTTCCCTAACCAATCCAGGGCATATTGTATCCACTGAACTTAAGTATATTCCTTACAGTTTCACTATAAAGTCTGGTGATTATAATGTATTTGACTTTCTGGGATTTATCATTTCAGTGTATTAATATGGAATAAATTACTTTGTAAAGCTAATTTACATCAATTAAGGTATATTAGGTGATAACAGTAAATTGACTCAGGCTAATTGAGATGAAAGAAATTTTTTTATATTTTTATTGGAGATGTGATTTAACAATTATAGTATCACGTATTTAAAAAAAAAAAGAGGAATTGAAGCAAGACCAACTTTAGAGGCTCATGGACTACATTTAAAATTACAGACAAAAGATACCTTACCAACAACTACCACCAGCTCCATCTTTTCCATTTTAATTTTCTGAGTCATCAATATAGATTCTGCAACATACATATATGTTTACCATTAGGTCAATCATAAAATGCAGGTAGTGAAGTATGGATCTCATTTGTCTGAACTGATTTACTTGCCCACAGACAGAGTGGTGTGGGGCAGGCACAAAATATCTATATTTAAACTCTCTTGACAAGGCTTCTGGCAGGCTGATTTTAGTGTGTAATGAAGGTCATAGACATTCTGATTCAGTGTTTGTATTGAAGGTGATAAACATGCTTGTGAGCATGTCCCACTGATGTTGACAATGTCCCTTCTTTGTCTGGCCTGCATATAAAATAGTCTTTGGAAAAGATTCATGGAACTAAATGGAACTGGCTGGGGGCTGAAACTGTAGCTAGGGGATGGATAAAGGCTGCTGCCATCTCTGAATAAAATATATCTAGTATCCCAACTGCATCTTGCATCTTCTTTCACCTGCTCGGATCCTGAATCTGTTTTCCTGGATATGAGCTTCAGCCCAACAGGTGGGAAGGCAGAAACTCTTATCAGAAAAATTACTAGGCAAATGAAAATAAAAGCAACATACCTCACTTCTTGGCCCCTTTGAGCTTGTAAACATACAGATAACACATGCACTACCTACAAATATATCCATGAAGAAGGACAAAATATTGAATAACTAAATATGTTTCATGATAATATGTACATATATAGATGCTCCAAATGCTATTATACTGTTTCAGTTTCAATAATTTTAGGAATATAAAAGCTATAATTTATAGAGGATGTCATTTAAATATAGATATACCAGATCCTCTGCAGCTGCTCCAATCGCACTGGTAAAAAGTGGCAAAGAAAATATACATGAGAACATGAGGAATCCCAGGAACACTAGAGACATATCACACTGTGGAAAGGCATTCCTGCTGCTGTTCGGCCTGCTCAGGGAATTAGAAGACACTAAAATAGCTCTAAGATTGCCTTGTAGAGAAGAGTGTAGGTCGAGATGTGTTAGTACTATGGGAAACAAACTTTTCATACATAGAGCTTTAAGCAGCACAGTAAGAGATTGATCACCAGTTGGCAGGAATTTATGAGAAGAGGGAGTTAATGACAGAGGCATTAGAAGAATATTCTAGTTTTTCTTCTTCCTTTGAGTTCATTTCCATTTCCTCAAGTCTCTGTATTTCATTTATTGTAGGCTTGAATACCTGGCTCATCTTCTTATCCTCCAGCCCAGATTTTCTTCCACTGCATTGAACTTAATTAATGTGTGCACTTCCCAAGATAAATTTTAATTTTTGCATATTACTTCACCATATTCAATGAGACCAAATAAAACAAGAATATCCACACTCACACTCTGATTCAATATAGTTCTTGAAACTCTAGCCAGAGTAATCAGGCAAGGGAAGGAAATTAAAGAGAAACAAATGGGGAAAAAAGTAGTCAAACAATCTCTGTTTGCTGATGACTGAATTCAATACTTAGAAGACCCAATATACTACACTGGAAGATTTCTAGATCTGAAAAACAACTTCATCTAACTTGCAGGATCTTGTATCAACATACAAAAATGAGTAGGTTTCCTATGCTCCATAATGTATCTTCTGGGATACATTATTTTCCAGATTTTTTCTGGGAAAGAACTCTAGGACACTATTCCATTCAAAATAACTTAAAAAAATACTTTTGGATAAATCTATGTTGGTAAAAGTCATCTAGTGAAAACTATAGAACACTGAAGAAAGAAATTGAAGACCTTAGAAAATGGAAAGATGTCCCATGTTTATTGACAGTTAATGTTGTCAAAATTATCATATTACTAAAAGCAATCTACAGATTCAACACAATCTCCATCAAAATAACAGGGACATTCTTCACAGATAAAAAGTCCTAAAATTGATAAATAAAAGAAAAAATTGATTAAAATAAATTTCCAGACTAGCCAAAGTAAAATCAAGCCAACAAAGCAATGCTATGCAATGTTAGAGGTATCACACTAGCCAATCTCAAATTATACTACAGAAATATAGTAATAAAAATAGCATTGGCACAAAAACAGATATGAACACCGATAGAATAGAACACACAGAGAACACATAGAAATAATCATTTGATCTTTGACAAAGTTAAGAAAACCATGCATCAGGGAAAAGATAGACTTAATTAAACAAATGAAAATAGACCCCTATGTCATATTCTGCATAAAAGTCTACTCAATGCAGATTAGAGGCCTAGAAATTAGCCCAGAAACAGTAATGTGTTCTACCAAGGTATCTAAGTGTCTTAGTTACCACATCTAAAGTGTATATCCTTGGGTATTTTGTCATTTGATCAATTATATTTAATGAAATAAAAAAGTAGGTAGATTAAGGAAAGGTGCAAAAGAGTGTATAAAGTTAGAGGAGAAGGAAGGAATGTACATATATTGAACACTAGTGTGACTGGGCAGTGTATGAACTTGAAATACTAAGTTTATATATTTTCACAATGAGATAGTTGTAAGTACTCTCATTTCTCCAAGAAGAAACTGAGATTCAGAACTCTTATATCAATAGCAAAAGTACAAACATATAAAACAAAACAAAACAAAAACCCAACCAACCAAATGACAACAACAACAAAGCAAATAATCCATTTTAAAAATGAGTAAAAGACTTGAATAGACATTTCTTCAAAGAAGATGTATAAAGGTCAACAGGTATGTGAAAAGATTCTCAACATCATTAATCATCAGGAAAATGCAAATCAAAATGACAATGAGATATCACACCTCAATGGCTATTTTCAAAAACACAAAAGATAAGGATTGGCAGGGATACAGAGAAGAAATTGGAAATCTTATACAACATTGGTGGGAATGCAAAATGGTGGACCTTCTATGAAAAGCAATATGGAGTTTCCTAAAAATTTTTTAAAAAGAACTAACTCAATTCTACTTGTTTATTTATCTCTATAGTCTCATGATATAAACACAATTAAGGATGTATATATACCAAAGAATTTACAGAATCTCCATGAGATATCTGCATGTACCTTTTCATTGTACCATTATTCACAATAGCTAAGATATGAAAATAATGTAAATATCTACCTACATATGAGTGGTTAAGCAAACAGTGCAATGTATACATAATGAAGTATTATTCAGCATTGAAAAAGAAGGAACTCCTTCTACATGGTAAAACATGTAAGAATGTAGAGCATATTATGCTAAATGGAATAAGATAGAGAAGGACAAATACTGCATGATTCCATTTATGTGATGCATCTAAAATAACCAAATTCTTGGCAAAATAAGAGAGAAGAATGATGGCTTCCAAGGCGTGGAGAAAGTGTTAGGGAGCTGATGTTCAAAGGTTATAAGATTTCACTTGTGCAAGCTAAGTTGTAGGGGTCTGCTGTCTAACATTGTGTCTATAGTTAACAATATGGAATTGTATATTTGAAGTTTGTTACTAATTTATATAGATAGATCTTATGTTAAGTGTTTATTTGTATAGTGAATGGATTGCATCACTGTCATGCCAGAGGAACTAAACTCTGAGTTAAGTTGTCTCTAAAAATCTGACCTCCTGGGTTGAATGCATCTTGTGATGACCTAAGAGTCCACTCCCACAAAGCAGCAGAAGCTGCAGTTTGCACTTCACACAGTCAGTGCTGAGCATATCACATCCACATTAGCACTCCAGCTCTGGCTGCTTTGGGCATTTAATCTTACTATAATTTTTCCCTTGGCCAAAGAGTAACTTTATTCCACCATCTCTAGATGTCTATGTCTGTATTAGTTTACATGATTTTCAAAAAGAGTTTGTGAATTTATCTTTGAACCTTAATTATAAGGGAGGTTACAAAAAATGAGTTTTCACCATTTTAGCTTCTACATTGGAAAATGCAGTGTGTTAATCCTAACAAAACTCATAAAGTTGTAGGAAGTGATTACATAAGCATAACGAAGTAAGAGACTGACTCTCCAGAGAAGGACAGTAAATATCTACAATATATATATACTTAATATAATTTAATCCAAAGTTTTAATTATTTTTGTTGGATTAGTTCCCAGAAATAAACTGTATGTCACAGCCATCTATCAGAAAATGTACTTGGTTGAAGGCCTCAGCTTTAATTGAAGAGGTTCATTTTTCTTTATTCTTTTCTTTTTTTCTCTTTTACTTCCCTGTTTTTTTTTTTTTTTTTTTTTTTTTTTTTTTTTTTGGTACTGGTGATTGAACTCAGGGCACTAGACTACTGGGCCATATCCCCAGCCATTTTTTTTTTTTTTTTTTGTTAGACACAAGGTCTCACTGAGTTGCTAAGTGCCTCACCATTGTTGAGGCTGACTTTGAACTCACGATTCCTCTGCCTCAGCCTCCCAAGTGCTGGGATTACAGGTGTGCATTACCACGCCAGGCCATTTTTCTTCATTATTTGTGTTACTTCAGTGTTTCTTGTTTAAAGTTTCAACGTCATTCTTATTTTTCTGGGACAAAATTCTTGACTCTTTTAGACTTTTGTTTCCTTTTTTATTCTTTTGCAGTCCAAGAAACGTTGCTGTAAAACAATGTTTTTCTCCAAATGCATCCCTATGGCACTATTAAAACCTGTGAGCATAGGCTTTTCTCCTATCCATTCCATGAGTCACTCACTCATCTGCATCATGAAAGTGAACTTGAGGAGGCAGATAATTTTGACAAAACTATACTAGGCCCAAGAACTATTTGAGGCAAAGGAAGAGCTTACATATGAAGATAAGAAGGAATTGGCAACAAGGTAGTTTATCTCACAGAGTGTGTGAACTGGACAAGTGTATAACCAGTTTTATTACAATGACATAACCAAGGTAGAAAATAATTATTGTAGTAATCTGGAGAAGAGAAAATTTATCTCCATTATGGCTTGTGTCAACAGAAGGTTAGAGCATATCAAAGCTTCTACCTGAAGTCTGGAAAGTACTTAGACAAGTGAAGTTAAGATGTGACAGGGGTAACCTCCAAATAAATCAATTAAGAAAAAATAGGGATTTTGTTTAAGAGTGATTGGATTGCCTAATTTGGTCATTATTTAGTGTGAGTAGAAAAATAGGAGGAGACACAGAAAAGTAGCTTGTAATTGGTCACTTGTGGACAGCCCTCTGGGAATGATAGATGATCCCAAAAGAGAGTGAGATCTTCGTTGAATTTTAAGCCATTTGTCTTCTCTTGTGTTGAGCAAAATGCCAACTTCTTGGCCATTTTCAGATATTTAACTGATTAAGGAGAAATTTGTTCTTTTACTAATTTTTATGTTCAGTATGATATTGGCCTTTATAATGTGGAGGCAAGTTCATTCCATCCCTATTTTCTCTAGCATTGTTAACATGAAAGTGTGCTGGATTTTTATCAAAGAACTTTTCTGCATCTATTGATATAATCATATAATTCTTGTTCTGAATTCTATTTGCAGCAAATTACACTTTTGATTTTCATATTTTGAATCAACCTTGCGTCCCTAGGATGAAGATTGCTTGATCACAGTATATTATCTTCTTGATGTGCTTTTTAATGCAGTTTGCTAATTAATACCTTATGAAGGATTTGTGAATCTCTGTTCATCAGGTCTGTAGTTTTCTTTCCTTGACGTGTCTTTGATTTTGGTATTAGAGTTACAGTGGCTTTATAGAAAGTATTTGGGAGTGTTTTCTCCCATTCAATTTCATTAAAAAATTGGAGAAAATACTGGTTCTTTAAAACTCTGATACAACTTATCTGAGCACCCATCTAGTCTTGGCGTTTTCTTTGTTTTAAGGTTTTTAATTGCTGTTTTAATTTCTTTACTTGGTATTGTTTATATTTCTCTATCTTTCTGGTTTAATTTGACAGGTTGTACTAATACAGAAATTTTTCTGTCTTCTACATTTTCTAGTTTATTGGAGTATAAGTTTTCAAAATGGTTTCTACTGATTCTCTGGATTTTAGAAGTATCTGTGGTAATATCTCTTAATTCTTCTCTAATTTTGTTTATTTGGGTCTTCTCTTTCTTTTGGTTAGTAGGGGAGATTGGATATAATAAATATAGGGAGAAGATCAGTGGAGTAGAAGAAGGAGACGGAGAGAGAGGGAGGAAAGATGGGAAATGGGAGGAAATATGGAATAAATTTAGCAAAATCATGTTATATGCATAAGTAATGTACCACACAGAATTTTAATTTTATATATATATAAAATTACCAAATCAAAAATAAATTAATAAGCAAGAGAAAGATAAGTTGAAGAAGGAGAATAGGGAGAGGGAAAATGGGACAATGAAGATTGAAATCAAATTCAATGTATGTATGATTTTGTCAAAATGAACCTAGGAATGATGTATAACTATAGTGCTATAATAAAAAATATGAAACAAGAAAGTGATGTAGGACCCCCCATTTTATTTTCATAACTTTATTATTATTTATCTATTTTTACAAATTTGAGTGAGAAATTTAAATTATATATTATGTTAAAATAAAAATGACAAAATTAAAGAAATTTTACAACTTACAATTTATTACTAGATTTAGTAAAACACTATGCACTACAATAGTTTTCAAGGTTAGAACTATATGTTGTCAGGTAAATAAGAAAAAGTGTATACCCTCACTAGAATTAGTATTGCATGTTATTGATATTAACGTAACTACTAAATCAATTTAAATCCTTGTAAGCTGCCTGTCAGGGCCAGCCATGGCGCCGCCACGGGAGGAAAATTCTCGGAGGCAGAGTATAGCTTTTACTACTTTTATTTCTACTTTCTTAGAGCTTAGAGAGGGAAAGAAAGATTTTTCTTAGAGAGGGAAAGAAAGATTTTTCTTCTTAGCTTAGAGTAAAGAAAGATAGAGCTTCTTAGAGAGAAAGAAAGATAGAGCTTGAGCTTAGCTTAGAGAAAGATTAGAGCTTCTTTCTTCTCTCTTCTTTCTTCCTTCTTCTTTCTTCTGTCTTCTGTCTTCCTCAGGAGTCTCGGCCTAACTCTGACCAGTCATTACTTCTTCTATCTGGTTTCTTTTCTGTAACCGCTCTGCCTACGTTCTGGCCGCTCTGATTTTTTCTCCGTTCTCCTAACTCGGACCGCTTTCACCCGGTTATATACCTTCAGGTTTGCGGGTGCCTACAGGTGCGTCACATACATATCAGGTGGAACCCATGGCTTCCAGCTAGCTACAATAGCCCTTCCTAATTAGGGCTCCTTCAAATCCTAAGTCAGGAGCAAATGGAAACCAATGATCATGTTATTAAAGCATTTGGTACATGGTGGTTTTTCACTGTGTTTCAACTACCAGTACACTTAGCTATAAGTTACCTGGCATTTAGCCCATCAAAAAGTAGCTAACTAAGCTGTGGCATGGTGATATGCTAGTGCAGTCTGAGTCACACTTTGTATTCATATGCTGCTGTCCCAAAGAGCTCAGAAATGTCAGGAATGTTACTTAGCTGCCAATATGTTAAATACAGGATGCAAAGTACATTGGTAAAAACATTCCATTTTGTTTTATTGGTTGTATTAGTGCATTTCAAGTACTTTTATGTCTCTAGATGAACACCAATTGAACAACATTTTTTCTTTTATAAAATATTGCCATTCACTTATGACAGAGAAAATTTTATTGTCATAATTTATGCAATACAGGACAATTACTGCAATTATTCTGAAGTTTTGGGTTTCAAAAATTTGAAATAACCATAGTCTTTGAAATTTTTTGAATAATTCTCAGTTTGAAGTTAAGAGTGGGAGAGTTTTCTTTACTAATTCAAATCAGATATCAACTTCCCAACCTTTCTTTACTATTCCCAAATATCATGCAGCAAATTCAAATAGGAGTTCAGTTATCAGGCAGATAATAATAAGGAAACAAATTCTACCCTTCATATTTCTAACCTGAAGCAAAAGATACACTATTTCAAGGCACTTGAGGATAGCACAGTTTATTGGATTATTCCAAGAACCAAATAAGATGCTGAAATGTCATTAGAAAACATTTGGAAATTTGTAAAGTTCTATACAAATACAGCATGAATGAAAGTAACAGAACAAAATATGCTTTATGTAAAAATACAACAAAAATACTAATGAGACAGGCACACACAAGCAAGCACACACACACAATTCCTCATAAAGCCCTCCTATACAGAGTAATACACGTTTATAGGATCAGTCCTTTGAAATTAAACAAACTGTCTTCATGAAAATTCTTTATGGAGGATGCTTATAGTTGTTAGGTTAAAATTAAAGTTTCAAAGGAAAAGGAAGGGAGGAAGGAAAGAAGAGGAAGGGAGGGAGACTGAGGGAAAAAAGAAGGAAGAAGGAAGAAGGGGGGAGACAAAGAAAGAAAATGATTCCATTATTAAATGAAATAAGTTTAGAAACTAAAATTAAACAGTTAAGATTTTTCAGGTTTTAATATCCTGATATTTAAACCCATGATTATATAATAGAGGTATATAGTATGTAGCATTTCCAAATTTTTTAAGATTAAAACTGCTGAAACACACTTTGAAAAATGTGCCTATAGTGATTTGCTTAATCAAGTAATTCTGGGAATTAGTAGAATCCTGTGACAGTAAATGTAGTGGTTCCTTAATACACAGAGAACATCAATCAAAACAAACAAGGGAACTAAAAATAGTGATGAACATTTATTAAGTATTTCACAGATTACAAAACATTTCCACTTTACCTTTTTTTACAAAACAGGTCTTGTATTGAATTTTCAGTTAAAGAAACAAATGCTAATACCATGCTATTTTTGTTATATGGCTCTGTTGTATAATTTAAGATCTGATATTGTGATGCCTCCTGCTTCAGTTTTCTCTCTGAAGATTGCCTTGGCTATTCTGGGCCTGTTATTTTTCCAAATGAATTTTATGACTGATTTTTCTATTTCTATGAAGAGTGCCATTGAATTTTTTTTTGTTTTTTAAAATTTAATCTAATTAGTTTACATGACAGTAGAATGCATTTTGACACATTGTACACATATGGAGCATAATTTCTCATTTCTCTGGCTGTACATGGTTCTGAGTCACACCAGTAGTGTAATCATATATGTATGTAGGGTAATAATGTCTGTCTCATTCTTCTGTCCTTCCCCACTGCCCTATCCCTCCCCTCTATCCCCTCTGCACAATCCAAAGTTCCTTCATTCTTCCCTACCCCCCAACTATGGATCATCATCCGCTTATCAGAGACAATATTGGAGCTTTGGCTTTTTGGGATTGCTTATTTCACTTAGCATTATATTCTCTAGTTCCATCCATTTAGCTGCAAATGATATAATTTCATTCTTATTTAAGGCTGAGTAATATTTCATTGTGTATATGTACCACATTTTCTTTATCCATTTATGTGTTGAGGGGAATCTATGGTGAATTGAGTTGCTATAAACATTGATGATCTTTTGGAGAGGCAGAATTAATATTGTCAAAATAGCATACTACCAAAATTGTTATACATATTTAAGGCAATTTCTGTTAAAATCCCAATGACATTATTCACAGAACTAGAAAAAGCAATCATGAAATTCTTCTGGAAAAATAAGAGACCCAGAATAGCCAAAGCAATTTCTAGCAAAAAAGGTGAAACAGGCATCACAATATAAGACTCTAACCTATGCTACAGAACTATAGTAACAAAAACAGCATGGAACTGGCACCAAAATAGAAATATAGACCAATGGTACAAAATGGAAGACAGAAAAAGCCCACATAAATACAATTATCTCATACTAGACAAAAAGAACCAAAAACATACATTGGAGAAAATATAACCTATTCAACAAATGATACTGGGAAAACTGGAAATCCATATGTAACAAAATGAAATTACACCTCTATCTCTTACCCTGCACAAAACTCAAAGCAGATATAGACTTAGGCGCTAGAACAGAGACCCTACACGTAATAGAAGAAAAAGTAGTCCCAAATCTTCATCATGTCAGCTTAGGATCTGACTTCCTTAACAAGAATTTTAAAGTGCAAGAAGTAAAATTAAGAATCAATAAATGGGATGGATTCAAATTAAAAAGTTTCTTCTCAGCAAAGGAAATAATCAATAATGTAAACAGAGAGCCTACAGAATGGGAGAAAATCCTTACTGCATGCACCTCAGATAGAGCACTAATCTCCAGGGTACATAAAGAACTCAAAAACCTTAACACCAAAATACCAAATAACCCAATCAATAAATGCGCTAAGGAATTGAACAGACACTTCACAGAAGAAATACAATTGGTCAACAAATATGTGAAAAAATAAAAGAAATGCAAATCGAAAGTACTGTAAGATTTCATCTCACTACAGTCAGAATGGCAATTATTAAGAATACAAGCAACAATAAGTGTTGGCAAGGATGTGGGGGAAAAGGTACATCATCATACACTGCTGGTAGGACTGCAAATTGGCACTACCATTATGGAAAGCAGTATGGAGATTCCTCAGAAAACTGGGAATTAAACTACCATTTGACCCAACCATCCCACTCCTCAGTTTATACCCAAAGGACTTAAAATCAGCACACTACAATGACAAAGCCACCCCAATGTTCATAGTAGCTCAATTCACAGTAGTCAAACTATGGAACCTGATGCCTTCAACAGATGAATGGATAAAGAGCATGTGGTATATATACACAATGGACTATTACTCAGCCTTAAAGAAGAATGAAATTATGTCATTTGCAGGCAAATGGATGGAGCTGGAGAATATCATGCTAAGTGAAATAAACCTATGCCAAAAAACCAAAGGCCAAATGTTTTCTCTGATATGTGGATGCTAATTCACAATGTGGGGGTGGGGGGTAAGGAAGAATAGAGAAATAGAGGTACTTTGGATTAGGCAGAAGGTAGTGAAGGGAGGGGAGTGAGCATGGGTTTAGGAAGGATAGTAAAATGAATCATATTAATACCCTTTGTACATATATGATTACTTAACTGGTGTGATCTATAATATGTACAACCAGAAGATTGAGATGTTATCCTCCATTTATGCATGATGTGTCAAAGTTCAAAATGCATTTTACTGTGATGTATAATTAAAAAAACAAACAAACAAAAAAGACATAGACTGGCAGAGTGGATTAAAAAATGGAACCCAAACGCATATTGTTTATAAGAAACTCATTTAGAGACAAAACTTTTATAAACTGAAGGTGAAAGGATGGGAAAAGGATACACCATGCAAGTGGAAACCAAAAGCAAGCAGAAGTAGCTACTCTGATATCTAACAAAATTTAAAGGTAAAATTAATCAGAAGAGAGAACAGAAGATATAATGATTGTAAATATTTATATTCCAAATATTGATGCAACTAATTATATAAACATTATTCAACATAAAATCCTAGATAGACTCCAAAACAACAATATTTGATGAATTTAATACAGCACTCTCTCCAATAGATGAGTCATACAGACATAAACTAAATAAAGATTCTTCAAACCTGAAAAATACTATTCATGCATGGAACCTCATAGATATCCATAAAATGTTTTGTATCAACATCTGAATTCACTTTCTTTCCAGCTGCACATGGAACTTTCTCTAAAATAGACTATATTTTAGGATACAAAGCAAGTTTTAGAAAGTGAAAAGTACAGGTAATTCCTTAATCTGATCACATCACAATGGAATAAAATTAGAAATCAAGAAGAAGATAAAAAAATTAACACATAGCAACTGAATAATATACTTTTGCATGAGGACTAGATCACAGAAGAAAACAGGAGAAAAATAAAATATTCTAAAATTAAATGATATTGAGATACAACATATCAAAATTTCTGGGATACTATGCAGGCAGTTCTAAGAGGAAAGTTTATAGCATTGAATGACTCATAATAAAAGCCAGAGGATCACAAATAAACAATTGAAAGTTACATCTTTAGGCGCTAGAAATCCAAGAAAAAAGTAATTCCAAAACCAGAAGAAGGAAATAATTAGAACCAAAATTAATGAAATTTAGAATAAAAAAAATAGGAAGGATGAATGAAACAAAGAGTTGGTTCTTTGAAAAGATAAGCAAGATTGGTAAACCCTTAGCAAAACTAATTAAAAGAGAAAAAAAAAAAAACAATTAAATAAGAGATTAAAAGAGAGACATCATCACAGGCATTGCTGAAAACTTGTACTTTGAAAATTTATGTTCCAATAAGTTGGAAAATTGAGAAGATATAAACACTAATGACCTAACCAAACTGAATCTAGGTACAAAGAAAATATAACCAGAAAAAGAACTGCTATAAAATGGAAAAACGAGTAAAACCAGGCCAACCATAAAAAGAAAAGAAGAACATAAGAAACAAATGGCACACAAAATAAGTAAATACATAACAAAGAAGAATCTAAAAGAAAGAAAAAAACAAAAACCTAAAAAACTAAACAAAACAGGAAAAAAAAAAAAAAAAAAAAAAAAAAAAAAAAAAAAAAAACTGAACCAAAAAAGCAGAACCTAAAGCTCAAGAAAACCATGAATCAATAAGTGGGATGCCTTCAAATTAAAAATCTTCTGCACAACAAATGAAACAAACACATTAAGAGAAAGCCTACATGGGAGAAAAATTTTGCTGGCTACTCTTCCAAAAGATTAAAATCCAGAATATATAGAGAACTCAAAAGGTTTAACACCAAAAAACAAATAACCCAATCAATAAATGGGCAAATGAACTAAACAGACATTTTTCAAAAGAAGGAATGCAAATGGACAACAAATACATGAAAAAATGTTCAACATCTCTAGCCACCAGGGATGTGCAAATCAAAACTACATTGAGATTTCATCTTACTTCAGTTAGAATGGCAATGATCAAGGATAAAAAATAATGATATATGCTGGCAAGAATGTGGGGATAAAGGTACACTCATACATATTGTTAGGACTGCAAATTAGTACAACCAATTTGGAAGCAGTGTGGAGACTCATCAAAAGACGAGGAATGGAACTACCATATGACCCAGCTATCCCACTCTTTAAATAAGGAACTTAAAAAAGAAGGGTGTTATCTTATGAAAATGAAAGGGAGAACACTGGAGTAGCAGAAATATAATGAGGGGGAGGAGGAACAATGGGAAAGGGGAAGAAGCTACAGAATAAAATTTACAAAACTCCTCTATGCCTATATGTGAATATATGACAATGATTTTCACTTTTATGAGTGACTATAGTACATCAATTAAAAATAAATTAATAGAAGGTAGACCAATAGAATAGAGAAAGGGGTTCAGGAGGAGAAAGAAAGGGAGGAAGGGAGTAGTACTAGGGATCAAAATGGAGCAAATTCTGTTATATGCATTTATGAATATGTCAAAATGAATCCCAAAATTATGTATGAGTATAATAGTAATAAATTTTTTAAAAAAATCAATCTTTGCAATACAGAGATATGTACAAATATTATATTCTACATGCAATTCAGTAGGCATAAAATAATCTTTTATATTTGCACTTTAAAATTACAAAGTTATACTAATTACATTTGAGCTGTACAGTTATCATTGTCATAGAAATTTAAAAGGCCTACTTGCCTTTTTCAGTCATTTTGTCATAATTTTCACATCTTATTCAAATTAACTTAAACGATAGAAATCATCCAGATAGTTTGTTAGAATCTGTCTAAAACAATTATGATTTAACAAATTTTAAAAAGAACAGTAACTGCTGATTGTTTTCTAATGCATTCTCAGTCTTTGGTAATAGAAATTCTCACTGGGAGAGATTTGCTTCATAAAGGTAGGGTCTAGTGCTAAGAACATGTATGGAAATTACATATTAACAGGATTTCACTAATGCAGAATAACAAGCTTGGCAACATATCTTTGAAAGGCTTGCCTGCACATCCCTAAATGACTTTGTACTTCAGGAGTTATTACACATCTTATTAAGCAAAGTTTTGAATTCATTCTGAGAAATCAACTAAAATGGGTGGTAAGATGAATGCTGCTTCTATCTTTGTATTGTATAACGTAAGATGGCCCTTTACACATTCTACACCGTTTTAACTCTAAAACTCTGTTCCAGAGTGGGAAGTTCACACTAGGAGAGGTGATGTTCTTAAAGAACAAATCCTATAGCTTATTCATGTTTGCATCTTTTAGGTTCTTCAACACAGGATTCACATATAAGGAATTCAATATATATTTCATAATTCATGAATTAATATCACATAGGAAAAGTATTAAGAAAATATACTTTATTTACAGTGAGCTTTCGAAACCTTTTGTCCCTCTATGTAGTGATGTACTTTGGTTCAAAGCATTTTAGAAAAAAACAGCAAAATTGGTGGGACTTAACACACAATATTCTAAAGTTTTGAACAGTAGTGAAGTGTGTGTGTGTGTGTGTGTGTGTGTGTGTGTGTGTGTGAGAGAGAGAGAGAGAGAGAGAGAGATTGATTTACATATGCACATTCTGTCCCACTTAGAGATTATATGCACCAGGCTCTTCTAAGTGAAGTAAATTGTTGTCCCCTGGAATAAAACCATCAGATTATAGACATCTGTATTTATTTTTTAATATTTTCATAGAGCGTGAACTTTAAATCCTGAAAATTATGGTACTGGACCTTAAGCAACTACCTAATTTTTTTTTTTAATTTTTATTTATAGTAGTAGTATGTATTACAGTTCATACTACACATGTAGAGCATCTTTTTACACAAAACAGTTTGTATATAAAGTATATTCGTACTAAAAATTTTTTAGAGACAATCACTTGCCACTTAGAGTCATTTCCATCTACCCAAGATAAGGGTGGTGGAGGTGGGGATTGTGGTTAAGAACCAATGATGTTAGAAAACAATTGATTTGACAAATATTTTTAATGTGCTATTTTTCCATCAATCAAATAACAATGCAGTTTGAAATCTTAGGCTAAGATTTGATATTATGAAAGAGCAAATAATACCAATATGTTATGTTATCTTCATTGTAATAAAACAGAAGAGAGCCAGTTATGAACCACCAAATTTGCTTTTGCCAGACAAGTATGCCATATGTAATATGTAGATTAAAATCTATTTACAGTGTGCCAAACATCATCATAACTGAGTCATTGAACATAGGTGTATAATTTGACTTATTTCAGTTATTGTAGACATAAACATTTACTTCAAACATGAACTGCAAAGTATAAAGAAGAATAACAAAGATTGTCAATACCAGTTCTTTCCTATGACATTAATATTTTTTGACTGAATTTTGGGTCTGCAAATTTAATTCCTTTAGAATCCTCATGTCTTTCCATTCTCAGAAAGAAATCTAATTTTAGAACTTGTTAAATATAATTCAGTTTGGGAAGATAGACTTGTACAGAGTGGTAAAAGAACAGTTATTCCTAATATTAAATGAACTGTTAAATTCCATTCACCCATAACCTCAGAACTTGGAAAATACTCCAGAGATTATTTTCTATAATTCATTTAGTAATGGGTTTATATTCCTGGAAACAACCAACCAACCAACCAACCAACCAAACAAACAAACAAAAAAAAAACACTGTTGAATTCCCCAGAGCAGTAAACCACAAATCTTAAAGTGGATAAGCCATTAAAAAGAAGCAACATTTAAAAGTAAAAATATTTTGTAGATAATCATTCATCAGACTATTTCCTGTAAATCATCAGAGTTTTCAAAAAATTAATGAGTTTGAATTGTTTTGTTTTATGACAGTACATGAAAACTCATGGGTAGTTTCCAGTTCAAAGCCACAATGCTGACACATCTGTACACCCATGCCATGGGAACAAATTCTTGAGCGATTCTGTTGTACCTGGTGAAATATGGATTAAAACTCAAGCCATGTCATACTTGAGTCAAATAAAAGCCTTTATTAAGCTGATCAGCGGCCACCATCCTCACACAACACAGTGTGACAAGATGGCGCACCGGCAGTTATTTTCAAGGGTTTATATTTGGTTGTTCAGCCAATGCAAGCAAGCCATGGTACAGAAGCTAAATTTGGGCAGTTAGCAAGACAATGCAATGGGTACATTGGAATTTCCCATGGGACTTTCCAGGTTGGCATAGCAACAAGCAAATGGAAGGGAAGGGGGGGGGTCAAAATGATCCTAGTTGAGTATACATCAGACGATGGCTACTAATGCTAGACAATCAATCTCTGACAAGGTACATTGCCCAAGAAAAATGGAAATCAAAGAGAACAATTTTACATTGTATAAGAATTACTATTTTTGTGTTGCCAAGTATGTTATGCTAGGTAACGACTAATGGGTACAGAGGCAGGACTTTCCGTGTTCTATTATTTCTGAGAAACAGAACTATTTCTTGGAACTCCTAAGATGGCTGCTGAAGAACAAGATGGAGTCCCTTTAGTTCTCTTATCACAATTCTAGGTCACTGATGAACTTATTTTAACAGGTCCTCCATGAGAATCATATCTTCTCACAAAGCTTTTCTAAAACACACACACACATTTAAAAAATTATATATGTATGTAATACACACACACACACACATACACACACATGTGCACTCAGATTTGATCAACTCCATGTAATAGTCTTGTTACTTAAAGTTGTAAAATGAAATGCAACAAGAAAAGTTCAAGGTTACAATCTAACCTAAAGGAGAATTGAGCTAAAGTAACAATTTTGTTTCAGATAAGGCTGTTTGTCAGAGATTCTAATCTCTCTCTGAACAATGAGATATGTGATTCCATAATAACACCAAAATTGATGCAAAACAGTTTTCTAGTGAGTTCTTCAACAAAGAACAGGCAAATTACTACTAAAGATGCTGGATTATTTAACTATTTTTAAGATGCAACAGCTTTGTTTCTACGATTCTTAGTGGAAAAGGATCACCAACACCTGCTACACCAGATATGGTTAATTTTGTCGGTAAAACTCAGGAGATTCACCACTATTCTTTCATTTTTTAAATGTACAAGAAAAGCAACATGGGTTAATCTGGTATTCCACTGCTGTTTCCTATTAATTCCTTTTTTTCTACCTCTTCAAACACTTTTCACAATACAAAGACAGATTCAAAATCTTCTTTTGCTTCATTTCTGTAAAGGACCTACCTTCCACAGAAGTCTCCAATCTTTAGTCATAACATTTGGATATTTTACCTCCTATATATGCTATTGATCCATTTATGCTAACCATGATGACCTGGATAAATTGTAAGTTTCTTAAGTTCATATCCTAGGTCCTTTTAAGCTTCACCAAGGAGTACCATAGTACTAAATATATGGCAAGTACTGGTTTATAAGTGAACATGTACTGATGTTACTCAGGGGTCTGCTTTCTCTTCCTAAGCCCAGAGGCAGAATGGCCACTAAAGGCAGTGATGCATTTTTATATTGCTGATGTTGAAAAGCAGAAATAAACACTCCAAATAAACTTTTGAGCTCACTGAGGCCATACACTACAGCAATTCATCTTAG
Source organism: Tamias sibiricus (assembly GCA_025594165.1). Taxonomy (NCBI): domain Eukaryota; kingdom Metazoa; phylum Chordata; class Mammalia; order Rodentia; family Sciuridae; genus Tamias; species Tamias sibiricus. Next base: position 61,572,294 of record CM046662.1, read on the forward strand.
TAACAGTAAAAAGATGGGGGCTGGGGTTGTGGCTCAGCGGTAGAGCCCTTGCCTAGCACGTGGGTGGCCTGGGTTTGATCCTTATCACCACGTAAAAATAAAATAAAACCCACATTGTGTACAACTAAAGCAAATAAATTTTTTTTTAAAAAAAGATGGCATAGTACTTGAAACATGGTAGGTGCTGAATAAATATACTGAATTACAGTGAAGCTTTTTCATTATTGCACAGAAGGCAAAATGACTCAGATTAGTCTGAAAACTCAAGTTTTTTGAGGTTTTATTTAATTATGAGGGCATAACAAAACTAGAAATCCTGTTTTTCTAATATAAAGTTTAATTTAACTGATTATATAACAAAAATTAATCATAAAAGGATGCTAATATTAACAACCTTTCTTACTGGATAGATTTGAGTTTTGGTACTAATTATTAGAATGTTCCAAGCAGTTAATGTATGTTCAAATCAACTTTACTATATGAATTCAAGTGACTCAATTCCAGATATCTACAAATAAATGTAACTTTAAAATAACCTCAGATATCTAATATTGTTGGTAAAGAATCATGTAAAGATAAAAGAATAATTTTAAAAATTCATTTTAGTTACAATTTTAAAAGTACAAAAGAAAAATAAAATCCATATGGAACTGACATGGTGATCCAGCCACTTTTTAATTTTTAAGTTCCAAAGGTCACTGTTATTTATGTCAAAATACAGAAGCATAGCATTGCCAATAAAAGAATTAGAATCCTTCCTAATTAAAAAAAAAAAAAAAAAAAAAAAAAAGCGCAAAAACAACTCTTCTCAGGAGTCGCGGGGGGTGGGGGGGGGGGGCGGAATGCGTCTCTAGGCATCTTTCTTTAGTTCCCCAGGAGTTTGGATATCTGGAGGTCCCAAGCAAAACTGGACCCAGAACCCCAAGAAGATCAAGGACGGCGCCTCTCACCTTTGGCAACATCCTTCAGGTCGCCCAGGACTAATTCCACATTCTCCACGATGATCTTGATCTGTTCCTTTACCTTGTTTTGGGGCTGCTGGCGGTCCCTTGGGAACATAGCGGTTCCCATTGTACTTGGCTGGCATTACTCCCAAGGAGGCAAGTCAGGACAGGCGGGCGAGGGGAGGTTGCTGCGTGGCAGGTCTTTGGTGCTGCTTTCCCAGCATCCGGGACCGCCACCTCTTGGACCCTTCCTGGGTAGCAGCGGATAGCTGCGATCCGTGATCGGGGCGTCTGCACTGTCGTGCTGTCATCTACTCCAGAGATCTGGGGCTTGGCACTGGGCTGCAGACAGGCGAGCAGCAGGCCCGCGCCTCCTCTTGCAGCTGCCCGCAGCACACAAGATATTCCCCAGCGAGTGCAGAGGGGCGCCGGTCTGGTTGGCTGTCAGCTGCAGTGCGGGATGCACATTCCTCTGGGATCTCTCCCCTACCTCAAGAAGCAGGGAAACAAATTCTCGGACTTTTTGCATCCTCATCTTGGTCCTGAAATGCCCCGGTTTTCGCAGCCTGCTATGACTCTTCTCACATGTAGGCAGCATTCTTTCTGCTTCACTGCCAACAGAGACCTGGATCAATTTAGAAAAACCACAATAGGACTAGGAGTTGGAGTTCCGGTCAGTAAATTGACTTTAAATAGTTATTCAGAACCAAATGATATCCAGAGAACTCCATTCTACTGGTGACCTTTAATTTAAATAGATTTCTGCAGGAGAGGGGTGTGGGAGGCATAACAGCGACATTTCACCCCCTGGAATGAGGAAATTTAACCAGTACTCCTTGAGGAGGTGGCATAATAATGCTGATTCCACAGAGCTAATGAAGGATTTATTGATTTTAAAAATCAATAAGTCAATCACCCAGACTGAGTCATTTTGGTTGTATTTCTTAACCTCATATCCATGCCAAACTTTTTTTTTTTTTTTATTTATTTTTTTAACAGTCTTGTCTCTATTCCTGATCTATGCTGATGTATGCCGTGGGCGGGTCCTGAGGGGGAGGTGATAATATCCTATCTGGATCTTGTGAGGAACTAAAGAAGAATTTCCCTTCAACTTCTATCAATGGTTTTGCCTCTTTTCCAAGTCTTGTGATGTTAAACAAATAGGAAATCATTTTCTGACTTGTTCTGTGGAAAAATCCCAAGGAGGCGAATTAATAGGAAGCTGTCAGTTTATTCTCAGCAGGTGGCCACCATTCTTATTAGTCGTAATTTCTTTAGTAGCAAACACTGGCTATTAGCTACTTTCCTGGCAGGCTGGCTCTACTTTATTTTCTTGAGTGCACACTCCTCCAGATTATTTTTTTAAAATGTGCTTCCCATTTTGGACACCCTTAGCAGGGAGGGCTCTGTCTCTTGCTTCTCACACACAAGGTAGCCTGAACATGCTTCTAATCATTAAGAAAATCTCAGCAGCTCTCTTCTCCCACCCTTAAATATGAACAATTCACCTTCAAGAAACTTTTGCATAGCAAGGAGTGGGTCAGTTGGGTCATATGGTGGTCCCATACCTAACCTGAGAATTAGAACCTCTTGTTGACTCCCACATTTTGTGAATTATTTCCATTTTTTGTGGAGAATGTCTCCCTTTTTTGTACAAACTGTTTTGGACATGATAACTATAGACTGTAGGCAAATATTGGCAAAAATACAATAAATATGATCTGGAAGTTGAAATACAAATATTCATTGTAGTATCCTGAGTAAATAGAGCTGTATGTATTGCAAAGTAACTTTTCAATAAATACTTGATATTGAAATGAGGGAATGAATTATTTCTTTCTGTGTTTTGAAATTAATTCAACTGAGAAAATATTTTTAAATGGTTACTCTGACCAAGAATTTATGCTCTGTGGTGAAGGATATGATGAAAAAGTCACACTCACAAATTGTTGGTATGACTGCAAATTAGTACAACCACTCTGGAAAGCAGTATTATGGAGAGTGTTTAAATTACGGAGATTATTTTAGAATATAGAGAAAGAAAGAAAACAGAAGAAAAAATAGAAATTTAGAAATGCTGTCAAAAGAATACAGCACAACATTGGAAAATGCTTTAGAAAAATAGAGGACAAGAAGAAAGGTGGAAAGTAGATACTGCTAGAAGAAAATTAAAATAAGAATAGAATAGAACCAGTTTGTATTAAACAAATTGGCACAGAGAAAAATGTTTTTGCATGTGTTAAATAAGCAATCTGCTTGAGAATACGTTTTATTTAACTTGCTGTATTTCCTTAGGTTCTCTATAAAGCTGTAATAGTAAAACAAATAACATCTGATTTACAATCCCCCATCCCCCACACACTGGAAATTCCTAGTTTTTAGTGATCTTCTTATTTCATATCTGAAGAAAGATAAATGATCAGAAATGGCAAGAGCTAATGTGAGGAAAGAGGAGAAAGCACTGGTCTTCTAGACTTAGTTTTTGACTCTCAGTTTTAAGTGAGTAAGGAAGCCTGGAAAACATTAAGTATAGTGATTTTAAGGAAGCATACTAGTGAAAAGCAAAGGAAATAGTGTTTTCTTTCCTAGAAACAAAATAATCCTCTCAAAATATAAGAACATTTCTATGCTACTCTAAAAAATGACAATAACAAAATCTATTCTCCTGTGATATCCATATCTTCTAATGTACCAAATTGTTCTGGCTCAAAATCAAATCATCACTATTACACTGAAAGACAACACCCACACCCACATCACAATTTGCCCTGCAATAACACCTATCATATACATCTATACACAATGTCAAGTCAACTGAAAAGGGAAAAGTCAAAGTTGGCTTCCAAGTCCAAGCTGAGGGAACTGGTAGTATTCTAGCAGTGGTATTAATAATTAAGGATTTTAATATTTTAATTAAGGATTTTAATTTTAATAATTAAGGATTGCTAAAAGTCCCTATAAAATAATCCAAAGGAAATTTTTATAGGAAGTGGTAAAACACCAAGGGGAATAGGGATAGAATGGAATAGGTATGTGACTATAAATCAAATCTATTTTCTCCCTGTTTTTGATTTATAGAAAAATCTTCCATTCCTTTAGTTCATCCTAGATTTGCTCAGACATCAGCATATGTGTAATGTTTTCAAGTCAAATTATAGGGATTATATAGCACAGTTGACACCTAATAAAATTTTCTAAAAAATTTCTTTAAAATGTGTTTATGAACAAGTGCTAGCTGCAAAAGTGTTCATACCCAAACAGCATTATAAAGTTAGGGTAACAGATTTCTAAATGGAAGAAATTACCTATTTAATTAAGTAACTGTCACCCCAAATTTTATTCTGTGTATTTTATTCATTACTTTCTGAGTTTTACAGCAGGAAGAACTGGATAATTATAGGTCATCTATGGTTGTTTCTTCAGTTACAAACCCTTATTGACATTCCTGAGTGTGTGTTTGTGCATGCTCATGTGTATGTTCAATCCATAACAATTGATCCCTAAGAATTATCCTTCAGGAGAAGGAAGGATATTTATTTTTAAGTCACAATGAGCACAAAATGCCCCCCCAAATACTTTCTCCCATCTTGTTGGCAGTGACTCTTATTGTTGTACTGCCAATATAACCCTTATGAATTCTGAAGAATGATCTGCATAACACAAAATTAATCTTAGTGGATACTCCTTTTATGCATGAGCTTATTTTTGTTTGAGTAGTCCAATGAAGCAATTAAAAGTATCTGAAAACAAGAATAAAAAACTTTAAAAAGCTTTTTTTTTTTTTTTTTTTTTTTGGTACCGGGGATTGAACTCAGGGGCACTCGACCACTGGGCCACATCCCCAGCCCTTTTTTTTTGTATTTTTAGTAGAGACAGGGTCTCACTGAGTTGCTAAGTGCCTTGCCATGGCTGAGGCTGGCTTTGAACTCGCGATCCTCCTGCCTCAGCCTCCCAAGTGCTGGGATTACAGGCGTGCGCCACACCGCGCCTGGCTTTTAAAAAGCTTTTTTAAGCTGAATGTTGACCACTGGTAGGTCCGAGCTTATATCTTCACAACATTGCAACTAGAAAAGAGAGGTCATCACAGAAAGCATCCAGAAGATTTTGATAACTTCATCATAGGTTATAGACACACACGTCAGCCAATCACTGTGTCTGGGCTAGGTTTGCAGGTTGCAAAATGTCATTATAGCTGGGCCATTCTTACCATAGAAAAGTCATACGCAGTTTTCAAGCAGGTGGCAGCAAAATGAGTTATTCTACCAAAATTCATGATATTTTTCTGCGAGATGGAGATAACACAGTTTTAGGAATGAACACCATTTTCTTTCTTTCTTTCTTTCTTTTTTTTTTACATATTTTATTTGTTTTTATTATACATGATGAATGTATTTTGACAAATTATACAAATATTGAGTATGACTTCTTATTTTACTGGTTATACATGATGTAGAATTACATTGGCTGTGAACATAAGATAGTAATGTCTGTTTCATTCTACTATCTTTCCTATTCCTTCTCGCCCTCCCTTCCCTTCATTCCCTCTCTTTGTCTAATTCAAAGGACTTCTATTCTTCCCTAAGCCCCTGTCTTATTTGTGAATTAACATCTGCATATCAGAGAAAACATTCAGCCTTTGATATTTTGGGATTGGCTTATTTCACTTAGTATGATAGTCTCCAGTTCCATCCATTTACTGGCAAATGCCATAATTTCACTCTTCATTAAGGCTAAGTAATATCCCATTGTGTATATATACCACATTTTCTTTATCCATTTTCTGTTAAAGGGCACCTAGGGTGGTTCCATCATTTAGCTGTTGTGAACTGAGCTTCTATAAACATTGATGTGGCTGCATCATTGTAGTACTCTGATGTTAAGTTCTTTGCATATAAACCAAAGAGTGGGATAACTGGGTCAAATGGTGGTTTCATTCCAAGTTTTTTGAGGGATCTCTATATGACTTTCCATAGTGGCTGTACCAATTTTCAGTCTCACCAGCAATGTATAAGAGTGTACCTCCCCTCCCATCCTCACCAACATTTATTGTTGCTTGAATTCTTGATAGTTGCCATTCTCAGTGTAGTTTTAATGTGCATTTTTCTAATTGCTATATATAGTGAACATTTTTTCATATATATTTTGACCATTAATATGTTTACTTCTGTGAAGTGCCTGTTCAGTTCCTTTGCACATTTATTGATGGAGCTATTTGTTTTTTGTGCATGTTAAATTTTTTGAGTTCTTAATATATTGAGGAGATTAATGCTTTATCTGAGGTGTAAGTGGCAGATTTTCTCCCATTCTGTAGGCTCTCTCTTTGTGGTTTTTTGTTTTTGTTTTTGTTTTTATGGTACTGGGGATTGAACTTAGGAATGCTTAACTACTGAGTCACATTCCTAGTCTTTTAAAACTATGTTTTTAGAGATAGGATCCTACTGATTTGATAAGTGCCTCACTAAGTTGCTGAGACTGGTTTTGAACTCATGATCCTCCTGGCTCAGCCTCCCAAACCACTGGGATTACAGGCTTATGCTGCCATTCCTGGCTCTCTTCATGTTCTTCATTGTTTCTTTTGCTGTGAAGAAGCTTTTCATTTGATACCATCCCATTTATTGATTCTTGACTTTACTTCTTGCTTTTTAGGAGTCTCATTGAGGAAATCAGTTCCTAAGCTGACATGACGGAGATTTGGGCCTAGATTTTTCTTCTAGTAGGTGCTGGGTTTCTAGTCTAATGACTAGGTCTTTGATCCATGTTGAATTGAATTTTTTGCAAGATGGGAGATAGGGATTCAATTTCATTCTACTACATATGGATTTCCCGTTTTCCCAGAACCATTTGTTGAAAAGGCCATGTTTTTCTCAATGTATGTTTCTGGTGCCCATAGGTAGTATGAGATAACTGTATATATGTGGGTTTGTCTCTGTGTGTTCTATTGGCCTTCATGTTGTTACATCAATAGACTTAAAGACAAAATAATGTTTATCTCAATAGATGCAGAAAAAGCATTTGAAAAAATACAGCATCTATTCATGCTGAAAAACTAGAAAAACTGGGAACACTAGGAACATACCTTAACATTGTAAAAGCTGTATATGCTAAACCCAAGACCAACATCATTCTAAATGGAGAAAAATTGAAAACATTTTCTCTAAAAGCTGGAACAAGATGGGGAGGCTCTCTTTCACCACTTCTATTTAACATAGTCCTTAAAACCCAAGGCAGAGCAATTAGACAAAAGAAAGAAATTAATGGGACATGAATAGGAAAATAAGAGTTCAAACATCAGCCTATTTGCTGATGACATGATTCTATATTTAGTGTACCCAAAATCCACTGGAAAGTTTCTAGAACTCATAAATGAATTCAGCAAAATGGTAGGATATAAAGTTAACACCCATAAATCAATTGGATTCCTATACACCAATGATAAATCAACTAAAAGAGAAATTAAAAGAAAAATAGGTGAACTATCTCATTCATAGTAGCCTCAAAACAAAAGAAAACAAACAAACAAATACCTTGGGAATCAATCTAACAAAAGAGGTGAAAGACCTCAACAATGAAAACTACAGAACACTAAAGAAATAACTTGAAGAAGACTTTAAAAGATGGAAATATCTCCCATATGCTTAGATAAGCGGAATTAATATTGTCAAAATGGCCAGCTACCAAAATCACTATGCAGATATAATGCAGTTCCTATTAAAATTCCAATGACTGATTTTGAGTCCTTTGGGTATAAATCAAGGAGTAGAATAGCTGGGTCAAATGATGGTTCCATTCCAAGTTTTCTGAGGAATCTCCATACTGCTTTCCTTATTTATTGATTTGGTTATTTGCTTTTTTGGTGTTGAGTTTTTTGAGTTGTTTATATATCCTGAAAATTAATGCTGTATTTGACATGCATATGGTAAAGATTTTCTCCCATTCTGTAGGTTTTTTTCTTTATGTTATTGTTTCCTTTGCTGAGAAAAAGCTTTTTAGTTTGAGTCTAGCCTATCGATTATTTTTGTATTATGTATTTATTTATTTATCTTTATTTTAATTTTTTATACATGCTTGCAGAGTGCAATTCATTTCATATTATACATAAAGAGCACAATTTTTCAAGTTACTGGTTTTACATATTTTCACAAAAATTGTGTCTTCATACATGTACTTAGGGTAATGACATCTAACTCATTCTCCCATTATTCCTATTCCCTTGCCCCCTCCCCTCCTCTCTCCATCTTTGTTCTATTTAAAGTTCCTTTATTCCTCTCATCCCCCCCCTCCCTTGTCATTATAAGTCAGTATCTTCATAACAAAGAAATCATTTGACTTTTGGTTTTGGGGGATTGGCTAACTTCACTTATCATTATTTTCTCCAACTCTATCAATTTACCTGTGAGTGCCAGGATTTTATTCTGTTTTAGTGCTGAGTAGTGTTCCATTGTGTATATATACCAAAGTTTCCCTATCCATTCATCTGCTGATGGGCATTGGTGTTGGTTCCACAATCTAGCTATTGTGAATTGTGCTGCTATAAACATTGATGTAGCTATGTCCCTGTAGTAAGCTGTTTTGTAAGTCTTTCGGGTATAGAGCAAGGAGTGAGATAGCTGGGTCAAATGGTGATTCCATTCCAAGTTTTCCTAGGAATCTCCATATTGCTTTCCAGATTGGCTTCACCAATTTGCAGTCCCACCAGCAGTGTATGAGTGTGCCTTTTCCCCCACATCCTTGTCAGCATTTACTGTTGTTTGTATTTTTGATAGCTGCCATTCTGACTGGGGTAAGATAAAATCTTAGAGTTGTTTTGATTTGCATTTCTCTAATTGCTAGAGATGTTGAACATTTTTTCATATATTTGTTTATTGATTGTATATCATCTTCTGAGAAGTATCTGCTTAATTCCTTGGCCCATTTTTTGATGGGTTATTATTATTATTATTTGGTGTTAAGGTTTTTGAGAGCTTTATATATCCTTGAGGTTAGTGTTCTATCTGATGTGCTTGTGGTGAAGATTTGCTCCCATTCTGTAGGTTCTCTATTCACCTTACTAATTGTTTCTTTTGCTGAGAAAAAGCTTTTTAGTTTGAGTCCATCCCATTTATTGATTCTTGGTTTTAGTTCTTGTGCTATAGGGGTATTATTGAGGAAGTTGAGGGCCTAAACCAACATAATGGAGATTTGGGCCTACTTTGTCTTCTATTAGGTGCAAGGTCTCTGGATTAATTCCTAGGTCCTTGATCCACTTTGAGTTGAGTTTTGTGCGTGGTGAGAGACAGAGATTTAATTTCATTTTATTACATGAGGATTTCCAGTTTTCCCAGCACCATTTGTTGAAGAGGCTGTCTTTTCTCCAATGAACGTTTTTGGCAACTTTGTCTAATATAAGATAACTGTAGATGTGTGAGTTAGTCTCTGTGTCTTGTATTCTGTACCATTGGTCAACTGGTCTATTTTGGTGCCAATACCATGCTGTTTTTGTTACTATTGCTTTGTAATACACTTTAAGTTCTGGAATAGTAATGCCACCAGCTTCACTCTTCTTGCTAAGAATTGCTTTGGCTATTGCAGGTCTCTTATTTTTCCAGATGAATTTCATGGTTGCCTTTTCTATGCTATGAGGAAATGACATTGGGATTTTGATTGGAATTGCATTGAAACTGTATAGTGCTTTTGGAAGAATGATCATTTTGACAATATTAATTCTACCTATCCATGAACAAGGTAGATCTTTCCATCTTCTAAGATCTTTTTTAATTTCTTTCTTAAGCATGTTGTAGTTTTCATTGTAGATGTCTTTCCTTCTTTTGTTAAGAGGATTCCCAAGAATTTTATATTTTTGAGGCTATAGTAAATGGGGGTGGATTTCCTAGTTTCTTTTTCTGAGCATTTGTCATTGCTGTACAGAAATGCCTTTGATTTATGGGTGTTGATTTTATATCTAGCCACTTTGCTGAATTAATTTATTAGTTTTAGAAGATTTTTGGTGAAATGTTTTGGATCTTCTATGTATAGAATCATACCATCTGCAAATAGTGATAATTTGTGTTCTTTTTATAATTGTATCCCTTTAATTTCTTCCATCTGTCTAATTACTCTGGCTAGGGTTTCAACAACTATGTTAAATAGGAGTGGTGAAAGAGGGCATACCTGTCTTGTTCCAGTTTTTAGAGGGAATGCTTTCAATTTTTCTCCATTTAGGATGATTTTGGCTTGGGGCTTAGCATAGATGGCCTTTATGATGTTGAGGTATGTTCCTGTTATCCCTAGTTTTTCTAGCGTTTTGAACATGAAAGGATGCTGTATTTTGTCAAATGCTTTCTCTGCATCTATTGAGATGATCATATGATTTTTATCTTTGAGTCTATTGATATAATGAATTACATTTATTGATTTCTGTATGTTGAACCAACCTTGCATCCCTGGAATGAACCCCACTTGATTGTGGTGCACTATCTTTTGATATGTTTTTGTATTTGATTTGCCAGAATTTTATTGAGAATTTTTGCATATATGTTCATTAGAGATATTGGTGTGTAGTTTTCTTTCTTTGATGTGTCTCTGCCTGGTTTTGGAATCAGGGTGATTGATATTGGCCTCATAGAATGAGTCTGGAAGTGTTCCCTTTTATTCTCTTTCATGAAATAGTTTGAGAAGTATTGGTGTTAGTTCTTCTTTAAAGGTCTTGTAGAACTTGGCTGTGTATCCATCCGGTCCTGGGCTTTACTTTATTGGTAAGTTTTGATGGCATCCTCTATTTCTTTGCTTGAAATTGATCTATTTAAATTGTGTATATCATCCTGATTTAGTTTGGACATATCATATGCTTCTAGAAATTTGTTGATGCCTTCAATATTTTCTATTTTTATTGGAGTATAAATTTTCAAAATAATTTCTATTTATTTTCTATATTTCTGTAGGGTCCATCATGATATTTCCTTTTTCATCATAGATATTGGTAATTTGAGTTTTCTCTCTCCTTTTCTTTGTTAGCATAGCTAATGGTTTATCATTTTTATTTATTTTTTCAAAGAACCAACTTTTGTTCTGTCAATTTCTTCAATTTTTTGGTTTCAATTTCATTAATTTTAGCTCTGATTTTAATTATTTCCTGTTTTCTACTTCTTGGGGGGTTGATTTGTTCTACTTTTTCTAGAGCTTTGAGATGTAATGTTAGTTCATTTATTTGTTGGCTTTTTCTTCTTTGAAGGAATAAACTCCATGCAATGAACTTTCCTTTTAGTACTGCCTTCATAGTGTCCCAGAGATTTCAATATGTTGTATTGGTGTTCTCATTTACCTCTATGAATTTTTTTAAATCTCCTTCTTGATGTCTTCTGCAACCCATTGTTCATTCAGCACATATTATTTAGTCTTCAGGTGTTGGAGTAGCTTTTGTTTCTTATTTTATCATTGATTTCTAATTTCATTCCATTATGATCTGATAGAATGCAGGGTAGTATCTTTACTTTTTTTATATTTGCTTAGAGTTGCTTTATGGCATAACATGTCATCTATTTTAGAGAAGGATACATGTGCTGCTGAGAAGAAAGTGTATTGGCTCATTGATGGATAATATACTCTATATATGTCAGTTAAGTCTAAATTATTGATTTTATTATTGAGTTCTATAGTTTCTTTGTTTAGCTTTTGTTTGGAAGATCTATCTAATGGTGAAAGAGGTGTGTTAAAAAGTCACCTAGAATTATTGTATTGTGGTCTATTCCACCTATTGATTCTTGATCATCATCTTGTGCTTTAGGAGTCTTGGTAAGGAAGTAAGTTTCTATGCCAACATGGTGAAGATTTGGCCCTACTTTTTATTCTATTAGGCACAGGGTCTCTGTTCTAGTGCCTAAGTCTTTGATTCACTTTGAGTTGAGTTTTATATAGAGTGAAAGATAGGGGTTTACTTTCATTTTGTTAGATACAGATTTCCAGTTTCCCCAACACCATTTGTTGAATGGGCTATCTTTACTCCAATGAATGTTTTTAGCACCTTTGTCTAATATGAGTTAACTGTAGTTCTGTGGGTTTGAATCTATATCTTCTATTTTGTACCACTGGACTATGTGTCTGTTTTAGTGCCAATACCATGCTGTTTTTGTTACTGTTGTTCTGTAGCATAGGTTAAGGTCTGGTATTGTGATGCCTCCTGCTTCACTTTTCCTGCTAAGGATTGCTTTACCTATTCTGGGTCTCTTAGTTTTCCAAATGAACTTCAGGATGATTTTTTTCTATTTCTATGAAGAATGTCATTGGGATTTTAATAAGAATTGCATTAAATCTGTATAACACTTTTAGTAGTATGGCCATTTGGAAAATATTAATTGAACAGTGTTATCTAAGAGCATGGGAGATCTTCCCATCTTCTAAGGTCTTCTTCAATTTCTTTTGTTAGTGTTCTGTAGTTTTAATTGTAGAGGTCTATCACCTCTTGTTACATAGATTCCCAAATATTTATTTTTTTGAGGCTATTGTGAATGGGGTAGTTTTCCTAATTTCTCTTTCAGTATTCATCACTGCTGTATAGGAACACATTTGATTTATTGGTGTTAATTTCATGTCCTACTATATTGCTTAATTGATTTATTTGTTCTAGAAGTTTTTTGGTGGAATTTTTTGGGTCTTTTAAATGCAGAATCATATTGTTGGCTAATAAGGATAGTTTGAGATCTTCTTTTCCTATCTGGCTAGAGTTTCAAGAACCATGTTGAATAGAAGTGGTGAAAGAGGGCATCCCTGTCTTGTTCCAGATTTTTAGAGGGAATGCTTTCAATTTTTCTCCACTTAAAACGATGTTGGCCTTGGGTTTAGCATAGATAGCTTTTAAAATGTTGAGGTATGTTTGTTTGTATTATCCCTATTTTTTCTAGTGTTTTGAACCTGAAAGTTGCTGTATTTTGTTAAATGCTTTCTCTGTATCAATTGATATAATTTTATGATTCTTATATTTAATTCTATTGATGTGGTGAATTATATTTATTAATTTCTGTATGTTGAACTAACATTGCATCCCTGGAATGAACCCCACTTGATCATGATGCACTATTTTTAAGTATGTTTTTGTATGCAATTTGCCAGTATTTTATTGAGAATTTTTGCATCAGTGTTCATCAGGGATATTGATCTAAAATTTTCTTTCCTTGAAGTGACTCTGTTTTGGTATCAGGATGATACTAGCTTCATAGAATGAGTTTGGAAAGGTTCCCTCCTTTTCTATTTCATGGAATAATTTGAGGAGTATTGGTATTAAGTCTTCTGTATATGTCTTGTAGAACTCAGCTGAAAATCTGTCTGATCCTGGGCTTTTCTTGGTTGGTAGGCATTTGATGGTGTTTTCTATTTCCTTGCTTGAAATTGATCTGTTCAAATTTAGTATGACCTTGATTGATCATATGCCTCTAGGAATTTGTTGGTGTCTTCAAAGTTTTCTATTTTACTGGAGTATAAATTTTCAAAATAGTTTCTAATTGTCTTCTGTATTTCAATAGTGTCTGTTATGATATTTTTTTCACACAAACTCTATTAATTTGAGTTATCACTTTTCTTCTTTTCTTTAGGGTGGTTAAGGGTTTGTCAATTTTATTTATTTTTTCAAAGAACCAGCTTTTTGTTTCATCAATTTTTTTAGTTGTTTGTTTCAATTTCATTGATTTCAGCTCTAATTTTAATTATTTTCTGTCTTGTGCTACTTTTGGTTTGGGTTTGTTCTTCTTTTTCTAGGGCTTTGAGATGTAATGTCAGATGGTTTATTTGTTGACTTTTTCTTCTTTTAATGAATGAGCTTTTTGAATAAACTTTCCTCTTAGCACTGCTTTCATAGAGTCCCAGAGATTTTGATAAGTTCTATCAGGGTTCTCATTGACCTTTAAGAATTTTTTAAAATCTCCTCCCTGATGTCTTCTTTTATCCATGCATCATTCAATTTAGTCTCCAGGTGTTGGAGTAGCTTCTATTATATATTTTATCATTGATTTCTAATTTCATTCCTTTATGGTCAGATAGGATGCAGGATCGTATCTCTACTTTTTTGTATTTGCTTAGACTTGCATTGTGGTGTAACACATGGTCTATTTTGGAGAAGGATACATGTGCTGCTGAGAAGAAAGTGTATTTGCTTGTTGATAGATGAAATATTTTATATATGTCTGTTAAGTCTAAATTATTGACTGTTTTATTGCGTTTTATAGTTTCTTTGTTTAGTTTTTGCTTGGAAGATCTATCTAGTGGTGAGAGAGGTGTATAAAGTCACCCAGTCTTATTGTGTTATGGTTTATTTTGTTCTTAGAGTTGAGAAGGGTCTGTTTGATGTACATAGATGCCCTATTGTTTGGGGCATAGATATTTATAGTTGTTATGTCTTATTGATGTATGAATCTCTTAAGCGGTATGAAATGTCCTTCTTTATCCCTTTTTCCTAGCTATATTTTGAAGTCTACCTTATCTGATGATCTGATCTGAGAATGAAAACCCTGCTCATTTACATGATCCATGTGTGTTGTGGGTTGGTGTCACTGCCTGAAGCGGAAGTCGCTTGGAGCAGCGAACGCCACAGGAAAATTCGGAGGCAGGATGAAAATGAAAAAAGGTTTTTTATTCTTCTCCTCTCTCCAGCTCCAGCAATCACTCCAAATGCTCTAACTCCAACCACCACCTTCTTCTTCCCCACACACACTAACGAACCTCACCCAGTTATATACATATAGCTTTAACAAGGACACGTGCTTACAGCTCGAGCTTACAGGTGCGTCACGCAGTGTTCACGGGCATACAAAGATTCTTTGAATAATGTATCAACATCAGGTGGAAACTAGAACATCTTTTATGGCTCTCAGCTAACCGCAATCTTTAGCTATCTCCTTGATTATAGGCTCCTTCATTTCCCCCTTTTAGTTTTAAAAGAGGGGATGTTCTAGGACGTCCATGTGCAACCGACATTCTTACCCGTCATGGGAGTCTAGGCTGTCCTGACTCCTGGCTTAGGTTGACATGCCGGCCACATTAGACTGTCCCGTGCGACTGTGCCGTGTCTTAGGTTGTCCCCCTCTGGGGATCTTACCCGTCATAGGCTAACCAGCCATCCAATAGAGCCCTTCAGGATCGACTGTGTGTTGACTAACAGCCGTCCAATTTTTAGGAGATGCTGCGGCTTTAAGGCGGCAAGCCTACTGCTGACGAGCCAAGTTTCCATAGCGTATCAAGTTCTTTAAGCCAATCAGCTGCCCTTAGTTTCATCAAGTAACGCACTGAGTTCTCTTAGACAAATACCCGCAAGGCATTGTCCCGCAATGTCCCAAAATAATGGAAAATCAAAATGTCCATAAGTTATAACACATAGATTCAGGAGGCCCCATGCATGCAGAGCAGAGGCCACACTGCTGGTGAGGTTGTTGATGCTTGAGCAGCAGGGATGCTTGCAGCGACCGCGGTCCCTGCAGTTGTAGCAGCAGCCGTCTTTTTTATGTCCAGACATTTCCACCGGCAAATCTTCAGGGCCCGCTACCTAAAAACTCAAGCATCCATTATTAAGGGAAAGGCAGTGCTATTCCAGCACTGAGATCAAAAGGTGAGCTGTCAAACTAAAAAAAAAGAACTATTAGAGTAGAAAATAAAAGTTGATCTCTGCTCACACACATTGCTGCTCAAGCTCCCACAAACATAAGCTGGCAAAATATCACATTCAGAAATAATCAAAGAGAAACTGAGGGTGTTTACTGCATTAAAGATAAAGAAAAGCTAAAGGCATTTTGGAAAAAATAATTTGTTAGCTGGAATCCTCGAGTCTCTATATACACAGCAATCCTATACCTGTTGAAATAATTCAAATTAATCAGCTACTAAACAAATGAAGTCAATAACAAATAAATGATCCTCTGTCGGAACACCAAAATATCAGGTTATACAACATTAAACATATTCACAGCTGAAGAGAAGTCCCGGAGACAACTATAAATCAAAATTGATTATCATTATAATTGATTATCTAAAAATATTCTGAACTTATATAAATATCTATTTATCTATCTATCTATTGATTATCAAATTAGAATATTCTAAGCTTAAATGAATTAATGTTATTTGTTATTTGGATCTATATCTATCTACCTTTTTTTTTTTTTTTTTTAAGCGCTTAATTATTTGTGACGTCACACTAGACAGACGCACATATAAACATATTTGTGACATCACATTAACATGAAATTTAGACAAATGCACAGACATAAAGACATATATAAAAGAGAAAAAAAAATTACAATTGTGTATACACTGAAGAGAGATCTTCTTGTCCCGGCCGGGAAGAATGAAATTTAAGTTGTAAATTTAATGGAGAACTCTTTTAAGGGAATCACTCCATACCTTCATTTTGGTCCTCTTGACCTTGCACTTGTTTATTCAATCTAGACTCCTCAATAACTTCGTCTTGATCCCTTTGACTTTGTACCTGCTTTATCAATCTAGATGGTATCCATATTGGAGAGGATTCGTGCTTTGGAAAAACACAAACAGATCCTCTCCCCCAAATTAATACTGGGTCTGGACCCTTCCATGTACCTGAGAGAACATCCTTCCAGTAAACCAAAGGTTTATGTTGTTGGTGTGGGTTCCAGTGTCTATCTCCAGCCGAATGTCCATTAGAATCTAAAGTTAAGAAATTTAGGGTAAACAGGGCAACTGCCAATCTGTCCTTAGGATTTTTCCAGTTTCCATCTTTTTGCTTTAGTAACATATTTTTAAGTGTCCGATTTGCTCTTTCAATTATTCCTTGTCCCTGAGGATTATAAGCGATACCTGTTTTGTGGATAATATTGAACTTTGTACAAAATTGTTTGAAGGATGTGGATGTATATGCAGGGCCATTATCTGTTTTAAGCATTTTGGGGATGCCTAATGTAGCAAAAGCTTGCAGACAATGAGATATAGTATCTTTAACTTTTTCTCCGGAATGTAAAGAAGCAAAAATCATGCCTGAGCATGTATCTATGGTGACATGAATAAATCGTAATTTTCCAAAACTTGGCTCATGTGTGACATCCATCTGCCACAAATGATTGGGCATCAAACCTCGTGGGTTAACCCCATAATGTGGATTGGGCAAGAGTGTTACACAAGATGGACATTCTTTTACAATTCTACGAGCTTGTTCTTTTGTGATTTTAAATTTTTGTCTTAAGGTAGTGCTGTTAACGTGGAACTGGGAATGAAATAAAGTAGCTTGTTGTACTGTAGTAAATATAAATATTGTTTTAGTGAGGGCGTCAGCTTTTTGATTACCTTCATGGAGAGGACCAGGCAGATTAGTGTGAGCTCTTATGTGACCTATAAATAAAGGTTCTTTTCGATGCCATAGGAGATTTTGGATTTGAGAAAACAATTTAAAAGCTGGAGTATGTGGTGCTATTGGACCTGCTAGCTCCAATTTTGGGACAGCATGTACAATATAATGGCTGTCTGAAAAAATATTCATAGGCTGTTCTTTAAAATTTTCCAGAGCTATTATTATAGCTTCGAGTTCCACTAATTGAGCTGATTTTTGATTAGTGATATGAATCATTTTTTCATTTTGAGTGACTACTGCAGCAGTACCGTTAGAGGATCCATCTGTAAATACATTAAATGCTTTAGGAATGGGTTGATTTTTTATTACCTGTGGGAATATGATAGGATGATTGATACAAAAGGACAGTATAGGAGATTTAGGAATATGATTGTCAAAATTTGCAGAAGTAGAGCATCTAGCTATAGCCCAATCATTATCATTGAAGCACAAATATTCAACCTGTGATGATGAATAAGGAGTAATAATAGTAGCGGGATGAATTCCAAATATTTTAGTAGAGGTTTTAAGTCCTTGAAGAATAAGTTTAGCCACCATGGAGGTATAAGACTCAATTGTACTTTTAGGAGAGACAGGCAAATGTATCCATAATATAGGTCCCTGTTGCCAAAATACTCCTGTTGGAGTATATTGTGAAGGAATAATAATCAATATTAGTGGTTGTGCAAAATCAAATCTATCGCAATGGGATCTTTCAATGGCCTGTTCTACTAATTTTAGAGCTCTCCTGGCCTCAGGAGTTAATGTTCGAGGTGAGGATGGGTCAGGGTTCCCACGAAGGATGTCAAATAAGGGTTTTAATTGTCCAGTAGTGAGGCTTAGTGTAGGGCGAAGCCAATTAATGTCACCCAGTAATTTTTGGAAATCATTGAGGGTGGTCAAATGTTCTTTACTTATTAGAATTTTTTGGGGTTTAACAAAAGTATCCATGATTTTAAAGCCTAAATATAGGATAGGTGATCTGCTTTGAACTTTTTCTTCTGCTATATATAATCCATATTTTTTTAGATTTTTTGTTATTTCACTAAATATATTAAATAAGATTTGTTGATTAGGGTGAGCTAATAAAACATCGTCCATGTAGTGTAGACACATAAGGTCTTGATATTTGTTTTTAATGGGCTGTATAGCTCTGTCCACATATAGTTGGCACAGTGTAGGGCTATTTGCCATTCCCTGCGGCAATACTTTCCATTGATATCTTTTATCAGGGCCATTATTATTAATAGAAGGAATTGAAAAAGCAAACCTGGGGGCATCCAGAGGATGTAGGGGAATGGAAAAGAAACAGTCCTTTATATCAAGGGTTATAAGGTAATAGTTTTTTGGAATAGCTACAGGATTAGGAAGTCCAGGTTGAGTAGGGCCCATAATTTGCATTGTTTTGTTAATTTGTCTTAGATCTTGTAATAGTCTCCATTTTCCTGATTTTTTCTTAATTACAAATATGGGAGAATTCCAGTGAGAGGTGGAAGGCTCTATGTGTCCTGCTTCTAATTGTTCTTTAATTAATTGGTGGGCCGCTTGCAATTTTTCTTTGGATAGGGGCCACTGAGGGACCCAAACTGGCTTATTAGAGAGCCATGGTATTTTTAAAATTGTTTTCTCAGTGGCCCCTAGAAAAAATGTCCTTTGCCTTTTTTATTATGAGTAGGATTTTTATTCTTAACACCTGCAGGCTTGGTCGCTAGGTGTGTAGCCCCATTTGATGTAAGATATCTCTTCCCCATAGGGTAACTGGCAAGCTGTTTAAAACATAGGGTTTGAATGTTCCTGTATGGCCTTCATTGTCTTGCCAATTTAAGATTACAGCACTAAGCCTCTTAAACTGGTTGAGGCTTTCTGTAGAGGCCAGTGCTTAGGCCATTGTTGTAGATTTATGATGGAAGAGTCAGCTCCTGTATCAATCAGCCCCTCCATCTCTATACCTTGAATTTTTAATTTGCACATAGGCCTCCGTGAACAGTCCTGGACCCAGAAAGCCATAGGTCCTGAACCAGTGGAACCGAATGCTCTGCTATTTCTATTTTGTGGCATGCTTTTAAAAGAATTATGGAGACTGGGAATGAGGAGCAGCTGTGCGATTCTGTCTCCTTGATTTACGGAGATGATGCTATGGGTAGGAATCAGCTGAACCCCCATTTCAGGTGTCAGGACCATCCGGGCAGTAGAACAGAGATCTAATCCTGCACTTCCTCTTGTCCCTCTGATAAGGGAGTTAATGGGTAGGAGGGACAACACGCAAACATCACACGCGAAGGTTAAAAACTTTTTCCTGGAATTGAGTTTTCCAGATTAGGTATTGTCCCCCACTTAGTACCGCTCCTTTTCCAATCTGAGGGGGCTAAGGTTAGGGTGTTAAGTGACTCTATCATACTTAATGGAGTCCAAATACTGGCAGTTCTAGTGAGGCAAGGCAGTGGTTGAGCTGTTCTTTTTATTGGAGACTTGTGAACTACTAGCTCTTTCCTATTAGTGAGAACTGTACTGGCAAGGGGTTAAGGAGAGTAATCATTATTAAGCTAGCCAATCTTAATGTTTACAGTGTTTTTCTTGTTCACTTTTCTCACTATCCTCTGAGTTCTCAGCATAGAATCCAATCTCTAACTTGATGTCAGGGGGCACAGACACCCCCCCGGAGACAAGGGGTTACCCATCAATTTCTCCCAATCACTGGGGGGCAAGACAGCAAGTTTGCCCGGCAACAGCAAGTTTGCCCGGTGATTGCAAGTTGTCCAATCATTCTATGCCAGTCTGCAAAAGTGAAGACCTGTTCTCTGACCAACTTTGTCAGCTTTGCACTAGCTGACAGCCTTCCTGCCAGCTGTCACTTTGGCTGCTGGCAGCTTGAGGAAGTGGGTTTTCTCACCTACCCTGCCCACAAAGCTGAACACAGCACCATCCAGTCAGGCTTTCTTGAAGGCTTGTGCATACATAGGTTTTCCTAATGTATTTGAACTGTTCGCAGCTGTTAGGCCAAGGGCTGGGAGTCTATCAAACATGTGAGTGGTACATTTTTTTCCCACCCTTTCACCTTCAGTCTGTGGATGTCTTTTCCTGTGAGATGAGTCTTTTGAAGGCAGCATATTGTTGGGTCTTTTTTTTTTTTTTTTTTTTTTTAACGAATCTGTCAATCTATATCTTTTAATTAATGAGTTTAGGCCATTCACATACAGGGTTATTATTGAAATATGATTTGTGTTCCTGAACATTTTGGTTTATTTTTGGTTTTTAACTTGACTTGGTTTCTCCTTTGATTGGCCTTTCCTTTAGTGTAGTTCCTCCTTTTGCTGATTTTTATTGTTGTTTTTCATTTCCTCTTCTTGGAATGTTTTGATGAGAATGCTCTATAATGCAGGCTTTCTTACTGTAAATTCTTTTAACTTTTGTTTGTTGTGAAAGGTTTTCAATTCGTCATCAACTCTGAAGCTTAATTTTGTCTGATATAAGATTCCTGGTTGGCATCCATTTTCTATCAGAGCTTGGTATATATTGTTCCAGGATCTCCAGGCTTTGAGGGTCTGGGTTGAAAAATTTGCTGAGATCTGAATTATTCTCTCCCTATGTGTGATCTGATTCCTCTCTCTTGTGGCCTTTAAGATTCTATCCTTATTCTAAACACTAGGCATTATTATTATATTGTGCTTTGGTGTAGATCTGTTGTAATTTTGTACATTTGGTGTCCAGTAAGCCTCTTGTATTTGATTGTCTAATTCATTCTTCATGTTTGGGAAATTTTCCAATGTTATTTCATTGAAGAGATTGTACATTCTTTGATTTGAATCTTTGTGCCTTCCCCTTTTCCAATAAATCTTAGATTTGGTATTTTGATGCTATCCCATAATTCTATGATGTTCTGTTCATGATTTATTGCCATCTTCACTGTGTGGTTGGTCAATTTATTTTCAAGATTGTATATTTTGTCTTCATTATCTCACTTTCTGCCTTCCAAGTCATCTAGTCTGTTGGTGATGATTTCTATGGAGTTTTTTATTTGGTTTATTGTTTCCTTAATTTCAAGAATTTCTTATTTTTTTCCAGAGTCTCTATATCTTTCTTGAATTAATCTTTTGCTCTCTGTATTTGCTCCCTTATCTCTTTGTTGATGTGATCAATGGTTGCCTGTATTTGTTCCCTTATCTCTTAGTTGGTGTGTGATCAATTATTGCCTGTATTTGCTCACTTATCTCTTTGTTGGAGAGATCAATTTTTGCCTGTATTTCTCACTTAGGTCATTCTTTAATTCACAGATAATTTTAATTATGTACATTCTCAACTCCATGGATTCTATTATTACAGTATCTTGGTTTGTTTGGGGCACTTTCTTCCCTTGTTTTGTCATGTTCTCTATGTCTTCCTTTACTGCAGTGTGGATCTGAGGTATTATATTTTCTACCCTACAATCTTGTAGTGCCCCTACAGATTACCTATACCCTTGTTCCTGGGCTTCCAGTCTTCAGCCAGTGTCCCAGGATGGATGCTACTGCAATTAAAGGTGGTGGTGGCAATAGCAGAGATAACTCAAGATAGCAATGGGGGTGTTCCAAGAGGGATGAAACCACTTTCAGAGATGGGGCTGAAAGGGTGGGCCTTACAATGACTTTGGGCTGCCTGTTTGGAGATGCAGCAGTCTCCAGGCCCTGTCTATTGCCCCAAGGTGAAGGCTACTGTGTGGGAAGCGCTCTGGCAATGGATGCAATGTTACAAGATGGAGGTGGGCTAGGGTTAGGTTTCTTTGTGGGTTGGCAGGGTTGGTGCTGGTCCTCATCTGGGCCTGGGTCCCCTTACAGGTCAGCAGGGAAAGTCCTAGGCCTGGGCCTAGACTCTGGCATGGGTTTGCAAGTCAGCAAGGGTGGTTCTGGGCCTAACCTGGGCCTGGGCTCCCATGGGGTTCACTGGGGGTTGTCTTAGGCCTGGGCCTGGGCTCCAGTGTGGGTTGGCAGGTTGGCAGTGGCAGTCCTGGGTGGGCTTGTGGAACTTTATTATATTCTGGTAAAGACTTGGTGATTATTGCTGGTGCTGGCAAAAGGGGATGGTGATAAGTGTGTGTCTGTGATTTGTGTGTGTTTTTAATGACAGTATATAATATATATGGGGAGGTACAAGTCTCTAAAAGGGCTGAAAGCATGAAAAAGTATATGGAAGTGCTTTATTTTCATAAAAAATGAGTTTTGTAAGTTTTCTAGATGTAGCTTTAGCATTATAGAGTTAAATAGGTTATCTGAGAATATGTGAAGTATTTGTGGATTAAAATGTAAAGCAGGGAAACTGAGAATGGTTGTATATAGAAATGAAGGTGAAAGGCAGTGCATACGTAATACTAATAGAGAATGAAAAAGATGCATAGAGAAAGAAGAGATTATTATGTGAGAGAATAAGGAAAAGGGTGGGGAAATTGTGCTATATTTAGTATGATGAAGAGTAACATGTGAGTGTGTAAACTTTAGTTTGCTATCTGAGGGGAAAGTTTCTGATAAAATACACACACACATCTCAGCATTATATTCCCCTATATCACCTACAGCTGCCCCATTGTTCACATGCAAGCTTGTGTTGAGGAATGTTGTCCTATTTTGAAGGCATATTATCCATTTGTCCCTCCAAAGAGGCCTCAATGTTAGTCCTTCTGCCTTGAATCCCTCTCTTATATTTCAAAAATAGTGAAGTGAGGAAGGGCTGAATGAGCAACTCACCTGTATCTCCTGTCTGAGCTCAGATCCCACCTTTACACCTGACTTATCATAATTACCAGTAGGAATGAGTTTCATGGAAGAGGAGACACAGGTGAAATATTCTGAGGAAGATGATTCTCTCCTAATGGCTGATTCCTGACTGATTCAGCATATATGGCTTAGGAGCAACTTCTTGAAAATTCCACAATCCTAGAAATTGAAAAAACAACATACACTAAGGATTGGACTAACAGGTTAGCTGTACCTCCTGCCCAAGCTCTGAACTCTTGTGTTATTCAAAAGCAGATATGTTGAGTATGCACAACATATCAGGCTTGTTATCATCCATAAAACTTCTTCTCACACTATTGAAGATAATTTTCCCACTGAAATTTCCAAAGTAAAATAAATAACAGTTATTAAAATTGTATCTGTGGTAGATGTCACTGACATTGAGTAACTTGTATATGGTATATTTTGGAAATGCATAAAGAATAATGGAAACTAAACCATAAGTAAAATATGATGTGTAATCACTAAAAATTGGGTATTATTAACTAAATTTCCTCATGAAATTTAGAAATTATATGCACATGAAATTATGCATGTAAAGTACATAGAGTATAGATATGTTGATTCCTATCTATTTATCTATCAATCATCCATTTATATCTTCAAGGCCACCATTTATACAGTGGTTCTGGCCCTCAAAAGTCAGAAATTCTGGTGAGCTGTTGGACTACTCACTTTCCTCTTGGCTTATCTGTCCAAGTTGAACTCTTGGTCAGAAATTCTTTTGTAGACACATGACAGATTATCTCTGTAGGGATCTCCTTAGGAAAGGGGATTTTTTTTTTATTCTTGCCTTTTGGAAGAGGGTAATTTCCTTCTAATATGTATCCCAGAAGACATCCATTCTCTTATTCTCCTTTTCTTTGTTCTCTCTCTCTCTCTCTCTCTCTCTCTCTCTCTCTCTCATCCTGGGGA
The DNA here is from genome assembly GCA_025594165.1 of Tamias sibiricus. NCBI lineage: Eukaryota > Metazoa > Chordata > Mammalia > Rodentia > Sciuridae > Tamias > Tamias sibiricus. The sequence continues at coordinate 61,596,233 of CM046662.1, forward strand.
TTTAACCAAAAGGTGCTTACCCACTAAGCCATAACCCCAGCCCATTTTTATATTTTATTTAGAGAGAAGGTCTTGCTGATTGTTTAGGGCTTGGTAAGTTGCTGAGGTTGGCTTTCAACTCGTGATCCTCCTACCTCAGCCTCCAAAGCTGCTAGGATTACAGGCATGTGCCCACTGTGCCTGGCTTTCTCCTTTTCTTTAAAATATATATGTACTAAACTTTCATGATTTCATATGCACTGAGGATATATTGGGCTTATTGTCCAAGTGCATTGAAATTTGGCATGTGGAAGAGGAGAGGAAGTCTCCAATTCCTCCAAACTCTGTACTAGATGCATCTGAGATAGTAAAGTATGGCACACATTGATGCAATTTATTGATTTCTGAAGGATAGTATTAAAATATAATGAGATAAGATGGCGATGAGAATTTCCATGTGTGTGTTCATGAGAAATGGGAGTGCATGCTCCTATGATGTTTCAGAATTCTTTGTGTGGTATGTATTATCTGAGGGGTTTGCTTGGTACACTGTTGTGGAATATGAGATTGTGGTAGAATAGTGAAATGAGTAAGGGTTGGGCTAGCAGCTCCGCTATACCTCCTCCTGCCCAAACTCGGATTCCACCCTAGTATCTCCCTTACTGTGACATCAATAGGAATGTGTTTGCTAAGAGATGAGACACAGGTGAAATATCGTGGGGAAGATGAATTCTCTCCTGCTGTGTAAATGCAGGCTACCCATGTATGGTGCAGGACCTCATTGATGCAACTCATCACCTTCAGCAGTGCAGTAGCTGGTTTTTGTTATCTCAGCTATTTTGCCAGCACTTTTAAATACTATGACAAATAAAATGTCTTGAATTTTAATATTTGTGAGGTATAAGAACTTTACATTTCTTCCTGATAAGATAGTTGTAATAATATTCCTAAACTATTTACTAGAAAACTTATTTTCCTTTGATATTCAAGAGGTACTAATCCCTACAATGTGATATTATTTTTTCTGCCTGATTTATGATATTAATAATACAAAATTGTCAGATGGAAATTTCAGTTTCCATCATTACCAATTCTAGTTATTAGTTGAAAATAAAAGATTTTGTTTTGGCTAATTTTAGTATAAAGTTACATATACTAAGGAATTTGGATAGCTTTTCCAATTATTGGCAGAAATAAAGCAACAATTTTATTTGCACTTCAAGGAATGAGACTGTCATTCTGCCCTAGTCAGGCTACTACAATATCAGCAAGCCATAGAAAATCTGCTAGAACCAAGAGCATTCTGACTCTACTAAAATATGACCAGCAAAATACACATCCCTTTTCCACAAAACCTATTTTTGAGTTAGAGTCTGGTGTGTGCACATCTGATTAGCTGAATAGAGAGCACGTATTGAGCCTTAGCTGCAAAGGAGTATGGGACCAATAGTTTTATTATTTCATCTTATGCACTGAGAAGTGGTTCTAAAATGTAGAATACAGTTGGTGAAAATATTCTTTCTCTAAGTAACTAAACGTCTAGTCTACTAAAGTCCAGAGTAGAAAAATCTATGAAACATCCTGTAAGATGATGATGGAATATATGAAATTTGCTAAGTTCACAAGTGACTGTCAGAGGTAAATACATAATAAGAATCTAACCAGGCAAGGGAAAATTTACTGCTTGGGTTCAATCCTTAGCACCACATAAAGATAAATAAATAAAATAAAGGTATTGTGTCCATTTACAATTAAAAATATTTTTAAAAATTTGCTGCTTACTTCAAGATGGAAAAACTTAATTGAATTTCAATAGGTGGCAAGCAGCTGGTTTTACTGTATGTTAATATAAAAGAGTCTCAAGGATGGTCGAATTGTTGCAAACATGAATTCATCTGCCAAACAGGATTCCTGCAGGAATAATAGAATCAGTAATGATTGCATGATTAATTTTGTCGAAGGAAGTTTGTCATTGTGCTCATGCATAGTTTATTTCCTTGTCACCACTGCTACTTTCTTCAGAACCATCAATTGCACTATGCTATGATGATAAAGAAGGATAACTGATATTCACAAAGTAGATTATCTCCTTTCAGTTGTTAAAACTCTGTCTTCTTTAGGGTTTCTTTGGTAAGCATTCACAGAAATATGTTCAAGCTCAATTCTTGTAAGTCTGTTTACAAATTTTCTCCATAGTCTCATTAACTCTCCAACTTTTACTTCAAGCCCTGACCATTCAATTACACTGTTAGCCACTGTGTGGTCTATCTCTTTCTCTAGTTAAAGAATGTAATAAAAGTGTCCTGCTTAAAAGTTCTGACTTTTCGGGTCAGAGTGATGGTAATTGTAACACAAGATTCTATTTCTAGATAGAGTGGACTTATTTTTAGAAACACTCAAGACCATAAATTTTATTCCACAACATCATCAGATCAGAATTTGAGAGCTGAATCTTTTACTTTATGCTATTTAATGCCAAACATAGAATTTAGATGGTTTCCTTCTCAAATGGACTTAATGCTCTGAACAATTGAAATACAATATAATGATTCATTTCAAACACTTAGCAGATAACTTTGAAACCTTTCCACTTTGGTTTGGTAGCCTTGTCTGAGACTGTCTAAAGAACATGAGGGAAATGGGGAAGGGATTGTTCAGTTTGTAGTTGGCAGGAAAGTTCTACTGCTGAATCAGATCACAAGTTATGGCCTGGATGGTTTGGTAATACTTTTTTCCACTGGTTAAAGCCAGAAAATCTCAGCCAAGCAACTGAGCAAAATCTATCATGTCAAAATGGAAAAAGTAGTAATTATGAAGCTGGGAGATTCTGGCACTGCACTTAGAATTTGGTTCTTATGCTTTGCTGTAAGGAGGAACTTATGTGCACCAACATAGCTTGGTCTGCAGCTGCATTACATAAAGAATATGTGACACCTACATAAATATCCAGGATTCCCTGCTGGATTCAGAATTCCCCATTTAAAATGGTTTGAGAGCCTCTGTTCATAAAGATTCTGACTTGTGTCATTACTGTAGTGTTTTTCCAACTTAATGATAGAAACAATAGCAAACAATTTGTAAGCACTTAGGGTATGCTTTCAAAGTGTTTGAATCTTTTTATGTATTAACTCACTCAATTCTCACATTAATCCTGTAATGATAGTACTAGTTTTTACTACTCTTTCTCAATTCATACACCTTGCTGGTCCTTTTGGGCTCTTGAGGAAGAGGACTTGCTTTTTCATTTTTGCCTTTATACTACTGATTCAGCACAATGCTCAACAAGTAATGAATGAATGAAATTGACCAGACTGATGTCTTAAACTCTTATCCTTTTATTTATATCTAGTTTGAAAAAATCTGAAGTGCAGTGTTTGGGGAGCATGTTACCAAAGACACAAGGCAGCTACGAGAGGCTGCACCTACCAGGAGGAGCCATTTACACATCTGGATAGAGTACAACCTCACAGGCCATGGCCTCCAAATGCCCTTTGGAACTCAGAATCTTTATACTATCACCACACAAGGGACCACTTGCTCTCTGTTTTAACACTTTATCACTCAGATTTAGGATAGTTGTTGGTTTCCATGACCTCAGAGTGATTATCTCAGGTTGGCTCAGCCCAAGGGCACCTCAGACAATGAGCTTATGTTTTTGAGATAAGCTGTCCTTTCAGATATTTGCATGTTGCTCTCTTGTTTGTTGAGGTTCCTCTATACACATTCCTTGTGGTGTCTATATCAGTTTCTGTGCCATGGTCAACTGCCCCTTCTCTTCTGGATTACTGTCCCTACTGTCCTGATTTGTCCATGTGAGTAACTCACTAGGCAGCAGGACTTACAGAATTCTGAGTGATATCTCAGTGTTCATCTTTTTTTTTTTTTAAACTTTTTCTTAAGATGATGATATTTTCCATAATTAAATCATTTTTTAAATTTATTTTTTTATTCTAAGTTGTTAGAAATGACAGCAGAATATATTACTTTTCATATTATACTTATAGAGCACATTTTTACATATCTCTGGTTGTATACAAAGTATATTCACACCATTCGTGACTTTATACATGCACTTAGGGTAATGATATCCATCTCATTCTATCATCATTTTTTTTGTTCTTCACCCTTTTCCCCCTTCCCTTCCCCTCCCTCCCTATTGGCCATTCTAGTGTTTCTCTGATCCTCCTGTGATCCCCATCCCAACCCCACTGTGAACTGGCCTTCTTATATCAGAGAAAAAATTCGGCATTTGGCTTTTTGGGATTGGCTAACTTCACTTAGCATTATATTCTCTAACTTCATCCATTTACCTGCGAATGCCATGATTTTATTCTCTCTTATTGCTGAGTAATACTCCATTGTGTACATATACCACATTTTCTTTATCCATTCATCTACCGAAGGGCATCTAGATTGGTTCCACAGTTTAGCTATTGTGAATTGTGCTGCTATAAACATTGATGTGGCGGTGTCCCTGTATTAAGCTGTTTTTAAGTCCTTTGGGTATAGACTGAGGAGTGGGATAGCTGGGTCATAGGGTGGTTCCATTCCCAGTTTTCCAAGGAATCTCCATACTGCCAACCAAGAATCTTATGCCCAGCCAAATTAAGCTTTAGATTTGAGGACGAAATAAAAACCTTCCATGATAAACAAAAGTTAAAAGAATTTACAAGTAGAAAGCCAGCACTACAGAACATCATCAGCAAAATATTTTATGAAGAGGAAAATAAAAAAATGATGAAAATCATCAGAGGAAGGTATTACACTAAAGGAAAAACCAATCAGAGGAGAAACCATATCAAGTTAAATACCAAAAACAAACAAAAATGTCTGGGAATACAAAACATGTCTCAATAATAACTCTGAATGTTAATGGCCCAAACTCACCAATCAAAAGACATAGACTAGCAGATTGGGCCAATTAAACAAACCCAACAATATGCTGCCTCCAAGAGACTCATCTCATAGGAAAAGACATCCACAGGCTGAGGGTGAAATGTTGGGAGAAATCCTACCACTCACATGGACTGAGGAAACAAGAAGGGGTTTCCATCCTCGTATCAAATAAAGTAGACTTCAAGCTAAAGTCAATAAAAAGGGATAATGAAGGACACTACATACTGCTCAAGGGACCCATACACCAACATGACTTAACAGTTATAAATATATATGCCCCAAACAATGGAGCATCCATGTTCATCAAACAAACTCTTCTCAAGTTCAAGAGTGAAATTGACCACAGCACAATAATTCTGGATGACATTAACACACTCCTTTAACCACTGGATAGATCTTCCAAACAAAAGCTGAACAAAGAAACTATAGAACTCAAAAATACAATAAACAACTTAGACTTAACTGACTTATATAGAATATTTCATCCTTCAACAAGTGAATATACTTTCTTCTCAGCAGCACATGGATCTTTCTCTAAAATAGACCATATATTATGCCACAACTCTTAGTAAATATAAAAAAATAGAGATACTGCCTTGAATTCAGAATTCAGACCTTAATGGAATGAAATTATAAATCAATGATAAAATAAGAAATAAAAGCTACTCTAACACCTGGAGACTAAATAATATGCTACTGAATGAACAATGGGTTGCAGATGACATCAAAGAGGAGATTAAAAAAATTCTTAGTGGTTAATGAGAACACAGACACAACACAATTTCCTTGTGGAAAAATTAAAAACTAACAGTTTTGATAAACTTCTGTTCCTGGGTTGGTGGGGGAAGGGACTATCTAGCATGAATCTCTCTTAAGATAAACTTTACCTCACTTGTGATATGAACACAAATTTGTGAGGCAACAAATAGCTATCCTCTTTGTCTTCTCTGTAAGCAACTGACCACTGTCTTTGTTGTGTGGAACAGTAAACATTACCACAGCATATATGAATTCAGTCACTATGACCTGCTTGATGCCAATACACAAAGGAGAGTGGCTAAAGGTCACAGAGCAAGTTTTGATGTTGAGGATATATCCTGTGACTTTGGCTACCACGGATACTTTGCATGTACTGCAAATCAGGAACCCACAGGCTTCAGCGAATAAAGAAATTATTGTACTATTATTTTTTCTTCCACCTCTCTTTTATGAATTATTTCATTCACTTGTTAAGATGGAAAATAACTGAGAAAAGGCAAGTGATAAATTGATGATCTAAATTTTTTAAAGTGTTTCCAGCTTTACACGTGGTCCCTAATCATGCACAGGAGATGAATGTGTATCCATGTTATTACGTTTACATGATGAAAAGTAGAAGTTTTCTCTCTGTAAATATCTGAATAGTTCATAGCATCTGCACTCATTCTGTGTCCTTTTATTGATTATAAACTGTTGAAAATATGCATCTTTGCTCCCTGTAAAAACATAATTTATCCACCTACTAAGTTTAAGTAAAATAGTGAGGAGGTTAGCAACTGGAGAGAAAATAAGTTTCTTAGAGAGCACTTCAAACATTGTCTCTTTTAATAATGCAAATAAAAACACAAGGACACATTTCTTTCTCCACACACATATATTTAAACCTACAGTATAATTGATGTCAGATGTCCTTTGGATAACTTTCGAAAATAGTGACGAACTAAGCAGTTTGTGTCTTACACTTGGAAAATATACGTCAGTTAAAAACCATGTCAGTATTTCCATATGAAATCCTAATATATAAAGGGATATTATACATTTACTCCAGCCCAAATCTTGGCAAAGAGCATAATCCAGGACACAAAATGATCAGCAGCTAGCTACTTGGGAAGCAAATTCCAGGTCTTTGGCCAGAAGCTTCCTGGTGTCCTAAATGTTACCATTACTTCTTTCTTTGAATTTAGACCATTCTGGCAATTGGAGGGGGAGAAGGTTAAATTAAACTTGAGTGTGTGTGTATGTGTGTAGTACTTATTCTTTAAGCAAAGGGAGATGCAACCTTTCCACATATTCGACTTGTGTTCATATAGAGTTTCCTTTCATTAGTGATCTTCAAGTCCTATGACACCTGGTGTGCAGGGGACCTGGAGTTTATTCTCCCCATTTAGTCTTCTACTTTGGTTGAGCATAAGTTTCATGGAGTTAAGAGTTGGGCAAAAAGTATGGAAACATTTCTTGGACAAGATCAAAGGGAACATTAAGAGCAAGCTAAGAAGTTTGAATTTCATTCTGAAGGCCATGAAAAATCTTTGAAGTTTTTAAGCAAGGGGTAGCACTTGCCTAAAGCAATGTTGTTAGTCTGGTGGCTATGTGTGTATGATTCCCATGCTGGGATCATTGTAATTATTTTGTATTAACTTAATGACATGTCACTCTAAGTTCACTGGTTCTTTTTCGTGACAATAAGATATTTGAGAACATTCTGTTGGTATGTAAAAACCACCTGATAAGAAGGTATGTACCATTAATGTATCCTCTCTTTCATTTTTTTTTCAAATTTATTTTTTTATTCTAAGTTGTTAGAAATGACAGCAGAATGTATTACATTTTATATTATACTCGTAGAGCACATTTTTACATATCTCTAGTTGTATGCAACCTCTCTTTCATTTTATTCATTGAAAATTAAATGTATGGTCCAAGTGACTCAAAGGCCCCTTTCACTTCAAAAATACCATGATTAGGGGCTGGGGTTGTGGCTCAGGAAAAGAGCACTTGCCTAGCATGCATGAGGCACTGGGTTCAATCCTCAGCACCACATAAAAATAAAATAAAGGTATTGTGTCCACCTACAACTAAAAACTAAATATTTTTTAAAAAGTAAAATGCCATGTTTAAGTTCTTTTCTCCTCACAGAACTTAATGTTTAGAATTTGATATTTTATGATTTGGATTTAAGTGCATTCTCACTTTCTTACATGAGGATCCATGATAAGCAAGTTTATACTAAAAAACTTGATCAGTTGTCCTTGGCTCAGTCTCTACCTAAAAATGCATCATTCTATATCCAAAACCATGCTGAAGAAGGACTAATGCAAAATGAAGAAGCACCACGACTCTCTTTCTTGATGGATGTGCCACTTTTGTTCCATGGTAAAGCAACCACTTCATCTGTTTTACTCTGTGTTTCTCTGATTGGTTTCTCAGGGTTTCTGAGAATCTTTAATAAGGTAATATTTATTAGGAATTTCCATCATGGAGATATATTATTTTACTTTTCACAGGAGGCAAGAAAAAAACAGGATTAGAATGAATGACTTAGAAGTGTATATGCATGTATAGCCATAGTTTTACTTTCTGTGGTTTTAGTTCCTGTGGTTCACCATGATTCAAAAATACTAAATGAAAAATTCCAGAGATAAACAATTCATATGTTTTAAATTGCACACCAATATAAGTAGCATCATGAAATTTCATGCTTTCCTGCTCCTTTCTGATCAGGACATGCATCAACATTTTGTCCAGCATATCCACACTTTATATGCTACACTCTCATTAGTCATTGAGTAATTATCTCAGTTATCAGACTGACTATCACATTATCACAGTGCTTGTGTTCAGGTGACCTTTATTTTACCTGAAAAATGATCCAGAAGTACAAGAGTAGTGATATTGACAATTTGTACATGCCAAAGAGAAATCATAAAGTGCCTCCTTTAGGTGAAAAAATGAAAGGAACATTTCTTTTGCAGCATATTGTTGTGATTGTCCTATTTTATTATTAGTTGCTGTTGTTAAATATTTTACTGTGCCTAATTTATAAATTACACATTATCATAGGTGTGTACATATATGAAAAACATCATACGTAGGAATTGGTATTATACAAGGTTTCTGGTATCCACTGGGGATCTTGGAATGTATCTCCCACAGATAAGGAGGATTTAGGGTACTTATAATTTGCGGCCAATGATTTGTTTTCTGTTTAACTATGGGAAAGGCACCAACTTATGGGAGAAAAAAATAAAGCCACAAAACCAAAAAGAGAACTATGATACAATGACTAAGAATATGCCTGTATCTAGGTAGAAACAGAATATTGCTGATTCCTATTTTCTTTTACATAGAGACAAACCAGCATTCACAACACAGAGGTAAATAATAGGGACAGAAGACAGTATAATGATAGAGCTGGATAAGAGAAAACTCCTTTTTAAAAAAATTACTCAAATACTATTCAGTTTTAATTGTGCATGTTTTTACCAAACTAATGCATAAATTTTGAGCCTATCAAATTTGTAGACAATATAGCCAATCAGTTTTTGCAAACTAGTGAGTTACACCATTGCTTTATAGAAAACAGTAGAGTCAATTATTTCATTATTAGAGTGATTTTTTTCCCCATTGGTGATTGAACTCATGTGTGCTTTACCACTGAGCTACATCACCAGTACTTTTTTTTTTTTTTAATATTTTTTAGTTATAGATGGGCACAATGCCTTTATTTTATTTTTTTATCTTTTATGTGGTACTGAGAATCAAACCCAGTGTCTTACACAAATGAGGCAAGTGCTCTCACACTGAGCCACAACCCCAGCCCTCCAGTACTTTTTATTTTTTGAGACGAGATCTAATGAAGTTGCGGAAGGAAATTGCTGAGGCTGGTCTTGAACTTGTGATTCTCCTGCCTCACCCTCCAAAGTCTTCATATTAAAAAAGAAAAAAAAAAAAAAAAAAAAAAAAAAAAAAAAAAAAAAAAAAAAAAAAACGAAAAAGAAAAAGAAATTTGTACCTTAATTTCCTTTTTGGAAAATATATCCCCCATGTGGAATTTTTAATCATAGTGTCCAACACCAATTAATAAGTAGCTCTACATCCTAAGCTAGATAAACTGAATGTATAAAGTTTTAATTATTCCCAAAGTAAGTAAAAGATCGATAATGATAGAAATGATTAATTGGCAAGCAAGCAGATGAGTTCCTCAAGAATTAGTATGTAATATTTCCTGTTTGCTCACTCAAGAACCCTTTATATTCTGTATAGGATCCTGGTTGCAAATTTGGCAGTTCTGGGTCTGAGTACTGTTGTTGTTTTCTGGGTACTTTCTATTCTTTCTTGTTTCTCACTTATACTCAGTTGGACATTTTTCTAACTTAGTTCAAATTTATTCCAAGAATATAGATTAAACAAAACCAAAACCCTTAGCTCTATATTACCTAAAAAGTTCTTATGGAGATCTTATAGAGCTATTTTTTTTTCTGATTTCAAAATGACAAATAAAACTAGATTTGTACAAAAGGGAGAAAGGGAGAGAAGAAAAAAAAAGAGAAGATTGAATGGAAAGTCAAACTAGAAAAGTAGAGTGCAGAAAGAAGAAGGACAAGAACTTTCAGAGGTTCTGGAGGCAGGGTGAGTTTCCCCAATTTTTTACTTGTAGATAGCCTGTCATTCAAAAGTCCTAGTAATCTGAGTCCACCTGATTAAAGGGGAAAGCAACTTGGATAGCTTATATAAAGATGAGGGCATAAACAGAATAAAACAAAACCTGTATTCTTTGACTAAACTGAAACTGAATAAAATCTGTAGAAAATTCCCCTATGAATGAGACAGTAATAGACTCCATGTTAATTTTATTTCTTCCTTTTCAGTTAGCTATACCTATAATAGTTATTTTATTTCCAACTGCACTGTTTTCAACTTTCAGAACAATGCTAAGAGGTATAGTAAGAGTCATCCTTGCTATAGTATTCATTTCCAATATTTCCCCATTTAAATACAATATGGACTATTAGATTAAGATACCCATTTTAATGTTGAGAAATCCTCCTTTTGAAAACTAGATTTTTAAATTCTTTGTTTAGAAATGGATAGATTTAAGTAAATATCTCAAAATTTTAATTGGGCTTAAAAATTTACTGGTTTTACTGAAACAATATATTTAATCAAATTCACTTCCTAAAATTTAACTAACCCTAACCCTTTTGCTGGAAAATTTTTAATAATGTATAGAATTTGCTTTACTGCCCTAATTGTCATTTTCACATCTATATTTATAAATAAGTAGTCTCCTCCAATCTCCATAGTTTGTTAGGTTTTAGTACTAGGAATATCCCAGTTTCAGAAAAATATGATTGCTATGATATGAATGTGTATTACCCAAAATTCATATATTAAAATCATAACCTCCAGGTGGTGGTATTAAGAAGTGGGAAACTTGGGAGGTGATGAGATCATGGAGCCCCTGTGAATATGATTAGTGCCCTTATAAAAGAGGACCAAAGGAGCTTGTTTGAATCTTCTTATTATGTGAGGACTCCACAAGAAAGCACAATCTATGAGGAACAGGCCATCATCAGACTTTGAATCTGCTGGTACCTTGATATCATATTACCCAGCCTCCAGTACTATGAGAAATGAATATTAGGTATATGTTACTTCATCTATGGAATTTTGTTATATCAGCCTGAAGAAGCTAAGATAATATAATTGCTAACAACATAGGCTGTATAAGTTCACATCCTAGCTTTACCAATTACCAGCTATTTGACCTTTTGTGGAAGTCACCTGAGCCACAGAGTTTAGGTGATAGAACAGAAGGTAGATGATATAACTCTTTATAAGACTGAAATGCAATAACCAACAAATATGACAAGAAGGAAAAGAAAAGTTAAATATACTATTTATTTTTATATAAGGAGTCAAAATATATAATTTTAAACACATAATTATACCTACATGCTTATACATACATTAATCAATACAAAGATGAAAATCTAAAAAGTAATACAACCAACTAATAATCAGTCATGAGGAAAAGGGAGTAGAAAGGAAGAAGAAACATGATTCACTACTCAGAAGTAACAGTACATAAGTATGTCTAAAAAAAGAAGTTGATAAATATGGACCACAAGTCAAATCAGGCCCTCCACCTCTTTCTGTAGATAAAGTTTATTGAAATACAACACACTCACTTTTGTTTAAGTATTATTTATAGCTGCTTTTTGCTATAATATCAGAGTAGAGTAGCTGTCACAGAGACCTTCTGGCCTGAAAAACCTAGAATATTTACTGTCATCCCTTACAGAAAAAGTTTTCTGATGCTTGTTCTAAAATGATGAGTAAAATTGAATAGTATACAAAATTACAACTATAAAGATATTCTCTATTAAGAAATAAAATTATTTCACATGATTAAAGAATCACTGACAAGCAAAAAAAGTGCCTAAAAAGAATGATAATGTGGCTGGGTGTGATGGTATACCTGTAATACTAGTTATTCTGGAAGCTGAGGCAGGAGAATTATAACTGGAGGCTAGCTCCAATAATTTATCTAGAACTTTTAGCAACTTAGAAAGACCCTGTTCAAAATAAATGAATATATAAAAAGACCTGGAGTTGTAGTTCAGTGGTAAAAAGTGTCTCTGGGTTTAATCCAAAGTACCAATATACAAATAAATAAACAAAAAAAATTTCTAAAAAAGAATGACAATGTGACTGACAGTGGACTTTTAATAGAAATAAAGGAAGAGAATATTGATGTATTTCATAGTAATGGAATAAAATAATTATTAAGCAAGATTAATTATCCTACAAAGATTATCATTTAGGGAAGAGATTAAGATATTCTGACACACAAACACTAAGAGGGTATAAGATTAACATTGTTGTTATGTTAAAAATTATGTGCTATAGAAAGTCAGAAAATGACACAAGAAATTTTAAGATAAAAATTGATGAAAAGAGAAATTGGTAAACATATGAATAGATCTATATAAACACTGACTGTATCAGGCCTTTATGATAATGACTAATTGGAAGTTAAAGTTAAAAGCAGAATTAAAATATTTGACACAAATGCAAATAAATACAAGATAAAGCATTGACGAATGTATTGTTTGGTAGGCTTGTAGGTTCACAGAGATTATATTAGATTTTAAGAAAATATTTTAAAATTTAAAGGGCAATGATCAAATGAAATTCAAAAATAACAGAAAAGGAAAATTAGAAAAACACTTGAAGTGTTATTTATAAATGGTAAGAAAAGAGAAAAATAACTTAGAAACCACAGTGTATTGGAATATATGGGATATGTCTAAAAGAGAACATAAAGACAAAATGCATACCTCACAGCACATATAAACAGCCAAATATGAGTTCAATACATTGCAACAAACTCCTCTCATGGTCTTGTACTTGGTTTTGTTTTAATGAGAATTGATGTTCTGTGGTATGTTTGCCAAGAAGTGATACAAAACGGAAGCTGGGATAATTATGGTTAACTTGAGCTTGTTGAAAAACAAGGAGAGGATGAATGTTATATACAGCCCATGAATTGGAGGATATGGCAAAACCTTCCTGAACTATGCATTGTGAAATATGCAGCAAAGTTTGGGCAGGATGTTGCCAACATATTGCAAATAATCAATAGCTGGTTGATTGGTAGCATCTACACACACACACACACAAATGTAAAATTTGACCCACAGGGAGAAATTATATCTTACTGATCTGAGAAAAACATCCCTTGACTGCAGGACTGAAAGAGGAGGGACCTGCTGCAAGAAAGATCCAAATCTCCACCAGCACCCTTCTTCCTGCCTAAAAGAACCTTGTGTCTCAGGAAGGAAGTAAAACACTGTCAGCCAGAATTAAGGGGAACACTCCCTGTGGCTTGAGGAAGGGCAAAAGAGAAACAAACCAACCTGATCTCCCAGGAAGGGGCAGGAAACCATTCTTCTAAATGGGAGAGAGGCAAGAAACCCTCCCAAATAAGACTCAAGAGGACTTCAGCTGCCACAAGGAAGAGGGGCAAGATTACTGAGGAAGCCATGATCCCATGATCTACCTACAATTCTATATGTAAACATTTTAAATATCAAGAGTTAAAACAATTCTTTACATAAGTTCTTTTTAGGAGTCTGTTGGAAAATTAATTTCATCAGAACAAAAGATGACCAAGGAAATTTTAGAAATTTAGTACTTAATGTACATAATTGCAAATCTAATATTTAAATTAAAGTGGGGGACAGGATAAAATAATATATAATAGTGGTCTGTCATGTTCAGTAATTCTAATGAAGTAAAAAATAATGCAACTAAAAATAGAAGGAAAAAGGTGGTGTTCAGAGAAAAGCAGAGTAAACTCATATTTGGCAACTAATGAAAATTAAAGGATGTCATTAAAGATGGATAATACAAATCCTAAAAAATATAAACAAACAAACAAAAACAGGGGACTCAGGACATTAAGAAAGGTATAAGCAAAAAAATAACCACTGAAACAGAAATATAAAACTTCCTAAATACCAAATTAAATATATTTTTTTCAAAGAGTACAGCAAACACATTAGGAAGAGAAACAGACTAAATATAATAAACACAAATCCAGCATAAGATAGTCTAACAGGATTGAAAGCAGACATATATATATTTTTTTCTACAAGTGAAAAAGCACTTATTTAGTGGACAGGATTTTCAATTTGACTTAGAAAGATCAAACCATATGTTTTTATAAGATAGAATGATTCCAGAAAGGATAAAAAATGGGGGGGATCATCAATGCTATTCCAGATAAATGAAAAATTGGTTTTCCTTTTATTCTTTATACAAATAGACTCTCAGTCACACATACAAATCCATATATATACATAAAAATATTTGGTATTCACTTTAAAAAAAAAAATGGGGCTTGAACCCAAGGGTGCTTTACCACTGAGCTACACCCCCAACTCTTTTTTTTTATTTTGGGGCAGGACCTCATGAAATTACTGAGGCTGGCCTCTAACTTGCGATCTTCCTGCCTCAGCCATGACTGTCTCTGGGATTACAGCCATGCACCACCATGCCCAACTGGTATTAACTATTATACACTTAAAGATATATTCTCCATTGTCATTTAACTTTAAGTAGATTTTAAAAACATAACCTTTGAAAAATATTAAGGCATACAAAAGGGAATGAAAATTTATACAAATTTCTATTTTAAGAAATAAAACATTATCTACAAAATAATTGGGGTAGCAAACCATAGGGAAAAATAGTCTAATTAAGCTCAATCCACTTGTTAAAATAAAATACTACCTACAATAAATGGTAGAAAATAAGCTATATGACAGAAAAATAAACAGCATAAATGTTATGGTTTGGATGTGACATAATCATGCATGCATGGAATACAATTTGCTCCATTTCAATCCCCATTACTTTCTCTTTGCCTCTCCTCCTCTTTCTCCCTGTTCTCTTTCCTCTAGTTTATTAGTATTTTATTTATTTGGTGCATTATAGATATACCTAAAGGTGAAATTCACTTCACTCTGGTATATTCACATATGTTCTTAGCATAATTTGTTCGATTTCATTCCACAGTTCTTGCCTTTTTCCATCCATCCTGCCTTGCCCTCAATTCCTTTTCTTTACTTCAGTGATCACCCCTCTATTTTCATTAGATTCTTCCACCCCACCACCCCTGCAGATTTTTTTTTTTTTTTAATTTGGTCTAGCTTCTACATAAAAAAGAGAACATTTGACTCTTGATTTTGAGTTTGGCTTATTTCACTTAGCATGATGTTCTCCAGTTCTATCCATTTACCACCAAATGCCATGATTTCATTCTTTTTTTATGGCTGAGTAAAACTCCATTGTGTATATATTTTCTTTATCCATAAATCTGTTCACGGGCACCTGGGCTGATTCCCTAACTTGACTATTATGAATTGCACTGCTATTAACATTGATGTTCCTGTATCACTACAGTATGCTGATTTTAGTTCTTTTGGACAAATACCAAGGATTAAGATAGTTGGTCATATGTTTGTTCCATTTCTAGCCCTTTAAGGAATCTCCATACTGCTTTCCAAAGTGGTTGTATTTATGTACAGTCCCACCAACAATATATACTATTTATATATACAATATATACTATTTCCTTCACATCCTCATCTGCATTTTTTATTATTGTATTATTGTTTGTATTCTTTATGATTGCCATTCTAACTGGAGTGAGATAAAATCTAAAGGCAATTTTGATTTGCATTTCACTGTTTGTTAGGGATGTTGAACATTTTAAAAATACAATTTGTTGGCCATTGTATTTCTTCTTTTGGCAAATATCTGTTATGTTTACTTCATCTGCTCATTTATTGATTGGGGTATTTGGTGTGGGAGTTTGTGTGTGTGTGTGTGTGTGTGTGTGTGTGTGTGTGTTTTGAGTTCTTTATATAATCTGGATACTAATCCCATTGGAGAAGTAACTTGCAAAGATTTTCTCCAATTTTGTAGGCTCTCTCTCCCCAAGCTATTGTTTCCTTTGCTGTGCAGAAGCTTTTTAATTTGATGCTGTCCCATTTATTGATTCTTGGTTTTATTTCTTGAACTTTAAGCATCTTGTTAAGGAAGTCAGTGCTTATGTCAATACATTGGAGTGCTGAGCCTGTTTTCTACTAGCAGTTGCATGGTTTGTGGTTTAATTTCTGGGTCTTTGATTCACTTTGGTTTGACTTTTCTGCAGGATGATAGAGAAAGGAATCTAGTTTCATTCTTTTACATATGGATATCTAGTTTTTTCAGCACCATTTGTTGAAATGGCTGTCTTTTCTCCAACATATATTTTGACTATTTATGTGGGTTTGTTTCTGTGTCTACTATTCTATTCTATTGCTATTTACGTCTGTTTTGTCTATGTTGTTTTTTTCACTATACCTCTGTAGTATAATTTGAGTTCAGGTGTTGAACTCAAATTATTATGAGGCATTGGTGTGGGAGGTGTGTGTGTGTGTGTGTGTGTGTGTGTGTGTGTGTGTGTGTGTTTTGAGTTCTTTATATAATCTGGATACTAATCCCATTGGAGAAGTAACTGGCAAAGATTTTCTCCAATTTTGTAGGCCTCCAGCATTGCTTTTTGCTCAATATTGTTTTGGCTATTTTGTCTTCTATGTTTCCAAATGAATTTTAGGACTATTTTTTCTAAGTTTGTGAAAAAATGTCATTGATATTTTGATAGGAATTGCATGGAATGTGTAAAATGCTTTGGGTAATATGGGCATTTTAATACTATTAAATCTGCCTGTCCAAG
Source organism: Tamias sibiricus (assembly GCA_025594165.1). Taxonomy (NCBI): domain Eukaryota; kingdom Metazoa; phylum Chordata; class Mammalia; order Rodentia; family Sciuridae; genus Tamias; species Tamias sibiricus. Next base: position 61,613,157 of record CM046662.1, read on the forward strand.
AACATGGGAAGACTATTCATCTGTGAAGGTCTTCTTCATTATTTCCCTTCAGTATTTTATAGTTTTTATTGTAGAATTTTCTCATTTCCTTGGTTAGATTTATTCCCAAGATTTTTGGGGGGATGGTGGGGGTGGGTTTATATTAACAAAGTCGTATATGCATGGGAATCAATTTCAGTTTATGATTCTCTTTCCCTCTCATGCTCCGCTCACCTCCCCTTCTCCTTCCTCCATTCTAATAGACTTGCTTTCCCTTGTCTATTTGAATGGGACAATTTTATTATTTCTTTTTCAGCAGATTTATTACCAGAGGGTAGTCATTAATTTATGAATATTGATCTGGTGTCCTGCTGCTTTGCTGAATTTATCAGCTCTAAAGTCTTTTGATGGTGATTTTTGGACTTCCAGATATAAGATAATGTCACCAGAAAACAGAAAATTTGTCTTATTTTTCTATTTCTAACCCTTTAATTTCCTTCTCTTGCCTGATGATTGTTCTAAATATAATTTAAACAACTATATTGAATAGGGGTAGTGAGACTGGATATCTTGTTCCTGACTTTAGAGGAAATGCTTTCAGTTTTTCAGTGATCAGTATGATATTGGCTTTGGGTTTGTCTCATATAGCCTTTACAGTTGTTGAGGTAAGTTCTTTGTATTTCTAGGTATGCCAGCATTTTAAGTATGAATGGGTCCTGAATTTTGCTGTATGCTTTTCCAGCTTATATTGAGATGATCATGTTTCATATCCTTAACTCTACTTACATAGCCAATTACATTTATTGATTTGCATATGTTTAACCAACCTTTTCTAAGAACCCACTAGATCAAAGTGTACTATCTTCTTAATGCGTTTTTAAGTATGGCTTGCTAATATTTTACTAAGGATTTTTGGTTCTATGTTCATCATAGACATTGGTGTGTAGTTTTCTTTCCTCTTTGATGTTTGATACCTGGTTCTGGTATCAGGGTTATGCTGGCTTCACAGAATGCATTTGTAAGTGTTCTCTTACTTTGTATTTCATATAATAATTTGAGGAAGATTGCTGTTTGGTCTTTAAAAGTCTGGTAGAACTGTGCTGATAATCCATCTGATCCTGGGCTTTTCTATGTTGGAAGGTTTTCAATTGCTGCTTCAGTCCCACCGCTTGATATTCATCTCTGTAGTTCTATATCCTCATGGATCACTGACCTATTCCAAAAACAAAGGGAAAACAAACTGCTCTCTCCTCAGCATCCCCAGCATCAATCTCCCTGGGTAAATCCTTTCTGTGTGTTTCATTTGCCCTGGACCCCAAGGAGGCATTTGTTGGGACAGGCTGGCAATGCTTTTTAGGAACTCAAGAGCTTCTGCTGCTGAGAGCTGCCCTTTGGCCACTGACAAACAGCTCCCACCTCAGTTCTCCACTTGCAGCTGTGGTAAGCTTGTCTCTAGGTCAGTTAAGATTAGCCCATTCTGTTCCAGAGGTTCTATCAGGACAAATTATTTGCAGTGCTTTTCTCTCTGCCTCTTACCCCTCTTCTGAGCAGTGAACTGGTGGTGCTGGTGTTGCTGGGACCTACAAAGCTGGCATGTCTCTTATGTATTCTTTCTTTTTCTATGTTCAAAACTTCTGAATTTGTGTCTATACGATTATTTTACTGTCCATTGTTGAACTTCAGTGAATTCCCTCAGTTACCCACCTCGCTGAGAAGCAATACTCCTGTTGCTTACATCTTGAGCAACTGGAAAGTACTCCTGTTCTCTAATTCACCATCTTCTCCCAGACTAGAACATATTTTTAAATGAAAAGCAAATTTCACAAAAACATGTAGGGAGTTTTAATTTTTGTGTATGAAAAGGGGGGAAATAATAGCCACATGCTTGTTCATTTGTAGGAAAAAAAAAAAAAAAAAGAATTTGTCTGGGATGGGGCTAGGGTTGTGGCTCAGCGGTAGAGCGCACGCCTAGCATGTGCACAGTTCAATTCTCAGCACCACGTAAGAATAAAGGCATTGTGTACAACTAAAACAAATAAATATATATTTTAAAAAAGAATTTGGCTGGGAAAAAATGAGATTATCTATAGGGGACAGGTGGGAATGAGGTGAAAAGAGCATAAAAAATGGAAGTGGGGAGCTGATACCTCTTTGAGTAAATGGTTCTGTACAGCTCTGACTTAACAACCAATGTTAATGTTGCACATACATAAAAAGAATATATAAAATTATGAAGGATGGAAGAAAAAGTTATTACAATAAAACATGATCAGAGCTATGAACTACCTGGATTTTAAATGAAGCAAGCAAGGGAAAATAACATTAACCTAGGTGTCTTTAAAATTTTAAATTTGAGATGTAATTCACAAACCATAATATTCACATTTATGGTGACCAGGTCAATGGATTTTGTATAATCACAATGTTGGATAAAAGAGCTCTTCCTTAGTGAGTCATCTCATAATTTCTCTGTTCAGTGATCAGTGGAAATGCTCTTCTAATCCTATTCCTTCTAGAATTTGTTTCTATTAATTACAACCTACATTTGGGAAATGTCTTTAAAAGACTACATGGAAAAATAACTAAATATTATACTTTCTTGACTTAATGGAAATGTTTATATGAAGCAAAATATAAAACTGGCTTTGGCTGTGTTGCTACATTAAAACAATTTGTATAAATAACTGAAATACAATTAAGAAACCAAAAATTATTCTAGAAAACTATTTTAAAACAATGAAAGGTACATGAAATATTTCTTCATAGAAATAGAAAAAGCAGTCATGTGTAGCGAAATTACGGTAATGGTTGAGGTCTTTAACCCTTCATGAACCAGGTCAAACCTCCTTTGTTCAGCAAAGTAAGCTAGAAGGGCCTACCTCAACGATGAGACTAGACTGGGAAAGTAGAGGCCGCTGGTATTCCATCCCCCGCCTTCAGAAGACACAGGAACATACCAGGGAGCCCAGTCAGCGCTGGAACTCATTTATTGAAGAAGGTGGACAACATTTATAGTGGACATGAGCCAATCAGTAAGCAGATTATAGAAACAGGTAAAGAGCACGGGCACATCTCATTGGCAGAATCCCCTGCCCTATCTTTAGGGCGGTTTCAGTTATCACGATACTTCAGAGCAACGACCCCCCTACTCAGGTCATGTCCGTAACAGGGCGTGGAAGGCAGCCAGAGAGCCAGAGCTTTCCATCCCCTCAGCTGATGTGTTCTAAATGCCCCGACAGTCATGAACATGGTATTGGTACCAAAACAGACATGAAGATGAAAGGAACAGAAGAAAATACACAGAGACAAATCCACATAAATACAGTTATCTTGTACTAGACAAATGTGCCATAAGTATACATTGGAGAAAAGATAGCCTCTTCAACAAATGGAGCTTGGAAAATGGAAAATGATATGTAGTGGAATGAAATTGAACCTCTAGCTCTCACCCTGCACAAAACTTAAAGTAGATCAAGGACATAGGCATTAGGACAGAGACTATGTTTCTACTAGAAGAAAATGTAGGCCCATCTTTCCATTATGTTGGCTTAGGAACCAACTTCTGCCACAAGACTCCTAAGGCATAAGGAGTAAAACCAAAATCAATAACTGAGATTGGGCCTGGGGATATAGCTCAGTTTGTAGAGTGCTTACCTTGCTTGCACCAGGCCCTGGGTTCAATCCCCAGCACCACATAAAAAATAAATAAAAATTAAAAAATAAATAACTGGGATGATATCAAGCTAAAAATCTTCACTACAAAGGAAACAATCAATAACATAAACATAGAGCCTACAGAATGGGAGAAAATCTTTGCCAACTGCACCTCAGATGGAAAACCTCCAGGATATATAAATAACTCAAAAAATTTAACAACAAAACCCCTCAAATAACCCAATCAATAAATGGGCTAAAGATATGAACAGGCACTTCACAGGAAAAAATATAAATGGTCAAAAACTAAATAAAAAAAGTTCAACATCTGTAGCATTCAAAGAAATGCAAATTAAAACTACACTGAGATTTCATCTCACTCCACTCAAAATGGAAATTATCAAGAATACAAGTGACAATAAATGTTGGCAAGGATGTGGAGGGAAAAGTACACTCATATATTGCTGGTGGGACTGTAAATTGATGTGACCACTCTGGAAAGCAGTATGGAGATTCCTCAGAAAACTTATAATGGAACCACCATTTGACCCAGTTATTCCACTGTTTGGTCTATTCCTAAAGGACTTACAGTGATACAGCCACATCAATGTTTATAGCAGCTCAATTCACAAGAGCTATGCGATGGAAGTAAGCTAGGTGCCCTTCGACAGAAGAATGGATAAAGAAAATGTGGCATATATACACAATCAAATATTTTTAGCCTTAAAAAAGAATTAAATTATGGCATTTGCTGGTAAATGAATGGAACTGGAGACTATCATGCAAGCCAATCCCAAAAACTCAAAGGCTAAATGTTCTTTCTGATATATGGATGCTAAAATGTAATAAAGGGGGAAGGTAAGAATAGAAGTTCAGTGGATTAGACAAGGGGAATGAAGGGAAGGGAGGGGTGATGGGAATAGAAAGACAGTATAATGAATCAGTCATAACTTTCCTATGTTCATATATGAATACATAACCAGTGTAACTCCACATCATATACAGCCACTAGAATATTAATTATAAGTTACATTCCATGTATGTATAATATGTAAAATGTATTCTACTGTCATGTATATCTAAAAAGAACAAATAAAAAGTAAAGAAGGGAAAAAAATAAATTGGCCATAAAAGTATTTTTAGACTCTCAGTTTTTTCCATTGATTATCCTCAAACTACTACCACACTGTCCTGTGTACTGTATTTTACATAAATCAAAATCAAGAAGAATAGTTTTCCATCTTAATTTTTTACAAATTTATTTTGATTTTTCTTATTCTTTATCATTTCCACCTAAAGTTTAGAATTAATGTGTCAAAAATAAAAAAGTGAATTTAATTATGTACTTGATTTGTGAAAGGTTTAAGTAAACATAACTTGAGCTCAATTGAGAAAAAAAACAAAAACAAACATTCTAGTAGTCCTCCAAAGAGATTTATTCCAATAGAAGGTTAAGTAGCAATCTAGTAAAAATAAATAAATAAATAACTTTTCATTAATAAATCATTAAATATAATCCCCCCCCCAAAACACAGCAGTTTTAGATTACTATTCTTTTCACCTCCTGTGTGCTTTCCATGAAGGATAAAGAGACAAGTGTAATTGTTGTTTTATACATTCCTCTTTGTACATTCTCTTAAAACTGATATATCTTAGGTTCATTTTCTGGAAAATATGGGAAGAGAAAGCAAAAATAATAAAAGTTAATTGTATCTGAATAGCTTACATAAGAAATAGATTGCATGCATCGTCATCAATCCAATTATTAAGGAAGAAATTTTATTTTGCTTAAAGATAATACTCTACAATTTGAAAAGGAAGTCCAATAGGGAACTGTTTGAAATTGAAAATTTACTTATGAGCAGTTAGTTTTGAGACACATGCTTACGCAGATGTTTACTGTGTGCCTCCCTAATGCACTGTGTTATTTACAATGACATTAAGAAAGAAAACACAGCCCTGTTAATGGGGAAGACCATAACAAACAAACAGGAAAGAACCAGTAAAATTAAAAATTATATAGATAATTATTAGATGTTCTATTTCCATTTTTGCGGGGGGTAAATAATTCATTCAAGCTAGTAAGCAATTATAATTTTTTCATCCTTATGATTTGGCAAAGCACTGCTCATTTGCAATATGGAGGTCAAGCTGTCATTAGTACATATTTGAGGTTATGCTCTTTGGTGCTTGTTCTTTATAATCCCTAAAAGAAGAAACACTTTTATGCTTTTTAAAAGATAAATATACCCTTTGATCTTAAGAAGATTACAACCGGGAATGGTGGTGCATGCCTGTAATCTCAGTGACTCAGGAGCCTGAGGCAAGAAGATTGCAAGTTTGAGGCCTCATCAAATTAGTGAGGCTCTAAATAACTTAGTGAGACCTTATCTTAAAATAAAAAATAGAAAAGGGGGACTGGAGTTGTAGCTCAGCGGTAGATCACTTGCCTCCTATGTGTGAGGCACTAGATTCAATTCACAGCACCACATATAAATAAGCAAATAAAATAAAGGTCCATCAACAACTAAGAAATAAAATAAAAATAAATAAATAAGGACTGAGGATATAGCTCAGTGGTGAAGGGTCCCAATATCCAGTTCAATACCAAGTTACTGCCCACCCTGAAAAGATAACAAAGTGTTTTAACTCATTCACAAGACTTAAAACTTCTTCATCAATCAACAAAAGAACCTAAATTTTAGTTCCATCAAAGGTTTGTAAGAGTCCAGTTATTATTAAGACAGATGAGAGATTTTTTTTTCTCTCCACCCCTATGGGGTCTTAATGAAAAATATTCTGTTGTGATTATTTTGTGCTCTTATGGTCTATCTAGATAAAGAATTTCAAGGTTTTCTCACAGGGAAAATGAGACATATTTAACAAAAATTAAGATTTGTAGTTTGTGGGAAGTGATAGTTGCATGTTATTTTCAAATGAGAGGAAAAAAATAAGACATTTGAGACAATTGGGAGATGTAAGTAAATATTTTAATTATTTTTAAGGCACCAAAGATCTTTGTGTGTCTATCCATACTCTTGCTACTTCAGAAATGTTTACATCACTTCTTTCTCTTCTATTAAAGAATATCTCTGATTTTGTAAATAGAAAGAAAAAGTTTACTCAAAATAATACTTACCAAAGAAAATAGCTATTACTGAAGACATTAGCTAACTATGATCTTACTCTAAATTATGAAGATATACTCTATCAGACCAGAATTATAAATGAACTTATTGATTTATAACAGAGTAGCTGTGAGAAGAGGTAATCAGCAGCAAGGATGAAGACATCACCACCAAACAAAAAGCAGCAGTGGAAGCCATTGTTGGAGCATGTAGCCTGAGGTACTGCAACAGCACTACACAGTAAAATGACTGATGTTTATAATAGTGGCCCTGGTTCATCAAGAAAAATCAATACATTCTTTTCAGGAAGTTTAAAACAGAGAGGGATGTGAAACATTTTCATACATTTTCCATTAAAAACTCAAATTTTCAAACTTTTGATAATTAAAGGAATAAAATAAGTTAGGTAGGTATATTGGTTAGCTATAACATCTCATTTTATGATGAAGCTGAACAAGTGTGACATTGCCATGTATGTATCTATATGTTATCTCCACTTTAAAATTGAAGAGGACCAAATCTAAAACCAGGATGGGTTGTAAAAATGAAAATTATGTACAGGAGATGGTTTGTTCTCTCCCATTGTTATTTCATATTTCTTAAAGAACAAGGACTAATAATTATTTTAGAATGAAAAAATAATCTTATTTTCTAGAACTTTTAGATATAGAATAGAAAAACACTGATTCTAACTTCCTGGCTTCTGTACTTGGCTTGTTTTTGTCACTTACGTTCCAATGGGTTTTCTTGTGTGTCTTCTTTGGGTAACACTTGGAGGGATTTTTCTTCCTGAACCAAAGAATGGCAATTACTTTCCTTACTTCACATCTGCCTGGATTTCCCAAGGAAGAAATTATCACCGCTGTTGCTATCCTCAGACATGGAAGATTGTACAACCTTTCTTTTGTGCTGTCATCAAAATATTCCTTTTCTTCTTCATGTTCTTCTTCACTATCGCTCTTACCAACAACCAACCTACCAGACCCTTTCTTTTTTTCTGGTTTGACTTATGTTTTCACGTTTGTGTCAGCAGGTGTCTGGTCAGGTTCAGAAGGAACTACAGAATCCTTTCACAAAGGGTTTGACAGAGAGTCTGGAATGTCCACTTCTTTGAGTCCATGTCCCATCTTAGCCACTTTTTCTTTTGAATTGTTTATTGGTTTCTTTGCCAGTATTTTGGCTTCTTTCACTTTCTGCTCACTGGTAATAGTTCCTTCATGCTGTAAATTACTTGCATCATCATCTGAACACATAATGTCTTTAATATCATTTTATTCCAAAGTATTCTTTGATGACTCATTTTGTTTTATAGCTTTAAAGATTTGAACAGCAGCTGCAAGACAAACAGTACATGACTTCTTTCAGCTTTGAAACATAAAACGTGACTGTATCAGTACAGTATTACTTAAATTATTTGGAAACATTCAAGAGGACAATTGAATTTTATATGAAATAATTAAAATGGGTCTGAATTCCCAAATAAATCTTTTGCTTTCCTAAAAACTAAACTCATACAATATGCTCAGATGTATCCATTTTAAATTGCCAAATGAAATGAAAATCACTCTTTCCACACTTTTTTGTTTCTTGGAGTTATGGAAAGTAATAAAAATGTTACTGAATACAAATAAATAAAGTAAAATGGCAATTTTAATTTCTCTGGTAATAATGCATTGAATATTATAAACTCTGCTTTAGACATGAAAATAAACATCCTCTAACCTATGAGAAATTTATCTAATTCTGTATTTTTATATAGTAAATATAAATAAAAACTATGTGAAGTGGCTAATCAAAAGTACTGTTTATTAGTATTTAGAAAATAAATATGTTCAATTTGACTATGTATGTCACATAAAATATATTAAACATATTATACATGTTAATATATTAAAATTTAAGATAAAAATAATTTCCCTCAAATATCACACACTTTCCATATTTGAAGGCCTACCTTCCCACATTTATAAACATTTGAAAAAATTTAAGCTTATAACGTAAAATATCCTAAAGAATTAAAAGAATAAATAACTTAAAATGGATAGCTATTTATCCAAAATCATATAAACAAATGCACTAAGTCATTTAATTCATAACTTTTTGCATATCTATATATTTTTTTCTCTTCAGAGGAGGGTGTATCTAATCTGGCAACTGCTCTTTCAGTTGCAGTAGAATCTGACTGCAAATTGAAAATATATGTATATGAAAATAAAAAATTCTTGGCACCATTGGATGTGAATCAATTGATGTGGATCATAATATTTTAAAATTAGAAAACCATTGTTAATCTTCTCAACAGATAAGTTATCTATGCTACAGATAAAGATCATGCTGACAAAAATATTACTGCCTTTAAATAATTAAAATGATTATGCAATCAATTAATAAATACTCTTATTGATATTTAAAATTTTTTTTACAGCAATGTATGAGTGTGACTTTTCCCCCCACATCCTCTCGAACATTTATTGTTGTTTGTGTTCTTGATAGCTGCCATTCTGACTGGAGTGAAATGAAATCTTACAGTAGTTTTGATTTGCATTTCTCTAATAGCCAGCGATGTAGAGCATTTTTTCATGTATTTATTGATTAATCGTGTATCTTCTTCTGAGAGGTGTCTTCTCAATTCCTTAGCCCATTTATTGATTGGATTATTTGTTGTTTTGGTGTTAAGTTTTTTGAGTTCTTTATATATTCTAGAAATTAGTGCTCTATCTGATGTGCATGTATTAAATATGTATTCCCAATTAGTTGGCTCTCTATTCACCTCACTGATTGTTTCTTTTGCTGAGAAGAAGCTTTTTAGTTTAAATCTATCCCATTCATTAATTCTTGGTAGTAAATCTTACACTACAGGATTCTTATTAAGGAACTTGGGGCCTAATCCGACATGTTGGAAATTGGAGCTTACTTTTCTTCTATTAGGCGTATTGTCTCTGGTCTAATTCCTAGGTCCTTGATCCACTTTGAATTGAGTTTTGTGCATGGTGAGAGATAAGGGTTTAATTTCAATTTGTTGCATATGGCTTTCCAGTTTTTCCCAGCACCATTTGTTGGAGAGGCTATTCTTTCTCCACTGTACATTTTTGGCACCTTTGTCTAATATAAGATAGCTGAAATTGTATGTATTAGCCTCTGTGTCCTCAATTCTGTACCATTGTCCACCAGTCTGTTTTGGTGCCAATACCATGCTGTTTTTGTTACTATTGCTCTATAGTATAATTTAAAGTCCGGTATGGTGATGCCCCCTGCTTCACTTTTCTTGCTCAGGATTGCTTTGGCTATTCTGGGTCTCTTATTTTTCCAGATGAATTTCATGACTGCATATCTATTTCCTTGAAGAATGACATTGGGATTTTGATTGGAATTGCATTAAATCTGTATAATGTTTTTGGTAGTGTGGACATTTTGACAATATTAATTCTACCTATCCAAGAGCAAGGTAGGTCTTTCCCTCTTCTGAGTTCTTCTATAAATTCTTTCTTTAGTGTTCTATAGTTTTCATTATAGAGGTCTTTCACCTCTTTCATTAAGTTGATTCCCAGGTATTTTATTTTATTTTTTTGATGCTATTGTAAATGGGGTAGTTTTCATCATTTCCCTTTCAGAGGCTTTGTCGCTGATGTACAAAAATGCCTTTGACTTATGGGTATTGATTTTGTATCCTGCAACTTTGCCAAATTCATTTACTAGTTGTAAAAGTTTTCTGGTAGAGTTTTTTGGGTCTTCTAGGTATATTATCATGTCATCAGCAAATAGTGCTAATTTGAGCTCTTCTTTTCCTATCTGGATCCCTTTAATTTCTTTCGTCTGTCTAATTGCTCTGGCCAGAGTTTCCAGTACTATGTTAAATAGCAGTGGTGAAAGGGGCATCCCTGTCTTGTTCCAGTTTTTAAAGGGAATGCTTTCAATTTTTCTCCATTTAAGATAATGTTAGCTCGGGGTCTTGCATAAATAGCTTTTATAATGTTGCGATATGTTCCTGATATTCCTAGTTTTTCCAGTGTTTTGAACATAAAGGGTTGTTGTATTTTGTCGAATGCTTTTTCTGTGTCTATTGAGATGATCATATAATTTTTTATCTTTATGTCTATTGATGTGGTGTATTATGTTTATTGATTTCCGAATGTTGAACCAGCCTTGCATCCCTGGAATAAACCCCACTTGATCATGGTGCACTATCTTTTTGATATGTTTTTGTATCCGATTTGCCAGGATTTTGTTGAGGATCTTTGCATCTATGTTCATTAAAGATATTGGCCTGAAGTTTTCTTTTATGGATGTGTCTTTGCCTGGTTTTGGAATTAATGTAATATTGGCCTCATAGAAAGAGTCTGGAAGAGCTCCCTCTTTTTCTATTTCTTGAAATAGTTTGAAGAGCATTGGTATTAGTGCTTCCTTGAAAGTCTTATAGAACGTGGCTGTAAACCCATCAGGTCCTGGACTTTTCCTTGTTGGTAGCTTTTTGATGACGTCTTCTATTTCTTCACTTGTAATCGATCTGTTTAAGTTGTGTATAACCTCCAGTTCCAGTTTAGGCAAATCATACGACTCTAGAAATCTGTCAATGCTTTCAATATTTTCTAGAATACAAGTTTTCAAAGTAATTTCTAATTATCTTCTGTATATCTGAGGTGTTTGTTGTGATATTCCCTTTTTCATCATGAATGATAGTAATTTGAGTTTTTTTCTCTTCTTTTTTTGTTAGCATCGCTAAGGGTCTGTCAATTTTGTTTATTTTTTCAAAGAACCAACTTTTAGTTTTGTCAATTCTTTGAATGGTTTCTTTAGTCTCAATTTCATTAATTTCTGCTCTGATTTTAATTATTTCCTGTCTTCTACTGCTCTTGGTGTTGGTCTGTTCTTCTTTTTCTAGTGCTTGGAGGTGTGATGTTAAGTCACTTATTTGTTTTTTTTTTTTTTTTTCTTTTAAGGAATGAACTCACTGCAATGAATTTTCCTCTTACTACTGCCTTCATAGTGTCCCAGAGATTTCTATATGATGTATCTGTGTTCTCATTTACCTCTAGGAATTTTTTAATCTCCTCTTTGTTGTCTTCTTCAACCCCTTGTTCATTCAGTAGCATGTTGTTTAGCTTCCAGTTGCTGGAACAGTTTTTCTCATTCCTTGTTTTGTCGTTGATTTCCAATTTCATCCCTTTATGGTCTGATAGAATGCAGGGTAGTATCTCTATTTTTTTATATTTGCTGAGAGTTTCCTTATGACCTAATATATGGTCTATTTTGGAGAAGGAGCCATGTGCTGCTGAGAAAAAAAGTGTATTCGTTTACTGAGGGGGAAATATTCTATATATGTCCATTTATGTCTAAATTATTAATTGTTTTATGGAGGCTTAAAGTTTCTTTGTTTAGCTTTTGTTTGGATGATCTATCCATTGGTGAGAGAGGTGTGTTGAAGTCCCCTAGAATAACTGTGTTGTGGTCTATTTTACTCTTGAACTTGAGAAGAGTTTGTTTGATGAATGTAGATGTTCCATTATTTGGGGCATATAGATTTATGATTGTTATATCCTGTTGATGAATGGTTCCCTTAAGTAGTAAGAAATATCCATCTTTGTCCCTCTTGATTAGTTTTGGTTTGAAGTCTATCTTATTTGATATGAGAATGGAAACCCCTTCTTGCTTCCGCAGGCCATTTGAGTGATAAGACTTTTCCCAGCCTTTCACTTTCAGACTGTTGATGTCTTTTTTTACAAGGTGTGTTTCTTGGAGACAGCAAATTGTTGGGTCATTTCTTTAATCCAGTCTGATAATCTGTGTCTTTTGATTGGCGAGTTTTAGGCCATTAACATTCAGGGTTACTATTGAGATGTGATTTTTATTCCCATCCATTTTTATTTGTATGATGATCTTCAGCTTGATTTGGTTTCTCTTTTGGTTGGTATTTCCTTAGTTTAATATCTCCCTTTGTTGATTTTCATTGTTCTTTTTCTCTTCTTCTTCATGAAAAATGTTGTCCACGATGTTCAGAAGTGCTGGCTTTCGAGTTGTGAAATCTTTTAACTTTTGCTTGTTGTGGTAGGTTTTTATTTTATTTTCAAATCTGAAGCTCAATTTTGCTGGATATAAGATTCTTGGTTGACATCCCTTTTCTTTCAGAGCTTGAAATATGCTATTCCAGGATCTTCTTGCTTTTAAGGTCTGGGTTGAAAAATCTGAACATAGTCTGATTGGTTTCCCTCTATATGTAATATGCTTCATTTCTCTTGTGGCTTTTAGTATTCTCTCCTTGCTCAGTATATTAGGCATTTTCATTATAATGTGTCTTGGTGTGGATCTGTTGTGATTTTGTTTGTTTGGTGTTCGGTAAGCCTCTTGAACTTGGTTTTCCCATTCATTCCTCAAGTTTGGAAAATTTTCTGCAATTATTTCATTAAATAAATTACTCATTCCTTTGGCTTGAAACTCTGCCTTTTACTCTACCCCAATCACACTTAAGTTTGGTCTTTTTATGTTGTCCCATAATTCTTGGAAGTACTGTTCTTTATTTCTTACGATTTTTGCTGTGTAATCTAAATTTTTTCTCTAGGATGTATATTTTGTCTTCATTGTCTGAGGTTCTTTCTTCCAAGTGGTCTACTCTGTTGGTGATGCTTTCAATTGAACTTTTATTTTGGTTTATTGCTTCTTTCATTTCTGAAATTTCTGTTTGGTTTCTCTTTAAAGCCTCTATTTCCCTATTGAAATAATCTTTTACTTCCTGTATTTGTTTTTGGAGTTCTTTGTCAAAATGATCTTTTGCCACCTGTATTTGCTCCCTTATCTCATTTTTTAGTTCATTATTAAGTTCCATAAACATTTGGGATATGTAATTTCTAAATTCCATCTCTGGCATTTCACCAACTGTGCTTGCCATGGAAGCTACAGAGGAGGTATATTGATTTGTTTGTGTCACTTTCTTCCCTTGTTTCTTCATGTTGCTTGTGTGTCTTTTCTTCCTGCACTGTGGACCTTGACTATTTCAATTTTACCTTAAAGCCTTATGTTGCTCCTGTAGTACAATGCTATCAGATCCCCTTATAATTCCTTTACACTTTAAAATCTATCACTTTCTATTCAGAAAATCAAAGTTTGGTCACAATGTACATATTTAGTTAACTCAGATATTGTTTCCAATTTACTCTGTATGCTTCTGATGGGGTTTTATAGTTTCAAATATGGACACAGAAGTGATATGTTTAGGAAGAAGGAAGTGAGTGTCTTGAATTGTTCTTTCTTAGAAAGTATGAAAAGAGAGTTCTGTGGAAGTGGTTTAGTGGAAGTGGTTTAGTATCAGTAGATGAGAGAGGAAAGAGAATGGAGTGAACAATTAGGTGGAAAGACCAATTTATATATAAACCTAACTTATGCAGCTGTTGAGAGAAGAAATAAAATAAGATGGAAAAGAAAAAAAAAATGACAAAAGAGTAGGAATTGGTGTAAGAGAGAGGAGAGAGAGAGTCAATAAAATAGAGAGTAAACTATATACAACACTGCTTTGCTCTATAGTTCTATTGCACGCATTCCAGAAATCCCAAATTCTGCGTATAACTTGTTTTTTTTGCCTCTGTTGAGTATGCTCTGGCAGGGTGTAAATAGGAAAGATGAAGGAAGAAGAAAAGATGCAAAAGTGAGAAGGAAGAAAAGAAAGCAAGAAAAGAGGAGCAGAAGCAAACAAACACACTGACAATCAATGCAAAAAACAAAGCAAAACCAAAACAAACAAACAAACCAAAAACCAACAAAACATACAAACTAACAAAAAAAAAAAGTTGAGCCCAGGAACAAGTCTCAAACAAAACGGACCCTGGGAAGCCCTCCTTTTTTCCTTTCCAGTTTAAGCCAATTGTATTGGATCACGTCTAGACAGTCAGCGATCCTGTTAGTAGGGTCAAGGCTGCACCTTTGGCCCTTGGCAGAATGGCACAGCAGAAGAGTGTCTCAGGGGGATTGTGTGTCAGCAGATGAATGGCACCGGGAAAGGGACCCTCCAGAAGGCATCCTTTCCCCACGCCTACTCACAGTTGTAGCTTCTTGGGGCCGCTGCGCCGGCCTCAGACATGCCCTCCCCATGCTGGTTACCCGAGCCTCACCCAGGTGTGCGCTGTTCTCAGAGCATTGGTGGCTCCCTGGATGTCTGAAGCTGCTCTTCCTTTCTGCCTTGCTCTTTGTCCCGGTGGCCACCACCGTTTTTTCTCAAAGATGGCGGTGCTCTCCTCCTGCTCAACAGCAGTTCCGCAGACCTTTGTGTCACTCCAGAGCATGCAGGATCAGTTTGGCAAGTTGTGTGAAAGAGCTCTACGTGGACACCGCCGGTGCTTCTAGGCTCCTTTCTATCCTTCCTCGCTGATCGGTTTCAAAGCCTCCGTGTGGATCGTCCCCTTATCACAATGTTATCCGGTGGCTGCGACTGCAGTGTGCTTTGGACTCCTCATTTAACTTTTTGAACTCAAATTTTAATAAGAGGTAAAAGGGATATAAACCAAACATTTAATCTTTCAACAGATTAATAGTCCGGACATCAGTTCAAGATCACTTAGCCAGTTAGTAATAAGCTAGAATTCAAAATCAGGATTCTGAATTCAGCCTAATATTTTCAACATTTTTTTTCTAAACCACTTTTTATCACTTTCATTTGTAACTCAACTCCAAATGCTTTTTAACACTATAAATTGTACTACACTTGATCCTAGCCAAAAGACCAAGAATTGATAACAATATAAATTGTGTGTAAAGCCCACTTCAAATCTCTTTGAGAAGAAATGAAAATATCAACATTTAAAAAATAATAATAAATTTATTTTGAAGCTTAAAGGGCTATTAAGTAGTTTCTGTGACTAGCTTTTATACCTGCATTTAAAAATCCTAACAATATTGGGAGGTATGAAGGAACCATAGCTTTTTCTGTTTAAAACTTACACAATGTTTGCCATGAGCATTCTCAGGTAACTATGGTTTTCATACACCTTCACATTTTCTTCCATTTTGAATAAATAAAAAAGTAGAAAACACTTCATCATTTAATATTAAAATTTTATTTTGACACATGGCTGTTTCTTGTGAACACAAAAATATTTGGTGCTCAATTTTGAAAAGAATTTTGAAAATGTACCTTTGAATAATAAACAACAGTTTAAAGGAAATCTATGTGCAATATTAATCATTTGAAATTTTGCCTAAAACAAAGTGAGTCTAAGTGAACTGGTAAAGGTAAATGTCAGTAGCAGTACTTTTGAAATTAATAGGGCTTTATTTCAATTCTAGGTTTTATCTAATGATATAAGTCAAGAAGTTAAGCCAGCCGCCACTGTCCCTGGCCGCCTGGGCCCAGAGTAGCAGCTCCCTGCTGCTGCACGCAGGGCCAGACCTGGGGAAGGGCTTCCTTCATTCCCAGGAAGAGTGGGACCTGCCAGCTGCGACCAGAACAAGAGGTAGGCACCTGCCCGCTGGAAGGAGTGACCCAGCCGCCAGTGTCCCTGGCCGCCAGGGCCCAGAGTAGCATCTCCCGGCTGCTGCACGCAGGGCCAGACCTGGGGAAGGGCTTCCTCCATTATCGGGAAGAGTGCGACCTGCCCATTTGCGACCAGAGCAAGAGGTAGACTCCCGCCCGCTGGAAGGAGAGACCCAGCCACCAGTTTGCCTGGTCTTCGGGGGCCCAGAACAGCATCTCCTGGCTGCTGCATGCAGGGCCAGACCTGGCGAAGTGCTTCCTCCACTCCCTGGGGGAGTGCGACCTGCCCAGCTGCAACCAGAGCAAGAGGTAGGCACCTGCCCGCTGGAAGGAGAGAACCCGCCGCCAGTTTGCCTGGCCTCCAAGGCCCATAGTAGCATCTCCCTACTGCTGTAAGCAGGGCCCAGCCTGAGGATAAGCCCCTTCCACTATTCCACTGTGCCACTCTGCAACGGACCAAAGGTGCAGCCTTGACTCCACTAACAGGGTTGCTGACTGTACATGATCTGGGTCAGGTGGCTTAAATTGGAAGGGAAAAAAGAAGGGCTTCCAAGGGTCCATTTTGTTTGAGACTTGTTCTTGGGTTCCACGTTTTTGTTTTTATTTGCTTGTTTGTTTGTTTTGTTGTTTCTTGGGAGTTTTTTGTTTGTTTTTGTTTTGATTGACAGTGTGTTTGTGTGCTTCTGCTCCTCTTTTCTTTCTTTTCTTCCTTCTCACTTTTATATTTTTTCTTCTTCCTTCATCTTCCCTATTTACACCCTGCCATTGCATTCTCAACAGAGGCAAAAACAAGTTATAACGCACAAATTGAGATTTCTAGAACGTGTACAATTGAAATATATAGCAAAGTGGTGTTATATATGGTTTATTCTCTATTTTCTAGACTTATTCTCTCTCTCCTCTCTCTTACACTAATTACTACTCCTTGGTTATTATTTTTTTTTTCTCTTCTTTTTTTTTTTCTTTTCATCTTTCTTTATTTCTCCTCTCAACCGCTGCATAAGTTAGGTTTATATGTAAATCGGTCTTTCCATCTATTCATTTACTCCATCCTCTTTCCTCTCTCGTCGGCTGATACTAAACCACTTCCATAGAACTCTCTTTTCATACTTTCTAAGAAAGAACAAGTCAATACACTCACTTCCTTCTTCCTAAACATATTACCTCTCTGTCCATTACTTGAAACTTTAAAACCCCATCAGAAGCATACAGAGTAAATTGGAAACAACATCTGGGTTAACTAAATCTGTACATTGTGTTCAAACTGGGATTCTCTGAATAGAAAGTGTTTGATTTTAAAGTGTAAAGGAAATATAAGGGGATCTGATAGCATTGTACTACAGGAGCAACATAAGGTTTTAAGGTAAAATCAAAGTAGACAAGGTCCCGCAGTGCAGGTAGAATAGACGCACAAGCAATATGAAGAAACAAGGGAAGAAAGTGACACAAACAAATCAATATATCTCCTCAGTAGATTCCATACCATGCACAGTTGGTGCAATGCCAGAGATGGAATTCAGAAATTACATATTCCAAATGTTAGCGGAACTTAAGAATGAACTCAAAAATGAGATGAGGGAGCAAATACAGGAGGTGAAAGATCATTTTGACAAAGAACTCCATAAACAAATACAGGAAGTAAAAGATTACTTCAATAGGGAGATAGAGGCTCTAAAGAGAAACCAAACAGAAATTCCAGAAATGAAAGAAGCAATAAATCAAAATAAAAGCTCAATCGAAAGTATCACCAACAGAGTAGATCACTTGGAAGAAAGAACCTCAGACAATGAAGACAAAAATATATATCCTAGAGAAAAATCTAGATTACACAGCAAAAATGGTAAGAAACCAAGAACAGAACATTCAAGAATTATGGGACAACATAAAAAGACCAAACATAAGAGTGATTGGGGTAGAGGAGGGGGCAGAGTTTCAAGCCAAAGGAATGAGTAATTTATTTAATGAAATAATTACAGAAAATTTTCCAAACTTGAGGAATGAAGGGGAAAACCAAGTTCAAGAGGCCTACCGAACACCAAACATACAAAATCACAACAGATCCACACCAAGACACATTATAATGAAAATGCCTAATATACTGAGCAAGGAGAGAATATTAAAAGCCACAAGAGAAAGGAAGCAGATTACATATAGGGGGAAACCAATCAGACTTTGTTCAGATTTTTCTACCCAGACCTAAAAGCAAGAAGATCCTGGAATAGCATATTTCAAGCTCTGAAAGAAAAGGGATGTCAACCAAGAATCTTATATCCAGCAAAATTGAGCTTTAGATTTGAAGATGAAATAAAAACCTTCCACGACAAGCAAAAGTTAAAAGATTTCACATCTCGAAAGCCAGCACTTCTGAACATCCTGGGCAAAATTTTTCATGAAGAAGAAGAGAAAAATAACAATGAAAATCAACAAAGGGAGATATTAAACTAAGGGAAATACCAACCAGAAGAGAAACCAAATCAAGCTAAAGATCATCATACAAATAAAAATGGATGGGAATAAAAATCACATCTCAATAATAACCCTGAATGTTAACGGCCTAAACTCGCCATTCAAAAGACACAGATTATCTGAATGGATTAAAAGAAATAACCCAACAATCTGCTGTCTCCAAGAAACACACCTCATAGAAAAAGACATCAATAGACTGAAGGTAAAAGGCTGGGAAAAGTCTTATCACTCACATGGCCTGCGGAAGCAAGCAGGGGTTTCCATTCTCATTTCAAATAAGGTAGACTTCAAGCCAAAGTTAATCAAAAGGGACAAAGATGGATATTTCTTACTACTTAAGGAACCATTCATCAAGAGGATATAACAATCATAAATCTATATGCCCCAAATAATGGAGCACCTACATTCATCAAACAAACGCTTCTCAAGTTCAAGAGTAAAATTGACCACAACACAGTTATTCTAGGGGATTTCAACACACCTCTCTCACCAATGGATAGATCATCCAAACAAAAACTAAACAAAGAAATCTTAGGCCTCCTTAAAACAATTAATAACTTAGATCTAACGGACATATATAGAATATTTCATCCCTCAGTAAATGAATACACTTTTTTCTCAGCAGCACATGGCTCCTTCTCCAAAATAGATAATATATTATGTCACAAGGGAAATCTAAGCAAATATAAAAAAATAGAAATACTACCCTGCATGCTATCAGACCATAAAGGGATGAAATTGGAAATCAACGACAAAACAAGGAATAAGAAAAACTACTCCAACAACTGGAAGCTAAGCAACATGCTACTGAATGAACAAGGGGTTGAAGAAGACATCAAAGAGGAGATTAAAAAATTCTTAGAGGTAAATGAGAACACAGATACATCATATAGAAATCTCTGGGACACTATGAAGGCAGTAGTAAGAGGAAAATTCATTGCACTGAGTTCATTCTTTAAAAGGAAAAAAAAACCAACAAATAAACGACTTAACATCACACCTCCAAGCACTAGAAAAAGAAGAACAGATCAACACCAAGAGCAGCAGAAGACAGGAAATAATTAAAATCAGAGCAGAAATTAATGAAATTGAGACTAAGGAAACAATTCAAAGAATTGACAAAACTAAAAGTTGGTTCTTTGAAAAAATAAACAAAATTGACAGACCCTTAGCAATGCTAACGAAAAGAAGAAGAGAAAAAAACTCAAATCACTAACATTTGTGATGAAAAAGGGAATATCACAACAAACACCTCAGATATACAGAAAATAATTAGAAATTACTTTGAAAACTTGTACTCTAATAAAACAGAAAATACTGAATGCATTGACAGATTTCTAGAGTCATATGATTTGCCTAAACTGGATCTGGAGGCAATACACAATTTAAACAGATCGATTACAAGCAAAGAAATAGAAGATGTCATCAAAAAGCTACCAACAAGGAAAAGTCCAGGACCTGATGGGTTTACAGCAGAGTTCTACAAGACTTTCAAAGAAGAACTAATACCAATGCTCTTCAAACTATTTCAAGAAATAGAAAAAGAGGGAGCTCTTCCAGACTCTTTCTATGAGGCCAATATTACATTAATTCCAAAGCCAGGCAAAGACACATCCAAAAAAAGAAAACTTTAGGCCAATATCTTTAATGAACATAGATGCAAAAATCCTCAACAAAATTCTGGCAAATCGGATACAAAAACATATCAAAAAGATAGTGCACCACGATCAAGTGGGGTTTATTCCAGGGATGCAAGGCTGGTTCAACATTCGGAAATCAATAAACATAATACATCACATCAATAGACTTAAAGATAAAAATCATATGATTATCTCAATAGATGCAGAAAAAGCATTTGACAAAATACAGCACCCCTTTATGTTCAAAACACTGGAAAAACTAGGAATATCAGGGACATATCTCAACATTATAAAAGCTATTTATGCAAGGCCCAGAGCTAACATTATCTTAAATGGAGAAAAATTGAAAGCATTCCCTCTAAAAACTGGAACAAGACAGGGATGCCCCCTCTCACCACTGCTATTTAACATAGTACTGGAAACTCTGGCAAGAGCAATTAGACAGACGAAAGAAATTAAAGGGATCAAGATAGGAAAAGAAGAGCTCAAATTAGCACTATTTGCTGATGACATGATAATCTACCTAGAAGACCCAAAAAACTCTACCAGAAAACTTTTACAACTAGTAAATGAATTTGGCAAAGTAGCAGGATACAAAATCAATACCCATAAGTCAAAGGCATTTTTGTACATCAGTGACAAAGCCTCTGAAAGGGAAATGATGAAAACTACGCCATTTACAATAGCATCAAAAAAAATAAAATACCTGGGAATCAACTTAACGAAAGAGGTGAAAGAGCTCTATAAGGAAAATTATAGAACACTAAAGAAAGAAATCATAGAAGAACTCAGAAGATGGAAAGACCTACCTTGCTCTTGGATAGGTAGAATCAATATTGTCAAAATGTCCATACTACCAAAAACATTATACAGATTTAATGCAATTCCAATCAAAATCCCAATGTCATTCTTCAAAGAAATAGAAAAAGCAGTCATGAAATTCATCTGGAGAAATAAGAGACCCAGAATAGCCAAAGCAATCCTGAGCAAGAAAAGTGAAGCAGGGGGCATCACCATACCGGACTTTAAATTATACTATAGAGCAATAGTAACAAAAACAGCATGGTATTGGCACCAAAACAGACTGGTGGACCAATGGTACAGAATTGAGGACACAGAGACTAATACATATAATTTCAGCTATCTTATATTAGACAAAGGTGCCAAAAATGTACAGTGGAGAAAGGATAGCCTTTTCAACAAATGGTGCTGGGAAAACTGGAAATCCATATGCAACAAAATGAAATTAAACCCTTGTCTCTCACCATGCACAAAATTCAATTCAAAGTGGATCAAGGACCTAGGAATTAGACCAGAGACAATACGCCTAATAGAAGAAAAAGTAAGCTCCAATTTTCAACATGTCGGATTAGGCCCCAAGTTCCTTAATAAGAATCCTGTAGCACAAGAACTATTACCAAGAATTAATGAATGGGATAGATTTAAACTGAAAAGCTTCTTCTCAGCAAAAGAAACAATCAGTGAGGTGAATAGAGAGCCAACTAATTGGGAACAAATATTTAATACATGCACATCAGATAGAGCACTAATTTCTAGAATGTATATAGAACTAAAAAAAACTTAACACCAAAAAAGCAAATAACCCAATCAATAAATGGGCTAAGGAATTGAAAAGACACTTCTCAGAAGAAGATACACGATTAATCAACAAATACATGAAAAAATGCTCAACATCGCTGGCAATTAGAGAAATGCAAATCAAAACTACTGTAAGATTTCATTTCACCCCAGTCAGAATGGCAGCTATCAAGAACACAAACAACAATAAATGTTGGAGAGGATGTGGGGAAAAAGGCACACTCATACATTGCTGGTGGGACTGCAAAATGGTGCAACCGCTATGGAAAGCAGTATGGAGATTTCTTGGGAAAATGGGAATGGAACCACCCTATGACCCAGCCATCCCACTCCTGGGTCTATTCCCAAAAGACTTAAAAACAGCATATTACAGTGACACAGCCACTTCAATGTTTATAGCAGCACAATTCACAATAGCTAGGTTATGGAACCAACCTAGATGCCCCTCAGTAGATGAGTGGATAAAGAAAATGTGGTATATATACAAAATGGAATTTTACTCAGCAATAAGAGAGAATAAAATAATGGCATTTGCAGGTAAATGGATGAAGTTGGAGAATATAATGCTAAGTGAAATTAGTCAATCTCAAAAATCCAAGTACCGAATGTTTTCTCTGATATAAGGAGGCTGGTTCACAGAGTTGTTGGAAGGGGGTACATAGGATCAGAGGAACACTAGAATGGTCAACGGAAAGGGAGGGAAGGGAGGGAGTAAGGGGGGGGTTGGAAAAAAAATTGGTGGTTGAATGAGATGGATATCATTATCCTAAATGCATGATTGAAGATCTGAATGGTACTTATATACTTTGTATACAAGCAGTTGTATGTAAAAAGATACTATACTTGTTCATGATGAATAAGTAAATAAATAATAAAAAAATTTTTTTTTAAAAAAAGGAAGAGGTAATGGGGGTCTGAATTAGAACAAAATAAATTCCATGCTTTTATAATTACATTAAAATAGACTCTATTGTCATGTATAACTAAAAAAAATAAAAATTTAAAACATCTCATCAATTGATAAAAAAATTCTCAAATATCAGTCAGATTATATTTTTAAACCATTAAATATTTCAGTGCTCAATGGTATACCATTCTAAATTAATGGCAGTGCTGCTTTGGGATTAAACAAGATATTTAAGTCAAAAAAAAAAAGAAGTTAATATGTGCATATTAAAAACACTTAGCAAAATAATTGCAACATATTTGGATCAGAAGAATTATGGCAAACTATATTCATGGATATTTTGTATATATTTGTATATTATTTATATATTATGAATATATTTGGATATATTTTAAAAAACATTTTTAAGTCTCAATTATATCATCATATATAAAGTCATCTAACATTTTACATGGACAAAAATATAAATGAATTATTTTTCACAGGAGGGAAAAAGAACTATACCTTCCTGTATTCTGTATAAGGAATGTTCCTATACCTACCGAATAGTCATGTTAGATGAAATACTGCACACTGGGCATATATATAAGTATAGTTTTGTGTAGAAGTTAAATAAGACTTACAGATTTAAATTGGTACACACATAAAAAATGTTATATATGAACCTTATTCTGGGGCAAAGTAAATAACCATAATGATAAAACCAATGATTTCAATATTAACAGAAGCTATAATCATTCAAGCTAACCATTTTTCAATCAACTGGAGGAAATAACAGCTTTGTGAATGAGTATTTTCAGCAATTATTTTTTCTTTTCAACTTTACAGTAGGGAGCACTCCATCAATGCTCTATTTCCCTTACGTTATCAGATTTGCTTTTAGGGAATGGTGCTACTTATCTTCAGTTAATTAATATACCTTCCTATTTCCTCGAGTGGATCACTCCCTTACACAGCATAGAATGTGTATGTTCTATAGTCGCCTAAGGAAGACTAAAATCAAACAACAAAGAAAAAGTGGAAAGTGATGCTGAACTCCATATACTTATAATGAATTCTAGGCAAGCAAAGGCTAAGATGAGCTTTCCTTTCCTTTATTAAGAAAAAGAGTTTAAAAAAAAACCCTACACTTTTAATAGCTATAGGAGACAATAATATGACAGGAAGAATGAATACTAGAAAAATTCAAGGATAAAATTCTTAAAATTGTGACATGACACAATGTAAAGAGCTCTTATGATATGTATCACCATTTTATGAGTATTTGAATATTATAATTTGGTATTGGTAGTGGTGACAGCAGGAAGAGGAGCTGGAGAGGAGCCTGGAGTTGAATGTCAAGAGAGAACAGAGCAGCTGAAGAGGACACAATGGGGTGTCCCACATTAGCGCCTAGTTTCCAGAAGAAAAAAAAACAGAAAAGGTCGAACGGATGTGGAGAAAGCAAAAGTTCCAAAGACAAATTTCGCTCAATATATCTCCCCTTGAGAAATTATGAGAATTATAATTGCCATTATTGTATATCAATTTGACTTGCTTGAAAGAACAGTAAATGAACAAAGAATGAGTAAGGCAATCCTGTCAGGACCATGATGATCCACATCCAACAAGGGGACGCACTTACACAAGCATGGTCATTTTAACTGCTTGGGACCACCCACTCAAAGAGCTTCCTAAGAACTATGCATCAATCTATCTCCATCTATCCATTCCCCTGAAGAGAGAATGAAGTACTTCCTATGAGTCTTAAAATACTATAATTTTATTTTTTTGGCAGGGGGTGGGGGTGTGGATACTAGGGATTGAACTCAGGGGCACTTGACCACTGAGCCACATTCCCAGCCCTATTTTGAATTTTATTTAGAGACAGGGTCTCACTGAGTTGCTTAGCGCTGCTTTTTGATGAGGCTGGCTTTGAACTCGCATTCCTCCTGCCTCAGCCTCCCGAGCTACACCATGCCCAGCTAAAAAATACTAGAACTTTATGCATTCATTTTATACCTTTCAGTTTCAAAAAGGATTTAAGAGATCACAAATAAAATACAGCAATAAAGTATCAAAGTAGGTAGATAATATGTGAAGGGATAAATATACTAATAGAAAAGACTAATTTTTTTTAGATTATTTATTTACTTATTCATAATGCACAAGTATATCATCTTTTTACATACAACTGCTTGTATACAAAGTATATAAGTACCATTCAGATCTTTAATCATGCATTTAGGATAGTGATATCCATCTCATTCAACCACCATTTTTCCCCCCTTCTCCCCCCCGCTCCCTCTCTTGCCCTCCCTTTCCTTTGACCATTCTAGTGTTCCTCTAATCCTATGTACCCCCATCCAATCACACTGTGAACTAACCTCCTTATATCAGAGAAAACATTCGGTATTTGGATTTTTGAGATTGACTAATTTCACTTAGCATTATATTCTCCAACTTCATCCATTTACCTGCAAATGCCATTATTTTATTCTCTCTTATTGCTGAGTAAAATTCCATTTTGTATATATACCACATTTTCTTTATCCACTCATCTACTGAGGGACATCTAGGTTGGTTCCACAACCTAGCTATTATGAATTGTGCTGCTATAAACATTGAAGTGGCTGTGTCACTGTAATATGCTGTTTTTAAGTCATTTGGGAACAGACCCAGGAGTGGGATGGGTGGGTCATAGGGTGGTTCCATTCCCATTTTCCCAAGAAATCTCCATACTGCTTTCCATAGCGGTTGCACCATTTTGCAGTCCCACCAGCAATGTATGAGTGTGCCTTTTCCCCCACATCCTCTCCAACATTTATTATTGTTTGTGTTCTTGATAGCTGCCATTCTGACTGGAGTGAAATGAAATCTTAGAGTAGTTTTTATTTGCATTTCAAAGACTAATAATTATATGGACCATATCTTAGAGCATACTATTCCATTTTAACTACACATATGGTTGCACGTAAAACCAAGGCAATACATGAATTGGTGTAAATTAGTGATGTACAAGTGATGTTATAAGGAATGTTTAAACCATCCAAATGCATCTAGATTCTATTTAATATTAAGGTAAACATTTAATTCTTGGCATTATTTATTGTACATGGTGCTTATCCAAAACAATATAGTACAGTTAATTATTTTATAATAAAAAACATTGGCAGGATATAGAAAGAAACATAAATTAGAGCAAAATCGATGAAAGTAAAAATAGAAAAGTATAGAGAAACGTCAATTAATACAAAATCTGTTCTCAAATTGAACTGTCTTCTGCAGGCATTAGCAAAACATGGGTAGAAATTAAAAAGGGAAATAGGAGGTCAAACCAAGAGTTACAAATCCAAACATCAGATGATCTGGATAAATGCACTGACTGTGCCACATAATAGTGGTATAGCCTGAATCAGCTCATTGAATTCATATTTGAGCTCCATTTTCCTCATTTGCAAAAAGGGGTTAAAAATAAACTTTCAGAAGGTATTCACCTTTTTGTATTCACAGAAATTACATGAGCTAGTTAAGAATATGATTTGGAAAGAATAGCGACAGATTCTTGGTTCTAAGTAGTAAGGTCAACAGACTAATTGTTCTACAAACATGAAATGCTATACTAAGTTCCACATACCATTAAGGACCTTGCAAGTGTGATATTACAACAAAGTAAAACTCATAAATTATCATAAAATATTTTACGGTAGTGATATTGAAACTGTGAGGAAAAGTCATTATACACTAAGTTAATAATCTTCTTTCTCTTCAGTGAAAATGATGATTAAAAAATGTAAGCAACAAAAACTGCAAGCAGAACTACCATATGATTCAGTAATCCCACTATTGGGTACATTCAAAGGAAATACAATCAATATATGGAAGAGAGAGCTGTATACCCATATTTATTGCAGAACTATTCACAATGGCCAACATATGGAGTCAACCAACACACCCATCTACAGATGAATGGATAAAGAAATTGTGAAATACAAACACAATGAAATATTATGCAGTCTTGTCATTTGTAGCAATATGGCTGGAAATGGAAGGCATTATGTGAAATAAGCCAACTAAAAAAAAGATAAATACTGCCTATCCTTTCTCATATGTGAAAAGCTAAAATTGTCAATCTCATAGAGATTGTAATCCTGTTGACATTTTTAATATCAAAAGAATCTCATTAGGGCCCAGCTTTTAACTTAACAAAATACAAAAGACTTCTGTATTTAACAGCTGGGATGTGATGTTTAGATTATGAGAGATGAATCTCTAATACAACAAATTTGAAAATGCCAAGAAAAGCATGAATGTAGATTTTTGATATATTGGGAAATGAGTCAAATAATACAATTTTCTTAAAGAATCTGAAATTCAAAATCTTAAACCTGAAATGAAAAAGCAAAGTCTCAAGAATTCTAATTATATGGAGGATGAGAAAAAGAAACTAAAAAGTTCACTAACAACATAGAGTGAGATTTATCTTTATTTTGATTATACTTTCCTATAAACCCTTTAATATCTACTTATAAAATGTGCACATCAATATTTGAAGCATGATATTGAGAGCTTTCTCAGTGTGTAACACATCATTGCAGAAAACCAAAAGAAGGTGGAGTGTAATTTCTGAAACAACATGCAAATAAGTTGACATATAATACAAAGGAAAATATGTTAGTAATAGACTAAAAAGCTAATTACCAAAGTACTATCTACTTATGAACTAAGTAGGGTGATTTCTGTTCCGAGCACTGATTTCTGTTTAGTTTCGCAATGGTGGGAACAATTAAAGAAGACCAATTTACTAAGTGAGCTTTCTTAAATTGCACAGAATCCCATCCATTATGATATGTGCTCCTAAGCATGAATCCTCATGCATGTATCCCCCATATTGTTCAACAGAATTACTCTTTAGAGATTGCTAAAAGCTAGGCAATGACTCAATCTGGTTTTTTTGCAAGAGTATGTATGAGATGGTGGTAAATACTATCTTATTCCTAGATAAAACTACAGAAACTTAAAAACAAGAAGCCACAAAGCATGTGTAAATGATATAATGTTGACTGTAGTACATCAACAAAAATGAGAATGACAGATAAAGTTGGTCAGGATGCAGGGGTTAACTGATGAAAAAGCTGTTAATACTTGTGAAGAACTAGACCAATCTGGCAAACAAAATGAAATTAATTTATATTCTTGAACAGGAGAGTAATATAATGAAATAAAGTAAGTTTCCTTCTAGGAAATTTTATAGGTGTCAGGTTTGTGCTGGCAGCCAGAAATAGAATTACTAAATGTCTACAAATAGTATTGTCTCACTTTACTTCCAAGTTAAATTTCATGTCAAAAGTTTAAGCTTTATATTCTAAAAACTAAAGAATGTTTCTAAAATTTATTTTTATCAATTTATAAAAATAATTACTATTTTGGTAGGGAAGAGCTGAAGAAATAATAATATAATTTAATCATCCAAAGATATGTATTTTATTAAAAATAGCTATTAATCAAGCATAAACATAGCAAAAAATTTAGTCAGATCAAGCTCTAAAATTTTCTTTTTACTATATAGTCCTTCATAGTAGAAATACCCTTTAAAAAACAGGGAAAAATAGCTTTCTAATTCAAGTGATTAAATATAATCACATTTTAAAAGCTAAATTAAAATATCTCAACTCTTCATGGCACATAAAATTACTCATATCTATAGAGGTAGTCAGAGAATGGGATCCTAAAGACTCAACACAGAACACCTGTGCATTCTAAGGAATAGTTCAAAACTCAGGTTTTTTGTTTGTTTGTTTGTTTTGTTTTGTTTTTTAAATTTATCCTGGAGCTTACCTTCTAAGATAATGGCTGGCATTGGGGTGAACAGTTTGTTGTTTTCGAAGTGGAATCCAAACATTAGTTTTAAAAAGGCATAAGTTTGTGGCAAAATTAGAGAATAAATAAAATTCTCGAAACCACTTTATTTTTATGTATCTCTTTAGGACAATATGTTAAGAATAAAAATAATTAATGGTGGTGAAAGGTAAATATGTATTATTTGTTGTTATATATTATATCAAATGAAAAAGGGTAAAATTACAGCTTGATATGAACATACTATATTAGTCATTTTGCCCCTAAGAGGTTTTACCTATAAATTTGCAAACTAAATTTTCCTCACTCAATCCCAGAGTCAAATAAAAAACAAACAAA
This sequence comes from Tamias sibiricus, assembly GCA_025594165.1. Taxonomy (NCBI): domain Eukaryota; kingdom Metazoa; phylum Chordata; class Mammalia; order Rodentia; family Sciuridae; genus Tamias; species Tamias sibiricus. The sequence goes on from CM046662.1 coordinate 61,642,161, forward strand.
AACCCAAGAAACAAAGTTAATAAACAATTACATAAACCCATAGCACACTTTCCTCTCCTCAGAGAATCACCCAGAAAATTCATCAAAAAACTATATAGGGAAATAACATTAGGTCACTGAGGTAATCTTTCCCTATAATTTTGAAATCATGGCAGAGATGTACTGAAAGGGATATAAAGATGTATTAAAAGGAAGTGGTCTGTAAGTGAAAGAACTCTATTTGTCATTAAAAGTTCTAATTCATTCAAATATTTATCCAGATCTTTAAGTTTCCAGAAAACTTTATCAAGAGCATTAATGATTCATTGAATCTGCAGCCATTTCATAATTATATTCCTGTATGTTAATAGTTAAAGGAACAGATATCAATTAATTTAGCACCATGTTACTTTCAAGATTTTAAAAAATGTACTGCCAAATTTGTCAACTAATTGCCTTTTTGTGAAATCTAATTAGTGTTACTAATTCTTGGTTCCAAAGGGAATTAATTATTTTTGTATTTAACTTTCAGATATTATTTGTAAGTGTTAAATGCACACACAAAAAACCTTTGTTAATCAGGTACTCTAGTGTAAGCTGCCTGGTACCGTAAACCGGGATAAAAACTCTCGGTGGCAGAGTTAAGCTTTTACTACTTTTACTTCTACTTTCTTAGAGCTTAGAGAGAGGGAAAGAAAGATTTTTAAAGAGAAAGATTAAAGCGAGCTTTTCTTCTTGTCTTCTTAGCTTAGAGTTAGAGTTAGAAAGATAGAGAAATATTAGAGCTTAGAAAGATAGAGCTTAGCTTAGAGAAAGATTAGAGCTTCTTTCTTCTCTCTTCTTTCTTCCTTCTTCTTTCTTCTGTCTTCTGTCTTCCTCAGGAGTCTCGGCCTTACTCTGACCAGTCCTCTGGAGCCTCGGCCTAACTCTGGCCAGTCATTACTTCTTCTATCTGGTTTCTCTTTCTGTAACCGCTCTGCCTACGTTCTGGCCGCTCTGATTCTTCTGACCGACCGAGTGACTGCCCGGCTGACTGAATTCTCCGTTCTCCTAACTCGGACCGCTTTCACCCGGTTATATACCTTCAGGTTTGCGGGTGCCTACAGGTGCGTCACATACATATCAGGTGGAACTTATGGCTTCCAGCTAGCTACAACAGCCCTTCCTAATTAGGGCTCTTTCACTCTAGGAAGGCCTTACTATCCTAAATATGTCAAATTATAAACGAATCTTGGCAATGAAGATACATTATTTTCACTTTTGAATTAGTAGTGATCCTTAAAAATACAATGCAAAAGCACATCAATATGTGTATAATACCCAATTGTTCTTGATAAAATTGTGTACTTAATACTTAAGGTAAGGGAGGTTGGGTTAGTAGAATTTTGAGAATATGGATTTAGAATTAAATAGATAAGGATGGAATCCTGCATATACTTTGACAGAAGAAAGAAATCTTCAACACAGTAAATTTCTTTTCATTAATACAATAGATTTTACATTAAAGTGTACCAAACCTGAGTATATAACATAGAATTTATAACAGATGTTCTGGAAATTCCTTCTCTCTTTCATTTGTACTTTTTAATTATACTTTGCCACACTCTAATAGTGTACTTTAGTTAAAGCAATGAACACTTAAATACCCAGTTTCTGTATTAATAAAATGGGAAGGGGAACCCAGAAGAACTACCATGAAAAGTAAGAGTTAATATATGCAGCCTCTATCAAAGAGGCTGGCACACAGAAGAGGTTCAATAATACCTAAAGTTATCATGTTATTTACAACTGATGCTCTTAGATATGAGATTGATCCTCCTAGTATAATAAATAATATGGAAGTCTGAGATGTGAAGTCTATTTCATAAAACAGTGTCCTATCAAACTGGAATTCAATTGAAGAATATCAAGGAAATTATATCACCTGCATCAATCGGGAACATTAACATTTGTAGTTAAATTGTCACTTTTCCATGGAAGTCTTCCTTGCTTACTAGTAGAAACAATCTCTTCCTCATTTAAAAATTTCAAAGCACCTATAATATTTATCTTGACTTAAAACTGTCTAAATTAGTTCCCTTCTATGATACTGAGAGGTTTTGCAGAGCAGGAACAATTAATCACATGACATGCAGCTATCCAAAAAAGAAAGATTTAATAAATGGCTGCTTGATGTATATAAAAAATAAAGACAGTGAGGTGAGTCTACAGGCTATGGCTTCCTCTAGTTGTCTTGCCTCCAATCTCTATCACTTCGAACCAACCCTTTACCTTTCGAGAAAATGCTTGATTACTTAAAATTCTTGGTATCCACATTTTCTAAAAGGCTTTTAAAATGTTTTCTCATCTACTGTTTTGACCATTACTTCAGCCTTGTCTGCACTCCATATGCTGGCTATACCACTAATTCACTGAAGAAATATGTGCTCCGTGCTGGCTTTAGGTTACAATCAGTGCACTAAGCACCGAGACAGAATGATGATACCCTATTCTGAAAGAAAAGGAGATATGTTTAAGAGAATTAAATTTAAGTATACTATGTTTTATAATAGAAATATGGAGAAACGCAAATCATGCCATTTACTTATAGATCTGTAGGCTTTGTTTATGGTGTGTTCTACTTAACTAGAATCCCCATTCCTAAGCAGTTCATATTTATTCCTCACATTCTAACTTAATGCCCCCCACTCTGTGAAGTCTTCCCAAATCACGTATGAAATCAAATTAAATCAACTGATCCCTTCTCTAGGTTCCAATATACTATATACCACAGAAAGGTTCATATTTGTTTCCAAAATAAGAACAGTATATGCTTTGACAGAAGAAGAAAAATCTATTCATCAACACAGTAGGCTGTAAATTAAAATGTAGCAAACCTGAGTACATAATATAGAATTAAAAACAGATGCTCTGGAAATTCCTTATCTCTTTCATTTGTACTTTCTATTTTTTCTGTTTGCAAATTTAATGACTAAATGATATATTATCATTCATAAACTGTTAGACTATCTTATATTGTGATGAACAGAACAATTGTTATCAAACATAACCCAAACCTCCAAATTCTATTTTGATATAGTGAGGTTTATCAGAAATCAGATAGCATCCACTATGTATCAGACATATTACCAGCTACTGGGAAAATGAATTGAGTAAAACAGTCTGTTATCTTAAGAAGTTTTAAGTTTCAGGCATGGCATGAAAGCAGACTGTTATAAAATATGAAAGCAGAACTATAATGGGCTATATAGAGTATATGGTACATAATTCTTTTGGAGTCAGAGTGGTAATGCAAGGGAAAGTTTCCTAAAATCTAGTGATTTTTAAGAACTAGGTCTAATGCTTAGGTCCTTAATTCAGTTTAAGTTGAGTATTATGCAGAGTGATAGATAAAGGTTCAATTTCATTCAATTACATGTGAATTTTCAATTTTCCCAGAACATTCATTCAATAGGCTATCTTTTCTCCAATGTATGTTTATGGTGCATTTGTCTACTATAATATAACTATATTTATGTGCATATGTCATCTCTGTGTCTTCTGTTCCATTGGTCTTCATGTCTGTTTTTGTGCCAATAACATGCCATTTTTGTCACTATAGCTCTGTAATATAATTTAAGGCCTGGTATTTTGATGCTTCCTGAATCACTTTTTTTTGGCTAGGGATTCTTTGACTATTCTGGGCCTCTTATTTTTCCAAATGAATTTCATGACTGCTTTATATTTTTCTATGAAAAACATCATCAGAACCTTAATAGGAATTGCATTAAATCTGTATAGTATTTTTGGTTAGTTTGGCTTATTTTGGCAATATTAATTCTTCCTATCCAAGGGCATGGGAGAGCTTTCCATTTCCTGAGGTCTTTTGATTTTAGTGTTCTGTAGTTTTCATTGGAGAGGTCTTTCACCTCTTTTGTTAGATTGATTCCCAAGTATTCTATTATTTTTGAGACTATTGTTAATGGGATAATTTTTCTGATTTCCCTTTCAGCTGATATGTCATTGGTGTATAGAGATGCAATTGATTTATGGGTGCTGATTTTATACCCTGATACTTTGCTGAATTAGTTTATGAATTCTAGAAGCTTTCTGGTAGAAAAAAAAGTAGGCCCAACTCTCCATCATTTCAGCTTAGAAACTGACTTTGTCAATAAGACTCCTAAAGAGCAAGTAATAAAATCAAGAATCAATAAATGGGATGGTATCAAACTAAAAAGTTTCTTCACTGCAAAGGAATAAGACTATACAAATCTAGTGGTAGATAAGCCAAAGAAAAACAAGTAAATAGAATTTTCCTCGAAATTTAATTTAGATTGTAAATTTACTGTTTTGTGACTATATCTTTGATACTCACATGTTGAAAAACACTTCCTGGGAAAGGAGCGGGCAGGCTCGGTGCCGGCAGGAAGAAACCAAGAGCTGAGGAGAGTCCTACGCCTGGCGCTCAGGACTTTTTTGAGTTATATAAGACAGTAGAATCTGGAAACAGTGCTATCGGCGCTGCCTGCGCAGCCCGCCCGATAACATTATGGCAAGGGGAAGATCCAAACAACGGCTTTAAAAACTGAACAGCAAAGAAGGATAAAAGGGAACCTAGATGCAAGTGGTGTCCACAGAGAGCTCTTTCACGCAACTTGCCAAACTGATCCTGCACGCTCCGGAGTGACACAAAGGTCTGCGGAAATGTTGTTGAGCCCGAGGAGAGCACCGCCATCTTTGAGGAAGGCAGTGGCTGACCAGGACAAAGGAACAGGCAGAAAGGAAGAGGAGATGAAGACATCCAGGGATCCGACAGTGCTCTGAGCACAGCGCACACCTGGGTGAGGCTTGGGCAGCCAGCAGGGGAGGGCGTGTCTGAGGCCAGCACAGCCGTCCCAAGAAGCTGCAACTGTGGGTGGGCGTGGGGAAAAGGTGCCTTCTGGAGGGTCCCTTTCCCGGTGCCATTCATCTGCTGACACACAACACCCTGAGCCACTCCTCCACTGTGCCATTCTGCCACTGGCCAAAGGTGCAACCTTGACTCCACTAACAGGATCACTCACTGTCTGGATGTGATCCCAGACAACTGGCTTAAACTGGACGGGAAAAAAGAAGGGCTTCCCAGGGTCCATTTTGTTTGAGACTTGTTCCTGGGTTTGACTTTTTTTTGTTGTTAGTTTGTTTGTTTTGTTATTTTTGTTTTGTTTTGTTTTTTTTGTTTGTTTGTTTTGTTTTGCTTTGTTTTTTGTTTTGATTGACAGTGTGTTTGTTTGCTTCTGCTCCTCTTTTCTTTCATTCTTTTCTTCCTTGTCACTTTTGTATCTTTTCTTTTTCCTTCATCTTCCCTTTTTACACCCTGCCATTGCATACTCAACAGAGGCAAAAACAAGTTATACAAAGAAATTGGGATTTCTAGAACGGGCGCAATTGAACTATATAGCAAAGCGGTGTTATATATAGTTTATTTTCTATTTTCTTGACTCACTTTCTCTCTCCTCTCTCTTACACTAATTCCTACTCTTCAGTCATTTTTTTTCTTTTCCATCTTTCTTTATTTCTTCTCTCAATGGCTGCATAAGTTAGGTTTATATATAAATCGGTCTTTCTACCTAATCGTTTACTCCATTCTCTTTCCTCTCTTGTCTGCTGATACTAAACCACTTCCATAGAACTCTCTTTTATACTTTCTAAGAAAGAACAATTCAAGACACTCATTTCCTTCACCTAAACATATCACCTCTGTGTCCAATACTTGAAACTATAAAACTCCATCAGAAGCATACAGAGTAAATTAGTAACAATATCTGAGTTAACTAAATATGTACATTGTGATCAAACTGGGATTTTCTGAATAGAAAGTGTTAGATTTTAAAGTGTAAAGGAATTATAAGGAGAGCTGATAGCATTGTACTACAGGAGCAACATAAGACTTTAAGGTAAAATTGAAATAGTCAAAGTCCCACAATGCAGGAAGAAAAGACACATAAGCAATATGAAGAAACAAGGGAAGAAAGTGACACAAACAAATCAATATACCTCCTCTGTAGATTCCATGGCAAGCACAGTTGGTGAAATGCCAGAGATGGAATTTAGAAATTACATATTCCAAATGTTTATGGAACTTAAGAATAAACTAAAAAATGAGATGAGGGAGCAAATACAGGTAGTAGAAGATCACTTTGACAAAAAACTCCGAAAACAAATACTGGAAGTAAAAGATTACTTCAATAGGGAAATAGAGGCTTTAAAGAGAATCAAAACAGAAATTTCAGAAATGAAAGAAGCAATAAACCAAAATAAAAGTTCAATTGAAAGCATCACCAACAGAGTAGACCACTTGGAAGAAAGAACCTCAGACAATGAAGACAAAATATATATCCTAGAGAAAAATCTAGATCACACAGCAAAAATCATAAGAAATAAAGAACAGTACTTCCAAGAATTATGGGACAGCATAAAAAGACCAAACTTAAGAGTGATTGGGGTAGAGTAAAAGGCAGAGTTTCAAGCTAAAGGAATGAGTAATTTATTTAATGAAATAATTACAGAAAATTTTCCAAACTTGAGGAATGAATAGGAAAACCAAGCTCAAGAGGCTTACCAAACACCAAACATACAAAATCATAACAGATCCACACCAAGGCACATTATAATGAAATTGCCTAATATACTGAGCAAGGAAAGAATATTAAAAGCCATAAGAGAAAGGAAGCAGATTACATATAGGGGGAAACCAATCAGACTATGTTCAGATTTTTCAACCCAGACCTTAAAAGCAAGAAGATCCTGGAATAGCATATTTCAAGCACTGAAAGAAAAGGGATGTCAACCAAGAATCTTATATCCAGCAAAAATTAGCTTTAAATTCGAAGATGAAATAAAAACCTTCCATGACAAGCAAAAGTAAAAAGATTTTACAACTCGAAAGCCAGCACTTCTGACATCCTGGGCAACATTTTTCATGAAGAAGAAGAGAAAAATAACAATGAAAATCAACAAAGGGAGATATTAAACTAAGGGAAATACCAACCAAAAGAGAAACCAAATCAAGCTAAAGACCATAATACAAATAAAAATGGATGGGAATAAAAATCACATCTCAATAATAACCCTGAATGTTAATGGTCTAAATTCGCCATTCAAAAGGCACAGATTATCAGACTGGATTAAAAGAAATGACCCAACAATTTGCTGTCTCCAAGAAACACACCTTGTAGAAAAAGACATCAATAGACTGAAAGTGAAATGCTGGGAAAAGTCTTATTACTCACATGGCCTGCGGAAGCAAGCAGGGGTTTCCATTCTCATATCAAATAAGGTAGACTTCAAGCCAAAGCTAATCAAAAGGGACAAAGATGGATATTTCTTACTACTTAAGGGAACCATTCATCAACAGGATATAACAATCATAAATCTATATGCCCCAAATAATGGAACACCTACATTCATCAAACAAACTCTTCTCAAGTTCAAGAGTAAAATAGACCACAACACAGTTATTTTAGGGGACTTCAACACACCTCTCTCACCAATGGATAGATCATCCAAACAAAAGCTAAACAAAGAAACTTTAGGCCTCCTTAAAACAATTAATAATTTAGACATAACGGACATATATAGAATATTTCATCCCTCAGTAAATGAATACACTTTTTTTCTCAGCAGCACATGGCTCCTTCTCCAAAATAGACCATGTATTATGTCATAAGGAAACTCTCAGCAAATATAAAAAAAATAGAGATACTACCCTGCATTCTATCAGACCATAAATGGATGAAATTGGAAATCAACAACAAAATAAGGAATAAGAAAAATTACTCCAGCAACTGGAAGCTAAACAACATGCTACTGAATGAACAAGGGGTTGAAGAAGACATTAAGGAGGAGATTAAAAAATTACTAGAGGTAAATGAGAACACAGATACATCGTATAGAAATCTCTGGGATACTATAAGGCAGTAGTAAGAGGAAAATTCATTGCACTGAGTTAATTCCTTAATAAATAAATAAATAAATAAATAACTTAACATCATGCCTCAAAGCACTAGAAAAAGAAGAACAGACCAACACCAAGAGCAGTAGAAGACAGGAAATAATTAAAATCAGAGCAGAAATTAATGAAATTGAGACTAAGGAAACCATTCAAAGAGTTGATGAAACTAAAAGTTGGTTCTTTGAAAAAATAAACAAAATTGACACACCCTTAGTGATGCTAACGAAAAGAAGAAGAGAAAATACTCAAATTACTAACATCCGTGATGAAAAAGGGAATATCACAACAAACACCTCAGATATTCAGAAAATAATTAGAAATTACTTTGAAAACTTGTACTCTAATAAAATAGAAAATATTGAAAGCATTGACAGATTTCTAGAGTCGTATGATTTGCCTAAACTGGAACTGGAGGCTATGTAGAATTTAAACAGATCAATTTCAAGCGAAGAAATAGAAGATGTCATCAAAAAGCTACCAACAAGGAAAAGTCCAGGACCTGATGGGTTTATAGCCAAGTTCTATAAGACTTTCAAAGAAAAATTAATACCAATGCTCTTCAAACTATTTCAAGAAATAGAAAAAGAAGGAGTTCTTCCAGACACTTTCTATGAGACCAATATTACATTAATTCCAAAGCCAGGCAAAGACACATCCAAACAAAAAAACTTCAGGCCAATATCTTTAATGAACATAGATGCAAAGATCCTCAACAAAATCCTGGCAAATCGAATACAAAAACATATCAAAGAGATAGTGCACCACGATCAAGTGGGGTTTATTCCAGGGATGCAAGGCTGGTTCAACATTCGGAAATCAATAAACATAATACATCACATCAATAGACTTAAAGATAAAAATCATATGATCATCTCAATAGACGCAGAAAAAGCATTTGACAAAATACAACACCCCTTTATGTTCAAAACACTGGAAAAACTAGGAATATCAGGAACATATCTCAACATTATAAAAGCTATTTATGCAAGACCCCGAGCTAACATTATCTTAAATGGAGAAAAATTGAAAGCATTCCCTCTAAAAACTGGAACAAGACAGGGATGCCCCCTTTCACCACTGCTATTTAACATAGTACTGGAAACTCTGGCCAAAGAAATTAGACAGATGAAAGAAATTAAAGGGATCCAGATAGGAAAAGAAGAGCTCAAATTAGCACTATTTGCTGATGACATGATAATATACCTAGAAGACCCAAAAAACTCTACCAGAAAACTTTTACAACTAGTAAATGAATTCAGCAAAGTTGCAGGATACAAAATCAATACACATAAGTCAAAGGCATTTTTGTACATCAGCGACAAAGCCTCTGAAAGGGAAATGATGAAAACTACCCCCCATTTACAATAGCATCAAAAAAATACCTAGGAATCTACTTAATGAAAGAGGTGAAAGACCTCTATAATGAAAACTATAGAACACTAAAGAAAGAAATTATAGAAGAACTCAGAAGAGGGAAAGACCTACCTTGCTCTTGGATAGGTAGAACTAATATTTCAAAATGTCCATACTACCAAAAGCATTATACAGATTTAATGCAATTTCAATAAAAATCCCAATGTCATTCTTCAAAGAAATAGAAAAAGCAGTCATGAAATTCATCTGGAAAAATAAGAGACCCAGAATAGCCAAAGCAATCCTGAGCAAGAAAAGTGAAGCAGGTGGCATCACCGTATGAGACTTTAAATTATACTATAGAGCAATAGTAACAAAAACAGCATGGTATTGGCACCAAAACAGACTGGTGGACGATGGTACAGAATTGATGACACAGAGTCTAATACATATAATTTCAGCTATCTTATGTTAGACAAAGGTGCCAAAAATACAGTGGAGAATGGATAGCCTCTTCAACAAATGGTGCTGGCAAAACTGGAAATCCATATGCAACAAAATGAAATTAAACCCTTGTCTCTCACCATGCACAAAACTCAATTCAAAGTGGATCAAGGACCTAGAAATTAGACCAGAGACAATATGCCTAATGAAAGAAAAAGTAAGCTCCAATTTCCAACATTTTGGATTAGGCCCCAAGTTCCTTAATAAGTGTCAGACCTTCAGGACACTGTCAGCCGAGAGGATGGAAAATTCTGGCTTTTCTGGCTGCTTGCCACACTACCACGCCCTGTTATGGACCTAAGCTAAGCAGGGGGCGTGGCTGTGACATATCGTGAGAACCAGAACAATCCTTCTGGTCACTGATTGGCTATTGTCTATTATAAAGCATTGTCCCCCCTTTCAATAAATGAGTTTTTGGCACCACTTTGTTGTGTTTTTTTTTAATTATTTATTTACTTTAGTTGTACACAATGCAATAGCATTTATGTTTATGTGGTGCTGAGGATCGAACCCGGGCCATGCACATGCCAGGTGAGCGCTCTGCCGCTGAGCCACAACCCCAGCCCTTTGGCACCACTTCTGACTAAACTCCCTAATGCAGCTCTGAGTCCTTCTGAAGGTGGAGGAGGGGGTGTTAGCAGCTCTTATCTTCTCAGCCTGTCTTCCCCAGGTAGGCTCCCCCCACCCTTCTCTGCTGGACAAAGAATGATTCGTTTTGGGCCCTCGGGGTGGGGGGGGCTGGCTAAAGACCTTGGCCCCTTACTGTAAGTTCGAGACAAATAACAATCCTATAGTGCAAGAAATAATACCAAGAATTAATGAATGGGATAGATTTAAACTAAAAAGCTTCTTCTCAGCAAAAGAAACAATCAGTGAGGTGAATAGAGAGCCAACTAATTGGGAACAAATATTTAATACATGCACATCTGATAGAGCACTAATTTTTAGAATATATAAAGAACTCAAAAAACTTAACACCAAAAAAACAAATAACCCAATCAGTAAATGGGCTAAGGAATTGAAAAGACACTTCTCAGAAGAAGATACACGATTAATCAACAAATACATGAAAAAATGCTCAACATCACTGGCAATTAGAGAAATGCAAATCAAAACTACTGTAAGATTTCATTTCACTCCAGTCAGAATGGCAGCTATCAAGAACACAAACAACAATAAATGTTGGAGAGGATGTGGGGGAAAAGTCACACTCATACATTGCTGGTGGGACTGCAAAATGGTGCAACTGTTATGGAAAGCAGTATGGAGATTCCTTGGAAAACTGGGAATGGAACCACCCTATAATTCAGCCATCCCACTCCTGGGTCTATTCCCAAAGGACTTAAAAACAGCACATTACAGTGACATAGCCACTTCAATGTTTATAGCAGCACAATTCACAATAGCTAGGTTGTGGAACCAACCTAGATGTCCCTCAGTAGATGAGTGGATAAAAAAAAATATATGGTATATATACAAAATGGAATTTTACTCAGCAATAAAAGAGAATAAAATAATGGCATTTGCAGGTAAATGGATGAAGTTGGAGAATATAATGCTAAGTGAAATTAGTCAATCTCAAAAATCCAAATACCAAATGTTTTCTCTGATATAAGGAGGCTAGTTCACAGTGTTGTTGGATGGGGGTACATAGGAGGATTAAAGGAACACTAGAATGGTCAAAGAGAAGGGAGGGGAGAAAAAGAGAAAAAAAAAAAAAAAGAAAAGGTGGTTGAATGAGATGGATATCATTATCCTAAATGCATGATTGAAGACCTGAATGGTATGAATATACTTTGTATACAAACAGTTGTATGTAAGAAGATGCTGTATATGTGTACTATGAATTGTAATATATACTACTATTATAATTTTTTTTTAAAAGGTACTGCAAAAAAAAAAAAAGAATTAGGAGGCATGGTAAACATACGGCAGGGTATACTCTCATGTATGCAAGAGAAAGAAACCTAGGTTTGGGGAAATAATTTCTGCTGGATTTTAGCTTCTCAACATTTTAAAATGTGACTTCCTCTTTGACATTTGGACATCTTATCTCTATTCTTTGCTTAATTTATTTCTACCCACATATATGGTTTCTATTACTTTTCTCTTCAAATTCCAAGGTTATTGCTTTGGGAACAAAAAAATGAACAATGGTGACTTGAACACAAAAAGATGTGTTTGTTGGAAAATAAAATATGGCACATTTTGTTATTTTCTTATTAACTACTGATGTCCCTTCATGCTGTCCTCAATGGAATGAAAGAAAGAGAAGATATCATAAAAGATTCTACACAATTATTTTTCCAAGTATTTCTTTTCAGACAAAAACAATAAAATACTTTGGAACCATAAAAAAAAAAAAAAGAAAAACACTTCCTTAGAAAATTATGAACTGCCTTTTGATTAAGAAAAATGTTAAATGCATTGCTTCTTTTATAAGACTAATTTTGTTAATGTACTATAAGAATGAAATTTGACAATTAAGGTAAAGCAAACCTATAGTGTTTCCAATGCTCTTTTTATTTTAATTTTATATTTAAATTTAATTCAACTCAAACCACCCTATCCCCTGCCACAAACTCAAAGACTGTGAAGACTATACATTATATGCATTCAAGGAATATAGAGGCTATGAATTTTGGCATTCCATAAAGCCAACAATTTCACAGCACTCTTACATAATAACAGGGAAAAACAGATAACTAATGACAATGACATAGCAACCTTGTAAATATAAGAATTTTATCACTGGTTCTCACTTCTCTCTGCTGATGAGATTTAGGCATAACAGAAAACAAGCTTTATATAAAGATCAAATAGAACAACATTCCTTTCTAATTAACTAAATAAGATTAAGTACTCAGAGTTATAAGAGGTCAATATTCTAATGATTAGTATCTTTTGTTCTTAAGTTCTTTATACCCTGCACAACAAACTGACTACATATAATGCATTCTTATTCTATTTTTTTTTACCCAAATGAAGCATAACTTTTCATTTCTCTGGTTGTACATGATGCAGAGTCATACCATTCATGCAATAATACATGTACACAGGATAATAATGTCTGTCTCATTCCACCATCTTTCCCACCCTCACTTCCTTCTGCCCAACCCAAATTTCCTCCAGTTTTCCCTTGTCCCCCATCTGCATTATGGGTCAACATCCACTTATCAGGAACATTTATGAAAGAACAGAAAATTAATCAGGAACAAAACACATTTGAGCTTTCTAAATATATATCCTTAAACCATGAGAACTATAAAATACTATTCCATCAACCCTATTGATATTGAATATACAAAATATTCTCTTTTTAAAAAAAATTGCATGGTACACAAAAAACTGATAAACTTGTCCACAAGGGATTAACTATTTCAAATTACTTAACAATATTCCAGAAAAAAACAATAAGGGTATTACTAGATCTTAAGATTGTTTTAAACATCTAATAAAACACATAAAAATCCCTAAGGGAATTTCATTCTGAAAAGACCAAAAGAAGAGTTTTTTTTTTTTTAAATGTTTACATGTATAATTTTTAGTTGTAGTTGGACACAATACCTTCATTTTACTTATTAATTCTTTATGTGGTGCTGAGGATCAAACCCAGTGCCTCACACATGCTAGGCAAATGCTCTGCCACTTAGCTACAGCCCCAGCCCAAAAGGAGAGTTTAAAAAGAAAAAAATATCATAGGAATCCATCCAGTGTCTAAAGTAAATATGGTGGAAACTATAAATGGACATGCTGACAGAGTACATTTTTTCTCACTCAGGTCATCTGTAAGTATAAAGCAGTGATAAATAGTGATTAATAAGATTTTAAATTATTCCTCTAGGTTCTACTATCAGATTTTATAAATATATTAAATAAAAACAATTTTTGACATTTTATTAGGCACAAATAACAAAGCTTTTGACTTCAGTCAGCCAACATTCCTCACTAATTTTCATATAACCCAAACTTGAATTTTCTTCTCCTTTTCTCATTTTCACAACCTATAAAGAATAAAGCAAAACTTAAAAAGATACTTAACTCCAGAACAAATACACTTCATTTTGAGTTTTAATATTAATCACTTAAATTAACCACATTGACTAAAATTTTACTTAATATTCATAATCTGATTAAATCACATTTCTTCCATAACTGTGAAGGAATAAATCAACAGTCTCCAAATGTGTCCGAGGGCTTAAGAAAAACAAGTTATGATTTTTTTTAAAACTCACAGCATTCCCAGAAGTATATATGATATTACATTTATATATTCTTGGGCTTACAAGATACTAAAATATGAGTTCTCTGAGATCAGAGACTATCCTATTCATCATCTTTGTATTCTTATGGTTTAAAACAAAACTGGAGAAAACCATGCTAAATCAGACTCAGAAAGTCAAGAGTTGAATGTTTTCTCTCACTTGTGGAAGCTGGTGGTGGGGAATTAAAATAAAAAGTGGGATCTCAGAAAAGTAGAATGGAATCTAATAGAGTAGAGGAAGGAATCAAGAGGGAGGGGAGAGCATCAGGAAGTATAATGGAACAAAATCTACTAAATTATGCTATGTACATGTATGAATGCACAACAATGAACCGTGCTTAAATATAACATTGTAACACACCAATCATCATCATCATCATCATCATCATCATCATCATCATCACAGAAGGGAGATCAGCAGAGTAGAACAAATGGATCATGGCAAAGGAGTAGAGGAGGGAAAGAGAAGGTTCTGGGGAATGAGATTGATCAAATTAGTTCATTCAGGAATACTGTTGATCCATGACGCAAAGAGAAGACCACTGACCCCAATTTTAAATCAAATTAAAGCAAGCTTATATTGTGTACACAAAAAGAGCTGGCCAGGGACTGCCCCTCCCAAACACTGGGCTTGGGATCAGCCCCGCTCCCCGGGAAGACAAAGTTTTTATAGCTCAAAGAGTTACAAAAAAATTTCTTGGGAACTTACAGCTAACAGGGTTCAGACATACACAATACAAGGGCAAATAGCAAATTAATGATCTACATGGCACTGCATTCCAAGGTAGGGAGTAAAGTCAGACCCCAAATCAAAGTTTATGAGGCACCATTAGGTTTTAGAGAGGGTTGTTATCTGGTCAAGGAAAGCCAGGCTTGAGTGAGTTCAAGGCATGGGCAGGAATTCCAAACAAGTTTAAAACATCAAAATGTGATCAGGCCAAATAGGAATCCTAGTATTTTATAGAAAACAGAAGTGGACTTTTCATAACTTTTTGAGTGTTAAGATGGAATTAGGTTGCGTTTATCGATATGGCATAAAAAATTCCACTATTTTATATAATGATAATACTAATACACACACGCACACACACACACGTACTGGGGATTGAACAAGGGTACATAGCCACTAAGCTACATCCTCAGCTCCCCACCCCCTTTTAAATCTTAAGATATGTTATCACTAAGTTGTGGAGGCTGACTTTGAACTTGTGATCTTCCTGCATCAGCCTTCTGAATCCCTGGAATTAAAGGCATATGCCACCATATCCAGCATATTATGTATAATTCTAATGCACCAATAAAAATAAATTTTAAAAAGCAACACATATAAAAGAAAACATTATAGGAATTTAGTCGATAACTGAATGAACAAAGGCAAACATTTGTAAATGATTTTATTTGACTTATTTAAGCACCCCTTGCTATTATTTTTAAGTAATACATATATATTACATATATAATACATATATATTTTTAAGTAATACAAGCATAATTTTAAAAGAAACCCCATAAATGGAAAGGCAACATTTATGTTAGCATGTTCATTCACACACAGATACATACTTTAAATCATTCCTTTAGAGCACTGAAATGTTCAGAACAAAAAAATAGAGTGGGGCTGGGGTTGTGGCTCAGCGGTAGAGCGCTCGCCTAGCACGTGTGTGGCCCGGGTTCGATCCTCAGCACCATGTACAAATAAACGCATTGTGTACAACTAAGGCAAATAGATGAATATTTTAAAAAAAATAGAGTGACAGTTCAAGACATGGGAGTATTCTAATCATAAAAAATTATATTTTATAATAGCACACTATTCAGTACAATGGCATGTTATTATTGAGTTTAAGAATGACAGTTCTCTTGGAATTGCCTCCATCTTTTCCATTTTATAACTACATAAAATTCAGTTCTAGTATAGTCTTTCTATGAAATCTTCAATAACTTCTTCAGTGAGAGATAACTTCACCATCCCTGGGGTTCTTACTATACTTTGTAGTTTCTGTTACTAAAGCATCTGTCTCACTGTACTATCAATAATTGCTCAGATGGATGTCTTTTTCTTTTTTTGGGGGGGGGATGGGATTTTTAGTAGGCATTTACTAAGCTTTATAACAGTTTAAAAATGTACACAATACTAGGGGGAAAAATAGTGTTCTGAACCCATATGTACCCATTAGCAACTTTACCAATTATCAAAGTTAAACCTTTGTTATTTCACCTAACCCTTACTCCTTCAACTTTTTGTAGTAATATAAAGTCCTAGATATCACTTTATTTCACCCATAAACACTTCAGTATGGTTCATTACCAAGTAGGGTACATTTAAACAAATATTACCATCAAAGACATTAAATCACCAAAGAAAATTGAAGTCATTTTTTATATCATATAACAACCAGGATAGAAATACCCTACACATACATGAGGATGATCTTTTAACAGTGCTTTTGGAGCCCATCCTCTTCTTTCTTCCTAGAACCTTTACTAGAGACTCCCTTGGACTTCGTCATTGCCATTCTCCTCCTCTTCAGCGGATTTGTTCTGTATTGATTTTTTAACATACCTTTAACATTTTCATTAAAGATGAATTGATGTAGGACTGCCCCCTGAATAAGACAAACAAAACATTCTCAGTACCTAGTTCACTAGGAGCACTCTCTCTTCAACCACCTCTAGAGTGATAATTTGAGGACATATCCAAACTCACCATCTCCATTTCTGCATACCACACAATTAATTTGTTTTCTATTCTCTTCAGTGCACTACAAATTGTCACTTAGGTCACCAATGACTTCCAAAAGTTCTAAAATCTCATGGAAATTCTTTAGAATTCATTTCATTTGAAGTCTCAGCAGTATTTGATATTGTTGACCACTTTCTCCTTCTTTGAACATTCTCCTCTTGGTTTCCGTGAAAAAAAAAAAAAAAAATCACTTCTGGTTTTCCTCGTTTCTCTCTAGCCCTGCCATCTTGGTCTTGAAAATTACCTGTACCCAGCTGTGAAATGTTAATGAGTTCAAGGAGCAGTCTTAGTCCAATTCTTCTTTTCCTGACATATCTTTTACTCTGAAGTGATTTTATATGTGGATATCAGTTTAATCTGCTGCATAATGATGACTTGAAAAATTTTATTTTCAACTGAAAGTCTCCTTTTAGCTCAACCCTAAGTGTGCAAGTAGCCTGCTTGAAATTTCTCTTTGAGTATGCTCAAAAGCACCTCAAATTCATAATGGAACCCATGTTCTTTACCCTTACCTAGATCCTTTTTTGATGTTTCACATTTTGAAGGTGAAAACCCCTTTAATGATAAACCTAGGGTTTATTACAGGTGCCTTTCCTAAATCCCTCACAATGAATCTACAGATAAGTTCTGTTAATTTTATTTCCTAGATTTCTTTCAAATTATACCACTTTTTTTTTCATATTTGGCCTCTTAGCAATTTAGCTGAGACACTCTTAACTGGATTCCCATATACCCATTCTTTTTCTTTTTTTTTTAAATTTGTTCTAATTAGTTACATATGACAGTAGAATGCATTTTGGCACATCATACATATATGGAGTATAACTTCTCATTCTTCTGGTTGTACATAATGTAGAATCACACTGGTCATGTAATCATATGTGTACATAGGATAATAATGTCCGATTCATTTTATTTCCCTTCCTACCCCCAAACCCTCTCCCTTCCCTTCACTCTCCTCTGCCTGATCCAAAGTATCTCTATTCTTCCCTAGGACACCCCCACACTTATTGTGAATTAGTATCTGCATATCTTTCTCCCTCTCCAATCACTATACACACATATGTAACATAGATATGATATCACACCTTTATCTATTCAGTATGTTCTAATTGTTCTTGGGATATTGCCTAATTGCCATCAGGATATTCTTTTAATTCCCTTGTCTTTACCATGCTCACATAACCACAAAAAAAAAAAAAAAAAAAAAAAAAAACTTTAAATTTGTTATTACCTCAAAGAGATGAAAATTTGCCTTCCCATATTAGCTTGTTAACATTTATTTATCCTGATTTTTGTTAAAATGTCACTTCTGAGGACATTTTTCTAGCTTCCCTGAGAGGGTTACAAATACCTCTAAAATATCTCATGACTATTAACATTTTACTTTTAATGTTATTTAATG
The DNA here is from genome assembly GCA_025594165.1 of Tamias sibiricus. Taxonomy (NCBI): domain Eukaryota; kingdom Metazoa; phylum Chordata; class Mammalia; order Rodentia; family Sciuridae; genus Tamias; species Tamias sibiricus. The sequence continues at coordinate 61,660,381 of CM046662.1, forward strand.
TTATTATATTTAATATGTCTTCTCTCTATAGTTTATAAATTTCATGAAAGTCAAGTTTCTGGTTTAATTCAACTTGCATGTTAACACCTAAAATAGCACATGGCACACAATATGTGTTCAATAAATATTTTGTTAAATAAATGACCAGAAATGTAGTTACGCTTGTTTTTTTCATTTACTATTTCAAATGTATTATATATTAAAAGAAGAAAGTTAATCAGGATTTCTTTCAAACTAGGTATATTAATTAACATCTTTGAAATTTCTTTGATAGATCTATCTAATGAAAAATTTTCTACTTTGCATACATGAAAAGGCTTGAAATAAGGTGCAGGTGAAAAAAAGAATTGCTCCATCATAAGCAGAATCATGATAGGGGGTTTATGAATTTTTTGAAAATTGGGACATTCATAAAATAAATGAATAATATGTGATAATTATGCATTAAATCATAGTAGAAAATGTTTCTAACTACTGACTTTTGCAGGTGGTCAAGATGATAATATGCCATTTAATGTCAATTGTTAACCAAACATAGTTAACAAATTATAATTATGAAATTGGTCTTTGGTTCCATTCCAATCATAGGAAAACTAGTCTCTAATTTTAAAATTCCAGTTTAAGAAGTACTATGTTTGTTATTACTAGATAAGAAAATTCTAAATGCAGTGGGAATGCTTAATTTGTGTATTATCATACCAATACCAAAAAATGCTTTTCTAACTTAACTTCCTCAATATTTGTGTGAGAACAATAGAAAAATGGAAATGTTTGAGTAGATAAAAATAAACATATTTACTTTACATAAAAATGAAATAATTTTATTTTTTCTCACAACTACCTACTCCAAATACAGCTTTACTTTTCCAAATAAATGACATAACTATTGAGTAGTAGCCATTTGGTTAGGTTTTTAAAGCTTGCCAATTCATTTGTCACCCAAGAATTAAAAGTTGGTTGATAGACAACCCAGAAATCAACAGAGAGACCTAAAGCACCCAAAAGTGACCAGAGGCCAACATATGGCTCAGTGGCAACACATTGGCAAATTGTCTGACCAGTGTTATAATTGTGGAAACATTCTACTAAGGTTAGAATAGCAAAGGGTATGGTGCTATTTGGGAGGAAAAGAAAAGAGGAATAAAGTGAGCAAGGAGAAATAATAGAGGCATAACAATGGAAATGAAATATATTGCAGAGAAGAAACACAATGAAAGAAAAGTGGGAGAAAAGTGTTTGAAGAGGGACAATGAAGGAAAAATTTGCATGCTATCAAGACTGATGACCCACACTGAAGAATTCCAATTAACAAGAGAATGCATTTTAGATAATCTGTAATATCAGAAGAAAAAGACTTAAAACTCATACCACAGAATGTTCATGTGCTTACAGTGACACATCACCTGAAACTTAGGCATACAGATGCCATCAGAGTGAATCTGGTAAAATCTAAACACAGTCAAGACAACCTGGATCACTTCTTGGTGAGAGTACAAAAAATATAATTGTAAATAAGGCAGAAGCCTAATATATCTGTTGGGAAATAACCATGTCAGCAGATAAAAAAAGAGTCAACTCAAAGATAGGAAAAGGAAGTACAAAGAGGCAAAAACAAGCAGCCAACTCAAGGAAATTCCAATCTGTCTTGTAGTGACTTTAGAGGACAGAGGCATCATGGATCAACACTGAATCATGAACCAAAATCACCTTCAGTAGTTCTACACTCCAAACAGCTTATGATGACCCAAAGACATTTACTATGTATTACTATCTACATTAGATATATTCTTAATAAACTAGCTTTCTCAGCTATAGAATATTTTATAAATTAGGGGATGACAAGTCTAGAAATTTTCTAATATACAAAGATGACAACAGACTTTGGTCCATTGGCAAAATAAGTCGTTTTTGTGGCTGGCTACCTGTCAACCAGCAAGCTTCTGCTGGTGAAGTTCTGCTTCTGTTTCCTCATTACTCACTGGCAAATACAAAAAATAAAAATAGAAAAGACAATGCATATTGTTTATGAGTCTTATTGTTTATGAGGCTCTGTCATGTGTTGCTGGTAGAAAGGCAAACTGTATTCACCTTCTAAAGGAAAATTTGGGAATACCTAAAAAAAAATCCTACTTCTAGGAACTTATCTAGAAGATACACTTCCAACAATTGAAAAAGCTTATGCAGTTTTTCATTGTAGCATTCTTTAAAAATGTTGCATAAGAAATAAAACATATATAAAGCATATAGCAACATAATATTTTAAATAAAATGTGTTATCCTGGATAAACCTGAAAAATAAGGTTTGTTTTGTACAAAAATGTAACATAGAACAATACATATACCATAAAGGCAAAAGTTAGATCATTTTGTGTTTTGGTAGTTTAGTTTCTACCTTTGCAGTTCACCTATTCAAGGGATGTATGCTCCAAAGACAGGCAGATAGTACTAAACTATATTTACCATTTTTTCTATACATACTTATAATAAATGTGCATTTATTTGGATTTATAAATTAGACACAGAAATTAACAAAGTTAACAGTAAAAAAAATTATAAGTTTCCATAATAAAAAGTTTCACTTTATGGCCAATAGTATGTAAAATACAGGCTATTTGAATACAAGCACAGTTGATCTAATAACCAAGAGGGTATGTGACTAATGAGTCGTAATATAAAAGTAGTCCACTTCTCCTTTTGAATATAGCCCTTGCTGCTTTTTAAAGAAGGGACATGTTTTTCTTTTCCTCTTCTCTTTTTCCCCCTCCCTAACCTGGGGCTGGGGAACAAGATTACCTTGAGTTATCTGTCCTAGAGCTCACAGCACACGCACCACAGGAAGATGTCACCCAGAAGGTCTCCTAAATTAAAGATTGAATTTCAACACACCATCACCTGTCAGGGCACACCTGGAATGTAGCTTTGGAATAGCTTCTTTAAAAGCCCTGTTTTCCCAGATGGGTAGAACCACAGCCTCTGGGACTGGGGCCTCCTGGGTTTCTCCTTTGCTGTTAAAGCAATAAACATTCTATTTCCTTCCTCTCATGCAGGAGCCCTGTTTGGGGAGATGACTTAAATTGCGGTGGACTACGGGCTTTGGCTTTGGACATGTTTGGGCATTGGCGCCTTCCGTACTTGGCCCGGGATCTTGCGAGACTTGGCCGGAGATCTCGAGGGACTTGAGCGAGATTGCGGAGGAGGTCTGCGCCATTTTGGAGGTTAGAGGAGCGTGGACGGCGTGTCGGGGTGTAGTTAGAGCCAGGGAGAAAAGTTGCCAGAATAAAGAGCTGTTTGTTTCCAGTTCGTCTCAAAACTTCTTCCCGCGGCTTCTTTGCTCCAAGCGGCCATCGCTTCAGGCGACTACAGGTGGTGGCCCGGACGGGGAATCGACACGGCAGGTAAGAACTGAGGAACCTCGCAGGAGTCTCTAGTCAGAGCGGTTAAAATGGGTTCGAAAATAACTAAGACCCAAGTGTACAAGGCTCTTGATGGATTCTTTGATATAGCTGAGTCAGTTATTAGTGAGGAGAATTTGGAAAAAAGTGAAAGTGATCATGAAAGCTTGGCCTCGGCTGAGTCAGTTAGGGCCAGTAAGGATAGTATCAGTGCGGGCTCAAAAATGACAAAGATCCGAGCTGCTAAAGCTATTCAAGATTTATTAGAGATAGTTCAAGGATACATGCTCTCAATTGAATCCGGGACTCAGGATGTTACTGAGTCAGTTAGGACCAATGAGAGTAGTAGTAGTGAGGAGGAATTAAGTAAAAGTGATTCTGAAAAAATGAACAAAAGGAAATTAAGGAAGACCAAGATAAGGGACCATCAAGTGGAGGAACCTATGTCCTCCACTCCCCCATGGGTGGAATCTATTACAGAAAATATGAAGGGTATCACTAGGCGTTTGCATACCCTAGAAATAGAAATAAAAAGTCTTTCTGAGCGCTTATGTGCTCTCGAGGGTAACTCACAGATACGTTGGGAACTGCCAGTATTTGAATATGAAAATGGAGAGAGGGGCCACCAGTCAGTAGATTTCAAAACAATAAAAATTCTCAAAGAGGCAGTAATGACATATGGACCCCAAGCTCCTTTCACGTTGAGTATACTAGAGTCCCTTAACACCTTTAGCTTAACCCCCTCAGACTGGAAACGTCTATGTAAAGCAACATTAAGTGGGGGACAATACTTGGTTTGGCGATCACAATTTCAAGAACTTTGTATAGAAACAGCTAAAATAAATGCAGATGCAGGGTTTGGAGACCATAACATAGAAATGCTCACAGGAGAAGGGCCATTCGCAGACGTACAGGTTCAAAAATATTATACCCCAGGAGTATATGCTCAGATAAACGCAGCTGCCTTAAAGGCATGGAAAACTGTACAAGGACCTGGGGATCTACAAGGTAGCTTGTCCAAAGTAATTCAAGGACCTAATGAACCATATGCTGAATTTGCTGATCGACTTTTGAGAACTGCAGGTAGAGTTTTTGGAGACGTTGATCAAGTTATGCCATTAGTTGTTCAATTAGCATATGAAAACGCTAATAAATATTGCCAGGAAGCCATCAGGCCATGGAGAAATAAAAAGGATCTTTCCATATATATACAACTATGTAAAGATATAAATGATGCCTTTGTCACAGGGAATATGATTGCAGCAGCTGTTAGAGATGCTGCCCCTCAGAATTTCACAAGGACTCAACCTAGACACTATAATCAATCAGGATATTCCAGGAAAAATTATCATAGTCAATCAGGCTATTCTAGGCAAAATCCCAAAAGAGAAATAAGACCAAATTCATACCGTGCTCCAGGTTGCTGCCCCAGGTGTAAGAAGGGAAATCATTGGGCCAATAAATGTTATTCAAAATTTGACATCCATGGAAATCCTTTGTTCAGGAATTCAAAAAACGGGGCATGGGGCCCAATGCCCCGGGGCCCACAAATGTACGAGGCATTGGAAGAGGAGTATCCTCAAGCATCCATTCAGATGCTTCCCCGACACAACCCCTATTACCCATCCACTCCCTCACCAGAGGAACAGGAAGAAATGCAGGATTAGACCTCTGTTCCACCGCCCGAATAGTGTTAACACCTGAAATGGGGGTTCAACTGATTCCCACAGGAGTCAGGGGACCTCTTCCCTCAGGGACTGTAGGACTTATTATCGGGCGAAGTCCTCAAAGCTTATTAGGTTTGCAAGTGACCCCAGGTGTAATAAACTCAGACTACAAAGGGGAAATAAAAATAATGCTTACCTCACCCCAAAGTATAAGTTCTGTTAATCAAGGAGATAAAATTGCTCAGCTGCTTCTCCTTCCAAATTTACATAATTCATTTAAAATGAGTATGCCTCAAAAAGGGAACAATACAAGATTTTGTTCCACTGATTTGAGTCCCATGGCTTGCTGGGTTCGAGACTGTACTAGGAGGCCTATGTGTAAAATAAGAATCCAAGGAATAGAAATGGAGGGACTTATAGATACTGGAGCTGATTCCTCCATCATTAATTTACGACAATGGCCCAAACACTGGCCTCTGCAAAAAGCTTCAACCAGTTTAAGAGGCTTGGGATATAATAACCTCCCAGAAAAAAGTGCAGTAATTTTAAAATGGGAGGATGATGAAGGACATAAAGGAACGTTTCAGCCTTATGTTTTACCTAACCTACCAGTTACTTTATGGGGAAGAGATATTTTACAACAAATGGGAGTACACCTTGCAACCAAACCTGCAGGTGTTAAATGTGAAAATATACAGGGTAGTCTTAACCCTGAAAGAAATCATTATCAAAAAGTACAGGGTAAACGTAACCCTAAAAGAAATCATTATCATATAGGAAAAAGACATTTTTCTTCGGGGCCACTGAGAAAATAATTTTAAAAATACCATGGCTTTCTGATAAGCCAGTGTGGGTCCCTCAGTGGCCCCTATCTAAAGAGAAATTACAAGCGGCCCACCTACTAGTTCAGGAACAATTAGAAGCAGGACATATAGAACCTTCCACCTCTCCCTGGAATTCCCCCATATTTGTGATCAAGAAAAAATCAGGAAAATGGCGATTATTACATGATCTTAGACAAATTAATAAAACCATGCAAGTCATGGGCCCTACTCAACCTGGACTTCCGAATCCTGTAGCTATTCCAAAAAGTTTCCATGTTATTAGTCTTGATATAAAGGATTGCTTCTTTTCTATTCCCCTACATCCTCTGGATGCCCCCAGGTTTGCTTTTTCAGTTCCTTCTATTAACAATAATGGCCCTGATCAGAGATATCAATGGAAGGTTTTACCACAGGGAATGGCTAATAGCCCCACCATATGCCAAATATATGTGGACAAGGCTATCCAACCCATTAAAAATAACTATCCAAACCTCATGTGTCTACATTACATGGATGATATTTTACTGGCCCACCCTAATCAAAAAATCTTATTTAATATATTCAGTGACATGGTAGAAAATTTTAAAAAATACGGATTATATATAGCAGAAGAAAAAGTTCAAACTAGATCTCCCATATTATATTTAGGATTTAAAATCATGGATACTTTTGTTAGACCCCAAAAAATTTTAATAAATAAAGAACATTTAACCACCCTCAATGATTTCCAAAAACTGCTTGGTGACATTAATTGGCTTCGCCCTACACTAAACCTCACTACTGGCCAATTAAAACCTTTATTTGATATCCTTCGAGGGGACCCTGATCCATCCTCACCACGAACACTGACTCCAGATGCTAGGAAAGCTTTAAAGTTAGTAGAAAAAGCCATCGAAGGAGCTCATTGTGACAGATTTGATTTAACTCAACCGCTGATATTGATTATTATTTCTTCACAATATACACCCACAGGAGTATTTTGGCAACAAGGGCCTTTATTATGGATACATTTGCCCGTCTCTCCTAAAAGTATAATTGAATCTTATACCTCCATGGTGGCTAAACTTATTCTTCAAGGACTTAAAACTTCTACTAAAATATTTGGCATTCACCCTGCTACTATTATTACTCCCTATTCATCGTCACAGATTGAATATTTATGCTTCAACGATAATGACTGGGCTATAGCTAGATGCTCTACCTCTGCAAATTTTGATAATCACCTTCCTAAGTCTCCTATATTATCTTTTTGTATTAATCATCCTATTATATTTCCACAGGTAATAAAAAATCAACCTATTCCTAAGGCATTTAATGTATTTACAGATGGGTCCTCAAATGGTACTGCTGCAATAGTCACTACAAAAGAAAATATGACTTACATAACTGCACACAAATCAGCTCAACTAGTGGAATTGGAAGCTGTGGTAAGAGCTCTGGAAAATTTTAGAGACCAGCCCATAAACATTTTTTCAGATAGCCACTATATTGTACAAGCTGTCCCAAAATTAGAGTTAGCAGGACCAATAGCACCTCATACTCCAGCTTTTAAATTGTTTTATCAAATACAAAAACTTTTGTGGGCAAGAAAAGAACCTCTATTCGTAGGCCATATTAGAGCACATACTAATTTGCCTGGCCCCCTCCATGAAGGTAATCAAAAGGCTGATGAACTTACAAAAACAATATTTATACTTTCAGCGCTACAACAAGCCACTTCATTTCATTCCCAGTTTCACGTCAACAGCACCACCTTGCAACGTAGGTTTAAAATTACAAAAGAGCAAGCCAGAACAATTGTAAAAGATTGTAAATCTTGTATGACACATTTGCCCAATCCTCATTTTGGTGTTAACCCTAGAGGATTAATGCCCAATCATTTGTGGCAGATGGATGTTACTCATGAGCCAAGCTTTGGAAAATTGCGATTTATTCATGTAACCATAGATACATGCTCAGGCATGATTTTTGCTTCCTTACATTCTGGAGAAAAAGTTAAAGATGTCACATCTCATTGTTTACAAGCTTTTGCTGCATTGGGCATCCCCAAAATGCTTAAAACAGATAATGGCCCCGCATATACGTCCTCATCTTTCAAACAGTTTTGCGCAAAATTCAACATATCCCATAAAACAGGCATCCCATACAATCCTCAGGGTCAGGGCATTATTGAAAGAGCAAACCGCACACTGAAAATTATGTTATTAAAACAAAAAGAAGGAAATTGGAAAAGTCCTAAAGACAGATTGGCAGTTGCCCTGTTTACCTTAAATTTTTTAACTTTAGACTCTAATGGTTATTCTGCTGGAGACAGACATTGGAATCCACACCAACAACATAAACCCTTGGTTTACTGGAAGGATGTTCTTTCAGGTACATGGAAGGGTCCAGATCCAGTATTAATTTGGGGGAGAGGATCTGTTTGTGTTTTTCCAAAACACGAATCCTCTCCAATATGGATACCATCTAGATTAATAAAGCAGGTACCACATCAAAATGATCAAGATGTAGTTGTTGAGGAATCAAGATTAATAAAAAAGTTACAAAATCAAGAAGACCAAGATGAAGATATAGAATGACTCCCTCAAAAGTATCCTTCAAAATGTTTCACAACTCAAGAGTCATTCCTCCCGGCCGGGATGAGGAGATCTCTCTTTAGTGTGCACACAATTGTATTTTTTTTCTTTTTATACATGTCTTTATGTCTGTACATTTGTCTACATTTCATGTTAATGTGACGTCACAAATATATGTTTGTATGTTTGTTCGTCTGTCCAGTGTGACGTCACAAAGAACAAAGCGCTTATGAAAAAGAATATATATATATATATAATATATATATGGATCCAAATAACTTTAATTCATTTTAGGTTAAGAGTATTCAATTTAGGTAAATAATTTTATAAATGAAGGTACTTTCAATTTTGATTATAGGTATCCCTGGGACTTCTCTTTAGCAAACAATATGACTAGTGCTATATAACCTAATATTTTGGTGTTTTGACATAAGATTGTTCATTTGTTATTAACTTCATTTGTTTAATAGCTGATTAATTTCAATTATCTCAACAGGTAAAAAATTGCTGTGTATACAGAGACTTGAGGGTTCCAGCTGACAAATTATTTCTCCAAAGTGCCTTTAGCTTTTCTTTAATCTATCTTTAATACAGTAAATACCCTCAGACTTCTTTCTTTTGTTCTCAATATGATATTTTGACAACTTATGTTTGTGTGAGCTCAAACAACAATGTGTATGAGCAGAAATCAACTTTAATTTTCTAATCTAATAATTCTGTTTTTTAGTTTGACAACTCGACTCTTCACTCAGTGCTGAAATAACACTGCCTTTCCTTTAATAATTGATGCTTGAGTTTCTAGGTAGCGGGCCCTGAAGATTTGCCGGTGGCATTATCTAGATATAAAAAAGACGGTTGCTGCTACAGCTGCAGGGAACGCGGTCACCACAAGCATCCCTGCTGCTCAAGCATCAAACAACCTCACCAACAGTGTGGCCTCTGCTCTACATACATGGGACCTCCTACATCAACGTGTTATAACAAATGGACATTTTGATCTTTCATTGTTTGGGACTTTACGGGACAATGCCTTGCGGACATTTGTCCAGAGAATTCAGTGTGTTACTTGATGAAACTTAGGGCAACTAATTTGTTTAAACAATTTGATATGCTATACAATTTGGCTCGTCACCAAAAGGCTTGTTGCCTTAAAGCCGCAACATCTCCTCACAATTGGACGGCTGTTAGTCATCATACACAGTCGATCTTAAAGGGCTCCATTGGATGGCTGGTTAGCCAATGACGGGTAAGATCCCCAGAGGGGGACAACCTAAGACAGGCACAGTCGCACGGGACAGTCTCATGTGGCCGACATATCAACCTAAGACAGGAGTCAAGGGCACAGCCTTGATTATCCGATGACGGGTAAGAATGTTGGTTGCACATAGACGTCCTAGAGCATTACCTCTTTTAAAACAAAAGGGGGGAAATGCAGGAGCCCTGTTTGGGGAGATGACTTAAATTGCGGTGGACTACGGGCTTTGGCTTTGGACATGTTTGGGCATTGGCGCCTTCCGTACTTGGCCCGGGATCTTGCGAGACTTGGCCGGAGATCTCGAGGGACTTGAGCGAGATTGTGGAGGAGGTCTGCGCCATTTTGGAGGTTAGAGGAGCGTGGACGGCGTGTCGGGGTGTAGTTAGAGCCAGGGAGAAAAGTTGCCAGAATAAAGAGCTGTTTGTTTCCAGTTCGTCTCAAAACTTCTTCCCGCGGCTTCTTTGCTCCAAGCGGCCATCGCTTCAGGCGACTACACTCTCAAAACCTTGTGCTCCTTATTAAATTGGCATGAGGACAAGCAAGGACTGAACATTCAGTAACAGTAACATGCCTAATGTGAATATCTTTGACAAAGTGATAAGTCACCACCTGAGCAGGACAACACAGGATTTCATCACTCTACTCTTAACAACACCCAAACAGTGGTGATAGAAAAATAGTGAAATTATTTGAATAGTGAATGTGAACTCTTTTTGAAGAAGTTTGCCAATTTTCTATAAAAATTTCTCTTAATTTCCTCAAGCTATTTTATAGTAATGGCATTAGCACTTTATCTGTTATATTGGCTCTATTTTTTCCTAGCAGTCTTTTTCCTTTTCAGTGGTATGGTTTCCAAATTTTTATATTAATAAATCTATAAAGTCATGATCTGTATAATTATGCTTTGATGAGTTATATGTACTACCTAATAGTGACATTATAGCTGTCTTAATGTGTGACTCCATGATGTTCACGCACAGACAAAATGCCTAATGACATTTTTAGAACTGTTCCCATCATTAAGTGATACATTTTCTTTGCAGTTTTTTCTCACTAACTTTAAATGATAACACCATTATCTCTACCTTTTTCAGTCTTTTATAACCCCTTCATATCAGAGATATTCAATTTTAGTGTAGAACATATATACTTCCTGAACTGATAAATTCATTCAGTCATCCAGTAAATATTTATATAACACAATGTCTTAGAGGAAAGATACATAAAGAAAGGAAAATGGAAACAAATGTGCAGATATAAAAAAAAGTTTTGGTTGTACAAGGAATACACACCTCATTTCAGACTAAGATGAGGTAGTGAAGCTTACTAAAGACCACATTTTAACTGTTTTGAAGAGAACTGGAAGTTAGCTGAGTAGAGAAAGGGACTGAGATGACTGATTTCCTGTCATTACCACTGTCAGAGTAAAAACTGGACATGAAGTCAACTAGTGTTTACTGTGAATTTCCAAGGACATCTTTGGGATTTAAACTTTTATGTATCATAGGGAACCTAATGAATAGCCCACCATTTTCTGACACAAAACACAAGTGTAATGTATATTTATCAATAAACTCCAAATGCCTTCAGTTTCCCTCTTCAAAATATTCTGTACTCCACCGCCTGTTGAAATCCAGAATCAACCTGGAAATAAAGCCATAATAGAGTTTTATATTCCACTTCATCCCACAAGTTCTTGGTGAACACTTTTCTATCCCGAGGGTTTCCTACTACCACCCCTTCCCAGCTTATCCTGTTCCTCTGCATGGAATTCTTTCCCTGCTTTACTAAAACACTGCCTGCAATTTCTGTAAAAGATCCTCAAACATTAAGGACAAATATAAATGACCTCCTTCTTTGCAAACTTTCCTGCACTGATTTTTGAGAGAACTGATTACTCAAGTTCTGTGTCATACTCGGTTAGCATCTGGACAGCCATCTTAAGTGACAGCTGCTGCTTTCCTCGGAAGAAGGCATTTCTGAGAAAGGCTCACCACTCCCTCATACCAACCCAACCCCTAACTGCCCACATTAGGACCCTCTGGTCTCTGATTCCTGAGTCTGCCCTTTAAAATCCTAGAACCCAAGCCTGGTTTGCCTCTCTCCGCTATAGAGAGATGGCCTTTATTTATAGACAGGTTTGACAAATAAACTCTGGTATGTATCTCTGCCAGGTCTCCGTCTTTCATTTCTCGTTTGACCGTCTCTCATTCCTCTCTTTCCCTTAACTTGGGTATTTTTTCTTTTTTTCATTCTTTTTCTTTTTTCATTTAGTTGTACATAGGCAAAATACCTTTATTTTAATTTATTTACTTCATGTGGTGCTGAGGATCAAATCCTGTGCTTCACACGTGCTAGGCAAATGCTCTACCACTGAACTACAACCCCAGCCCTACTTGGGTGTTTAAGTGTTTCTGCCTGATCATAGGTTACTAGAAAACATAAAGTAAGTCTCACAAAACTCTGCAATCTGAACAGCAACTTGCTCATGAGAGACACATCCACAGAATAAACCAGATAACTTCTTTTGCTGTATGCAGCTGTGAGATCCTCATTTTTTCCCTGCTTTTCGAGCTTACTTTAAGACTTCAGATAACGTACTACTTCTTTGAATAGAAGCACATATTGGGAAGGGGTAAGTGGCAGAACATGGTAGCCCTGTGACATTAACACATTATAGTGGAGGTGGTAATGAGGGCAAATCTTAGATGAGATTGGACTGAAGAAAAAACCAGGGAAGGGTGATTGGGAATATCAAATATAAGCAGTTCTTTCTTGAGGTCTGGCAGTAAATGGAACCAGAGGAATGGGACAGTAAATGGAAGAAAAAAACGAAGTACTAAGCATACACGTTCTCATTAAATATCAACACTTCCTTATGACAAGCTATTGTTTTAAATCCCTCCCTTCCATGTTTGACAAGCACTAAAAAGCAGGTAATGGGTACTGAGAGTTTGTTAAGATTAGGCACTGTACGAACACTTCTAGGAACCTTGAAGGGGAGTTACCGGTGGCCACACTTCGAGTTCCTGGAAATGCGCATGGGCCCATCAGGACACTCCTGGAGCCGAACCCCTCATGCCTGCCCTGTCCCCATATCTCACCCATCAGAAAGACACAGAGTAACTGGTATTCAGAGCACCAATATTAGCCACTGGTTCTCAGACCTCGGGGCTCACCTCCTTGTTGAGTTTCAGAGATTCTGGCTGGCCACTGTAGGCGCAGGTGCAGCCACCTGCACTTGAACTCCATCTACCCCACCTGGCTACGTTGCCACGCCTTCAACCTCAGCCTCTGATGCCAGGATAAAAGCCAAGGGAGGGTAAGCGAGGTTGAAGTGCAGGGAGAGGGAACTGAGGGGGTGCAACTTCCTGCGCTGGGGTTGGCCGGGCCCAGTTGCTCTTTCCTATGGAAACGGGGTTCTGGATGTTAGCTTGAGGCAGGGACTAGATGTTGTTCCTGGAAATGTTTACGTTTTCATGAAGTTGATTTGGTTATGTTCCATTGTAGACCGATCCTGGAGTCGTAATGGCCTTTTTGTTTCCTAATGGTGGTAAAAGCTTTTGTGAAAGGGTGAAGTACTTGTATGACCAATTTTTTGCTCCTCATTTTTTATCTAGCATTTATGAAGATGTCTGCGCTATTAACAATCACCAGCTTATGAAAACTTCACAACTTTTTGTTTTCTTACACTTGAGGGGTGGGTATCTTGTTTCACACATTCTAGAAAGATTTAAATAGAAGTAAATTGAACAAAATCAACATGCACATTTGCTACAGCCTGTGAGAATGGCTGCTTTGAAGTATTGTTCTGCAGGCAGAGAAGTAATTGAGATTTATGTTTGAATTAGATAATGTTCTTTATTAATTAAGATTTTAGTACTAATAGTTAAAATGAGCCAAGTGCTGAGTCAAACTCTATGTGAATTAGCTTCAAAATCTTCAGAGAAAGTTAATGAGATAGGAACCAGTGTTCATATTTTACAGATATGGAAACTGACTTTAAAGGAGCCAAATATCTTGCTAAGAATTGCCTACTGGGACAATATGTTACTGAAAGCTTGGTCCTTGGTCCGTGTTGCCAATTCATGCAAATTTAATAATGAGGACATGGTTTTGAGAAAAAGGGAAAAAAAAGTTTAATCACTTTGCTAACGAAGAAAAAACACGATGGCCTCTTGTACCAGAGGCTGTGATTCTGCCCCTCAGGAAAACAGAGGGCTTTTAGAGAAGCTATTCAAAGGCTACATTACAGGTGTGCCCTGACTGAGGTGCCAGGTGTACCCTGATGGTATGTTGAAATTCACTTGTTAATGGAGATAGTCACTTTCTAGATCTTCTGGTGACATTGATACCACTGGTTGCAGGTGATGAGTTCTGCTTCCTCACATGTTGAAGTTTGAACATTAGAGAAGCATGCTGAGGCAATCATATAAAACAAGGTTTATTTAAAAAGGGTAACATAGACTTCTCCCAGGAGGGAGAAGGGGGCCATTGCTGGTATCCTGGTATCCTAAGAAGCCAGGCAGGTCTGCTTTTTTTTTTTTTTTTTTAATATGTCCTAGGCTTCCTTTGTTCTCCTGCTCTCTTCCCCTTATCTCTCTGCTTCCTGCATTTGTGACCAGGCCCAGGAATGCTTGGTGGAATGGCCAAAAGGTGAGAAGCAGAGGCTGAAGGGGGAAGGGCAGGATGGTGCAGCCCAGGACACATTAATTAACAACTTTATAGCTCTCTGTAGGGAGGGGAAATTCCTGGGACAGGTGACCTTAGCAACAGGGTGGAGCAGGGGCAGGTTCTTGTTGAGGGTGGAGGAAGGGCTCTGAAGGAATTAACATTTCCATTCCTCAGGAGACAGTCTCCAACTTCCTGGACTCACTCATAATTGGCTTCCTTGATCTGACCTGACTGACTCGATTTACCTATCTATACTGACTGCCTATCTAATTCTGGCTTCACCATCTCCTTCCTGTGGAGCACAGATAATTCAAGGTAATCTTATTCCCTACCCCCAGGTTAGGGAGGGGAAAAGGGAGAAGAGGAAATCCCTACCCCCAGGTTAGGGAGGGGAAAAGGGAGAAGAGGAAAAGAAAAAACTGTCTCTTTTAAAATAAGCAGCAAGGGCTATATTCAAAGGTAAATGTGATTACTGTTACATATCCAGTACTTCAAGACTTCAGTTACTGCTACATAGTTTGTGGAGTCTAATGTAAAATGAAAATATAGGCCCCTCATTTGAAAGGAATAAAATATAAAATTTAGAAGAATATTTTACCAAGCTGGTGTTCTTCAAACTAAAGTTTGAAGTAAAGATTTGGGATTTAGGATTATAAAATTATATTTCTTGATTCATAGGTGTTAGGAAAATAAGCCACACCGGGAATGGCATTTCAATAAAAGGGGTTTATTAGGGACCACGTGGAAGGGTAGGGAGCTGAAATGGGGTGACATGGGGTGCTATCAGGGGAGGAGATGCAGCAGGCAGGTCAGGCTTGAGGGTGGAAAAAATTCCCAGGAGGTAGGCGCGGAAAAGATGAATCTCTCCAGGTATGAGATGGGTGGAGTTTCCTTGAAGCCATAGATTGGTGAGGGTGTCTGTTGGATTCCAGGCAGAGGCTGCACCTCCCAGGCAGAAGGCCACACCTCCCCAGGTGCCTTGTGAAAAACTACAGCTCCCAGGATCCTCAGCGTGACCAAAAACCCTGACCAGCAAGTCCCCTGTCCACTACCCCCCCCCCCGACCTCTGCTGGCCTATAGGACAAGGACTTACTCCAAGGGGGTTTTATGACCCCTACTCTATTTAAACCAGGACCGGACTGAGCTTGCTCTCTGTTCCTGCTTGCCCCTATTCCCGTCCATCCCTTCCCTATCCCCCTTCCCTTCCCTTCCTTTCCCTACCCTTGCCCACGTGGCACCCCAATAAACCCTTTTATTTCACTAACATAGTGTTCCCGGCTAACTTAACTATGTTTCAGCAGTTTTCTAACAGTGTCAAACCAGGCTTCTGCAAAAAGTCACTGAGGGAGTCAACCAGCTATCCTCTCGAAGAGCATGTAGAAATTGTAGGCCTTGCGAGTTTACAGGTAACACTATTATGAAAGCAACAAAGGGAAAGAAGTTGAGATGGATTCTTGTCCATAGGCCTGTGTTCCACTAGGTGGGACTTACGGTGAAGAGGCCAATGGAGAGTGTGAGGCGCATCATAATGAGCATAGGGTGGCAGGTTAGGGGCCTCTCGGAGCAGGCTGACGAAGAGTCTAAGTCATCTTGGTTGGAAAGTCATCCGTTGGTTTTCTCAACAGTTGATAATCCCTGAGAAAAACTGGTTAAAGGTTCAAAACAAGAAAAATAGAAAAGATTATTTTGAGTCAGTATCAGGGACACAAGAAAAACAAATTTTTAGGGGATCGGTGAGAATGGGAGAGCAAGTATACTGAGGTAGTTGTTTGTCGTCCTTTAGTGGATCTTCAGTTGGTTGAGCAGTTGGTTTCAGTCTGGAAATATGAATCCAAGAAGTCAAGTTCCCTGAGGTTTCACAAAGCTTAGCAGCCGTGGGTGTGCACAGCACAACCTAGAAGGGGCCTGTCCACTTTGGAGCAAGGGAAACTGATCCTGTGTCCTGGGGAGGGGAGAAATATACCCAAGAACCGGGTGTTAATGGAAATGAAGCAGTGAGTCTACTTGGGTCAGGCAGGATGTAATCTTGGCACATCCATAGCTGATGTCTGATGAAGGATAAGAGAGGAGAAGAGAGATCATTGGGCAAGGGTCCTTGAATTGGGGAAATTTGGGGTGGAAGAGCCTGAAGAGGGCAAGGGGAAGTAGCTTGACCCAGTCCAAGTGAAGCTCCAGGGAGAGTTTAGTCAGGATATTCTTAAGAGTTCTATTAGTCTTCTCTACCTTCCCTGAAGACGTGGGGTGATACGGGATGTGAAAATGCCAAGGAATGTTAAGGGAAGTAGATATATTCTGGGTGACTAGTGCAACGAGCACAACTGAATTGGGTTTGATCGGAGGAGGAAGAAAGCTTGGATATAAAAGAATCTCTGCCCATTCTTTCAACCGCTAGTAGAAGTTGAAAAATGATCTCTCAATTACTTTGGTTATCTAAGGGACTTTAGAGGGGGGTCAGCCAGGATGGGTTAAGAAGTTCCGAACGGGAAGAGACTACTACAGTATTCTGAAAAGCATCCTTTTCAAAATAAGTATTAGAGGGAGATCCAAGTCTGTGACTCAGTCGTCTCCAGAGCCAGGCAGATATGGGGTATCATGAGAAGCGTCTTTCTCAAGATACCGGAGGACTATGAGCCACCTTGCACAAGGGCTTTCCATGTCCCATGTGAATGGGAAGGAGAGACTCAAGTCTGAAGTAGGCCAAAGGGCCGGAAAGGAACTTCTTTAACCGTCCCCAGCTGAGAGGCAAAGGTTGCTGGAACACTAATGACACCAAATCCAATGATGCTGGTCGAAAAGATGAGCAGAGGCTGAGTCAGGCAATTCCAGGAGGTTTATGCCCTCAGAATAGGATGGAAAAGAGAATGGAGATAGAGAGGATTGATTGTATGGAAGGGGATGTGGGGGTCTGGGTAGTAGCCAGAAGAGAAGGAGAAAATAGTGCTGCTTCCCTTGCTGCCCTATCAGCCTTCATGCTTCCCTGAACTATGGGAGAGTCTCCACATTGGTGTGAACGACAATGGGACATCCCTTTAGAGTCTGGCAAATTCATCCTTAAGTGATGAGAAGTCATCTGTGGTTTTACGGTTGATAATCCTGAGGAGAAGCTGGTAAAAGGTTTGGTTAGAGATTTTACTTAGTTGTTCCTGTAGAAATTTTACGAAACAGGGAAGGAAGGCATAGGATAGGAGATCTCCAACTAGAGGTCCCAGTATTGTGAGAGCCTAGGTGATGAAGGAGTTTTGTGAACACAGCAAACACAATGTTGAATCCAAGAAGTCAAGTTCCCTGAGGTTTCACAAAGCTTAGCAGCCGTGGGTGTGCACAGCACAACCTAGAAGGGGCCTGTCCACTTTGGAGCAAGGGAAACTGATCCTGTGTCCTGGGGAGGGGAGAAATATACCCAAGAACCCGGGTGTTAATGGAAATGAAGCAGTGAGTCTACTTGGGTCAGGCAGGATGTAATCTTGGCACATCCATAGCTGATGTCTGATGAAGGATAAGAGAGGAGAAGAGAGATCATTGGGCAAGGGTCCTTGAATTGGGGAAATTTGGGGTGGAAGAGCCTGAAGAGGGCAAGGGGAAGTAGCTTGACCCAGTCCAAGTGAAGCTCCAGGGAGAGTTTAGTCAGGATATTCTTAAGAGTTCTATTAGTCTTCTCTACCTTCCCTGAAGACGTGGGGTGATACGGGATGTGAAAATGCCAAGGAATGTTAAGGGAAGTAGATATATTCTGGGTGACTAGTGCAACGAGCACAACTGAATTGGGTTTGATCGGAGGAGGAAGAAAGCTTGGATATAAAAGAATCTCTGCCCATTCTTTCAACCGCTAGTAGAAGTTGAAAAATGATCTCTCAATTACTTTGGTTATCTAAGGGACTTTAGAGGGGGGTCAGCCAGGATGGGTTAAGAAGTTCCGAACGGGAAGAGACTACTACAGTATTCTGAAAAGCATCCTTTTCAAAATAAGTATTAGAGGGAGATCCAAGTCTGTGACTCAGTCGTCTCCAGAGCCAGGCAGATATGGGGTATCATGAGAAGCGTCTTTCTCAAGATACCGGAGGACTATGAGCCACCTTGCACAAGGGCTTTCCATGTCCCATGTGAATGGGAAGGAGAGACTCAAGTCTGAAGTAGGCCAAAGGGCCGGAAAGGAACTTCTTTAACCGTCCCCAGCTGAGAGGCAAAGGTTGCTGGAACACTAATGACACCAAATCCAATGATGCTGGTCGAAAAGATGAGCAGAGGCTGAGTCAGGCAATTCCAGGAGGTTTATGCCCTCAGAATAGGATGGAAAAGAGAATGGAGATAGAGAGGATTGATTGTATGGAAGGGGATGTGGGGGTCTGGGTAGTAGCCAGAAGAGAAGGAGAAAATAGTGCTGCTTCCCTTGCTGCCCTATCAGCCTTCATGCTTCCCTGAACTATGGGAGAGTCTCCACATTGGTGTGAACGACAATGGGACATCCCTTTAGAGTCTGGCAAATTCATCCTTAAGTGATGAGAAGTCATCTGTGGTTTTACGGTTGATAATCCTGAGGAGAAGCTGGTAAAAGGTTTGGTTAGAGATTTTACTTAGTTGTTCCTGTAGAAATTTTACGAAACAGGGAAGGAAGGCATAGGATAGGAGATCTCCAACTAGAGGTCCCAGTATTGTGAGAGCCTAGGTGATGAAGGAGTTTTGTGAACACAGCAAACACAATGTGGCTGGAGATTTAGTATCTCCCTGCTGTTTGACCATCTGTTAAGCCTGATGTATCAGGTTCTTCAGTTGTTTGAACTTCAGCTGGAGCTCCTCTGTGGTGATGAGGAACAGCATACTCAGGTACCCAGACAGGATGTGCTGTGCATCTGGAAAGACACAAGCATGGCCCGTACCCCACATTATCACCAGAGCTGGTCCATTCCATCATCCTGTTTGTAAGTCTCTCCACCAGACTAAGCCTGATGGGGGCCTACTGCAGTGGGAGACAAGTGTCACTCAGCAACAGTGGGACCCTCAGCATCACAATTCAAAAAATTAAAAACAAAAAGAGCATGATTTAAGCAATGTTGTGGGGTTCTGTCTCCCTCTTTTTGTTTTTGTAATTATAACTTCAGGGGCAAATGAGTCCATTCTACAATGGCCTGGCCTTGGGGATTATAAAGGATACTAGTTCAGTGATCAATACAATATAGATCACAAAAACTATTGAAAAGAAGAACTGGTATAAGCAGGAAAATTATCCATTTTAATTTGTAGAGAACAACCCAGCACTGTAAAAGCAGCCAAACAGTGGGAAATGACTTGAAGAGTATTTTTAATTTGGCTAGGAAAATTAGTAAAAGCCACCTGTCAAGTACGTGAAGATTGTTAAAAGCAATGTTATTGTTGAACTGAAAAGGGTACTGCAGTGAAAGAAAGCCTCAGCTCTGCCCTCCTGGGAAAAGGATTTGGATCTACTAGGAATCCTTGGGAAACTTATTTCCCAGATCCACATCTAGTACAATGGGCTGTGTGGACTGGAGAATCAATTATAGTATTTACTAATGATACATACTTGCTGGGAGGTTTTCAGATAAACATACAACCCCCATTCATACAATTGGTTTTAATTATACTGGAGATGATGTGAGTTAGATCTCCAAATGCCCTTTTCCCAGGAGGGCAGAGCACCATCCTGCTCAAGTGCTTTAGGATAGAACATTCATTCATTGACTCATTCATTCCTTATACTTCTAAATTTGGTGGGTCAGAATGGTCAAGTACACAACAGACATCGGAGGCAAACCAACTCACTGGCTGTGTGATCTTGGGAAAATGACTGACCTTCTTAAAACCTCAGTTTCCTCTTTAATAAAACAGTAATAATAACTGCACTCACCTCCAGGGTTGAAGGGTCAATTAGAAGACTCCAAAGAGCACGTGTCACACTGCCTGACACAGAGTGAGGCCTGATAAGCCTTTGGGCCCTGCCACACAGGCAAAGTGCTGGAAAGGAGGTGAGTCCAGGAGGCCTGGGAGGCATGGGAAGGACACTTGCCCAGGTGGCAGGGACAGGGAGGCTTCCTGGGGGGAGAGCCTGAAGGAGCCATAGGAGGTAACTGCCATGAACAGCATCCACTGATCTCAAGGAAGACATGAGTCCTGCAGAGGTGGCCTACACTCCCCTGGTCAGCACCTCCCTCCTTCACCCAAACACACCCCACCAGAAAGAAGTCTCTGCCATCTTGGATCAGTGTCCTTGTGAGAACTGTATCAAAGCTGGGCAGCCTAGCCCAAGACCAGTCTCAAACTGTACACACGCCAGGGGCCTCATGTTTTCTTAAAGCCACACAAAGGCTTTTGGGTGCAGTGACCTCAGGCACGAGTGAGCATCACAATTCCACAGGAAGCTTATTACTGTGCAGCTGCCCACCTCCTAATTCAGCAAACCTGGATGGTCCTGGAATCTGCCTTTTAACAGGCACTCCTGCAACTTTGCAGCAGGGGTCCCTGGACCGTTCCTAGAGACACACACTTCTAGATTTCTCAGGTCACTAAGAACCTGTGGCCTACAACATCAAGCCTGACAGTTATCGAGAATACAAGTAACAGTAAATGTTGGAGAGGATGTGGGGGAAAAGGTATACTCATACATTGCTGGAGAGACTGCAACCACTCTGGAAAGCAGCATGGAGATTCCTCAGAAAACTTGGAATGGAACCACCATTTGACCCAGTTACCTACACCTCAGCATATACCCAAAGGACTTAAAATCAGCATACTGCAGTGATTCAACCACATCAAAGTTTATAGCAGCTCAATTTACAAAAGCCAAGCTATGGAACAACCTAGGTGCCCTTCAGCAGATGAATGGATAAAGAAAATGTGGTATATATACTCAATGGAATATTACTCACCCATAAATAAGAATGAAATTATGGCATTTGCCAGTAAACAGATGGAACTGGTGATTATCATGCTAAGTGAATTAAGCCAATCCCCAAACAGCAAAGGCTGAATGTTCTTTCTAATATAAGAATGCTAACTAACAATAAGGGGAGAGGAATAGAAGTCCACTGGATTAGACAAAGAGGAATGAAGGGAAGAAAGGAGGGTGGGAATAGGAAAGACAGTAGAATAAACTGGACATAACCGTCCTATGTTCTTAGATGAATACGTGACCAGTATAACTCCACATCCTGTAGAAACACAAAAATGAGAAGTTATACTCCATGTATGTATGATATGTCAAAATACATTCTACTGTCCTATATAACTAAAAAGAACAAATTAAAAAATTAAAAAACAAAACACAGAAACATCAAGACTGATTATCCAGCCCGTTGGTCTGGGATCTTTGCATAGACTTCGCCCCCTTCCTACTCCTACCTCCAGTCCATTCCTTTGCACTGGCAACAGGGAGCCCTGTTTTTCATCCTCTCTGCCCTGCTGCTTCTTCAAGGCCAGCTCCAAAGCCACTGCTCTGGAAGCCTTCACAGACACACCACCCTCTGTCACCTACCACACTTAGGCACTCTCACCCAAAATGTGCTAGACTACAAGAAGTTTTGTTGCCTGGGTGAGCCTGCGTATTTTTGGAGATCTAATTAGAGGGTGAGCAGATGTGCTTAGACCCTGTCCAAGGAGGATGGCTAAGGGACCTTGTAAGAGCCTTAATGAGGAGGTAGCTAAGATGGCGGCTGACTAAGAGCCAAAGAGGAGACGTTTAATTGTTTTTTCCTTTTGTTATCGGAATTACTTTTACTTAATTCCTCCTCACTACTACTACTCTCACTGGTCCTAACTGACTCAGTGGAGGCTATGCTTTCATGATCACTTTCACTTTTTTCCAAATCCTCCTCACTAACAACTGAATCAGCTATATCAAAGAATTCTTCCATAGCCTTTATCACTCGGGTCTTAGTTATTTTTGAACACATTTTAACTGCTCTGACTGGACTCCTGTGAGGCTCCTCAATTTTCTTACCGTGCCGATTCCGAATTCCCCGTACGGGCCACCACTTGGTGCCGCCTGCAGCTGCTGCCGCCTGTAGCAACAATACCGTGGGAAAGAATTCGGAGGCAGACTGGAAACCGAGTAGGTTCTTTATTCTGCTTTCTCTTCTGACTTCTCTCTCCAACTCCAACAACAACCCCCACACAACTCCAACCCTACCTGGTTAAATACTCTTCACCTTAACAAGTATACACGTGTCACAAGCTCAACTTACAGGTGCGTCACACAGTGTTCACAAGCACAGAAATATTCTTAGTAGATTACATTAAGGTCAGGAGAAAACAATTAAACGTCTCCTCTTTGGCTCTCAGCCAGCCGCCATCTTAGCTACCTCCTCATTAAGGCTCTTACAGGACCTAAGTGTGGGCCTGAAGAAGTGTTGCCACCAGGGACCACAGGGGCTGCCTCCACCTTGCTGCAGGCCTGATGGGGACAGGGAACAGGGCTACTGGAGGTCCACTGTGTGGCAATGGGAGGATAGGCAATACCACAGAAAGGCAGGTCCTGCCCCTGATGAGGAAGCATGCATCAAGAGCTTTCTGGCAACAGGAGGCATGCAGGGGATGTCAGGATACCTGAGGGGTGCAGGGCAAGTTATTGACCAGATCACCTGAGTGGTAGGGAGTGGAGACCCTCTACCTGGGCCTGAGGCCCTGACAATGTGCTTCTGGCTCTCAATCTTCCCCTGAGTAGCTGTGTGACCCCAGATAAATCACTGGTACAACATGACCTTTCTTTCCTTAACTTTAGAAATTAGAAAATGGAAATGAAGGTGCAATGTAAACAATAAACAGCAGCTCCGCCTTCCTAAGCAGGACATGGAACTCAGAAGCCATCAATGAAAAGACAACAGATTGAACTACACACAAAGTAGAAACTTCTGTGGAATAAAGACACCAGAAGAACATTAAAGATAACTGGCAGGCTGTCAGGGGTGTGGGAAACAGTTTCACATTCATGACAATAGGGTTAACAGATAAAGTGCATATTATAAATGGTCCTGACAAATCAATAAAGATAAAAAATAGAAAAATGTACAAAGGATGTTTGTAAAAGGAATACCAATAGACAATAAACATGAAAAAATGTTCATTTTACCACATATCCAGGAAATTCACATTTAAAACATCAGCGAACTTACCTCTGTTTCCAGCAGACTGGGAAATTCTGTTGCTGCATTTGGTACACGGGGGTGATCCCAGGGCCTCACTTATGCATGCATGGCAAGTGCTCTAACACTGGGCTACACCCCCAGGCCTGGGAAAAGATTCTACAGACCAAAATTATTCAATGTCAACAAATATATAGTGATGCTGGGTTTCCTACACACCTTTTGGGAGTGCATGTCCACATGGGCTTTTTCAGAGCACAATTGAACAATTTCTCCATGTTTTTCAGTATCTACGCTGCTTTGACCCTGCCATCTCTCTTCAAGGAATAGATTCTGCTCCAATGATTGCCCGTGTGCCCTAACATTCAACATTCTGAGAAAAGTCAGAAGGAACTGAAGTGCCCACTACTGAAAGAACCATGAGGTAAATCATGGTAATTTCATATGGGGTACAAATGCAGCAATTTAAAGAAACAAATTAGATCTCTGTGTACTGATTTGGAAAGATTTCTAAGATGTGTTGTTAAGTGATAAAACTCAAATCCCAATATAATAAATAGCTTATGATATTATTTTTTAAAACTATGAAGGATGGAGGGAGGAATGGATGTGCTTGTAGATACAGGCAAACGTCAGGAAGGGTGTACACATCACTTGTGTTTGTTGCTGGGAATGGGCTATGGTTGGGAGAAGGGTTTGGGGGAACTTCCAGTTTGGGGGTCTATATCCCTCTTTATGGATGAATATCTTACAGTGAGCTCTGGTGTTACAAAAGAAAAAAAAAAGGAGGAGGAAGAGGACAGAATGGGAAGGGATGGCATGTTCTACCACCCCACTGGTCCCCAAGACTGCTCCTGGCCCACCAGTGGGATTACTTACTGGTTGCCTTTGCCGTTTCTTTGCAGAAGCCCTTCCCCTTCTTTCTCTTCCTGGTCTCTGCTTGGTACAATCCAACCTTCCCTGGACATTATCGTCCTTGCCCCAGCTCACAGTTAGCTTTTGTTGCATAGCAAATACCCAACCCCACAAAACCCCAATGGCGAATACCAATGAATGCGTATTTCTCACATGTCTCATATTCAGCTCTTCAGCTGATGTGGTGGGATTATTAGGGCTCACTCATGCATCCACAGGGCAATTAGAGACTCTGCTCTGGATGTGGCTGGGGCACCTTAGCCATGCTGGAAAACTGGGCATGTCTTTCTCAGGTGATGTTAGAAACATAAGAAGCCAAGGGATGAATGTAAGGAGAATGGAAGGAAAAACATACAATGCCTATTGAGGCCTGCAGGCAGAACTGGCACGTTTTCATTTCCATCTCATTCTATTGGCCAAAGAAAGTCACATAGCCAACCTCAGATTTAAGAGGCAGAGAGATTGGTTCTACCTTTTATTCTAAGGGAATCTGCCAAGTCACATGGCCAGCAGCTTGAGTGCTGAAAAGAGTGAGAAACTGGGGCCATTAATGGAATTTTCTTCAGACACCATAAAAAGAGAAAAGACAAACCAGAGAATGGGACAGGTAACCATGTAACCAAAGCACCTGTTTTATATTTTATTAATACCCTTGTTCTATGCAACACTATTGTAGAAAACACTATATTTTATTTACCCATTGCATTACTTTTTTAAATTCAGTTGTAGATGGACATAATACTTTTATTTTTTATTTATTTGTTTTTTTTTTTTGTACCGGGATTGAACTCAGGGGCACTCAACCACTGATGTATTGCTAAAGGATCGAACCCAATGCCTCACAAAGTGCGGGATTACAGGCGTGCAAGCGCCCGGCCTAGTTTTGATGTAGTGCTAAGGATCTACATGCACTGAGCCACAACTGCAGCCCTATCCATTCCAATATTAATGAATATTTTAGGTCATGAATATTTTAGGTCATTTCTAGTTTGGGGCTACAATGACAAATGTTGCCAGGTGTCTTGGTGCATGTGGGCACACATTTCTATTGCATGTGTGACTGCCAGGGAGTGGAATTGGTTGGATCATGGGATATGCACATTTTCAATTTAGTTAAATAATGCTAAACTATTTCCTCAAATGCTTGTGCCAATTTATATCCTCACCAGCAGTATGGAGGCCAAGCATAAATTATGGGTTTGTTTGAGCCATCACAAGGAAGGGGTGTTGCTTTTCTGAAAACTCCTGATATAAATCCACTAGTTGCAGATTGCTGAGATTAACTAACACCCTACCTTAGTTCACAGCCCTGAAGGTGGGCCTAAACAACCTAGCCGCAAACAACTTGTTTTTCCCATCTTTATCCTGTTTTCATCAAGAAGCCTGCCATACTGAAACCTTTTGATGTATTTCCCCTTAAAGATTTTGGGCCTTTTTCCTTGTTCAGCTCCAGTCCTTTCCAGGGCTGGAAAACCACCAGGTCTCCACTTTAAAAACTATTTTTTGCCTCTTGTCTTTTGTTCCTTATTGACTATTTTCATACTTTTAAATTTTCCCAACTGGTTTACACCACCAAGCAGGAATCTGTTCTCTCGGGGTGCTGGTACCCTGATATTTTTGGCACCCCTCTCTCTCCACCTCCCACCCCTGATGAACAATCGTCTGTTTTCTAACTTCTTCCATCAATGCCATATGAATGGAACCATGTACCATGAAACCCTTTGAATCTGGTTTCTTTCCTTTAGCATAAAGCATGTGAGGAATTTAGTTGAAGATATTACAGAGGAGCTGCCCCCCTCTTAAAGAGAGTGAGCACTACTAATTTTGAGAGAGAGAAGAGAGGGAAAGGATGAATTCATAATCAGCCTGGTATTAAAATAGGGCACAGCAGCTCTAAAGAGAGCAGGGAGTGGAATTGATTGGACTATGGGATATGCACATTTTCAATTTAGGTAAATAATCTAAACCCTTTCCCCAAATGTTTGTATCAATGTTTACCCTCACCAGCAGTGTATGAGATTTCCTTTTGTTCCACAATCTAGACAACATTTGGTGAGGGAGTTGATTTCTGTATATGTTGTTAGGCAGAAATAAATTGTACTTCAAAAAATAACATGGTGAACCAATGATCTCATATCCTCTTATTGGAAAGAAAGAATGGACCAACTTCCTTATCATTTATCAAGATCCTATGGACATAGATATGTTTTGAAGGTCTTCAATTTTTAGCCACAGTCTATTTTTCTGTGAACCAATATAAATTATTTTAACCATATTAATTGTTATAATATTTCTTGATATCTACTAGAGAAATACTTCCCATTTTTTCATTATCTTCAAAATTGTCTTGGTTATTCTCGGCTTTCTGCAGTTTTTAATTGGTTGTATTAAAGCTTAAGTTATGCACTACAAAATTCACCCTTTTGAGTCTATAGTTCTGCAACTTTTTTTTTTTTTTTTTGTACTGGGAATTGAACCAAGGGTTGCTTTATCACTGACCTACATCACACACCTTTTTGTTTTTCATTTTGAGAGAGGGCCTCACTAAGTTGCTGAGACTGTCCTTGATTTAATGTGTTCCTTCTGCCTCAGCCTCCCAAGTTTCTGGGATTACAGGTGTGCACCTTTGCACCTGGCTATCAGTTCTGCTACTTGTGATAAACATATATAGTCACATTCCTGTTATCACAACCAAGATACAGTTCCCTAAGTAACACAGTTCTCTTGTTGGGCTGGGGCTGTAGCTTAGTAGTAGTAGAGAGCCTGCCTAGCATGCATAAGATCCTGGGTTCAATGTGTCAGCACTGCAAAGAAACTATTCCCCCATGATTCTCCATAGTCCACCCGTCTCTCTACCACCAGCCGTTTTCTGACTCTTTTCATCAATGCCGTATAAATGGAATTATGTACTATGAAAGCCTTTGAATCTGGTTTCTTTCCTTCAATATAAAGTATGTGATTTTCATCCATGTTTTTGTTTAGGTATTTAGGTAAATTTGTTCCGTTTTATTGCTGAGAAGCATTTTGCAGTATGGATATACCATGCTTTGCTTATCCATGTGACTGCTAAGGGACATTTGAATTATTCCAGTTTAAGGTGATTACAAATAAAGCAACTATAAACGTTGATGTAGAGAGTTTTTGTATGAATATAAATTTCCATTCATGTGGGATACATCTCCACTGAAAGTGTCCCATGGAAAAGAGTCTCTGATGTCTTCTGCAGAGCAGACTCCTGATGTCTGGTGGTTGCAGAAGTGGTCTCTGCTGGAACCCATGCAGAGAAACTTGAGGTAGTTGGCACATCTTGCTCCTGTAGCTGTTCAGGGTCCACATGACCAATGTCCAAGCAAGGTGTCAGGATCCACAGAGCACAGGGTCCTCTGGATGTACACTGGTTTGTCAGCTGTCTACTTTGGCCTCCTCAGGCAGCGGAGGCTCACAGGGCAAGGGGAAGGTGTGAAGGCCAGGCTCACTGGGGCTCCTCTTTGGGAAGACAGGGGAATGGGAAGGATCCAGGGGGCATGGGCGAGCCTTAACCCTGGGAGGCACAGGCTTCCCCTGGAACATGTGGCCTGCCCCTGGCTTTTCTGGTGCTCAAGGATGAGGTAGGTAGCCATGGCTGCATTGAACTTCTTCTTGGCCAGGGACACCCAGGTCTTACATAGATCATAACCCATATCCAACATTATTGTCAGTATTTTGGGGCCTGGGTGTTTGAGGAGTGCCTCACTATAATCATGGGACAGATACTGCTCACCCTGCATCACCCATGGGTGCTAGATCTGCTTGGCTATAGGAGACTCTCTGGGGTTCAGGGTCAGCATTTAGTGGACAAGGCTTTGTGCTGCCAGGGGAATATGAGAGGGTCACAGTACATTCTGAGCACGATCTGCCTCAGCATCTCCTTAGCAGTGGGTCCCATAAATGGGTGTCTCCATGTCAACATAAAATACAGAATGACACTGGGCTCCAGATGTCCACTGGGGGACCCTCATATGCTTGTCTCAGGATAATCTTGGGGGCAAAGTGTGAGAGTGTCCCAGAACTCCTTCAGTTTCTGCCCAGTGTGACCCAGGTGCTGAAGCCAAAGTTGATTAGTTTCATGTGGCCTCTGGCACGTTGTTCTCTGGCTTCAGATCTCAGTCCACGATGCCCTTGGCCTGGCAGTAGACAATGGCACACACTAGCACCCGGAACAGTCTGTGGGCCTCTTCCTCCTGCATGCCACCCTGTGGAACCTGGTCCAATAGCTGGCTCCCACCTGCGTGCTCCATCACCATGTAGATAGTTCTGTGGGTCTCAATGACCTGAAATAACTGGATCACATTGGGATGCTCTGGGCTCCTCATCATATCCGGTTCGGAGAGGACCAGGAGGTTCTGCACTACCTTTGGCAAGACTTTCACTGCTACCTCTGCCTTAGTGAAGCGATGGCAGGTTAGTTTGATCTGGCCAAACCTGCCTTGCCCCAATGTCGCTCAGGACCTCATACTGGTCCCTCAAGACTGTATTCTTGCAGGAGCTGGCTCCCTGCAACACTACACTACTCTCACTACTCTGGCTATACATCCTAAGCAGGAACAACAACCAAGGATGCTAGCTAATAATAACAACAACAACAGACTAAAACAGCAAATCAAAATCAAAAAACAAGACAAAACTGTCGCTGCCTGAAGCGGAAGTCGCTTGGAGCAGCGAACGCCACAGGAAAATTCGGAGGCAGGATGAAAATGAAAAAAGGTCTTTTATTCTTCTCCTCTCTCCAGCTCCAGCAATCACTCCAAATGCTCTAACTCCAACCACCACCTTCTTCTTCCCCACACACACTAACGAACCTCACCCAGTTATATACATATAGCTTTAACAAGGACACGTGCTTACAGCTCGAGCTTACAGGTGCGTCACGCAGTGTTCACGGGCATACAAAGATTCTTTGAATAATGTATCAACGTCAGGTGGAAACTAGAACATCTTTTATGGCTCTCAGCTAACCGCAATCTTTAGCTATCTCCTTGATTATAGGCTCCTTCACAAAACAACAAACTCAAATCAAAGAACCAATATCCAAAGACCACCACCACCACTGCAGACTGCTAACCACCAACCAACCACCAACCACCAAGCATGCTATCTATCTAGGAGTCCAACAGATCACCACCAAGAGCTTCCTGTATTTGTGGACAAAAACCCACCTACTATATAGTCACTTTCTTATATATCTCCACTTTGACACTTGCTCCTTGCGACATCAGAGCAAGCAATGACCCAGTCATGTCTGGCCATTACTCCCTCTGGTCATCTATCTCCCTTTTATGCCTTCAGAACTTCTTCCACTTTAATAATGGGAATAAGGAAGTACTCCAGATATTTTTTTCCTTTGGTGGGTTATGGAAACTGATATTTACTGGTTTAGAAATTAATATTTGTTCAGAACTTCAATGTACTTTTCACTTTCAGTCTAAAAATCTGTAATAACTTTTGGCTTTGAAAGACCACAACATGTGTGCACTCAATGTATTCAATTCCTTTTTCTTCCAACTTTCAATAACTGGTGTGAAAAGAATGGTAGCACTTAACTCCCATGGTGATCCTATAACAAAATTCTCTGTTCCCTCAGACACTATAGAGCACAGTATTAACCCCTGTGGGGGTGAGAGGGAGGAAAAGTTCATCATAATTTCCCATAAAGTCCTATACAAGATGCATATGTGTTACATTGTGACACCAATAACTAAAGGGGATGGCTAAAGATGTGTAAAAACATCATTTTCTGGTACTGAAGCTATGTTAGTGTAATTTCATACCAGAGTTGTTTTCGCATCTCACGTTAAAGGGAATACTCAGGGCATTGCACAGAAATACCTGTAGGACATACCTAAAATGAAAGGGATAAAAAATATTTCACATAAAAATCCGTTAGATAGGAGAGAAGATAATCATTAATGGATTCAAGGCACATTGAATCAGGAGCTTGTCCTGCTCTCCTTGGCTCACTGAATGAGCAGCCCACCTAATTTCCTTATTAGGACAAGACTGCTACTGACTCAGCAGCCCACCCCACTCTCCTTATAAGGTGACAAGTCACTCTGAACCAGCTGCGTACACTCCTGTCCTTATAAGGATGCAAGTTGTGCTGAAACAACAGCTTTTAGGTAATCCTATCATAATATTGCCATTTCTGGGGGAAAGGGGGGGGTGCTTATTCCAAGGTTCAGGATTAGAACCTATACAAATGTTCTTGAGAGATACAATTTAAACCATAGCATGCTCTATCCTCATTTTTCTAAGAGTTTTTGTACGTAAGTGTAGAATTTTTCATATGATGTTTCATCATCAATTCATACAATAATCTAACTTCCTGGGCTTATCAATGAAGTGCATGTCTTTAGTGGGTATGGTCTTGCAAATTCTTAATGCCAAGTGACCCAATAACTTTTCACTTGGTCCACCTTTTAAATATTCTACTGGCCAACATCGCCACACTGAGGAACAAGCTGCCAATACGTGAACACTTAGGGAAGTGGGGGACACCATTTCCTTATTAAAATATTAGTGTCTTCAGGGTCTGTCATAATTTGTATTCCATTTGATACTTGATATTGAAAATTTGTCTATTCTTTCTTTCATCAATGTTGTTAAAATTTTGTGAATTTCATTAATCATTTCAAGCAAGCAGCTCCTTCTCTCACTGATTTCTCTCATTGTCTGTATTTCCATAATAACTAATCTTTATCAATTCTTTCTTTGCTTTATTTTACGTTATTTGCTCCTTAACCACCCCTCCCTATTGCCTAAGATTTCCCACGTGGCAAAAATGATTATTAAATTGTGCCTACTCTTCATTTCTAATGTGTTTTTAATGCTATCAATTTTCAAGTACTGCTTTGGATGTATTCTACAATTTTTTTAATGTTTTTCACTAGGTTCAGTGTCTATTTCATTTCCCTTTGAACTTTCTTGACCCACAGATTATTTAGAATTGTGCTTATTTTCTAAGGTTTTTTTTTCTAGTTTGAGTCCTTTGTGGTAAAAGAATACACTGGGTTTAATTTTAATTCTTTTAAGTTTGGTTCAAGGCATGGGGTATGATTATACTGTCTTTTTTTTTTTTTTTTTTTTTTTTTTTTGCTTCAGTGGGCTATGGAGAGTGATATTCACTTGTTTAAAAATTAAAATTTGTACAGTAATTCAATGGAATTGTCATTTAAAGTTTTAATAATTTTGAGCTTTGGAAGACCTCATCATATCTATACTTGAGGTATTTGATTCCTTTTTCTTCCAAATAATTGGTGTCGAAAAGATTGGAACACCTCACTCACAAAGTGAGACTATACAAAAATGTACTGTTCCCTAAGACATTGTAGAGAGCATTCTTACAACCTTTGGTATAGAGAAGAAAGAAGGTTTTGTCTTAAATTTCTCATATGGTCATCATCTGATTTCTCATTAGAAGAAATTTCAGAGGTCTCAGTTCATGGTCAGTTGGCTCCATTCCTTGGACTCTAAGTGATGCAGGACATCATGGTGTAAGAGTATGGCAGAGGCAGATGACCAGAAGACAGAGCCATAAGGATCCATAAGGATTTTCTTTAGCATGTGTTTAAGAATCTTACCCTAACCCTCAACATCACAAGGTAACAGATCTTCTCTCTTTCTTATAATAGTTGTATAATTTTACATTTTAGGTCATGGATCCACTTAGATATAATTTTTGAATAGGGTTTAATGTACAGATCAAGGATTTTCATGCTTGTTGGATTTTTGCTTTGTATACAGATATTCAATTGTTCCCACACCTTTTTTTTTTTTTTTTTTTGGAAAGACTTTTCTTCATTGAATTATCTTTACACATTCAGCAAGAAACAATTGACCACATACATATTGGACTATTCCTGGGCTCTATTCTGCTCCATTGCTATACATGTGTATCCTTTCTCCAGTACCACAGAGCAGCTTTCTAGGAATCTGTAACCTAGTAGCTTGGATACAGGGTGCCCGGTACCCCAAAAGAGTAGGTTTGTGCTCAGGAGGTATGAGCCACCTGGGAAAATAAAACAACTGAAATAGTCAATAAGAAATAAGACAAAACCAATGGTAGATTTAAAAAGGTGAGCATCTGCTGGGTCTTCCAGTCCTCATAGGAACTGGAACTGATCAACTGAAAAACACCCTGATTTAAGGGGGAGTACATCAAAGGCAGGGATAAGATGTCAGTTGGAGGAGTCTTGCTCCAGTGCCTGCTTCTCCCTGTGATAGGGGTCTTGCAGTAAGCAGGTTGATTGGCATTTGGCAATCAACCCATCTCTAGGAGGCAAACGGGATCAGTAGGAGCTTCTTCACAAAAACCAGGGTAAGTGTGGGGGTAAGCAGGCTGTTTGGCTCTTAGCGGGTCACTCCCATATCCAGGGCTGTGCTTGAACTTGAGCAGTGAGCTAGAACAGGGCACCAATGTGAAATGCACATTCTTACACCAAGGGGTTCTGCCTTGGAGTTCCCAAGACCAGGCTTCCTTGCCTAAAGGCTTGAATGTCACTCAGTTCACACACAGCTCATAGATGGCTTCCCACATAATAGTATCAGTCTTTCAATTTTGTTCTACCCTTCAAAATTGTTTTGGCTATTCTTGTTTTTTTCATGTTTCTAAACAAAAACAAAACAAAACAAAAAAATTAAAACCAACTTGTTAATTACTACTACACAAAAGTTTTTATTATAATTTTGTTGAATGTATAGATCAATGTGCAGAGAATTAACATACTTAGTATCAAGCCTTGTAATCCATGAACATGGTATATATCATGCTATTTATTTAGTTCTTCAATGTCTTTTCTCAATGCTTTATACACTATGTGCTGATCTTACACATATTTAGTAAAATTTATGTCTAAGCATTTCATGGAGTTTTAAGGGCTATTATAAATAATACTTTTTATGGGGGAAGGTACTGGAAATTGAACCCAGTAGTGTTCTATCACTGAGATAAATCCTAGCCTTTTTTACTTTTAATTTTGAGACAATTTCCTGTTAAGTTTTCAAATCTGGCCTTGAACTTGCTATTCTCCCTCCCAAGTTGCTGAGATTACAGGCATTGGCCACCATGCCTTTATTTAAAGTAATATTTTAAAAAAGATCAATTTCAGCTTTAATTTAGTTTTATATATAGGTCTTGAAACCTATTATCTTGCTAAACTTGTTTTTTAGTTCAAGTAAATTTTTTATGGGTTTTTATTTTTTGGCATTTTTTTAAATATCTTTTTTTATTCTAATTTGTTTTGTGTGATAGCAGAATGCATTACAATTCATATTACACATATAGAACACAATTTTTCATATCTCTGGTTGCACACAAAGTAGAGTCACACCATTCGTGTCTTCATAGGTGTACTTAGGATAACGATGTCCATCTCATTCCACCATCTTTCCTACCCCCATACCCCCTCCTTTCCCCTCCCTCCCCCTTTCCCCTCTGCCCTATCTAGAGTTCATCTAATCCTCCCTTGCCCCCTATCACCACATTATGAATCAGCATCCTAAAATCAGAGAAAATATTCAGCAATTGTTTTTTGGGGATTGGCTAACTTCACTTAGCATTATATTCTTCAACTCCATCCATTTACCTGCAAATACCATGATTTTGTTCTCTTTTAATGCTGAATAATATTCCATTGTATATATATACCACAGTTTCTTTATCCATTCATCTACTGAAGGGCATATGGATTGATTCCACAGTTTAGCTATTGTGAATCGAGCTGCTATAAACATTGATGTGGCTGTGTCTCCGTAGTATGCTGTTTTTAAGTCCTATGGCTATAGACCAAGGAGTGGGATAGCTGGGTCAAATGGTGATTCCATTCCCAGTTTTCCAAGGCATTTTTTCACAAAGACAGCCATTTTATCTCCAAATAGGGGATAGTCTTTTCCTCTTTTAAAAATTTGTTTATGTCTTTTTTTTTTTTTCTTGCCTCACTATAGTGTCTAGGGTCCCCAGCACAACATTAAAGAGAAGAGCAGACATTCTTGCCATGCTTCTCATACTAGAGGGAAAGCATTCAGTCCTTTGTCATTAAATATGATGCCAACTGTAAGTTTTTTTGCAGATGCTCTTTATCTCATTGGGTTCATTTCCTCCTACTTCTAGTTTGCTCAGAGTTTTTATTAGAAATGGACATTGTGTTAGTCATTTTTTCATTATTGGGGTGAAAATACCTGACCTAAACAACTTAAGAGGAGGAAAGACTTGGGCTCATCACTTCAGAGTTCTCAGTCTATGGTCTGCTGGCTCCATTGCTGTGGGTCTGTGATGAGGCAGAGCATCATGGCAGACAGGACATGTTGGGGCAGGATTGTTCATCTCATTGAGGGCAGGAAGCAAGGAGAGAGAAAGAAGGGGCTAGGGACAAGGTTAAGACCCCAAGGGCATGCCTCCAAGGACACACTCTCTTCCATCAGGGCCTACTTCTCACAGCCTGCATCTCTAAACATTCTTGCATTGGGAACCAAGCCTTCACCACATGAGATTTTGGGGCAATCTAGATCCAAACCATAACAGACATTGAATATTGTCAAAGCATTTTTCTGCATGTGTTGTGATGTTCATTTGGTTTTTTCTTTAACCTGTTGATTTGGTAAATTATATAGCTTGATTTATGCATGTTGAACCAAACTTTAATTCCTTTAATAAACACCACTTGGACATGATATATTGACCTTCTTATATATTCTTGGATTTGATTTGTTAACATTTTTTTCAGAATATTTGCAACTATGTTTATGAAGGATATTAACCTACAGCTTTATTTTCTTATAATGCCCTTGTGTGATTATATCAGAGCAATGCTTGTATCATACAATGATTTGGGAACTATTCTGTTCTTTATTCTGAAAGAATCTGTGTGGAATTCGTATTATCTGAGTCTTGATTGTTGGTCGAATTTGCCAGCAAAGCTATCTGGTTCTGGAAGTTTCTTTCTGTTTGTTTGTTATGGCACTGGGGATTGAAACTGGTGTACTCTACCGCTAAGCCACACTCATAGCAATTTTTACTTTTTATTTTGAGACAGGGTCTTGCTAAGTTGCCTAGGCTGGTCTCAAACTTGGACTTAGCTTCCCCAGTCACTGACATTACAGCAATGTAGCACCATGCCTGGCTTGTGTGTTTCTTTATTAGAAGGGTTTTAACTACAAATTCAATTGTTTGAAAAAATATATACAGAACTGTTTTTATTATCAAATTCTTCTTGAATATCTTTTAGAAGTTTGTGTCTTTCAGATGATTTTTTCATTTTGTCTAACTTGTTGAATTTATGGTCATAGTCTAGTTCATAAGTGTTCCTTATTACCCTTTCATGGCTACTCTTTCATTCCTGAGGTTTGTTTTTTGCAGTACTGGGGACAGAACACAGAGCCTTGAGCATGGTAAGCAAGCACACTACCACTGAACTACATCTCTAACTCATTCCTGACATTTGTAATCTGTGTCTTTCCTGTTTCATTTTCTTGGTCAATTTTATTGATTTTTTTAAATTAATAAATTCTGATCTTGTTGACTTTTCCCTCTGATTGTTTTGTTCTGGATTTCATTGATTTCTGTTTTTATCTTTTTTCCCCCTTCTTTATGGTTGCTTTTTATTTATTTATTTATTTATTTATTTTGTGTGTGCTGGTCTACTGGCATTGAATTCTCTGTTTTTATTTATCTAAATTATTTATCCTTCTTTTATGTTCATTTGTTTTTTAAAAATAAAATCCACATAATAAAATGTAGTGGCATTTAGTACATTTACAATGTTGTATGATTATCAACTCCATCTAGTTCCAAGATATTTTCATCACCCCTATAGAAAACCTCATACACATTAAGAAATCACCTTCCATTACATCTCTCTGTAACCCCTGGAAACCTCTATTACACTGTCTGACTCTGTGGATTTGCATCTTCTGGGAGTTCAATATAAATGTAATCATAGATATCTAATATTTTGTGTCTGGCTTCTTTCACAGAGCACAATATTTTCAAGGTTCATTTATATGCAGCAGGTGTCAGTACTGTAATCTTTTTTATGGTTAACTAATATTCCATTGTACAGATATAACACATTTTGTTTATCCATTTGTCAACTGTTTTTACTTCTTTCCTACTGTGTATAGTGCTTGTTGTGGTTTGTATGTAAAGTGTTCCCCCTAAAGGTCATGTGTTAGACAAGGCAGGAATGTTCAGAGGGGAAATGATCAGATTGTGAGAGTTATACCCTAATCGATGGATTAATCCATTTGATGGATTAACAATTTGAATGGATTGCTAGATGATAACTGTAGGCAGATGGGTCATGGTTGCAGGAGTCAAGGGGGGTATACCATTAAAGATTGTGTTTGTCCCTGGCTTATTGCTTTCTCTCTTTCTCTGCTTCCTGGCTCCCATAAGTTGAGAAGCCTTCTTCTACCACACCATTCTGCCATGATGTTCTGTCTCTACCAAAGCCATGAAATTGGCCAACTATAGACTGAGACCTCTGAAAGCATTAGCTCCAAATAAACATTTTCTCCTCTAAGTTATTCTTGTCAGGTATTCTGTTTACAGCAATGAAAAACTGACTAACGTAATGCTGCATTGAACATTCACCTGCAAACATCTGTTTGAGTCCCTTTTGGTTATTCCTAAAAGCAGAATTGAGTCATATGGTAATTCTATATTTAACGTTTGGAGAAACCATCCAACCAATTTCCATAGCAGCTACACTATTCTACATTTCTACCAGCAGAGTACAAATGGTCCATCTTTTTTCCATATCTTCACCAATACTTGCTATTTTCTGATTTTTAAAAAATTTATGGCCAACCTAGTAAATATGATGTTATATCTTACTATGCTTTTGGTTTGCAATACCTAGTGACTAATAATATTTATTATGTTTCCACATAATGTTGATCATTTGTATGTCTTCTGTGGAGAAATGTCTATTCAAATTTTTGTGCATTTTTAAATTAAATAGTTTGTCTTTTTGTTCTTTAGTTGTACAAGATGCTATCAGTTTCAATCCATCCAACATGTATATATAGATATATATAATATAGATATATGTAGAGATATAGATAGACACAGATATAGATACACATATTCTGGATACTTAGCCTTTATTAGATATATGATTTCCAAATATTTTCTTCCATCCTGTGTTACCTTTTCATTCTCTCAAAAGTATCAGCTGATGCATAAAAATATTTAATTTTTATAAAGTCTAATTTATTTTTTTGGTTATCTGTATTTTTGGTGATACAGCTAAGAAATCATCTATAATTTATTCTAAGAGTTTTATAGTTTTAGTTTTTATATTCATTCCTTTGATTCACTTTGAGTTATCAAAGTTTTGCATATGTTACAAAGTAAGGGTCCAACTTCATTCTTTTGCATTTGGATACCCAGTATACTTAGTACCATTTATTGAAAGAAACATTCTTTTACCATTGAATGATTTTGCCACACTTTTTGTGGATTGAAGGAGCCCCAATTAGGGAGATGGCTATTGCGGTCAGCTGGAAGCCATAAGTTCCACCTGATAATAAGTATGTATGTGACGCACCTGTAAATGCACGTGAGGCACCCGCAAAGCTAAAGGTATATAACCGGGTGAAAGCGGTCGGAGTGAGGAGAAGAATGAATTCATTCAGTCAGTTATGCAGTCGCTCGGTCGGAAGAAGAGTTCGGGTCGGAGAAGAAGAAAAGAATCAGAGCGGCCAGAACGTAGGCAGAGCGGTTACAGAAGAGAAACCAGATAGAAGAAGTAATTGCTGGTCAGAGTCAATCCGAGGCTCCCGAGGAAGAAAGAAGAAAAAAGAAAGAAGCTCTAAAAGCTAAGCTCTCTCTCTCTCTAAAGAAGAAATCTCTCTCTTTCAAGCTCTCTCTCTTTCTCTCTAAGCTCTAAGAGGAAAAGCTCTATCTTTCTCTCTAAGCTCTAAGAAGAAGAAGAAAAAGCTATCTCTAATCTTTCTCTCTAAGCTCTTTCTAAGAAGAAGAAAAATCTTTCTTTCTCTCTCTAAGCTCTCTCTAAGAAAGTAGAAGTAAAAGTAGTAGTATCTTTATTCTGCCTCCGAGAATTTTCCTCCCGCGGCTTGTGGCTGGCCACGACAGGCAGCTTACAGTGGATCATTTGACCATAGTAGTGAGTATTTATTTTTTGACTCTCAATTTTATACTCCATTGATTTATATATTTATTTTCATGTCAGTATTACATTATTTTGATTTCTGTGGGTTTTTTAGTACATTTTAAAATTGGGAAGTATGACTTTTCAAATTTGTTCTTTTTTTTTAAAGATTGTTTTGATTATTCACCATCCCTTAAATTTTTTAATGAACTTGAAAATCAGCTTTTTCATTTCAGCAAATAAATGGTGGGATTTTGATAGGGATTGCACTGGATCTATAGATCACTTTGGAAGTATTGCCAAATCTTCCAATCCAGGAAAACAAAAAGTCTTCATGAATTAAGATCTTAATTTCTTTCAATCACATTTTGTGCCTTTTCAGTGTATAATGCTTGTACCTCCTTGATTAAATTTATTCCAAGTATTTTATTCTTATTGATGTTATTACCAATAAAAATTACTTTCTTAATTTCCTTTTTGGGGGAGGATTCTAGATGGAAGATTAGAGAAAGGCTGCATTCCTAGTGGCTCAGGATTCCAACAGTGGGAGTACTATTTCTCCCATGGTTCAGGATTCCATGAGCCATGGCTCAGATTTCAAGCAGTGGGAGTACTGTTTCTCAATGAAGTGAGTGAAAGAGGTATTTCACTAAAATTCACTATCAGACAGTCATAGTGTCATACAGATTCAGAAGTTTGGGTACATCAAACAAAGAAGAAAGACTACATTGGAGCCAAGGCAGTTGTGGCAGGGGCAGCAGTAGTGTGGCTGGATCTCCACAGAGGTAGGGCGAACACAGAGAAAAATACAACAGACAGATTCAGCTTGGAGAAAATGAGATCAGAAAAGCAGCTTGAACTTAAATGATCCAGAGGCTGCACAGTGCACTAGTGACTGAAAAGCACACTCTGTCTCTCATCTGGTGTTGGAGATCTGAGGTGGCCATCTTGAGGGAGCCACAGCTGTAGTTGCTGCCGCAGCTGGGAGATCAAAGCAAACATTGCCACATTGTTCAGGCAAGCCCTACTGTGTGGCCAAAGTACAAATGAAACAGGTACAGAGATTATACCCAGGGGGACTCAAGTGGTAAAAGTGCAGGGGATCCCAACTTGTTTCTCCATCGAGACTGCTGATTCACATGACCAACTAAAGTTCCTAGGGAATCTGACCAAGTAGGTGCAAATACACTCAGGACTCAGGGCCTAATCTTGGGAAGGTTGTTTCCATGGCAGTAGAGTATGGGGAGGATTATCTTCTCTGCCCCATGAGTAAAATTCTTGAGAGGCTTCTGAGATCCAGACTCTTGACTGAGATCAGCAACTATGAGACCTTAGGGGTGTGTTATTCAAATCTCTCCATAGCAGACACAACCCAACAAAACCCTGATTAGAACTAAGCTCCACTTAATGGAACTGCACTCATAGAACTCTGCAGTGGCCCCACACTGTGAGTGCAGCAATATGGTCTGTGCAGACAAGGCTCTGAGTGACAGTACTTTCCACTCCATCCTACCTCACGCTGGTGAGAAAAGTAGCTGAGAATTATTTCAACCAGTTTTAGTCTTGGGCCATTCCAACAGGCAGCTCAGAGAGCATCACAAAAAGAGGAAGGGATTAATAACCCCCAGCCCTTGTTTTGCTCTCAGTACATTG
Organism: Tamias sibiricus; assembly: GCA_025594165.1. NCBI lineage: Eukaryota > Metazoa > Chordata > Mammalia > Rodentia > Sciuridae > Tamias > Tamias sibiricus. Next base: position 61,700,574 of record CM046662.1, read on the forward strand.
CTCAAAAATAAACACAAAGAAAGATAGTCAGGCATTGACAGTGACCACTCATTCATTCTAGCTGACTATTTTCTCCACCTCAGTGGAAATGATTCCTTCATTTTTTCATTAAGAATCTTTGTCCTTTGTGTGTGTGTGTGTGCGTGTGTGTCCTTGTTGTGTTGATTTGTTCATGGACACATATGTATTTCCTCCTTCTTTGTTTGTATTATTAAATGTAGTTATTTTTCCTTGACTTGACTTTTGAGGGTTCGGGTTAGGGATTTGTATATTTTGGTTTTGTTTTGTATTGTTTTCTTTTGTTTCTTTCTCTTCTCCTGTTAACAGCTTTCTAAAAATAAATATATTTTGAAAGACAAAATTGAACCTTTCAAATGTAGATCGAAAATCAGCATCACATGTCATAAATATCAAGCAATCACTATAATCAACTCCAAAAAAACAAGACAAATGCTATTCAATTCCAGTTTCATGAATTGGGCTGCCCAAGGCCCTGAGCTTGAGGCCTGCTCTCTGTTAAAGGGGAAGGTTAGCAAGTGTCTAAGAGGTGTTAGGGACAGACTAGCCCCCTACTGAGACTTTCCCTTTGAAGTAGCCCAGGGGGAAATCCATCAGCTTCCCCAAGGGATTCCTGGTATTGAGTGTTCACCTGAGGTCTGCAGCCCTCACCCTCAGGGAGGCTTTGGCCCAGGTCTCCCTGAGGGCCTCTCCTGTTTAGGGTCTATTTTCACCTCCCCACCTTCCTCCTGATCCTGCACCTTCCCCCATGCAGTCTCTGTTCCTGTGCTGGAGCTGAGGGAGAGTCACCCTGCCAACAGGGAGCAGACAGTCTGCTGTGGTGGCTGGGGCATGCGCCAGCCAAATGTCACCTGGTCTACCTGCAGAGACCTCAAAAGGTGAGTAGATCCTGGACCCTAGTCTCCTATGGCACCACAGCAGGCTAGAAGGACCCAGTGGAACTCACCTAGTCTGCCCTTTCCTCTTGCACATTGCTCCAGACTAGAGCCACATCCTAGAAGCCCAATCCATCACCTCCATGTGCTTGGAGATGCTCTGAATGATCTAAATCTTCCCTTTTCCTTACCTTGACCCTTGGGCTATCTTCTGCCCAGCACAGTGTAGGGTCTGTGCCCAGAGAGACCTCACCCACCCAGTAAATGTTCTGTTCCTCTGACTAGGGGTGATGGTGTTGTAGTGGGTAGAGGCAGGGTTGAGTTTAGAATCTGATCTTACCTCAACTCACTGTGTATGTAACTGTGGTGGTCAAATGGAGTGGATTTTGAGATGTGGTGTTCTTGGTTCTGGAATGCGGGCGCCACCTGCTGATCATTCTAGGGAATTACGATTGATCTGGAACTAAGGACTGCTCCACTATGTAGCTCTGTCTGCTTTTGGCCTCAGTCTCCTCCTATGCAGAAGGGTGAGGCTGTGAGCTGATCCCTGTCTCTTTTGACAGGTGTTGGTCAGAGCTGCAGCCCACACTGCTGGGGAATAATTAGACGAAAGCCAGTTGGAGAATAATGTGACATATTGGGTGGAGGAGCAGGAGTATGAGGTGGTGAGCACGCTGTGCCTGTGTCATGTGGATCAGTTACTGTAAGTAAGTTGCATGCAGCGCAGCCCACTGGGCCAGGATGTGCAGGTGGTCATGGTGCTGCATTGTGAGTCTCCCCAGCTCACCCCAACCATGATCCTACCATACTTGGGGACTAAGCCTACGCCCCCATGGCGAGCCAAGTCAGCGTACCCATAGGTACAGAGGAGTATTGTGAAATCCATCAGAGTATGGATTCCTCTGCACCATACACAATACGTAATTGGCACACATGTACAAACACAAGTGTGTAAACCATGGTTTTGAGCAACACTGTCTGCTTCTACATAGAGAATGGAAACCGTATGTTGGAAGCCCTGACCATGAGCAGCCCTGATCCCAGGACACAGGTGCAAACTCTCTGTGTGTAGATTTGTAAACTTTGTGCTGAAGAATACCTAATCTCCAGATACACAAATAAAGCTAGAGTGCATGTCTCTATGCATGTATTCAAGCACCCATGATGCTTGTCTATGTGTGTAAACCCACAGAATATATGTTTACAAGCCATGTACATAAGCATGCCCCATTCCCAGGCTTGTGTAGAAATCCCCATCAATGTGTACAAATAATACATGTGCATTTCTGTGCATATGTGTCAAATGTCATAGTGTATGTCTGTAAGCATGTCATTACAGCACACCTTTCTGGAAAAATGTGTGAACACAATACCTGAACACATATGCCTGCTGTACAGTGTATATATCTTTGAAGGGACACTTACATGCACAATTCTTACACATATGAAGAGTCTTAGTGGTCCACAGATGTGTTTGCATGTCTAGCTGCGCATTCTTGTATATGCATGCTCCTGTATAAATGCACTTCATTCATTTGCCTCTTTTCTTATTCAATAAATAGTTATGTGGACCCACCTTCTTAAGGCCAATAGGCCAGCCTTGCCTGCCCTCTTAGTCCCTATAGTCCAAGGTGGTGGTGGGGAGAGAAGTAATCCTACTTGGAATCACCACTTTGGGACGAAAACCTGTTGGGAAAAGGGGCCAGCTGTGGGATTGAGGAAAGTGTCCTTGGAAAAAAGTCCTTTAGGTCAAAACCTGAAAGATGACTGGAAGTGAGCCTGAAGAGCAAGAGTGTTCCAGTGAGAGGGAATGGTCTGTGCGAATGCCTCGAGGCAGGGTGGGTTCTAAGAAAGTAAGGAAGTCAAGCTGCCTGGAGCATACAGTAGGTGTGGATTTGGGGGTTTAGGGTGGGTGAGAAAAAGAGGAAGGCAATGGGAAGGAAAGGGCCATGGGGGTAGGCAGAAGCCAGAGCAAGCTGGGCTCGAAGGGCCGAGTGAGGCTCTGTGCACACTTGTGTACTCCAGCAGGTTTAGTGGCCTTGTACGTGTGTAAGCCTATTGTACACACCTGCCTCCTGTCCCCTGCCCTGTGAATGTGGGTGGGTTCTTACAAAATCCTTATCTCATCCACCCTCCCGCTTATGCACACATGTCCCTGAGCAAGTGGGCACCTGGGCAGACAGTGTGATCACCCTGACCTGCACACCAGCTCTGAGTGAAGGCAGAAGCACACCTGCAGAGGTGGATGCCAGGCATCATGACCTGGGGCTGAGATGGCTGTATGACAGCTCCTCGTCACTCAGAGGACTCCCTAGAGGATGCAGGCTTTCCCCCCAGGCCCCGGATGTGTAAAGCTGCTGGAGAGAGGAAGCAGAAGAGTGGTGTGGCTCTGTGACCCTGAGACAGGACAATGCTCCCTGGGATCAGAGAAGGGCAGGAAGGGGGCAGAGGAGGAAAAACCAAGTTCACAAGGGACACTCAGGTAGCCAGTGGGGCAGGGAAGGGGAGATGAAGTCTGGCTTGGGGGACTGGGGAGGGAAGAGGCTGAGGTCTTGTGTTAAAGGAGACTCAGGGACATGGGGGCCTCCACAGCCCGATTAACTGCCATCATTGTCCACTCTGAGCTGGGCTCTCGGGTGGAACAAGAAAGTAGGCATGGAGCAGGCTCCGTCCTGAGTCTGGTTTCACTGGGCCATGGTCGCTCAGCCTCTGTGTAGATCACTCAGTCCACTGGCCACTTGGTCAGGCATGGGACTCAGAGCTCTGACCCAGTTGTTAGAGCCCAACAAGGGCATGGCCCACAGGGACTCATCATCTCATAGGAGACCCAGGCAATGGAGAGGAACTCAGAGAAGGGTTTGCACCCAGCCTAGAGCTGGGGAAGACAGGCAATTGACCCTGGCAGGGCCAAAGACACATGGAGACCCCAGGCATCTGAACTGGGATGGTGACTGTGGGGATGGAGGTTTATAAGAGAGGCTGAAGGTATGGCCCAGAGCAAGAGGCTGAGGGTCTGACATCACAGGCCATCCAGGAGGTGTGTGGGGGCTTCTGTCCAGGCAGCATGGGTAGGAAGGGATTTAGATGGCAGCAGCGAGAGAGGGGAGAGCAGCTACCCAGTTCCCCGTTGCTCATGGCCTGCTCTGGTCTCTGTCCCCAGCCCTCCCCTTCAAGGTGGTGGTGATCTCAGCCATCCTGGCCTTGGTGGTTATCACGATCATCTCCCTCATCATCCTCATCATGCTCTGGCAGAAGGTGGGTCCCACTCTGGCCTAGTGGGTAGGGACTGGTTCCCTGGGTTCGCGTGGCTCCACCCCATGCTACAGGATCTGGCCGTAGGTGGGCCTGGGCTGACAGACCTGATCCAAGCCACCCAGGATTCCCTGGTCCTGCTGGGCTCCAACCCCAGGTCCTGCTTGTCCCAGTCACCCATGGAGACTCCTGTGGGTGCATTCAGATCCTATGTACTAAACTATAATTGCAATGTTATGCCTTGAGATTTTGCAACTCCACAATTCCAAAATGTTTAGATCCCCAAATTAGGTTTCTGTCCCCCATGGTTCCCTCATTCTGAATCCAATCCTATGAATTTAGCATCCTAAATTTCAACATTGAACAGTTCCATCCTTCTGATTTTCTCAGGACGACCTCATGTGGGGAGGGCCGCGTCCAGGCTGCCTGCTCCTCCACTCCCACCTGAGGAGCAGCAGGGGCTGCAAGAGAAGTTGGTGAGGTTGTTCTGAGGAGCCAGGCCCCTGCCTGTCAGCTGCTCCTCAGCCTGTCACACCCCGATGGCTCCTCTGCCACCCCCTCCTCCCACTGGAGCCCCCGGGTACCTATTCCCTGGGCCCATGAAGGCTTGACTTGCTGTGTGACTTCAGTTTGGCCCGTCCCTCTTGGGCCTCAGGTCTCCTGTCCCATCTGTCCTTTGAGTGTGTACCTAGTGAGTTCAAGTCCAAAGACCCCGTCTGATGCTCTGGTCCTGGTCCTGGTCCTGCAGAAGCCACGCTACGAGATCCGATGGAAGGTGATCGAGTCTGTGAGCTCTGATGGCCATGAGTACATCTACGTGGACCCCATGCAGCTGCCCTACGATTCCACGTGGGAACTGCCACGGGACCAGCTGGTGCTTGGTCAGTCCTGGGAGGCCTCCCCTGGCAGTCTGGGGACTTGAAGTGGAGGCAAGCCTACCTTGGGTCTGGTCTCAGCCTGGCCATGCCCCGCTATGAGACCTGGGGCTGCTATCTTGCCTTCTCTGCCCCTCAGTCTCCTCCTCTGCAAAATGAGGTCAAGAGGAGCCCCAGGGACTCCCCAGCTTTGAGTCCTGTGAGCCTGAGACTTTGAGACAGGACCCTGTATGGCAGGAAAGGAAGCACTGAGGACAGGCCCAGTGCCAGCCTGTGCTTCATCTAGTTGGGGAGACTGAAGGGGTGTGGGGAGCTGTGCTCCCATGGGGAGGGAGGGAGGCTCCCAGGGACTCACGATGGGCCAGAGAGCAGGCGGGACTTTGAGGAGACCCAGGAAGGACTGGGAATCGGTATGGCTGTAGGAGCCTTTTTGGGGAGCAGATTAAGTCCAGAGGGATTTGAGGGATGTGTAGGTTGACCTAAGAGAGTGGCTCTTCCCCTCCCCTGGGTGGGAAAGGGGAGTACAGCTTCCTACTGGTCTAGGAACTGAGAGATCTCTCACCATTGTCTCTGGAGACTTCGGACAGGTATTGGAAGCCACAGCTCAGGGTCTGAGCCATTTCCAGGCCACCATGAAAGTGGCTGTCAAGATGCTGAAATGTAGCTGGGTGCAGTGGCACATGCCTATAATCCTAGCACTTGGGAGGCTGAGGCAGGAGGATCACAAGTTCAAAGCCAACCTCAGCAATGGCGAGTCACTTAGCAACTCAGTGAGACCCTGTGTCTATTAAAATACAAAAAAGGGCTAGGGATGTGGCCCAGTGGTCAAGTGCCCCTGAGTTCAATCCCCAGTACCAAAAAAAAAAAAAAAAAAGATGCTGAAATGTGAGTCCTGGGTGCCTGCTCCTCCCTCATTTGGGGACCCACCTCCCCTCTCCCCAAGCATTCAGCCTCTCCCAGAGTATTTGGTTTTGATGTTCTGGACATCAGGACTGGGGTCCCAGCAGGAGACGGTCCTGAGCCTGGCCTCCTGGCCCCCTGCTCCCTCCCTCTTCCCTGCCCAGGCTGGGGGCACACACTCCCCTGCACCAGGCCCTGTGGTCTAGCAGCTCTGGGTGGGGCAGAGGAGCCTGAGTAGCTCCCATGGGGCCTCTAAGAAGCCTCAGTGACCAGCTGGCCTGAGTCCCTTCCCTGCAGCCACAGCCCGCAGCAGTGAGAAGCAAGCCCTCATGTCGGAGCTGAAGATCATGAGCCACCTGGGGCCCCACCTGAACGTGGTCAACCTGCTGGGGGCCTGCACCAAAGGAGGTAGGAAGCCATCCCCGGGGCTCTGGGGAAATGCCCGCTGGCTGCCCCAGGCTGCCCCCACTCCTGCCTCATCTGTGGACACCAGGACAGTGCAGGGGGAGGGGCCACACCCTCCTGCCCAGCACTGTCCCTTCACAGTCCCAGATGGGTGTGGGACTTAGAGCTCACAGAGTCCCATCTTCATGGCCAGAGGACTCCTCAGGCTTCCAGTCCTAGCAGTTTTCAAATCAAAGTGACCTTGGACATTCTTGTATTTTTATGACACATTTTCAAATCTCTAATAAATAGGAGCTCATAGTACCCTGAGAAGAATCATGTTCCCCACCCCCCACTTTTGAGAGCACAAGTGAGCTAACTCAGAGCTGCTTTCCATCTCATCACAGAACAACGTCCCTCTGCCCGTCCGTGTGTGTTTGAAGCTCTGATTGCAAGTTGAGCTGGACAAAAAAAAAAAAAAGAAGAAGAGAAAAAAGAAAAAAAACACATAATGGCCATTTATAGCTCCTTTTGTGATATTTGGGGTTTTCCTCAGTATTGTGCAATCAAATCAAAATGCAGAAGTATGTTGTGTACATAGACCAATTCATGTCTGCAATAATCACTCATGTCAAAAGTTGTGTCTTGTTTTTGTCTTTTTTTTTTTTTTTTTTTTACTGGGTATTGAACCCAGGGGCACTTTACCACTGAGTCTCATCCCCAGCCCTTTTTCTTTTTTATTTTCAGTCTTTCTAAGTTGCTGACGTTCTCACCAAGTTGCCAATACTGGACTTGAATTCGTGATCCTCCTCTCTCAGCCTCCAGAATAGCTGGGATTACAAGCATGCTCCACTGTGCCCGGCACTCGTTTCAAAAGTTTTTTTTTTTTTTTTTTTAAATCAATATCTTCACTTTCCTCCAGTTGACTTTGAGTCAATGCATTAAATTTGAATATAACCAACATAACTTTAGTGTGAAAACATAGCTATGTGCTATGTTTACACTAATAAGTTGGGTGTGAAAACATAGTTGTGCGCCTTGCTATGTCCCATGCTGACAGGTTTGGTCTCATTAGTCCTTGTGACAGTCCTTTGAGGAGGGTGTTAGTTCACAGATGGGGAAAGGGAGGCCCAGGGAGCTAAGTACCTTGTGTGCAGTCAGAGGCAGGAGGAGGCTCCAGGTTTGTGAGGTGCCAACCCTCAACTTTTATGCCAACGACCTCTCCCACATTCAGCCTGTTTATTGGCCACGTGGCCCTCATGGGAAGCCCGAGGGCTCCTGGAGCCTGAGCCCATGCACCCTCCCCCGCAGGCCCCATCTACATCATCACCGAGTACTGCCGCTATGGCGACCTGGTGGACTACCTGCACCCAACAAGCACAGCTTCCTGCAGCACCACTCGGACAAGCACCGCCCACCCAGTGCAGAGCTCTACAGCAATGCCCTGCCCACGGGGCTCCCCCTGCCCAGGTAGGAGGAGGCAGGCACCTGCACAGCCCCCTAAGTCCTTGCTCCTGCAGGACAGGGAACTGAGGGCCCTGGGGAGGGGGCAGAGTCATTCTGGGAGTTACTCAAACCATGGTTTCTACACTTGGGTTTGTACACGTGCACCCATTTCTCACCCTCACTGCCTTCCTGCTTCTTCAAGGCCAGCTCCAAAGCCACTGCTCTGGGAGCCCTCGCAGACTCACCTCCTGTGTCACCCACCACCAAGGGGCTCTCACCCCAAATGTGCCACACTACAAGACGTCCTGCTGCCTGGATAAGCCTGCATATGGCTGCAGGTGTACTGAGGGTGAGGGTGACCAGATGTGTGTGGATACCCTGTCCCAGGAGGATGGCTAAGAGATAGTATTTCTATAGGGTTTAATGTATAGATCAAGGATTTTCAAGCTTTTTTTTTTTTTTTTCTTTGTATATAGATACTCAATTGTTCCCACGCTCTTTTTTGGAAAGACAGTCTTTTCTTCCTTGCATTATCTTTACACCTTTAGCAAGAATCAAGTGACCACACACAGGTGGTCTATTCCTGGGCTCTGCTCTGCTCCACTGCCGTGCGTGTGTGTCCTTCCTCCAGGACCATGCGGCAGCCTTCTAGGAATCTGTAGCCCAATACTATCAGTCTTTCAATTTTGTTCTTCCCTTCCAAAATTGTTTGGCTATTCTTGTTCTTTCACATGTCTATGAAGAAAAAAAGTTAAACCAACTTGTCAATTACCACTACACAAAATTTTTATTTCTGCAGGAAATTTGATTGGAATTTTGTTGAATCTATAGATCAATGTGCAGAGAATTGACATACTTAGCAATATCAAGTCTTCCATTCCATAAACCTCAAGTAGATCGTACTATTATTTATTTAGTTCTTCAATTTCTTTCCTCAGTGTTTGGTACATTATAAACAGATGTTGCACATATTTATTAAGATTTATGTCTAAGTATTTCATGGATTTTTTTAGTGTTGTTATGAACAATATTTTGGGGTTTTTTTTGGGGGGGGTGTAGTAGGGATTGAAACCAGTAGTGTTCTAATACTGAGGTTAATCTCAGCCCTATTTACTTCTAATTCTGTGTTAAGGTCTTGCTAAATTGTCAAGGCTGGAATTGAACTTGCTATCCTGCCTCCTGAGTTTCTGGGATTACAGGCATATACCACCATGCCTCTATTTAAAATAATACTTTACAAAGATACATTTCAGCTTTAATTTATTTTTATATATTGGTTTTGTAGTCTATGATCTTGCTAAACTTACTTTTTAGTTCATGTGTGTTTTTATAGGGGTTTTATTTTTGGAATTTTTTATAAAGACAACCATTTCAGCCAGGCGTGGTGGTGCATGCCTGTAATCCCAGCACTTGGGAGACGGAGGCAGGAGGATTGTGAATTCAAAGCCAGCCTCAGCAATGGTGAGGCATTTAGTAACTCAGTGAGACCCTGTTTCTAATAAAATGAAAAAAAAAAAAAAGGCTGGGGATTTGGCACAGTGGTCAAGTGCCTCTGAGTTCAACCCCCAGTATCAAAAAAAAAAAAAAAAAAAAAAAAAAAGACAACCATTTCATATCCAAATAGGGATGGTTTTTCCCCTTCTTTTAAAATTCATATGTCTTTTGTTTCTTTTTCTTGCTTTGCTTTAGTATCTAGGGTCCCTAGTACAACATTGAAGAGAAGAACAGATATTCTATCCATGTGTCTTATCTTAAGGGAAAAGCATTCAGTCATTTGCCAACAAACATAATGCCAGCTATAGTATTTTTGCAGATGCATTTTATCTCATTGAGCTCATTTTTTACAACTTCCAGTTTGCTGAGAGTTTTTATCAGAAATGGATATTGTGTTAGTCATCATCTCATCTTTGACAAAAATAAATGACATAAATAACTTAAGAGGAGGAAAGACTTGGGCTCATCATTTCAGAGTTCTCAGTGTGTGGTCTGCTGGCTCCATTGCTGTGGGTCTGTGATGAGGCAGAGCATCATGGCAGAGAGGACATGGTGGGGCAAAGCTGTTCATCTCATTGAGGGCAGGAAGCAAGGAGAGAGGGAAAGGGGCTATGGACAAGGTACAGACCAATATTGTACAATTATCACCTATATCTAGTTCCAACATATTTTCATCACCCCTACAGAAACCCTCATACCCATTAAGATGTCACCTTCCAATTCCTCTCCCTGTAACCCCTGAAACCTTTAGTCCACTATCTGTCTCTGTAGATTGACATCGTCAGGGTGTTCCATGTAAAAGGTATTATAGCTATCTAATACCTTATGTCTGGCTTCTTTTTTTTTTTAAAATATTTATTTATTTATTTTAGTTGTACACAATGCCTTTTATATTTACATGGTTATATCTACGTGGTGCTGAGAGTCGAACCCGGGCCGTGCACATGCTAGGCGAGCGCTCCACCGCTGAGCCACAACCCCAGCCCTGTCTGGCTTCTTTAACAAAGCACAATGTCTTCAAAGTTCATGCATAGTGCAGCAGGTGTCAGTACTTTAATCTTTTTTTTTTTTTTAAGTTTTCTTTAACTCTTCTGCTTTCCCTGGAGTACTTTAATCTTTTTATGGTTAAATAATATTCCATTGTGTAGGTATGCCACATTTTGTTTATCCATTTGTCAACAGTTTTCACCTCTTCCCTACTGTGTATAGGTTTCCCCCCAAAAGCTTATATGTTAGACAATGCAGGAATGTTCAGAGGTGAAATTATTAAATCATAAGAGCTGTACCTTAATCAATAGAATAATCCATTTGATGGATTAATAATTAAATGCATGACTGGGTGGTATCTGTAGGCAGATGGGGTATGGCTAGAGGAGGTCACCTGGGGCATGCCCTTAGGAACTGTGTTTGTCCCCAGCTCATTGCCTTCTCTTTGCTTCCTGGCTCCCATGAGCTGAGAAGCTCCCTTCCACCAACCATTCTGCCATCATGTTCTGTCTCACCTCGGGCCCAAAGCAATGGAATTGGCCAACAATGGACTGAGACCTCTGAAGCTATGAGCCCAAAGTAAACATATTCTCCTCTAAGTTGTTCTTGTCAGGTGTTCTGTTTCCAGCAATGAAAAACTGCCTAACACAATGCTGCATTGAATATTCACCTGCAAACATTTGTTTGGTTCCCTTTTGCTTACACCTAAGAGCAGAACTGCTGGGTCATATGGTAAATCTATGTTTAACTTTTTGACAAACTGACCAACCAATTACCACAGCAGCTGCATCATTTTACATTTCTACCAACAAAGTACAAATGTTCCAGCTTTTTTCCATATCCTCTCCAATACTTGTTATTTTCTGATTTTTTAAAATTATGGCCATCCTGGTAAATGTGTTGTTGTCTTTCATTGTGCTTTTGGTTTGCAATTCCCTAGTGACAAATGATGTTTAGTATCTTTCCATGTAATGTTGATCATTTCTATGTCTCCTCTGGAGAAATGAATATTTAAATTTTTGTCCATTTTTCAATTAAATGGTTTGTCTTTTTGTTCTTGAGTTGTACAAGATGCAGTTTCATTCCATTCAACATATATATAGACAGAGACATAATATAAATGTATGTGGAGATATATATAGATATAGACATAGATACACATATTCTGGATATTTGGCCTTTATTAGATATACGATTTCCAAATATTTTACTCCATCCTGTGTTACCTTTTCATTCTCTCCACAGTGTCCTTTGATACATACAAATATTCAATTTTGATACAGTCCAATTTATCTATTTTTTCTTTTCTTAGCTCCATGATTGGTGATAAGCTAAGAAATTATGTACTAGTTTAATGTCTTCAATATGATCTCTGATTTATTCTAAGAGTTTTATGATTTTAGCTATTGTATTCATCCCTTTGATCCTTTTTGAGTTAATTTTTGTATATGGTGCAAAGTAATGGTTGAACTTCATTCTTTTGCATTTGGATGCCCAGTGTACTTAGTACCATTTATTGACAGAAACATTCTTTTACCATTGAATGATCTTGCCACCTTTATTGAGAATCAATTGACCACAGTTGTGAGGGCTTCTTTTTTGACTCTCACTATGATTCCAATGATCTCTATATTTAATTTTAGTTCAGTCTGGACAGTTTTGATTTCTGTGGTTTTGTAGTAACTTTTGAAATTGGTAAATGTGACTCTTCTAATTTTGTTTTTCTTTTTGAAGATTTATTTTATTATTCAGCATCCCTTGAAATACCATATGAATTTGAAAATCAGCTTTTCTATTGCAGCAAAAAATGACTGGCAGGATTTTGACAGGTATTGCCTTGAATCTGTGAACTCACAGAATCACATCTTGATGGTCAAAGGACTCTGCAGCCTTCCAGTCCCGACAGTTTTCCAATCAAAGTTTCCTTGGTCATCCTCGTGTTTTCACAATATGTTTTGAAAACTGCAATAAATGACAGCAGATGTGACACTGAGAGGCGTCATGTTACCTCCCCCTCTCACCTCGTTGGAGACCACCAGTGACCTAACTGGGAACTGATTTCCTTCTGGTCACAAAAGAAAGTCCCTCTGTCCAACTGTGTGTATTTGAAGCTCTGACTACAAGTTGACCTACAACAAAAGAAAAAAATATTATCACTCTTTGTAACTGCTTTGATGAGATTTGGGAATTTCCTCAGGATTGTGCAATCGAATCAAAATACAGAAGTATGTTGCATACATAGAACTATTCCTGTCTGCAATGATCACTCATTACAAAAGTTGTGTTTGTTTTTGTTTTTCTTTAATTATTTTGGGGTACTGGTGCTTGAATCCAAGGGCACTTTGCCACCTAGCTTCATCTCCAGCCCTATTTTTTTTTTTAATTTTGAGATGTTTGCTAAATTGCTGAAGGTCTCACCATGTTGTGGAGACTGGCCTTGAATTTGTGGTCCGCCTTCTTCAGCCTCCAGAGTAGCTGGGATTACAGGCGTGCTCCACTGTTCCTGTTTCTGGCATTTCAAAAGTTTTGTTTTTTATCAATATCTTCACTTACCTCCAGTTGATTTTAAGTAAATGCATTAAATTTGAATGTAACCAGTAAACTGATAATAATAAGCAGTTTCCTTTGCCTGCTTTGTGTATACCTGGCTTAAAAATAAGATTTAGTGTGAAAACATAGCAGTTGTGCGCTTGTCAAGTGCCGTACTGACAGAGGTTTGGGCTCATTAGTCCTTGTGACAGTCCTTTGAGGGGGTGTTAGTTCACAGATGGGGAAGGCTAAGTACTTTGCCTGTAGTCAGAGGCAGGAAGAGCACCCAGGTTTGCAAGGTACCAACCCTCAGCTGTCATGCCCATGACCTTTCCACGTTCAGTTTGTTTATTGGACACATGGCCCTCATGGGAAGCCTGAGGCCTTCTGGGGCCTGTGCCCATGCACCCTCCCCACAGGTCCCATCTACATCATCATCCAGTACTGCACCTATGGCAACCTGGTGGACGACTTGCACCCAACAAGCACAGCTTCCTGCAGCACCACTATATCATTCCCCTGCCTGGTCCCAAACCTGAGGCTGCTGATGAGGGTCTGCTGGAGGGTTCCCCCAGCCTGGCCAGGTAGCCGCCCTGGCTGGGACCTGGGGCTGCGGTGTGCACAGGGTGTGGGCGTGTCTGTGTCAGGCTGGCCCAGCAGTCAGTTCCCAGGGTGAGGACTTCTTCCTGCACATGAACGGAGGGCAGAATGGAGCTCTCTTGACCTTTGAGCCCGCAGATGGGAAGGGCAGCCTGCATAGAAAAAGGACAGACATGCTGGGACTCTATGAAAGGGAGCTCCTTCCTTGAGGGGAATCCCACAGTCCCCTCTCTAGGTCTGTCCTAGCCCCAAGGAGAAGGAGGGAACCTACTTAGTGTCCCTAGCATGCTGGTTGTTCCTGGGGGTCTCGGCCAGCCTTAGGTGTGCTCCATGCTTAGCACTGTGCCAGGGGCCCTGCAGCCTGGCTGTAGGAGGCAGAGGTGCCCCAAGTTCAACCCAGAATGCAGACTGGGAAGGAGACTCCTGGGGCTCCTCTGTCTTGGGTTGGGGTGGAGCTTCAGTCTGGGGAGGGCTTTGGAGGGAGGTCCAGCTGGAGCCCGGACTTGATGTTCAGACAGGACCTGCCTCAGCTAGAGAGAGGGCTCCCCAGAGGCCATACCCACCCACCCCCAAACAAGATCCAGCCCCAGAGGAGGTGGCAGGAGTCCCCGGCTGGGTTCTAGCTCCAGCTCTGCCACTGTGAGCGCTGGGCAGGCTTTGTCCTGTGTGACCCTCGGGTTCTCCAAATGTGCTAACAGTGTGCACAGGCCCTAGGAGGCCCTGAAGGCCTTTTGTGTTCTCTCAATGAGACTCATATTCCAAGACCTGGGTAGAAAGAACAGAAGATTCAACCTAGGGTTCCAACAGCTTGGGGTATGAATGCTGGACCTCTTTTATGCCCTGGGACAGCTGCTTCACATCTCTGAAAATCAGTTTCCTCTGCTATTAAATAAAAACAGTAAAAGTCCTTCTATTAGGGGCTTGCCATGAGGATTAAGTGAGATAATGTCTCAGAATACAGAGGATGGAGATGCTGGGGAATGAGAATTGAAGTGTGGGGCCCGCTGGGCCTGTTCTACCGTGCTGGCTCCTGCACACGCCCATGATGTGATGCAGGCAATGACATAAGCTCTCGGAGCTGCACTTTTCTCCTGGCTTAGGCCTTACCTGATCTTCACAAGGATTCAGTGAGCACAAGTATGCAAAGTGGGGTTCACAGGAATCTTAGCGCTGTCACTATCTTGCTGTGGCCCCCGCCCTCACTCACTTGCCTTCTTCCTCTAGCTCCACCCTGAACGAAGTCAACACCTCCTCCACCATCTCCTGTGACAGTCCTCTTGACCCCCAAGAAGAGCCAGAGCCAGAGCCCCTGCCCCAGCCCCAGGGGGAGTCCCAGCAGGAGCTGGAGCCACCAATGGATGCAGGCTGCCCTGGGCCTCGGGCCGAAGCGGAGGACAGCTTTCTGTAGGGGCTGACCCCCACCGTGTGCCACCTGAAGCTCCCCTTCTGCCAGCCAGGCCACAGCCCCCTGGCCTGCATCCCGTCAGCCATGCTGCTCCTGCCAGCTGTCCCCATGTGGAAGGCTCCTGTCCCTGCCACGCTGCTCCCCAAGCCCTGGGGCTGGCTCAGGAGGCAAGAGGAGTGCAGGACCATGACCAGCCTCTGCCTCAGGGAGGCCATGTGACTGAGCCAGGGTCCCTCCCAGGGGCCCCAGTTTCCCACTATGTAGGATGAGCAGTTGAGCTTGGTAGCTCACAGTCTATCTGGGAGTCTCCCTGGCTGACAAATGGGGAGGGTGGAACCTGGGCGGGGGAGGTGTCAGTAGCCTCTCTCTGTTCAGCCAGCTACCCCTCAAGGAGTCGCAGGCTTGTCCCCACACTTCCATCTGCCCAAGAGCTGGGGAAGGGACCCGGCAGCCCTGGCTCCTGGCTGAGCTGGGGCCTGCCTTGGCCGGTGTTGCTTGCTCTGAAGCCACCTCCCCTGACACTAGTCTCTGCTCTCCCAGGCCCAAGCTGGTCTGGGGCCAGCCATGCTGAATTAATGCTGTAACTAGTGCTGGGGCTGACCCACCTACAGAACTCCCCAGCCTGCAGACCTAGCCTATATCACTAGGTGGCCAGGGCCTCACCTGGGTAAATTTTTTCTTGCTCACAAGGGGATAATCCACCTAAGAAAATAAAGTCTAAATCAGCTAAGAAATAAGAAGCAGTGTCAAAGAATAGTTTTAAAAGCAGAGCACCTAATAGGATCTTCCAGTCCTGAAGGACAATTAGAAAATGGCTCTGGTGGTTTATTTAAGGGGTACCTCAAGGGTAGGGATAAGGTTTCAGGGGTGGCATCTTGCTTCATGATGTCTTGTGGTAAACAGATTGATTGGCATCTTTGCAGACCACCCCCATCTCTGAGAGGCTGTGTGGCTAAGCTGGTCACTCCTTCTCCGGGCCTGTGGGTCCTGGCGGAGCTGAATAGGACGCACATGTGTCTGGGCAATGTTACCAGCAGGATTGCCACTGGAAGTTCCCAAATACCAGATTTTTCCTAGTCAGTGGGCTTCCATGCTGATTTGGTCCACACATAGTCCTCAGATGGCTCTCAACAAGCCCAGGACACTCAGGGCACACTGACTGTGGACAGAACCCATGCCCTCAAACCCTGGTGCTGAGGCTTTTCCTCATCATCATCCTCAGGTTGCAGGCCCAGCTGACCCCGCATCTGTGACAAATGTGTTGATGTGCCAGCATTATATCCACACATGTGCACACCACAGGTGGCCCTGACTCTGCATTGGACCTGCTGTGACCTTGGAGGACTCCCTTGCCCTCTCTGGGCCCTTTTTCCCCTTTGAAGAATGAGCAAGTTGGACTCATTCACTCTGAGTGCCCTGTCAACACTGATGTCCTAGAATATTCCTGGGGTCTGCAGGCTTGTCCAGATGAAGCAAGGCCAAGTACCCCAAACCTTGTTGGGGGGCCACTGGGCTCTGGGGAGATTCCAGATGACACATGACACTCTGGGCATTCAGGGATGTGACCCTTCCTCAGCCCCAAATGCAGCTGCATGGACCTTGACTTGGAGTGACAGTCAGTGCCCAGGAAAGCCCCCAGCACCTGCTCCAGGGACACGGGAGGACCACGAGACCCCTTTCAGCACCCTCAATGGACTCTGGAGGTATCCTGGGCAGGGGGCAGGGAGGGAAGTCATTACCTCATGCAGCCCACCACTGCCACCAGGGTATGTGCCACAGGCAGAATGGACAGTAAGGACAGTTTTGTGCCATGAAGCACAATAGCCTTAGGATGGACACCCCAGGAAAGGGGCACAAGAGAGGGGGTTGCTTCCTTAACTGCCGGCTGCCCCATCCTGGAGGCAGTACCTGGTGGAGTATGGTCTTGTCACTGCCCAGGTCTGGTAGTGACACCTGCTGCCCTGAAACCAGTGGGCATTGGCAGTGCCTGTTCAGTGAGGGATATGGCCAATCAACCCAGGAGCTGGAGGGCTGGCCAGGGGATGAGGGAAGTTCCTCCCTCCTGGGCACAGTCCCCATGCTGATTGGCATCTCCCAACTTGAGGGTCCCAGAGTCTCCCCCCAGGATGGGGAATATGGCGTGAGGGGCAGTCAGAGCTCATCCCTGGACAGATCCCATCAGCCCTGGTCTCGTTTCCCTCTTCTGAAAAAGGGATTTTCTCCTGCCCACATCCCGCACGGGCGTGGAAATGGGGTTCCCCTCGGTGGAATGGACTGGCTGAGAAATAGATGCTAAGAGAAATAAATCAGCGAAAAAAACACAGAACACAGAAAGTAGTTTCAAAGCCGGGTCAGGATGGGCAAGCTTATCATGAAGGGCAAAAACCACACCGGGACCACCTTGTAGTAAAAAAAGGGGTTTATTAACCAGTCCCTATGGCCGGTGGGGACCCCAGGGGACATGTGGAAGAAGGGAAGGGAAGGAAAACCAGCAGGGAGGAGACAGGTGCGGATGGGGTCGAAGAGAAAAAAAAAGGGCCGAGTGGGGGTTTAAGTAGCGACTTCGAAGGACCCCTGACTCCATAGGCTTCCGGGGATCAGAAGTGAGACTTGTACACTTGGGATTGGCTCAGAAAGGGAGAGCCTGCCTGTGGTGAATTCCCGCAAGAGGCGAGTATTCCCAGGATCAGGAAGGGTGGGGACTTGGAGCCCACCAAAGGTGGATTCTCACGAGAGATGGGCACTTCCCGGAAGGCACCTGGGGGTATGGCCTGCCAGCTTGAATTTTATCTAACAGATCAGACGATCAAGTTTCTGGCAACATGGTGCCCATTATTTAGGCAGACACCAAAGGCCCTCCATAGAATATTCTTTTCTAAAAAAGGTTAAGTGTGGGCTGTTCTGTTCCTAATGGGTTACGCCCATCTCCGGAGCTACTATGAGGAACCTTCCTAACAGAGTGGAGGGAAAGGTCATGTGCATTGGGCAATCTATGGCTGTGGGAGAGCCACGGAAAGTTCCCAATGCCAGGCCTAGCTTTCCCTGGCTACCACGCCCAGAGAAGGTCCTCATGTACTTCACAGATGGCTTCCTGCAATTTTCATTTCTCCCACCCTTTGCTAGTAGCTGGGTGACCTTGACCTTGGAATTGGTTTCCCAGGTGTGAGATGGTGAGGAGGCTTCTCCTCTGCTGTGCCTGAGCAGGGCTGGGCAGGAGAGCCTGGAGCCTGCAGGCCATCTCAGGGGCTCTGGCGCGTCCTTCTCCCTCTTCCCCCACCATGTGCGTTGCTTTTGGCTACCAAGCTGGGGCACCCTCCTGGCCCCCTCCACTCTGCCCGTGGCCAGACAAGGCTGCTGTGGCTGGGGAGCGGCTGGATTCCAGGTCAGGGTGAGTCATGGTTGGGACCCCGGCAGGAGCAGAACTGACAGAGCACTCAAGGGCCAGGACAGCAATAGGAAGAAGGTAGGGGAGAGAGAAGAGGAAGAGGAGAGAGGAAGGAAAGAGAGTGTGGCTAGGGAGAGGCCAGGGGAGGGCATGGGGCACCATGCTGTGGCTCTGAGGCAGAGTCTAGCCAGGCGGGACAGTGGGCACACACCACAGGCCCCAGAGCCCTCACTGCTGCAGCAGCTCAGTGGCTGTGAGGCTGGCATGAGGTGTGCGTCCTGGTCTCTCTGGCCACCCCAGTACTGGCCGTCATCTCCCCTACAGAAGATAGGCCTGTTGGCCACTGGCTTCACAGTACCAGAGCAATAAGCCACGGGGCAGGGGATAAATGTAAGGATGCCAGGTCAGGCCAGCGGTCCCTGGCCCTCCACCTGGGCTCTTTGGGAGGATCCCTGGAGTGGAACTAGGTTTCAGCCTGAGGCTGATCATTTGCTTGCTGTGTGTCCTCAGGCCATCACTTGCTCACTCTGAGCAGAGGGACGGGCATCTCTGCTTGGACCTGGGGGAAGGGTGCCTTGTCTTGGAGCTGCAGGTCTCCCTGGACTGTCTCCAGCAGTCTGTGGCTGTGGCTGCAAGTGGGCAGAGGACAGGACTGTGGCCAGCTCTGACTCATGGCCTTGTGGCCAACTCAGGGGCAGCTGAGTCGCGTCAGGGAAATCCACCAGCTACCCCTGGGGTCCTGGCTCTGCAGGACACCCAGAACTCATGACCTCTTCTGTCCTGGTTTGGGCATTAGTCGAATAAGGCAAAATGTGGATCCATCCAGAAAGAGAGTAAAGAACTCGCATTCCAGAAGGGATTGTCTCTGCTCATGGGAAAGCCTGTTTGCAGGTCAGGAGACTCCAGGCCCCATCTCAGCCTGCTCCTCCTGGGACCTTGGGTGGATCACACCACATCAGAGCCCAGTTCCCTTGTGGTTAATGGAAAAAAACAGGCCACAGAGAGAAGGCAGGATAAAATTCGGCTGCCATTAGCCAGTAGGTGGTGCCCCAGGGCTGTCTGGTTGCTTCATACATTTTTCTTATTTCTCCCTCTCATCAATCTTAGGAACCCAGTACAGGTTACAGATGAGAGAGGAGATTGCACAACGACTTGCCCAGGATCATTTGGACAATGTGTCTGGGTGGGATGGGAGCCTGGGCCTGGCTGCTTTCCAGATTGGATCTCAGAGAGGAAAGTGCCCACCCAAAGGGGCAGAGCCAGGGATCCAGGGAGCCTGGGCTCCAAATCCTGTCTCCTGACTTGTGATCGCTCTGGGGCCATGTGTCCCCAAAAGAAAGATAGAAAAGGCTGTTGAGAGGGAAAAGCAAGTTGAATCTGAGGGCTAGGTGAAAATAATAAGACACAGCTGGGAGAGGGCTTGGACCTCAGGCCCTGTGCAGAGCAGTGCAGGGGGTTGAGGTGACCTGGGTCAGCCCCTGCCTGGTCCTGCACAGGGAAAATGGGTGAGCTGGAATTTTCCTCCCAGACAGATGAGCCACTTGGACTGCACACTGCTTCCACCACCCCACTGTCTGCCTGGGTCCTTCTTCCTGGAAAAAGAAAGAGTTTGTTCTGCTGGGCCCTGAGCTGCTGCCCAGGGGGGCCTCCAGCCCCATTAATGTCCCTTCTCTGAATTAGAACCCTGTCTCTCCAAGGCCCCTGTGATCTGAGTTCATTCTCTAGTTTTACAATCATGAAATTATGAAAGTGTTGAAAGAACACATGCCCCAAACCCATTAGCAGAATAGGTAATACAGAAAGAGAACACCTTTCCTTTGTGTGTTTTTGTATTTTAGACTCTGGTAACATTTTAAATGCTTTCTTTCTTTAGTCAGTGACTCTGTGTGTAGCAATTTATGCTATGAAATTCTGTTTAAACTGCTAATACTTCATTTTTATTTTTCCTCGATTTCCCCTACCTCACATGCATACTAATATTTGTATTTGCATCTAATTAACTTATAGTTTTTTTTAAAACTTCCATTATTCTGCAACTTTTTTTTTCTATTTAACAGTACATTGTGGACACACTCACAGGACAGTGGCATGTACAGATATTAGTTTATCCATTTTGAGAGCTGCACCATTTAAATGGACATGCCTGTGCCATAAATCAGTACCAGATCCCCTACTGATGGACATCTACATTATTTTCAAATTCTTAGAGTTATGAATTATGCTGCAATGACTCTGTCTGAAAATATGTTTATATTTTGCACATTTATGTGTTTGTACGCATAGAGTCAATTTCTAGACAAAGAGTTGCTGAGTAAGAGAATAAACATTTAAAGTGCTAGTGGAGTCTAAAAGTTCCTTTAAAATGCAAAAAATCATAGTGCTTCTTGGAGGCCAACAAAATCAAACTGAAAACAACATTGTTTAATGCAAGGGAGTGGTCTCCGGTCTTCTGGGAAAGACTGGAACCTCTCAGGTTTGTTGTAAAAGACCATGAACAACTGAAAGAGAGAAGTAAAGAGAGATGTGCAGCTAGGCGTGGTGGTGCACACCTGTCATCCCAGGAACTCTGGAGATGGAGGCAGGAGGATTGCAAGTTGGCGGCCAGACTCAACAATTTAGTGAGGCCCTAAGCAACTCAGTGAGACCCTGTCTCACAATCTAAAATTAAAAGGGGTGGGGCTGGAGTGTTGCTCAGTGGTAAAATTACCCCTGCTTCAATTTCCTGTTACCAAAATAAAATAAAACAGAGAGAGAAGAGAGAGAGAGAGGATACAACAGCTGAGACTTCCCGCCATGACCAAAGGCCCAGAACACTTGACCAGGCAGAACAGCCCCACTGTGCCATTCAGTGCGCCCCGCCCAGGCCCCAGCTCCACTGAACCATCTGCAGGCCCAGAAGGAACATCCAGCCCACAGTGTGGAGAGCGCGTCGCTGCAGGGATCCCCTCCCATCCTCACCATAACCCTGGGAGAGCAGCAAGGGAAACCAGCCTGCACGAGGAAACTGAGGCTTGGAGCCATGCAGGGGCTCGCTAGGGTGAACACAGGCTGATGGCCTTGCCACTGTCTCCCTCAGGGAGTGTCTCTGTCCAGGTCCTGTGGGCACAGGCCCATGGGTCTGGGGTGACCCAGGTGAAGGCAGCAGGCTGAGCCTGGAACCAGGGTGCTGCCATCTGCTCTAGGTGTGGCTCCTCCTCAGAATAGGGCTGCAGATCTGGGGCTGCTCTGGGCCCTGGGGAGTACCCACAGCTCAGGGCAACATGTGCCTCAGCTGCCTCAGGGCCAGGTGAGGGACCCTGGGCTGGGAGTCCTGCTGTACCCCACAGCAGCCCCCTACACCCCAGATCAGGGCTCTGCCTGCTCCTGACAGGCCTCTCAGCAGGCTGCCCCTTGCCAGCTCCCCCAAATAGACTTTGCTGCTCCACAGTCACTTTCTGGCTAGGGTTTGTGGCTGATCACTACAAGGAACTAGAAGCATCACAAATGTGGGAGTAGCAAAGTCTGGAATATCACAGAATTCTCAGAGTCCTCTTCCCCTCTGAAGGAACAAGACGGAAATTTCCACATCTGAGCCTCTCTACTTTATTACTGACCTGCCTAAAGCACGATAATGACCTTGGCTCTGCCTTGCTCAGTCACCTTTGGTGGCTCCCCATGGTCCAACAAAGTCCTCATGTGATCCTCAAGGCCCTCCCTGACCTGGTTCCAGCCTCTCCTGCATCCTCGCCACATCTGCCCTCCAAGACCCGTCCTCCCCTCTGTGGGCCACAAATCCTCTGCCCTCTGCCCTCTGTTGGTGCTGTTTTCTCCCCTAGAATGCCCACCCTCTGCACCTTAAGGTCAGAGGACTGCTCAAGCTTTCAGTCCTTGCTTGTGCTCTTGTGGGCCTTCCTATTTGCTCAGCACCCTGAGCCTCTGAAGCACTGTGGACTCTCTTGCTGCCAGGACTCACTATGCATTTCTTTCTCCTTGCTGGAACATTCCCTACTCCTGGTGCCTCCCCCACTCCTTCTCTGATCATATAGACCCTTCCTTCACTGCCTCTTCAGTGCCACCAGGACCTCCTGCAATGCCCCAGATGGTTCCTCTCCTGGTTCCTCCAGAAACTCGGGCATCACCTCTGAAGACAGAGATGCCCAGTCTCTTGTAACATTCCAGTCATACATGAGACATTTGCAGGCCCTGCATGCAGGGAAGAGCCCTGAGCCTGGGCCTCCCTGGACCCACAACAAGGCCCCAGGTATGAAGTAGTTATGAGATGAACTGGTTTCAGGGTGTGGAGAACTCCTTCTACCCTCTCTCCACTCATTCCCCAGTGTATGCATTGACACGTGCACCTGGCAGTCACTGAGCTCCCACCTGCCAGGCATGGCCATGGGTAAGAGGCATGGAGAAGACCAGGAGGGTCTTGCAGGGCCTGCCAGGGAGCTGCTGAGCTGCCAGGATGCTGGGTGCCAGGCTTCTGGCTTGGACACCCTCTGCTCTCTGGTGGGGAAGCCCAAACCTGGAGGGTCCCAGGCCATCGGCATGGGGTAGGGACTAAGAAGTTCACACCCTGTGTCTGGAGGTGCCAGGAACCAGGAGCCAGACAGGGAGGCGAGGACTGTGCTGTCCCTGTGTGCAGAAGCATGACATCGCCCACACACTCGCGTCAGGATTTCCTCATCCTTGGGCTGCCATGCAAACCCTTCTCGAAGTTCCTCTGCCACAGGAAGGGCTGATGTCAATCTGGGATCCCTGCTCGCCCTCCCCCTGCAGCAGCTCTGTGGCTCCCTCAGCCAGGGCTCACCCCACAAGTCCCAGGGATCTCCCACCCCAAGTCCACTGGCAGTCGGCATTCGACCACTGGCAAGACCCCAGGCCACCCCTGTGGCGTGGGGTGACTAACACAGGTTCTGCAGTCAGGCTGCCTGCTTCCAGTCTCAGCTCTGCCCTCCACTGGCTCTGGGGCCTTGGGCAAGTGACCTCATATCCTCTTTGAGCCTTGCTTTCCTCTTCAGCAAAATGGACATAATTAGTAGGACCAGCCTCACAGGTTCAGGATCAAATGTCAGAAACATGCTAAGGCATGGTGCCTGGTGTATAAACAACAGCCAGAAAATGTTAGATCTCCAATGCCCTTTTTCCTGGAGGGCAGAACCCCTTCCTGCTTCCTACTCAAGTGCTTTGGGATACAGCATTCATTCATTGACTCGTTCATTCTTCATATTTCTAAATTTCGTGGGTCAGGATGGACAAGTACTCAACAAGCACAGAAGGCCAACCAAACCTCACTGGCCGTGTGATGTGAACTTGGAAAATGACTGAACTTCTCAGAACCTCAGTTTTCTCTTCAATACAATAGTAATATTAACCACATCCACCTCTAGAGTTGAGGATTCGATAAGACTCCAAAGAGCTCCTGTCACACTGCCTGACCCAGAGTGAGGCCTGATAAGCCTTTAGGGCCTCCACACTGGCAAAGTGCTGGACAGGAGGTGAGTGCAGAGGCCTGGGAGGCATGGGAAGGACACCTGCCCAGCTGGCAGGGACAGGGACGCTTCCTGGGGGAGAGTCTGAAGGAGCCACAGGAGGTAACTGGCATGAGCAGCACCCGCTGATCTCGGGGAAGATACGGGTCCTGCAGAGGTGGCCTCCACGCCCCGGCCTCACCCTCACTGCCCTCCTGCTTCTTCAAAGCCACCGCTCTGGGAGCCCTCGCAGACTCACCCCCCTGTGTCACCCACCACCGAGGGGCTCTCACCCAAATGTGCCAGACTACAAGACGTCCTGCTGCCTGGATGAGCCTGCATATGGCTGCAGGTGTACTGAGGGTGAGGGTGACCAGATGTGTGTGGACACCCTGTCCCAGGAGGATGGCTAAGGGACCTGAGTGTGGCCTGAAGAATGGTGCCTCCAGGGACCAAGGGCTGCCTCCACCTGCTGCAGCCTGGTGGGGACAGGGAACAGGGCTCCTGGAGGTCCACCCTGTGGCAGCAGGAGGACAGGCAGTGCCATGGAGAGGCGGGTCCTGGCCCTGATGGGGAACATGTGCCAACAGCTTTCCAGCAACAGGAGGCACGTGGGGGACGTCAGGATGCGTGAGGGGGCAGGACCTGCTGTTGACCAGATCTCCTGAGTGGTGGGGAGTGGAGACCCCTACCTGGCCTGAGGCCCTGACCATCTGCTTCTGGCTCTTAGTCTTCCCCTCTGTAGCTGTGTGACCCCAGATAAGTCCCTGACCCTCCCTGACCTTCCTTTCTTATCTCCCTGGTGGAGATACTGTGCACCTCCAGGAATCCCTGTGACCCAGGCTGATGGGAGAAAATAGAAATGAAAGTGCACCATAAACAGCCTTCCTCAGCAGAGTCACAAGGCCAAGCCCAGATTCAAGAGGCATAGAGATGATCCACCTTTTATTCTAAGGGGAACACTCAAGTCACATGGCCTAGAGCTTGAGTGCTAGAGAGAGTGAACAGTTGGGGCCATTAATGCAATTTTCTTCAAACAACATAAAGAGGGAAAGGACAACCCAGAGAAGGCAACATTTACAACCATGTAACCAGAGTACTCATTTGATATTTTACTTGTTTTTTGCTACACTCTTGTGGAAAACAGCACTTTTTACTGATCCAGCCCACTACTAATGAATATTTAGGTCGTTTCTAGTTTGAGGCTACAAAGACAAATGCTTCCAGGTGTCTTGGTACACGTGGGCCCACATTTCTGCTGCATGTGTGCCTGCCAGGGAGTGGAATTGGTTGGGATATGCACATTTTCATATCACGGGATATGCACGTTTTCACTTTAGGTAAATAATGCTGAACTCTTTCCCCAAACCCTTGTATCAATTTATACCCTCACCTGTAGTGTATGAGATTTCCAGTTGTTCTACATTCTAGACAACATTTGGTGAGGGATTTGAGTTGATCTCTGTATATGTTGTTAGGTAGAAACAAATCGTGCTTTAAAAAACACCATGGTAATCCAATGACCTCATGTCCTTTTATCAGAAAGACAGATGTGTCCCCACCTCCTTCTATCATTTATCAAGATCCTATAAACGTAGATCTAAGATTTTTATTATTTTGTATCAACAGTCTATATTTCTGTGAACCAATATAAATTATTTTAACCATATGATTTTTATAATATTTCTTGATATCTAGTACAGAAATACTTCCCATCTTTTTATTTCCTTCAAGAATTGTCTTGGTTATTCTTTGCTCTTTACATTTTTTCATTTGTTTTATTAAATCTTAGGTTACACACTACAAAATTTACCCTTCTGAGTCTATAATTCTGCTACTTTTATTTTTTTATTTTTTTTTATACTGGGAATTGAACCTAAGGCTGCTTTACCACTGACCTGCATCCTAGGTGTTTTTCTTTCTTCATTTTGAGATAGGGCCTCACTTGGTTGCTTAGTCTGGCCTTGAATTAGTTAATGATCCTCCTGCCTCAGCCTCCCAAGTTTATTGGATTACAGGTGTGCACCTCGACACCTGGCTATTAGTTCTGCTAGTTTTGACAAACACATATAGTCACATTAGGTTCTCACAATCCAGATACAGTTCCCAAATTAAAATAGTTCCCATGTTGGGCTGGGGCTGTCGCTTAGTGGTAGAGAGCTTGCCTAGCATGCACAGGTCCTGGGTTCAATGTGCCAGCACTGCAAAGAAACAATTCCCCTGTGAATCTCTGTAGTCCTCCCCTGTGTCTCTCCCTCCAGCCCCTGACATCCATGGTCTGTTTTCCAGAAGGCCATGTGAATGGAATCATGTAGTATGAATTCTTTTGAATCTGGTTTCCTTCCTTTATCACAAAATGTTTGATTTTCATCCATGTTATTGTTTATATCGGAAGTTTGTTCCATTTTATTGCTGAGAAGCATTTTACAGTATGGACATAACATGGTTTGCTTATCCATTTGATAGCTAAGGGACATTTGAATTGTTTCCAGATTGAGGTGATTACAAATAAAGCAACTATAAACATTTATGTAGAGGATTTTGTGTGAATATAAATTTCCATTTAACCTAGGATACCTAGGATTAGAATTATTGTTATGAGTATTTTTTAAATTCACAAGAAACTGCCAAAATTATTCCAACTTTGTGGCCACATTATGCATCTCCACTAGCCATATATATATAGAGAGAGTTCTAGAAACTGATATTTCTAAAAACTTGAAATTGTCAAGTTCTTTTTTCTTTTCTAATTATGCAGTAGTATTCCATTTTGATTTTAATTTCATTTTTCTAAAAAATGTTGATGTTCAATCTACTGATGTTCAACTATTTGAACATGTGGTGTTCATCTATTTGCCATCTGTATGTCATCTTCATTCAAAAGGTTTTCCCATTTTTATGGAATTATTATTTTATTGAATTTTGAAAGCTCTTTACATATTCTAGCTATAAGTCTTTTATAAGATATATGAAAACATATTTTGTACTGCTCTGTGGTTTGACTTTTAATCACCTCTTCCCAAGAATAGAAATATTAAATTTTAATAAAGTCTAATTTATCAAAATCTATTTTCCTTTAAGATCATAAGTTTCTTTTATAACAATTATTTTAGTACACACTTTGTCTGAAAAATTTTATTAAGAAATGCCTCAGGAGAATGGGAGAAAGGACAGAGGAGCAGGGCAGGGGAAGGGTCCCAGGGGAGCAGTCTCTGATGTCTTCTGCAGGTGGGGGCAGAGCAGACTCCTGATGTCCCCATAGGATGCAGAAGTGCTCTGGGCTGGAACCTGTGCAGAGAAACCTGAGGTGGTTGGCACATCTTCTCCTGCAGCTGTTCAGGGTCCACATGACCAATGCCCAGGCAAGATGTCAGGATCCACAGAGAGCAGGGTCCTCTGGTTGCCCCCTGGTTTTGTCTGGTCAGCTCTCCCCTTCATTGGGTCACACTTCATGAATCTGGCAGGTTTATGCAGTCTTACATTGGAGCCACCTTATTGCTGACACGGGGTATGCAACAGCACAGGTGTCACACACAGGTAGCAGTCCCCCCAGTTACCCGCTTCCAGAGCTTTCTACTTGCATGGATTTGCCCAGAGTTAGACTGGGAGGCTGATGCAGGTGTGGGGGTCCTTTCAGGCAGGAAGCAGAAGTGAACAGGAGGTTGGCTGGCCTCCTGACGCTCTTCTGCCCTGTTTGCCCTCCTCAGATAGCAGAGGAGTGCTAGCCATATGTAGAGGGGAAGGTGGGAAGGGCAGGCTCACGGGGGCTCCTCACTGGAAGGACAGGGGAGTGGGAAGGATCCAGGGAACGAGGGCGAGACTGAACCCTGGGAGGCACAGGCTTCCCCTGGAACACGGAGCCTGCCACTGGCTTTTCTGCTGCTGGAGCAGGAGATAGGTAGCCATGGCCGCACTGAACTTTCTCTTGGCCAGGGACACCCAGGTCTGGCATAGATCATAAGCCATATCAAACATTATGGTCAGTATTTCAGGGTCTGGGTGTTCAGGGAGTGCCTCATATGATCACGGGGTAATACTGCCCACCCTACATTCACACACTGCATACTCCAGGCAGCTTGAAGTTCTTTACTTTCTTAGAACCCACCCTGCCTTGCACTGGCCAGTCCCTCTGACAGAAACACTCTTCCTCACCAGGCTAACTTAAATTCATCTTTCAGGTTTGACCTATAGGACTTTTTGTCAGGACATTTCCTTATTTCCACTACTGACCTCTTCTCCCTTCAGTATTTCTCCCAAGATTGCTTATTTCCACCACCTTGTCTCCTGGTCTCTGGACTATAGGCACAAGGAGGGCATCAAGACTGGTCCATTGGCCTTGAGAAGTTGGGTCCCTGTAACGACTCATCAAATAAGATCACAAGGAAATGAGTGAAGTGCATTCATATGAGTGCATCCATTCACAAGAATGGGAAGCTAGATATGCAAACACATCCTCACACTGCTAGGACTGTTCATATGTGCAAGATTTGTGCATGTAGGTGTCCCTTCTGAGATATATGTACTGCACAGTAGGCATATGTGTTCAGGTATTGTGCTCACACATTTTTCCAGAAAGGTGTGCTGCAATGACATGCTTACAGACATGTATTATGACACTTGACACATATGCACAGGAATTGCATATGTATTATTTGTACACATGTATGGTCGTTTATACCCAAGCCTGGGAATTGGGCATGCTTATGTACATGGCTTATTAACATATATTCTGTGGGTTTATACACACAGACATGCTTTGCACGTGCTTGAGTCCATGCTTACAGACACATCCTCTAGCTTTATTTGTGCATCTAGGGATTAGACATTCTTCAGCACAAAGTTTACAAATCTGCACACAGAGAGTTTGCACCTGTGCCCTGGGATGAGGACTGCTCAAGGTCAGGGCTTCCACCATCTAGTTTGCATTCTCTCTGTAGAAGAAGGCAGTGCTATTCAACCATGCTTTCTACACTCGTGTTTGTACACCTGTGCCCATTTTGTATTGTGTTTGGTGTAGAGAAATATACTCTGATGGATTTCACAAAGCTCCTGTGTACCTAGGGGTATGCTGATTTGGCCCGCTGCAGGGGCATGGGCTCGGTCCCCGAGTACGGCAGGGTCAAGGTGGGGGTGAGCTGGGGAGACTCACAGTGTGGCATCACGGTAACCTCCTGCACATCCTGGCCCAGCGGGTTGTGCAGCATGCAGCGCACCGACAGTGGCTGATCCACGTGGCGCAGGCGCAGCGTGCTCACCACCTCATACTCCTGCTCCTCCGCCCAGTACGTCACATTAGTCTCCAATTGGCTTTCCTCCTGGGAACTGTTCCCCAGCGGTGTGGGCAGCAGCTCTAGTGGACACCTGTTTAAAGAGACTGGGATCGACTTGCAGCCTCACTCTTCTGCATAAGAGAAGACTGAGGCCAAAAGCGGACCGCGCTGCACAGTGGACAAGTGCATGTCCAGTTCCTGTGACAAGTTGCCTGGTCCTAAGCGGGTTCCTCCTGTGACTCCCTAGACTGATCAGCAGGTGGCGACCCCTTTCCAGAACCTAGAACCCTAGATCGCAAAATCCACTCCTCATTTTGACCACCAAGGTCACACACACAGTGTGTTGAGGTAGGGTCAGAACCTGAACTCAACCCTGCCTCTAGTCACTACACCACCATGAGCCCTAGTCAGAGGAACAGAGCATCTACTGGGTGAGTGAGGTCTTCCTGGGCACAGACCCTCCACTGTACTGGGCAGAGGACACTCCAGGGGTCAAGGCAAGGAAAAGGTACAATTTAGGTTGCAAAGCATCTCCAAGGAGATGATGGATTGGTCTCCTAGGATGTGGCTCTAGTCTGGAGCAATATGCAACAGGAAAGGGCAGACTAGGTGAGTTCCACCGAGTCCTTCTAGCCTGCTGTGGTACCCTAGGAGACTAGGGTCCAGAATCTGCTCACCTTTTGAGGTCTCTGCAGGTAGACCAGGTGACATTTGGCTGGCGCATGCCCCGGCCACAACAGCAGACTGTCTGCTCCCCGTTGGCAAGGTGACTCTCGCTCAGCTCCAGCACACAGACAGGGACTGCATGGGGGAAGGTGCAGGATCAGGAGCAAGGTGGGAAGGTGAAAATAGACCCTAAACAGGAGAGGCCCTCAGGGAGACCTGGCCCAGAGCCTCCCTGAGGGCGAGGGCTGCAGACCTCAGGTGAACACTCAATACCAGGAATCCCTTGGGGAAGCTGATGGAATCCTTATTTTGTTGGAGTTCATTTTAGTGGTTGCTTGATATTCATGATATGTGATGCTGATTTTTTATCTACAATGGAAAGGTTCAATTTTGTCTTTCAAAATGTTTATTTTTAGAAAGCTAATTGACAAAACATGAAGTCATTACTGCTGCAGTCTCATCTCTCAACTACAGCCATTATTTCAGAAAACATTGGCCAGGGTCTCTGTGGGATAAGGAAATGACAAAGAGGCACATAAAAAGAGAGAAAAAGCCAGGACTAGGTGGGACAATACCCTCTTATGGAGGATGAATGGCTCAGAGCTTGTACAACATATTTATTTTATAGGTTTCAGCAACCAATTATTTGTGGGAAATTTCAGCAAAGCAGGCAATCTGAAGGACGCAGGACTGCTGAGATATTAGGGTTATCTGGTTATGCTCAGAATCTCTATCCCCAGGAATGGTGTCTGAGCTCAAGGTCCTGAATGATGTAGCTCCCCAAGCCAGACGTCACCATAGCAACTCTCACCACTTTTATTCCATGTTGTACTGGAAGTTCTGGCCGGAGCAATCAGGAAGAAAAAGAAATAGAGGACATGCAAATTAAAAAAAGAAGAAGTAAAATGATGTCTATTCATAAAAGACATGATCTGATATATAGAAAAACCCTAAAGGATTCATAAAAATAAACAATTAGCGCTAATAAGTGAATACAGCAATGTTGCAGAATACAAGATCAACACTGAAAACTCAATCCTAAGTCTATATACTAGCAATAATCCAAAAAGGAATTTTAAATGCTTTTTTTCTTCCTCATTTTTGATTGGTGCATTATATGATATTGGTTGTTACCTATTCCTACTTGACACAACATAGCAATATCATTTGGCCAGTGTCACTCCACAGCGCTTCCCTGCAGCCATCCCGTGGTCCCTTTCCTCTACTGATCTCCCTATGACTTTTATGAGATCTGCTCCCACCTTTCTTTTCCTTTTTCCTCTCTAGCTTCCTCATATAAGAAAACACATTCAAGCTGGGCACGGTGACACATGCCTGTAATCCCAGCACTTGGGAGGCTGAGGCAGGAGGATCGCAAGTTCAAAGCCAGCCTCAGCAATGGCGAGGCACTTAGCAACTCAGTGAGACCCTGTCTCTAATAAAATACAAAAAAGGGCTGGGGATGTGGCCCAGTGGTCAAGTGCCCCTGAGTTCAATCCCTGGTACCAAAAAAAAAAAAAAAAAGAAAAAAAAAGAAAAAGAAAGTAAAGAAAAAACATTTAACACTTGGTCTTCTGTGTTCAACTTATTTTGCTTAATATAATAATCTCTGGTTCCATCCATTTTCCTGCAAGTGACATAATTTCATTTTTCTTTATGGCTGAATATAATTCCATTATGTACTCTCTCTGTTTTTGCCTTAGCAGTGGATGTCCATAGGTGGGATCTGGGGCACCACCTCTAGCCACTTCTACTTGAGGCCTGGTCATTACTTTGGACTTTTGTCTCTTCTATCCTTTGAATCAAGGTCTAGATGAAAATTGACTGTCGTTAAGTTGTGTGTGGAGCAAGGTGCAATGTCTTTTGATTGAGTTTAGTTCAGTAGAAGAGTCTCTACCCTGTGAACTTGTAGTGTCCCTGTAGTTTCCCAGCACCCTACAGAATAGAGAGAAACAAATAATAGCTACAGCCAATGCAAACAATATACAGCTTTAAAATAAATACATTGTTCCTTTAAGGACATCTACACCAAAAATGCCACCAAAAAAAAAAAAAAAAAAAAAAAACAGAAGTGGTGAGTCAGTAATTGCCAACAGTCAAAACAACAAGTAACCATGAAGTAGATCTGACATTAAAGCAAACAATAGGTGTCAATTATTTCATCCACACAAGTAATATTTACAACAGCATTAGCGGTGGGGGCAGGATTATATAAGCCATTTTGTTTTAAAAGATGGTAAAATGCAATTAAGTAAGAGAAAAGAAAATGTGACAGGAAGGTAGAAAAGAGTTTACAATTTCAAAAAGTGAAAAGGGAGCATGCAGAAGAGATGTAGCAGGTGATGGTTATGAGGCAGGGGGACAAGTAGGAGAAACAAAGTAAAGGGAGAGAGAAAGAATGATAGAATCTGGCTGTTAGCAAAAGAAGAAAAGAGAGAAAGAGAAACAAATGAAAACAATACAAAACAAAACTAAAATATACAAGCCCCATGTCCTATACCTCAAAAGCCAAGGCATGGAAAAATAACTACATTGATTAAAAAAAAAAAAAAAAGGAGAAGCAGAAGAGAAGAAGAAGAAACATACATGTATATATGTCCATGGATCAATCAACACAGCAAGAACACACACACACATACACACACACACACACAAAAGACAAAGTTTCTTCATGCATAAATGAAGAATCGTTTCCACTGAGGTGGTCAAAATAGTCAACTAGAATGAATTGGTCACTGTTGATGCCTTACTATCTTTCTTTGTGTTTCCTCTTGAGCTATGTACTGAGAGCAAATGCAAGGGCTGGGGCTTGTTTCTCCCTGCATAATTTGCTCCCTGAGCTTCCAGTTGGAGTGGCCCAAGTCTAAAGCTGCTTGAATTAATTCTCAGCTTCTCTTCCTACCAGTATGAGGTAGGATGGAATGGAATGTACCGTCAGTTTGTCTGCACAGACCAAATCAATGCATTCCCAGGATGGGACCACGCAGAGTTCTATGAGTGGAGTTCCTGCAAGTGGGACTTAGGCCTAATCAGGCCTCAGGGGCTTTGTTGTGTGGTATGTGCTCTGGAGAGATTAGACTGACACACTCCTAGGGCCTGGTGGTTGCTGATCTCTGTCAAGAGTCCAGATCTCAGAAGCCTCCCAAGAATTCTACTCATGGGGGATGGCAGCCCAATCCTTTACACACTCTACTGCCATGAACATATTCACACTCAACTGGTCAGATTTCTTAACAGCTTTGCTTGGTCACATGATTCAGCAGACTTAAAGGAGAAGAAAGCTGGGCTCCCCTTCCCTTTTCCAACTTGAGTCCCCCTGGGTGCAATCTTCCCTGTGCCTGTTTCATTCACCTTCTGCTGGGTACACTCTAGGCCACATGGTAAGGGCTTGCCTGGACAGTGTGGCACTGTTTGCTTTGATCTCCAGGCTCGGGAGCAATTGCAGCTGGAGCTCCCTCAAGAGGCTCCCGCCTTGGATCTTAACCCCGGTTGAGAGAGAGCCCTTTTCAAGCACCAGTGCACTGTGCAGCCTCCGGATCAGTTAGGTCAAGCTGCTTTTCAGATCTCATTTTTTCCATACTGAATCCGTCTGTTGTGTTTTTCTCTGTGTTCTCCCTCCCTCTGTGGTGAGCCAGACTCACTGATCCCCCTGCCACCACAGCTGCCTTGGCTCCGATGCAGTCTTCCTTCTTTGTTAATGTACCCACATTTCTGAGTCTCTAAGACACTCTGACTATACAATATTTAAGTTTAGTGAAATCCCTCTTTCACTGACCTCATTGAGAAACAATAATCCTGCTGCTTGAATCCTGAGCCTTGGAGTGACTAGGAATGCAGCCTTCCTCTAATCCACCATTTTGAATCCTCCCCTAAAAGGAAATTAAGAATATAATTCTGATTGGTAATAACATCAAGAAGAATAAAATATTTGGTGTGCTCTGGAGAGATTAGATCGACACACTCCTTTAATTCATAAAGGCATTTTGTTGGGCTGGGAGCAGCGCACGCCTGTTAATCCCAGCACTTGGGAGGCTGAGGAAGGAGGATTGCAAGTTCAAAGCCAGCCTCAGCAATGGCAAGGCACTTAGCAACTCAGTGAGACCCTGTCTCTAATAAAATACAAAAAAGGGCTGGGGTGGGGATGTGGCCCAGTGGTCCAGTGCCCCTGTGTTCAATCCCTGGTACAAAAAACAAACAAAAAAAAAACATAAAGGCATTTTGTTTTCAAGGATTTGTAATACTCCCAAAGTGATCTACAGATTCAAGGCAATCCCAATCAAAATCCTACTGGTCATTTTTTGCTAAAATGGAAAAGCTGATTTTCAAATTCATATGGAATTTCAAGGGAGGCTGAATAATCAAATATCTCTAAATACATCTACATTATATATCTCTCTATATAGATGTTGAATGGAATGTAACTGGCAACATCTTGTACACTTCATGAACAAAAAGTCACACAATTTAATTTAAAAATGGACAAAAATTTGAATAGACATTTTTCTAGAGAAGACATAGAAATGATCAACATTACATGGAAAGATACTAAACATCATTAATCACTAGGGAATTGAAAACCAAAACCGCAATGAAAGATAACATCATATTTACTAGGTTGGTCATAATTTTTAAAAATCATAAAATAACAAGTATTGGAGAAGATATGGAAAAAAGCTGGAACACTGGCACTTTGCTGGTAGAAATGTAAAATGGTGCAGCTGCTCTGGTAATTGGTTGGATGGTTTGTCAAAAGAATCCCAGTGACTGGAGAAGCTGAAGCCAAGTTTGAGACTAGCCTCGCCACATAGCAAGACCCTGTCCCAAAATAAAAACTAAAAAACGCCAGGGTGTAGCTCAGTGGTAGAGCACCCCAGGTTTAATTCCCAGTACCACAGCAAACAAACAGACTAAAATAAACTTCCAGAACAAGATGGCTTAGCTGGAAAATTCTATCTACAAGCAAGAATCAGATAATATGAATTCCACACAGATTTGTTCAGAATAAAGAATAAGAGAGAATACTTTCCAACTCATTGTATGATACAAGCACTGTCCTGATATAGCCACACAAGGACATCACAAGAAAATAAAGTTATACACCAAGATCCTTCATAAACCTAGTTGTAAATATTCTGAACAAAATGTGAAGAAATGCAATCCAGGAATATACAAAAAGGTCACTACATCAGGTCCAAGTGGTATTTATTATAGGAATTAAAGGTAGGTTCAACATGCAAAAATCAAGCAATGTTATTTACCATATCAACAGGATAGAGAGAAAAAATATGAGCGACACAATAGATGCAGAAAAAATGTTTTGAAAACACTGGATGTCTGTTATGGGTTGCATCTGGATTGTGCCCCAAAGTCTCATGCGGTGAAGGCTTGGTTTTCGTTGTAGCAATGTTCAGAGGTGCAGGCTGTGAGAGGTAGGCCTTGAGCAAAGGGAGTGAGGCATGCTCTTGGGGTCTGTTCCTTGTCCCTAACCCCTTCTTCCCTCTCTCCTTGCTTCCTGCCCTCAATGAGATGAACAGCTCTGCCCCACCATGTCCTGTCTGCCATGATGCTCTGCCTCATCACAGACCCACAGCAATGGAGCCAGCAGACCACACACTGAGTCTTTCCTCCTCTTAAGTTATTTATGTCATATATTTTTGTCAAAGATGAGATGATGACTGACACAATATCCATTTCTGATAAAAACTCTCAGCAAACTGGAAGTTGTAAAAAATGAGCTCAATGAGATAAAATTCATCTGCAAAAAGCCTACAGTTGGCATTATGTTTGATGGCAAAAGACTGAAAGCTTTCCCTCTAAGATAGAAACATGGTCAGAATGTCTGTTCTCTTCTTCCACGTTCTGCTGGGGACCCTAGATAGAAAAAGAAATAAAAGGCATACAAATTTAAAAAGAAGGGGAAAAACTATCCCTATTTGGAGGAAAATAGTTGTCTTTATAGATAACTCAATAAAATAAACCCTATAAAAACATACTTGAACCAAAAATGAAGTTTAATAAGATCATAGGCTAAGAGACAAATATATGAAAATAAATTAAAGCTGAAATGTATCTTTTCAAAGTTTTATTACAAATACAGACATGGTGGCATATGCCTATATTAATCCCAGCAACTCAGGAGGGAGGATAGCAAGTTCAAGGTTAGCCTTGACAAATTAGCAGGAACTTGTCTCAAAATAAAAAGCAAATAGGGCAGGGATTAAGCTGAGTGTTAGGACACTATTGGTTCAATCCCTACTATACTCCCTCAAAAAAAAAAAAAAAAAAGAAAGAAAGAAAGAAAAAAAAAAAAACCCAAAGTATTGTTTATATTAACACTAAAAAAATCCATGAAATACTTAGACATAAATCTTACTAAATATGTGCAACATCTGCATATAATGTAAAAAAAGCTGAGGAAAGAAATTGAAGAACAAAGTTAATAATAGTATGATCTACTTGAGGTTTATGGAATGGAAGGCTTGATATTGCTAAGTATGTCAATTCTCTGCACATTGATCTATAGATTCAACAAAATTCCAATCAAATTTCCTGCAGAAATAAAAATTTTGTGTAGTGGTAATTGACAAGTTGGTTTAACTTTTTTTCTTCATAGACATGTGAAAGAACAAGAATAGCCAAACAATTTTGGAAGGGAAGAACAAAATTGAAAGACTGATAGTATTGGGCTACAGATTCCTAGAAGGCTGCCGCATGGTCCTGGAGGAAGGACACACACGCACGGCAGTGGAGCAGAGCAGAGCCCAGGAATAGACCACCTGTGTGTGGTCACTTGATTCTTGCTAAAGGTGTAAAGACAATGCAAGGAAGAAAAGACTGTCTTTCCAAAAAAGAGCGTGGGAACAATTGAGTATCTATATACAAAGAAAAAAAAAAAAAGCTTGAAAATCCTTGATCTATACATTAAACCCTATAGTAATATTATCTCTCAGTGGATTCATGACTGAAAATGTAAAATTATACAACTCCTACAATAAAGAAAGAAAATCTTTCTTACCTTGTGACCTGGAGGGTTAGGATAAGAGTTCTTAAAGAAATACTAAAGAAGATCCTATGGCTCTGCTTACTGAACATCACGTGAGCCCCTTCCCTCTGCCACACTCTTCCACCATGAGGTCCTGCCTCACCTCGAGCCCCAAGGAATGGAGCCAGCTGACCACGAACTGAGACCTCTGAAACCATTTCTAATGAGAAATCTGGTGAGGATCCTATGGGGAAATTATGATAGACCCTTCCTCCCTCTCAACACCAGGGATGTTAACAGTGTGCTCTGCAATGTCTTGGAAAAGAGCATTTTGGTATAGTATCACTATGTGGTGAGCTGCTCTCATCCTTTAGACACCAATTATTTGGAAGAAAAAGGAACAGAATACCTCAAGTGTAGATATGATGAGGTCTTCCAAAGCCCAAAGTTATTAAAAATTTGTGTAGACTTTCAATGATAAGTCCATTGAATCACTGTACAAATTTTAATTTTTAAACAGGTAAATATCAGTCTCAAAAAAAAGAGTCAATATAAACCATATCCCATAGCTAAATTGTGGAACCAACATAGATGCCCTTCAGTACATGGATGGATAAAGAAAATGTGGTATATGTACACAATGGAATATTATTCAGCATTAAAAAAGAATAAAATCATGGCATTTGCAGGCAAATGGATAGAGCTTGAGAATATATTGCTAAGTGAAATTAGCCAATCCCAAAAAAACAAACGCTGAATGGTTTCTCTGATTTAAGGATGCTGATTCAAAATATGTAGCGGGGGGCAGGGGCAGGGGACGGGAGGATTAGATGAACTCTAGATAGGGCAAAGGGAAAAAGGGGAGGGAGGGGAAGGGATGGGTATGGGGATACAAGAGACAGTGGAATGCGAAGGTCATCATTACCCTAAGTACATGTATGAAGACACGTATGATGTGACTCTACTTTGTGTACCACCAGAGATATGAAAAACTGTGCTCTATATGTGTACTATGAATTGTAATGCATTCTGTTGTCATATATAACAAATTAAAATTATATATAACAAATTTTAAAAATTATATATAACAAATTAAAAAAAACATGGTTGCTATTTTTAAAATGCCAATCTCTGTGATAAGGGATAAACAATAAATAATATAAAATAATGAAAAAAACACATTAGAAATGAGCAGTAGGCACAATCTAATAATTATTTTTACCATCTGGGAAATCTTGGACATTGGGGTGGGGGTCGTTGAGGAGCAAATAAACCAAAATCAAGCAGAAGAAAGAATTAATGAAGATCAGAGCAGAGATTCATTTTATTGAAAATAGAGACAATGGAAGAAATCAGTGAGACAAAGAGCTGCTTGCTTGAAATGAACAAGACAAGTCACAAATTTTTAATAGCATCAATGAAGGAAAGAAGAGACAATTTTTCAATATTGAGTATTAAATGGAATGTTAATTTTGACAGGCCCTGAAGACATCAACAGCTTAATAAGGAAATAGTGTCCTCTTCCTCCCCTGCAAAGGGTTCATGTATTGGCAGCTTAGTCCTCAGTGTGGTGGTGTTGGCCAGTAGAACTTAAAGAGGTGGACCAAGTGAAAGGTTATTGGGTCATGGGCATCAGGACTTGGCAAAAACCATACCCACTAAAGATATGTGCTTCATTGATGAGCCCAGGAAGTCAGATGATTGAATGGGTGGGTGTAGGAACATCATATTAAAAAATTCAACACCTATGGATAAAAGCTGTTAGAAAAATTGGAATAGGGCAAGTTATGGCTTAAATGATATCTCTCAGAGCATTTGTATAGGTTCTAATCCTGCACCTAGGAATAAGGCCTTTTTTCAGAAATGGCGATAGTATGATGTAATTACCTATGATGGGGTCATGAGGGAGTCGGGCAAGGTGTTGTTCAGTGGGACATGAGACCTGACAAGGAGAGGAGGGTGGGCTGCTGGTTCAGTGGCACTTTTGCCCTTATAAGGAAAGCTGGGTGGGCTACTCATTCAGTGGGCCTTGTGTCCTTAGAGGAGAGCAGAAAAAAGCCCCTAATTCACTGTTCCTTGTGTCCACTAATGATTATCTTCATCCTATCTAATTGACATTTTACATGAAATACTTGAATTTCCACCCCTTTGATTTTAGAGATGTCCTAGGGGTATGTCTGTGCAGGTCTCCTGGGCAAAACCAGACCTATTTGTGAAATGAAATTATAAAAATGTTGTGGTGAGAAACCAGTGCCTGGGTGAGTTCCCTTCCCCTCTTTCAGCCTTTCTCTAGGAAGCCTGACTGACCAGGGGTCCCTACCTTTTGGATCCTAGATAACTCCCCTGCCCACCCCCAGTCTGACTCCTCCTCTTTGAAGTGTAAACATACATGTGCAGGCTCAGGGCCCAAGGCTAGCGATTTAT
The DNA here is from genome assembly GCA_025594165.1 of Tamias sibiricus. Lineage (NCBI taxonomy): Eukaryota > Metazoa > Chordata > Mammalia > Rodentia > Sciuridae > Tamias > Tamias sibiricus. Next base: position 61,739,516 of record CM046662.1, read on the forward strand.
CCAAAGCCTTGTAAGAGGAGCCAGTCCTTCCCCTTATCACACTCTGCTTCCCACTAAAAACCACTTGCACGATCGTATATCAGGTCAACTAAAAATTTATGACACTAAATAGCCTAAAAATACTGTAAAAAAAAAAAAAAAAAAAAAAAAAAAACCTGTGGATAGGGGCTCAGAATTTGGAGTTTTGTTTTCCCTGGGGGCCTACTGGCATAAAATAAAGTTTAGAGTTCTCTTCCTCGACAGCTGCTTGCTGCTTCTAGACCAGTTTCCCTCAGCATCAGTACCAGAAAATGATGTCCTTGTACATTTCTACCCTTCCCCCTCTGTTATTGGTGTCACCTTGTAATGCATATGCATTGTGTGTAGGAATGTATATAGGCATTATGAGAAACCTCCCCCCACACACACACAAGGACTTTATTGAGTGGTCGATTGTGTCTTAGGGAACAGAGCATTTAGTTCTAGTATCACCATGTGAGTGAGGTGCTGCCATCCTTTAAACACCAGTTATCCAAAGTTGGAGGACAGAATGAATTGAATACCTTGAGTATAGATATGCTGTGGTCTTTCAAAACCAAAACTTATTACAGATTTTTAGACTGAAAATGAAAAGTACATTGAACTTCTGCACAAATATTAATTCCTAAACAAGTAAACAGCAGTCTCCATAACCCACTAAAGCAAAACATGTCTGGAGTCTATCCTTATTCTTATTCTGAAAATGGAAGAAGTTATGGAGGCCCCAAAGGGAGATGACCACTGGGAGTTAAGGCCAGGCATGACTGGGTTATTACTTGCTCTGATGTCAAAAGGAGTCATTGAGTACATTTCAAAGTGCAGGTAGATAAGAGAGAGGCTGTGTCTGGGTTTTGTCCACAAGCACAGGAAGCTCTTGGTGGTGACCTGTCGGACTCCCAGATAGTTAGTGCGTTTGGTGGTTGGTTGTTGGTAGTTATAGGTGGTCGTGTTTGGATATTGGTTCTTTGATTTGGGTTTGTTGTTTTGTCTTGTTTTTGTTTTTGATTTGGGTTTGTTATTTTGATCTGGGTTTTTTTGTTTGTTTGTTTGTTTTGTTTTTAGCTAGCATACGTAGTTGGTGTTCCTAAGCAGGATGTATAGTCAGAGTAGTGAGGGTAGTGTCGTGTTGCAGGGGCCCAGCTCCTGCCAGAAGACAGTCCTGAGGGACCAGTATGAGGTCCTGAGGGACATTGGGCATGGCAGGTTTGGCCAGATCAAACAAGCCGGCCATCGCAGCACTGGGGCAGAGGTGTCAGTGAAAGTCCTGCAGAAGAAAGGGCAGAAGTTCCTGGTCCTCTTCAAACCAGATATGATGAGGAGCCTAAAGCATTCCAATATGATCCAGTTATTTTAGGTCATTGAGACCCACAGAAATATCTACATGGTGATGGAGTATGCAGTTGGGGGCCAGCTATTGGACCACATCCCATGAGGTGGCATGCAGGAAGAAGAGGTGTGCAGACTGTTCCTGGAGGTAGTGTGTGCCTTGGCCTACTGCCATGACAAGGGCATCGTGCACCAAGACAAGAAGCCAGAGGACATCATGGTGGATGCCAGAGGCCACACCTTCCCTGGGCCTCAGTCATGTGGACTCTGAACAGCTGCAGGAGAAGATGTGCCAACCCCCTCAGGTTTCTCTGCACAGGCTCCAGCCCAGAGCACTTCTGCATCCACCAGGACATCAGGAGTCTGCTCTGCCCCCTCCTGCAGAAGACATCAGAGACTGCTCCCCTGGGACTATTCCCTTGCCCTGCTCCTCTGTCCTTTCTCCCATTCTCCTCAGATGTTTCTGAATAAATTTGTTTCAGACAAATTGTGGAAAAGAATTATTGTTCAAAATAAACCTTTATAGTGGCCTGTTTGTAATCACCTCAATTGGGAAGCAATTTAATTGTCATTTAGCTGTCGAATGGTTAAGCAAACCATCCATACTATAAAATTCTTCTCAGCAATAAAATGGAACAAACTTCTGATATAATCAATAATATGGATGAAAATCAAATACTTTATGCTAAAGGAAAGAAACTAGATTCAAAAGGATTCATAGTACATGATTCCATTCATATGACATTCTGGAAAAAAGTCAGAAAAAGGACCATTTGGATGCGGGGGGCTGGAGGTGGAGAAACCAGAGTAGACTACAAAGATTCACTGGGAAATTGTTTCTTTGCAGTGCTGGCACATTGAACCCAAGACCTCGTGCATGCTAGGCAAGGTCTCCACCACTAAGCTACAGCCCCAGCTTAACAGGGGAACTGTTTTGGTTAGGAAACTGTATCTGGATTGTGATAACCTAACACAGCTGAACATTTTTGTCAAAAGTAGCATAACTGATAGGATTACAGGTACACACATGTAATCCCAGAAACTTGGGAGACTGAGGCAGGAGGATCACTAAGTCAAGGCCAGTCTCAGCAACTTTGTGGGGCCCTAAGCAACTTAGTGAGACCCTGTCTCAAAACAAAAAATCAAAAGGCCTGGGATGTAGGTTAGTGATAAAGCAACCCCTGAGGGTTTTAATTCCCATGACAAAAAAAAAAAAAAAAAAAAATGTGGCAGAACTATAGACTCAAAAGAGTGAATTATGTAGTATGTAAATGAAACATTAATAAAACAAATGGAAAAATGTAAAGAGCCAAGAATAACTACTATTACTATTTTTTCCAAAAGCCTTTTCACAGCAACCATTAAAAGAGGCATCTTCTATATTTACTGATGGGTCTTCTAATGGTATTGCAGTTACTATTATAGATAATAATAGCCTATTGTTCAGCAAACTAAGGAAACATCAGCTCAAAGAACAGAATTAGTTGCTATAATTACTGCCTTTGAACAGGCTCCACAAACATTTAATTTATATACAGATTTCCAATATACTGTTAATTTATTTCCTGCAACTGAAACTTCTAACTTATCCTCTCATTCTTCTATTGTTGCTAAATTAATTACCCTGCAGCAATTGATTCATAAAAGAGTTAATAAATTTTTTATTGGACACATTCGAGGACATTCAAATTTACCTGGTCCTTTGGCAAAAGGAAATATGATGGCTGATGCTTTAACTAAACAAGTTTTTAATGTTCTAGATTTAGCAACTCAAGATCATAAACTTCATCATCAAAATTCTGTTGTCTTAAAAACTCAATTTCATATAACTAAAGAACAAGCTAGACAAATTGTAAAACAATGTCATACTTGTCCAACATTTTTTAATTCTCCTCAGATGGCAGTTAATCCCAGAGGATTATTACCTAATAAAATTTGGCAGATGGACGTTACTCATATACCTGATTTTGGAAAATTATCCTTTGTACATGCTACTGTGGACACTTGTTCTCATGTTATTTTTGCCACTGCTCGTACTGGTGAGGCATATAAGGATGTGGTGCAACATCTCTGCATTTTTTGCCTATATGGGAATGCCTTTGCATATAAAAACAGACAATGGGCCTGCATATGTTTCTAAAGCTTTATAAAAAATGTGTTCAATTTTAAATATTGCTCATACTACAGGAATTCTTTATAATCCTCAAGGACAGGCTATTGTTGAAAGAGCTCATCAAACTTTAAAGGCCCAAATAGCAAAATTAAGAAATGGAGAATTTTCTTATAGTTCTCCTCATCATCTTTTACAGCATGCTCTTTTTGTAATTAATCATTTAAATGTGAATGATTCAAAATTGACTCCTATGCAAAGGCATTGGTCTGAAACTGCCCTGACCAAAAAACCACTTGTGAAGTGGAAAGACTTGCTTACAGGACAATGGAAGGGACCTGATGTCCTTTTAACATCCGGTCAAGGCTATGCTTGTGTGTTCCCACAGGACTTGTCTGCACCTATCTGGATACCTGATTGATTGATTAGACATCATGACTCATCTTCGCCACAGACGGAGATTCGACCCCCTTCGCCGGCCTCCGGCACAGCTACAAAGGAACCAGACCCAGGATGAGCAGCTTGCAGAAGATTTATCTAAACTTCATCTTCATTCTTCTTTTCGACAAGCAAAGTCTACAGTTGAGACATCTCTACCAACTTGGGGTCAAATAAAACGATTGACAAATAAAGCTCAAATCATAGTGTCAGGGCAAGGTATTGGTCCTACCCCTGAGACTGTGTTTGTTGCAATTCTTGCTCTTCTCTCTTGTCAGGTACAAATGGTTTTTAGCTAATCAATCTTATTGGGCTTATTTTCCTGATCCTCCCTTATTACGGGTGACTGGATGGGATAGGTTAAATGTTAAGGTTTTTACTAATCAGCCTAAATTACTTGGAGGAGTTCCAAACTCCCCTATATCTCATAAACAATCTCATAATGTTACATTTTTTCGATTAAGTGAAGAGACTCCTATTTGCTTTACTACAAATAAAGTCATCCCTTCAGGATGCTTGTCTATTACATATAGACAATTTACCACACATAGCCCACCCGGATTGCCAGGCATGGATAAACAAAAAAAGAATCTCTGGTTGCTAAAAATGATGATATTATATGGTTTTCCTCATCATAACTATTCAATACCTATACCTAATGCTTTAGATCCATGTGAATTAGAATATTCCTCTCTTACTCTCAAAGATTATTACTGGCGTTCTTTAATAGATCCTTGGGAAGAGTTTCCTCATTGGTTTTCCTGTGCTTTTACAAATAGCATCCTTTATTTTAGTCCTGTTGATTCTGATGTAATTATTTATGATTGGTCTGTTTCATCTCCTAAATTTGATAATAGATTGTATATTGAACTCGATAAAGACCATTTCAATATTACTGAAGGAATAATAGCAGATCTACCAATTAAAAGATGGTTTAGTCCTGGATGGGTAACTCCTATTTATATACGTAAATTTCCTAATGGTAAATCTTTCTATTTTCCAGATTTGTTTAGACTTACAGCTGCTACTGATATGTTGTATCTTATCAGACCAGGAAAAACTTCTCAGCCTTTTACTGTAAGGGCTTGTATAAATGCTCCTCATGCTATTCTTATAGGAAATAAAGATATCTTAAAAATTGTTAAAAATAATTCTATCTATAAAGTAGGCTGTGTTAATTGTATTTTAACAAATTGCTTACATCCTGGTCTTTTTGAAAATTATACAACTTTTGTCATAGTTCATCAGCCTTCTTATGTTATGATCCCAGTTAAGTTAGAAGAAGATTGGTATGACAATGAAGAAGTACAGATTTTTAAGAAACTTAATGAATTAATTAGGCCAAAAAGATTTGTGGCTGCTTTAATGTTTGGGATAACTGCTTTAATAGGAATAATTTCTTCTATTACTATTTCTACTACTGCCTTAGTTAAAGAAATACATACTGCTAATCATGTTAATCAATTGTCTTATAATGTTTCCTTAGCCTTAGCTATACAAGAAAAGATAGATAAAAAGTTAGAGACTAGGGTTAATGCTTTAGAAGAAGCTTTGTTATATGTAGGTAATCAAATTCAAAATATTAAGACCCAATTAATTACCAAATGTCATGTGTCTTATAAATGGATTTGTGTAACTCCCTTAAAATATAATTCTTCTCAACATGAATGGAATGAGGTCCAAGCTCATTTATTAGGCATCTGGAATTCTACAAAAATGGCACCTGATATTAATAGTTTACAAAAGCAAATTACAGGCATAAGTAAAACATATTTAACAACAGATTCCACTACAGGGCTTGCAGAAGAACTTTTTTATAATCTACATAAGGCTATTTCCACCAGTAATTCTTGGTCATATATAATTAATATCAGATTAGGAGTTATATTTTTAATTCTTGTCTGTCTTATTCTTCCAGTCCTCTTCAGAGTCGTCCATAAGTCAATCAGATCTATCAGCATCCAACTTGAATATCTCAAATTAAAAAATAAAAAAGGGGGGAAATGCTGCGCCCCTCCCATGACCAGGGATTAAGCAAGGCTTTCCCTAGGTGGATGATGCAAGGCATTCGTCCTCTGGGGGAGCGCAGTATAAATATGGGAATAATTTAGTTTAAAAAATTTTATAATCTCAGAAGATAAGTTACTCTGTATAGATTGTAGTGCAGAATCTTCTGTAAAGCCCACTCTGATACAAATAGAGACATCCTCAGAATAGCCATCTCTAAAAGAAGTTTTTCTCAACAGAAACAACTCTAGTAAAGTCCTTCAAAAAGATTTGCATTAAATATTAACAAAACATATGTTATTTATATCTCAGGTCACTACCCTTTCTACTTCTCAGGGTATGCATGTTAATAAGAAACACAGAGAGAACTGCTAAATATAAAAATGGACACAATAAAAAAAAACAAATGTTTCTCTAACCCTAATGGGAACATGAGGATCAGTATATCTAATTGAAGGATTGGGACCAACTCCCACGTTGTCTCTTTGATCATGGACATATGACTTTGTTCTTGATACAGTATATGGAGTCAATATTTAATAGATCAGCTTTTGGGCGAAACATAAAATAAAAATAGAAGCTTTGTTCTTAGTATCATTTCTTTCTGCTTTCTGCTTTGTAATTACAAACCACTGTCAATTTGCCAGAAAAATTCTTATAAAGCTTTGGTAACTTTCAGTAAAGATTAGATTCAGCACTTGCACTCTTGTGTCTGTCTCTCCATTGTGCCGACTCTTCGCCAACCAATCATCCCTTGAGATATCTTGTCGAAGCTGGCCTTCGACAAATAACCAGGACAATTTTGAAGAAAATAAAAAATAGCAAGTATTTCTCTACTAGATATCAAGAAATACTATACAAATGATGTGATTGAAATATTTTATATTGGTTCACAGAAAAATGGGCAATTGATACAAAATTAAGAACTTCACAACAGATCTGTATATATAGGATATTGATAAATGATTAATGGGGGTGTCAATGTGTCTGTCTTTCCAGTAATAGGACACGAGATCATTGGTTTACTATGGTATTTTTTAAAGTACAATTAATTTCTGCCTAACAACATACACAGAGATCAACTCCCTCACCAAATATTGTCTAGAATGTGGAACAGCAGGAAATCTCATACACTGCTGGTGAGGGTATAAATTGATACAAATGTTTAGGGAAAGAGTTTAATATCATAAACCAAAAGTGAAAATGTGCCTATCCCATGAAATGAAAATGGGCATATCCCACTCAATTCCACTCCCTGGCAGGCACACGTGCAACAGAAATGTGAGCCCACATGCAACAAGACACCTGGCAGCATTTGTCATTGTAGCCCCAAGCTAAAACAACCTGAATATTTATTAATTATGGACTGGATCAGTAAAAAGTGCTGTTTTCTACAATAGTGTGGCATAAAACAAGGGAATGAATAAAATAAAAAACGGGTGTTATGGTTACATGGTGGCAAACCTGTCCCATTCTCTGGGTTGTCTTTTCCCTCCTTATGGTGTCTGAAGAAACTTGCATTCATGGCCCCAATTTTTCACTCTTTCCAGCAGTCAAGCTCTTGGTCAGGTGACTTGGCAGTTCCCCTTAGAATAAAAGGTGGAATTATCTCTCTGCCTCTTGAATCTGGGCTTGACAGTTTGGCTTTCTTTGGCCAATAGAATGAGATGGAGACGAGAAGGGGACAGTTCTGCGTGTAGGCCTGAAGAGACATTGTGTGGATTTTCTTCCCTTCTTCTCCCCACTGCCCCGCCCCTTGGCTTCTTATGTTTCTAACATCACTCTGAGAAAGACATGCCCAGGTGCCCAGTATGGCTACGGTGTCCCAGCCCCACCCAGAGCACTCTGTAGTTGCCCCGTGGAGGCATGACTGAGCCCTACTAACCCACCACCTCAGCTGAAGAGCTGAATGTCACAGACATGGAGAACTCCTTGCTCACTGGGACATGACACTGAGGTTTTGTGGGGTTGTACATCTGCTATGCAACAAAAGCCACCTGTGAGCTGGGGCAAGGATGAGGTCCATGGAGGGTTGGGTTGTGCCCAGCAGAGGCAGGGAAGAGGGGCTTCTGGAAAGAAATGAACAGCAAGGGCAAGCAGTAATCCCCCTAGTGGGCCAGGAACAGTCATGGGACCCAGGTGGGGTGGTGGGGCCCCCATCCCTTACCACCCTTTTTGCTTTTTTTTTTTTTTTTTTTGTGTGTGTGTGTGTGTGACACCAGTGCTCACTGTGAGATGTCTGTCCATAAAGAGGGATAGAGTGCCCCAAACTAGAAGCTCCCCCAAGCCCTTCTCCCACCCATAGCCCATTCCCAGCAGCAACCACAAGTTTTGTGTCCACTTCCCAATGTTTGCCTGTGTCTACAGGACATCCATTCCTCCCTCCATCCTTCATGGCTTTAAAAAATAATGGCATAAGCTATTATTATATTGGGGTTTGAGCTTCATTGCTTAACAACACATCTTAGAAACCTTTCCAAGTCAGCACACAGAGATCTACCTTGTTTGTGAAATGGCTGCATTGGTATCCCATATGAAGGGACCGTCACTTACCTCTCCATTCCTCTAAGCATGGACACTTTAGTTCCCTCTGACTTTTCTCTGTTGTGAACCTCGCTGCACATGAGCTTTTGGGCTCATGGGCAGTCATTAGATCAGGATCCATTCCTAGCAGAGAGATGGAAGGTCAAAGGGTAGGTCCTGAAAACCATGGAGATACTGTTCAGCTGTGCCCTGACAACACCCTTGTGGACATGCACCCCCAGAAGGTGTGTGGGAAACCCCACACCACTGCATTCTTGTTGGCATTGAATATTTTTTGGTATCTTGAAATTTTCCCCAGGTCTGGGGGTGTAGCTCAGTGGTTAAGCCTTTGCCCCAAATGCATGCGTGTGGCCCTGGGTTCACCCCAGTGCCCCAAAAGCAGCATCAACATTTCCCAGCCTGCTAGAAACAGATGTAAGTTCACTGATGTTTTAAATGTGAGACTTCCTGGATTAGTGGTAAAATGAATTTTTTTTTCATTTTTATTGTCTATTGGACAATATACTTTGTCCATTTTTCATTTTTTAAATTGATTTTTCAGGCAGTTTAACTGTTAATTCTATTATCAGGAAATTTGAATCTTTTTCCCCCAGCCTGCCACTTCTCTTTTATGGTTCTTCTGGTGTCTTTATTCCCACAGAAGGTTCTACTTTGTGTGTAGTCCAATCTGTGGTCTTTTCATTTCTGGCTTCTGGGTTCCATGTCCTGCTGAGGAAGGCAGAGCCATTTATTGATTACGGTGCACTTTCATTTCCATTTTCTCATATCTGCCCCGTTCAAGGGGGATTGGCAAATCGCACAGTATCTCTACGGTAGAGATAATGAAAGGAAGGTCGGGGAGGGTCAGGGACTTATCTGGGGTCACACAGCTACTTAGGGGAAGACTAAGAGCCAGAAGCAGATGGTCAGGGCCTCAGGCCAGGTAGGGGTCTCCACTCCCCACCACTCAGGAGATCTGGTCAACAGCAGGTCCTGCCCCCTCACGCATCCTGACGTCCCCCACGTGCCTCCTGTTGCTGGAAAGCTGTTGGCACATGTTCCCCATCAGGGCCAGGACCCGCCTCTCCATGGCACTGCCTGTGCTCCTGCTGCCACAGGGTGGACCTCCAGGAGCCCTGTTCCCTGTCCCCACCAGGCTGCAGCAGGTGGAGGCAGCCCCTTGGTCCCTGGAGGCACCATTCTTCAGGCCACACTCAGGTCCCTTAGCCATCCTCCTGGGACAGGGTGTCCACACACATCTGGTCACCCTCACCCTCAGTACACCTGCAGCCATATGCAGGCTCATCCAGGCAGCAGGACGTCTTGTAGTCTGGCACATTTGGGTGAGAGCCCCTTGGTGGTGGGTGACACAGGGGGGTGAGTCTGCGAGGGCTCCCAGAGCAGTGGCTTTGGAGCTGGCCTTCAAGATGCAAGAGGGCGACGAGGGTGAAAAATGGGCACACATGTACAAACCCAAGTGTAGAAACCATGGTTTGAGTAGCACAGTCTGCTTCTACACAGGTAACGTAAACTGCCTGTTAGAAGCCCTGACCCTGAGCGGCCCTCATCCCAGGACACACGTGCAAACTCTCTTGTAAACTTTGTGTTGAAGGATGCCTAATCGCCAGATACACAGAAAGTTAGAGTATATGTCTGTAAGCGTGGACTCACGCATGCATAAAGCTTATCTGTGTCTGTAAATCCACAGAATATATGCTTATAAGCCATGTACACAAGCATGCCTAATTCCCAGGCTTGTGTATAAACCCCCACACATGTGTACAAATAATACATGTGCAATTCCTGTGCATATGTGTCAAGTGTCACAGTGCATGTCTGTAAGCATGTCATTGCAGCACACCTCTCTGGAAAAATGTGTGAACACAGTACCTGAACACATATGCTTGCTGTACAGCGCATATATCTTAGAAAGTACACCTACAGTCCTAGTGGTGCACAGATGTGTTTGCAGTCTAGCTGCCCATCGTGTATGCATGCACTTGTATGGATGCTCTTCTGTCATTCACCTGTTCTCTTATTCAATAACAAGTTGTGTGGACCCAACTTCTCAAGGCCGATGGATCAGCCTTGCCTGCTGTCCTAGGGCCTGTGGTCCAAAGGAGGGGTGGCGGGCAGAAATAAGCAATTCCACTTGGGATCACCACTTTGGGGCAAAAGCCTGGAGGGAGAAGGGCCAGCTGTGGGACTGAAAAAATGTCCTGGGATAAAAGTCCTTTAGGTCTAATTTGATAGATGACTGGATGGTAGCCTGGTGAGCAAGAGTGTTCCAGGCAGAGGGCGAGGCCTGTGTGAAAGCCCGGAGGAAGGGCGGGTTCTAAGGAAGTAAAGGAATTCAAGCTGCCTGGAGCTTGAATGTGTGTGTGGATTTTGGGGTTTAGGGTGGGGGAAAAAAGAAAAGGCAGTGGAAAGGAGTGGGGCCATGAGAGGCTCGGGGCACACTTGTGTACTCAAGCAGGCTAGTGGCCTTGTACGTGTGCATGCCCCTTACACACACCTGCCTCCTGTCCCTGCCCTGTGAATGTGGGTGGGTTTTAAAAAAAATACCCTTACGTCATCCAACCTTCCGCGCATACACACATGTCCCTGAGCAAGCGGGCACCTGGGCAGACAGTGTGGTCACCCCGGCCTGCACACCAGCTCTGAGTGAAGGCAGAGGAACACCTGCAGAGGTGGACGCCACACAGGCTGAGATGGCTGTATGACAGCTCCTCTTTACGCAGAGGACTTCCTGGAGAATACAGGCTTTTTCCCCAGGCCCTGAGTGTGTGAGAGTGCTAGAGAGGGGGCAAAAGAGTGGTGTGGGTCTGTGACCCTGAGGGGACGAGAGGGAGCACAGGGCTCCTGGGAAATCAGAGGTGGGCAGGAAGGGGACAGAGGAGGAAGAAGCAAATTCCTAAGGGAGACTTGGGGAGTCAATGTGGTAGGGCAGGGGAGGTGAAGGCCTGGTTGGGGTGGCTGTGGAAGGAAGAGGCTGAGGTCTTTGTTTAGAGGAGACTCAGGGATTGGGGGGGCCCAGTTAGCCCTATTAACTGCCATCACTGTCCACCCCTACCTGGGCTCTGGGGTGGAACTGGATGGTAGGCAGGGAGCAGGCTCCTTGCTGAGTCTGGATTCATCTGGCCATGGTGGCTCAGCCTGTGGCTCCCTCAGTGGCAGGTCACTGTGTCCATTGGCCACTTGGTCAGGCATGGGACTTAGAGCTCTGACCTTCTGTGACAGCCCAACAAGGGCATGGCCCTCAGGGGCTCATGGTCTCATAGGAGACCCAGGCAATGGACAGGAACCCAGTGAAGGGCTTTGCACCCAGCCTAGAGCTGCGGCAGGGAGGCAATACTGACCCTGGTGGAGGCACATGGAGGCCACAGGCATCTGAACTGGGGGTGGTGACTGCGGGGATGGAGGTTTATAAGAGAGGCTGAAGGTGTGGCCCAGAGCAAGAGGCTGAGGGTCTGATGTCATGGGCCATCCAGGAGGTGTGTGGGGGCTTCTGTCCAGGCAGCATGGGTAGGAAGGGATTTTGATGGCTGCAGCGGGATTGGGAAGAGCAGCTACCCAGTTCCCCGTTGCTCATGGCCTGCTCTGGTCTCTGTCCCCAGCCCTCCCCTTCAAGGTGGTGGTGATCTCAGCCATGCTGGCCTTGGTGGTTATCACGATCATCTCCCTCATCATCCTCATCATGCTCTAGCAGAAGGTGGGTCCCACTCTGGCCTAGTGGGTAGGGACTGGTTCCCTAGGTTTGTGTGGCCCCACCCCAAGGGGCAGGATCTGGCCACAGGTGGGCCCAGCATGGGGCTCAGGGACTCTGAGCTGCCTCCACCCCAGTGGCCTGGGCTGACACGGGCTGATCCAAGCTATCCAGGGTCCTCTGGCCCTGCTCTGCTCCAACTTGAGGTCCTGCTTGTCCCAGTCACCCATGGAGACTCCTATGGATGCATTCAGACCCTCTTAACTAGTCTATGATTGCAATGTTATGTCCTGAGATTTAACCATGCTGTAATTCTCAAATTAGGGTTATTGTCCTATATAATTCTTTCATTCTGAGTCCAATCCTATGAATTCAGCATGCTAAATTTCAACATTGAACAGTTCCATCCTTCTGCTTTTCTCAGGACGACCTCATGTGGGGAGGGCCGTGTCCAGGCTGCCTGCTCCTCCACTCCCCCCTGAGGAGCAGCAGGGGCTCCTCAGAGGCTGCTGAGGTTGTTCTGAGGAGCCAGGCCCCTGCCTGTCAGCTGCTCCTCAGCCTGTCACACCCCGATGGCTCCTCTGCCACCCCCTCCTCCCACTGGGTACCTATTCCCTGGGCCCATGAAGGTTTGACTTGCTGTGTGACTTCAGTTTGGCCCGTCCCTCTTGGGGCTCAGGTCTCCTGTCCCATCTGTCCTTTGAGTGTGTACCTAGTGAGTTCAAGTCCAAAGACCCCGTCTGATGCTCTGGTCCTGGTCCTGGTCCTGCAGAAGCCACGCTACGAGATCCGATGGAAGGTGATCGAGTCTGTGAGCTCTGATGGCCATGAGTACATCTACGTGGACCCCATGCAGCTGCCCTACGATTCCACGTGGGAACTGCCACGGGACCAGCTGGTGCTTGGTCAGTCCTGGGAGGCCTCCCCTGGCAGTCTGGGGACTTGAAGTGGAGGCAAGCCTACCTTGGGTCTGGTCTCAGCCTGGCCATGCCCCGCTATGAGACCTGGGGCTGCTATCTTACCTTCTCTGCCCCTCAGTCTCCTCCTCTGCAAAATGAGGTCAGGAGGAGCCCCAGGGACTCCCCAGCTTTGAGTCCTGTGGGCCTGAGAATTTGAGACAGGACCCTGTATGGCAGGAAAGGAAGCACTGAGGACAGACCCAGTGCCAGCCTGTGCTTCATCTAGTCGGGGAGGCTGAAGGGGTGTGGGGAGCTGTGCTCCCATGGGGAGGGAGGGAGGCTCCCAGGGACTCACGATGGGCCAGAGAGCAGGCGGGACTTTGAGGAGACCCAGGAAGGACTGGGAATCAGTATGGCTGTAGGAGCCTTTTGGGGGGGAGCACATTAACTGAAAGATTCTCTCACCCCAGGACACACCCTTGGCCCTGGGGCCTTCAGAAGATGGTGGAGGCTACAGCTCATGGCCTGAGCCATTCACAGGCCACTGAAGGAGCCCTAATTAAGGAGATAGCTATTGCGGTTAGCTGAGAGCCATAAAAGATGTTCAAGTTCCACCTGATATTCATACATTTATCAAAGAATCTTTGTATGCCCGTGAACACTGTGTGACGCACCTGTAAGCTCGAGCTGTAAGCACTTGTCCTTGTTAAGGCAAAATGTATATAACCGGGTGAGGTTAGTTAGAGAGGGGTTGGTGGTTGGAGTTAGAGTGGTTGGAATTAGTGTGGTTGGAGTTTGTAGTTGTGGGTTAGATTTAGAGTATGATAGTGGTTGGAGTTCGAGAGGTTGTTGGAGCCGGAGAGAGAGGTTAGAAGAGAGAAGAATAAAAGAACTTTTTCATTTCCATCCTGCCTCCGAATTTTTTCCCACAGCGTAGTTGCTCCAAGCGGCAATTGCTCCAGGCAGCAACAGGCCACCATGAAAGTGGCTGTCAAGATGCTGAAATGTGAGTCCTGGGTGCCTGCTCCTCCCTCACTCAGGGCCCCACCTCCCCTCTCCCCAGGCATTCAGCCTCTCCAGAGTCGCTGGTTTTGCTGTTCTGGACACAAGGTCTGGGGTCCCAGCAGGAGAGGGTCCTGAGCCTGGCCTCCTGGCCCCCTGCTCCCTCCCTCTTTCCCTGGCCAGGGTGGGGGCACACACTCCCCTGCACCAGGCCCTGTGGTCTAGCAGCTCTGGGTGGGGCAGAGGAGCCTGAGTAGCTCCCATGGGGCCTCTAAGAAGCCTCAGTGACCAGCTGGCCTGAGTCCCTTCCCTGCAGCCACAGCCCGCAGCAGTGAGAAGCAAGCCCTCATGTCGGAGCTGAAGATCATGAGCCACCTGGGGCCCCACCTGAACGTGGTCAACCTGCTGGGGGCCTGCACCAAAGGAGGTAGGAAGCCACCCCCAGGGCTCTGGGGAAATGCCCGCTGGCTGCCCCAGGCTGCCCCCACTCCTGCCTCATCTGTGGACACCAGGACAGTGCAGGGGGAGGGGCCACACCCTCCTGCCCAGCACTGTCCCTTCACAGTCCCAGATGGGCGTGGGACTTAGAGCTCACAGAGTCCCATCTTCATGGCCAGAGGACTCCTCAGGCTTCCAGTCCTGGCAGTTTCCAAATCAAAGCGACCTTGGACATTCTTGTATTTTCACAATATGTTTTAAAAACTGTGGTAAATAACAGTTCATGGGACACTCAGAAGAGTCACATTATCCCCTGTCCCCCCATTGGAGACCACCAGTGAGCTAATTGCGATTCTTTCCTTCAGACCACAGAAGAAAGTCTATCTGCCCTACTGTGTGTATTTGAAGCTCTGATTGCAAGTTGACCTACAACAAAATTAAAAATAACATATCACCATTTTTAGCTGCTTTGTGAGATTTGGGATTTTCCTTAGGATTGTGCAATCAAATCAAAATACAGAAGTGTGTTGCATACATAGACCTATTCACATCTGCAAAGATCACTCATTTCAAAAGTTGTGTTTTGTTTTTGTTTTTCTTTCTTTCTTTTTGGTACTGGGGATTGGACCCAGGGGCACTTTGACACTGAGTTTCATCTCCAGCCCTTTTTATTTATTTATTTATTTTTATTTTGAGACTTTTGCTAAGTTGCTGAGGATCTCAGCACGTTGCTGAGACTGGCCTTGAACTCGAGATCCTCCTTCAGCCTCCAGAGTAGCTGGGATTACAGGCGTGCTCCACTGTGCCTGGCACTCATTTCAAAAGTTTTGTTTTTATCAATATCTTCACTTTCCACCTGTTGACTTTAAGTAGATGCATTAAATTTGAATATAACCAATAAACTGATAACAGTAAGCACTTTCCTTTCCATCTTTATGTATACTAGGCACCAAAATAAACTTTAGTGTGATCACGTAGAAGTACTGCCCTTGTCATGTGCCATGCTGACAGGTTTGGTCTCATTAGTCCTTGTGACAGTCCTTGGGGGAGGGGGGTGGTTTATTCATAGATGGGGAAGGGGAGGCCCAGAGAGATTAAGTTTCTATTGCCTGTGGTCAGAGGCAGGAACAGGACCCAGGTTTGCCAGGCACCTACCCCTCAGCTGTCATGCCCATGACCCAAGACATGGGTAAAGACAAAAGAGTTTAGGCAGGACACGAAGAACCATCCTTTCAGGCGAGACCTAGAAGATCAGGAGCAATGTGCCTTGGATATGTTTATTAGGCACGTGGCCCTCATGGGAAGCCCGAGGGCTCCTGGGGCCTGTGCCCATGCACCCTCCCCCGCAGGCCCCATCTACATCATCACCGAGTACTGCCGCTATGGCGACCTGGTGGACTACCTGCACCCCACAAGCACAGCTTCCTGCAGCACCACTCGGACAAGCACCGCCCACCCAGTGCAGAGCTCTACAGCAATGCCCTGCCCACGGGGCTCCCCCTGCCCAGGTAGGAGGAGGCAGGCACCTGCACAGCCCCCTTGCTCCTTGCTCCTGCAGGAGGGGCAGCTGGGGCTATGGGGATGGAGGCAGAGTCACTCCTGGCGCCAGGGCTGTTTCTCAAGTCAGACTGCTGTAGACCAGGGAAGGACAGTAGTGATGGGGATAGTGGTGGGCTCCGCTGCCCCCTGCTACTGCCCCAGTGTGCCAGGCCCTGGGCTTGAGCCCTCTGCAGATGGGACCCCGACCCCACACACCATCTCTGTGTAGAGGGTGTCACAGTCTCCTGCCCCAGGGACACCGCGGGCAGAGGCAGTGGTGTGCTGATCGCTGGGCCTCCCGAGGTGCACTGCGGGCCCCGCTCCTCTGCCGTCTCCCCATTCCCTCTACACCGCCCCCCCCCCCCCCACTGCCCCTTGGCTGCTCAACTCCTGGTTTCAATGTTTCTGAAAAGTTCTCAGTTCTTTTGCTGATTACAAAGGCAAAGACAAGGGTAACTCAGATCAGTGTCTAAGACGCTGGAAGACGCTGGCATTCACCCTCCTCACCAGCATTGACCTACTTCAACTTCTCGTCTCTGGGCTGCCCACACAGACACAATGGGTACAGCCCTCAGCTCTTTGGTGAGCTGAGGCCGCAGGCAAAGGTATCAAGGTGATGCCTTGCACCTGTGGGGTGTAGCTGGTGTGCAGGAAGGCCCCAGAAAGGCCCCTCCTGTGACCCTTGTCCTGGGTACTGTGATCTCTGGTGTGAGCTCTCTGAGGACACTTACTGGGTCTTATGTCATTGTGGCAGCCCCAGTGCCCAGCTCAGGGCCACACAGGTTAGTCACACACCAACACAGATTGGTCATTTGTGTTGTAACACACTGAAGGACAATAAGTAAATGAGTGAAAGAAGAAGTCCACCAGTGACAAGGCCTCGGGGGTCCCCAGAGTGATCAAGGAGTAGGACAGGGAAGGAAAGAGGAAGCCAGTGACCTTCCTGTTATGTTTCTCTTGCCCCAGTCACGTGTCCCTGACTGGGGAGAGTGACAGTGGCTACAAGGACATGAGCAAGGACAAGTCAGTGGACTACATGCCCATGCTGGACATGAAAGGAGACGTCAAATATGCAGACATTGAGTCCTCCAACTACATGGCTCCTTATGATAACTACGTCCCCTCCGGTGGGTGGACACGGTGGCTCACACCTGCACAGGCTCACAGCCATGCATTCTTTTCAAAGCCCTTCACAGGCCCAGGCTTGAAGCAATCCTGGAGAAAGATGGCCTTGCACCCGTTTCGTGGAAGTAGAAACTGAGGCTGGCCACTTGCCCAAAGCTTCTATATAGTGGGGCCTCAATATGAAGCCCTGTTCATGGGTCAGAGCTATGAACACAGCCCTTAGGGAGGGGAAGAACTAGGGTGGGGTTGGGGGCATATCTGGCCTCCTAGAAACTAGAGGAAAAGTAATCAGCTCTGAACTGTCCCCAGGCTAGTCTAGTGTTCCGAGGAAACAGGCAGGCAAGGCTAAAGCTTTTTGTTGTTGTTGCTAGTACTCGGGATTGAACCCTGGGGCTCTCTGCCACTGAGTTCCATTCCCAGTTTTGAGGGGACTTTTTTGTTTTTGTGTTTGTTTGTTTTTGAGACAGTGACTCATAAAGTTGCTGAGAGTCTTGCTCAGTTGCTGAGACTGGCTTTGAACTTGTGATCCTCTTGCCTCAGCCTGCCAAAAGATGGAATTACAGGCATGTGCCACCATACCCGCCTAAACATTTTTTCTGGCCATTGAGGACACTGGTGAAGTAGGAGAGGTTTGGGCTAGACACAAAGAATCATCTTTTCAGGCGAGACCTAGAAGGTCAGGAGCCACGTGCCTGGGACATTCAGCCTCACAAGCTGAAAGACAGGGTCCTCTGGGCCACTGAGGCACACGAGGTGACTCTCTCGGCTCTCCCCTAGCTCCTGAGAGGACCTGTCGGGCCACTTTGGTCAATGAGAGCCCAGTGAGAGCACAGCTGTGTGCACGGGCAGGACAAGAGCCACTAGCTGTGCCTGGAGTGGGAAAAGGCAAACATGCCCAGGTCCACTCGTCACAGCTAGGGCTGAGGGACCAGCTGCAGTGGGTCCAGGCATGGGCAGGAAGGGGGTGTGCAGATCAAATCTGTTGTCCCAGGAGTGATGGGCAGAGGAAGAAGCCCAAGTGACGTGGTAAAGCAGATGGTCTGGTCGCAGGCAGTAGTAGGATTGGCTTGGATTAAATGTGGCCATCCTGCCTGCCACCATCTCCCTGCTTCCTGTGAACTCCAGAGGTGGAGGGGCTCTAGACCCCAGGGACCCAAGGCAGCCAGGATGAGAACTGGGAGGTGGCTTGGCCTGTCCCTGGCCCCCTCACCCCTTCTTAGACCCAGGGACTTTTGCCAAGGACAGGGCTGCCATGTCCCTAGCTAATGAGGAAGGTCTCCCTGCTGCTATGGCCAGGAATGGGGTGGACTGCAGGAGCCCTGTTTGGGGAGATGACTTGAATTGCGGTTGACTATGAGCCGTGGAGATTTGGGCATTGTCGCCTTCCGTAGTCTCACGGGACTTGTCCCAGGATCTCGAGTGACTTGGCCGAAATTGCTGATCGGGTCAGCGCCATTTTGGTGGTGTGTGTGTGTGTGGCGTGTGTTAGTCGTTGTTAGAACCAGAGAGAAAAGTTATCAGAATAAAAAGCTGTTCGTCTCCAGTTCGCCTCTGAACTTCTTCCCGCGGCTCCGTTGCTCCAAGCGCTTCAGGCGGCAACAGTGGACGTGGGAGCTGGGCAGACCCTGGAGGAGGAGTGGGAAGGAGCTGGCAGTGGAGCTGTTGGGCCTCCTCCTCCCGCGCAGGTGCAGGGTGGGCTGGGCACTGGCCACTGTCCGCTCTGTGCACTCAGTGCTGGTCCTGCCCCACAGACCTTCCTGCCTCTGAAGTGGATGGCCCCGGAGAGCATCTTCAACAGCCTCTACACCACCCTGAGTGACGTGTGGTCCTTCGGGATCCTGCTCTGGGAGATCTTCACATTGGGTGCGCTGCCCCCCCCGCCCAGGGGCACAGCATGACATTCCCCTCCACCTCCCACCTGGTGGGGCTGTGGGCGGGGGGGGGGGGGGGGGCTGGGACAGGGGACCTGTGGCGAGTGCTCTGCTACTTTCTCCCACTGTGCCGCTCTGGCAAGACCCTTGCCCTCTCTGGGTCTCTTTGTCTCCCTATCTGAATACGGAGGGCAGCCTGCTTGGCTCTGGTGTCCCCTGGTTCTCTGTCCTGAGGAGTGCTGTGTCTCCTGGGAGCCCAGGAAGGACCTCCATTTCCCCCAGCAGGACCAGCGTGCCTGTCCCTCTGCAGTGGAAGGGGGCACCTGGCTCCTTGTCACACCCCTGAGCCTGCGTTTCCCTCTCTGCTCGCCCACAGGGGGCACCCCTTACCCGGAGCTGCCCATGAACGAGCAGTTCTACAATGCCATCAAGCGAGGTTACCGCATGGCGCAGCCTGCTCACGCCTCCGACGAGATGTGAGTGGAGCCCCGCGCCCTGGGGAGGATGTCCTGGGTGACACAGTGGACGTGTAACTCGGCCAGCCTCAGCCCGAGTTCTCAGCCCAGAGTCCAGGGAAGCCGAGCTGCACCTGGCTCTGGGTGTTCCTGCGCGTCAGGAATCCCTCCTGCCCTGGCCTCTGCTTGCCTCCGTGCCAGCCTCACTTTCAGGCGGGCACTGCAACATGGCTGCCACCAGTGCCAGCCTTATGACTTGTCTGACCTGTCCCAGAGCTGACCTCTGATGGCTCAGCTGGGGTCGCATGCCATCAGAACCTGCCTCTGAGCCGAGAAGATGAAACCCCTCTGTGGGCTACACCTGGGTCACGTGCTCACCACGTGTGGCCGACCCCACAGAGCCACACTGGGGTGGTGCTGGCTGCCACCCCTCCCGACACCCTGGTCCTTGCTCATCTTGTTCTGAGAGGCAGTGGCTCCAGCTCCCAGAGCCACCCTGCCCCCTCCAGAGCCAGGGAACCTGACCCTCTCTGCCCTCCCCAGCTACGAGATAAGACGAGCAGTTGAGCTTGGTAGCTCACAGTCTATCTGGGAGTCTCCCTGGCTGACGAGTGGGGAGGGTGGAACCTGGGCGGGGGAGGTGTCAGTAGCCTCTCTCTGTTCAGCCAGCTACCCCTCAAGGAGTCACAGGCTTGTCCCCACACTTCCATCTGCCCAAGAGCTGGGGAAGAGACCCGGCAGCCCTGGCTCCTGGCTGAGCTGGGGCCTGCCTTGGCCGGTGTTGCTTGCTCTGCAGCCACCTCCCCTGACACTAGTCTCTGCTCTCCCAGGCCCAAGCTGGTCTGGGGCCAGCCATGCTGAATTAATGCTGTAACTAGTGCTGGGGCTGACCCACCTACAGAACTCCCCGGCCTGCAGACCCACCCAGGACACTCGGGGCGCACTGGCTGTGGACAGTGCCCACGTCTTCCAGACCCCTTTGGTTCTGAGGCTTTTCCTCATCATCCTCAGGTTGCAGGCCCAGCTGACCCCGCATCTGTGACAAATGTGTTGATGTGCCAGCGTTATGTCCACACATGTGCACACCACAAGTGGCCCTGGCTCTGCATTGGACCTGTGTGACCTTGGAGGACTCCCTTGCGCTCTCTGGGCCCATTTTCCCCTTTGAAGAACAAGCAAACTGGACTCATTCACTCTGAGTGCCCTGTCAACACTAATATTCTAGAATATTCCTGGTTTTGCATGCTTGACTGGACGAAGCAAGGCCAAGTACCCTAAACCACCTTCTTGGGGGGCCGTTGTCTCTGGGGAGATTCCAGATGACACATGACACTCGGGGCATTCAGGAACGTGACCCTTTTTCAGCCCCAAATGCAGCTGTGTGAATCTTGACTTGGAGTGACAGTCAGTGCCCAGGAAAGCCCCCAGCAGCTGCTCCAGGGACACGGGAGGACCAGGAGACCCCTTTGAGCTCCCACAATGGACTCTGGAGGTATCCTGGGCAGGGGGCAGGGAGGGAAGTCATTACCTCATGCAGCCCACCACTGCCACCAGGGTATGTGCCACAGGCAGAATGGACAGTAAGGACGATTGTGTGCCATGAAGCACAATAGCCTTAGGATGGACACCCCAGGAAAGGGGCACGAGAGGGCACTTTGGGGTTGCTTCCTTAACTGCCGGCTGCCCCATCCTGGAGGCAGTACCTGGTGGAGTATGGTCTTGTCACTGCCCAGGTCTAGTAGTGACACCTCACTGCCCTGAAACCAGTGGGCACTGGCAGTGCCTGTTCAGTGAGGGATATGGCCAAGACACCCAGGAGCAGGAGGGATGGCAGGGGGTTGGAGCAAGGTCAGCTCTCCCTATGCTGCTGGCATCTCCCAACCCCAGGCCTCCAGAGCCTCCCCCAAGGAGGAGGAGTTGGTTCTCACCACGGTACCAAAGGTATAATCACCTAGGTTTACAAGTATGTTTAGGACTCACATTAACTCACATGTATACATCAACAGTGCTATTTTGTGTGCTGTTCAGTTTTCCTGTCTGTGTATTTTTTTCTTTTTTAAAAATTTTTAATTTGTTTTAATTAGTTATACATGACAGTAGAAGGCATTCATGCACTTTGATAGATCATACATAGATGGGATATAATTTCTCATTTTTCTTAGTATACATGTTGTAGAATCACATTGGTCATGCAGTCACATGTATGTATAAAGTAATAATGTCTGTTTTGTTCTACCAGCCTTCCTATCCCCACATCCCCTCCCCTTCCCCCCCTTCACTTCCCTCTGCCTAATCTAAGGTGACTCTATTCTTCTTTAGTGTCCCCCTTTATTGTGAATTAGTATCCACATATTAGAGAAAACATTCGGCCTTTGGTTTTATGGAAATGGCTTATTTCACTTAGCATGATGTTCTCCAACTCCATCCATTTATGGGCAAATGCCATCATTTCATTCTTCTTAAAACCTGAGTAATATTTCATTGAATATATATACCACGTTTTCTTTATCCATTCTTCTATTGAAGGGCACCTAGGTTGGTTCCATAGTTTAGTTATTGTGAATTGAGCTGCTATAAACATTGATGTGGCTGCACCACTGTAGTATGCTGATTTTAAGTCATTTGGGTATAAACTGAGGAGTAAGATAGTTGGGTCAAATGGTGGTTCCATTCCAGATTTTCTGAGGAATCTCCATACTTCTTTCCATAGTGGTTGTACCAATTTGCAGTCCCACCAGGAGTGTATGAATATATCTTTCCCCCCACATCCTCGCCAAAATTTATTGTTGCCTGTATTCTTGATGATTGCCATTCTGACTGGGGTGAGATGAAATCTTAGTGTAGTTTTGTGTAATTTTTTAAGGTACAGATATTTGTATTAAACCTGGTGCTTCCACTCAAAGACTCTGTGGTCTTTCTTGGGTTTGGGCCCTGTGCCTGGGGTGTTGGGTATGGAGTGAGGGGCAGTCAGAACTCATCATCTTTATTGTGAATTAGCATCTGCATAATAGAGAAAACATCCCGCTTTTGGTTTTGGGGGATTGACTTATTTCGCATAGCATGATGTTCTCCAACTCCATCCATTTACCGGCAAATGGCATAATTTCATTCTTCTTTAAAGCTGAGTAATATTTCATTGAATATATATATCACGTTTCCTTTATCCATTCATCTATTGAAGGGCACCTAGATTCGTTCCATAGTTTAGTTATTGTGAATTGAGCTGCTATAAACATTGACATGATTCTGTTCTTATTTCCCTCTTCTGAAAAAGGCATTTTTATTTCTCCCCACCTCCCTTGCTAGTAGCTGGGGTGATCTTGACCTTGGACTTGGATTCCCAGGTGTGAAGTGAGGAAGCTTCTCACCTCTGTTGTGCCTGAGCAGGGCTGGGCAAGAGAGCTTAGAGCTCACAGGCCTGCTCAGAGACTCCAGCACTGAGGAGCCCAAGCCCTTCCTGCCCCCCTCTTTCCCCACCATGTGCTTTGGCTTTGGCTACTAAGCTGGGGCACCTTCCTGCTCTCCTCCTGTCTGCCCATGGGCCATAGGAGTCTGCTGTGGCTGGGGAGATGCATTGCAGAGCCCGGATTCCAGGTCAGGGTGAGTCATGGTTGGGACCAGATAGGAGCAGAACAGACAGAGCACACAAGGGGCCCAGACAGCAATAGGAAGTAGGTAGGGAGAGAGGAAGGAAGGAGAGTGTGGCTAGAGTGAGGCCAGGGGAGGGGACCGGGCACCAGGCTGTGGCCCTGAGGCAGAGTCTAGCCAGGTGGGACAGTGGAGCGCAGACCACAGGCTCACTGCCACAGCACCTAGGTGGCTATGGGGCTAGCACAAGGTGGGCATCCTGGTCCCTCTGGCCAGTTCAGTACTGGCCATAGCTCCTCTTTGGAACACTGGCCTGTTAGCCAATGGCTGCACAGTACCAGGGGCAATAGAGCCACTGGGACAGGGAACAGATGTAAGGGTCCCAGGCCAGGCCAGCAATCCCTTGCTCTCCACCTAGGCTGCTTGGGAGATTCTCTTGAGGTAGAACAGGTTTCAGCCTGAGGCTGTTTGTTTGCACACTGTGTCCTCAGGCCATTGTCCCCTCTCTCTGAGCAGAGGGACAGGCATCTTTGCTTGGACCTGGGGGAAGGGTGCCTTGTCTTGGAGCTGCAGGTCTCCCTGGACTGTCTCCAGCAGTCTGTGGCTGTGGCTGCAAGTGGGCAGAGGACAGGACTGTGGCCAGCTCTGACTCATGGCCTTGTAGCCAACTCAGGGGCAGCTGAGTCGCGTCAGGGAAACCCACCAGTTGGAGGGCCTGGCCACGCAAAACCCCCACCTCTGGGGATCCTGGCTCTGCAGGACACCCAGAATTCATGACCTCTTCTCTCCTGGCTGTGGCAGTAGTTGACTAAAGCAAAACTTGGATCAGCCTTGGAAAGAGAGTAAACAACCCACATTCCAGAAGGGATTGTCTCTGCTCATGGGAAAGCCCTTTTACAGGTCAGGAGACTCCAGGCCCCATCTCAGCCTGCTCCTCCTGGGACCTTGGGTGGATCACACCACATCAGAGCCCAGTTCCCTTGTGGTTAATGGAAAAAAACAGGCCACAGAGAGAAGGCAGGATAAAATTCGGCTGCCATTAGCCAGTAGGTGGTGCCCCAGGGCTGTCTGGTTGCTTCATACATTTTTCTTATTTCTCCCTCTCATCAATCTTAGGAACCCAGTACAGGTTACAGATGAGAGAGGAGATTGCACAACGACTTGCCCAGGATCATTTGGACAATGTGTCTGGGTGGGATGGGAGCCTGGGCCTGGCTGCTTTCCAGATTGGATCTCAGAGAGGAAAGTGCCCACCCAAAGGGGCAGAGCCAGGGATCCAGGGAGCCTGGGCTCCAAATCCTGTCTCCTGACTTGTGATCGCTCTGGGGCCATGTGTCCCCAAAAGAAAGATAGAAAAGGCTGGTTGAGAGGGAAAAGCAAGTTGAATCTGAGGGCTAGGTGAAAATAATAAGACACAGCTGGGAGAGGGCTTGGACCTCAGGCCCTGTGCAGAGCAGTGCAGGGGTTGAGGTGACCTGGGTCAGCTCCTGCCTGGTCCTGCACAGGGAAAATGGGTGAGCTGGAATTTTCCTCCCAGACAGATGAGCCACTTGGACTGCACACTGCTTCCACCACCCCACTGTCTGCCTGGGTCCTTCTTCCTGGAAAAAGAAAGAGTTTGTTCTGCTGGGCCCTGAGCTGCCGCCCAGGAGGGGCCTCCAGCCCCATTAATGTCCCTTCTCTGAATTAGAACCCTGTCTCTCCAAGGCCCCTGTGATCTGAGTTCATTCTCTAGTTTTACAATCATGAAATTATGAAAGTGTTGAAAGAACACATGCCCCAAACCCATTAGCAGAATAGGTAATACAGAAAGAGAACACCTTTCCTTTGTGTGTTTTTGTATTTTAGACTCTGGTAACATTTTAAATGCTTTCTTTCTTTAGTCAGTGACTCTGTGTGTAGCAATTTATGCTATGGAAATTCTGTTTAAACTGCTAATACTTCATTTTTATTTTTTCCTCGATTTCCCCTACCTCACATGCATACTAATGTTTGTATTTGCATCTAATTAACTTATAGTTGTTTTTAAAACTTCCACTACTATTGTGTTTTCTATTTAACAGTACATTGTGGACACACTCACAGGACAGTGGCATGTACAGATATTAGTTTATCCATTTTGAGAGCTGCACCATTTAAAAGCATGCCTGTGCCATAAATCAGCTACCAGATCCCCTACTGATGGACATCTACATTATTTTCAAATTCTTAGAGTTATGAATTATGCTGCAATGACTCTGTCTGAAAATCTGTTTATATTTTCACATTTATGTGTTTGTACGCATAGAGTCAATTTCTAGACAAAGAGTTGCTGAGTAGAGAGAATAAACATTTTAAGTGCTAGTGGAGTCTAAAAGTTCCCTTAAAATGCAAAAAATCATAGTGCTTCTTGGAGGCCAACAAAATCAAACCTGAAAACAACATTGTTTAATGCAAGGGAGTGGCTCCGGTCTTCTGGGAAAAGACTGGAACCTCTCAGGTTTGTTGTAAAAGACCATGAACAACTGAAAGAGAGAAGTAAAGAGAGATGTGCAGCTAGGTGTGGTGGTGCACACCTGTCATCCCAGGAACTCTGGAGATGGAGGCAGGAGGATTGCAAGTTGGCGGCCAGACTCAACAATTTAGTGAGGCCCTAAGCAACTCAGTGAGACCCTGTCTCACAATCTAAAATTAAAAGGGGTGGGGCTGGAGTGTTGCTCATTGGTAAATTACCCCTGCTTCATTTCCTGTTACCAAAAGAGAGAGAGAGAGAGAGAGAGAGAGATACAACAGCTGAGACTTCCCGCCATGACCAAAGGCCCAGAACACTTGACCAGGCAGAACAGCCCCACTGTGCCATTCAGTGCGCCCCGGCCCAGGCCCCAGCTCCACTGAACCATCTGCAGGCCCAGAAGAAACATCCAGCCCACAGTGTGGAGAGCGCGTCGCTGCAGGGATCCCCTCCCATCCTCACCATAACCCTGGGAGAGCAAGGGAAGACCAGCTTGCACGAGGAAACTGAGGCTTGGAGCCATGCAGGGGCTCGCTAGGGTGAACACAGGCTGATGGCCTTGCCACTGTCTCCCTCAGGGAGTGTCTCTGTCCAGGTCCTGTGGGCACAGGCCCATGGGTCTGGGGTGACCCAGGTGAAGGCAGCAGGCTGAGCCTGGAACCAGGGTGCTGCCATCTGCTCTAGGTGTGGCTCCTCCTCAGAATAGGGCTGCAGATCTGGGGCTGCTCTGGGCCCTGGGGAGTACCCACAGCTCAGGGCAACATGTGCCTCAGCTGTCTCAGGGCCAGGTGAGGGACCCTGGGCTGGGAGTCCCTGCTGTACCCCACAGCAGCCCCCTACACCCCAGATCAGGGCTCTGCCTGCTCCTGACAGGCCTCCCAGCAGGCTGCCCCTTGCCAGCTCCCCCAAATAGACTTTGCTGCTCCACAGTCACTTTCTGGCTAGGGTTTGTGGCTGATCACTACAAGGAACTAGAAGCATCACAAATGTGGGAGTAGCAAAGTCTGGAATATCACAGAATTCTCAGAGTCCTCTTCCCCTCTGAAGGAACAAGACGGAAATTTCCACATCTGAGCCTCTCTACTTTATTACTGACCTGCCTAAAGCACGATAATGACCTTGGCTCTGCCTTGCTCAGTCACCTTTGGTGGCTCCCCATGGTCCAACAAAGTCCTCATGTGATCCTCAAGGCCCTCCCTGACCTGGTTCCAGCCTCTCCTGCATCCTCACCACATCTGCCCTCCAAGACCCGTCCTCCCCTCTGTGGGCCACAAATCCTCTGCCCTCTGCCCTCTGTTGGTGCTGTTTTCTCCCCTAGAATGCCCACCCTCTGCATCTTAAGGTCAGAGGACTGCTCAAGCTTTCAGTCCTTGCTTGTGCTCTTGTGGGCCTTCCTATTTGCTCAGCACCCTGAGCCTCTGAAGCACTGTGGACTCTCTTGCTGCCAGGACTCACCATGCCATTTCTCCTTGCTGGAACATTCCCTACTCCTGGTGCCTCCCCCACTCCTTCTCTGATCATATAGACCCTTCCTTCACTGCCTCTTCAGTGCCACCAGGACCTCCTGCAATGCCCCAGATGGTTCCTCTCCTGGTTCCTCCAGAAACTCGGGCATCACCTCTGAAGACAGAGATGCCCAGTCTCTTGTAACATTCCAGTCATACATGAGACATTTGCAGGCCCTGCATGCAGGGAAGAGCCCTGAGCCTGGGCCTCCCTGGACCCACAACAAGGCCCCAGGTATGAAGTAGTTATGAGATGAACTGGTTTCAGGGTGTGTGGAGAACTCCTTCTACCCTCTCTCCACTCATTCCCCAGTGTATCCATTGACACGTGCACCTGGCAGTCACTGAGCTCCCACCTGCCAGGCATGGCCATGGGTAAGAGGCATGGAGAAGACCAGGAGGGTCTTGCAGGGCCTGCCAGGGAGCTGCTGAGCTGCCAGGATGCTGGGTGCCAGGCTTCTGGCTTGGACACCCTCTGCTCTCTGGTGGGGAAGCCCAAACCTGGAGGGTCCCAGGCCATCGGCATGGGGTAGGGACTAAGAAGTTCACACCCTGTGTCTGGAGGTGCCAGGAACCAGGAGCCAGACAGGGAGGCGAGGACTGTGCTGTCCCTGTGTGCAGAAGCATGACATCGCCCACACACTCGCGTCAGGATTTCCTCATCCTTGGGCTGCCATGCAAACCCTTCTCGAAGTTCCTCTGCCACAGGAAGGGCTGATGTCAATCTGGGATCCCTGCTCGCCCTCCCCCTGCAGCAGCTCTGTGGCTCCCTCAGCCAGGGCTCACCCCACAAGTCCCAGGGATCTCCCACCCCAAGTCCACTGGCAGTCGGCATATGACCACTGGCAAGACCCCAGGCCACCCCTGTGGCGTGGGGTGACTAACACAGGTTCTGCAGTCAGGCTGCCTGCTTCCAGTCTCAGCTCTGCCCTCCACTGGCTCTGGGGCCTTGGGCAAGTGACCTCATATCCTTTTTGAGCCTTGCTTTCCTCTTCAGCAAAATGGACATAATTAGTAGGACCAGCCTCACAGGTTCAGGATCAAATGTCAGAAACATGCTAAGGCATGGTGCCTGGTGTATAAACAACAGCCAGAAAATGTTAGATCTCCAATGCCCTTTTTCCTGGAGGGCAGAACCCCTTCCTGCTTCCTACTCAAGTGCTTTGGGATACAGCATTCATTCATTGACTCGTTCATTCTTCATATTTCTAAATTTCGTTGGGTCAGGATGGACAAGTACTCAACAAGCACAGAAGGCCAACCAAACCTCACTGGCCGTGTGATGTGAACTTGGAAAATGACTGAACTTCTCAGAACCTCAGTTTTCTCTTCAATACAATAGTAATATTAACCACATCCACCTCTAGAGTTGAGGATTCGATAAGACTCCAAAGAGCTCCTGTCACACTGCCTGACCCAGAGTGAGGCCTGATAAGCCTTTAGGGCCTCCACACTGGCAAAGTGCTGGACAGGAGGTGAGTGCAGAGGCCTGGGAGGCATGGGAAGGACACCTGCCCAGCTGGCAGGGACAGGGACGCTTCCTGGGGGAGAGTCTGAAGGAGCCACAGGAGGTAACTGGCATGAGCAGCACCCGCTGATCTCGGGGAAGATACGAGTCCTGCAGAGGTGGCCTCCACGCCCCTGGCCAGCACCTCTCTCCTTCTCCCAGACACACTCCACCAGAAAGAAGCCTCCACCACCTGGGATCAGGGACCTGGTGGGAACTGCATCACAGCTGGGCAGCCTAGGCCAAGACCAGACTCCACTGCACACGAGTTAGATGGCCTCTCAGTTTCTTAAAGCCACCCAGGGGCTTTCAGGGGCAGTGGCCTCAGTCGTGAGGAAGCTAAAAATTCCCCAAGCAGCTTGCTCCTGTGCAGCTGCCCACCTCCCGAGTCAGCAGGCCTGAGCTCCTGGCCCTGCTGTTGACAGGCCCTCCTGCAACCTGGCAGCTGGGCCCTGGATTGTTGTTGGAGACTCACCCTCTACAGCTCTCAGTCCCTGAGAACCTGTGGCCCACAACACGAAGCCTGAGCATGCAGCTCAGTCAGGGACCTTCACACAGACCTCGTCCCCTTCCTACTGCCACCTCCAGTCCATTCCTCCTCACTCGCCACAGGGAGCCCTGACTTCACACCCTCACTGCCCTCCTGCTTCTTCAAGGCCAGCTCCAAAGCCACTGCTCTGGGAGCCCTCGCAGACTCACCCCCTGTGTCACCCACCACCAAGGGGCTCTCACCCAAATGTGCCAGACTACAAGACGTCCTGCTGCCTGGATGAGCCTGCACATGGCTGCAGGTGTACTGAGGGTGAGGGTGACCAGATGTGTGTGGACACCCTGTCCCAGGAGGATGGCTAAGGGACCTGAGTGTGGCCTGAAGAATGGTGCCTCCAGGGACCAAGGGGCTGCCTCCACCTGCTGCAGCCTGGTGGGGACAGGGAACAGGGCTCCTGGAGGTCCACCCTGTGGCAGCAGGAGGACAGGCAGTGCCATGGAGAGGCGGGTCCTGGCCCTGATGGGGAACATGTGCCAACAGCTTTCCAGCAACAGGAGGCATGTGGGGGACGTCAGGATGCGAGAGGGGGCAGGACCTGCTGTTGACCAGATCTCCTGAGTGGTGGGGAGTGGAGACCCCTACCTGGCCTGAGGCCCTGACCATCTGCTTCTGGCTCTTAGTCTTCCCCTAAGTAGCTGTGTGACCCCAGATAAGTCCCTGACCCTCCCTGACCTTCCTTTCCTTATCTCTCTGAGAAAACCCCTGTGAACCGGGCAGATATGAGAAAATAGAAATGAAAGTGCACCGTATTCAATAAATGGCTCCGCCTTCTCAGCAGGTCACGGAACCCAGAAGCCAGAAATGAAAAGGCCACAGATTGGACTACACACAAAGTAGAACCTCCTGTGGGAATAAAGACACCAGAAGAACCATAAAAGAGAAGTGGCAGGCTGGGGGAAACTGCTTCACATTCATGATATAGGGTTAACTGATGAAGTGCCTGACAAATCAATGAAAGTCTAATTTATCAAAATCTATTCATGTTTTATATAGATGATAAGGATCTTCTTTTTTTGAAGGATGATTTTATTCTGCAATTTGTCTGAAACAAATTTATTACGAAACATCTCAGGGGCTGGGGATATAGCTCAGTTGGTAGAGTGCTTGCCTAGCATGCACAAGGCCCTGGGTTCAATCCCCAGCACCACCAAAAAAGAAGAAGAAACATCTGAGGAGAATGGGAGAAAGGACAGAGGAGCATGGCAGGGGGAGGGTCCCAGGGGAGCAGTCTCTGATGTCTTCTGCAGGTGGGGGCAGAGCAGACTCCTGATGTCCTGGTGGATGCAGAAGTGCTCTGGGCTGGAGCCCGTGCAGAGAAACCTGAGGGGGTTGGCACATCTTCTCCTGCAGCTGTTCAGAGTCCACATAACTGAGGCCCAGGGAAGGTGTGGCCTCTGGCATCCACCATGATGTCCTCTGGCTTCTTGTCTTGGTGCATGATGCCCTTGTCATGGCAGTAGGCCAAGGCACACACTACCTCCAGGAACAGTCTGCACACCTCTTCTTCCTGCATGCCACCACACGGGACGTGGTCCAATAGCTGGTCCTCACCTGTGTGCTCCATCACCATGTAGATATTTCTGTGGGTCTCAAGGACCTGAAATAACTGGATCACATTGGGATGCTCCAGGCTCCTCATCATGTCCAGTTCGGAGAGGACCAGAGCTCTGCCCTTCCTTTTGCAGGACTTTCACTGCCACCTCTGCCCCAGTGCTGCGATGGCCAGCTTGTTTGATCTGGCCAAACCGGCCATGCCCAGTGTCCCTCAGGACCTCATACTGGTCCCTCAGGACCGTCTTCTTGCAGGAGCTGGGCCTCTGCAACACGACACTACCCTCACTACTGTGGCTATACATCCTAAGCAGGAACACCAACTAAGGATGCTAGCTTAAAAAAATATATATATATATATATATATATATATATATATATATACACACACACACATATATATATACATATATATATATATATATATATATATATAACACAAACCCAAATCAAAAACAAAAATAAGACAAAACAGCAAACCCATATCAAAGAACCAATATCCAAACACCACCACCTATAACTACCAACAACCAACCACCAAACGCACTAACTATCTGGGAGTCCGACAGGTCACCACCAAGAGCTTCCTGTGCTTGTGGACAAAACCCAGACACAGCCTCTCTCTTATCTACCTGCACTTTGAAACTTACTCAATGACTCCTTTTGACATCAGAGCAAGTAATAACCCAGTCGTGCCTGGCCTTAACTCCCAGTGGTCATCTCCCTTTGGGGCCTCCAGAATTTCTTCCATTTTCAGAATAAGAATAAGGATAGACTCCAGACATGTTTTGCTTTAGTGGGTTATGGAGACTGTTATTTACTTGTTTAGGAATTAATATTTGTGCAGAAGTTCAATGTACTTTTCATTTTCAGTCTAAAATTCTGTAATAAGTTTTGGCTTTGAAAGACTGCAACATATCTACACTCAACATATTCAATTCCTTTTTCTTCCAACTTTGAATAACTGGTGTCAAAGGATGGTAGCACTTCACTTACATGGTAATACTGTGACAAAATACTCTGTTCCCTAAGACATCGCAGAGCACAGTATTAACACCTGTGGGGCTGAGAGGGTAAAAGTTTCCTCATAATTTCTCCATACAGTCCTACACACGATATATATGTGTTACAAGGTGACACCAGTAACTGAGGGGGACGGGTAGAGATGTACAAGAGTAGCATTTGCTGGTACTGAAGCTATGCTGCTATAGGTTCACACCACAGTTGTTTCTCCATCTCTTGTAAAAGGGAATCTTGCAAAGCCCAGAGTTATTAAAAATTGTTTAGACTTTCAACGACAAGTTTGTTGAATCACTGTATAAATTTTAATTGTTAAACAGGTAAATATCAGTCTTCACAATCCACTGAAGAAAAAATAGAGTCAATATAAACTATATCCTATGCCATGAAGCAAATTTACCTAATTGAAAAGAATTGAAATTATACTCAGTGTGTTCTTTGACCACAAAAAACTCAATCTAGAAAACAGTAAGATAAAAGAAAATCTCCAAAATGTTTGAAAATAAGTACAATTCTAAATAATCTATGGATCAATGAAGTTTGAAGGAAATAAAATAGACACTGAATCTAGTGAAAAATGACATTTAAAAATTTGTAGAACACATCTAAAGCAGTACTTGGAAATGGATAGCATTAAAAACACATTACAAATGAAGAATAGGCATAAATTAATAATCATTTTTACCACCTGGGAAGTCTTGGGTGTGGGGGGGAACTGCACAGACATACTCCTAGGACATCCCTAAAATCAAAGGGATGGAAATTCAAATATTTCATGTAAAATATCCATTATAGAGGAGAGAAGATAATCACTAATGGATACAAGGCACAGTGAATCCGGAGCTTGTTTTGCTCTGCTTATAAGGACACAGGCACACTGAAACAACAGCTTGCCCTACTCCTTTATGACCCCATCTTAGGTAATTACATCATTCTATTGACATTTCTGGAAAAAAAAAAGGGGGGGGGCATCTTATTCTTAGATGTGGGATTAGAACCTATACAAATGCTCTGAGAGATATCATTTAAACCATAACTTGCTCTATTCCTATGTTTCAAAGAGTTTTTAATCCACAGGTGTTGAATTTTGTCATATGGTGTCCCTACATCCATCCATATAATCCTGGGCTCATCAATGAAGTGTTTATCTTTAATGGGCACGGTTTTGCCATGTCCTGATTCCTATGACCCTATAACCCTTCACTTGGTCCACCTCTTAAAGAGTCTACCAGCCAACATCAGCACACTGAGGACCAAGCGGTCAATACATGAACTCTTTGTGTGTCGGGGGGTGCGGGGTGGGGATACTATTTCCTTTTAAGCTGTTGATGTCTTCGGGGTCTTTCATTATTAATATTCCATTTAATACTTGATATTGAAAATTTGTATCTTCTTCCGTTCATTGATGTTATTAAAAATTTGGGAATTTTATAATCATTTCAAGCAAGCAGCTCTTTGTCTCACTGATGTCTTCCATTCTCTCTATTTTCAATATAATTAATCTCTGCTTTGATCTTCATTAATTCTTTCTTTTGCTTGATTTTGGTTTATTTGCTCCTGAACCCATCCACCCCCCACACCCAAGACTTCCCAGGTGGTAAAAATGATTATTAATTTATGCCTATTCTTCATTTGTAATGTTTTTTTTTAATGATATCCATTTCCAAGTACTGCTTTAGATGTGTTCTACAAATTTTTAAATGTCATTTTTCACTAGATTCAATGTCTATTTTATTTCCTTCAAACTTCCTTGATCCATAGATTATTTAAAATTGTGCTTATTTTCAAACATTTTGGCGATTTTCTTTTATCTTACTGTTTTCTAGATTGAGTTCTTTGTGGTAAAAGAACACACTGAGTATAATTTCAATTCTTTTTAATTAGGTAAATTTGCTTCATGGCATAGGATATGGTTTATATTGACTCTATTTTTTCTTCAGTGGGTTGTGGAGACTGATATTTACCTGTTTAAAAATTAAAATTCACACAGTGATTCAATGGACTTGTCATTGAAAGTCTAAACAATTTTTTAAAACTCTGGGGTTTGGAAGACCTCATCATATCTATACTCGAGGTATTCAATTCCCTTTTCTTCCAAATAATTGGTGTCAAAAGGTTGGGAGTGCCTCACCATATAGTGATACTCTTGCTGGAGAAGTGATATTTCTTGCAGCAAGAAGCAGCCAAGGACACAGAGAGAATTGGAGAACTCAAACTTAATTTTAGGCCAGAGAACCAAGAGGAAATCAGACTCCAAATTCTGAGTGCCCATCACTACTTTCCCAAAACATTTATAGGCTGTCTAGTGCCATGTATTTCCTAGTCAACCTGACATACGATCGTGCAAGTGGTTTCTAGCATGTGTACAGAAGCAGAGTGTAACAAGGAAAAGCACTGGCTCCTCTTGGGAGGCCTTGGATAAATTTGAGTGTGGAGCCTCCACAGGGGCACTTAGACGTCAAGGGAGTGGTTAGATAGTTCCCACTATCTTTTCTTCATTGGATTATCTTTACACCTCTAGCAACAATTAATTGGCCACACAAATGTGGGTCTATTCCTGGGTTCTATTTTGCTCTGTAGCTATATGTGTGTATCTTTTCCCCTGGACCATGCTGCAGCTTTCTAGGAATCTGTAACCCAATAGTATCAGTCTTTTCGATTTTGTTCTTCCCTTCAAAATTGTTTTGATTATTCTTATTCTTTCATGTTTTATTTAAAAAAATTAAACCAACTTGATAATTACTACTACACAAAGTTTTTTTTTTTCTGCAGAAATTTTGATTGGAATTTCATTGAATCTATAGATCAATGTGTACAGAATTGACATACTTAAAAATATCAAGCCTTCCAATCCATGAACCTGTGACATATCTTACTAATATTTATTTAGTTCTTCAATTTCTTTCCACAATATTTTGTATGTAATATGCTGATCTTGCACATATTTAGTAAGATTTATATATAAGAATTTCATGAAGATTTCCAGTGCTATTATGAAAAAAAATTTTTTTAGTGGGTGGGATACTGGGGGTTGAACCCAGTAGTTTCTACCACTAAGCTTAATCCCAGCCCTTTTTATTTTTTTATTTTATTCTTTTTTTTTTTTAAATAAGGTCCTGGTAAGTGGTCAAGGCTGGACTTGAACTTGCTATCCTCCCTCCTGAGTTGCTGGAATTATAGGCATATGCCACCATGCATGTATTTAAAATAATACTTTGAAAAGATAAATTTCAGTTTTAATTTATTTTTATATATTGAGCTTGTAGCCTATGATCTTGCTAAACTTGTTTTTTAGGTCAATAATATTGTGTAGATTTTTCTTTTGGGAGCATTTTCTATAAAGACAACCATTTTTATTTTATTTTTCCAAATAGGGATAGTTTTTTTCCCCTTCTTTTGTATGTCTTTTATTTAATTTGTATGTCTTTTATTTCTTTTTCTGGCCTTGCTATAGTATCTAGGCTCCCCAGTGCAACATGAAAGAGGAGAACAGACATTCTGGCCATGCTTCTCATTTTAGGGGGCAAGCATTCAGTCTTTGCCAGTGAATATAATGCTAGCTGTAGGCTCTTTGCATATGCCCTTTATCTCATCGGGCTCATTTCCTCCTACTTCTAGTTTGCTGAGAGTTTTTGTCAGAAATGAATATCGTGTCAGTCATCTTTTCATCACTCTGAGAAAAAAACCTGACATAAACAACTTAAGAGGAGGAAAGACTTGGGCTCATCACTTCAGAGTTCTCAATGTGTCTGCTGGCTCCATTGCTGTGGGTCTGTGATGAGGCAGAGCATCATGGCAGAGAGGACATGGTGGGGCAGAGCTGTTCATCTCATTGAGGGCAGGAAGCACGGAAAGAGAGGAAGGGGCTAGGGACAAGGAACAGACCCCAAGGGCATGCCTCCAAAGACCCATTCCCTTTGTTCAGGGCCTACCTCTCACAGCCTGCATCTCTGAACATTGCTGCAGTGGGAACCAAGCCTTCACCACATGAGACTTTGGGGCATAATCCAGAAGCAACCATAACAAACTTTAATATCTTCAAACTATTTTTCTGCATCTATTGTGATGCTCACATGTTTTTTTCTTTAACCTGTTGATTATGGTAAATTATATTTCTTGATTATTGCATGTTAAAGCAATCTTTAATTCCTGTAATAAATACCACTAGGACCTGATGTGTTGACCTTTTTGCATATTCTTGGATAGGATTTGTTAACATTTTGTTCAGAATATTTGCAACTATGTTTATGAAGGATATCAGCTGATAGCCTTATATTTCTGTAATGTCCTCATGTGGTTATATCATGACAGTTACTGAAACATACAATGAGTTGGGAAGTAGTCTCTCCTTTATTCCAAAAATAAATTGTGTGGAATTCATGTTATCTGATTCTTGCTTGTTGGTAGAATTTGCCAGCACAGCCATCTGGTTCTTCAAGTTTCATTTTTCTGTTTGTTTGTTGTGGTACTGGGGATTGAACCTGGAGTGCTTACCACTGAGCATGTTTTAGTTTTTATTTTGAGACAGGATCTTGCTATGTGATGAGAGTGGTCTCAGACTTGGTCTCAGCTTCCCCAGTCACTGGATTCCAGAAATGTACCCTCATGCCTGGCTCATGTGTTTATTAGAAGGGTTTTAACTACAAGGTGAATCATTTCATGGAAATATACAGAATTGTTCTTGTTATCTAATTCTTCTTGAGTATGTTTTGTCAGTTTGTATCTTTCAGGTGATTTGTTCATTTGTCTAACTTGCTGAATTTACGGTCATAGACTAGTTCATATGTGTCACCTATTATCCTTTTATAGCCACTCTTTCATTCCCCATATTAGTTTTTGCAATACTGGAAATTGAACTCAGGGTCTTGAGCATGGCAGGCAAGCGCTCTGCCACTGAGCTACATCTCCAGCTCATTCCTGATATTTGTAATTTGTGTTTTTCCTGTTTTGTTTTCTTGGTCAATTTTATTGACTTTTTTTCAATTAATAGCTTTTGGTTTTGTTCATTTTCCTCTAATTTTGTTCTGGGTTTCATTGATTTCTGCTTTTAACTTATTTTCCTTACTTATGATTGCTTTTTTTTTTTTTTTTAAATGCTGGTTTACTGGCATTGAATTCTCTGTTTCTATTTATTTAAAGTCTTTATCCTCTCTTTTTGTTCATTTGGTTTTCTAAATAAAATTTACAAAATAAAATGCAGTGACATTTTCTACATTTACAATTTTGTATGATTATTACCTCTCTCCACTTCCAAGATATTTTCATCACCCCTACGGAAAACTTCATACCCATTAAGATGTCACCTTCCATTTATTTCCCTGTAACCCTTGGAAACTTTTAGTCCACTATCTGTCTCTGTAGATTTACACCTTCAGGATGTTCCATATAAAAGATATTATAGCTATCTAATACTTTGTGTCTGGCTTCTTTAACAAAACACAATGTTTTCAAAGTTCATTCATAGTGCAGCAGGTGTCAGTACTTTAATCTTTTTATGGTTAAGTAATATTCCATTGTACAGGTATGTCACATTTTGTTTATCCATTTGTCAACAGTTTTCACCTCTTCCCTACTGTGTATAGTGCTTGTTATGGTTTGGACATAAGTTTTTCCCCACAAAGCTCATATGTTAGACAATGCAGGAATGTTCAGAGGTAAAATGATTATATCATAAGAGCTGTACCTTAATCAATAGAATAATCCATTTGATGGATTAATAATTAAATGCATGACTGGGTAGTATCTGTAGGCAGATGGGGTATGGCTAGAGGAGGTCACCTGGGGCATGCCCTTAGGAACTGTGTTTGTCCCCAGCTCATTGCCTTCTCTTTGCTTCCTGGCTCCCATGAGCTGAGAAGCTCCCTTCCACCAACCATTCTGCCATCATGTTCTGTCTCACCTCGGGCCCAAAGCAAAGGAATTGGCCAACAATGGACTGAGACCTCTGAAGCTATGAGCCCAAAGTAAACATATTCTCCTCTAAGTTGTTCTTGTCGGGTGTTCTGTTTCCAGCAATGAAAAACATGCCTAACACAATGCTGCATTGAACATTCACCTGCAAACATTTGTTTGGTTCCCTTTTGCTTACACCTAAGAGCAGAACTGCTGGGTCATATGGTAAATCGATGTTTAATCTTTTGACAAACTGACCAACCAATTACCACAGCAGCTGCGTCATTTTACATTTCTACCAGCAAAGTACAAATGTTTCATTTTTTTTTCCCGTGTCCTTGCCAATACTTGTTATTTTCTGTTTTTTAAAAAATTATGGCCATCCTGGTAAATGTGATGTTATCTTTCATTGTGGTTTTGGTTTGCAATTCTCTAGTGACTACTGATGTTTAATACCTTTCCGTGTAATGTTGATCATTTCTATGTCTTCTCTGAAAAGTGTCTATTCAAATTTTTGTCCATTTTTTAAATTAAATGCATTGTCTTTTTGTTCTTGAGTTGTACAAGATGCGGTTTCATTGCATTCAACATGTATGTAGACAGAGATATAATATAGACATATGTAGAGATATAGATAGATGTAGATATAGACACACATATTCTGGATACTTAGCTTTTATTTGATATATGATTTCCAAATATTTTCTTCCAGCCTGTGTAACATTTTCATTCTCTTAACAGTGTCCTTTGATGCATACAACAAGTCAATTTTGATAAAGTCTAATTTATCTAGTTTTTCTTTTCTTAGCTCCATGTTTGGCAATACAGCTAAGAAATTATGTACTAGTTCAAGGTCTTGAAAATTACCTGTGATTTATTCTAAGAGTTTTAGAGTTTTAGCTTTCTTATTCATTTCTTTGATTCATTTTGAGTTGATTTTTGTATATTGTTTAAAGTTAGGGTCCAAATTCATTCATATGCATTTGGATATCCAGTGTACTTAGTATTTCATTTATTGAAGGAAACATTCTTTTACCATTGAATGATCTTGCCACCTTTTTTGAGAATCAATTGAGCATAGTTGTAAGGGTTTTGTTTTTTGACTCCCAGTTTGATTCCATTATCTATGTATTTATTTTTATGTCACTACTGCACAGTTTTGATTTCTGTGGTTTCGTAGTAACTTTTGAAACTGGGAAGTGTGACACTTCTGATTTTGTTCTTCTTTTTGAAGATTGTTTTGATTATTCAGCATCCCTTGAAATTCCATATGAATTTGAAAATCAGCTTTTCCATTTCAGCAAAAAATGACAGCTGGGAGTTTGATCAGGATTTCTTTGAATTTGTAGATCACTCTGGGAGTATTGCCATCTTAATAATATTAATTCTTCTAATTGATGAAAACAAAATGTCTTCACAAATTAAGATCTGAATTTCTTTCAGTCACATTTAGCGCTTTTTCAGTGTATACACCCCCTTGATTAATTTTATCCCAATATTTTATTCTTATTGATGTTATTAAAAATAAAAGTTATATTCTTAATTTACTTTTAGGGGAGGAGTCAAGATGGCGGATTAGAGGAAGGCTGCATTCCTAGTCACTCCAAGTCTCAGGATTCAAGCAGCAGGAGTACTGTTTTTCAATGAGGTGAGTGAAAGAGGAATTTCACTAAAATTTGATACTGGGTTATCAGAGTTTCTTGGAGACTCAGAACTTTGGGTATATTAAGTAAAGAAGAAGGGCTACATTGGAGCCAAGGCAGCGGTGGCAGCCGCAGCAGTAGTGGGGCTGGTTCACTACAGAGGAGGGAGAACACAGAGATAAAGGTCAGACAGATTAGGCATAGAAAAAGTGAGATAGAAGAGCAGCTTGACCTAGCTGATCCAGAGGCTGCACAGTGCTCTGGTGCTTGAAAAGGGCTCTCTGTCTCTCAACTTGGTGGAAATCTGAGACGGAAGCCATCTTGAGGGAGCCACAGCTGCAGTTGCTGCAGGAGCCTAGAGATCAAAGCAAACACTGCCACACTGTCCAGGCAATTCGCTACCGTGTGGCCTCGGGTGTACCTAGCAGAAGGTGAATGAAACAGGCAAAGAGAAGATTGTACCCGGGGGATGGAGTTGGAAAAGTGAGGGGGAGTCCAACTTGCTTCTCCTTTGAGAAGCTGATTCACATGACCAGCTGAAGGTAAGAAATCTGACCAGGTGAATGTGAATACACTCAGGGACTCAGCCTGGGAAAGGCGTGTTCATGGCAACAGAATGTGTGGAGGATTGGCTTCCCTCCCCTATGCTTCTGAAATCCAGACTCTTGACAGAGATCAGCAACAACCAGGCCCTAGAGTATGCTGATCTAATCTCTCCAGAGCACACACCACACAACAAAGCCCCTGAGGCCTGATTAGACTTAAGCCCCACTTGCTGGAATTCCACTCATAGAACTGTGTCTCCTCCCTGGGAGTGCATCAATCTGATCTGTGCAAACTGATAATACATTCCACTCCATCCTACCTCATACCGGTAAGAAGAGAAGCTGAAAATTATTTCAACCAGCTTTAGTTTTGGGCTACTCCAACTGTCAGCTAAAAGAGTAACTCAAAAACAGGAAGGCGTTAACAACACCCATCCCTTGCTTTTGTTCAAGAAGAAACACAAAGAAAGTCAGGTATCGGCAGTGACCATTTATTCTAGTTGACTATTTTGACCACCTCAGTGGAAATGATTCCTTCATTTTTGTTCATTAAGAATCTTTTCTTGTGTGTATGTGTGTGTGTGTGTGTGTGCATGCTCTCGCATATTCTTGCTGTGTTGATTGGTTCATATCTACATATATACATATATGTATTTGCTTCATGTAGTTATTTTTTCCATGCCTTGATTTTTGAGGGTTAGGATTTGGAGTTTGTATATTTTGGTTTGGTTTTGTATTGTTTTAATATGTTTCTTTCTCTCTTTTCTTCTTTTGCTAACAGCCAAATTCTATTGTTCTCTCTTTCTCTCTCCCTTTACTTTGTATCTCCTATTTTTCCTCCTTCCTCATAACCATCACCTGCTACATCTCTTCTGCATTCTCCCTTTTCACTTTTTAAAATTGTAAACTCTTTTTTTTTTTTTTTTTTTTTTTTTTTTTTTTTGCTGCCAGGGATTGAACTCAGGGGC
Organism: Tamias sibiricus; assembly: GCA_025594165.1. Taxonomy (NCBI): domain Eukaryota; kingdom Metazoa; phylum Chordata; class Mammalia; order Rodentia; family Sciuridae; genus Tamias; species Tamias sibiricus. The sequence continues at coordinate 61,780,233 of CM046662.1, forward strand.
ACTTGACCACTGGGCCACATCCCCAGCCTTTTTTCATATTTTATTAGAGACAGGGTCTCACTGAGTTGCTAAGTACCTTGCCATTGCTGAGGCTGGCTTTGAATTGGCAATCCTCCTGCCTCAGCCTCCCAAGTGCTGGGCTTACAGTCATGCACCACCATGCCTGGCTTGAAATTGTAAACTCTTTTCTACCTTCCCATCACATTTTCTTTTTTCTTAATTAATAATATTTTACCATTATATGCTGCCTGAAATGGCCAGCCACAGACCGCGGGAGGAAAACTCGGAGGCAGAGTAAAGCTATTACTACTTTTACTTCTACTTTCTTAGAGAGAGCTTAGAGAGGGAAAGAAAGATTTTTAGAGAGAAAGATTAGAGAGAGCTTTTTCTTAGCTTAGAGAGAGAGAAAGAAAGATAGAGAGAGCTTAGTTTAGAGAAAGATTATTTTTTAGAGCTTCTTTCTTCTTTCTTCTTTCTTCTTTCTTCCTCGGGAGCCTCGGCCTAACTCTGACCAGCCATTATTTCTTCTATCTGGTTTCTCTTCTGTAACCGCTCTGCCTACGTTCTGGCCGCTCTGATTCTTTTCTTCTTCTCTGACCCGAACTCTTCTTCTGACCGACCGAGCGACTGCACGACTGACTGAATGAATTCGTTCTCCTAACTCCGACCGCTTTCACCCGGTTATATACCTTTAGCTTTGCGGGTGCCTACAGGTGCGTCAGGTGGAACTTATGGCTTCCAGCTAGCCGCAATAACCCTTCCTAATTGGGGCTCCTTCATACCATCTTTTAGAATGAATTGGTTTATGTAATTTCTGCCCCCACCATTAATGCTATTGTAATTATTACCTCTGTGGATGAAATAGTTGACACCTATTGTTTGCTTTAATTTCAGATCTACTTTATGGTTACTTGTTGTTTTTGCTGTTAGCAATTGCTGACCCCATCATACCTGGCTTATTTGTGGCATTTAACACTATGGATGTCCAAATAGGAATAATACATTTATTTTAGAGCTGTATATTGTTTGTATTGGTTGTAGCTATTGTTTGTTTCCCCCTGTTCTGTAAGGTGTTGGGAAACTAAAGGGACACTACAAGTTCACAGGGTAGAGACTCTTCTGAACTGAACTTCATCAAATGCATTGCACTTTACTCCACACACAAATTAATTACACTCAATTTTCAGGTAGACCTTAATTCAAAGAATAGAAGAGAGAAAAACCCAAATTAATGACCACACCCTAAATATGTATGGCTAGGGTTGGGCCCCCAGATCCCACCTATGGACATCCACTGCTAGAGAAAAAAACAGACAAAAATTAACACAAAGGCTGTGACTATCTCACCTATAAGGTGGTCTCAATCTATATCACTCTAGGACACTTTGAAAATGAAAGCTGCACCCTGAAAATGCCCACACATGAGTGGAAGATAGATCTCTCATAACAGATGCATAAAATGCAGCACATGAAAACAAGAAATATGAAAAAAACAAAGTAACATGACATCTACTAAAGTTCATAATTCACCAGCAACTAGCCAGATTGAAGTGGATGAAATATCAATAAAGAATTCATAAGAATCATTATAAAAATGATCAATAAATTCCAAGAGAACACAGAAAAACAACTGAATGGATGAAGAAAGTCAGTATAAGATATGAATGAGAAATCCAATAAAAAGGTAAAAATATTGAAAAAGAACCAAACAGAAATCTTGGAAATGAAAAACACAATAAATCAAATAAAATGTTCAGTTGAAAGTCTCCCTAGTAAAGTAGACTATGATTAAGACAGAATCTCTCAGTAGGAATACAAAGTGGACAGCCTTGAATATTCAGACAGCATTAAAGAAAAAAAAAATTAGGAACCATGATCAGAATATACAAGAACTCTGGGAAAACATTAAGAGACCATTTTTAAGAATCATTGAATTGAGGAGGGTTGTGAGATGCAAGCTAATATAATGGATAACTTCTTCAGGGAAATAATAATAGAAAAAAATTTCAAACCTTCAGAATGAGGTGGATGTCTACATACAAGAATCATTCATATCCATAATAGACAAGATCAAAAAGAATCTTTCTAACAACATATTATATTTATAATTAAAATGTCTAACATACAGAATAAGGATACCTTTTTAAATCCTCAAGAGAAAAACACACAGTCACAGTTATAGACAAGCCAATCAGAATCACCTGTGATTTCTCAGCACAAACTCTAAAAGCCAGAAGGACTTGGAATGATATGTTCCAGATCCTGAAAGAAAATAACTAACAATGAAGACTGCTGTATACAGCAAAGTTATCCTTCAAATTGAAGAAGAAATAAAAATCTACCAGATAACCAGAAACTGAAAGATTCATGACTACTAAATCAGCACTACAGACTTTCTTAAAGAAATATTCCATGCAGGAAAAATAAAAAAAAACCCCAGAGCTCACAAATAAAACAAATCTCTTTTGAAGAGTAGTTATGCAAATGAGAAATAGGACTAAATTAAACATTATAAATAAATCAAAATGGCAGGAATTTATAAATATCTCTTTGTAATAACATTGAATGCAAACATTCTCAACTTTTCAATTAAAAATAACATAGGTTGGCAGAATGGATTAAAAACACAAGACCCAACTGTATGTTGTTTGCAAGAAATGCACCTTACAGTCAAAAACAGTCACAAGCTAAAAGTGAAAGGATGAAAATTGGTATATCATGTAAATGGAGCCCCAAAACAGGTAGGAGTAGTTACTCTCGTGTGTGAAAATGCAGATTTCAAGCCAAAATTAATCAGAAGAGACAAAGAAGGTCACTTAATACTGGTAAAGGGAACAATCCAACAAGAAGATATAACAATAATAAATATTTGTGGCCCAAATGTGGGTGTATTTAATTACATAAAAAGGATACTACTTAAATTGAAGCCTCAGATAGAGCCTAGTACAATAATACCAGTAATTTCAACACATCTCTCTCACCATTAGATAGGACATCAAGACATAACTTGGCAAAGACTCTTTGGACCTGAAAAATATTATAAATCACATGGACTTAACAGACATCTACAGAATATTTTATCCAACAAATATTGAATACCCTTTCTTCTCAGCAGCTCATGGAAACTTCTCTAAAATATACTATATTTTAGGCCACAAAGCCATTCTTAGCAAATACAAAAAACAATGACATTATTCCTTGTATTTTCTCAGGTCATAACACAATGACACAAAAAATCAACATGACAAAAAAAACCTATGGAAATTTTCTAAATAGATGGAGATCAAACAATACATTTTTGAATGATGAATGAGTAACTGAAGAAATCAAGGAAAAGTTTAAAAATTCCTAGACTCAAATAAGAACAGTGATATGATATACCAAAGTCTGTAGACAGTTTTAAGATTCAAGTTTATAGCTATGAATGCCTGTATAAGAGTCAGATCCAATATAAACAACCTAATAATGCATCTCAAGACCCTTGAAAAAGCAAAACAAACCAATAACAAAACCAATAAAATGAAGGAAATAATTAAGATCAGAGCCAAAATCAATGAACTTCAGAATAAAAAAAAATACAAAGGATCAATGAAACAAAGAGTTGGTTCTTTGAAAAGATAACAAGATTGATAAGCTCTTAGTCAAACTGAGAGAGAAAGAGAGAGAGAGAGAGAGAGAGAATATAAATTAATAAAATTAGAGATGAAAAAGGAGAAAGCACCCATCAGTATCACAGAAATCCAGCAGATTATTAGAGACTATTTGAAAATTTATACTCCAATAAATTGGAAAATCAAGAAGAAATGGATACATTTCTAGACAAATAACATCTTCCAAAACTAAATCAAGAAGACATAGAAAATCTAAACAGACCAATAACTTGTAATGGAATAGAAGCAGTAATAAAAAGTCTTCTAACAAAGAAAGGCTTAGGACCAGAAGACTTCTCAGTTGAATTCTACAAAACCTTTAAAGAAGAACTAATGCCAATACTCCTCAAATTATTACACAAAATAGAAAAGGATGAAACACTTCCAAATTCATTCTATGAAGTCAGTATCATACTTATACCAAAACCAGATAAAGACACAACAAGGAAAGAATACTACAGACCACTATTCCTGATGAACTTAGATGCAAAAATACTTAATAAAAATATTAGCAAATCATGTTCAACAACATATTTAGAAGATTGTAACTAAGATCAAGTTGGTTTTATTCCAGAGACACAAGGATGATTTAATATATGCAAATCAATAAATGGAATTTATCACATAAATAGAATTAAGGTAAAAATCACTCAGTCAACTCAATAGATGCAGAGAGGGTCTTCAACAAAATTCAGCACCCATTCATGATAAAAAAACACTAAGTAAATTAGGAATAGAAGGAACCTACCTCAACATAATAAAGGTTGTATATGAAATCCCAAAGCCAACCTCATAGTAAATTGGGAAAAACTGAAAGCATTTCCTTTAAAATCTGGAACAAGGCAAGGATGTCCACTATCAACACTCTTCTTTAATATAGTGCTAGAAATTCTAACCAGGGCAATTAGGCAAAAGAAGGAAATAAAAGGCATAAAAATAGGAAAAGAGGAAGTCAAATTATCACTGTTTGCTGGTGATGTGATCCTATACCTAGAAAATACAAAGAACTTTACCAAAAGACTGCTAGAGCTAATAAGCAAATGTGGCAAAGTAGCAGGTTACAAAATCAACATACAAAAAAAATCACTAGCTTTCCTATATACCAACAATAAATCCACTGAGAAAGATATTAGGAAAACAATTCCATTCCCAATAGCTTCAACAAACAAACAAATAAATAAAACCTGAAAATAAACCTAACCAAGCCTCTATAATGAAAGGCCTCTACAATGAAAACTATACAACAATGAAAAAATAAATTGAAGACTTCAGAAGATAAATAGACCTCCCAAGTTCATAAATAGGCATAATTAATATTGTTAAAATGGGCATACAACCAAATGCAATATACAGACAGGGTCAATACAGTCCCCATCAAAATACCAATGACATTCTTCACAGAACTAAAAAAAAAAAAGGCTTACAATTCATTTGGAAGAATAAAAGACCCAGAATAGCCAAAGCAACTCTAAGTCAAGAAAGCAATGCTGGAGACATCACAATACCTAACTTCAAGTTATACTCTGTATCAACAAAAACTGCATAATACTGGCATGAAAATTGACACATAGACTAATGGTACAGAAGAAGACACAGAAACAGACCCGCATATCTACAGTTATCTGATCCTTGACAAAGGTGCTGAAAACATACATTGGAGAAAACACAGACTTTTTAACCACTGGTGCTGGGAAATCTGGTTGTTCGTATATTGAAGAATGAACCTAGACCCTTATCTCCCACCCTGCACAAAAATAAACTCAGAATGAATCAAATATCTAGGAATTAGAACAGAAACTATGTAATTCCTAGAAGAAAATACGGGGTCAACACACCAGCATATAGTCAAAGGCAATGACTTTCTCAATAGGACCCCTTAAGCTCAGGAAATAGTGCCAAGAGTTAATAATTGGGATGGCATCAAATTAAAAAGCTTCTTCACAGCAAAGAAAGTAATTAGGAATGTAAAGAGAAAACTTACAGAATGGGAGAAAATCTTTGCTCTTCTGGCAGAGGATTAATATCTAGAATATATAAAGAAGTTAAAATACTTTACACCAAAAATCAAATAACCCAATTAATAAATGGACAAATTAATTAAACTGACACTTCTCAAAATAAAAAGAAATACAAATACAAATAACCAACAAACATGAAAAATGTTCAATATCATTAGCAATTAGGGAAATGAAAATCAAAACTATACTGAGATTTCATCTCATACCAGTCAGAATGGCAGTCATCAAAAATACAAATAATAATAAATGCTAGAGAAGATGGGGAGGAAAAGGAACACTTTTACACTGTTGGTGGAATTGTAAATTAGTGTAACTACTATGGAAATAAGTATGGAAGTTCCTCAAAAGACTAAGCATGGAACCATCATATGACCCAGCTATACCACTCCTTGGTATTTATCCTAAAGAATTAAATCATCATTCTACAGTGATACATAGATACCCATGATTATAGCAGAACAATTTACAATAGCCAAGCTATGGAACCATCTGCTGAGAAAGAAATCAGGAAAACAATTCCATTCACAATAGCTTCAACAAACAAACAAATAAACAAAACCTAAAAATAACTAAGCAGGTGAAAGACCTCTACAATGAAAACTATACATCAATAAAATACTAGCAATCTTTTTACAATCTTACAATCTGCTTAATATGTTGTTGAACATTATTTGCTAATATTTTATTGATTGTATAGTTTCCATCAATGGATGAATTTATGTAGTAGGCATATATAATGGAATTTTCTTCAGCCATAAAGAAAAATAAAATTATGTCATTTGCAGGCAAATGAATGAAACTAGAGACCATTATGTTAAGCAAAATAAGTTAAACCCAGAAGGTCAAGGGTGAAAGGTCTTCTCTTATATGTGGAAGCTAGAAAGAAAAAAGCAAAAGAAAGATGGGAGCAGATCTCATGAAAATCAAATGGAGATCAGTAGAGGAAAGGGACTAAAGGATGGTGGGGGGAAATGCTGGGGAGTGATACTGGCCAATTATATTGTTATATTGTGTGCATGTAGGAATATGTAACAACAAATCCGTCATTATGTATGAATATAATGCAACAACAAAAAAATCTGGAGGAGCCGGGCGCGGTGGCGCACGCCTGTAATCCCAGCACTTTGGGAGGCTGAGGCAGGAGGATCGCGAGTTCAAAGCCAGCCTCAGCAATGGCGAGGCACTTAGCAACTCAGTGAGACCCTGTCTCTAAATAAAATACAAAAAAGGGCTGGGGATGTGACCCAGTGGTCGAGTGCCCCTGAGTTCAATCCCCGGTACCACAAAAAAAAAAAAAAAAAAAAAAAAAAAAAAACTGGAGGAAAAAGAGAACTAAATATTTCTTTTGGGATTATTACTAATATATGGACATGTGAGTGAATTTTCAGTGTTGATCTTATATTCTGCAATGTTGCTGAATTCACTTATTAGCTGAAATAGTTATTTTGTGTGTGGATTCTTTATGGTTCTTCTAGATATCAGATCATGTGATCTATGAATAGAAATCATTTTACTTCTTCGTTTTTAATTTGGATGTCTTTATTTCTTTTTCTTCCTGATTGCTCTGGCCAGAACTTCCAAAACAATATTGAATAAATCAGAGTTGGTATCCATGATCTAAAAGGGAAAGCTTTGAGTCTTTTACCATTGAGTGCTTTTAAAAAGTGTCCCTAATCATGTGTTCCCTCTTATTATTAGTTTGTCATATATAGATATTTTTTTAATCACAAATATGTGTTGGATTTTGTCAAAGTCTTTCTCTGCATCAATTGAGATGATCATGTAGCATTTTTCACTCTACTAATGTGATACATCACATTGATTTTAGCATGTTGAACCATTTTTGCATTCTGGCATAAATTCCACTTGGTCATGGTACATACTCATGCTCTTGAATTTGGCTTAATAATATTTTGTTGGAATTGTTCCATCTATATCCATCTATGTGGTTTTCTTTTCTATATATGGTATATATATAATATCATATATTTTCTTTTCTCATATATATATATATATTTAGTTTTGGTATCAGGATAATAATTGGCCTCCTAGAATGAGTTAGGATGTGTTCCTTCATCTTCTATTTTTTGGAAGAATTTTTTGTTTTGTTTTGTTTTTTGTTTTTTGTATTGGGGGTCGAACCCAGGGGCAATTCACCACTGAGCAACATCCCCAGCCCTTTTGGTATTATAGATGTGCACCACAATGCCCAGCTTTTTGTCTTTGAATTCAATTCAATTTTGACACCATTTAGCTAGAAATAGCTCAGGTCCCAGAGGTTGAGGGCTCAGACTCCTTCCCATGGGAAGCTACCTTTCCATGAGATGTCAATAAATTAGGGTTCTCAAGACACCTCCTTAGATTTCATTAATTGGGTAGAGTGGCTCATAGAACTCAGAGAAACATTTTCATTTACTGATTTGTTACAAACAAGATGACAAAGGGTACCAGTCGTCATCAGATAAAGAGGTAGATGGAGCACAGGAACCTCAAGCTGGTGAGAATGGGCTGAAAGTCCCAAACTTCTAATCCTGTCTTGGTGTTTTCTGGAGACTAGTCCCCATCCTGAAACTGCCTCAGGGCTGCCACAGTCCTGGTAGGCTGACAAAAAATCTTAACGATTCCAAGCGTTTGGGGAGTTGAACACCAGGAAATGGGGGATAAAGACAAATATACGTCACACTGTTATAAATATCATACTGCCACAGAAAGAATGTCAAGGTTGGTAAGTGTGCATGGAAGTCTCATGCCAACATTGTGAGGCTCTCCCAGACCAACCTAACTTCTCTTGGCTCAAACAGTGCCCCCTGTTTGCTCAGGAGACCCCCCCCCTGCCCCATTTGTGCTTCTGACTGACCTCTTTGCTCTCAGGCATCATCTTCTCCCGGAACCCTTTGGAGGTGGCTTCAGAGGGTCTCCCAATTTAGCCAGCTCCCCCAGAATCAGTCTGGCCCTGCTCCAGACTGTACTCCCTCCCCCTGGGGGTCACGGCTTGTTTTCTTTTAGAGACCCAAGATTTCCAAACTCTGTGGTTGCCTTGCCTAGCTAAAAGGGGAAGGAGAGGATCGGCCCAAGGAGGAGGAAGAGGAAAACGAGACAAACAGCCAGCGCAGTGGAGAGGAGCGTGTGCCCAGAGGTCCCCATCCCTGCGGAGCTGGGAGCTAGGAGCCAGTGCCCTGCCATCCTCCAGCCCTGCCTCAGCCTGCTGCTGCCCTGTGGAGGCCATGGGCCCAGGGACTCTGCTGGTCCTGCTGGTGACCACAGCTTGGCATGGTAAGAACAGAACTGGGGGGCTTGATGGGGTTATGACAGAGACCGCCTGTGAAAGGGCTCTGAGAGCCCCGTTCCTGGGTGTCCCCACTCTCTGCTTCCATCTCCCCAGCACTGGACTGCAGGCTTGTGGTTATCTGCTTTGGGAAAGCAGTGGAGAGCAAGAGTGTGGGTTGGTGGAACCAGCCTGGCTAGGGCTGTGGATCTGTCCCGGCTTAGCCACCAACACACCGGGTGTTCTGAGCCAGTCCTTGATACTCTCAGGGCTTTGTTGACTTGGTGGCAGGTGGGGGCGTGGTGCTGGGCTAGATTAATGCAGTGCTTTTGAAACTGTCCTGTGGGTACAGGAATTGACTGATGATCTTGACACACAGCAAATTCTGACTCTGTAGGTCTCAGGCCAATATTTTACATTTTTAAAATATTTATTTATTTGTTTTAGTTGTACACAATGCCTTTATTTTTACGTGGTGCTAAGGATTGAACCTGGGCTGCTCACGTGCTAGGCGAGAGCTCTACCACTGAGCCACAACCCCAGCCCCTATTTTACATTTTTGGAAGCTCCTAGGAGATACCTGGGCTGCTAGTCCAGCCCTGCACTGAGCAGAGAGGTCCTAGAGAGCCCAGAAAGGCCTGAAGGGGCAGTGGGCCTTCCTTGGGAAGCTTGGGTAAGAGCTAAGTAGGAGAGACAAGAGGTTGGCCTCTCTGGCCCAGGGCTCAGGAACGGAGGACTTGGTGAGAGAGAGGGTATGGGGCTGGAGGGGGCCTGCGGAAGACCAATGAGGGTCTCCCCAGCCAGAGCCCCTCCAGACATGCCTGCCGGGTCTCAGGAGGGGAGCTGCATGGGGCCCCCACCCCACCTCCAACCTCCAGGCAGCAGCAGCTGTTGAAAATTTGCATGGAGGACTATTGGACTTGTGGGCCCACCAAGCACATTTGGGCCACAGTTGGCCCAACAAGCCTGTTTCCTATTGTGTTGCCTGCTTATTTAGAGGGGTCCTGGGGAGGGTGGGGCTTGGTGGGGAGGAAGGGCAGCCTCATTCTGGCCTCACCATGGAGGTCTCTGAGGAGTTGGTATGTCTCTTCCCTGTTGAGGAGATGGCACACCCAGGGCCTTTTGCTGGCACAGCCAATCTCAGTGGCCAGTGTGCTTGTTCTTTTTCTTATTGGGATGCAACTTATATGCATTAGGAAGCACAGATTTTTAAATGTACGATTCAGTGCAGCGTGTCAAATGCACATGTTTACGTACACACTGTCTCCATGAGCATAGAGGCTATTCCTCTCACTCCAGAAAGTTCCATGAGTTTGATTTCACTGCCTTGTCTCATCCTTATCCCAGGGATCCAACTGTGAGGCAGAGTGAGTGCGTGTGTGCATGCCTGCGTGTGTGTGTGTGTGTGTGTGTGTGTGTGTGTGTGTTTAAGGGTGGTGTGCTGTGTCTAATGTCCAGCTGTAAAGGAAAGAAAAAATGGGGGACAGGGCTGGAAACCTGTTTTCATCCCAGCAAACCAGTGGTAAGCGGGGTGAGGGGGGCTGCCATGGGGTCGGGGTGGTGCGGGAGCACCTAGAGACCGGGAGAGGCTCACTGCTCCCATCAGGTGATGCGCTCCTGGGCTGAGGAGGGGCTGTGTTCAGGGTGCAGGAGGAGCGACTGGGGTGCCTTCTGGGAGCAGGCGATGGCGGCATCTGTCGGGCAAAGGGAAACAGGTGGCAAGGTTTGGGACCTGGGGACAATTTGGGAGTGAGACTAGAGAGGGGGAGAGTGGACAGGCTCAGGGAAGACCTTGGTCGGTGTTCAACAAGCCCTCAGCCCAGGGAGTGGGGGCCAAGCAGACTGCCCTGCCTGCCAGCCAAGCCAGCAAGGGGAAGTTGGGGGCGGAAGTGGAGAGCGTCAGCCCTGTCCTGCGTGAATATCCAGGACAACAGGGCAGGACAAAACAAGACAGGCGCCTCTCCCTGACCACATTTCCAGGAGGCCAACGCAGGGCCAGAGGAAGACCGGGAAGGGGAAGGGAGAAGCAGGCTCCTGGGAGAAGAGGCAGGGGCAGAAAAGAACACAGGCCGAGTCCCAGAACCCAGGACTGGAGCAGGTTCCCACCACAGCCTTGAAGGGCTGACGTCTAGACAGCAGAGAATCTGGCCCAGAAGAACGTCGGAGGTGTAGCCATTGAAGCAGTGGCCCAGGCAGGAGCAGTGGAGGGAGCTGGCCACTGCTGTCTTCTCCTCAGCAGAGCTCTGGGGTGGGACTTGGGATTGTTCCCAGCAGACAGCAGAGCACTTGAGGCTCCAAGGGACAGCAACCTCCCCCACAGGCAAGGGGAGAAGCAGGTTCCAGACCTGCGCTGGTGAAAGCCCACTCTGCCTGCTGTTTCCTACAAGAAAGCCCAGGCTGGGGCCCTGGAGTGTCAGGGAGTAGGTGACTGGGCAGTGCTGGCTCTGCTGAGATTTGCCACAAAACTGTGAGAAATGATACTTGTCCCTCTTGCTGGCAGCCACAACCCCAGGTGTCCATGGCCTTGGCAGTATGCACACTTTACTCAATCTTTTTGCTGATTAGAAGCCCAGGCAGGGGGCCAAGCTGGGTGGCACATGCCTGTAATCCCAACAGCTCGGGAGGCTGAGGCAGGAGGATCGTGAGTCCAAAGCCAGCCTCAACGTAAAGCAAGGTGCTAAGCAACTCAGTGAGACCCTGTCTCTAAATAAAAATGCAAAATAGGGCTGGGGATGTGGTTCCCTGGTTGAATGCCCCTGAGTTCAATCCCTGGTAACCCCCACCCCACCCCACCAAAATAAGAGAAGCAGCCACAGCAGCAGCAGCTTGGGCAGGGAGGCTGCACAGTCTTGAAATCAGAACGTAAATTAAGCCATCCTGAAATCATTTGAGAGAGGATACCTTTCCAATTTGGGGCTTTTCAAAGGAGAACAGTGAAGAACCCTGAATTCCTTGGAAGCCCTGAGACCCTCAGCTGGCTTGTCACCATGCCCATCATTAGAAACCGAAAGGAAGGTTGGACTGGCCAGGGGACAGTGGGAGAGCCAGCCCAGGACGTCCTGAGGCCCAGCAGATGGCCCTGCCTCTCCTGGGGTCTCGCTGCCTGGAGCGGGGGCAGTGGCCAGGAGGGCCAGGAAGCAGAAGTGAGAACATCCCTGGTAGAAGGGCTGCAGGCTGAGCGGAAACCCGGCCGGTGGGTCGCGGCAATGTGTTTCCGCCCACGCAGCCCCGGGCGCCTGGCAGCCCCTCGCAGGCCGTGAATCAGCTCTCACTTCCCTCCTTCACCCCTATTTTAGGCCCTGGAAAAATGCTGACACTGCAGAGGCAACGGGCCTTCTTCCCGAAGGCCAGATAGGAGTTTCAAGTTCTCTTTTCTCCTTCAAGAAAATTTTCCTTAAAAGAGATTGGCTTCCTAAACAGCATGGGGGCGGGGGCTGGGCGTGGCCTGCGTCACACACACAGTGACTAAGCTGACTGAGTACTTGCGGGACAGGTGATATCCCAGGGCTTCCATGCATCTAAACCACCTAACGTGCCGCTGAATGGGTATGACTATTGTCCCCCAGGCTCAGGTGGGGAACTGAGGCGGGCCTTCTGAGCCCTCCCACAGTGCCGCAGACCGGGAGTGCAGTGCAGTGGTGGGCGTTGGCACAGCAGGAGACCCCGAACCCCTCAGTGCTGGGCTGACAGCCTACATCCCTTTCCCTCTTCCCCGGGTGAATTAAGTCGAGGACTTGACCATGACCACTCCATTCCTTTGCGTCTTTGTTTGTTTCTTGGAGCCCGGCTGGAGCAGGCCCTCTGCTCAGCACGGCGACATGGCTGCTTTGTGCGTAGGGTGAAGGCGTCCACTCCTAGAGAGACAAACGTTGCCCTCACACAGGGAAGACTGAGGTGGGAGGCTGGGGACACGGTGGGACAGAAGCCAAGGAAGCTGCTAGCCTCCTTTCTGAGAGGACAGGCCTACTGGACATCAAAGATGTCAGTCCTTCCAGAGCAGGATTGGGTTGGGGCTGAGCAAGTGGCCAGAGGGGCATGGGCTTGTTCAAGGAGACCCCAGCTCAGCACCTGACCCGCCTACGTACCACCAATCCCAGGGTCAGGTGGCCCAGGGTGCTTAGTGTCAGGGTGCTTAGTGTCAGGGTGCTTAGGGTCAGGGGTGCTTAGGGTCAGGTGGCCCAGGGGTGCTTAGTGTCAGGGTGCTTAGTGTCAGGGGTGGCCCTGGGTGCTCAGGGTCAGGTGGCCCAGGGTGCTTAGGGGTGCTTAGTGTCAGGGTGCTTAGTGTCAGGGGTGCTTAGGGTCAGGTGGCCCAGGGGTGCTTACTGTCAGGGGTAGCCCGGGGTGCTTAGTGTCAGGGTGCTTAGTGTCAGGAGTGGCCCTGGGTGCTCAGGGTTAGGTGGCCCAGGGGTGCTTAGGGCCAGGGGTGCTCGCCAGGCCTCACTTCTGTCTGCCACCCCTCAGCAGGTCAGGGGGTCCCAGTAATTGAGCCCAGCGGCCCCGAGCTGGTGGTGGAGCCGGGAACAGCGGTGACCCTGCGATGCAGGGGCAACGGCAGTGTGGAATGGGAAGGCCCCATCTCCCGCTACTGGACCCTCGACCCTGATGCCCCCAGCAGCGTCCTGACCACAAACAATGCCACCTTCAAAAACACGGGGACCTATCGCTGCACTGAGCCTGGAGACCCCCTGGGGGGCAGCGCCACCATCCACCTCTTCGTCAAAGGTGAGCACTCTGAGCCCTCTTCCAAGAAGCCCAGCCCCACAGGAACCATTGTCATGACCAGGAGGTCTGCCCCTATTAACATTCAGAATAAACCAACTCCTCATGTTATTGAGTGCTGACTGTGAACAAGGACCTATGGCAGTGTCTCTGATTTATCATGGTCCTCACAATAACCCAGTGAAGTAGGTTCTATGTTTATGCCCATTTTTCAGAGGCTCAGAGGGGTTGAGTCATTTGCCCAAGGTCACACAGCATCAAGTACCCAGGCGCATCTGACTCCAGAAACCCACTCTGAAGCATCAGTTGAATGGCCCTGGTATGGTGTAACCTTAGATACTCAGCCTTTTGAGTCTCCCTGTCACCAGTGTGCAGGGAGGGAGAATAGTTGTGACCTGTGTCCCCTTCTATCGCAGACCCTGCCCGGCCATGGAACCTGTTGGCAGAGGAGGTGACAGTGTCCGAGGGTGAGGATGCCCTACTGCCCTGCCTGCTCACTGACCCCGCGCTACAGGCGGGCGTCTCGCTGATGCGTGTGCGTGGCCGGCCAGTCTCGCGCCATATCAACTACTCCTTCTCACCCTGGTACGGCTTCACCATCCACAAGGCCAGGTTTGTGGACAGCTGGGACTACCAGTGCGAGGCCTTGGTGGGCGGCAGCATGGTGCCGACTCTTGGCATCCGGCTCAATGTGCAGAAAGGTGAGTGGGACAGGGGGGCACCAGCCAGGCGTGGAGGGCGGGTAGGTGACAGATGTCTCCCTTCTGGCACATCTTCCTTCCAGTGGGTCCACAGTCATCCGTGGGGCGTGGCGTGACGGGTGGGATTCAGACCACCGCAGGTAACTGACCATGCGCAGGGTCATCTCCCACCATGAGACGCGGGACAGACACCAAACCCCTCAGCTAGGAGAAAGCACGGCAGGAGGAGGAGCCTCGCAGAGAAAGAGCTCTCCTTGCATCCGAGTGTCTCTGGACCTGGGGGACTGTCCCAGAGCATCTTTCAACACAGCCACAGGCACAGGGATTGATTCCATGACTGCTGTGTGCCAGGCACTGTCCTGGCTACAGGGATGTCCCCTGCATGGACTGGACATTGCCCTGGAGAGTCAGACTAGAGAGACAGTAGATAGAGATTGTGATAGCCGGATGCGGTGGGGCATGCCTGTAATCCCAGCACTTGGGAGGCTGAGGCAGGAGGATTGCAAGTTCAAAGCCAGCCTCAGCAATGGCGAGGCACTTAGTAACTCAGTGAGACCCTGTCTCTAATAAAATACAAAACAGGGCCAGGGATGTGGCCCAGTGGTCAAATGCCCCTGAGTTCAATCCTCGGTACAAAATATATATATATATATAGATTGTGATGAGGAACACCTGGGCAAGCCGGGGCGGCCATTGGGGAGAGCTTAATCTCTCTACGCTGGTCATGGGAGGCCTTTCTGGGAAGGTCCTAACCAAACTAAGACATGGAGGATGAGAACAGCCTCCCTTCACCACCCAGGAGGGAAAGGATTCCAGGAGGGAGTGGTGAGTGTCAGGTCCTTGGGGAGGAAGAAGGCCCCGGTGGCCATGGTGCAGGGACACAGGTCAAGGTGTGCGATGGACTTCGGGCTATTATTCTGAGAGTGATGGGAAACCACTGAATGTTTACCCAGGAGAGAAGCATGATCCAGTTTCTATTTTTCAGAGGTCACTTTGGATGCTGAGAGGACTCGGCTGTAGAGGGGCCAAGGAGAGGCTGGGAGGCCTTTAAGAGGGTTGTTGCAAAATTCTGGAGCATGGAGTGGTAGTGGACTGGGATGGGTGGTGGGCAGTGCTGATGGACAGAGGGGACTTCCCAAGGTCTTTTTAGGAGACAGGATTTGCTTTGGGAGAAACCAAGGCATAGAGCTTGCCTTCCAGGGTTCCAGATAGGAGAATGGGGACCTTGGCCAGTAGCCTGGCCCAGAGCAGGGAGCAGGGTGACAGCTCGGCCCTAGGTGTTCAGGGACCTTGTCTCTGGCTCAGTCCTCCCAGGGCCCCCAACCTTGACACTGGAGCCTGCAGAGCTGGTGCGGATTCGAGGGGAGGCTGCCCAGATTGTATGCTCATCCAGCGACGTGGAAGTGGACTTTGACGTCTTCCTCAAACATGGAGACACCAAGGTCAGCCCCGGGGGGTCAGCAAGGGGAATCTGCCCATCCTTTCAGCACACCAAGCCCTGCAGGGCAGAGCCTCCAGCCTCACCCCAAACTGGGTCTCTGGGCTGAAGACACAGACCAGGCCCAGAGAAGGGAGGGGACTCACCAAGATCTCACCACCACCAGTAGCTGATCCAGAACCAGGACTCAGGCCCCTGCTGCTGTGGATGGAGGAGTTACTCTGGTCCCTTGCTGGCCCCTTGACCCATGACCTTTGCTGCAGAGCCAGATGTGAGCTCATGGCTGACCTAGCAAGGCATTCCTAGGCTACCCTCAAAGCCCAGAGATAGAAAGTCTATTTCAGATGCTTCGAGAGGGAGAAGGAGGGAGCATTACCAGGAGGAAATGATAGGAGGCTGCTTTAAGGAACCCCCATGCCCCCAGCATACAGTGGGCCAGGCACAGCCCTATGCCCTCTGCATACAAATCTCATTCACTATAGCCCTCAGAGCTGGGGCCAGTGTTAGTCCCATTTTATAGATGACGAAACTGAGGCTTACGGTTGGGTCCCTTGCCAAGGACAGGCAAGTAGCACTATTAAAGGCTGAGGATTTGAACTCAGAGCTTTCCAATCCCTTATCAACCTCAGTGTATCATCCCCATTCCTTCTGGCTACAGCTCAAAATCGCTCAGCAGTCCGACTTCCGTGATAATCATTACCACAAAGTCCTGACCCTCAACCTGGATGATGTAGGCTTCCAAGATGCTGGGAACTACTCCTGTGTGGCCACCAATGCCCAGGGCACCCACGCCACTTCCATGATTTTCCGGGTGGTAGGTGAGCATCAGGAATCCTGGGGGAGGGGCCGCAGGGTTTGAGGAGGAAAAGGCTACGGCAGAGAGGGCACTGCCTTGATCCTGAGCCTGGCTGGGTAGCTGCGGCTGCCCTCCCAGATCCTGCCATGGGACCAGCCCTCCCTCCTCAGAGCTCCTGCTGTATTTGGAGTTGGCACCATGCTCTCTGTGTGGGGATTGGAAGTCAGTAGCTCCCTACTGAGCAGCACCTGTTCACCCGCCCATTCCGTCATTCCTCCAAGCCTGGGACATTCATGTCACAAGGACACATGAACAGTGATCCCCTGGTGGGATCATGGGGGAAGCTTGGGGTGTGCTAGGGTTACGCTGACTCAGGTTGGAGAAAATGGCCTCCACGCTGGGACCGGAGGAATGAAGGCAGGTGGGTGGGCCAGGGGATACAAAGGAAGGGAGCAGCCCCTCTGGTGGAGAGAACAGCATATTTAAAGAGAGCGTGGAGTACAAGGCACACCGAGGGAGAGAGGCTGCTAACAGCAGGGCTGAGGAGGGCTGGGCAGGAGGCCACAGGGCGTGGAGGCCACGGGGCGTGGAGGCGGAGGCAGAAGCCATAATGATAATGATAATGGAGATTTAATAGGTGAATAGGTTGATCTTACCTGCTGAGCAGTCACCACGGGTTTAAAGAGGAGGATGACAGGATGACGGGCTCAGATTGCAAAGGGGACACTCTGCGGTGGTCAGGAGCACACACTTCCGGACAGCGTGCTGGCCTGACTCTGCCAACAGGTAGCAGGTTGCTTGACTTCTCTGTGCCTCAGTTTCCCTCTTTGGGGATAGTGATGGTAACCACTTCACAGATTTGTTGGGAGAACTAGATGAGCATATTTTTAAAAAATACGCTGGCACACAGTGCATGCTGTGTGTGCTCGGGGGGAAGTTATCTGGGCAGGCGCAGTCTGGTGCCGGGTGGAGACAGGACGGTCAGGGGAGTGGCTGCCGGGCTTCGGGTTAGGGATGCAGCCGAGGGTACTAGACCACCTTGTCCAGATGATGTAGAGGAGATTATCAGAAAGGCCTGCTGGCTGCTGAGGTGAATGGATGCAGGAGAGGACGGCCTCCCCCGCTGTGCCCCAGAGTTGGGGTTGGGGGACAGTGGTCATCACTGGACTGGGAACCCCAGAGCAAAGCAGGAGTTCTTTGGGGGTGGGAACAGGCTGAGTCATCTTGATCTAACCGTGGCCATGGCTTTTGTGTCCGTGGTTGGTGGTGGGGGGGAGGAAGCGTGAATCACCACCCTGGAGCCCAAGCAATGCGCTAGACTTGCATGGGATATGGGCCTTGCTGTAGCAAGGAGCTGTGCAGGGGAAGAAGGGTGAAAGCATGTAGAATTGTGCCCCCTGTTATGGCATCGAATCCCATCTGTTTTCTAGCACGGGCATACAGTCATCATCCAATAAATGCTTGGGTTCCTTTACACTTTCGGCCAGACGTTGCTCTGGATGCCAAGGATACAGCTGCAAGCGAAGGATGAAAAGTTTGTCCACGTGCAGCTTGTGTTCCAGCTGGGAGAAGAAAAGCAAAGAGCAGAATTCTAAACATACATAAAAGGAGCAGCATTTGCAGTTTAAAGTGGCAGGCTTATACTTGAGCAAAGACTCAAAGTTGGCGAAGGAGGAGGAAGTCCAGGCAAGGGGGCAGCAATGTTCTTTGGGCAGGACTGTGCTTGCCATGTTGGAGGAATAAATTGACCAGAGTGGAGTGAGCAGGAGGAAGAGGGTGAAAGATGAGGTCAAAGAGAAGCGGGGAGGTGGCAGGTTCCTAGGGCCCTGTGGGCCAATGTGGGGACTTGGGGGTTTTTTTGTTTGTTTTGTTTGAAAGAGATGGTGAGTGGTTGGAAGATTTGAGTAGTAGAGTGACATGATCAGATTTGGATGTGACAAGATTTATCAGGGCTTTCTGCTGCTTTGTTAAGGATGGTCTGTAGGGAGACACGGTTAGAATGAAGGGAACAAGTTAGGAGGCTACTGCAGTGGTCTGTTTCAGAGGTGATGGCGGCTTGGGTGATGGAGGTAGTGGGAAGTGGTGGGATTTGGATGGATGGATGGATGGTGAGAAAAGAGATGATGGGGTGGACACCGTGAGACCAACACATAGTAGGTGTTCAGGGTCTGGGTGAAGGATTGAATGACTGAATGAACAAATAAGCCAGGGCATCTGTCCTCCCACTAACACTAGCTCTCCATGTGTTCTGCTTTCCAGAGAGTGCCTACTTGAATTTGACCTCTGAGCAGAACCTCCTCCAGGAGGTGACTGTGGGTGAGAACCTCGAGCTCATGGTCAAGGTGGAGGCCTACCCTGGCCTACAGGGTCTCAACTGGACATATTTGGGGCCCTTCTCTGACTACCAGCCCAAGCTTGATTTTCTCACCAACAAGGACACCTATCGGTACGACCTGTCAGTTCCTGTCTGCACAGCCTGTCAGCCAGATGGAGGATGTTTTAGCCAGGAATCAGTATGCTTGGGTCACATCTCAACCTTGCTGTGAGAGCTTAAGAGAGTCCCCTCCTCTTGCTGAGTCTCAATTTCCCTGACTACGGAACTTCAGTATCAGTCAGCATTCCTTCTCTTCTGTGGACAATGCAGATGTAGAAAACAACCTCAGCCCCATGATTGTCACCCAGAGACACACTCCAATGTTGAGTGCACAAAGTCTCTGCCACACACACAGGTTTAGGGTGAGAGGGACTCAGTGTCACACGATCACAGATGCATCAGAAGTTCTTGAAAGGGCCTGCAGAGACAGACACACACACACACACACACACACACACACACACACACACGAGAATTTCTCCCTGGCTGACCTTCTCCACAGACTCAGAACTCTCCTCTGAGCACAGTCTCATTCCATGACTTCTTTTCTGCCATCTTTCCACTCCCACAATTCTGTGTCTTCCACATGCCAAGCATCCTTAGACATCTCTCTTCCTATTTCCTATGGCCTGTGTCAGGATCTTCCCTTCCTATCCAAAATGGCCTAACCAAGTAGATACCAGTACTGGGTATTAAAATAAATTTATTACCCTGTTCTATCAGGATGAGACAGTACAGCTAGATCAAGGACAGCTAATGTGGTATGCTGACCACACTTCCCTCTCACAGTCATGACAGATGCCCCTGAGCTTTTTTCTGCAACTCGTTCCTGCAGAGTCTAGATGCAGCCTCAGAGTCCTTCTTGACACAGTCCCCAAGTGCAGTTTCTAGCACAGTTGGTGCATGAGAGGAAACCATCTGCCATCCCTAGACCAGATAATCTCTTAGCCACCTTCAATCTTCAAAACTGTCTGGGGAGCTCATTCTATTTCCTGAAGCCCCAACCTCACTGACTCCTAGAACCTTGCTTATCAATTGGCAGAAACAACAAATTCCCCTTGTCTTCATCTTCTTCCTCTCAGTTCTCCTCTGGCCCTTCTAACCTGGGTTTCTATCTCTCTGTGGCCTAAAGCAGAAGTTCTGGAACTGGTGTCTATAGAACTCTTGTCTGAGGCTGGTCCACAGATAGGTTTTGAGTTTACTTATAAAGAAACAGAGACATTATGGAAAGAAACCATGAGATCTCTTAAGACACAGTGGTCTGGGACCATTTGACACAGGGCAGACAAGGCTGGACACAAAACACCCACTGAATTTTAGCTCATGTGAGGGTGTGTTCATGATGATGCTTTTGGTCTCCCAAAAACAGTTAAGTTCTTTCCAGCTGAAGAGGTAGATGTTAGTTATCTCAAGAACTGACTTGTGGGCTCACTTCAACAGCATATATGTGAAAAGTGGAATGATACAGAGATCAGCATGGCCCCTGCCCAAGGATGACATGAAAATTCATGAAGTGTTCCATGTAAAAAAAAAAATTGACTTGTGTAGAAGGCTCCTCATGCCAAAGATCTGGCAGAATTAGACTGCCTTTTGAATATCATGGGTTTTAGTCTAATAGTGGCTGAAGACATTTTCCAAGCAAGAATTGATAATGTGATATAGTTTTTTTTTAAATTTTTGTACTATTATTTTTTTTTTTTGGTCCTGAGGATTGAACCGAGGACCTTGCACTTGCTAGGCAAGCACTCTACCACTGAGCTACACCCCCCAGCCCTGCTATCATTTATTATGGACACATTATAAAATGGAGATTAAGAAAATAACAAAAAAAAATTACCTGGAACCAGCCTAGGATGACCTTTGTAATTAGTATTTGATTCCAGGATTTTTTCTATATTAAAAGTACCACTAAGCCGGGCGCGGTGGCGCACGCCTGTAATCCCAGCACTTTGGGAGGCTGAGGCAGGAGGATCGCGAGTTCAAAGCCAGCCTCAGCAATGGCGAGGCACTTAGCAACTCAGTGAGACCCTGTCTCTAAATAAAATACAAAAAAAAAAAGGGCTGGGGATATGACCCAGTGGTCGAACGCCCCTGAGTTCAATCCCCGGTACCACCACAAAAAATAAATAAATAAATAAATAAAAAGTACCACTAAATGGAGTGTCTATAATGAATCCCATCTGTGTCAAGCACCCCAAATACATGTCACTTTAATCTTCAGGCCATCAGTATCACCTTCACAGCAAAAGAAGTGGAGGATCACAGAGGTTAAGTACCTGTCTAAGGTCACACAGCCAAGAAATGCCAGCACCAGGACTTGACCCCCAGTCTGTAGCAACCCAGTTTAGAACAAAGGCCCTACATCCTGTCCCTTGTCCTAACCACTGTCCTTCTTGGCAGGGCTGTCACTTTAGGGATTTTCAGCAAGGGTTGCAATGCATGTGAAAGTCTAGTCCAGAGAAGGTGGTACAAGCAGGGGGCCTGGGATGTGACTTCCAACACCTACAGACATCACCTCTTCTAAACCTCAAATAATTTTTTTTAAATGAGAAGACCAGTAAAGGAAATGGCATGGCTGGTTGGTTTTCCCCTATCTGGTTTTCTAAATGACACCCTGCTCAAGTACCTGGTTCAGTCAAAGACTCTATGCTGTGGACACTTTGACAAAAAGAAAACAAAACCCCTGAGCCCCACTGTCCTGGGCTCATGGACACCTGCCCCTGTCCTGCAGGTACACCTCCAGCCTCTCCTTGCCCCGCCTGAAGCCCTCTGAGGCCGGTCGCTACTCCTTCCTGGCTCGGAATGCAGGAGGTTCTAGTTCACTGACCTTTGAACTCACCTTGCGATGTGAGTGATGGGCAGGTTTGGGGTGTGGCTTCCTGGGCTGCTTCTGGGTGGGGGTGTACAGAAAGGGGTGGGGAGGGCAGGCTCCGTGCAGGGTGGTCAAGATGGCGGGCCTGGGGCTGATCTCTCCCTCTTCCACTGCTTCTTTCCTCCTCAGATGCCCCTGAGGTCACTGTCACGTGGACCCCCATCAATGGCTCTGACACCCTGTTCTGTGATGTCTCTGGATACCCCCAGCCCAATGTGACGTGGTTGCAGTGCAGGGGCCACACTGATAGGTAAGTGGGTTCCTCCCGTCTCCCTCACCTGGGCCAAGGAGCTGGGCAGGGGACATGCTCATGCTGGGGACCTTCACACCCTGAGGTACATTCTGCCCTTCCCAGATGTGATGAGGCCCAGGTGCTGAAGGTCTGGGTAGACTCCCAGCCCGAAGTCCTCAGCCAGGAGCCCTTCCACAAAGTGACCGTCCAGAGCCGGCTGACCGTTGGGACCTTGGAGCACAACACCACCTACGAGTGCAGGGCCCACAACAGCGTGGGGAACAGCTCCCAGCCCTTCAGGGCCGTCGTCTCCACGGGTGAGCCTTCCTCCCACCCCATCCTGGCTGGGCTGGTCCTGGGAATGCCATCCCCAGGAAGCCGGGGCTATTTGGAGCAGATCCCAGCAATACTGAGTTCCACCTCTCTGGGTCAACCCTGGGCTCCTCCTGACCTACAGGACTCCGAGGCAGGGAGATGGGGATGTCTTGACCCCTGTAAGACAGAAGATGAGGGGAAAAAGGCAGCAGGAGCAGGGTGAGGTCCAGGGAGAAAGCAGCCTGAAGAAAGCTGGCCCTGCGTCCCCTCTGCTCAGTCCCTGCACTGTAACTCACTCATTCATACAAGTATGGAGTGATGTCTCTGGTGCAGGGGACGAGTGCCCCGTGGACATCAGAGTCTGGAAACACAGCCTACCCAGGGACAGCCAGGACAGCCTTCTCTGTCTCCTCCTGGCTCCTCTCCTACCCTGGGACGTGGTCCTATCTACTCAAGGCCACCGTGCAAGAGCCGCCCAGGGCTGCTGTCGAGCTGTGCACTGGCACAGAAAGGCGGCCTTTCTCTGTTTTGCACAAAGGCTCCCTGGGCTAGGTCTCTGGTCCTCAGAGGCCCTCAGCACCCTCAGCCCCTTAAGAACCAGCCTTCAGCCCCTCTGTAGCCAAATGCTGGTGAGCCTCTCTGGGCCCAGGGGGAACAGAGTGGGCTCTGGCCTCTGTCTGGCTCAGGGATCCGTCACTCATGTGCCCCAGGCTGCTGGCCTGGAGCAACGGTCTTGCACTGTTGCCTATTGTCAGGTATTTTAAGTAATGAAACCTGACATTCCGCTGTTGGAACTGTGCCAGACATTGTGCCAAGTGCTTTGCAGCTGTTATCTCAATTAGTTCTCATAACCTTAAGGAGGGAAGGCCTGTCTTCCTTCCTGTTTGGGGCATGGTAAACCTAAGTTTGAAGTCATAGGTTCAGTCTTGCCCATTTCAGGTGGCAGAGGTGGGATTTGACCTCACGTCCAAATGAACCTCATACTTGCTCCAGAAAGGAATGAAATTATGTCCTTCAAAACACATCAAGAGAATGAGCATTCTAGATCCCAGGGCCCCAGGCGTGCTAGACAAGTGTTGTGCCACTGAGAGACACCCCAGCCCACAGACACTTCAGCTGCCCAGAGGTGGAGCTGGTGAATCCCCCATCACTGGGGGTGGGATAGGCAGGGTGTTGCAAGCAGTTGCTGGGCGCTGAGCTAGGCTGCTGCAGAGGGGTTTCTTGCGCTGGCAAGGGGTGAGACTGAACAACCCCAGAGCCCCCTCCCCGTCCCCCTGTTCTCTAGCTATAGGAGGCTGTGATTCTGGACAGGGTTTGGGGGCTGGGCGTGACAGAGTGGAGAAGAAGGCCTCCCTGCAGGGGGTTCTGCAGGAGAGGCCACGGAGGCTCTGAGGGCTTCTCAGCACAGGGTCACTTCATTCATTCAACAAGCACTTAGTGAGCACCTACTGTGTTCCCAGCCGTGTGCTGGCCTGGTCTTGGGGGGCGAGGGGGCACAGAGGTCCTGCAGCTGCTCACTCCTCTGCCCTGCCCCCTCAGAATCCCGCAGGCAGGACCAGGAGGATCTCCTCTTCACGCCAGTGGTGGTCGCCTGCCTGTCTGCCATGGCCTTGCTGCTGCTGCTGCTGCTGGTGCTCTTGTACAAGTACAAGCAGGTGAGCTGGGGCAGCGGGAGCGGGGCACCCTGTCCCGAGGAGCCAGATGGAGACAGTGCCACCAGGCTGCATGGGTCCACCCTGCAGCCCCCACTCACTCATTCTGTCACTCAGTCCTGCAGCTAGCAGCTCCTTAGCATGCGTCTGATGGGTCCCAACATGGGTTAGGTCCTGGTATCTCCTGATGCTCAGCCTTGCCGGCTTCACTCTCCAGGACAGGGGGTGGCTGCTAATCAAATAGCCGCAGAAGTGAGGGTGCGTCTCATGGAGCCAAAGGCCAGCACTGGGATCCTGGGAGAGGATGGCATGGGATCCTGTCTCAGGCTAGGGCTTCCAGGCTGCACTCCAGCAGACAAGACAGACACAGAGAGAGCATCCCTGGGCTGGGCCTGAGGCTCGCCCTAGGTAGCATGTGGATTCATGGAGGACAGAGACCTCTGAGCTTTGTCCTCCTCCTCCATGTTTAGTATCAACATGGACCCCAGCTGCCACCTGTGGCTGCCGCACATTTCGTGTGCCCCTGGCTGGCTGCATGATGAGCAATAGCGAGTTTAGGGGCATTTTTATGAAGTGCGCTACTGATGTCACCTCAGTGAGCACCCTCCGCAGCTGTGGGATTTGGGCACTGACACTTATCCACAGTACAGAGTTGGAAGCTGAGGTCTTGAGAAATTGAGATGGTTGCCCTGCTCTGCAGCCAGTTGATGGCAGAGTCTGGCTTTTAGCCCAGAGAGGACCAACTCCAAAGCCTTGTCTTTAGCCATCATGTGACACATCGGGTCATCTCCTTTTATCCTCACAACAACCTGGAGGTGCAGAGTGAGGTACAAGTCAGTGTTTTGCACATTAGGACACTGAACTCAGCAAGGCAGAACGTGCTCACAGCATGCAGGGTTGGGTCCTGTGGGAGCTCAGGTGCCTCCACGCCAGAGCCCACAGCCTCTGTCACCTGGCAGAGCCCACAGCCTCTGTCACCTGGCTTGGCCTGCTCCTCACACAAAAGATAATGCCCAGCATGACCAGCCATTGAGAGGGCCAGGCCAGATGGCTGTGGAGGTCAGAGGTGGAGGTCCCCTCTGTAAGTGGGGCCTGGAGGCTGCTTGGGGGAGGTGGCTTAGCTTTGATGGATCAGGCTGGGCGTGGGGATGAGGAAGGAGAGATGAGACTTGGGGGAAAAGCGCTCTGGGCAAGAGGGCAGGCAGTGTGTGAGAGGCACAGGAAGGGAAGACCGAGGTGAATTCTGGAAATGAGGCCTGGAGGAGGAGGCAGCAGGGCTGGGGCTGGGGGCCTGCGGGGTTGGTTGGACCCCATCCTCTAGGGCTGTGGGTGGGTTTGAACAAGGGAGTGATGATGGGGTGGCCCCTTGGCTGCCTTTTCGTGGCCATCCCTGCGTGGGTCTTGTGAGAAGAGGACCTGGAGTGGGCAGGATGGGAGGTGTGGGGGAGTCACAGGGTCCCGCTCCCTAGGCTCATGCCAGCATACAGCAGGAGAAGGTGCTCTGAGTGCAGCCCCAAGGAAACAGGGCCCAAGGTCAACACTCCAGGGGTCTAGGCCCAGCTCTGACTGTATTGCCAGGTGACCTTGGCTGACTCACTATCCTCTCTGGCCTCAGTTTCCCCTCCTGTATGAAGGGACTGGTGACCTTTACCAGCCCCTCCTCCTCCAACATTAAGATCCTCTAGGCCAGGTGCTGTGGTGCATGCCTGTAATCCCAGCGGCTCAGGAGGCTGAGGCAGGAGGATCACAAGTTCAAAGCCAGCCTCATCAACTTAGCAAGGCCCTGAGCAACTCAGCAACGCTCTGTCTCTAATAAAATATAAAAAAGAGCTAGGGATGTGGCTCAGTGATTAAGCACCTCTGGGTTCAATCCTTGCTACAAAAAAAAAAAAAAAAAAAAAAAATTCTGAGTGTCTGCTTTAAGAGTCAGGGACAGGGAGCTAATGATCCTGGTCTAAATCCTGGTTCTGTCGGTCAGACCAGGGGAAGTCCGTGTCTTAAGCTTCTGTTTCTCCATTTGTGAAGTGGGGTCACAGTGGCGAGCTGTCTCAGGGGTTCCCCGGTCTGTACCTGCCACACACGAGGGGACTGGGCAGAGTATGAGGTGCAGACAGTGCTCAAGGGCAGAAGCTCAGCCCTGGCCCGGGGGGAAGGTCAGCCGGGGAACCCAAGAGAGCTCATGCATCTTGGGACAAGGGCACGTCTAAGGCTGGGCTTCTCCTCGGCTACGCACCCAGACTGGTGGTTGGGCCTGTTGCCACCTCCGGACCAGACCTTACTCACTCTCTTGGCTGCCGGTTCCTCTCCGAGCAGCTCTGACTGGTGCAAAGTTCCTCCTTATGTGGAATTGAAAACTCTCTCCCAGTGCCCCACAGAACTGCCCCCTCACCCAGGTCAGCCTCATGGAGATTCCTGAGAAGGGACCAGCACCCCTGCCGCCCTTCTCCTGCCTGGGCTGACCGGCCTCCATTGCTGTGGTTTAGGGGCAGCTTATCCTCTCTCCAAGGGGCTGTTTTTGGAACATATACTCACTGTCACTCCCTGCTCCCATCCAGAACTTGAACTGGGACCACCCAAGGTCCCAGAAGACCTGCAGCTTCAGAAGGCCCTCCTCCCCACACCCACCCACACAGCCTTAAGCTTCCCCAAGCTGAGGTGCCCCATGGGACAAGACTTAGAGAAGTCAAGTCGGTCATCCCTCTGCCTCAGGGTCTGCCATCCAATCTCCCTGTACTTTGCCCCTTTGCTAGGTATTCAGCCTGACCTGTCCCTCATGGCCAGGCCTGGCATGAGGAGTAGCCTGGCCTGAAGAAGGGCTGTTTCTGCCTCAGGGCTGAGTCATTGCCTTCTGTCCTGCAGAGAGACCAGGGCGGGGTTGCAGGGGAAGAGGAAAGAGCAGGAGTCAGCAAGCAGCAAGGAGAGGACACAGGAGGGAGCCAAAGAGGGACGGCATGGGAAGGCCGCTGGAGAGACTAGGATTCTGGGGCCTGGATGGGGCTTGGGGCCGGGAGGTCCCCCTGAGCTTCCTGTGGGAGTTGTTCAGGCCTCCACCTTCCTGAGGCAGGACACCTGCCCACTGGACCCGCGGGCCTCGGTGGTTCCTGGAAGTCTCCATGCCCACTTGGACCCCAGAAGGGAAGTGAGGGGTGGGCATGGGGTGCAGGCCCAGGACAGGGAGCAGATGAGCTGTGCACAGCGAGCATCTATCCAGGGCCAGCTCACAGGAGGGGCTCAGGAAGCCCCATTACTGTCCCCTTCCTGGGAGATCTGGCCGAGGCAATGCTCTGACCTCAAGTCTCACTGGTGGCAAGAGGCTCCTCAGGGGCAGAAGCTTCTGGAGCCATGTGGGAGCCCATTCCAGGGCTGCCCCTGCAGGACAGGCCCTCCTAGGGATGGCACAGCACCTTGGGAAGGGTTTGTGCTGACCTGGGAAGATGGTAGGGGCTCCCAAGGGGATGGAGAACTCAGCACGGGACTTAGGATTCAGACATGAAATTCCACCTCTTCTCGCTTTGACCCTCCCCATGTTAACACTCACCCCTGTCCAGAGGGGACAGGGAGGGGCTGACTCAGCCCAGCTGCAGGGGGACAGAGGAAGGAGAAGTGGCAAGGAGAAAAACAGCCAAGGCCACAGGGGCTCCTGGAAGTGGTGGGAGAGGTCAGAGTCCTCTCCCCACTCTTGGTCTCTTGGGTTAGGCAGGCCCCTACCTGCAGGGCTTGCATCCTCAGAGACTCGGGAAGCTTCTCTCTGTGCCCCATTTCATACTCTCCTTCCAAGCTATAAAACATGGGTGTTCCTAAGTTCACCCGTAGCCTGCCCTCCTGAATAGATTCTGGAAGTTCTTCCTCATGACTAACTGCAGTCTTTTTTCCCAAGTTACCCACTGGAAGTTGCTCCCTATGGCTATCTAAAATCTTTTAACCTGGCAAGACTTGCAGCCAACACCTGTTTCCACGCCCGGCTGGGGTATCCCGGGAAGGAGCCCAGCTACTGAACACGGCCAAGTCGATTCCCATTCCTGAGGCCTGCTGGGAGAGAGAGTTGGTCTGCTGATCCAACGCCTCAGTGTCCTCCGCTGCCCCAGTCCTCCTGAGCACTTCTCCTGGGCAGTCTTTGGCACAATGCCCCTTGCAGCTGCCTGGGGCAGGGAAGGGAGAGGCAGCTGCTTCTCCTCTCCCGACCCCACACTCAGCTCTGCGGGCCAGAAGCTCGCCAGGGAACCCCCTGGTCTGCCTCAACAGTGTAAGGCCAGATGGCTCCCCACCTGCGCCAGACCCTCCGGGCTTCTCACTGAGGTCAGGAGACTTAGCCACCCATCTGTCATAGCCCTCGAGAACTCCCACCTCTCGGACCTCCCCCTCACCTTCCCTCCACAAAAGCCACTTCCCTGTCCCTCCAACTTGCCAGGGTCTTTCCCACCTCAAGGCCACAGCATTGGTGTGTACAGTGCCTGGAAAACCCTCATGGCTGGCCCCTCAGGTGTCCTCCCTGACATTGCTCTCTACCCCGAGACCCTGTTCATTTCCTTCATAGCACTAACACTATTTGCAGAATCCCTACATTTACATTTACTTGCATTAAATACCTCTCTGAGCTGCTAAACTGCAAATAACACGAGAGTCTAGAGTTTGTGCTGTAGGATGCTGAACCAGCAGTTCCTGACATAAGTAGATGCTCAGTGAAATATTTAGATAGGACTATAATTCAGCCTTAAAATGAAGGAAAGTTCTGACACATGCTAGGATATGGATGAACCTTGAGGATATTATACTGAGTGAAATAAGCCAGCCACAGAAGGAAACTACTCTATGATCCCACTTATATGAAGAACCTAGGACAGTAAAATTCATACAGACAGAAAGTAGGATCATGGCTGTCAGTGGTGGGAGGCAGGAGGACAGGGTATAGGTACAAGAGTTTCAGTTTTGCAATATGAAAAGAGTTCTGGAAATTGGTTGCACAACAGTGTGAATGTACTTAATACCACCAAACCACACACTTAAAAAATGGTTGCAATGGTAATATGATGTTACATGTATTTTACCATAATTAAAAATAAAAATAAAACAGCTCTGGTGAGTACTCAGAGGAGAAGTGCCCATTTAGCATGCATGTGGCCCTGGGGTCAATCCTCAGCACCAAAAAAAGAAATTTGGGTGAGTGGCTGGGCAGGTGGGTGGATGACCATGATCTTGAGTTCTTCCCTCCCTCCTGGCCCAGGAATCACCAAATTATCAGAGATATCAAGGCCCTCAGAGGTTATCTTATTCAAGTCCTTTGATATGCAGGAAGGGAAACTGGGGCTTGGAGAAGGCAAGGTGAGGCGGAGTCGAGCAGGGAGTGGCCCCAGGCTGCCATGACACCCCTCCCACGGTGGGCCTCACCCAGACTTCTCCAGCATAGTGCTTTGGGACTGCCTGTATCCCCTGCTCTTGGGAGGTGAGATCTGCCCCGCCAGCCCCAGGTGCCTTATCCCTCCTCTCGCTCCTGCAGAAGCCCAAATACCAGGTGCGCTGGAAGATCATCGAGAGCTACGAGGGCAACAGCTACACCTTCATCGACCCCACCCAGCTGCCCTACAATGAGAAGTGGGAATTCCCAAGGAACAACCTGCAGTTTGGTGAGCTGGGGTCTCAGTACCCCATGCCTTCCATCGTGGAAACCGGGGGGCTGCAGGAGCCTCTGGGTCCTGAGAGAGAGGCCCACCTGGACCCAGGGACCTAAGGAGACTATGTGTACGACAGGTAAGACCCTCGGAGCCGGAGCCTTTGGGAAGGTGGTAGAGGCCACAGCCTTTGGTCTGGGCAAGGAAGATGCTGTCCTGAAGGTGGCTGTGAAGATGCTGAAGTGTGAGTGAGGAAAGGGGAGTTGGGGACGGGGCTGGCCCTGTGGTCACACCTGCATCACCCACATTTTCAGCCTGTCAGCCTGCGGGATAGAGCCCAGAATCAGGGATTGAGAATTTGGCTTTTCATGGGAGCTCCAGACCGTGACTCCTGTCTCCGAGGAGCTCTTGGTCAACCTTTGGGTGGGTGGGGGCTTCTGACTGAGCCCCAGGGAGGCTGGGATGCATAAAAGTCACGTAGGACCATGGCTGGTCACAGCTTGTATTCCAGCCCTCCAAGACCAGCTCGGTGACAGGCCCATCCCTCCTCTCTCTCCCTTTCTTCCATCTGCGTGTCTGCCTTATTTCTCCCTCTTTGACCTCTGATGTGTCTGGGTCTCGGGGTAACCCCTGCTTGTTCTGACCTGTGGCCCATCTCCCAGCCACGGCTCACGCAGACGAAAAGGAGGCTCTGATGTCGGAACTGAAGATCATGAGTCACCTGGGTCAGCATGAGAACATAGTGAACCTTCTGGGGGCCTGCACCCATGGAGGTGAGGGGCCCTTGCAGGAATGGGGGCCCATGGTCTTGGGAACTTTTGGGGCATCTGAGGGTCCCAGGGCCACCTAGCTCCATCTTCCCCTTCTCATCTGCTCCAAGTGCCAGTAGGATCCCTGCCTCAGCCTCCCTGAAATTGCTATGCCACAGTCCTAGGCTAGGCAGGAACTACTTAGGGTGACACCGCCAGCTCTGTGGCTCCTGGACTTCCTTGAGCACCATGGCACTGGGGGAGAAGGTGGAAGTACAGACTTCTGGACTCTGTTTCAATGGCATCTGATTTTGTAGGTCTGGAGTAAAGGCCCCAGATCTACCTTTTAAGAGTCACTACCTAGTCAGGCACGGTGACACACATCTATAATCCCAGAGACTTGAGACGGTGAGGCAGGAGGATCTCAAGTTGGAGACCAGCCTGGGCAACTTAGCAATACCCTGTCTCAGAATAAAATTAAAAGGGCTGGGGCAGAGAACTCCTGGGTTCCATCCCCAGCACCACACCTGCACACACACAAAAAGATTAGACCTCCACCCAAGGATGCTTGTACACTCACCCCAGGTACCACAGAGGTGCCCCGGGATGCCAAGCCACTTCCATTGTCTTCACAGGGACAGCTTTGCCCTCTACTGAATGGCCATAGAGTTCCTTTGAAGAAAAAGTTCTTGAGCTGAAGATCTTTTTGAATTCTTCCACTTTAGACAGCCAGGGTTACCATAGGCACAGAAAAACCCGACTGCAGAGCCAGGATTAGAACTCAGGGGTGTGGGGTCCCAGGCCAGGGGCCCTATAGCCCTCAGGCCCCGTGCTGCTATTCACTCTGGGGAGCAGGGCCTCAGGGCGACCCCCTCACCCTGCACCCTTGGCTGCTGCAGGCCCCGTTCTGGTCATCACCGAGTACTGCTGCTATGGTGACCTGCTCAACTTCCTGCGAAGAAAGGCTGAGGCCATGCTGGGACCCATCCTGGATTCAAGTCAGGACTCCGAGGGAGACACTGGCTACAAGAACATCCACCTGGAGAAGAAATATGTCCGCAGGTAGTACCTAGCAAAGGACAGGAGGGAGTCCAGGACGGGGAGGGGGGGCCCGGGTCTATGTGCAGAGCCAGCTCTGCCTTGGGATTCCTGCATATTCCCATCTGTGCCACCCCAAATTTTAGGGCACTCTGCTTTTCTACTATATATTCCCATCATTAAGCAAATATTTGAGCCCCTACCACATTCTTGGAATGTGGAGGGCAAAGATAGGAAGTCACCAAAGATGGCGTAGACAAGTGTTAAGGAAATCATTGCTTAATGTACAGAAAGGACGCACTGAGGTCCATGTCTGAGCCCTGACCAGAGAGGGGAAGACTTGGGGATCATTGCCCATTTCTCCCATCACCCTTGTGTCATTCCACTCAGGAGTAGTCAGCCTCAGTCCCCATATCACCACTGACAAGTGGGGACAGTGTCTGTTAGTCGTAGGGAGAGAGGAGGCCAAAGCATGTAGCTAGGTCCCTGGCTCGCGTGGGCTTCAGTGTCCCCAGGTTATCCATCAGAGTGTTGAGCCTTTTAAGGTCTTTCTTGCTGTTGTTTTGTGGTGCTGTGATTCCTGGAGGCCACTCAGAGGCAAATGGACAGAGCCACATGGGGAACCAGAGGGAGGAAGTGGTGAGTTTCATCCACACATGAGTGGGCTGAGGTGGAGCCTGGGCTAGAATTCTGCTCTTCTGACTCTGGGCCAGTGTTCACCTGACCCACACTGCTATCCTGCAGATCGGTCTTGGGGGCTCAGTGAGGCCCCAGAGCCAGACTGCCAGGGCCAGGAGAAGAGCAAAACAAGAAGGGTGTGTGTTGTGCCTTTATTTTAGGTACTGGCTGCTGCGAAGCACAGCAAAGCAAAAGGAGAAGGAGATCATCTTTCTTTGCCCTGTCTTCTCAGAAATGAGAGACTAGCATGGTCTGCTTCCTCTTCTGATTCCCTGACAACCCTCCCAGTGCGGGGCACACACCAGGCCTCTTCAACAGCCAAATCGAATCAAAATGAATGTCAAGAGAAAATTATTGACTTTAGCCTTCAAATCTGCAGAGAGGGAAGGTATTCCCAGAGTGGAGAAATTTCAAGGGCAAATGGCACATGAACCAATCCTGCCAGTGGGATCCAGGCTATGTTAATAGAGAACCATAGTTTTTAAAACAAAGGAGAGTATAGTTTTGCCATAATCAGGCCATAAATAAAACAGTAAGTTATCTTCCTGGGAACACTGGAGTGTTGGCAGGGTCAGGCCACATCTCTAGTGCAAGGATAGGATGAAGGTGTTCAGAGATCATATCTGGTTGGACTGTTAGAAGAGTAGTGGCTGGCCAGTCTAGAACAGTACTTCTCAAACTCAGGCTCCTCTGCTACGGGACTGTTAGAAATGCACATCTCAAGCCCACCTGCCCACATCTGCCGAGTAAGAATTCTCATTTTAAGAAGCTTCCTCAGTTGGTTTATCTGCATGAGTTAGTCTGAGGAGCTCTCCTGTACCTGGAGGGACTGAAGGCTGTGAATTTTTGTCCCTAGAGTTTCTGAGGGTGGTCTGGGCCTGGGGAGAGTTAAAAGCTCCCCAAGTGATTTTAATGTGAAGCCAAGGATGTGGGTATTTAGAGAAGAAAGGACTCAAAGAAGTGGCTATAGAATGTGCTCAGATTCCAGCAGGTTTGTTATGGGGAACAGTGCCCCAACTTCTTGGTGTCCCTTGAGGATAGAGCAAGGACCAGAAAGAAGAAAATCCACAGAGCATGTTGGCATTAGGTGCAGTAAGAACTTTCTAAGGCAAAGCCCACATCTGTCAATCTAAAGAGAGTGGGTTGTAGCTCTGGCACCGGGGATGGCCAGGCCCACTCCATGATCTGCGCAGACAGAACGTGGCAGGAGGGCTTCTTATCAGAAAGGGATGCTCAAGTCGACCTTGTGGTTCCTCCCTTCCCTGCTGAGTGGCCAGGAATGTTCAAAGGATGGCTGGAGGACAAGCCTGAGCTGGGCAGTGCAGTGACAGGGACTGACCAGCCTTCAACCCTCTCTCTTATGTAGGGACAGTGGCTTCTCCAGCCAGGGTGTGGACACCTACGTGGAGATGAGGCCTGTTTCCACTTCTTCTTCCAATGACTCCTTCTCTGAGCAAGGTGTGACGGTAACAGGGCCAGGGAAGAAAGGAAGGGCTGCTGTGGGATGGGGGATGGGGCAGGGTTGTGGTGAGGCTGCCCTGATGTCTCTTCCCACCTCAGACTTGGACAAGGAGGCCTGCCGGCCTCTGGAGCTCCGGGACCTGCTCCACTTCTCCAGCCAAGTGGCCCAGGGCATGGCCTTCCTTGCTTCTAAGAATGTGAGTCAGAACCAGTTGGGCTTGTGGTGGCCCAGGTCCCTTTTGGGGGATGGGGCAGAACTCCTGAGGGTGGGAAGAGGGGGAGGAAAAGGGAGACTGTGAGGGGCAAGGGAGGAGCGGGAGTCCAGGAGAGCAGGAGGGCAGCTGCTCCAAAAGGCCTCAGGAGCGAGTCAGGGGAGCTGTGCCAGGGCTTGTCCTTCAGCAGGGATGCAATCCCCAGCCTGGACAGGCTGTTTAGGAGACAACATTTATCTGCCCTCACAAAGCACATGATCTCAGGGAAGAAAACAGAACCTTCCTTAGTTGTGAGGATGAGATGACATATAGAAGACACTCAGACCAGGAACAGTGCTTAGGCATAGAGCTCATACTGTCATCCTTAGGACAGGATTGGGAGTCAGTGGTTTAGTGGTTGGTCCTGCTACTTCTATTTGGTTTTGAGCAACTAATTAAATTCTCTGAACTTCAGTATCTATACCTATAGAAATAGGCAGTCCCAGAACTATTCAAGGGTAAAATAGGAGTATGTGCAAATACTCACGGAGGGCTTGGAAGAGTCAGGCCCAGAAATTAGCAATTGCCCTTGCTTGTAATGGGCAGGCTCACTACTGCTGGGCCCGTGGCTAAGAGCCCAGCTAGAAGGCAGCTCCTGTGGCTCAGAGACAAAGGTCTAGATGGGCAGGGAGGCAGGTGACAGTGGATTCTAAACATTAAATTGACCACGTTACATTTTCTCTAGCCCTGTGCCCTGGTAGGTTTGGACAGGTGTTCAGGGTAGAGGACCAGAACATGGCCACTTCCTCCACAGGGACAAGGCCTTGCTCTCCACCCAGTCCTCTGCCCCTCCTCACCCGGGGCTGGGTGGAGAGCGAGACTAATCCCGCAGCGCTTTCCCTCAGTGCATCCACCGAGATGTGGCAGCTCGAAACGTGCTGTTGACCAATGGGCATGTGGCCAAGATTGGGGACTTTGGGCTGGCCAGAGACATCATGAATGACTCCAACTACATTGTCAAGGGCAACGTGAGTGCTAGGGGAAGGTGCATCAGACTGGGGAGGGTACAGAGAGCCAGGGCCCTGAGTGACGGGGACTGTTGTGCCAGGCCCGCCTGCCTGTGAAGTGGATGGCCCCAGAGAGCATCTTCGACTGTGTCTACACAGTTCAGAGCGACGTCTGGTCCTACGGCATCCTCCTCTGGGAGATCTTTTCACTCGGTGAGCCACTGGGCCCACTGTGGGCCTGGGCTGGGGCTCACTCCTCTGTTACCCAACTGGTGTCTTATACCTCGAGGAATCTAGCCAAGGATGCCTGGTGCCCAGGGCAGAGCAAGGGCTGGGCAAGGACTCTGAAACCCAGCCTGGCAGCCCCTCCCCTCTGACACCCACACCCTCTGGCCTTTTCCTTCATCACTGCTCATGTAGTTGGGGCTACCCAGGATGCTGCACCCCTTTGTGCAAAACCTTGAAGCAACAGCATTATCTACTAGCTCCCACCTCCTGAGGGCTAGCCACAGGACTTGTGCTGTCCTCAAATACAGTGCTCTACCAACCTGATAACCACCTGGGATTATCTGTCCCCACTTTACTGAAATCCAACCTGTCCACCCAATTCCAAAGCCTATGCTAGAATTCTGCATGTGGTGCAGAA
Organism: Tamias sibiricus; assembly: GCA_025594165.1. Classification (NCBI taxonomy): domain Eukaryota; kingdom Metazoa; phylum Chordata; class Mammalia; order Rodentia; family Sciuridae; genus Tamias; species Tamias sibiricus. The sequence goes on from CM046662.1 coordinate 61,815,641, forward strand.
AGCCTGGCAGAGGCCTTCTTTCACCTCCCAAGCATAAGCCAGCTGCCCAATGCATAGCAGCTAATCCTGGGTAGAAGCAGCTGCTGCTTTAGGACCACAGTCCAGGTAGAACCCCTCACATTCTACCTGAGTGGGGGAAAAAGGCAAGCAACAAGTGTGGCCTCTGACATGATACTGGCTCTTGCAGGGCTGAACCCCTACCCAGGCATCTTGGTGAATAGCAAGTTCTACAAGCTGGTGAAGGATGGATACCAGATGGCCCAACCTGCATTTGCCCCAAAGAACATGTACGTGAAGGGGTCCCAAGGAGGGAGGAGGATGCCTAGGTTTTGGTTAGAAGGGGATGGAAAGGCATGTAGCCCAGGTCTCTGTCCAGAATGCTCTAGACTTCACCTTCTCCACACTGGACTCTGAAAGAAGCCCCTTTTATGGTGTTCAGGGTTTTCCATTAGCATGGGGCTGTTACCAAGGATCCCAAATGGCCTCATCTGTCAAAATGGATGTGATGAAAGTACCCATCTTCAAGGGTTTCCATGAGGATTAAGAGATAGAGCATGCAAAGGATTTAGCACAGGTTTTACAAACCCAGGGCTTCCCCAACACTGCAAAAGAAAGCTACACCCTCAGCCCCTAACTTACTTTTGACTAGTTTTCAGAACTTCTGGGTATATAATGGTCCCCAGGGTGACTGGGGAGCTTCATGTGGGCAACCTCTGTCCTGTCTCCAGATATAGCATCATGCAGGCCTGCTGGGACCTGGAGCCCACCCGCAGACCCACCTTCCAGCAGATCTGCTCCCTCCTCCAGGAGCAGGCCCAAGTGGACAGGAGAGAGCAGGTGAGTGGGGGCAGTGCTCAGGGTGATGGTGGTTGGCCAGGGAAGGCTGTCCCTGATGAAGCCACACTGACTGTCCCTGGCTTCTCCACTCAGGATTATGCCAATCTGCCAAGCAGCAGCAGCAGTGGTGGCGGCGGCGGCAGCAGCAGCAGCGAGCCAGAGGAGGAGAGCTCTAGTGAGCACCTGGCCTGCTGTGAGCCAGGGGAGAGCGCCCAGCCTCTGCTGCAGCCCAACAACTACCAGTTCTGCTGAGGCAGCCGACCGAGCCCTGCCTCTCCCCTCCTCCAGGGGTGACATGGGGAGAACGTACACACTCTACCCATGGTCACTTCACTCAACAGCTCGGCCCAGCTCTGAAACTTGGGGATGTGAAAGATCCTGGAGAGGTCTGAGGACCCCACTCCAGAGCCCGGGCCACCACTGCCAGGAAGGGGCTGGGGGCTGAGCCCCCTCCCTTGCCCACCCTCTACTGTTCTACAGTGTTGGCCTAGCTCCCTCTCTTAACCTATTACCATCTCTTAACCTGTTCCCATCTCTAAGAACACCCCCTTCCCTGATCTCCTCATCTCTATGGAAATGAACTGATTTTCTGCCTATGAAGTCCCCAGGAATCACCCTGATATTGAGGAAATAAGGCTCCTGAGGGTTAGGCAACCCTGCAAGTGGCAGGACAGCTCTGACTGCATGGAGCAGCAGGAGTGGACTGGTGCTCAGAGTGGCTCCTTTGTAACAGTGTAACCGGACCTTCTAGTCCCTATAGCCTTCTCATTCTACAGCCTGCCCCACCCTGGATCTGGTACTGCTATAATGAGCCAAGTGGTAGCTATGTGAAGGGTGTTCTGCCCATTGTGGGCTGGAAGGCAGGGGACCTTCGCGTGTGGCAGGCCGCACCAAGAAGCATGCACTCCCCAAGCTGACTCACCATAACTAACAGTCACACTGTGGAAATCCCTGTCAACATTAAACTAACAGCATTAACACAGCTGGTCTCTGGTTCTTTGCGCCACCCAAGTGCCTGCAAATTCCCCAGGACCTCCTTCCATCCCTTGTTCACATGAAGTGATAAGCTTAGCACCTCATGAACTCCACCACAAGGTACCCCATACAATGACCATAGAACTGGCTCTTGCGTCACCAAAACCAGATAATTTAATAAACTTTATTCTTGTTGGGGGAAGAGAGAGGGGAAAAGCCACCTACTCCACTCCTCTCAATAAATTAAATACTTGGCCAATTCCCAGGCCCTAAGCAAACTGTGGGCACTTGAGCCAGTCCCGCTGTTTCCATATGGCCCAGTCTGCTTCCCCTTCACAGAAGGGAGTTTTCCTACTGCTGCCAGGTTATGTCACAACCATGGGCCACATCCCCTCTGTGGTGTGGGTCCCAGGGCCCAGAGAGGATGTAGGGTGCAGCAGCAGTGGCCAGGGAAAGGAGGAAGGGGATTCTCTTCCCCAAAGCTCAGGGCAGAGAACAGTCCTGGAAGAGAGCTGCAACTGACTGGTCCTCCCTCCCAAGCTTCCCCCAAATGTGGGTACAGGAAGAGTCAGAGAAAAATGCATCCCTCCTTTGGGGAGAATCAAGAACACAAAGGGACCCCTAGCATGAATGAGGACACCAAGGCCCCCAGTCAAGGCAATAGGCAAGGAACTCATGTGGCCATAGGGCTGGAACCAGGCTCATCCCAGGGGAGATGGGGTCGGGGGAGAGACCTCAGCAGCTGCCCCACCTAGTGCAAGGGCTCCTGCCTTAGCCCACCCAGGCTTCCACCCCAACCCACAGCAGGCCCCAGGGAGCTGCTACCAGCCTTTCCCTCAGTCCCACTCCTTCACCTTAAACATACTATGTCCCCCGAGTGCTCTCAGGGCCAATGAGGTTTCCTGGCAACTTCTCAGCCCCAAAGGATTAAGAAGCAAGAACCCTGGGCCCCACCATGCTCAGGAAATGGAAGCTCTTTGGTCAGTCCCAGCAGTCAGAGGCCCTTCCCACAGGTGACTGCTTCTACAGGTCCCTGGAGAGATTGGCCTTGGGCAAGGGCCGTACTATGGCTTGAGAGAGATGGTGCAATCCCTGTATAGCAGCCTGGCTCACTCTGCCACAGCGGCTACCTCTTCTTCCTCACCCTCCTCCTCTGTCTCTGTCTTGATCTGAGCAACCCCAAGGCGGTAGAGGGTGTCTCGAATGACCACCTCGCCAGGCTGGCAGCTCTGCACAATGTCGTGGATCTGCCGGTTGACAATGTCACGGCTGGTGAGGAAGTCCATGAGGCGGTTGTAGAGGTAATAGTGGGTGGCATTGTCAAAGGCAATGGGCCGCTGGCGGACACTGTTTGGTTTGCTATTCACGACGGAGGCCAGGACGCTTGCATAGGGTGCCAACTCAGGGCACAGGGACAAGGAGTGATGCCCAGAGCTGGGGTCACCAGGACTGGGCTGTACACCTGCATGGACAATGCGCCGTGTGGCAGTTTTAGTGACTGGGTGCTGGACGGAGTGCTCGGCCTCTGTCATATCCACAGAATAATGCTGGTCCAAGAGCTCAGGGCAGGACACACTCTAGAAGAGATGAGAAGTCATTTGGTCATGAGGGAATGGAATGATTAAGGTAGAACCTGTGTGGTGGGTGAGAGCAGAGCTGTGGGGTCGGCCAGTTCTGCTTAAATCCTAGCATCATTGCTCACTCCATTTCCTGGGCCAGGCCCCTCCCCTCTCCCTCTGCGCCTCCATTTCCTCAGGTGAGAACTGGGACAGGACCCTCCACAGCAGATACTGGAATGCTTGAGCTGCTCTTTTCACTGTGCCTACTTAATTCAGGCTGCAGGGAGTTGGAGAAACTGGCTCTGAGGGAGACTAACATACGCTTCTGGAGACTCCTGTTCTTGGAGCCTTAGGAGCCCCAGGGAGTGATGACAATGTCAACTCCAAGGCAAAGCCAGAGGCCTTTGCCTCTCATAATGCACCCTGGCAGTGATACTCACCTCTTACTTTTTCTTCTTCCTGGTATCAGTCCTAATACCTCTTCCAGCAAAGGCCAAAGGAGGACCGTGGAGAGTGTGTGCCTCTGGTAAGAACTACTGCTTGATATGATATACCAAGACACAGAGACAAGCACGCTGCCACTAATCTATTATGTGGTCCTGGTTAAGTTCATTTTCTCCTCCAGGTCTTAATTTCCCCTTTTAAAAGGAGAGGGTCAGGTCAGATTGGTACTGGGGACTGAACGCAAGGCCTCAATGGGGCTACACCCCAATCCTCTTCTTTTTTTAAATTACAAAGAATAGTGGTTTATCTAGCTCATCATTCTGTAGGCAAGATCAGTGTTTTCTAAAACCACTGTGCCTGTATGTCACAAAAGGCATATCATGTAGTATATTCATGGTCAAATCTAAGATATAGGAATGAAACAATGTGCTCCAGGGCTGGTCAGTGTGCACAATGACTCTCAAAAGACAGCAATTCTCTATCTTATCTTTTAACACAAGATACCTGTGTACGGGATACCTCAGTGCACTAGATAACATGCCATGGCCTCACACACCGAGGTTAATAAAAATCTGTGCAGTCAAAGCTGATTCCCATGCATGAAGACAAAACATTTGTGAAGAAAAATGATAATAGAGAAGGATTTTTCTAGTTCTGCAGGATGTGACTCACCACAGGCGGCTCTGTGGGGCTAGAGAAACAGCCCTGGTTCTTCCCCCACATCTGGCTGGTCAGCTCTGGGTAGCAGAGGTCAGCACACAGGGCCACTGGTGTGGCCATATCTACCACATAGATAGGTGGCCAGTGGCGGGAAGAGGCAAGCAGATCCACGTGGTCACGGGCACTCTCACCTCGAACAAGATACTTGGAGCCGCAGACCACCTGTGGGGAGATGGAGGGCCCAGCTAGGGTTAAGGAACCAATCTACAGGCAGCCTGAGAAGGGTCCTCACTCACCTCTTCCCAGGAAGATTTCATGACTAAAGTCACAGCCATTCAGCTGGAACCCATGACATTCTACTTTCCTCCTATTTCCATCCCTGAATCAAGACACCAGCTCATCCTCATTTAAGAAAAGAATTAGGACATTCTATCCTCCATTTAGGCTGAAAGGCACCTCAGGACCTTTCCTTTCAACCCCATTCCCTCCATACTACCCTACCAAGTGTCATCTAGTGGTTCCCAATACTAGCTCCACAGCACCCACAGCTGAGAGCTGGTAAAGATGGAGATTCCTGGGCCCTAGTCCAAACCTAAGAAAAAAGGATTACTGGGTCTAAAGTATTTGCATTTTGAGCAAGACCTCCCACCCCTAAGACCCAATGTGCCACCTGGGTAGGAACCCCTGATGGAGTCTAGTGAACACCTCCACACTACCATTCCACTGCTGGACAGCTCTGGGTATACTGGAGAGCCCTGCCTTCACATCCACCCAACTGTTGCTTCCAAGTGATATGCTTCCCCCGACAGCCTACCACAGCTCTGAGTCCTTGTGCTGTCAGGCTCTGATCTGCTAAGGGGGAGCATCAAGCATCTCCCTCAGACACAGCTTCTGTTCAAGTGGCTGAGAACCTTATTCTCTTTTTCTAGCCAGGTCATCCTGCTGACCCCAATACCTCAGTGAACCAAGGCTCTGCTGAAACATGCCTCAACCACCATACTCAGTACTTGGTTTTTGGTTTTGGTATCCTCTGGGGCTATTCTTTTATCAGGTATACAACCTGTCCCAGAGATACCCTGGTGCCTACTTTGTCCACCCTTTTAAAAAGAGATAAGGAGTGATCATCCCCAAACCAAAATCAGACCATGTCACCATGGATACTTTCCACTCAACACCAGCCAAAAGGTCCCCCATCACTCTCAGAATAAAAATTCCAATGGTTATTCTGGCCTCTAAAGCTCTATGAGATCTGGCCTCTAATGGTCCCTTTGCTAGGAAACACTTCTTCCTCTTGCTCGACACTGGGATTCTTCTCTATCCTTTAAGGTCTCAGCCCCCTCTGGCTGTCTTGTAGATAAAAGGTCTGTTACTTCATATCTCTGGCCCATATTTGGTTGCTTCAGAGCTATCATCATAAGCTGTGGTGACTTTACTTCCCCAATAAAATGAGGTCAACTAGAAAGGAATAACATCTTTGTTATTCACCCCTTACCCTTAACAGGTGACTCAGGGTCCAGCACATGGTAGGGTGCTTAATAAACACACTAGTTGACTGACTCAAGCTCTATCACCAGCCCACAGGATGGCACCAGCTACTCCACAGGCTACAGGGCGACTGAAGTCCCAATCCCCAAAGGATGAGTTGGCTCCAATTCTCTGTGTGGGCAGTTTATAAGTAAGTTCACTCCAAGTTGCCCTTTGTTATCCTCTTACCTGATGGGGGCATACTTTGTAGATCTTACCCCCAGTGAAATGAGGTGGGGGCTGTCTAGCTCTGGCTCCATTCTGTACGGATTCATAGAGGGCCAATAAGGAGAAGCAGAGCTGTTCCTAGAGAAGGAAGATAAAATAAAAATGCACAATGCTCAGCATCAAGTGCCCACTCCATACCAAAAGCAAAAGGATCAACTGCCAGACCAGAGTGGGCCTTGGAGCCTCACCAGCCCAACCTCTTCCAGGTACAGCCAGGCAACAGGAGGCCCAAAAGAATGGCTCACAAACAAAGCCAGCAAGACTGAACAAGCTGCCAGACTCTAGGGCCTAGATTTTTCTACTTTTTAAAGGTCAGAGAAATCTTCAATGAAGAGCTAACACGTGAATCTGAAGTTGAAGAAAGAAGAATATTTTTAACAGCACAGAAATATGAAGAAAAGTAAATAATGTATGGATATAATCCGTACATACATGTGTATGTAATAGCAGCCACTTCCTAAGTGCTTGAAAACCAGACGCTACGTAACATGCATTTCTTACAACTTCATGAGGTCGGTATTTTAGTTATTTCAATTTTACGAGTGACAAAATGACATTTAAAATATAAGATCCCTTATCCAAGGTCACACACAGTAAGAGTCAGGATTCTTGATCCCAGAGTCTTACTACTTACTTACACTTACTACACCTGCAGCAACAAGAAAAGTAGTAACTGTCATTTTAAAAGTGCTCTCTCTATACTATGCTCCTGAAACTGGCTAGTGAAGGATACTGTAACAGCCTTACAAAATATTCCTGGGCCCACAACTTTCAACAGGTGGGAACCAACTGAAGGCCAATGCCTCACATGAAGTCACAATCTGGCTACTGCTATCTCCCAGGTTCCCCAACTACCAGTAAGCACCCTCTGCCCAACACAGGTGCCTACAAACAAATGTTCATATCCTGCCTAGAAACACAGACCAACCAGTCTATTCTCAGTCTTGATGTCCACCACTGCCCCAGACACTCACCCTGGAGTCTTCTGCCCCGAAGGGGATGTCACACTGTCCCAGCATGTGCCGCAGCTCCTCCTCACTGTAGGAGCCAATCTCCTCTAGCTTGCAGGTGCCCTCCTGGAGCAACCTCACCAAGGCACTGCCATTGCCTGCAAGAGACAACAGTGCTGATGGGAGATGGTGCCACCAGCAGTCAGAGGTCATGGGCAGTCCCTTCCCTCATGCTTAAGGATGAGATCAAGGGGCTGGGCCTGCAGAACAGCAAGCAGTGCAAGCCAGTTCTGCATGAAGCGTTTCCCAGCAGGGCAAAAGTGGAACCCAAGTCAGGTGGATGACTTCCACAGGTATCTTAATTAAGCCTCTCAGAACTGGAACATGCCCTGGAACATCTAAATTAGACATTCAGCATATAGCCATTAAAAAGAATCCTAAAATGGACCAGCTTTAATCCAAAGCCTTCTGTTTTTCAGAACCAAGAGGACAGATGCTTAGCACACCTGTAGCAATGAGAAGTAGTAGCTCTCATTTTAAAAATGCTCTGTATATACTATGTTCCAACTGGCTAATCAAAGAAACTGTGTGGCAGTTTTACAAAAAAATTCCTGGGCCTCAAAGCAGCAACTATTAGGTAGAACCTCAATATTTAATGTTAGGAAGCAATGTTTGAGAACAAGTAGATCACAGTCTCTTAAGGGAATCAACCTAATAGGCCATATCCAGAATTTTAAACATAAAATAAAAAATTAAGTGCATTGCACTTGGTAAAGAACTGTTTTGTGAAAGTTTTGTTTCAGTTATATATACACACATATGCATACATGTGAATATCATTCCATGTCACAATGCAAAACGTTTCTGACTATGAGCTCAAGGACATGAACTTGCCAGAGGTCACAGAGCTGCTAAATGGGATAGTAAGGAATCAAACTCAAGTTGTCAGAAAATTATTCTCTGAATAGCTAGTCAAGGGCTCTTCAAACCATCTGCTAAAATACCTGAAAAATGAGGGTTTTTTTTTGTTTTTTTTTTTTTGAGGCGGGGGGGATACCGGGGATTTAACTCAGGGGCACTTGACCACTGGGCCACATCCCCAACCCTCTTTTGTGTTTTATGAGAGACAGGGTCTCACTGAGTTGCTAAGTGCCTTGCCATTGCTGAGGCTGGCTTTGAACTCACGATCCTCCTGCCTCAGCCTCCCAAGCACTGGGATTACAGGTGTGTGCCACTGCGCCCGGCTCCTGAAAAATGAGTTTTGAAGGCAGATTCCATCTCCTATACTTTCTCAATGAAAATCTTTGGGATTGAAGCTTTATCATCAGCATTTTTTTTTTTTTTTTTTGGGCAAAATTTTCATTACTCAGTGCAGTACACCCTAGAAGGCAGACAGTGAGCTGTGTGTGTTCTATAATATAGGCTGATAACTCTTCAAAACTCTCAAACATGACTTTAAACTCCAGGGGATTTTGTCACGGGCTATCATCTTTCTAGAAAGAGGCCTCTAGGTGGGCCTGGCCTTCTCCCTACCACCATGCTGTCTGGCCACAGACAATGTCTTGAACTCCTGAATCAGTCATCCATTCCCTGACCCCTGTCAGCCACCAGTTAGCCTTACCAGGTACTGGCTGCACATCCAGGCTTTTGTCTTTCTCAGTGTTGACGACCACAGCTCCTCTCATGAGCGGTGGGAAGAAGGGGGCAATAACAGAGGCATCGAACTTGGTGATAGGGATGCTGGTAGGGAACGCCACCTGCTCAATCACCTCTGTCTCCATTGTGGCCCAGAAGTCCTCCACATTCACCTCACTGGAGCCCAAGAATTCAGGCCAGGTGAACTAAAGGGCCAAGATAAAATAAAAAGGCAAGCTGTAGGAATCACAGAATTTTAGTAACACAAAAGTCTTCTCCCTTTTATCTTCACATGGGAAACCAAGGCTCAGTGAAGGCTGGGGTCTGACAGCCATGCACAGGCCTACTTCTGAACTTGAACTTGACTCAGTACTCAACTGTGTTTTCTTCCATGTCACAGTATTTTTACAAACTGAAACAAAGTCCCTTTGTTTCTATACCTTTATTCATGTCATTTACAGTCTTGCAAGGGAATGGGAGATACTGTTTAAATACCAGACATTTTCTAGTTAACTCCTAATAAATGAGTCTGGGGGATGTCTACGATGAGATGCTAGAGCTAGGGATGAAACAAGAATGTGAATGTATGTTTTATTTTAAAACACAGCCTTCAATCCCGATACCTGGCTGGCAAGAATAATTAGAATACTATTTAGTGAAATTCTACTGGTCTTCCAAAGCCCTATGGATTCCTCCCCTCTCCAGGCTCCCTGTGTCAGTGCACAGAAGGCTCTCCAGGCTCCCTGTGTCAGTGCACAGCTACTTCCTCTTCCAGGTAGCATGTAATGATCTATTATAAGCATCTAGCACCTGCATGTGTGAGGTCATGGGTTCAACCCTCAGCACTGACCATAAAAAAATAAATTTAAATATCTGGGTCTTAATCTGTATGAACTCTAACCCTTGTTTTGCATTTGAAAAAATTCCCCTAGATGAGTAGTCTGGACTAGCAGCATGAGCATCACCTGCAAACTCGTTAGAAGTCAAGTCTTTGCCCCTCCTCCAGACTTACTGAATCATAAACACTGTGGAAGGAGCCCAACAAGCCCTCCACAGTGGAAAGTTTGAGAATACTGTGCTAAAATCTGGGAGACTGCTCTACAACAAAGGCATCTCCCCCATCTTATTCTTCTTTGTTCACCACTTCACAGGGTGCTTAGTACAAGCTGTGAGTACAAGGCAAACTTCTGCCAACACCATTTCACACCTACCTAGGAAGGGAGCCAAATGAGCCCACCCTCTCCACAAACAGCTAGGGACAGGAAATACCAACTGGAGTGGCTATTATCATTAATCCCTGAAGACGGGACAAGCAGCCTCCTCATGACTAACTGCATAGTTAGGTTTCCTTCAATAACTTCCTGTTTTATTTCATAAACTTCACAACATCCCTCCCCTAAGTCACACCACTCTTCACACCCAAAAGAAGCAGTCCTGGTTTTCAATAAAGAAGTACTTGATACCAGAGAAGGGAAGAGACACTACAAACTGAGAGTGAAGGGAATGCTACTCCCTGCTGAGATGGAAGAGCCCTGATTGGGACAGGGGAGGCACCAGGCAGGACTAGGAGATGTGCAGGCTTTGCAAAGAGGAAGGCCTCTGTCTATTCTGGAAACAAAAATCTCGTGATGGTCGGATGAAATGAGAAGCACCAGAGCTCCAAAATCCAGGAGCTACTTGGTGATCCCAGCAGTGCTTAAATAGCACAGGCTCAAGTCAGCAGGCCAGATCCAAGGGCAAATCTCAGTCCCACACTACAAGGCTGGGTGGGCTTGGGCCAATCTTCATGGGCTTTAGCCAATCCTCATGGGCTTCAGTGCCTGTATCTATAAAAACCTCATAGGGTTGTAAGAATTAAGTCATTCCGTAAAGTACTTAGCAAAGAATTAGACTTAGGCATATTTAATAAAATGCTTAATAATTCTTAGCCACATTATTATTACTACTACCATTAGAAAACCAATTTGAATGAGAGCGGAAACAGCCATTTGGTGATAGAACCCACAAAAGCAATGGTTCACATAAAATTTTTTATCTAGTTCATTTTTGTGGCATCTTCCATACGACAGGGCCGGGCAGAAGCCCCCCCCCCCCTCGTAAAAAAACGACAGGGCTGGGCAGAATGCCTCCCGTTGTAAAAAAAAGCGACAGAGCCGGGGCAGAATGCCCCTTGTTGTAAAAATTTTAAAAAGGGGGGCTCGAGGCAAAAGTCCCCCCCTTTTTTACGGATAGATGCCACTCAAACACGACGCTGAAAGAGTTAATCCTGTCTGTGTATGTTCTGTCTCCTGTCTATTCACTGTTCTGTTTTCTGTTCATATATATGGCCGCCAGGTGTCACTATTTCAATTATTTAGAATGAGACTGGTTCCAGAAATTAACCCTATGGAATCTGAGTTGGTAGCATGGAAACATTTTCTACAATTGTACCAATATAGCAAGTTCCTAGTTAAAGAAACAGCTTGGTAAATGCCTGCTGTTTAAAAGGACTTCTTTTACTTTTAAAGTAGTTTAAAATAGATGCATACAAATTCCTTAGGGTAAAAGTCCTTCAGAGCTAACATTCGGCTTTGCCTCCCCTCCCTGCCTCTAGGTTTTAGATAAAACTATTTTAAAATAACAATAGTGTTTAAATTCCAGACAGTAAAAACTTAACTTTTATCAAGCAGTTGAGCAGGTATGCAGAGGATATGGCTTTAGGGAATCCATGAGAAATAAATCTGACCCAGACTAGCTTCAGATAAGTGTGGCAAAATTGTAAGATGTGTACATGACCTGGCAAAATTGTAAGATGTTCAGACAGTACGTGACCCCCGTCTGCACAGGGCCTTGAAACGGTGTAAATGACTCCCATCTACATAGGGCCTTAAATTATGTAGGGTAAAAGATTAATATGTTTGAAATGTAATCAGTAGATGTTGCCGCTTTCCTAAGTCTTATGACTGTGATGTAATCAAAAAGAATGTGTACTGCCAAGAAATATGCTTATATACTTGCAACAAAGTGAAAGTAAAAACAGAAGATTCAGCAGCCTAACCCTCGTGTGTATGAGCTGTTTTCTCTGTCTCTATCGCTGACTCCTTTACCTTCGTGCTGCGTCTAGCGCTCGTGTTGCACCCCGAGATGCTATTCTAGCATCCTCCGGCCGATAACCCGACTTCAGCAGCCGGTAACCCGACTTTGGCAGCCGATAACCCGCGAGACTTTGGCACCTCCACCCCCCACCCCCCCCCCCCCCCCCCCCCCCCCCCCCCACCGCTGAGACCAGACCTCAGCACATTTTATCTACAAGGAACACCTAAAAGGCTAGAGGAAGGCTGGGGGTATAACTCAGTTGTAGAGCAGTTGCCTGGCATGCAAAAGGCCCTAGGTTCTATCCTCAGCATAAATAGATAGATAGACAGACAGACAGATAGATAGGCTTCAGGAGGTATTATGCTTATTTTGACATACATACCAACATTCAATTAGAAATTAGTATTTGACCAGTGTATGTGCTTTATTTTTCTAATTAGGAGGAAAGAGACAAGAAAATGCATGAAATCCCTAATATGCTTAGCTGGCCTTGCCAAAAGATACCAAAACTGTTCTGCAGACCTCCTGCACCTTCCCTGGAAGTAAACACATGAGCGGCAGGTCTGGTGCCTAATCACCTCCCAGTCCTCTTGTTCACTATGACAGAAGTCAGAGGTGGAAACCTTGAACCTCAGCTCAACTACTAGCACATCCAAGGGCACTCCATGACTAACCTCTCCATATGATTATGGGAAAGCATCATCTATGGGATTTTTTTTTTTTAATTCTGTACAAGCTTAAAGATTTTCTTACTATTTTTAATTTGCTAAGAGTTTGTCATAAATGAGTTTTGAATCACACTGAAATTTTCTCCTTCAATATGCTAAATAGTGAATTACACTGATATATTTACTAATGATAAAACAACCTTGCCTTCTGGTGATAAACTTGGTCATGATGTATCACTTGATTCATTGTTAGTCAGGACTGCTATTATTTTATTCAGGACTCTGGCATCTATATTCATGACTACAATCAGTCCCAGTTTCTTCTCTTTCTTTTTATTAAAAATTAAATGGTTATATAGTCTTATACAATGAATTGGGAAAATTTATCTACTTTTGCTGTATTCTTCTCCTATGATTAGAATGATATATTTCTTGGATATTTGTTACAATGAATCCATAATGCCATCTGAATTTGGTGTTATCTTTTCGTGAAAATTTTCAGTTCAGAACCCACGTCAGCTTAGGTTGTTCTTTTTCTCCAATATCTTTGACCATTTCACTGTGAAAGTCCTTAACGAGACCCTAGGTAGGGTCCAGCTTCCTGCAGCCTCTGAACCTCACAAGGGGGGGGGGGGGGGGGGGGGGGGGGGGGGGGGGGGGGGGGGGGGGGTGCATTCTTCCACTCTCTCCACCACTTACTCTGGCCACACCAGCCTCTCTGTTGCTCCTCAATTGTGTCCAGCAGAGCATGATTCAGAGCCTGTTCTTGCTGCTCCTCTGTCTGAAATGTTCTTTCCCAAAGCTACATGGTTTTAGATCTCTACTCAAAAGCTATCTTTTCAGAGAGATCTTCCAACTATGAAAAAAAAAAAAAGAAAATGCCCCTTTCCACCCTCTCCTTCCCCTCACTCTGTTTCACTGTATTCCAAAGCACCCATCACTACCTGACACAAATTAGTTTCCTATCCATCCCCCCAAAACCAGAATGTGAGATCCATGAGAAAAGAAACTTTGCATCTTTTACTACTATTTTTCAAGGGTCTAAATAGTATATCTAAATGTTGGGGTTGTAGCTCAATGGTAGAACATGTACTTAGCATGCATGAGGCCCTGGGTCCAATCCCCAGCACCAAAAAAATAAATAACTTAAAAGGTTTAAAAAGAGCCTCTCGTACAGGTTCAATACATGAGTTAACAAATGCTTGCTTCCTTCTAGCTTTACTCAGATGAAACCCTGGGCTGTGTGAGGAAAAAAGACTTTGGCTTCCCCTAGACAGACTGGAGCCATCTATCCCTGGGGACGTCATGCTGGAAGGTGGCTGCCAAAGTAGGAGAACAGTTACCTCCACACTCTTCAGGGCCAGCACATTCTCTTCACTCCTCTGAGCCATTTCCACTTTGGGGGCCACGCCACAGATGCCACAGATCATATCGTTGTAGTCTCGAACAGTGAGGCACTCGAAGGCCCAGTAACCATTGCACAGCAGCTCCTGCAACTGGCTCAGTTCCTCTGAGGTCAGAGTCTTCTCTGGAAGGACAGAAAGAACATGATAAGGTCAAAGAAGACCCTGAAGGCACTAGAGATTAGCAGTGGCCAGTAAGAACAGAATCCTATAAGACTGATTCTTGCCTAGAAACAACCAAGCACACTAACGATTCAGAGGGTAGATACTTGGCCTTCCAATGCTTGGGGGCAACCTAAGGGGCAATTCCAATTGAAATGACAATTGCCTTGTATGAGGCATCTCCTGGGTGCTAGATGCTGTGCTGAAGGCCTTGAAAATGTTACCTAATTTAGTTCTCATGTGAATTCAATTCTCTGTAAACCAGGAGCTATTATTATCCTCATTTCATCAAAGGAGAAACAGAGTCACAGAATAACTTATGCAAAACTCATAATGCCACTAAGTGGCAGAGCTAAGTTTCAAACATAGGCCTGTGTGGCTCTAGCACCTTGCTCCACTCCATCCGTCCTCACAGCAGGAAGTAGTATAGAAAGACTGGTGCCTGTGGGAATGGGATGGGGAAAGCACAAACAGAATTAGAATAGCAAAGAGGCCAAGAATTTCTTGATAGTAAAGAGGATGATCCTCACTCTCAAGTCTCAGCGCAAGCTTGGGACTATTAGCAGACATCCAGGAGCTGTGTGTCCACAATGAGTCTGACATGCTGTGAGGCCACAGTACCTATGACCAAAGGATATGCTGTGATCCCTTGCTAAAGATTCCTGGGTACATGGAAAGACTCATGCGCTCCAAAGTTAGTCCGGCATTTGTAAAACTGAAAAGGGAGAGTGTATTAGGAAGTCAAGAATATCTCCTTTTCAAAATACCAGACTCTTCTTGGAAACAAGTCTTAAAACCAAGGCCTGTCACTGAAAATTTCCAGGATGCTTAGGACTAACCTTGGGAAAGGGAGGAAGATGACCTTACCTGTCTGTTCCTGCACTGACTTCAGCACAACACTGACAGACACTCTGGGGTCCTCTCCCAGCTTGATCTGGTTTCGGATTGCAAAAAGTAAATCCAAGCTTACTAGCAGCTTGTTTCCTACATTAAAGAGACCTGCAGGTAAAAAAGCAACAAGGAGTTGACTATAACATCATATGTAATGAAAACTAGCCAAATGCCCATCAACAGAAGAACTTATGTTACATTCATAAAATAGGAAACTATGCATCTTTAAAACAAAGGAAACCTAACTGTTCTGACGTAAAGGTGCCTACAATGTACTATTAAATTTAAAAAAAAAAGTAATGAAATAATATGTATAGTATATTGCTTTGTTTTTTTCCAATTAAAAAAAAAAAAAGAGAGAGAGAAAACATTTCCCTACCCCCCAGCTCAGTCCTCAGGACCGAAGGTGTCACTCTTCCTCTACACCTCACACAAGTGCACCATGGGAAAGGGTCAGGAGCATCCTTTAGCCCAGGGGTGAGTAGGGGATGTAACAAAGGCTATAAAATCACCCCTACACCAAATCCTGGAATAAAACAACCAGAGGGATTTAAACGCAGTCAATTTAAGACAAATAAAGGAAGGTGATTTTACATTTGTATGAAATACAACACAAAAATTTGCACAAAAGCAAATTCTGACATATATGTTCCCAGTGAAAAAGGGTATAGAGGAGTGGGAAAGGTATTTCTAAGTATGATAGCATAGGCTGAAACCATAAGATCAAGTTCTAGTTACCCAAAAATTAAAACATAAAGTAAAAAACAAAACAAAAGAAAACAAAACAAAAAAACAACCTTGGTGTCCCCAAACTCACAATACACAAACTTAACAAAACAAAGCTGGGCATGGTGGCACACACCTATAATCCCAGTGACTCAGAAGGCTGAGGCAGGAGGATTGCAAGTTCAAGGCCAGCCTCAGCAACTTTGCAAGGCCCTAAGCAACTTAGTTGAGACCCCATCTCAAAATAAAACAAATGGCTGGAATGTGGCTCAGTGGTTAAGCATCCCAGGTTCAATACCAAGTACCAAAAAAATTAAAAAAAGAAAGAAAGAAAACAAAAGCAAACAAAGCCCAAAAGAAGAATAGAAACATTCACAAAAGAAATTTACAGCATAGGAAGAAACCCACAAAGAATCATAAAACACACATATACTCTTCCTAGTAACCAAAGAAATACATCAATAAATGATATAGCAGTTCTTAACTATCAAACTAACAAACTTTGAAACATTACAATGCTAATCTATGAAAAAGTACCTAATAAGTGAGTTTACCCAGGTTACTGGATACAAAGTCAACAAACAAAACTCAACCCTATCTCTAAACTAGCAATGAATAGTTAAAAATGGAACCATGTCCTTTACTTTAAAAAAAAAAAAAAAGACAGACTCGGGCATAAATTTAACAAAATATACATAGGACCTATGTGCTGAAAACTACAAAAACTGATGGAATTTTAAGGATTAAAAACTGTTAATAGTTAAAAACAAAAACTTAATAAAATGGAGAAAAGACCATGTTTGTGGACTGGAAGATCCAATATTTTCAAGCATGTCATATTTTCCATCTATAAATTCAACACAATCTCAATTAAAATTCTAGAGGGATTTTGTAGGTATTCACAACTCTAATAAAATTTATATGGAAATACCAAAGAAGTAAACTAACCAAAACAATCCTGGAAAAAAAAGGTTGGAGGGCTCATTCTAATTGATCATAAGATGCACCACACAAGCCGGGCGCGGTGGCGCACGCCTGTAATCCCAGCACTTTGGGAGGCTGAGGCAGGAGGATTGCGAGTTCAAAGTCAGCCTCAGCAATGGCAAGGCACTTAGCAACTCAGTGAGACCCTGTCTCTAAATAAAATACAAAAAAGGGCTGGGGATGTGGCCCAGAGGTAGAGTGCCCCTGAGTTCAATCCCCGGTACCACAAAAAAAAAAAAAAAAAAAAAAAAAAAAAAAAAAAAAGATGCACCACACAGCTACAATAATCAACACTGTGGTACTGGCAAAAGGAGAGACACATAAATCAATGGAACAGAACAGTGTCCAGAAATAGACTCACATATGTGGTCAGCTAATCTTTAATAAAGGAGCCAAAACCAAGTCAACAGAGAAAGAACTGTCTTTTCAACACAACACTGAATTTAATCTGGACCTCACATTTTATAGAAAAATTAGAAAAGGACCATAGATCTAAATGTGAACCATAGAATAATAAAACTTTTACAAGGTCCTGTGTCCAGAATATATAAAGAATTCTCAAAACTCAACATTAATACAGCAGACCAAAGATGTGAACACAGATCTTTTACCAAAGAAGACATATATACATACATACATTATTAGTAACTGGGGAAATAAAAATTGAAACAGTAATGAGGTATCACTACACACACCAATAGTAGTGTGGCTATAAAACAACAACAAGGACACTACCAAATGCTAGCCTGCAGAGCTAAATGGAACTCTCACATGGTGTCGGAGGGAATACAAAATGGTACAGCCACTTTTCATAAATAGTTTGGTAGTTTCTTATAAAATTAAACATAAACTTACCATATGACAAAGCAATCTGACTCCTAGGTATTTACTCAAGAGAAATGAAAACTTAACATTCACATATAAGCCTGTACATGAATGTTTGTAGCAGCTTTATTAACCCAAACATCCTAGGTAAACAGGTACTGTGGCATATTCACACAGTGGAAAATTACTCAACAGTAAAATAGATCAAAACCAGCGATGCACACAATATGGACGAATCTCACAGGATTATACTTATTCAAAGAAACTACACTCAAAAGGCTATATACTATTGCTACATTTTTATGACATTCTGGCCAACACTACAGGAAAAAGAGATCAAACAGCTGCCAAAGGTTAGCAGGCTGTGGGTGGGTTTGGCAATAAAAGAACAAAATATGTTTGGGGGTGACAGACCTGTTCTATATGTTGACAGGTGGCAGGTACACAACTCTGCATATATCAGAACTCTCAGAATTGTACAACAATAAAGCGAATTTTACTACATGTAAATTTAAAAAGAAATCTTAGTTTAAAAAACTATATAATCCTCAGTATTGGTCTACATGGACTACAAGGAAATGGGCACTCTTATTACTGCTGGCAAGAGAATAAAATAATACGAACTTGCAATACCAGATTAACTAAAAACATGAATTCAAAATAAGGCAACATAAGGTTCTTAAGACCAAGAGAAGAAATAAGTACTTTTGAATCATTAGTAGTACTCAATTCCACATATAAAACTCAGGATTCAACCAAACTCTGAACAATGGTTAGTACATAACAAGTGTTCAGGTAATCCATGACACTGATGAATAATGGGAAGCAAGGGCATAAACATGCAGAGATTCTACTTGTGAGGATTTGTCCAGAGAAATAATTAAAGATCTACACAAATATTTAATTATAAGCAGGACTGTAAAATGGAGCTCCACACATCTCTCTCTCTTTTTTTTTTTTTTTTTGGTGCTGGGGATCGAACCCAGGGTCTTGTGCATGGGAGGCAAGTACTCTACCAACTGAGCTATATCCCTAGCCCCATCCACACATCTCTTTTTAAGTCTGGGGATGCAGCTCAGTAATAGAGCCTTACCTAGCATGTGCAAGGCCCTAGGTTTGATTCCTAGCACCTCAAACACCAAAACAAAAAAAGTCATTTCTTTATTTGCTGGCATATGACATATGGCTAAATTTTAAAATGTTTCCCCAAAAAGGCTACCATAGCACCCTTTTGTGCAAAGAAAAACTTAAAAACCTTTCCATAATTTCTTATATTTTGCAGAGATGAAGGTACACGTGTGGTTGACTAGAGAATATAAGTGTTCAATTCATGGCAGTAGGATTACTACTAATTTTCAGTTTCTTCTTATTATCTGTGTACATTTTTTTTTTTTCACAATGAAAATCTGTTTCTTTCTTTCTTGTTTTTTTGATACTAGCAGAAACTGAATCCAGAACTTCATACATGCTAGGCAAACTCTCTACCACTGAGCTACATTCTGGCCCTTTAAAATTTTTACCTTGAAACAGGGTCTCACTAAGTTGCACAGGCTGTCCTCAAACTTGTCATCCTCCTGCCTCAGACTCCCAAGTACACAGGATTATAGGCACTACCATCATGCCTGGATAGGATCTATTATTTATTTATTTATTTGTTATTATTAGCATATATTCATTGTACAAAATAATAGATTTCTGTGTGACATTCACATTTATGCATATAATATACTTTGATGTATCCACCTTCAAAATCCATTATTTTTAAACGAACTTTGTTGTAAACTCTTTAAAACAGAACCCTAACATTTGGAAGGTAAAGGTCATCTCCTGGGGCTGAGCCAGTCAGAAGGAAGACCCCTCTTCCTCAGAAGCCCCAATGAGTAGATTCAGGGCACAAAGGACCAGAGCTCTAACCCAGAGGCAGTTCTTAAGCCTACTTTGGGATGCCTGAGGAGAAGAGAAGGTTGGCACCCACCTGTGTAGATGTCCATGAAACTGTGCAGGGCTAGACAATGAGGGTTCAGACACATCTTCACCTGGGCAGTCACCACCTGCAGTCGGCTAGCTGTCAGCAGCCAGCACTCCTGGGGCCCGGCCAGGGAGCTGGTACATAAAACAGGGAAATCAATCTCTTCATGCAGGTCTTGGGAATAAGATTGACTTGTCAGTGACCAGTGGCAAAATTCTCAACACTTCAATGCAATGCGCAAAGGAAGGTGCTGGAGCTTGGGATCTAATTTTTCTAGGTGGATGTTTCTAATTTGTTGAACTCCCAAACCCACATATTATGCTGGGTAGTCCAGATGTAATCTAAATCTTAAAGTGATCATAATAATAGAAATAATAATTACTAATTACATTTAGCAACTGGAAAGGTTTGGAAGTCTAAGGAAAGCAGAGAATAGCATCTTCAGAGATTAGAGCTTTAAAGCTGTCTAAAGAAAAAGGAAATATGTCAAGTGTGTTGGGAGCTAGGGGCAGAGTTAAAGGGGTACTTACTTCTGTCCCCCTTTGAATAATGGGCTGCTACAGAGAAGGCACTGCGTGGATGGAGACTCATAATAATTAGACCAAGAGGTCTGCTCTATGGTGACTGTCTCCTCACTCACGTTGGACAAGATAAGTCGAGAGCTATTGAGTTCGTGAATCAAGGCAAAGACCTCAGCCAGCTCTGACTCATTCTCAGGAATCTGCAGGACTTTTCGTAGTAGCTGCAGTGTGGACTGGCGCTGGATCTCCCTCTGGGCTGCACTCAGGGGCTCTGTGGCACTCAGCCCATCTGAAAGTGGTGAGCTTGCCTCCTGGGAACAGAGTGAAATAAATATCAGGAAAAAATGAGCCAGGTTCTGGTTAAAACCATGAAAACTGGCAGGCAGCAGAGGGATGGGCCCATGACTGAGAGGTGTGAAACCTAGCTACATTCCTGAAAAGCTCAGCAAATAACTCATTGTGTGGCTAAAGGCAGGTGTGCTCTCTCTCTCTCTCTCTCTCTCTCTCTCTGAGACTATTTTTCTATCAGTAAAATGAGATTATACACACTTTTTGGTAATGGATTTAATTGTAAACTCCCATTCATCAGGAGGATGGCAGATAGACCTGAGTTTTAGTTCTGGTGATACCAGTTAAGGGTTGTACATGTAGAAGGCAATTTATGAGCCTCAATTTCCTCATCTGTGAAATGAGGGATAAAAAATACTAGAAATCTACAGTTACTGTACAGATTAAATGAGATAATGCAAGTAAACAATTTAGCACAGTGCCTGTGAAACAATGAAGACTATGGTAGTTTTTATACTCCAACAAGGGTCTGTACTGCTTAAAGTATTTGTCTTTAATTCTTTGTGGCTTTTGGATATAGAGGAATTTTACATACTAGACAGAGACTTCTAGGAACAAGGTTCTGAATTACTCATGAAAAACAGACCCTTCTCAGGTAGATCTCTTTTCAATAGAGGCTCCTCCCTGATCCTTTTTGCCAATGCAACAGGAATCACTGACTCCTTTGTGCTCCCCAAGGGTATCCTTCTACTAGAGGATTTATTCTCTCATAGTTGCTAAATCAATACCACCCCCACACCCTCCCTTTTCAGTTAAGTTCCCAGCTAACTTACAAGCCCAAGGCACACAAATTGCCAGACACATCTTACCTGGCTTTATAATGCTAACTGCTTAATAACAAGGAATTCAATTAACTCTGCATACCTACAACAACTTTTATCTGTAATAGTTTGATTACTGATCTTTCTTTATGCTAGATTCTAAGTTCCTCAGAGGGAGGGGCCATATCCTATTCACTTCTGAAGGCCTGGCCCATGGCAGGCATGATAGTTGAAAGGAGGAAAGAATTAATGGCTTCAGAAGAGCTGAGTGACAACCTGGGGGATGTGTGTGTTCCCAAACATGACCATGTTGAGCCATGAACTGGAAGACTATGTGAAAGGACTATTATCCTTTGACTCAAATCTAGTAATGAAGGATAAAGAACTGAAAGCTATTCCAGCCCAGAGAATTAATTATAGCAGCTGAAGGCAAACTGCATGGAAATGTATGGCCACCAGGTGGCTCCAAAGGGCAACAGACACAAAGGCCCTGGTTTCTGACTTTAGTTTTACTTTTTTTTTTTTAATATTTATTTATTTGTTTTTAGTTGTATACAATGCGTTTATTTTTACGTGGTGCTGAGGATCGAACCCGGGCTGCGCACAAGCTAGGTGAGCGCTCTACCGCTGAGCCACATCCCCAGTCCTCAGTTTTACTTTTTAGGAAACAATAATTACATTTTATTTCTCCAAACTTTAGGAAATTGAAGAGTGAAGGAAAATATGATGTTGAAGGACATTCAGGACATGAGGGTTCTGAGTATGGGCAGCTACTACTTAATCAAATAGAGTGATAAATAAGAATGGGATTTAAAATCAACTAGCAAGAGGTCCCTAAACAATTTCCACTTGGCCTGAAAAGTTAAATTACTTCATCATCCTAGACCTGCATAACAACATCCATTTCTATACTGCAAACCACATATAGAGCCAAAAGGAAATAAATGGAAAGAAAAAGGAATGCTCAAAACACCTACCTACACAGAATTCAATTCCATCCTCAAATTTACAGATCCACACATGTATATATGAGCCCTAGAGTCAGAAGTGGAGGAAATAGATACACTTACCTAGAAGGGATTATGGTCTCCAAAAAAATTAAGAAAAGTCAATACAGGTGTGATCAACGCTATGGGAAGAGCACATAAAATTCATGGAAAATCCAGGAAGAAAGCTCACCTCCAGCAGAGGGCATTTCAGTGGAGCAAGAAAAACTGGTGAAGACTATAAACCAATTTTGCATGCAAGTGCAAGGGTTTACAGACCACTTGAAGCTCTATTTTGGGTCTTTCCTAGGGCTCCTCACTTGAAGTAAAATGCCCAGCTCACTTGCTTTGTTTTACCAAATAGAAAACAAAAGCTCAGGAGAGGGAAGCTTCCGACTCTGGCTCACTCCCAGGCAGGTTTCTCCATTCCTAGTTCCAGTACTTTTCCCATGAAGCCACCACTACCCATATACTTTAGTTTCACTTCCCCTTATCACAAGGTCAATGACCTCAGAATACCTCCTCAAGGCCAGAAACAGACTGGAGGGGTGGGGGTGGGGGTGGGTGGTCATTAACAGAAAGAGCACATGCAGAAACTTTCAGCTTGAAATAGTTCTCTGCATCTCTAGTCCTGTCTACTCCCAAACTCTTGTAAGCCTCCCTCCTGAAACAACCTTCCTCTAAGCCTCTCCCTGGCTCATGGACCTTCAGTGGGACCCACTGTCCAAAGAACAGACTTTCCAGCCTGGCATTCAAGACCTTCCATGATGCGGTCCCAATATGTTTTTTTTTTTTTTTTTAATATTTATTTATTTACTTTAGTTGTACACAATGCAATGCATTTATGTTTACGTGGTGCTGAGGATCGAACCCGGGCCGCACACGTGCAAGGCGAGCGCTCTGCCGCTGAGCCCCAACCCCAGCCCGGTCCCAATATGTTTAAGGTCTTAATTTCCTTACTTCTCACTCCCAACTTACCACACACTCTTTACTTTGCTCATGCCCATCCTTGAATATACCTTCCCCTTCTATCCAAATCCTGCTTTAAATTTTGAGGTTCAGTTTAGACCCTTGAGTGGCCAGGCTCCACCCTAGCTAGACCTTGTGCCCTCCCATCCCACCTCCCAGCAAGGCAGATCAGTGACAGTTCTTTTCTTACCCTCATTCTATTCCCCTCAGGTGCTCTTTTTTTTTTTTTTTTTTTTTTTTTTTTTCCCACTTAAAAAAATGCACATAGAGAGGGGCTGGGGCTGTAGCTTAGTGGCAGAGCACTTGCCTAGTATGTATGAGGCACTTGGTTCGATCCTCAGTACCACATAAAAATAAAAAATATATAAAAAAAGGCATTCTGTTCATCTACAACCACAAAAAAAAAATTTTTTTAAATGTATGTATGGAAATTCTAAGGACCTCTGAAAATGCCTATTTTTTCCTGGTTCTAACAATTTTAAAACATAGCCCTAAGGAGCCAAGTGGAATGCATGTTACTATTCAAGGACTTTGGTCCAGCTTTAGAGAACAGGTTTGCTAAGACTGCTATAACAAGAGCTTTGTGATTAGCAAAACACTTTCCAAGGAACCTGGTAAGAAATGACAATTTAACCTACAAAGTCTTAGGATTGGAATTTACTGTTTACTGAAGGAATGAATCAACTTATAGGTCGGGTACCAGGCCTCAGAGCTAAGAGGATGCAATCCTTTCCTATTTAAGGTCTGTGCTTCCATTCTTTTCAGTGGATGAACTCCTGGTTCTCAGACATCAATGTGTGGTTTGAATGCATCTCCCAAATTTTGTGTGGTTGAAACTTAAATCCTCAAAGTCATTTATTATAGAATTTGAGACAGGACCTTTGGGAGGTAATTGGGTCATGAGGGCTCTGCCCTCATGAATAGTTAATCCAGGAGTAGACTAATGAATTAAAGAGTTACTACAGAGGTGGTTTTGTTATAAAAGTGAGCTCTGGCTCCTTGCTCTATGACCCAGATGCTGACACCAGGCTCTTAGACTTCCCAGCCTCCAGGACTACAAACTAAATAAAACTCTGTTCTCTACAAATTATTTGGTCTTAAACAGTTTGTTGGACAACAGAAAACAGACTAAGACACTGGAAAATTCCCTCACCTCAGCAATAAGGACAAGGTCCAGGGGGAAGGCATTTGCTAAGGTACAGAACTTACAACCTGGGTCTAATTCAGATGCTCTAGCTACTATTATTCATGTACTTTTATTTCTACTAAAACAGGTTTACTAACAGAGCCCAACACACGGCTAGGGGACATATTTGGGGAAGGAACTCACAATGGCCTTGGTAGTTTTCTCAGTCCGATCTTTGGTAAGGTTAAAACCACAGCTGGGACAAATCCTAGGTTTGTGCCGGTTGGTATAGACATAGCTACAAGAAGGATTCTTGCACTTTCCCCGGCCTCTTGATGTAGCCAGGCCCAAATCCTAGAAAAGTAAGATCAACATTTAATTCTACTAATGTTAGGTTGAACCTGGGCAGAGCCCCAAACCAGGATGACTAGCTGTAAGTCAGAGAAGAAAATGGCAATTACAAACCAGATTTAGCTTAGTTTCCAAAACTCCCTGAAGCAAGATGCTTTTCAATTTTAATACAGTCTATATAATTTAATCTTTCACTATCTATGAAATTAGTGAGTCAATTCTCAAGGGTAAGAAACCCAAATACCTCAGGATCCAGGCAGTAGGCAGAGTAAGCAATCTACCTGAATGAGGAGTGCTAGAGACTATGGCAAATCTAAGACTTCAAGCCCTCCTATGAACAAACTGTGACTTCTGGACTCAAAGCTATGAAAAAGTTAATACCTTTAGCATCTGGGCTCCTATGACCATACTGTCTAATCAACCCAAGAAGAGAGCTGGGCAGATGGTAAACCTACTGGCTTCCTGTTGCCAAAACAAATGAGGATATGGAAGGTATGGGAAAGGTAGTAATTAAGTCATTAGAAAAAGAAATCATGAGCAGATCTCCATGATAAGACACAATCTTCTTAGGGATAAGGCCAGACCAGGTATTAACCCACTACACTGTGATGCCTTGTTCTCTACTGAATCCCCAGCAGAGCTGGGCACAAAAAAGTGCTAAATAATATATCTATATTTGGACAGAGGGTCTCGCTATGTTGCCCAGGCTGGCCTGGAACCCATGGACTCAAGTAATCCTTATGCTTCAGCCTCCCAAGTACCTGGGACTACAAGCATGCCCCACCACACCTGGGTAACAAATACTTTTTGAAGCCGGGCATGGTGGCGCACACCTGTAATCCCAGCACTTGGGAGGCTGAGGCACTTTGCAACTCAGTGAGACCCTGTCTCTAAATAAAAAATACAAAAAAGGCTGGGCATATGGCCCAGTGGTTGAGTGCCCCTAAGTTCAATCCCTGGTACCAAAATAAATAAATAAATAAATATAATAAATACATACATACATACATACTTTTTGAATGAAAAAAAAAAAAAAAAGACACTTTCAAAACTTGTCATTATAAAGTGAGATTTTTTTTTTGCTCTCAAAATCTGTTTAACTAGCCGGGCGCGGTGGCGCACTCCTGTAATCCCAGCACTTTGGGAGGCTGAGGCAGGAGGATCGCTAGTTCAAAGCCAGCCTCAGCAATGGCGAGGCACTTAGTAACTCAGTGAGACCCTGTCTCTAATAAAATACAAAAAAGGGGCTGGGGATGTGATCCAGTGGTCGAGTGCCCCTGAGTTCAATCCCCAGTACCAAAAAAAAAAAAAAAAAAAATCTGTTTAACTTACTTAAATCAGCCAGAGAGACTGCTATAAACAAACTGACTGGTTGTTACCTTAAGGACCAACAGAACTACAGAATGTTGAATGATAGGAGCCTCAAAGATACCTAAACTAATACAGTATTTTATAGTTGGCAAAACTGAGGACCAGAGACAGAGTCTCATCTAGGACCATGTGGCATTGCCAGGAACAAGGCCATTACTACTTTTGAACTCAGTCTTCCAACTGTGTACAGTGTTTGTTCCACTGTTCCATGCGGCTCACCTTGCAAAAGCCATACATTCATTTATCAAGATGTTAACATGTGTTAGGTTAAAAATAAAAGGGGAAGGGGGAAGGGAAACTCATGGGAAATGCTAGGCTAAACAAAACAAGTTGCTTTACTAAATTTCTTCTCAAAATCCTTTAAGATACTAGTGGTGAATATCTGTTTTAGGGAGAAAAATGCTTAAAACTTATTTGTGGATCATACACTTTCTAGGCCAAAAAGTTCAAAGGCTGCTGAATGCTAAATCTGGACTACATTCTCATCTCTGACTACTCTCAACAAAAATTTCCTGATCTCAGCTGGTCTATGCTTTATAGACACCAGGAAAATCCCAAGACAGCCTAGCATACTCACCCAGCAGCGATCATCATATGGGTAACAGGCTCTTTGGCATTAACAACTTTTTTCTGACCTTGCTCTTACTCTAAGCTACCACCATCTTCTTCCCCAGCTTCCTATGCTTCCTCAACCACCAAAGCAAAACAACCTCCAACTCAACCCACCATGTGGCTTACCAGTGTGACAGTGCAGCTGTACTTATATGGAGGAAACATATCAGGCTTGACCTCTACAACTTTCACCTGAGACGTCCTGTTGTTCGGGCCACCTGGTATCTGTGGATCAGAACAAGTTACTTAGTGCTGCTTTTAAACCTCAAACTCCTGAGGTCCTGTGTCCCAAACAACTTAAGGAAATGGCTTCCTGGGGAATTTGCAGAGCTATTCTCCAAATAAGCCCTCTGGACTGCCCACCAGCAGTCACCAGCCCACCAATGGCTGAGGTCTAGGGGTTGCCAGACTTCTCATGTAGCTTCTAACACTGTATGCCAGAAACAACATGAATCACATTGATAATTATCACATGATAAAAGCATATAATAGCTCTACACATAAGTATATAATTGGCAAATGTTAGTATACAAGGAGTGTGGAAGACTTGTCACTACAATGTCACAGGGTAAGAGGAAGATCATGAAGATCATGGTTGTTTTCCACCTTTACTACTACGTATAAAATTTTTAAATGCTCTTTAAGGAGTATTTATATAAATAAAAACAAAGGCATTCTAAATTAAAATTATTCTATAATGGTGAATTTAAGTTGAATTTTAGAATATACAATTTCATATATCTGTTAAATGACTTAAGACTAGCAAAACAGCCTGTGGATTTCTGACAAACACCCAGTGTTGCTGGTCAAAAGGAAACTAGAGAAGACTAGGTGTTTATTCAAGTGACAGAGTGTACAGGAAGGGGTTCTAGGGGCTGGAAGCTGACTAATACCTTCTGTCTTTACCACCAGATCATACACTTTTATGACCTGGATCTGGAATGTTCCCCAAAGCCTCATTTGCTGATGGCTTGGTCACCAATGCACAATGCTCTGCCTCACCGCAGCCCAGAAACAAAAAGAGCCAAGCGACTATGGATTGAAACCTCTAAAACCTCAAAAACAAATCTTTCCTCTTTTGATTTTTTTCAGGTATTTTATCTCAGCAACAATTAACAAACGAATACATACATACACCCAGAGCTGCCACCACATCTGGGTGAGAAACAGAACAACCCTCCAAGTAAAAGCCAGCTGCTATTCTTCAAGGCAAATTTAGAACTGTCAAACAAAGAAAGTAACCATACAAAGAGCATATAGCAGCTGGGCACAGTGGTGCACGCCTGTAATCCCAGCAACTCAGGAGGCTGAGGCAGGAGGATTACACATTTGAGGCCAGCCTCAGCAACTTAGTGAGGCACTCAGCAACTTTGCGAGACCCTGTCTCAAAATTTGAAAAAAAAAAGGGTGGGGATAAAGCTCAGTGGTAAAGCACCCTCGTTCAACCCCAAGTCTCAAAAAAAAAAAAAGGAATCACATAGCAAGGGAGATGGCAGATTGATTCTCCTATTCTAACCTGGTCCATGACCTTTTGAAAACCACAGGCCACAATCCACCCCAAGAGGTCATGAAATAAATTTAAAGGGTAAAACCAGTGTCGGGACCTTACACTGTCTGCCAAGGGGATAGAAAAGCTCTGGCTTTCTGGCTGCTTGCTACAGTACCACGCCCTGTTGCCAGACCTAGGCTAAGCAGGGGGCGTGGCTGTGAGAACCGAAACTGCCCTACTGATTGGCTGATGTCCACTATAAAGCATTGTGCACCTTTTCAATAAACAAGTTCCTGCACTGACCACTGACTGGACTCGCCGGTATGTTCCTGTGTCCTTTGAAGGAGGGGGAGGGAATTCCAGCGGCCTTCGCTTTCCCAATCTAGTCTTTTTATGGGGTAGGCCTCTCTGGCCTCTTTTGCTGGACAAAAGAGGTCCATCCCGGGTACAGGGGGGCTAAAGACCCCAACCCCTTATAATATCCCGACAAAGTGGCACCAAAGCGCGGGGCATGAACTTCTCGGCAGATTGGGTAATCGTTTAAGCCAGATAGGGCCTTGCAAGTGGAGGCATCCTCTAGAAAATGAGGCAACCATACATCTCTATCTCTCTTTCTCGTCCACTTTTTCTCTCTTTCTTCCTCTCCCTTTTCTGGGAACTTCAGCCTTCGGACTTAGGTCTGAAACCTCTGCGCAGGGAAACCTGCAGTTTTCATATGCACCTGGTGGGGGAGAAAGGAAGGATGTCCTGGGAAGGCACGCTTGGTGACGGCAGGACTCTCCTCCGGCCATGGCCATCCCCCACCTCCATCCCCCACCGTGCCTCCTCCGTGAGCTGCCTCCAGGGTGGGGCTCACGCCAAGCCCCGCCTTCTGTCAACAAGATTCAAACTATACCTCCTTTTAAAATCTTAGGAGCTGAACTTAAATTAGATTCTGTCTGTCCCCTTAAACCTTAGCTGCTTCTCCAATCATCTTATTCTTTGGTAGAGCTGCAAAAGCTCTTAGGGGAACTCAACTGGTTAACGCCTTGAAAAAAGTGCCTTAGGCCAAGGCATCTGCTCACAATTGCAGTCCCCCACCCTTCCAGACCTGAGCCAGGACTTACATTGAAATGCAAGTGGAGAAATAAGCTTAAGCCCCAAAGAAAAAAAGAAAAGAAAAAAAAAAAGGTTAAAATGTCTCTTTACCAGCCTGTCATTTTTCTAAGATTTTTTTGAACTCATGGTTCTGATTTTGTGCACCCAGACTGATGATTTTGGTTGTGTTGTGTGTACACTTGTGTTCTGTTTGTGTGTTTATGTGTGTGTAGACTGAGCGCTCATGAAAATTTAAAATATGGATCCAAATACCTTTAACTCATGTGATTTAAAAGTTCTTTACCATCACAAATTCTAAAGCTGGACCTTCGCTCTAGAACTCCGGGATAAAATACCATCCAGGGGATGCGCACCTTGGAAAAGTTCCAAGGCCCCAGGATGTGCCTTCTGTCCTTTGGATTACTAGAGTGAACTGCCACATCAAAAAAAAAAAAATCCTAATTCTTGCCGTCTTATGTCTTGTCTTGTATTCTATGGTTTTTCTGCCTTTTTATTGTGTCTTCTCTGAGGTAAATGTAAGAAAAGTAAATTTATAAGTAACTTTATTTGTTAGACAATAATTTTCAAGGTTAAAATACTAACTGTTAAATATGCCATCAGATAACTCCTTAAATCCCATTGTGTTGGGTTCCGGGCAGGGGGCTGTGCCTCCTAGGTGGAAGGCAACACCTCCCAGGTACTTTGTAAAAAGACTACATTTCCCAAGTACCTCAGCCTGGCCAGCGAACCTGGCTAACAGGTGCCCTGGCCATCACCTTCCCTGCCCTCCATGCCATTTTTGTCCCCTACCACGCCGCGTGGCACCCCAATAAACCATCCCTTTTCAACATGGCGTTCCGGGGTAATTTCTTGTCCTAACGAATTCTAACACATAGAGTAACATTACTGATCGTTTTCATAAATTGGTCTTTGTCATCAATGAAACAGATTAAAATTTCAACAGGTCTAATTCTATGTGCATGAATGTTATGTTCTCATGAAGTGGTTAACAGATGTGTATGATTCTATATAAAGGTTTATAAAAGATTTCTGTATATGCAGAGGCTCAAAGGATTCAGCTGTTTCCATTGGGAGTACTGCAAGTAACAATATTTTTATTGAGATAAAAGGTTTACCTAAATTCAAATTATTACAAAAATTATTTAAAATTATGAACAAAAAGGGATTATATAAAAGCTCTGTAAAAGTTGATTAAATAAGTATATAGAACAATCAGGAAAAGCTATTTAAGGTTTTTTCCTAAGGTCAAATGTTAATGTACTGATATAAACCAAAGCTTAATCTATGATAAGAAGACAAAAATTTCTTAAGACATTAATTTACCTATAACATTATATTTGTTAAGTTATGGGGGTTTTTTGAGCAAGTAATCTGAAAGAAATTAAAAATTATACAGCTATAATTAAACAACTATTATTTTAAAACATTATGGCCCCAGGTCTTCACGGCCTCACTCATCTAAATTGGAGAAGACTACATCATAAATTTCCCTTGGTTCAGTAAAAGCATTTTTGAACTATAAATAAACTGCCTCCAATGAAAAGCTAATAATCAGGTTGCTCATACTATTAAAATAGATAAAGCTTTATCATGCCCTGATAATTCTAAAAGTAGAATGCTCCTTGATCATTTTCATTACCATTGGTCAAAGGGGTATTGTTAGAAAACTGCTGAAACATAGTTAACTTAACCGGGAACACTGTGTTAGTGAAATAAAAGGGTTTATTGGGGTGCCACGTGGGCAAGGGTAGGGAAAGGAAGGGAAGGGAAGGGGGGTAGGGAAGGGATGGACGGGAATAGGGGCAAGCAGGAACGAAGAGCAGGAACAGACAGCAGGAACAGAGAGAGATTTCAGTCCGGGGCTGGTTTAAATAGAGTAGGGGTCATAAAACCCCCTTGGAGTGAGTCTTTGTCCTATAGGCCAGCAGAGGTCGGGGGAGGGGGGTAGTGGACAGGGGACTTGCTGGTCAGGTTTTTGGTCACGCTGAGGATCCTGGGAGCTGTAGTTTTTCACAAGGCACCTGGGGAGGTGTGGCCTCCTGCCTGGAATCCAACAGGTATTCTTGTTGTTAAAAATCAGGGGTTATAATATATAACTCAGTCAAATTCAAAATGGTTATTAAACTGTTTAAGGTTTGTCTGTTAATGTTTTGCAGAGGTATTGCTTCAAGAACACAACCTGAGTTAATTTAAGCCATCAAGTGTTATATTTACTTTTCTAATAATTCTGTGCATGTTAAAGAGTTATATTCCCAAATAAAGGCCATGTCCATTCTGGCCTTATTCTAGAGATAACTTCTCAGCCCTCACACCTCCTGGTGAGAAATTATTGACTGCTACCATGTTCATGGTATACACTGACATGTTCCAGATGCTACAACATTTATTCAGTACTAATGTTCTTTGGTTCTCTTATAAAATCTTCCATCCTTGATAAATGAAGACAAAGTCTATTGGGCAGTCAGTATAGACGGGTGATTTTGAGTGAGTCCAGGAAAAATTGAAACCTGTTGAAAAACTGTCCACTGAAAACCCTTGTAAAAACCCTGCCCCTGTCCCAACCTGTTCCAGAAGTTGCCCCTTCCAAGAGGAACTTTAGGACTTTCAATATCACCCCTCCTCCTACATGTTATCAGGGGAGTCCCCAATGCCAACATTCAGTCTCATTGATTCTGCCTGCTAGTTTCTCAACTAAACCTGGAGATGGCAAATTATGGAAAAAATATTTATTCTCCCCCAATAATAACCAATGAGAAATATAATAAGCAAAGGCGACTTAAACTGGACTTAAACTGTCTCCACCCAATGGCCCATTAAACCCTCTCCACCTGAGGGCTTAAAAGTGTATTAACCCTGTGCTTTACCCTCCCTCTTCTAACCCCTATAGGTTAAAACAGATAATAGACCTTGCTTTGTGAGCAAATCATTACAAAAATTTTTCCAAAGATGGCACATTAAACATACCACAGAGATCCCATATAACCCAAAACGACAAGCCATCATAGAGAGGCACAATAAAACCCTAAAGGACCAATTAATAAAACAAAAAGGGGGAAGCAGCCCCCATCATCAGTTAAAAACAGCGATGCTTAAATTTTTCCAAGCATCAGCCTTTGACTGCCTTTCAGAGACATTGGTCCAACCAGACGCCCTACCTATGTGTCTTTCCAATTGGAGAACCAAGCCCTATTTGGGTACCTGCCAGGGACCTCAAATACTGCCAATTAGAACAAAATGTCTACCCAAGAGCACATGCTCTTGAGGGGTGATTTTTTTCCCTTTTTCCACAGGAATGAAAAAACCATGATGGATCCTCTGTCTCGTTGTGATTGGACTTATCATCTCTATCCTGATGTTCATCAGGAGCACTGTTGCCCTGGACTCTCCCTTTGTCAGTATTTCAACTCTCTGCGACGAGAGAAGAGGGACCATGCCTATCCCTGGGAGAAAAGTGTTATTGCTGTGCCAACTGTTCGGACTTTGTCCAAGACAGCTTCCTTTGGACTGGACTAGATGAGTGCTTCCCCTACCTTCTCCCCTTTGTGAAACCCCTGTCATTTTCCTTGTGTTCACTTTTGGGCCCTGTGTAATCAACAAACTTGTTCAACTCCTTTATGACTGGACCAAATTGGTACAACTTAGTGGTCTGCCAATAATATTCTGTGTTCAGCGATGCTGAGCGAGAGCCCTGCAAACTTGGCCATGGTCCTTAACAGGATATGGAGGTCTAAACCAGCCATCCTTGAAAAGCTTTCCCAAAGGCGACTATTCTGTCCCATGTCCTTCCCCTGGCCACTTGCTGGCCCTGGGTGTGTCCACCTGAAGTGCTAGGGTGGTAGCCAAAGATGGGTAAGATTTTCCAGAGGGAAAACGACTAAGACAGGCACACTCTCAAGTAAGATGGACACCCCATTTTTGAAAACAAAATGGGGGAGCCCCATTTTGAAAAAAACAAAACGGGGAAATGCCGGGACCTTACACTGTCTGCCAAGGGGATGGAAAAGTTGTGGCTTTCTGGCTGCTTGCTACATTACCACACCCTGTTACCGGACCTAGGCTAAGCAGGAGGCGTGGCTGTGAGAACTGAAACCGCCCTACTGATTGGTTGATGTCCACTATAAAGCACTGTGCACCTTTTCAATAAACGAGTTCCTGCACTGACCACTGACTGGGCTCCCCAGTATGTTCCTGTGTCCTTTGAGGGTGGGGGAGGGAATTCCGGCAGCCTTCGCTTTCCCAATCTAGTCTCTTTGTTGGGGTAGGCCTCTCTGGCCT
Organism: Tamias sibiricus; assembly: GCA_025594165.1. Taxonomy (NCBI): domain Eukaryota; kingdom Metazoa; phylum Chordata; class Mammalia; order Rodentia; family Sciuridae; genus Tamias; species Tamias sibiricus. The sequence goes on from CM046662.1 coordinate 61,849,063, forward strand.
CTTTTGCTGGAAAAAAGAGGTCCATCCCGGGTACAGGGGGGCTAAAGACCCCAACCCCTTATAATATCCCGACAAATCAGCATTTTGCCAATAGGAATAGGAAACACCAAAGTGATGGCACATAATAAGAGCACTGTTTCATTAAATGTTTAATGTGTCTATTGGGCAATACTGTAAAAATATATTTATTACTGGGCTGGGTTTATCACTGTGCCTCAGTAGTAGAGTACTTGGCTAGCATGCATGAGGCCCTGCCTCAATTCTAAGCAAACAAATAAATAAACAAACATAAAAAAGGGCTGAAGATATAGCTCAGTTGGTAGAGTGCTTGCCTCACATACACAAGGCCATGGGTTCAATCCCCAGCACCCCCACCCCCCCACACACACACACAATAAAAAAAAAAAAAAAAAAAAAACACAAAAAGATGTGTCACTGAGATCACAGTAAAGCCTCAAAAATGCTGACTTAGAGAATTTTTGGGAATAACTATGCTGACCATATATGGATAAGAAATTTTTTTAAATAAATTTTAAAAATCTAAGAATGTGCTTGAATACATGGAATTTTGATACTTAGGAAAATTTTTAATAGCAATTATTACTAAATAGAATGAAAGATATGATACAAAATAGGACATGGATTAAGAGTCATGTTTTAGGTTTTAAAAAATTATATTAAAAAAATAAACATGCTGAGCGCAGTGGTGCACACCTGTAATCCCAGAACTTGGGAGGCTGAGGCAGAAGGATCGCGAGTTCAAAGCCAGCCTCAGCAATGGCAAGGCACTTAGCAACTCAGTGAGACCCTTTCTCTAATAAAATACAAAAAAAGGGCTGGAGATGTGGCCCAGTGGTTGAGTGCCCCTGAGTTCAATTCCCGGTACCAAAAATACATAAATAAACAGATACACACACACACACACACACACACACACACACACAAATTCAGGAAAATACCTGAAAACCGAAACAGCAGGTTAGTTCTAGGTGGCAGATCATGAAGGATTTATTTTCTTCTTTCTTTACCTTAATTTTCTATATCTTCTATAATAACCATGCATTCAATTTTAAAGGGAATGGAGGAACTAAACAGATATGAAAACTAAATGCAATGTCTAATCCTAGACTGGATCTTATACTGGAGGGGAAAACTGACAAAACTGACAAAACTGGAACATATGAAACTAAATCAGTGCACCAAGCTAGGCATGGTGGTGCATGCCTGTAATCCCAGCAACAGAGGAGGCTGAAGCAGGAGGATTGCATATTTAAAGAGAGCCTCAGCAACTTAACAGGACTCTCAGCAATTTAGTGAGATCATCTCAAAATAAAAAGGATTGGAGATACGGCTCAGTAGTAAAGCATCCCTGGGATTCAATCCCCACTACCAAAATAAATAAGTTAATTTATTTAAATGGTGCATCAATGTTTCAGTAAAAGAATATCCTTATTCTCAGGAAATACACAAAGTATTCAAGAGTAAAAAGCCACGTAACTTACTCTTAAATTATGACTATCTTATATATACACATGTATGTGCACACATACGGGGGAGGGTGTATGCAGAAACATGAATGATTAAGTAAAATGGGCTAATATGCTAATAAGTGACTTTAATAAAAAGTATATGGATGGTCTCTGTACTTTTTTGGGGGGAGGAGAGCCAATTTTCCCTTAAATTGTAGATTATTTCTAAATAAAAGGTTTAAAAACGTATATTCATTTCATAAAAAAGACATGACTTAAAACATTCACATTAACTTCCTCCCAGAGGCCTACCAGTTTAAGAACTGCCTTTTGCCTAGGGGGTTTGATACATTATACAGAAGCAGCCATACCCCCAAACTGCTCCCTTTCTTGGAGATGGGTCTTACCTTCACCTCACCGGTGCTAGATGGCTGCTGGATGGGCTGGCCCAGCTGCTTCAGTGTGCTTGGCTTCAGGCCACAAGTCCTCACAGAAGGAGTCTTATCTGAGAGACCCAGGAGTCAAACTGGTGACTTACATGCATTCAGTCTCCCAAGTCTCTCTCCATTCTCCACCCCATTGCTGCTCCCTTCGCATCAGACAGCCCCTCCTCCCAAGTCTGTCTCCACTCTTACCACTCAAGGGAAAGGCCTGCCTGGCCCTGGGCAGTCCTATGCTGCTGCCTCGCCCTACATTAGCGGGAGCTGGCAGAATCGCTCTCATGGGTCTGGCTGCAGCCAGTAATGAGGTTTTTCCTCGTGCTCTGCCTTTAAGCTCTGGGGCTCTGGGTCCAGTGGTGAGCAGGTCAAATCTAGGGGAAAAAAAGAAACAAGAGGGAATCTCCTGTAAATTCTGGACCAAGGGGAAGAAAACCAAAATGGAATTTCCAAACAGCATTTTATTAGAAGATAGTTCAGAAGTTAAACTATCACATCAGATAAATTTAGTTCAGATTCAATCATTATGTATCTGGGCTCTGGGCAAGTGATTTCACTCTTATTTTAATCTCAGATTTCTAATATGTACAATGGAGTAGTAATTACCCATATGTTTACAAGGTCATTACAAAGATTCAAAAGTATGTAACAATGTCAACAGTGTATACTACCAACAGGCATTATAGTTATTTGACATTTCACTGCCTCTAATTAAAGCAAGTGCTTAAAGGGTACTAGCCTCCCACATAAAGGAAGCTTAGAGGCTGTGGAGAACCAACTACATGTTTTCTTCATCTTTGCAGCACCAACACCAAGCACAAGGCTTTTATCAAATGGCCTCCTCAGTTGCTAATGTGATTAACAGGTCTCAAACAAGTTGACCTAAAGCTCACAACTTCATTCTTTTTTTTTTCCCAATATTTATTTTTTTAGTTGTAGTTCACAATAACTTTATTTTATTTATTTATTTTTTTATGTGGTGCTGAGGATCAAACCCAGGGCCTCACACATGCTAGGTGAGTGCTCTACCACTGAGCCACAACCCCAGCCCCTCACAACTTCATTCTTAAAGGATATTAAGCCATCTCCAAAGTATACTGATTTAAAAAAATAAAAATAAAAAAGCAAAACATAGAAGTATGCTATGTTATCATTTGTGTTAAAGAACATAGGAAAACACACACATATATATACATATTTGTATACGCTTAAAACTATAGAAGCATCAGAAAGTTGGAAATACTGTCTCTAGAAAATGAATGACTAAATAATGGGAGAGGAGTGAGATTTTTTTTTAATGTCTATTCTTTATACCTTTTTGAGTTTTGACCACACGAATATTTCCTATTCAAAAATAAATATTAAAAATCATTAATATAAACCAGAATTTCTAAACTTGGTATTATTAACATTTGGAGCCAGATATAGTCTTTGTTGTGGAAGGCTATCCTACACATTGGAGGATGTTTAGCACCCCTCTAGATGCTAGCAACAAAACCCCTCCCCAGTTGTGACAACTAAAAATATCTTTAAACACTGTCAAAATGTCCCTGGGGGCAAAGCTGATCCCACTTGAGAACTACTGATATAAACAAACAAAAACCTTCAGTTGTAAGAACACAATAGCCTGCAATGAGGACAACATGGAGAATCCAGCTAAGCCTTTAATAAAGAAGGAACAGGAGAAAAAAAAAAGGCCCAAACTCATTGACATCCTCCTCCTTGCAAGGTGCTGGGCTGCATGCTTTACACACAGTCTTCTCTGGTCTACACAGTTGTAGATGGACACAATATCTTTTTTTTTTTTTTTGGGGGGGGGGGGTTTACCAGGGATTGAATCCAGGAGTGTTTAACCACTGGGTCACATCCCTAGCCCTTTTTTGTATTTTATTTAGAGACAGGGTCTTGCTGAGTTGTTAGGTGCCTCACTAAGTTGCTGAGGCTGGCTTTGAACTTGAGACCCTCCTGCCTCAGCCTCCCAAGCCACTGGGATTACAAGCGTGTGCCACTGCGCCCAGAGATGTCTTTATTGTACTTATTTATTTTTATGTGGTGCTAAGGATCAAACCCAGTGCCTTACACTTGCAAGGTATGTGCTCTACCACTGAGCTACAACCCCAGCCTAAAGAGGAGATTTTAAAATGTCCAACTCAGAGTTTTCAGAAAAGAAAACTGAAGCTGAGAGGTATGAAGTGACTATGCCTAGGGAAGGTCATGACTAGAACTGCATCTTCTGAACAGCAGTTAAGGACTCTATATATAAGGCTTCACTTTCCAGATATGATACCCAGGATTGGTAACTCATAGTTTATAATGCTGCCTAAGAACATAGGGAAACACACACACACACACACACACACACACACACACACACACACACATATATATACATATCTGTATATGCTTAAAGAGATTCTCACAAATGCTTTAGGAAACTGACAAGAAAGGTATACAGGAATCTGACAGCAGAGCATGGACAGCAAAGCACAGGGGTAAGGGCAAATCATTACATGTGTCTAGGCCCTGGTTTCTGTATCTCTAAAAGAGGAACCATTATCATGGCTCTGCTACCTCTTACAAAATGCTGTTAGAACATGGGACAAAGCAAATGTGAGGCATTTCCAAAGCTGCTATAGCCACAGTCCCAATAATCTATAATCACATTGACTTACCCTGCAGATTTCTTAGGAGCAGATAGTGGACTGGAGGTGCTGGTCCCCTCAGCTGGTGGTGTTATGTCTGGTCCAGGAATGTCATTCTCAGTTGTCCCCAGAATGACTTCAGAATGTACGCCACTCTTGACAACCGGCGTCTTAGTGTCTGCTGTACCAGGACTCCCAGGATCTTCCTTGACCAAAAAATGGGCATCGGAGATGATCACTTCCTCCCACTCATTCTCCTCACCCACTTCTCTTGGAGGAGCTACATTTAAGAGCTGGTTTACAGCTTCTGAGTTCTCCAGAGTCAGTTTGGAGGCATTTTCCTTAGAGGTGACAGGCTGCTGATTTCTTTTAACCACAGAACTTCTGGAAGAGACACCTGAAGCCAATTCTACTTTGACTTTGGCTGGCTTTTCCTAGAAGAAAGAATATACTGTATTCGTTTTATAAATGACAACACACACAAATATTCTCTCATTTGATCCTCTTAATAATACTGTATAGGAAACTAAAGTCCATAAAGTAGGGGCTAACTTAAGGTCCCAAGTACAAAATGGCCTGAATCTAAGTCTTCTGATTCCAAGGTACCTTCACTATAGTATTAAATACCTCAGTTTGGATAAATCTATTCTCCTTCTAACAAATTTCTTTTTGGCATACCACTTTTACATGAAATAAATGTTAGTAAGACTAATTTTTTTTTTTTTTTTTTTTTTTTTTTTTGGTACCAGGGATTGAACTCAGAGGCACTCGACCACTGGGCCACAATGCCCAGCCCTTTTTGTATTTTTATTAGAGACAGGGTCTCACTGAGTTGCTAAGTGCCTCGCCATTGCTGAGGCTGGCTTTGAACTCTCGATCCTCCTGCCTCAGCCTCCCAAGTGCTGGGATTACAGGCGTGTGCCACCACACCCAGCCCAAGACTAATTTTTTAGTCTTACTTTTGATTTTCAAAGCCCCCTCTCTAGAAGAGGTTGACATATTGTCATATTGGGCTTCTAAGTCCAAAGCTATTTACCTTGGTGATACCAATGCAGTCACATCATGTTTCTACTCCCTGGTGGAAAACCTTGCCTTCAGTCCCAGATTCTTTCAGAATGACTTGCACATATGCCAAGTATTTCATACTGGGTCAAATTAATTCATACATATTAATTATGTGCTAGAAAATATCCCATCTCATTAAAAACTACAGCTGCTATCTCAGATCTACTTTTTTTAAAGTCCTTGGTCCTTTTATCCAAGAAGCACCTCTACAGAAAGAATAGCATTTACACACACACACACACACACACACACAAAAAACTTGAAAGCTGGGTTCCATCTGTGCTCAGCTCTACTCCTAATTAGTTACATGGTCTAAGGCAAGCTTCTTCTGAATCCTCATGTCCCCATTATGAAATAACAGATCATTGGTCTCTCAGTGTTTGTCAGCAGGAGCAAGACAGCATTTTTGGTAGTTCAGTTCATTGTGCAGGAACCCCCTGCATGTTCCAGGAAGTTTAGGATCTGTGGCTAATGTAATTAAAATTCATCTACTGACTACCAAAAATCCCTTGTATTTCTAAAGCCATCTGGGTGGTGTACTATTTCCAACTACAGACCAATAACCAATGACATTTAAGAGCTCTCCAGTAAAGTATTCTCAAATTCTAACACACATTAGCCCAAGGATGAATAAACATGGGTAAAAGTTCCAAGTAAACTGCAGAGTTATTTAGCAAAGGATGGAAGAGCAGAGAAACAGCAGACTATACCCATCTTCGGAGATGTGATTTTTGAGCAAAATCACTGCTTAATAAGTAGGCTGTTTCAGACAAAAATCATTTGCAGGAATGATACTATAAGCAATCTGAGCAAAAACTCTACCATGATCCCACATTTCCTTAACTTAATCTACCCTTTTAGATAGTAGCTACTTCATAAGGGTCACTGGAGGGGTCAAATGAGATTATCTATTGCGCTTTTCTTTCAAGATGGAAGGTAAATACAAGCAGCAGTCCATTCAGAGAGAATTCAATTACCACTATCAGACCCCATATGAATGAAGCCTTGAGCTAAGAGCCTCATATGCTATCTTTTGTCCCATCCTATTAACTAGGAACTATACCACACATTCCTTGGGCAAACTTTAGCCAGTATAAACTCTAGAACAATACAAGAAAAGATGAGTCATTTCCTGACTGGTACAAAAACATATGGAGCCTAGAGAACCAATTTATATTTGCTGCCTCAAACATCAGAACTCAAGAAATCTTAGATGTTGCAGCTAAATGACATAGTAATATCCAAAAAGTGTTTAGTGGAAAAGGTGCTGGCATAATTAACTGTATGAACTTAGCAAGTCACTTCTCTTTAATCAATTTTTCTCTCAGCTGAAAATTTTAAAGAGTTGAACTACCTAATAAACCAGTCACTGTTTCTCTAAAATTCTAAAGTGCATTGATGCTGAAGTGTTACCTTTTTATTTTTTATTTTTATACTCATTCTAAATCTGGAGAAAAAAAATTCTGACTTAGCAAATCAAGATGGGGGGCAGGGCAAGTATCTAAGAAAAAACTTGCTTTCATGCCATGAGCTTGATCTTAGTAAGAACACAGCTCGAAAGTTATTTCAATGAAAGGAAACAAACATACACACTTGAAATGAAAAAGTAAAAACAGCCTGAAGGAGAGAAAAGTCCACCATGATCACTTACAGCTTTCATGAACAAACATAAAAAATAAGGTCATTTCACAGACTTGCTTTGAACTGTTGTAGGAGAGCCAAGGAGGATTCCAACTACAATCCAACTCAACATCCCTATTGCAACTGGTGGAGTGCATTCTTGGGGAACACTGTAAAAATATATTGATGGTTTTCATAGAGGCACACCAGAGAAAATGGGCACAAGAAACTCAACAAAACTTCAGAAGTGATAGCATGCATAGCAATAATAGATAATAGTTATGTAAAATGTCAATCTTGACAACAGGGAACATTTACTGAGGTTTAATATATATATAAAAACTGTGGGCTGGGGTTGTGGCTCATTGGCAGAGCGCTCGCCTCGCACGTGCGCAGCCCGGGTTCGATCCTCAGCACCATGTAAACATAAATGCATTGCATTGTGTACAACTAAAGTAAATATTTAAAAAAAAAAAAAAAAAAAACTGTGCCATCCACTCATAGATAATCTCATTTGACCCCTCCAGTGACCCTTATGAAGTAGCTACTATCATTAACCTCCATTTGTAGATGAGAAAAAAACCTTAACTAAGGAATACAGATATGACAACCTGTCTAAGGTTGCACAGCTAAAAATTTGAGAAGCTTGGGTTTGATCTAAGGACGCTAACTCCAAAAGTGTATTAATGATTGCTATTGTTTGAATCTTAGGTATCCCCCAAATATCCATGTGGTAAAGGCTTGTTCCCCAGGTTGGTACCGCCGGGGGACATTACAGCCTGTAGAAGGTGGGACCTAGTAGAGGTTTTAGATCACTGGGAGAGTGTCCTCGAAGGAGATCGTGGGATCCTGGTCTCTTTTCTCTACTTCCTGGCCATGAGGTAAGCAGTTTTCTGTCACCAAACACTCCTACCAAGATGTGCCACCACCTTGCCACAGGCCCCAAAACAATAGGGCTAACGGACCATGGGCTGAAAGCTCCAAAATTGTGGGCCGAAATGAAGCTTTTTCGTTTATAAGTTGATTATCTCAGCTGACCATGCTGAGTTAAACACATGACAATTACAATCCTAAGTAAGGTACATAAAAACAGTGCCCCTCCCTCTCTTTTCTACTTACGTAAGTGCTATTGATCCTTCAAGATCATCTCTTATAAAACCTTCCCTGTCTATTCTGGTCCTGGTAAGCATCTCTCTCAGAATTAATTGAGAATTAACTATCCCATTCTTTTCCTTTCTTTTTGGTACTGGGGATTGAACCCAGGGGTGTTTTATCACTAAGCCACACCCTCAGCCCCTTTTTTTTGAGACAGGACTTCACTATATTACTTAGGGCCTCTCTAAGTTGCTGAGCTGGCCTTGAACTTGCCATGCTCCTGCCTCAGCCTCCCCAGTTGCTGGGATTACAGGACTGTGCCACCATGCCTGGCTACTCCATTCATTTTAACCCTAAAAATTTAGTATCATATAAAAAAACATGGCTAGTATATATATTTTATCCAGTCAGTGCCAAGTGTACAACAAGTTACAAAACATGCTCAACTAAAACTTCATATGAGCATCTTTTAGGGGTAAAAGCTGTGGGGGATGCAAAGATCATGACACAAACAGAAATACTGTTAAATGGTAATAACTGCTACTTAAAGGTGTCAAAGGCATTTGTACAGAGAAAGTCATTCATTCTTCCCTAAGGAAACCTAGGTATGTTTCATGGAAAAAATAACATTGACATTGAGTCATGACCTATACATTCATTTCAGAAAAAATAACCAACTTGTTTGGCTATAGGGGAGAGACACAGAAAGAGAAAAGGAAGAGTGGGAAGGAGGAAGGGGATGCATTAGAGTTAGGCTATGGAAGACTTGAATAGTAGGTTAAGTTAAGGACTTCCACTTTTAATAGAACTACAGAAGTAAAGGATTTTGAGCTAAGCAGTGAAAAGATACAAGCTATGCAGTAGAAACAGGGAGCAGTGGAGCATGCCTGTAATCCCAGCGACTTCAGAGGCTGAGGCAGGAGGTAGCAAGTTCAAAGATCAACCTCAGCAAGGGCAAGGCGCTAAGCAACTCAGTGAGACCCTGTCTCTAAATAAAATAGAAAATAGGGCTGGGGATGTTGCTCAGTGGTTGAGTGCCCCTGAGTTCAATCCCCACTACCAAAAATAACAACAATAATAATAACAAATAATAATTAAGCAGTGTGAAGGATAGATTGTTAAAATTTAGCCATAAGAGGAAATGAGTAAATTAACATGCTGTAGTCATTCATGGGAAATTAAGAAACAATTAAATATTGTTAAAGAATATTTAGTGGATGTTAAATTAAATGAAAAAATATACATACAACATGTTCACAGAAAAATGGACTAAAAGAAAACATACCCAAAATGTTAAGTAATAATGGTTTTTCTTTGGATGATATGTTTGTGGAAAAAGGCTAAGGGTATAACTTAGTGGTAGAACACTTGCTTCACAAGCATGAGGCCCTAGGTTCAATCCCCAGCAGCATACACAAAATAATTACACATAAAGTTTTGTTTTGCTGTTATTATTTTTAAATTTTATAAACTGTTTACAATGATGGTCAAAATTTAAAGTATTAATTTTTTAAAAGACATCAGCTCTTAAGGGCAACAGGAAGCTTTCTCTGTTGGGTTTCCAAAGCAGCAATTGTCAATGGACCTTACCTTTGGGATCCACTTCCCTCCTAGGAAGTTACCACAGGTGGGACACTTAGGTGGTTTGTGCCTAGTGACATATGTGAATGAGCAACCTGGGCTGGTGCATGTCCCATGGCCCCGGCGAGTGTATGTAGTGGTCTGTTAAAAAAAATAATAATAAAGTATCAGAATCAAGATCACAATCCAACCCCTCTTAGACCCTGCTGACCATTATAACCACAACAATTATCAGACAGTGGTAACTGCTATAAATTGAGCAAGGTATCACACAGAGCTAAACACTTTAGCAATATCTCATTTAATACTCTCAGCAATGCTACTGAGTAGGTAAGTATCATTACTACTCAGGTTCAGAGTAGTTAAATGCTGTCTCAAATCACATAGTGACTCAAGGGCAGAGCTGGACCTAGAACTCAGATGTCTCTGATTCTTGGCCCAAGATTCCTTCTATGCACCTAGGTATACACTCTGACTTAATACTTCAAAAAAATTGCTTCTTCTTCATTCTTACTAGTTAAAAATCAGAGAAACTAGGACCTAGGATTTAGAGATATAAAAATAGACCCATGATCACTGAAAACACAACAACAACAACAACAACAACAAAAAATAAGATGCAGAAGTAGAAATCAGGTCCTTTGATATTCACCAGAATTTAGTTGTTTGCATATGAATATAGTCAGCCACTGACTCTCACCATCTCTACTAATCTACCTTTGAGCAAAACATTATTACAATGGGTTATTACATTTCAACTACAAATGGAAATTATTCATTCATTAGCCATGTTCCATTTCTAAATTAAAGCTGAAAAAATAATTTCCCTATCACATTTGTTTTGTCACTTATAATGTTTACTCAACTATGAATTCCAGCTTCCCTAGCCTGGCCAAAAAGCAAAAACCTTCCTTAGGAAACACTAAACTGCCACTAGCTACCTCTGCTAGGGAGCCTAAAGAAAAGCTGATTATCAAAGCAGTACCAAGTAAAGGATGAGTACAAAGTGGCCAGGCACCAAGGAAAGAGACCAAGCTCTGGATTCCAACTTTGCCATTATCACACTGGATGACCTGGGAGTTAAGTCACCATAACTCTTGGGCCTTGGGTTTCATATCTATAAAAAACACCTGCTCTTCCTATTTCACTGGTATCTTGAGGAGGAAATGAAGTAGAGAATGAGGAAACATTCAACTTAGTAAATTATAAGATTTTATAGGTTTGCGAAAGACTAAATTACTGAGATGTAAAATATTTCTCATCTTTTTCAGACTATGACCCCCATACATAACCTTCATTGTGAACACTCCCAGGATGCAGAATAAAAATTTAAATTAAGTTAGTTAGTTCTATAAGTGAATTACGATGGGAGTTTCAAGATGGCAGAATAGAGAAGGTTGCTTTACTGGCTGCTCTGTAGAGTGAAACCAAGAAAGCAGACAGGCAGCTTCTCAACAAGGTGGGTGAACAAAAAAGGGGAGGGGGGGGTACTTTAATGAAATTTAATACTGGACATTCAAAGCAGATTGGGGACTCAGGACATTGGATATAATAAAATAAGGAAGAAATTTCTAGCACCATAGCTGCTGCCACAGCTGGAGTCACCAGCCAGAGCAGTCCCTCCACAAGCAAAGTGGAGGGACAAGGGAATTAAAGGAACCCATATTTTTACAAGGACTGAGGTATGTCTGGGTATGGAGAGTCTAGAGATCAAAAATACACCAAATAAAATGAAAGGTGTGCTGAATAATATCCTTGTTCAGGAAAGAAGCCACCATCTCTCTAGGCTACATGCAGAGGAGAGAGGAAGGAACCACTTCGCTGCCATGATGTGGGAGCTGGCAGCTAAGAGAGCAGATTCCTGGCAAACCCGAGTTTGGCCTGAAATACAGGCCTTGTAAATTCACACTACATGACATAGAGTGTGCCTAGAAAACAGGAAAAAAAAAAATCAGACGTGGAGACAGGTTTACATAGGGGACAACTGGTCATGGAAACACACCCAGCTTTCCTCCTCCCCCTCCATCTGGCTGCTTACAGGACAGGCTAGGAGAGAGACATCTGGCCAGGAACTCAAAAGGGCAGGAGCAGAAGAGATTGAATTGGGAAACTGAACCTAAGAACAGGAAGCAAGAGGACTGCAAGAGACATAGTTGACTAAGAACTGGCTCCTCCACCATACGAGTGGAACTCAAGGGAGATCCCTGGGGTGCAGACTTTCATTTTGCTGGGCCCTGGAGGTATGCTGATTTAAAGTCTCCAGACCAACTGGTATTCAGCATAGAGCCTGGAACCCACCTAAGCCTAAACCCCCTCCTCCAGGAGTGTGGCCTACAGAATTACTTCTCTCACTCCAGCAGCCCCACCCAACACTGCTGAGAAGGGAAACTGAGAATCTTTGAACTCCAATACTTCAACTTTTCACCTATGTCTTTGTTTTTTTTCTTTTTTCTTTTGTCTGTTTGTGACCTTAATAGTTCATGGACATTCATGCATACTCATATTTCTCATTTCTAGCATTTTTGAAGCCATTTATTGTTCATGGATCAATATTTAGAGAAACTAGGATATTTGATTAGTATGTTTCAGTTTTGTTTTGCATTATTTTATTCATTTTTTAAAAATGTTACCATATATGTATATATATATTTTTTTCTTTATCTGCTTCCCTAGATTCTCTTTTTCTTTTTTATTCTGCCAATAGCCAATCTCTATTATTCTCTCTTTCACTCTTCAATTTTTTACTTCTATCTTCTCTTCTCCTCCCTCATAATCATCACATCCTACATAACTTCTGTTCTCTCCCGGTCCACCATTCAAAATTGTAAACCCTTTTTCAAACTTAACTGTTTTTACTGTGGGCAATAACTGATCTTATCATTTCTGTTTATTATGACAATTAGCATTATAGATGTCATAGCAAGAACTATTTAGTTTTGCATTTGTTATTATTTTTCTCCCCCAAAAGAGTGAGGTACTGGAAACCTTCAGGGACACTAAAAATCCACAAGGTAGAAACTCTATTACCTCAGACTGCTAGAATGGACTGCTAGATGGGTAGACACACAAATAACATGAAAAAGCAAGGGAAAAAATCACCCCAAACAAACCGAGATACTTTAGTGACAAAATCCAATGATACCACAGTAGAAGAACTATCAGAGAAGGCATTTAGAATGTACATAGTCAAATTGATCTGCAAGGTAAAATTTAGAAGTGAAAGATCACTTCAGTAAAGAGAGATTCTGAAAAAAAAAAAAAAAAAATCAAGCAGAAATCCTCAAAATGAAGGAATCAATAAACTAAATTAAAAATTCAACTGAAAACATCACCAACAGACTAGACCACTCGGAAGACAGAATTTCAGGCAATGAAGGCAAATTATATAATCTTGAAAATAAAGTTGACCATGGAGAAAAAATGTTAAGAGATCATGAACAGAATTTGCAAGAAATATGGGATAACCTGAAAAGAACAAATTTAAAATTTATTAGGATAGATGAAGGCACACAGATACAAACCAAAGGAATGTACAATCTTTTCAATGAAAAGATATCAGGAAATTTCCCAAATCTTAAGAATGAAATGGAAAATCAGATACAGGAGGCTTATAGGACTTCAAATGTACAAAATTACAACAGACCCATATAGGCACATTATTATGAAAATGCCTAACATACAGAATAAGGTTGAGAGAGAAAAAACAACAGATTACATTTAGAGGGAAATCAATCCAGATCTCAGCTGATTTCTCAACTCAGATCCTCAACGCTAGAAGGTCTTGGAATAATATATACTAAGCTCTGAAAGAAACTGGATGCCAGCCAAGAATACTATACTCAGCAAAATTAAGCTTCAGAATTGACAATGAAATAAAAACCTTCCATGATAAACAAAAGAATTCACAATTAGAAAGCCTGTACTACAAAACATTCTCAATAAATACTTCATAAAGAAGAAATGAAAAATAAAAGTGAAAACCAGCAAAGGGAGGAACTACACTAGAACAATAGTCAATCAAAGGAGAAACTAATTCAAAGTAAAAACCAGAAATAAATAAAAATGACAGGGAATAAAAACCATTTCTCAATAATAACATCGAGGGACTGGGGTTGTAGCTCAGTGGTGGAGCACTTGCCTCACTTGGGTGAGGCACTGGGTTTGATCCTCAGCACCACATAAAAATAAATAAATTAATTAAATAAAGGTATTGTGTCCACCTACAACTAAAAATATTTTTTAAAAAATAACACTGAACGCAAATGGCCTATAATCATCAATTAAAAGACAGAGAATGGCAGATTGGATTAAAAAACAAGACCCAACAATATGCTGCCTTCAAGAAACTCACCTCATAGGCAAAGACATCCTCAAACTGAAGATAAAAGGATGGGAAACAATATATGTCATTCACATGGATCTTGTAAACAAAGCAGGGATTTCTATCCTCATATCAGATAATGTAGACTTCAAGCCAAAGTTAGTCAGAAGGGACAAAGGAGGCCATTGCAAACTGCTTAAGGGACTTAAACATCAACAAGACATAACAATCATATTTATGCACCAAACAATGGAGCATATAAGTACATCAAACAAATCCTTCTCAATTTCAAGAATCAAACAGACAACAACACTATAATACTTGGTGACTTTAATATACTTCTCTCACCACTGTATAGATCTTCTACACAAAAACTAAACAAAGCTATAAAACTAAAAATAACAATTGATAATTTAGACTTAACAGACATATATGGGATATTTCATCCATCAATGACAGAATACACTTTCTTCTCAGCAGCACACAGATCCTTCTCTAATATAGAAGGTTTACACAGGGACAACTGGTCATGGAAACCCACCCAGCTCTCCTTCCCCATGTAATGTAAGCTATCACATATATTGGCATACAACTGTAATATTACCTTAATATATTTTTAGCATCTATAGAGTTGTTTTAATAGCTCTCTTTCCATTAATATTTTTTGGTGGGGTACCGGGGATTGAACTCAGGGGCACTCGACCACTGGGCCACATCCCCAGCCCTTTTTCTGTATTTTATTAGAGACAGGGTTTTACTGAGTTGCTAAGTGCCTTGCCATTGCTGAGGCTGGCTTTGAACTCGCAATCCTCCTGCCTCAGCCTCCCAAGCACTGGGATTACAGGAGTGCGCCACCGAGCCCGACTCCATTAATTTTTGTGTCCTTGCTTTTTTCTTGATTATGCTTGTTAAGATTTTTATCCAACTTTTAGCTGTATTATTTCTTTTCTATTTCATATATTTCTGTTCCTATTCTTATTTTTTCCTTCCTACTACCTAATTTGAAAATAATTTGATTGTTAATCTAGCTTTCTTCCTGATACAAGTACTTCAAGTTTATAAGTGTTCATCCAAGTACTGTTTCATCCCAGAGATTCGGATATTTTAAGTTTTTATTATTACTTAGTTCAAAGCACTTTTTAATTTACTTCTTCTGTGCTTTCTTCTTTGACTTGTGAAATACTTATAAGTGTGCCATTTAATTTTGAAGCAGTTGAGATGTGGGTGTGGGGTTCTATTTATTTTAAGGTGATTGATTTCTAATGTAATAAATCACGCAGGAAACATAGTCTATATGATTTCAAATTTGAAAAAAGCAATGAAAATGTTTTTCTATTGATTATATTGGTTACATACATGTCAAAACATGCCAAAACTGATCAAACTGCATACTTCAAATATATGCGTTTTATTGTACTTCAATTTTACCTTGATAAAAGGCTTTATCAAGGTAAAAAACTATGAAAAAAATTTTAAAAAGTAAAAAAAGAAAAGAAAAAAGAACTACCATAAATTCAGAAATACTCCTAAACAGTAGCCTACAGAAATGACTTTAGAGAGCCAAGCGCAGTGGTGCACGCCTATAATCCCAGCACTTTGGGAGGCTGAGGTAGGAGGATCGCAAGTTCAAAGCCAGCCTCAGCAATGGCGAGGCACTTAGCAACTTAGTGAGACCCTGTCTCTAAATAAAATACAAAAAAAGGGCTGGGGATGTGATCCAGTGGTCGTGTGCCCCTGAGTTCAATCCCCGGTACCACCAAAAAAAAAAAAAAAAAAAAAAGAAAGAAATGACTTTAGAGCTGTGTGATTATAGATAACACCTGTAATTCCAGACACTTGGGAGGCTAAGGCAGGAAGATCCAAGTTCTAGGTCAACCTCAAAAACTTAGCCAAGACTCTATTCTAAAATAAAATTTAAAAAGAAGAAGAAAAAGGGGTGGGGGACTGGGGATATAGCTCAGTGGTACAGTGGGCCTGGATGCAATCCCCAATCTGCAAAAAAGAAAAGATGCTAGTGTTCAAGCTGATGTTTCAGTCCCAAGTACTGTCAAAAATTATTGTTCTAGAAGAGTTTGGAAGACACTTTTTAGAACATGATAGTCATTTCCGGGAGCATGGGACTAAGAAGAAATAAGCAGTTTCTTCAAGTAGCAGCTGTTCCTGTTTTAAGATCCTGCAACTTTTTCATCCAAGAATATACTATTTATTTGGCTACTGCACATGCCTACAGCCCCAGCCACTTAGGAGGCTCAGGCAGAAGGAATGCTTGAGCCTAGGAGTTTGAGGCCCACCTGGACAACACAGTGAGATCTCTGTCTCAAAACAAAAACAACAACAACAAATTAAAAAATATATACTTATCTGCAACAAGAGTTGAAGATAATATATTAGCCCTAAAGAAACTAACACAACCAAAATAAAGTTAATAAAGTTAATAGCATATAAGCCATTAAAATGGAGAAAATGAATTCATAAAAATACAATTAAATCATAAGAAAGCAGAAAAAATGGATAGGACAAATAGTAACATAAGAGATCTAAACCTGACCATTTTAATAGTTATATTAAATAGAAACACCTTAAACTCTCTGATTAAGATAGATTGTGGGATGGGGTTGTAGCCCATAGTTTAGCACTTGCCTATCATGCAGGAGGAATTGGGTTTAATCCCAAACACCGCCAAAAAAAAAAAAAAAAAAAACTTACTATAATAATAAAAAGGAAATAGGTCAACATCA
The DNA here is from genome assembly GCA_025594165.1 of Tamias sibiricus. Classification (NCBI taxonomy): domain Eukaryota; kingdom Metazoa; phylum Chordata; class Mammalia; order Rodentia; family Sciuridae; genus Tamias; species Tamias sibiricus. The sequence continues at coordinate 61,866,031 of CM046662.1, forward strand.
GACAAAGTCAATTACAAAGCTAACATTACTAGAGATAAAGATCTTTCCAAAATAGTGAAGGTGTCAATTTATCAAGAGGACATAATCTTATATATATCTATGTACTTGGGAAGAGTCCAAATACAGACAGAAAAATAGAATTGTAAGGAGACAAATCTGCAATTTTTCCATAAATAAGTGATAGAACAGTAGACAGAAAGGATATAAAAGAGTTGAACAACATTATCAATCAACCTGACATAATTTGACATGTATACATCTCTCCACTCAATAGCAGAATACATATCTCTTAAAATGCACACAGGACATTTATCAAGATAGACCATATTCTGAGCGATAAAAATAAAACTAAATAAATTTAAAAGGACTCAGATTTTATAAACCATAAAGTTCTGACTACAATGAAATTAAATTATAAATCAGTAACAGAAAAATATTTGGAAAAATCACCAAATATTTGAAAAAAGGTAACACACTTCAATGTAACTTATGAGTCAAATAAATAAACCCAAAAAGTATTTTGAACCAAGTGAAAATAAAAACATACTATCAGAATTTATGGGATGCCACTAAAGTAGTGCTTAAAGGGAAATTTATAACACTAAGCACCTATATTAGAAAAAAAAGGTCTCAAATCGATGACATCAGCTTCCACCTTAATAAACTAGGGAAGAAAAAAAAAAAGAGCAAACAATAAGTGAAATAGAAACAAAGAGAAAATCAATAATACCAAAAGCTGGTTCTTGGAGATCAATAAAATTTATAAACTTATAGGCTTATTAGGAAAAAAATATGGAAGACCCAAATTATCAGAAATGGAAACGAGAGACATGAAATCACTACAAATTCTACAGATTGGAAAGGATAAAAGTTCCTCAAAAATTTAAGCACAGAATTACCATGTGATCTAGCAATTCCACTCATAACTATATATCCAAAAGAACAGGATGCAGGGACTCAAATTAATACTTGTACACCAAAGTTCACAGCAGCACTTTTTACAAACAGCCAAAAGATAGAAACAATCCAAATGTCCATGAAAAGATGAATAGATAGTAAATGAAGAAAATAAAAAAGTAAAAATTTTAAAAATAACCAAAAAAAAAAAGATGAATGGATAAACAAAATGTGGCATATACACACAATCGAATATTTAGACATAAAATTCTGATACAAGGTCTGAGATAAATGAACCCTGAAAACATTAAGTGAAAAACCACACACAAAAGTATTATACAATATTTGTATAATTTCACCTAAACAGGCACCTAGAATATGTAAATTCATAGATAAAAGGTAGAAGAGAGGTTATTAGGAATGGAAAGTTACTATTTAATGGATATACAGCTTCAACTGGAATAAAGAAAAAGTGCAAGAAGTGGATATCGATAACCACTCTACAACACTGTGAATGTACTAAATGAATATACTAAAGTACACGGTACAAATGAACTGTATTCTTAAAAATGATTAAAATGACTTAGTATGGTGGCACACATCCATAATCCTAGTTACTTAGGATGCTAAAGAAGGAGGACCACAAGTTCAAGGCCAGACTGGGAAACTTAGCAAGACTCTGTCTCAAAATTTTAAAAAATAGGAAGGGATGAGGATGTTGCTTGGTGGTAGAACACCCCCAGTTCAATCCCCAGTACCAAAAGAAAAAAAAAATAAGGTTAAAGTGGTTAATTTTTTATTATATGTATCTTACCATAATTTTTTTAAAGGGTAATAAGGGAATGTTTATTAGGAACTTTATGTCAATACAATTGACAACGTAAATGAAATAACAAATTCCTTGACAGACAATATACAAAGAACTCACTCAAAAATAGGTAATCTATATAGTCCTATATAGCTGGGCATGGTGATGTACAACTATAGTCCCAGCTGAGGTAGGAGGATCATAAGTTCAAGGCCAGCCAGGGGAACAAAGCAAGACTGACTCTTAAAAAAAAAAAAAAAAAAAAAGTTCCATGTATATTTTTAAAAGTTGGACTTGCAGTTAAAAGCCTTCTCAGAAAGAAAACTCCAGGCCTAGATGACTTCACAACTTCACTGGCAATTCTACCAAACACTGTAAGAAATAATGTGAACACAACATCAACTCTTCCAGAAAATACAAGGGGAGAAATAGTTTTCAACTCATTTTATAAAGCAAGTACACAAAAACATGATATAAAACCATACTACATTAGAGATAAACATCCCTCATTAACACAGATACAAAAATTCTGAATAAAATTTTAGTAGATCAAATCTGACAATACATAAAAGGAATAATAGATTACTGCCAAGTAGGGCTTATCCCAGGAATGCTGGGTTGGTTTAACATTTGAAAAACAATGAAGTTAACCACATTAAGCAACTAGAAAAGAAAATCCACACAATCATCTCAATAGACACAGAAAAAGCATTTGACAAAAATCCAATATCAGTTTCTGATAAAAACTCCTAGAAAGCTGGGTGAAGTGTCGCACTCCTATAATCCCAGCAATTTGGGAGGATAAGGCAGAATAACTTCAAGTTTGAGGCCAGCAAATTTATCTCAGCAACTTTGTGAGACCACATTGCAAAATAAAAAGGACTGGTAGACGGATGTGGTGGCGCACGCCTGTAATCCCAGCACTTGGGAGGCTGAGGCAGGAGGATTGTGAATTCAAAGCCAGCCTCAGCAACGGCGAGGCACTTAGCAACTCAGTGAGACCCTGTCTCTAATAAAATACAAAACAAAACAAAAGAGCTGGGGATGTGGCCCAGTGGTCGAGTGCCCCTGAGTTCAATACCCAGCACCAAAAATAAAAAATACAAAGGACTGGTGATGTAGCTCAGGGGTAGAGGCCCCCCAGGTTCAATCCCAGTAATGCAGAAAAACAAACAAACGATAATAACAAAAACCTCCTAGCAAATCAGAAATAGAAGGAATCATCCTAACTTGATAAACAGGATCTATGAAAAAACCTATAGGTAACATCATACTTAATAGTGAAAGACTGAATATTTCCCCCAAGATCTTGTCTGCCCTTAGCACTTTTATTTAGCATTGTACTAGAGGACCTAGACAATGTAATAAGGTAAGAAAAAAAATCAATTGTATTTCTAAATACTAGCAGCAGGAAACAATCAGATATTGATAATTTTTAAAAAATATTACTATGATAGCATTGAAAACATTTAGGGACAAATCTCACCCCAGATGCTACAGTGTGTGATGAAAAAAATATCAACTGAGAATCAAGAAACCAGAATCCTTGTTCTGGCTTGTTTGTAGTCTAGTGGCCTTTCTCTTCTCTGGGTCTGTTCCATAATCTATACAATAACAGTATTTAGTTATATCAGTGGCTCCTTTTTTGAAAACATGCATGATTCTGAAAACTTGATAAGCCATGGAATCTATCCTAGGAAAATGCTCTCCAGCAGTTTGTATATAACTTGAGGGAATTCGTGGATCTTATGTAGCTCTATACAACCCCCAATTAAGAACACATGCCCCAGACAATCCCTAAGACCTCTGCCAATCCCAGTTGTCTAGCAGTCTAAGTGTCTCTGTCTCTTTTTAGTGTGTTATAATTATATATAGCAGTAAGATTCACTGTTATATATTTGTACATGCACACAACATAATTTGGTCAATTTCATTCCCCAGTCAAAGGGTCAAAGACATTTTTAGAAAACTACTTTAGGCTAGGCATGGTTGTGCATGCCTGTAATCCCAGGAGGCAGAGGCAGGAGGATCAGGAGTTCAAAGCTAGCCTCAGCAAAAGTGAGGTGTTAAGCAACTCAGTGAGACCCTGTCTCTAAATAAAACACAAAATAGGGCTGGGGATGTGGCTCAGTGGTCAAGTGCCCCTGAGTTCAATCCCTGGTCCCCCCTACCCACCAAAAAAGAAGAAAACTACTTTAGAAAAGAAGAGCCCTAAATGCCATCAACTCCCCACATACTGACCAGTTTGATGGAGGTGGGGTTCTCCACAACTGAGTAGGCAGGCAGAGGCAACATGATGTACTGTGTGGCTGGTGCAGAGGAGCTACTCTCACTAGAGTCCTGCAGGCAATAGAGAGAAGGACAGCTTCATTGAAATACAGTGCAGAACATCCAGGGCCACCCATAACACTTGAAGACTATAAGTCTAGTACTCATAAAAGTGTGCTTATCCAATGTACACACATAGAAACAAATCTATAATCAGATTTATATGAATCTAATGAAATGTTTAATTAGGAGCAAAGAAAGAGAAAACTACTGCTGCAGAGAATATTTGCTATCGTAGTTTTACATATGAAAAAAATGGAGGTTCCAAGTGTCTTAGGACTCCTAAGATCATATAATCAGTGAAGAGAATCCAATTCTTCTAACCCTGTCAAATATTATCTTTCCAGTACTGGGGATTAAACTGAGGGTCCTGTACATGCTAGGTAAGTGTTCTACCACTAAGCTACATCCATAGCCCTTTCTTTTAAACCTGATTTTGAGACAGGGTCTTGCTAAACTACTCAAGTTGGCCTTGAACTTAAATCCTGCTTCATCTCAGCCTCCAAGGTAGCTGGGATTATAGGCATGCACCACCACACCCTGCTTAAAGCACCCCACTCATCTGCTTAAACCAAGCCCATGGCCTGCACTGAGGCAACAAATAATACAAAGGATTATTAGACCTTGCATAGATTTCTTTGTAGGGACACCCTTTCTCTACCCAGCACAGAAAGGCTACAGCATGTTGGCCTTCTTAGACTTATTAGGACTCCCACCTGTCTAAGGATGCTATCCTACCCAGGGTGCGCAGAAGCTATACACTGGGGCATGGTAGCCATTTCCCCCACTTCCATGGACCAGCTACAGAATCAATGAAACTGCTGCTTTTCCCTCAAATGAGCATAGGTCTTAGGCTAGCAAGAGAGACTTGCCTCTTCTTTCCCAGCTACTAATCCCATCAACCTGGCCTTGAAGAAAATGTCTTTCTTCCTATCCCATCTGCACCCAGGAAGACCTTTTAATAATTCTCATATACAGTTCAAAGTACCACTCTTCATTCAAATAGTCTTTAGGAATACAAAATCCTGACTGGTATTAATAGCCTGACAGGTCCTGATTTTTACCATTAGCTCTCCTGCTAATGAACCTCATGTGCCATATTATGTGAAGAAAATTCTGGTTAAGCTGGGCACAGATGTATTAATAGGAGTGCCTAAGAAACTGAAGGGAACTTTGGAGCAAATACAGAAGTCAGAAACATTCAAGAGAACTAGTCCCACCAGAAGTTCCATATAAGAACTCTTACCATACTCACTGCTCCAAAATCACACCGCAAAGTGCTGGCTGCCTTTTTACTAACTCCTAGATAAAGCAAGACATCAGTACCAAAGCCACTTACCCTCATGACTGTCACCAATGAAACACTCTCTCCAACCTGGGGGTGGGGCACAGCCAGGCTTCCAGTGGGGAGGTCTGATGAGCCATTCACTAAGGTCTCTTCAATTACCAGGCTTGTCTGATAAGGCTGGTGGCTCTCTCCTACTTCCAAGGAAGCTTCCTCCAAAAGCACATCCTGGCTGAGCATCTCTGAGGTGGCAATCTCTTGTACAGCACCTGGATGAGCAAGGGTTCCCACCTCCTCAGCCAGGGCCTCCACAGCCAAGCATTGCTCTGCCATGCCAGCATGGCTGGGCACTGTCTCCGGGGCAGTGCTGGACACAAAAGGAGGTCCTTTAGGGGACATCTGGTTCTGAGCCACACATAGCTCTAGCTGAGGGTAGCTCCGGTCCTCCTGCAAGCTGCTCTTGGGGATAATGATATAATCCGAGCGGGGGAGGATCTTGCGGAAACCTGGGATGTCCGGAACCACAGCAGTCAGTGCAGACAGCTTAGAGTTCTGAGGATGAGGAAAACCAGGGAGAGGGGGACAAGCAAATATAATGATAAAGAACATATAGATACATATTTATTAGCTCACTTTTTTCTGCAAAAGGACCAGAAAGACTCTACTCCCTTGACTTAAATTAGGTAGGGTCAGCCTCTGTCAACAGTAATGTCATCATCACTTGAACCAATGTAGCTTCTTGGTCATTCACATAAGAAACACATAACATAGACCGAAGTCTGAACAGAGCATAATCTTGGCATCTAAAACTATGAGCTGGAACCACTGGCCTGGCATGGTCTTGAGCAAATACTTTTTTCTCTTAAGGCCTCAGTTTCCCCATCTATAAAATGAGGGAGTGGAAACTGGCAATATGAGTTCTTTTTTAACTTGGATACTTTAGGATGCCAAAGTAATACATAAGCTTTACCAGAATGTATAGTGCTCAATAAAAACACTAAAAGCATAAAATACAACCAATTGGCCAAGATGGAACTCAACACAGCAAGTCAGGATTCTGACCTCACTGGTTCTCCCAAACTTAATAATAAAAAGATTAACAGGTCAAAAAGCTGAGAAAGCACTGTGAGAGAAAGTGTATATATAGCAGGGGATCCATGACAAAGTCCTGAATACATTAAGGGGGAAAAAAAATAACACTGACCTAGCACCTTAAGGTTTAGAAAATGCTTTCAAACCTATTCTCTAATTTTACTTTAAAAACAACACTATCAAGTTAGGTGATACTATTATTAGTCCCATTTAACACATGAGGAAATTCAGGCTGAAGGAGGTTAAACTTCCAAAACACTAATTTATCAAGTAGTAAAGACCTGGACTCTAGGCAAGGTCTCCTCAAGATCAAGAACACCTGGGACTAAAAACACACCCTCCCCCCCTACATGGTTAACTGGTACCAAGAAAAGGGCATTTTGTTTCAATTTTTCAACTTACACTGAAAGTCATCTAATAAGGAAACACAGGAGTTAGAAGTAAACAGTGAGAAATAAAATTAAATGCAACAAAAAAAATTTCAGAAGCATATTTTAAAACTAACACTAAAATCAATTACAAAAGAATCCTTAAATCAAAAGCAAGAAGTCAATAAGACTACTTAAGGCACAAAGGAAGCACTCAGAGATAAAAGTTAAAACAAACATTCAGACGATACATGAAGCAGACAGACTGAATCCTTTATGAAGCTTTTAGTGGAAAGGTGATGAGGGAACATTCTCTAGTCAACCTTTGAAGCTGGCAGATTAGGAGAACAAGACTAAATGGTGGCAAATACACAGGATGATCTGGACTTAAATCCAAGCATAGAGAAAACAGAATGGTGTGGATGACATTAATTTTACAGACTGGAAGGAATGACACTGGAACACTGGGGCTGCCCTTGGCAGGAGACCTAAAGGGCTGTTGAGGAGGCAGCCTGCCATAAAAGCTCTGACAGGCTACTAAGACATGCAAGCAGGAGGGTCTCAGCCTCATCCCAGGCAATCTTAGAGGACGGAACAGCACATAAAGCTTCACTCAGCCTTGGCACATTCTAGATGTTCAATAAACAACACCTTTACTTATATGGTTACTGGACATTTTAATCTACTCAAGGGTGACAATTACTGACAAAGTCAGAATGTGCCAAGGACTTAGGTAGGTGATTTCGTCCTTTTATTAAACATTATGAGTAGGTAGTAGTTCCATTTTGCAGATGAGTAAACCAAGACTCAAAAGTTAAATGATTCTTCTAAGGTCACTCAGTTAGTATCTGAGTTAAGCCATTCATTATCTTGATGATAGTGGTGGAGATGGGATAAATTTAAATACGCATATGGATAAGGAGGAATCATTGCAGATGACTAACTTAAAATTTTCAGTCTTCATAAGGATTTACATCCTCAGTGTCTGGTTTTCAAAACCAAATCATTCCAGGATTACATGAAATTTTCTCCATTATGGACAAAAGTATTGCATTGGTTGGGGGGATACTGGTGGCTGAACCCATGGTTTCACATATTCTAAGCATGTTGTCTGCCACTGAGCTACACTCTCAGCTCCTAAGATTGCCAATTTTATAATAGGGAAGCCAAAGGGAATAGGTTTTCTTTTCTTAGACTCTATCTCCCCGCCCCCCCACAGGGATTATTTCCCAGACTCATGGCTTATAAACAAATCATCTAAAAGAGGTAGAGAGTGGCATCTTCAAGACTATAAGTTGTCAAGCAAATAAGAACAAAATCTTAATGGTAGTGGCAGATGGACTTAACATAACCTGTTCTGTTACATACTTGTTGACTTCAAAAGAAACCTCTGTTCCATATTATCAAAAAAGCTGGAGACGATTGTTTCAATTGGAGCTTAGGTTTAAAGGTCTCAGCTTATAAGAGAAAAGTTATTTTTCCTGCAGGAACTTCAATTAAAAAAAAAAAAAAAAAAAACAGCTGTTTAAATAGATGCCAATGTATTTTTTCACTGTGAAGGAGAAATAACAAAATGACTGACAAACATAAACCTAAATGCTTTCATGATAGTTCTTTAATCCAAGCATTCAAAGCCTCAGTCTCCTCCATCATCTTTGGCTTTAATCTTGCAGTTTTGTTTCTGGTATAGTTCATAATCACCAGAAGTAACAAAAGAACCCCATCCTACACAAAGTAACGGCATCTTACCTCTAACCACGGCACACTTAATACTTTTTTTTTTTAATAATAGTCAGTACAACACAAATTAATTACACTGTACTCAATTTGCAATATGAAAACATCATGTAAGAGAAATGCCTTTGTAAGCTATTTTATTAGAGGAAAATACCACTAACTACCCATGAAGATAAGGGCCCCAAGTTCTACTAAAATTCAGAAAAGGAACCTAAGGCTCACTGCAGAAAATCCAGAAAATGTCAGCTTTAGTACTGTCATAACCAAAGAAGAAAAGAGAGTACAGAGCATCATCAAAATGTAAACAGACAATATGAGATTCAAGAAAGATAAAATGATAAAAAATTTCCCAAGCAAAGAAAAGGAAACAAGAAAACAAGGTGGTTGATCTTCCCAAGGCTTCCCCCTTTGAACCAATGGAGAAATTAGTTGGAAAAAAAATCACTTACAGGATCCAAACCTTCTTTCTCTAGTTTGGCTTTCTCCAAGTAGTAACTCCTCTCGGCCACGCTGAGAAGTCTCCAACTCTCACTAATCTTCTTATTGATCTCAGACTGTGGGAGGTGGGGGAGCTCCTGTTGCACTTTCAGGTAGATGTCATAGTAGTATAGAAGGTAAGCAGACCTGAGGAAACAACCACGTCTTCAGACTTTCCCTTATTCAACTAGTGTGTACTACAACATTAGAGGCTGCATAGTTAAGAGAAAGATATAAAAACCCAGCATCTCAATTCAAAGCACTTAATAAGGACTGAAAAATCAAGCAAAGAAACATTTATAACACACCCAGATGGTATCTGAGAGGTGGGCAAAATGAATAGTAAAGACAGCCAGTGGTTGTTCTCCCTTCAGAAACCTGGAAGAAAGGCTTCATTTGATGTGCTTTTCCATGGACCACTTTTTCTGCAGGAATGATTGGCTTTAAAATCAAATATAGCCAAAGAAAGATACAGGTGTCCTGTCACAACACTCAGGGAAAGATTACCAGGGGGCTGATTGCCCAGGCTGGTTATCACTCATACTTTTTAATCCTCTACATGGCTTCTGGTCATTTAACTGAACAAAAATACCTCCTGAAGGCTGAGAAAGCCTCAGAAAGATGTATGCAGCATTCACATTTAAGAGGAATATTAGAGCTACAATCTGGATATTCTCTATAGATGTCACTGGTACTATTTATAATTCTATAATTTTATTAATGACTTGTTTAAAATATTTAAACAACAATGATATAATAAAAAATAATGTAGCTCTTTTGTACATAGCTTCTACCATCTGTCTGGTACAATTTTTTTTGTGACAGCCTGAAAACATAAGCAAAGTCTGGCCAGGAACAGCAAATGTTGGCATATATCCAGGCACTTTCCACTTTGCATCTTCCTCTCCCCACACCCCAATGCCCATTCAAAGACTTCAACAACTGCATTCTTAAAAAGAATTTTAAAGTCTTCTTCAACACAGCTCTCCAAGCAGTAGGTTTATAAATTCCAGCAGCAACCAAAACATGTTGGCTAACCTGGGTTTCTTGGCCTTTTCTCCATGTATTTTATACTTTTCTTCTTCTTCTTAGGTGGCCCAGGGGAGGTATAACAGTAGGCTTCCTCAATTTCCTCCATCACGACAGTTACCTCAGTACCATCATATGATGCATCCATGGCTACGGGCAAGGAAAGTCAAACACAAAGTTTTAAAAATCTACCCTAAAAGAAGCAACAGCCTCCAGATGCAATAATCCCTTACTTGTATCAGGGTCTAAAAGCTTAGCCATTTCCCAAACTCAGCAGATACTAAGAAGCACATGGGGAACTTCTTAAACATACAGATTTCAAGGCTCCACTTTTTTTAATCAGAATCTCTAAAGGTATATAAACCTGTATACTTCACAAATATCTTAGGTGATTCCTTTGACATACTCATATTCACACATGGAATACAGTAATTCTTCAACTCCAAGACTTATTAGACCCACATTATAAGAATTCCACATGGAAACAGGTAAAAAGACTATCTGGCCAGGAGTCAGAAGTTCTCACCCCTTCCCTTAAGATGCTTCATCAACTTAAACAGCTTCAATTATTCATTAAAGTAATTCAAACATACAATATAAGGACCTATATACAAAAGATTTCTTTATACTCTGCCAGTTTGTGTGATTTCAAGACAGGTCTTTTAACTGCTTTAGGTTCAGTTCTCTCATGTATCAAAAGAGATGTCTCACTTACCTCCCCACAGATTTACAGTGATAGTCTCAAAAGATCTAACAGACACAACTATTATTTGAGAACAGTCAAGTTTTATACAAATGAAAGCACTCATTATTAAAGCCTATTATCTGTAAGTGAGATGCTGAACAACTTGCCCAAGACCACCAGATCTTTTCATTTTATTTAATTTTTATGGTACTGGGGATTGAACCCAGAGGTGCTTAACCACTGGGCCACATCCCCAGCCCTTTTTGTATTTTATTTAGAGACAGGGTCTCACTGAGTTGTAAGTGCCTCGCCAAGTTGCTGAGGCTGGATTTGAACTAGCAAATCCTCCTGCCTCAGCCTCCAGAGTTGCTGGAATTACAGGTGTATGCCACTGTGCCTGGCTCCTTTGTAAAAAATTCAGCTCCCTCGTCCTTTTTTACATAATGCTACACCGCTACTGGCAACTCTCCCTATCAGAACTGTCCAATAAACCCCAATGGAAATGATCTACTCTATGCTGTCCAGTATGGCTATTTAGATGAAGAACCAGACTAATTCTGCTTTATTGAACAGTAATTAATTTAAATAGCCATTTATGGCAATAATAGTACAGTGGTAAAATACTGTTCAGCACAGATCTAAACGGTAACTGATAGACCAACATTAGCTCTCTGGAGCTGGACTAAAAACACAATCTACTAACAGCTTTTATGTCTAGGAAAAAGCAGGCATAAAAAACTGAATGCCTAGCCAGGCACGGTGGCGCATACCTGTAATCCCAGCAACTCAGGAGGCTGAGACAGGAGAATCCTAAGTTCAAGACCAGCCTCAGCAACTTAGTTAGGCCCTGTCTCAAAATGAAAATTAAAAAAGCACCATGCACGGTGGCATACACACATAATCCCAGCAGTTCAGGAGGCTGAGGCAGGAGGATCACAAGTTCAAAGCCAGCCTCAGCAACTTAGCAAGGCCCTAAGAAATTAGTGAGACTCTGTCTCAAAATAAAACATAAAAAGGACTGGGGACTTAGTTCAGTGGTAAAGGGCCCCTGGGTTCAATCCCCAGTAACAAAACAAAACAAAACAAAAAAAAAATGTGGGATGTGGTTTAGTGATAAAGCCCCTCTTGGTTTAAAAAAAAAGCACTGAATGCTTAGGTCAAGAAGAGTTCATTTATTTGTGGTCAAGTTCTAGTTTGAAATTTTAACAATTAAATCCCTGAAGAAGCAAGTTCCCAGAAACCACTTGAATTTCCTGAGAGGAATAATAGTTGTTAATGAAAATTTATCAGAATAAAATTTGAAATTCTGGGAAGACGGAGTTGTAGAATTCTGGAAAGAGTTAGGAAACACGTGACTATGTATACCACAAAGCCCATCTGCACCTCATTTAAACCTCACTTCACAAATGATAAGGTATCTGACAAGTATAATGAGCAAAAGAGGTCTATACATGGAGTCGGGGGACCTGAATCCAACTTTAAATTCTCACTTGATCTCAGACAAGGGCATTCCACAACCTAAATTTCAGTTGTTTCTTCTATGAGATGAAGAAGATGAACTTAGTAGCTCCTAACCTCTGGGGAGTCAAGAATCCTTCTGACAAATGTGAAAATTAAAAACCCTCTGATAGAAAATGCAGACATACAATATTTCACCTATATGTTAAAGATATATATCCCAGGTTATGAACATATTATTCCTAAGGTCTTTTATAGTTGTGTTATTTCTAAGTGATTCCTCTTCTGCCCCTCTCCCCCAAAACCTCTAAACAAAGAAAAAAAAAATTTGCAATCTTACAGTGCAACCCAGGAATAGAATACAGTCCACAACTTGGTTGGGCAAACAAAGGGCAAAAGAGTAAGGGAAGCTGGCGTTCAAAGCAAGACTGTGGGGACTGTGCTTTTTTGTCCTTTATAATTGACTTCCTGGCCCTTAAAATCCTTGTAGAGAGGATCAGTACCTCCAAGAGAGTATCTGTAAAGGATGGCATGTAAGATTTTAGAAACCAGGGCAAAACAAGTTAAGAACCAGTCATTATAACCACCTTTGGAGCAGGAAGAGACTACCCTAGGCTTTTTTGTTTTACTATCCTGTTCTAAGCCTGGGTCCAAGTGTGTTTTCAACGGCTAGGCCTCAGTGCATCAGTGCAAAAAGAGGCAGGATAAAATGAGGTTAAAGCCAAGGGCTCTACAAGACAGAAGACCTGGGTACCTATGTTGTTTCCACTATTTAGTAGCACAAGCACAGACACCTATGACCTTAAGAAATCTATTTACCCTCTCCAAACCATTTTTGGAGTTTTCTCGTTTGCAAAACGCAGAGGTGCAGCACTTCAACTACAGACACTTTCACTGTCCCATCAGATCCTCGGAATCCCATAAGATGACCTTCTGAGGGCTCAACCATCGGCCAGGTTTGACTCTGGGCTACCTTAGTTCCCTCACTGGGTCTCAGATGTCTGAAAGGCATGCGCTGAGGAAAGAGAAAACTAAAGCTCAGTGGTCCTACTTTGTGGAAGAGGCAACCGAAGCTAAGAGAGCGACGGCACCAGTTCGAGGTCGCCCAGCAGGTAGACAGGGCGGCGTGACCCTCGTGGATCAGACTTACCAGGAGGAGCGTGCTAGCCGCGCGGCTCACATTCCCGGAGGCGCCTGGCCCAAGGGCTAGACTAGGAGGCTTGCCCGCGCACTCGCGCTCCCCGCTGTCGGAGACAGGCGGCTCCAGTCGTGACAGCGGCAACAAGGAAGTGGAGGCGAGGGCTCGCGCGCGCATCCCGGGTACTGGAGGAGCCCCGGCCCCGCGGCCCCGCCCGGCGACACACGGCGCGGAGTCGCGACCACCCCTTCCTGCTCCCCTCCTCGGAGTCGCGATATGGGATCGGGAAGGGCAAGTGCAGGAGCTCGAGTTCACTTTGCAGGCTTCTCACCGACGCCTGCCGAGGACCCCGGGGGTCAAGCCCCGGGGAGCCCGAGGAAGAGAGCAAGGACACAAGTATCGCCGCAGCACTAGTCCGGAGGTGGCAGCGGCAGCAGCGACAGCAGCAGCAGCACACCACGGATCGCCAGGGAGACCCGTCCCGGCGGCCCTCGCGGCGCACCGGAAGTGGCCAGCGGCGCGTGACTGCGTGAAATCGCTCGCGCAAGCGCAACAGTCCAGGCCTAGCTGGGGAGCGGACCCAAAGAAACTGTTTAGAGGCTTTGAGTGGGGCTGTTAAGACGGACGGACTGCTTCCGGCCAAAGGTCCCAGGCGGAGGAGGAAGCTGTGGCTGCCGGCTGTGGGAGTGCCCGGCCGTTCAGCCCCGGGGCACCCTGTGGGGCATTCAGGTAACAACAGGGGCGGGGCTGTGCTGCGCGTGAGGGATAGAGCCCCGCCTCACGTCTCAGAGCCACGTCGGGCCCTGGGGAGCCTACCGCTCCACCTGTACAGAGCGGCGTCCAAGGCCCCACCCCAGCCCTCCTCAATCAGCCCGCCCTCATTCAGTATAGGGTTGATACTTAGTGCCATATCAAACCCATCTCTCACTTCGGTGATCTGTCCACAATCCGTCTCCACTGTCAGTAAGGATAGTGAGTTCCTGGAGTGTGGAGAGGCTCTGGGAATAAGGGACTGGACTGGATTGTCACCCACGTCACATATTGTGCCATATTTGAACAAGTTCCTGCATGACCCTCACTATTTTGCAAATGTAATTACGGTCTGCTTTCTTTTTTCTGTCTACTTCTGTCACTAACCTCCCAGCCACCATCATTTCCTGCCTGAACTTCCACTGTTGTCTCTACAGTCTGTCCACACACTTCCACTCGTCTCTCTACAGTCTATTCACACAACAGCCAGATTGATCTTTTTGCACTGTAAGTCTTATCAGGTAACTCCCTGCTTAACATTCTCCAATATCTTGTCTTTCACGTAGAATAAAATTCAAACTTCTGGATCTGGGGGGTGTGACTTAGTGGTAGACCATTGCCTAGTATGGGAGAGATTCCCCCCAAAAGAAAAATTAACCAAACTTCTTAGGTTGACCAAGACTTTGGCTTGGCTTCTGCTTCATTCTCTTTACATGTCTCTTTTCAATATCAGTAATTTTGAGAACAAGCAATATAACATTTTTTAGTGTTCAGGGCATTAATTTTGTCTTGAGCCTCCCTGTATTTGAATCCTAGCCCTGCCACAAGTAAGCAGTATTAAGTATGTAAAGTGCTTCACAAATTGTTTAAGCAGTAGATGCTCAATATTTGGTTCCCATCTCAGTAAATGCAATCACAATCTACTGAATTATTCAGGCTTAAACCAGAAATCTGAGAGTTATCATTGACTCCTCTTTGACTTCATTTCTTCACCACAACAAGGCCTGCAAAAACAGCCCTCAGCTGATTACTTCTCACCATTTCCTATATTACTACTCTAATTCAAAACACCTCATCTTTTGTCTGGACTCCTCTTTTTCTTGTTGTTTTGTTTTGTTTTTTTAATTTTGTGCTGGAGGTTGAGCCCAGGGCCTTACTTATGCACTCTATCATTGAGCTACATGCCTGCTTTTTCTCCAACACCTTTTAATTCCATTCTTCACACAGCAATCAACTTTTTCTTTTTTTAAGTCCTACAGTAGTTTCCTGTTGTACTCAAATTAACATCCAAACTGCATACAGTCCACTAAGCTAGCTTGCTTTTATCTTCAGATTTAAGACACCTCTTAGGAAAATGGACTTTACCTATTAGGTTCTCCACCCTGCAACAAAAGAACTCTTTCTAAAGTGCAAATCTGATTATGTCATCTATAAAAACCCTCCAAAGTCTATTTTATATTTATTTTTTATTTGGTGAGTGTGTGTGTCTGTGGTACTGGGGATTGAACCCAGCAGTGCTCTATTACTGAGCTACATCCCCAGACCTTTTTACTTTTTATTTTGATACAGGGTCTCACTAAATTGCTGAGGCTGCTCTCAAACTTGGGATCCTCCAGCCTCAGCCTCCTGAGTTGCTAGGAATATATAGATGTGTGCCACCATGCCCAGCTATCCAAAGACTTCTTACTGCCCCCAGGATCAAGCTAGAGTCCTAATCAGGCCTTTTGATTTGATTCGGCTTCCCCAACCCCTAACCATGACTGACCATGACATTTTATTTTCTATAGTAATTCAGTGCCTTAACACATATTTCCTTACATCTCATAATCCCAGTTTGTTTATTTCTTAAGGCCCAGCACATTGCTTCCTCTTTGAAGTGCACTGCCCATCCATGCCCAATCCCAGTTGATTATCCCCATAGTACTCCATAACCTCTTTTATAGTATTTCGCACACTCAGGGCTTGTCTTCACTATGCTTCCTCTCTATATGGCTGGCATTGACACATACAGGATGCCATGAATGGAAGGATAGATGTGTGGAGATGGTGTAAAAAATCTCTTTGGGAAGGGACAGTCACTATATAGAGTCACAGCATCTTCTCCTGTCTTTTGAGGACTCATGATAAAATTAAGCAGGCAATTATCAAAACTGCTATTGCTGGATAATATTTTATTTTACCAGACTTGGCAGAAGAAGTGTTTGTTTTACATTCTTAAGAGCTCTGGACAGGGCACACAGTCCACAACATTCTCCAATATCTCATCCCAATTTTATTCACTTATGCCACCACCCTGGTTTCTAAAGGCATTTTTCTTTGGATCACCTAACTAGGGTCCAGTACTTCAATTTGGAAGGAACTTTATGGGTCATCTGGTCCCATGGTTTGCAAACACAGGATATATAAGAATAACTCTTACAGCATTTCAAACTTTTGTACTTCCTCATAGAAATTTTCATTCAGTAGGTCCTAGGTCAGGCCTGGATATCAGATTCTGATATGCCGTACTTGGTGGTGTCCAACCTCCTCATTTTAAAATGGGAAAAGAGACCTGGAGAGGGTCTAAATTATAACCTGTCCATTATTTCTGCCATCATCTTTTGTCCAAGTTGTCAGCAATAGCATCTCAGTATCCTAATTGGTCTCTTTGCCCCTTTGATCCATTTTCTACAAAAAGAGCTAGAGTGATCCTTTTTAAATGCAAAATAGATAATAACCTTCCCTTCCCTATTCAGTGGATTTCTATTGCATTCATAATAAAATATCAACTCCCTACTATAGCATATTCGAAAGGTCTGGTTCTCCACCTTTGTTGTAGACTTGGAATCATACAAATTCTTCAGTTCCTGAATATCTCAAGCTCTTTCCTGATTTTGAGATTTTAATGATTCTGTATCCTTTGCTAGACTCCCCTTTCCCCCTGTTTTTCATGGAGATCTCAGCTTAAATACCATCTTCTCAGTGAGGCCATGCCTAACCACCCTTTGTAAATATATCTTCCCCTTTTATTCCCTGTCATAGTTTGTTTCCTTCATAGCACTTAACCACACTATAATTTTCTTATTTATCTGTTTACTTATTGTTTATGTCTCCCATCATGTTTTATATTTCCTAAGGGCAGAGACCTTCACTCTGTCCATCACTTTATCCTTGCTGCTTGGCACCTGTAAACATTTATTAAATGAATCTTTCTAAGCCAGATTGCAAAAATGCTTTGAAGAGCTCATATTGGAAGAATTTTAAGCAGGACTGTGGAGTGGCAGATACAGCACTAATCTGAGTCAGTCCCTTCCCCAGGGCTCAGTTTCTCTATCCATAAAACAATCTGGATAAATAACTCTTTGAATTTTTATACTGCATTGTTATTTGCAAAGCTCTTTCATCACCTATTTTAATCTATTATCATAGCAGGTAAAATAGACCTTGTTATTCCCATTTTTACTGAGGCTGGAAAATTTAAGTAAACCAGATTATCTGTTAAATTCCTTCTGCTTCAAACATTCTATGAATCTGTAGAAGTAGTCTACTATGGACAAAAAGTCAGTAGCATGAATCCTATCTTCTCTTTATTTTGACATTGTAATTTCCTCATAGGATTTTTAAAAATCTGAACCCATCTTTAAAGGGGAAGTTCATTATCTTTGGGTCCTGATAGATACTCCATTTTGTCTTCTCAGTTTTCCACACTTGTGGCAAAACAAGCTTCAAGAAGGAACATTGACAGTCCTGTTAGTTGTGGCCCAGCCCTGGAAATGGCAAACAAGGGGAACAAGAAGCGTCGGCAGTTCTCCCTGGAGGAAAAAATGAAAGTTGTAGAAGCTGTCGACTCAGGCAAGAGAAAAGGTGATGTGGCAAAAGAATTTGGTATTACTCCTTCTACATTATCTACGTTCTTAAAGGATAGAGCCAAATTTGAAGAAAAAGTGCGAAAGGCATCTGTGGGACCCCAGCGGAAAAGGATGAGGAATGCTCTCTATGATGACATTGATAAGGCTGTTTTTGCTTGGTTTCAAGAAATCCATGCCAAAAACATTCTCGTGACTGGTTCTGTGATTCGGAAAAAAGCACTAAACTTGGCCAACATGCTTGGCTATGACAATTTTCAAGCAAGTGTGGGCTGGCTGAACAGATTTAGAGATCGCCACGGAATTGCTTTGAAAGCTGTCTGTAGAGAGGATGGTGACAGGTTAATGAATGGTCTAGGAATAGATAAGGTTAATGAGTGGCATGCAGGGGAAATTATAAAGTTAATTGCTGACTATAGCCCAGATGATATCTTCAATGCTGATGAGGCAGGAGTGTTTTTCCAGTTGCTTCCCCAGCACACACTTGCTGCTAAAGGGGACCATTGTAGAGGGGGCAAGAAAGCAAAGCAGCGGTTGACAGCACTCTTTTGTTGCAATGCCTCAGGGACTGAAAAAATGAGACCATTGATTGTTGGTAGGTCACCCAGCCCACACTGCTTCAAGAATGTCCATTCCTTGCCTTGTGATTACCGAGCCAACCAGTGGGCATTGATGACACAGGACCTGTTTAATGAGTGGCTGATGCAAGTGGATGCCAGGATGAAGAGGGCAGAACGCCGGATCCTCCTGCTCATTGACAACTGTTCTGCTCATAACATGCTTCCACGCTTAGAAAGGATTCAGGTGGGATATCTACCCTCAAACTGTACTGCTGTCCTGCAGCCACTGAATCTTGGCATAATTCATACCATGAAAATGCTATATAGGAGTCACCTTCTAAAACAGATCTTCTGCAAGCTCAATGGCAATAAAGATCAAGAAAAAGTGGACATCAAGCAGGCCATTGACATGATTGCTGCAGCATGGTGGTCAGTCAAGCAGTCCACAGTAGTGAAATGTTGGCAGAAGGCAGGCATCATCCCTATGGAATTTATAGATTCTGATGCAGAAATGGTACCCAAAGAACCAGACATTGCTATTGAAAAGTTGTGGCACTCAGTGGCTATTGCCACATGTGTCCCAAATGAAGTAAATTTCCAGGACTTTGTCACTGCAGATGATGATCTGATCATCTCTCAAGAGCTGGTGGATACAGAGATCATCCAGGGTATAGTGACTGGCAAAAATGCTGATGAAGCTGGAAGTGAAGACGAGGAAGAGGAGATTTCTTTACCAGAGCAGCCAAAAATCACTATCACAGAAGCCATCTCAAGTGTACAAAAACTTAGACAGTTCCTTTCCACTTGTGCAGGGGTTCCTGATGCCGTTTTTGGACAGCTAAATGGAATAGATGAATATTTAATGAAAAGAGTGACACAAAGTCTTACTGATTCCCAAATTATAGGTTTCCTCCAAGCAAAATAATGTAGGAATTAACTGCCTCTTTTACTTTAGAAAATATTTTTCAAGAATAAAGATTTATTTAGATAGAATATTGAAATAATTTAAGTAAAGCAATATTATTATGATGATATTCCGGTACTCAGAGATAATCTGGAAACTTGAACAGAATTTGGGAATGAAATTTAACGAATATGTGTGTTCCCTTTTGATTAATTCATTGGTTTTCAAATTTGTCTGCACCTTAGGAGCACTTGAGGATTTTCTAATAACTCCAAAGCCCAAGCCATATCCCATACCAGTTAAATCACAGTTTGAATCTCCCCAGGTGATTCCAATGTGCAGACAAGTTTGGAAACTACTGAAATAACCACAGGAAAATCAAGTGCATTATGAACATAGAGCCATCTACTTCCCAATAAGTCTAAATCAGTGGTTTCCAGAGTTTAGCTCACATCAGAATTACTTGGAAGACTTGTTAAAGCCCAAGACTTCTGAATTTTACCCTCAGAATTTTGGATTCAGTAGGTCCTATGGGGAACTCAAGAACTTGCATTTCTAATAAGTCCTCACCTGATGATCCAGGGTCCATACTTAGAGAACCACTGACATAGCTGGATTCTAATAACTCCTCTTCAGATGGCCTTCTAAATATTCTCCATTGCTGTATAAAAAGAAAAGGATCAGCTGTTCTTACTCCAGGGCTATTTAACTCCTTTTCTGCTGAGTTGTTAACTCTAGAACTTTCTTAGATATACTCTTGAATGCCCCAAAAGTTATCCAGGTTTTCAGTAGAGGTACATATGTTTGTGCCCAAGGAATTAACAGGAGCCATCTAGCCCATTAAAATATCTTATAGTGCGTTAAACATGATTATTACGAAGCTGGAGTACAGGGGGGAAAAGAACATAAAAGAGACATGGATATGCTCTGAGACAGAAGGTATAATAAAGAGAATCCTGTTAATCAGGATCATAGGGGAGAACATATAGCCCAGCCTGCCTCTCACTTTCTAGACAGGGTGAAAGGAGAGTTTGTTAGAGATGACTCCTGTGAGGTTGTTTGGGTCACACCCTGATTTAGATTTTTCTCACTGTTCTTTCAATCCCTGTGGATAATCCAGTCTGTACTGTATAATCAAAATGAAGACACACTACATTTTCCCTCTACTAAAATGGTTCCATAAATTGCCTTTTTCCATTTGTGCTTGTTCTTAAGTGAAATCAAAGTTAATTCTAAGTTATTTAAAATTATATGAATTTATAATCAGATTTATATTTTTTTCCCTATAGAGAAGGCATTATTTTTTCTTTTTTTCTTCTTTGCAGTACTAGGCATCAAACCTAGGGCTTCACACATGCCAGGCAAGCACTCTACCATTGAGCCACAACCTCAGCCCCAATATCTTGTTTTTTAAAGCAGCATCGATTATATTAGAAAATGGCTTGGGGAAAAGGTAGATGTATTCTATATGAAAGGGTTTGCAAAATTTTTCTGTATCATCACCTCACATACAATTCCAATCCAAGTTATAATCTGTTTTTTTGACAATGAAGAAGTCTATTATATGGAGTTAAAACTGTGTCCTTCCACCAAAAAAATCACTGCATGATTTTCTTTTCTTTTTCCCCCTTCTATTTGTACACAGAGAACTTTGGTTAGAAAGCCTTATCTAAGTGGATGCTAATCCATAATGGGTGAGGGACATGGGATGAATGGAGGAACTTTGGATGGGGCAAAGGGGGGTGGGGTAAGGGAATAGGAAAGATGGTGGAATGAGACAGACATCATTACCTAGGTACATGTATAATTCCATGAATGGTGTGGCTCTACTTCATGTACAACCAGAGAAGTGAAAAATTCTGTTCCATTTGTGTACAATGAATGGAAGAGCTTTCTACTGTCATGTATAACTGATTAAAACTAATAAAAAAAGGCCTTATCTACATGCCTTAGATAGAGTAGGTATTCAGTACATACGTGCTTAAACTTTTTTTTTCATAAAAAAGAAACTTAGCATTCTTGATTTACTTAACAACATGATAGAGATCTAGGAGATGAAAATCATACCCCAGACTCTTTTGCAGTCTAATTTACATTAGCTAAGGCTTTGATTCTAGTGGATATTAGGGGTTTTGCCTTGGTACTTGGTTTTTTTAGATTAAAAGTTGTTGATATTATCCCTTCTTGGCCTGTTCTCATTAGGCCCTCTGTGGCTTCTCCCTGTATCTCTGGTCACACCAGCTCCATTTGAGAAACAACTACATTTCTGCCCTAATGTAGGGCTCTTTCATTCAAAAGGAAGAAAATTTAAAATTGATTGCCTATCATATGTTATGGATTGTTTTCACTTATAAGTGAAAATACAAATGATAAGTGAAAAACATAACACAAAAGCACAAATAGGCTCAGATAATTTAATTCCAAGGTTACAGACCTGTTAAACTGTTCATGCTGAGGCCTTACTTCTTGGAATATGGTAGCATGTTTTGACCGCCAGAGGGCACAGGTAGGCTACATAAGGGAAACAGTTTGGTCAGCTGAAGAAACCCTGAGAGCAGCCACTTGTAAATTCTGTGCTGTGATAAGAGACTGAGAGGGAAGACGAGGAAAAGGGGAAGAGACATAGGATATGGGACTTGTTCAAACAACTAACCAGGAATGAACTGCCTGGAACCACCAAATCTACCTCATCACACATCTCTTCACTAGAGACTTTTTCTAACCTATTGATACCAGAGACCATGTTGACTCTGGACAGCTAGATATGTTCCAGAAATGAGCCAGTATTACAGGAATAATTATCCACCAAGCATATCCATGTTTGAAATAATAATTTATTAGACCTTATAATGTAGCCATCACTGGCCATAGGAGCTCTAAGAATTCTACCTCAGGAATTTCAGTTAGGTGGGGTACAGTGTCACTTGCCTATGGTCTGGGCAACATAGGAGGACCCTGTCTCCAAAGGAAAATGTCTGAGGATGTAGCTCAGCAGTAGAGCACTTGCATTGCATGTGTGAGGCCCTTGTTGTAAGCCCTGGTACTACAAAATGAACAAAAACAACAGAAGATAGATGAGGGGAAAAATGAGTGGTAAATGTCATCTTAGTGAATAAGCATAGACTAAATATAGAAGTACAGAGGTGGAGTCCAAAGGAGCCCCTAAATGAGAATGTTGCCAAGAGCAAAGGATATTTGTTAAGAAATATCTAGAAAGAGGAATAGGGAGTTAGGCTGATGAAGCCAGGAGGCATGTCCTGGCAGAAGAACAGCATAAAAGACTGGTGTTGTTTTAGTAAATAGCCTGTTTGGGAAGCCTAAGGTCAGTGATTGGTATGTCAAACAAAGAATGTGTGAGAGGCTAAGAGGTGTAAGTAAGGGCAGTTTTAAAGGGTCTTGTCAGCTAGAACATTAATCTTTTATTTATCTTGAAAACATGGAGAACCACTGACAAATAGCAAGGGTCAGGTGTTTGTTTTTAATACAGTAATTGGAGGCTGGATTGCAGAGAAGCAGGTAGTTTTTTAGGCTGTGGCACTGTCTTGAAGAGAAATAATGAAAATTGAGAGCAGGAATAAGATGTTAGATTTGATAGACACAAGGTAGGTGGATTTGGTGTGGGAGTTAAATAGAGAAATTCCTAGGTTTCTAGCTTAAGTGGCTGGGTCATGCCATGATTACAATAGGTTAACAGGGTTTCAAGGTGTAGCTCAGTGGTAGAGCACTTACCTAGCATGTGTAAGGTCCCGGGTTTGGGTCCCAGCACCAGGGAGGAAAAAAAAAAAAAAAAAAAGGTAGGTTAACAGAAGGGAAGACAAGTTTGTTTGGAAGACATGTTGCATGTGAGATATCTCTAGGCATCCCAGCTAAGCTGTCCGATAACAAGATTTATATATAGATAAGCTTGTTGGCATTCTAGAAAGGTCAGGCTAGAAATCTTTTTTTAGCTGCCATTAGCCCAGAAAGTAATGTGAGTGGAGCCATAGATGTGAAGGTTTATAAGCCATCCTTTTTGTAATTATGTGTGCATACCTGCACTTGTGAATATTTCTCCATGAAGAGTCACACTTCCATTAGTCTCAATTGGATCTGAAAAGAACAAATTTAAGCAATGGTTCTAAATGAAGAGGCCATGGATACAAACATTGAAAGGACAGACAGGGAAGCAGAGCTCTCCGGGGTAGCCAAAGAAGATGCTAGAGAATGATTGTGAGTGCATTTGACAGGCCTCAGAATGCCAGTGCTGTCCGTAGACGGGGAGAGTACACAAAATGGAGAGAATACTGAGTCCAATTCCTTTACTCTGTGAGATGGGAATAAGGTCGAGATTAGAATGCCTTCTCCAAAAGGAGGACCAAAAACTGTCCCCACAATCTCACTTCAGAGAGATGCAAAAAAAAAAAAAAAAGTGAGCATCTCCCGGGCAAGGCTTCATGGCAGGTATGGAGAGGGTGGTGGTAAAGTCTCCTTCACAATGCATGATCCAGTTAGGAGTGCTATTCTCAGTTCTCTCACTTAATCATGTGTTAGCTTCAGTTTGCTGGTAGGGAAAACGTGGCCCAAAGATCATTTGCTCAAATTCAGTAAGGACAGAGTAAACATGAGTCAGATTTGTGTTTTCTGATTCTAGCATGGTACGGAATAGGAGTCATGAAAGGTGAGAACTCGAATTGTCCTCAAGCAATTTAGTCCTCCTTCCCTCTTCACTTATGGAAAAACAGAGTCCCCAAAGGAAAAAAATTCAGTTTCTTTATGTTTTATGTCCTCCTATAATGACAGATACTATTGTTGTAGTCGGGAAAAATTACTGAGTAAATCATTCTCCAAATATAAACAGACTGTATTATAAAATCCACTGGTGCCTAAATGTTTCTTAGCAGATCCCCAACCCCACACAAAAGTAACTAGAGTAATATTTATTAGAGTAACAATTTATTAGTATACAAAAGAAATAACACATCTGGACCTCAACACACATAATCTTACATTAAAAAACAAAAAACACAACAAGGCAAACATCCTTCCACCAGAAAAGGACCTGCTATCCTGCAATTAACCAACTCCTCTCCTTTCCAATAGGCTATAATACATTATTGACTCATCCTTGTCCCATAAGGTGATTAAACAATGACTTATGAGGAATAACATCAAGGCACTCACTTTAATTAAAAAATATGTAGAATAAACATGTTCCTAAAAGTCATCAGTCTTGATATAATTAAAGGGAAAAAAGACAGTATACTTTTTTTGGTGAATAGGCAAGATGAAGTTCATTCACCTATTAAACTGATATTGTCTTGATTTATATACAAAAGCTGAAAAGAAGGAAAGGTATCCCATTTTGGTATTTTAGAAACAGAAGCTATGGCAAAACATCAGGACTCAAATCATAATTTCCCAATTGATTTGCATTGAAAAGGCAAGAGCTATTTGATTCCAGGTATCTCATTTTAGGAATGGGGTATTGGATAGGGAAGAGAGACCCACCCCCCAAATAAGTTCATTAAAGCTTCAGATAAAAACCTTTTCTGGCCCAGAGCTGCTTATTTACAGACTTACAAACAGAATCTCTATTTTAAAAAAGACATTTGGTGCTGTTCTTCATGATTCAGTCTTCAGAATTCAATACATTCTTCTATTTTACACCAAGTTAAAAAAAAAATACCCACCAAAGAATGTTTAGTGTAATGTTTACTTTCTTAACAATACTTAACATGTTTCCATTAAAACTGAGTTGCAAATTTAAAAAAACAATAGTTCATTAGGATAAAAATTACTTTATAAAAATAAATTTTCCTCATTTAGATGTAGGCATCTAAATTCTCCATTCCTAAATTACTTATTTTTTTTTTAACCTTGAAAATTGGGCTGGGGATGTTGCTCAGTGTTAGAGTGTTGTTTGAAATACTCAAGGACCTGGATTCAATCCCCAGTACCACATTAAAAAAAAAAAAAAAAAAAAAAAAAAACTTAAAACTTTTAACATTTCATTAGTATTTTACTGTATATATATATATGTGTGTGTGTGTGTGTGTGTGTATATATATATATATATTTATTTATTTATTTGCTTTAGTTGTACACAATGTGTTCATTTTTATATGGTGCTGAGGATCGTATCCAGGCTGCACACATGCTAGGCGAGCACTCTACTGCTGAGCCACAACCCCAGCCCAATATTTTACTTTAATATAGGCTATAACAAACCAGCTGGTTTGTTATTTTGTCCTATTCCATTTACCTTTTATTATTGTATGTAATGCATGGTCATCTAAAATCTTTATTCAAAAGTGGAGGAGGGGCATGGTGGCACATGTCTGTAATCCCAACAGCTAGGGAGGCTAGGGCAGAAGGATCCCAAGTTCAAAGTCAGCCTCAGCAACTTAGTGAGGCCCTAAGTAACTCAGCAAGACCCTGTCCTGTCTCAAAACATAAATAAAAAGGGATGGGGATGTGGCTCAGTGTTTAAGTGTCCCTGGGTTCAATCCCTGGTACCCCCTCCAAAAAGTGTGGGGGGCAAATTAGTTCAAAGCCTAAGTGCTCTAGTTCCTATTTCATCCTTTTTTTCAGTTTTTTGAGCTCACTTTTAAATAAGGCATCACTAGAATAAAAAAAAAAATTTTAAAAGAACCGTTGGGACAGGGGGGCACTAAAAAACAGAAAAATTAAGCAAAATCTAAATCCTGTCAACTGGATTTTTACTATTTCCCTGTGGAATCTTTCTCTGAAATAGATCTGGGGCATCATTGGCTCTTGCTCAACCCTCAGTCAAGCTTCAACTCAACACTCTCTACAAAGCACATCCCCTAAATGGCCCCAGCATATTATTTATTGAGTACCATAGTACTAGTACCTGGCCCAGGGTCCCTGACTCCTGGGTATATCCTCAAATATATAAGGTAATGTCTATATTAATGTAAAGAGAACCTATAGCCCATCTTTTTTTTTTTAAATATTTTTATTTATTTGCTTTTAGTGTACACAATGTGTTTTATTTGTACGTGGTGCTGAGGATCGAACCCGGGTCGCCCGCGTGCTAGGCGAGCGCTCTACCGCTGAGCCACAATCCCAGCCTATAGCCCATCTTTAACAACACATAGAGGAAAACAATTCATTAAGAAGGGTCACAGGACTTGATTTTATCACTATAACTTGGAGATTGAATTTAAATTCCCAAGAAACACACTTCATCCCTTTTCTTTTAAGACCAGGACTAACCCTGACAATGTGGGTTTTTTTTTTTTTTTTTTTGTACAGAGGATTGAATCTAGGAGTACTTCACCACTGAGCCATATCCCCAGTCCTTTTTATTTTGAGACAGGGTCTAAGCTTTCAAGGCTGGCCTTAAATCTGAGATCCTTCTGCTGAAGTCTCCTAACCTGGGATTACTAGCATGTGCAACCCCACCCAGCTGACAATATGTTTGTTCTTCAATGACAGATTACTAAGAGAATATCTCTGCACAGAATTACTGTTCTTGTTAAAATGCAGTCATTAATATTGTAAGTCTAATAATGCATTTAAAAATTCCATACATTTTTAAAGTTCACTGTTTACCATATTATAAATCTAACAATAAATTTTGATAATCAATGTCTCTATCACTTAAAAGCTAAGCCACTGTGACCCAAAAACCTTGCCAGGTGTGATGGTACACACCTGTAATCCCAGCAAGTCAGCAGCCTGAAGCAGGAGATTGCAAGTTCAAAGCCAGCCTCAGCAATTTAGCGAGGCCCTAAGCAACTTTTTTTTTTTTTTTAGAAACCGTCTCAAACCGGGCGCGGTGGCGCACACCTGTAATCCCAGCACTTTGGGAGGCTGAGGCAGGAGGATCACGAGTTCAAAGCCAGCCTCAGCAATGGCGAGGCACTTAGCAACTTAGTGAGACCCTGTCTCTAAATAAAATACAAAAAAAAAGGGGGGGGGGCTGGGGATGTGACCCAGTAGTCTAGTGCCCCTGAGTTCAATCCCCGGTACCACAAAAAAAAAGAAACCCTGTCTCAAAATAAAAAAGGGTTGGGGATGTGGCTCAGTAGTTAAGCACCCCTAGGTTTAATCCCCAGTACCCTCATTTTCTTTTTGTTCTACTTTAAAAAGATCAATTAGACATCTGTCAATCTTATTACCATATCAGAATCACATAGAATACTGGAGTCACATAATTTAGAGGGAAGACTCAGTGCTTCAGAATAGGTCAAACCAGCTCTTTCAGCTTTGGTGAATCTGACTCTTCCCTTCTGGAAACAGAACCCAGTTCTGACCTTGCTCTCAGAGTTGTGCTACCTAATCCGGATCTACTGTTGTGTGGAGTTTACCAGGAGTTGGATTCTATCCAGTTGGGTCCCTTGTCTCCTTTTATTGGTCAGAGTCTCTTCAGTGATTATTCCCTTCACTGTTTTCCTTATATGTCTATTCGTGCATTAACAGACTCCATCCTTCTGGTTGTAACACATTTTAAAAATCAGGTTATAAGAGCTTTAACTATCAAATTGTATGTATAGACTATAGTTCAATGAAATGATAACCATTTAAGATACAGAGTTTGTATATTTGTCAATAAGTAATGAGAAAGTGCTTCATTTAGACTCTCACATTTAGAATAAGCAAAATAATTTTATATCAGAACAGTTTTTAAAATATCAAAAAGTAGCCAGGAGGGTGGCACATACCTGTCTTTAAAGTAAAAAGGGCTGGGGATGTAGGTCAGTGATTCTGGGTTCAATCCCCAATACAAAAAAAAAAAAAAAAAAATATATATATATATATATATATATGTGTGTGTGTGTGTGTGTGTGTGTGTGTGTGTATCTGTATATACACACACATAAACACACACATTAGTTTTTGGTTGTAGTGATGATGGCAAATTAGCCTTTGGTTCCAGGTCAACAATCAAGAGATGTTAGCCAGGCGCGGTGGTGCATGCCTGTAATCCCAGCACTTGGGAGGCTGAGACAGGAGGATCATGAGTTCAAAGCCAGCCTCAGCAATGGCGAGGCACTTAGCAACTCAGTGAGATCCTGTCTCTAATAAAAATACAAAAAAGGACTGGGGATGTGGCCCAGTGGTCAAGTGCCCCTGAGTTCAATCCCTGGTACCAAAAAAAAAAATATATATATATATATATATATATATGTGTGTGTGTGTGTGTGTGTGTGTGTGTGTATCTGTATATACACACACATAAAACACACACATTAGTTTTTGGTTGTAGTGATGATGGCAAATTAGCCTTTGGTTCCAGGTCAACAATCAAGAGATGTTAGCCAGGCGCGGTGGTGCATGCCTGTAATCCCAGCACTTGGGAGGCTGAGACAGGAGGATCATGAGTTCAAAGCCAGCCTCAGCAATGGCGAGGCACTTAGCAACTCAGTGAGATCCTGTCTCTAATAAAAATACAAAAAAGGACTGGGGATGTGGCCCAGTGGTCAAGTGCCCCTGAGTTCAATCCCTGGTACCAAAAAAAAAAAAAAAAAAAAAAAAGAGATGTTAACAATTTTTAAGTTTATGTAGACCTCAAGCCCAAGTAAAGGATGAAACATAAACTCTAGATAAATTTAAAATATTCTTATAAATGCCTACTAAAAGCAGAATCTCTTTATTCTTCTTTATCTTGGTAGGACAGGAGCAAACCAGAACATTATTCAAAAATTTGCTCATGTAAAGATCCAAAACTGTTCATATCCACATTGAACTAAAAGTTTAGGCAAAGTGCAAACACTGTCATCCATCCTAAGGGATTTTCCAATTCTGACCAAATGAAATTCTTTGGCTATGCTGGTATTGGATTATAGAGTTGTTGTAAACATGTACTCATTCCACTGTCAGAGTATTTGACATCTATAACAGTCTCAGTTCAAACCTGGCTTGGGGAAGGGACAAGAAGGGACAAAAAACAATTGACCAAGACACTGTGTTTTGACAATTATTATTCATAAGGCTGGATAGAAAGGGCAAACATCAGGGAGGAAAAGTTCTAAAAGGATGTCAAAATTCAGGACATTATATTTAATCATAACATTAATCATCTAGAAAGTAGAAATCTAGACTTTGTACTCAGAAACTGCTCTGTCAAGATAATGGAAAGGTCTTTTTCCATGTAAACAAATGGGAGAGTTCTACCAATAGAACACTTGCAGTTTATGGAGCAAACAGAAAAACAAACAAAAAAGTAAATGTACATATATATGTCTCAAATAAGTACATATATGTTTACAAGCATCCCACCTCAAAAGGAGCCCTACATATAAAGCTTGATTCTTATAATATTTAAAATTGTTTAGAACTAAAAAAAATTATTTTGCACTTTGGCAGTCATTATTTTCTTTAAATGACTTGGCTAAATGTTTAAATATCACATAAATTAGTCCACTATTTCTAACTTTGGAGAAGCTGCTTTTTCTTGCCTGTGAAGGTCTAGATATAGAACTGTAAGCTTTCAATGTCAGATATTCTTGATTTTCAAAAAGAAACTATTCCTCATCTCACAACTTGTGGCCAGTGACCATAAACAATACATCCATACTTGGGTTTTTACAAATATGCTTCTAAATTATTGTGTGTAATAGCTTTAGGTGACTTGAGTTAAAAGCTATCACTGTCATCAATATTTACTGTGTGTCAACAGACATCTAAGGCAGTAAGCACCACATTGTTTTCACTAAAACATCTACAAATTAATTATTGATGTCCTTTGGAAGCACTCTTACCACTCTTGTGCATTCTTTTCCATGAATAGCAGCTTATGTTTAAGAAAGACTATCTAGTCCCCAGCAGACCCTTGCTAAAATGATATTTGGAGGCAGGGTGGGATTTACAATTTACTGCCAAGTAAACTAATTCTTAAGGGAAACTGCCAGCCATTCTTTTGGCCATCTGTCCTTGACAGTTTACCTAAAGCTTATTTAAAATACTGTAAGGTCAGGCATGGTGGCACATGCCTATAATCCCAGTGACTCAGGAGGCTGAGGCAGAAAGATCACAAGTTCCAGGCCAGCCTCAGCAAGACCCTGTATCCAAAAAGAAAAAGAAAAAAAAAAGAGATGGGGAAGTGGCTCAGTCAATAAGAACTCCTAGGTTCAATCCCCAGTAGCAAAGTAAAATACTTAAGAAAAAACAGAATCAGATCCTGCTTTATCTGGCATGACTGTAACTGATATTCAGAAATGCCAGTTTAGGACAGAGTCCACGTGAAAACACACTAGGATAACTTAATGCTGAAACAGAGCTTAATGGTAGACAAACGGTCAGATAGAGACCACAGAAAAGACAAGAGAATTCCCAATGCAGAATTTTTCTGATTTTGAAGAACTTTTTGCTGAACTAATTACCCTAAATAAAAAGCTACGACTAAAACATCAAATATATCACAAAAGTTATTCTGTATAATGTTAGCTTGTCACAAACCTGCTGGCCATCAGACTCCTAATGAGACTATGCCTACAGTTCCCTGCCTTAAGGATAGGATGGGTTCTTTCCTACTGAAATCCAGAGATCCTACTGCTGTCTGGGGAACAAAAACTGGGAATAGAGAAGCACAAAAACGAGCTTGTCTAGTTAGGACCTCATGCTTCACAAGCCCCTCACCCTGCTAGTGCAAGGGCAGGCTCAACACTCTCCCTGACTTCTGTCCCTCCCTGTCTACAGAGCCATGCAAAGGCACCAGTATTTCTAATGCAAATCCCAACTTCACTTCTTTACTGCTTACTTCTTTACTGGAGGAGAAAGAGTCCAAATGTGTAGCCCCTGAAACAAGGTGGTAATAGTCTGGGGACTACTGTACTATTTAATTCAATAGATATTTATTGCATCCCCCAAATACTTCATATCTGTATGAAAGCTTGAAACTGCAACATTTTCTTCTTTTTAACTTTGCCCAACTATAAGCTGTGCTGCATTTGAGAATATACAAAGGCCTTAAGCTTCAAAGGAAGAATAATTTCAAATGTGCAACTTGAAATTATTGGAAAATGTTGCACAGTTAAAATTTTAACCTATTGGCTAGACATTCTTCCTTTCATCTACTTTCTCAATCACTGGACACACTGAGACCATTGAGAACACATATTCCTTTCTGCTTTTGAGATTCTGCTGCAAAAGCCACTGCTTCATACACACTATAGAAAAGAAGGTTTTCTTCTTCCTTTTTGGTATATTCTCCTCTGGCCAAAGAATCCCTCACAGAGGGATTGCATTGAGCCAGCAGAACTTGGATACCAATGGCTTCATAATCTCTGCGAACTTCCTTCAGTGTATGGATCCCTGCTGTATCTAAAAATTGTATTGCACTGCAGTCAATCACTATAGTATGCAGCTCCAAAGGATCATGGGAAAGTTGCATTGAAACTTCATCCCGGATTCCACTGAGAGTCACCATTTCCTCTTTGAGCTTTATCTTTGCTGCCTTCTTCTGAGCTGCCTTTACCAAGACTGGGTTTAGAGTTTTTTTGTATAAAGCAGATCTGAAGCATTCTTTGTTTATGTAGTACAGCGGAGCTACAAAGCGGAAAATCTTAATGCCTGGCTTAGACTGAAGGTTCTTGTAAGCAGACATGGATTCAAAGATTTCAGTCTCTTCCACCAAACCAAGCAATGAAATCTTTGGCTGCTGGGTGCGAAGGATGACACAAAACATAGAAAAACAAACTCCAACAAGCAGGCCTATTTCAGTGCTTAGCAATGCAGAGGACAACATAGTAACAAACCATATAACTGTATCCATTCTGCTAACCCTCCACATCTTGGGCACATCTCTAAATTTACAAAGGGCTCCCCGGAGATTTACAATAGTGATCACACCAAGGACACATTTCTGAAGGGAATAGAATAAAGGTGCAATTATCAGTAGAACCAACAAAAGAACCAGGGCTGTCACCACAGCAGAAAGCTGAGTTTGGCAGCCTGTTGATTCTTTAACCAATGTCTTTGCAAGAGCAGCGCTAGTAGTAATGCAGTGGAAGAAGGAAGGAATAATATTGCAAAAGCCAATGGCATACATTTCCTGATTTGCTTTGACCGTGTAACCATGTTTCTTGGCAAACATCTCAGAAAGTGATACAGTTATAGCAAAACCAATGATAGAAATAGCTATTGCATCTACAGCCACACGAGGAATTAGGTTCCAATCTGGTGCTTGGGGTGCCTTAAACCCAGTGGGAATATGTCCAGCTATACTAGAATTATAATTCTCATTTAGTTTTCCAAAATGAGAGGCTAAAGTGGCTGCCACGACGACAATTAGTTCAGTAGGAATTGGTGCCTTGAGTTTGGACTTGAAGCGCTCATTGAGTTCTTTGGTTGGCAAAAGGACCAAAAGGCACAAAAGGCTGGTGATGAGGTCACAGAGATTGGTCTTATGGATGTTTCTGAAGATATGCATCCAGGTAGTGAAAAATGAGCCCACGCCATTACTCCGAGGAAGGCTGAGCCCAAGAAGATATTTGGCCTGAGATGTAAGAATAGTGAAGGAGGCACCAGTGACAAATCCACTCAGCAAGGCATCTGAGAGGTAGACAGAAATGAAGCCCACTTGAAAGAAGCCCATTGCAACCTAGAATGGAAAATATATAAGCGTTAAATGGAAATAGAAAAGTACTTCTAAATTTTCTATTACACTGGCATTTCTTGCATGGAAACAAACCATTAGAGCATCATAGAAGGTCAGAGCTAGAATAAAGGCAATCACACATCAATCTTTTCATATTACAAGGAGAGGGAACTTGCCCAAGGTCACATTGTTACTCATTAGTCCAGCTGAAGGAAGAACTTAGGATATCTATCTACCTTTTCATAATATGTTTCTTAAACTTGAATAAGGTTCAGACTTCTTTTCAAAAGAACATTTTCAAGGATCCACAAGAAAACATACAAATTCAGATTAGAAAAATTCCTCTAATTTAAGAAACCATGTATTTTTCATTAGGTCATAAATCATTATTGTAAAAGCAGACTGGTGAAAAAAATTCACATCAAAATAAAAAAATTCACATCAACACTTTAAAAATTGCTGTAGAACTCTTTAATCTAACTTCACTGTAAAACTTGTTCTCCATTCAGTGTGTATGTACTATACCACATTGCCTCCAATATTAATAATAATCCTATATTTTCACAGTTAACACCTTTTTATTTCTTCCTCTTCCCAACTCCTCAGAATTCTATCACAGCTTTCTAATTCTTGGTGAGACATACTAACAAAAAAGAAAAAGTAGACTCTAAGGAGTACTACTCATCTGCACATCACCTTCCTTCCCCTATCTCATCCAAACACCAAATAAAGTGAGCCAATCTTCCCCTTTGCCCGCTGGTTCCAAATGCCTGCACTAGAGAATGTTTAATGTCGGTGCTGACTCCTGGATGCTAACAGGCAGGGCATGATGATAACAGCAAATTAGTGGCTTCTATGGGAGACCCAAGAATAATTTCATTTCCAATCCTTTCTCCTGGCTGCTATATGAAACAGTGGCCCTTAATTTATTCCCCACTCTCCAATAACCCCAGAGAACTACTGCATTTTTAAATTTTATATTTTTTGGCACTGGGAACTGAATCCAAGGGTACTTTACCACTGAGCTACATCTCCAGCCCTTTTTATTTTTTGAGACAAGATCTTGCTTAATTGCTGAGTGTCTTGCTAAATTGCCAAGACTTGTTTCAAGCTTATGATCTTCTTGTCTCACCCTCCCTGAGTTGCTGGTATTATAAGCATGCACCACCACACCCAGAAAACTGTTTTTAATAAAAGTCCACTCACCAGAGCAGCAAGTCTGTAGAAGAACCTAAAATTTGAAATATTCATATACCGCACCTCTCCCTACCCCCATTTTATCACCAATTTTTTTTTTTTTTTTTTTTTTTTTTTTTTTTTTTTTTTTTTTTTGGTACTAGGGGTTGAACTTAGGGGCACTTGGCCACTGAGCCACATCCCTAGCACTATTTTGTATTTTATTTAGAGACAGGGTCTCACTGAGTTGCTTAGCGCCTCACTTTTTGCTGAGGATGGCTTTGAACTCCCGATCCTCCTGTCTCAGCCTCCTAAAATGCAGGGATTACAGGCGTGAGTCACTGCGCCAGGCTCTGTTACCATCTTGCCTGACTGCACTTGCTGACCTTGCCAATAAGCAACCATAATCTCTAGCAAACCATTGTTTGCCGACATAGAAAATTAGCGGTTGTACTGGGTAATCTAAGAGCCCTTTCTGGTCTAAATTTTACTAACTAAATATTAAAATCTGGCTGCCTAAAATTCATAGGTTAACCTGGGCATGGTAACACACACCTGTAATCCTAGTGACTCGGGAGGCTGAGACAGAAGGACTCCAAATTCAAAGCCAGTCTCAGAAACTTAGTGAGGCCCGAAGCAACTTAGCAAGACCCTGACTCAAAATACAAAAATAAAAATAAAAAAGGGAGCTGGGGATTTGGCTCAGTGGTAGTGGCCCCAGAACCAAAAAAATAAATTTAAAAACTTCATGTTAAGAGGCAGCCTGAGAGTAGGAAAGAAAACTAGCTTTATCTTACCTGTGGAGTCAAGGGTTTGAATTTTGGCTCTATAATTCATATATCCTGAGCACTTAGTAAACAATAGCTTTATTATATTTTTGGAGGTGGGGGGTACCAGGGATTGAACTCAGGGGCACTAGACTACTGAGCCACATTGCCAGCCCTATTTTGTATTTTATTTAGAGACAGGGTCTCACTGAGTTGCTTAGCACCTCACTTTTTGCTGAGGCTGGCTCTGAACTCACAATCCTCCTGCCTCAGCCTTCTGAGCCACTGGGATTATAGGCATGCACCACCACGCCCAGCATTTTATAATATTATTCTCATTAAGATCCCTTACAGATCTGAGATTTCACGTATAGTGATTACTTCTGCCAGAAATGACCAATTTTTCCACTGTTTCTTACCTGATAAACTCCAGCTATAAAAGTTACGGTGCTGCCAACTTTAATTGCATAGCAACTTTTGTCACATAGCTTGTCTAATGTGTGATTTACTAATGTGCTCCCATTTAAAATCATATCTAAAGAAGGAGCAATATCAGAGCCAGCTTTGTGTACTTCTCGGTCAACTACTTCGCCAATCATAAGGCACAGTATTCCAAAAATGCCCACAGAGATGTGATGGGAGGTACCAAATATGAAATAAATGATGCTGGCAAAAAAAAGATGTGTACAATCCATAAATAGGTTCTTGGCCAGCCAAAAGGGAATAAGCAATGGACTGGGGCACCAATAAGATGCCCACAATCAAGCCAGACATCACATCTCCTAGAATGTTCTTCTTTAGATCATATTTTGGGAGCCACCGCAAAACAGGAAGGAAATCAAAAATCATTTTTTTAACTTTGGTTGGGTTACACTGGCAACTCTTCTGTAGCTTTTTGATGACAAACTTCTTGATGTTAGTATGTGATTTCTCCTGAGACTCCATACGGATCCTAGGATAAGGTCTGCGTTGATCATTCGTCTCAAATTGCTTCAAGTCAGTACTTGATTCCTTTTGAGGCTTCTGAAGGACACCAGATGGAAGACTGTCATCTCCTTCAGCTGAGTCCCTGGGTGAAAGGTCATGTTGCTCTTTACCTTCCAAAGACATTTCCGGAGATAAATGGTTCAGATTCCTGCCCCAGAGAAAATATCAGTGTTAACCGATAAAGTAATTCTCATTATTCAGATATATTAACAGTCCTACTTGTCATATATGGAAGTTAAGAGGACTTCAGTTTGGGGGGTACATATCTTATGCCTTCTTTTCTTTATAAAGCCTTGTTTATCTTAAAGGAAAAAGACCATATACAGCTAAGTCAAAGCAAATAATTGGTTAATATGGGACATCCCAAGAATATAAAGCACTAAGGATTCTTTTCCATATTTGCCTGTCTACCCCTGCAGTTTTTTCTTCAGAAAGTTATT
This sequence comes from Tamias sibiricus, assembly GCA_025594165.1. Classification (NCBI taxonomy): domain Eukaryota; kingdom Metazoa; phylum Chordata; class Mammalia; order Rodentia; family Sciuridae; genus Tamias; species Tamias sibiricus. The sequence goes on from CM046662.1 coordinate 61,902,308, forward strand.
GGGGCACTCTGTCTTCTTTCTATATGCTAATAATTGTCTGCTTCCCAGGTTTTTCACTTCTTAGGCATACTACAAAATAGGATCTAGTCTCAAATCTTCACTGTTCTCTACCCGTCCTTGAAAAAATATGGCTCTTTTGGGCTGCGGCTGTGGTTCAGTGGTAGTGCACTTGCCTAGCATGTGTGAGGCACCGAGTTCAATCTTCAGCACCACATATAAATAAATAAAACAAAGGCATTGTGTCCATCTACAACAAAAAAAAATTAAATAAAAAAGATGGCTCTTTGTGTATGTGTATGTTCCTTTTTAATCAACCCACTAATTGTTGAGAATAGAAGAAAAAGTATGTGACAGAGTAAAGATAAGTATTTTGGGTAATAAAAAGAAACTGGAGCAGAATGCATCTAGATCTTCGAATAGCACTCCTTTACTTAGATAGGAAAGAGAAGCTGATAAGAGAATGTTGAAACTAAACAAATATCAAGTGCATGGGAAGGGTTGATTGGGCAAGTGACTAATATATGCTATAAAAGGTTTTGGTCCATTCCACTGGGTTCTAGTTTGGAGTTATCTGCATAAGGCAGAGCCCATATTCATGCAAAGAGAGACTCACTTGACTATTATGAGTATACACACCAAAACACAAGCTATATAGAGAGGAAAATGTTACCCTGAACTTCCATATCTCTAAGTCCCACCAAAACTACAGAACTAGTGCCACAGACCTACTACTACGAACTATAGGAAAACAAAGGAGATAAACATAACCAAAAAGAGAAGGGACAACAAAAAAAGTCTTAGGAATAAAAGAGGAGGAACAAGAATCATGCTTTCAAAGGAGTACAGTGTACCTGTTTAGCAAAATACTTCAAAAATTAGTGACTTTCCATAAGCTGTGTGCTTAGCCTAAAACACCCATCTATCTCTCTGCTTGTCAAGACCTGAATCATTTCTTAAAACCCAGTTAAAATATTACCTTTGCTACAAAGCACAACCCAATTTCCCCTAACCCAAATGAATCACTATACCTTCCGTGTTACACGGCACTTTGCACCTGCATTATAGTACTAACCACACTCTGTATTACTTAAATAAGAGTCTCTCCAGCTCTTGGAGAAAAGACATCCTGTTCATCAGTATAATCATCACTGAACACAATGTAGTAACTCTGAGATAGCAGGTTCACAGAATATTTGAATAAATTTAAGAACAAATGAGCAAACAAATTTGTGACTATGGATATATAGAGACAAAACAGATGGATGACTCGGGAAATTTTCTGTTTTTTTTTCCCCCCCCAGTACTGGGGACTGAACCCAGGGACACTTTACCATTGAGCTACATCTCCAGCCCTTTTTATTTTTTTAATTTTGAGACAGGGTCTCACTAAGTTGCTGAGGGCCTCTCTTAATTGCTGAAGCTGGCCTGGAACTTGTTGATTCTCCTGATTCAGCCTCCCAAGTCACTGGGATCATAGATATGTACCACTACAACCATCCAATTTTCTGTTTTATACCTGACAGAAAAACAAACCCTTGTGAGGTATAAACCTAACATAAGGTGCTATATTCCAAGACCCCATGGCCTATTCACCAATACAAGATATATATAAAATTTTATCTTATTTAGGTCGAACAAGAGTAAAGTAACAGTTATTTTGATTTGGTCTTATGAAGTAGAAAAGAAAAAAAGGATAGATGCAAATGGCTACTGACCCTAAGGCAGGTAATCAGGTTGATGGATAGACACAGCAGCTCTTGTTTCTCAGTGTAAACAGTCTGTAATTGACTTCTCACTTCCTGCTTTCTTGAGCTAGCTTGAATGCACTTCTTACCTCCTAGTTTGGAGCAGCTCTTGTTGATTTCTGGGTCAAAAGTCTTTGCCAAACCTAAAAAAAGAAAAAGAAACATAAAACAAAACTAACCAAATCTGGGTCTTTGCCTTCTATGGAGCTGCTGAAAAGAAAAAATACTTGAAAGGTATAAGAGAAGGCCTGGCGCAGTGGCACATGCCTGTAATTCCAGTGACTCAGGAAGCTGAGGCAGAGGGATCACAAGTTCAAAGCCAGCCTCAGCAACTTAGCAAGGCCCTAAGCAACTTAGTGAAACCACCTCAAAATAAAAAATGGAAAGGATTGGGGATGTGGCTCAGAGGTTAAGCACCCCTGGGTTCCATCCCCAGTACCAAAAAAAAAAGATGAGAGAATTGTAAACTAAGAAAGAATCAAATAAAAAAATAAAGAAATAATCAAATATAAATGCTGTAAGTGAAAACTATAATACAGGCAAAGAATCAATGAACTCGGTCAACAGAAATTAACTAATGCAAATCAGCTAAGTGCTGTTTTGCTGTTTGGTATTCAAACAATAACAAAACCAAAAACCCAATACCAAAATATAACATGAACATCCAAGATATGTGAGACATGTCAAGCTATCTAAAATGTGCATAATTAAAATTCAAAAAGGAGGAGAGAATGGACAGAAGAAATGTGTGAAGACATAATGGCCAAGAGTTTTCCAAAATTAATGAGACACAACTACAGATCCAAGAATCTGAGAGAATGCCAAGAAGGATAGATATAAAATTAAAACAAAACCCTGTACCTACATATATCACATCAAAGCTGCTAAAAACAAAAGACAAAGAGAAAATCCTGAAGACAGTAAAAAGAAAAAATAATGTTCTTTACACAGGAAAAATATAAGAATTATAGCATCTTTCTTGTTAGAAACCATGGAGGCCAGAAGATAATAGAGTGATATCTTCAATAGAGAAGTCTACACCCAGAAAAAAAATCTTTTAAAAGATGAAGAAGAAATAAAAGCTCCCTTGGATAAACACTGAATTTATTACCAGCAGGTCAGTTAGCTTGTGTTTGTGCACTACGCTCTCCCTACACCCATCCTCCCCCTACACCCATCCTCTCCCATATATGTATGTTACAGAGAGATTTTTTAGGCAAAAGAATATACCAAACAAACTTAGGTTGACACATCAAAGAAATAAAGGTCCAGGAAATGGCACAAATGAAGATAAAATATACTTAACTTTTTTCAATTAAAAAAATATTCATTTTCTCTAAAAGATAACTGCCTATGCCAAGCATACGAATGAATGTATTTTGTTTACAGCATATAAAAAATAAATGTGTGACAATAATAGCAAAAAGACTGGGACTTGGAATAGGGAATTACAAGGTTTAGATGTAAAGTAATATAATAGTAAAATGGTTAAAAAGGCAAATTTTATGTTACATATATTTTACCATACACACATATGCAAAGGGACAAAATTCTAAGACTCTTATGCCATATATGAAAAGATCATGAATTGCAATCCTCATATTCTGTAGATAATAATAAGGGGTTCAGAATAGTGAAATCATTTAAAGCAGAGCTGGAGCTACGACTCAAGTATCCTGACCACTAACCTTTTTCCTCTAATAGGTTATCAGTCTCCTTATGTGTGTACAAATCATCAAATATTACAGGAAAACTAGTGTCAACTCCAAAATAACCTACAGATTTAAAATTTGTTGAAAAACTGTTAAATCTTAACTCAACACTAAGGTAAACAAGTCATCTACCAAAACGAGCATCCCCTCTTATATGGAAAAATCTAAACTAGTTTGGAATAGGTGTAGACTGTGTAATTTGAAAATAATTTTCCAGTATTCACAGCACTTACAAGCAGCAGGATAATAGTCCTAAAACAAGCCTCTCCGATTTAGGCACACTCTGTAGGTATACTCTGCCTACCGACTGCTTATTTTGAAGCCTCTTAAAAATCTTTAGAAAAAGCGAAATAAGCCAATCCCACAAAACCAAAGGCCAAATATTTTCTCTAATATGTGGATGCTAATTCACAATAAGGCAGGGGGCACTAGGGAAAAATAGCATTAGATTAGGTAGAGGGAAGTGAAGGGAGGGGAGGGAAGGGATGTGGGGATGGGAAAGATAGTAGAATGAAACAGACATTACTACTTTATGCATATGTGTGACTACATGACTAATATGATTCTGCAACACACTTTGAAAAGTGAGAAATTATATCCCATCTATGTATGATATCATAGTGTATAAATGCATTCTACTGTCATGTATAACTAATTAAAACAAATTTACAAATTAATAAAAAGAAAAAATCTTTAGAAAAGTTGAAAGAACAATACATGAAACACCTGTACACTCACAATTCACCTACTAACTATCTGACAATTGTTAACATTTTACTACATCTGTTCTTTTGTATACTCTCTCCATACAGAGGCTTGTTCTTCTGAACTATTTGAAAACTCAGACATACTTTGGCCTTAAACACATCACTGACCCTACATTTTGTAGCCCTATGCTATCTGCCTCTTCTTCAAAAGAAGCAATCATTAACATAAGATGTCAACCTCTGGGATATGCTCCTCAAAAATCTGCAAGGGCTCCCTGCCTCCTAACAGTCTAATAAAACCTTAATACAAGTCTTAAGAACAAGACTGCAACTGCCTCTCTTCCTTTCTTCCATTCACTAGTGTTCCAATCACCAATCCATAAAACTATTTAGCAGTCTGCTCCTTTGCTCATGCTGTGCCTTCAGTCTGGGATGCTTTTTTCTGTTTGTCTTTTGTGTGTGTGTGTGTGTGCTATGGGGGGTTGCTGGAGAATGAACACAGGCCCTCACACATGCTGAGCTCACGCTGAACTACACTCTCAGCCTCTTTCTACTTTGGTTCTTTTTCTAATCCTAGAAGGCCCACCTCACAGGGAGACTTAAACTTCTTAGGCTATGCTTCCTCGACACATTACGTATAATGATTTAGCACTTAAGCAAACATGTCTCTCAAATTACAGCACACTGATAGGCAGGCATCAAGTCATCCTTGTCTCTTATAACCCAGAACTCAACACCTCACACTTGCATTCATGTTAACTGAAATAAACATTTATATTTCTTTACTTGAAACAACTTTTGTTTATTGAGGATTGAACCCAGGGCTTCCTGCATGCTATGCAAGCATTCTACAACTGAGCTATGTCCCCCTACCCTTTTATTTGATTTTGAGACAGGGTCTTGCCAGGTTTTCCAAGGTGACCTCAAACTTGTGATCCTCTTGCCTCTGTCTCCCAAATAACTGGAATTACAGCTATGTGAAACAGCTACATGCACTGAAACAACTAAGTTTCAAGTAAATACAATGAAGACAATAAAACTTGTTTTCCAGTTATCACAATTACCAATGTTCATTTATGTCTGTAATACAAAATAATCAATATAAAGCATTTATCAGTAGTGTAAGTATCATGACATACTATTTCTGATGTTAAGCCCAATCAAAGACAAAATAATAAAATATCCAAGAGGAAAATAATATAAAACAACCATCAAATAAATAGTTCCTATGCAGTAATTCACAGCTTTCAAGATTTCAATCACATCTCCTACTTGCCTCCTCAATTAACTTGATGAAGGACACAATATGAATTCCCATTCTCCAGTATAAGACAAATCAAGGTTTAGTCCTTGCTCAACTGGTAACACCAGATTCTCAAATCTCATCCTCCAAGTTTAGCTTTTTCTATAAAATAACACCCCCCACCCCCCAATTTGTTTCCTTGTTAAGAGGTTTTAGTTCAAACTATTAGTCTGTAGACAAGTACTCAACTCAGGATTTCTGAGTCTATTAATAATTTTAATAAGTGAAGATAACACACTGCTTAAAGCAGGTTTGGTAAAACAATCCAAGACTAAAACTACTTTTATGTTTCATACTATATACATGCTTGGTAACATTTTCTTTTTTCCCCCATTGGAAACAACATAAATATATCCCAGTATTACATTTTGGCTTAGAACTGTCATCCCAGACAAAAGTCAAACAAATCAAACAGACTCTTGCCTCCTCCATACCATTTTTTTCCTCTCTAATGGAAGTGCTCTTCTCCAGTTACATTCATGGCTTGCTGCCTCTTTTCTCAGTTTTCTCAAATGACACCTTACCAATTAGTTTCTTTTACACACAATAGAAAATAGCACCACAAAGCCAGGCCCGGTGGCTGCGCCTGTTATCCCAGCACCTGGGAGGCTGAGGCAGGAGGATCGTGAGTGCTGAGGCACTTAGCAACTCAGTGAGACCCTGTCTCTAATAAAATACAAAAAAGGGCTGGGGATGCGGCCCAGTGGTCGAATGCCCTTGAGTTCAATCCCCGGTACCAAAAAAAAAAAAAAAAAGAAAGAAAGAAAGAAAAGAAAAGAAAATAGCACCACTGCCATCTCTATGTTTGGGTCTATCTGCTTTGTACTCTCATCCCCCTTTTTGGGTCCATAGCCCTGTCTTTCAGGTGGGGGGGGGGAGGGGGTAGCTCAGGGGGTTGCCCAGCATCCACTAGGCTCAGGGTTAAATCCCCAGCACCATTAAATAAATAATTGTCTTTCCCATGAGGGCAGTGATTTGCTCTATTTTGTTTGAAACTGTATCCTGAGTGCCCTGTTGTGTGGCATCTAATAAGTGCTTCTTAAATATTTGTTGATGGATAATAGTTTAACAGCTATTCAGGAAGAAAAAAGAAGTTATTTTCCCCATTCTCACCTAACTCACCAACCCTGACCCTTCCACCTCCACATACCAAAACCAAACTTTAATCAAGTTTGGTTTTATCAAGTTTGGCCAACATCTGCTTGGGGTTTATGCTCACTAAACATGTGGTGTCTATTCTCAAAATCTACCTCTAGTAAATACCATCTGGAGATCCCTAAAGCCCTGAATATGTTCATTTCTAGATCCTCCCCTAGGAGGCAGCACACTGAAGTTCTGTACAATGATTTTCAACTACAAAGCTATTAAAATGCAGATTCTTAGGCCTCCCCCTACAAATCCAAGGATGAAATCTAAGTCTCTGCACCTTGGATAATAATGAGCTTTAGGGCCACATATGAGGAATCACTATTGTATTCTAGAAGTCAGACAGACTCAATCTCTATTTAGATCCCAGCTACACTATTCAAAGTTATTCAGAGCTGGGTGAAAACTTTACTCAGCATCAATTTCTGACCCATAAAATGGAGATAACATTACCTAACTTGCAGGGTTAGGTAACACAAGTACCTAGTATATAACAATTACTCAATAAACAATAGCTATAAGTCTCTCACAATCCGTGAGATTCCTTCAGAAAAAAAAAAAAAAGTACTCATTTCTTTCCAACAGCTCTAATCCTCCATTTCCTATTGATCCAACTTTCAAAACCAAGAATTTCTACTTAACCCAATCCTATAAATCACATTAGCTCTAGGTTTCACATAAAGCCATGGTATGAGGCTAGGGGTGGGTGTAGAGCAGTTGCAAGAGGCCCTGGGTGCAATCCCAGCCACCACGCCCCCCTCCCACCCCGCAAAAAAAGCGGGGGGACTATAGGGGCAAAGAAGGAAAAAAAAAAAAAAAAACATATATATTAAAAATAGGTACCAGAAAGGAGTTCAAGTTTTGGATGCTTCTAACTCACAGTTGGTCCACAATCTGTGCAAGGAAAAGGGCCCAGCCAGATATTTACGAGGTGAGTACCAGCCCTAGCTCTGCAAATATAGTTACAGACCTGGACCGTATGTCTTCTCATGTCCTCACCTAACCACTGAAAGAATTCCAACTTCATTGTATGAGTATTAAAGAAGTACAAATCTATACCCTTCTATGACTCAGAAGCAAAAATAAATAAATCTACTGCTTTGGAAAAAAAGAAAAGTACAAGTCCTGACTTTGTACCTAACCAGGTGTCTGATTTTAACACCCAAGATAACCAAGTGTTCTGTTCTCTTCAGGCCGTTTACCCATCTGCCCATTTCCCCATCTGCCCAAGGTGTGGCGGCTCCTACCACCTTGGTCCAGCTCCCCAGATCTCAGGGTTCCAAACGCCTCAGCAAGGACTCGGTGGGAACAGCAGCTCTGTATCTGCAAGGTGCGAGGGATGTGGGATGAAGCGTGGGCAGTCACGGGCCGGAGGAGCCAGCCGCCTCACGGGGTTCTCTGCGCCGGCCACCGCCGACTTGGGGAATAACTCGACGCACGCCCACTTCTCCCGGTCCCGCCACCACGCTCGCGGAGAAGGTTGGTCGTGGTTTCCTCCCACCACCCCTGGGAACAAGGCTAGTATGAACCTAAAAAGGGCCCGCAGATCGCGTAGCTGCTGTCCCGACCCCTCCCCTCTGCTCACCTCTGGGGTTCGGAGGGCCGCACGCGACGAGGCCCTGCGGCGCGTCCTCCGCTGTGGCCGGGCTGAGCGGACACCTCGGCGTCGGCAGAGGCTGTCCGGCCCCGCGCTGGCCTCCCTTTAAATGGCCCGTCCCCTTCCCCGCCCATTGCCCGGCCCCGGGGGTTGGCAGAGGACCAGTCAAGCCGGACCGTGGGAGCGCAGCAAAGACGCACCAGCCTAAAGGTTGAGCGGAAGGTACTAGGGTGGCAGAAGCCCGGGACTAAGGTGGTCACGTGGCTCTGAGGCGAGCGAAGCTGCTGTCAGCCAACGACTGGGCCCGGACCAGCGAGGGTTCCGCCCCCTCCCTGTTTTCCTCGTCGTGATTGGCTGTCCTAGCAGAAGGGGCCACGCGGCCGGAATCCTTGGGCGGTTCCTCCGGCCCTGAGAGGGTGATTCATCTGCCAAGTGGTCAACCTACCGGTTCTCAGCCGTGGCCTGTAGAGTGTAGGGAAGATGAAGCATCAGGATCGATTAGCGGAAGCGCTCTGCCCGGAGCTTTAGAGAGCTCTGAGTTTGTGAGCTGCCTTGTCTTCATCCAAGACTTCTTAGGGCTCCTTTTGCTACACCTGCAAAGGGGAGATTGAAGCTCTGAATGGGAAAAGGCGGCTAGAAAGTTAAGGCACTTGCCCCAGTTGAACTTGTTCTCCACCAAAGATCCCAGTAACTAGAAGTCTCTTTTTAAAAACGTAAGCAAAAAGTGTAAAAATACGAAATGTAATTCCAGCCCTTGTTTAAAACCTTCTGTGGCTTTCCATGGCCTTTATAGAGCACTTCCCTCATTGCTCTCCATTGGCCGTCTTTGCCTGCTAAGCTTTTTCTCTTTTGGGACCTGAACACTGGTTGCTGTCGCCTGTTGTCTCACATCTCACTCTAAATTCCTGCCCTCTCCTCAGGGAGGACATCCCTGACAATTTATGTAAAGGAGCCAGCTCTTCCCACCCTATCATGCCCTCTTGAATTAATCGTCAGTCTGGACAATATGGAGTATGCATTCATTAGTTCATTCTTCACCTTGTTTGTAGCTTCCATGGGTCCACTAGATGGAGAGGAAGAGGCCCTGTGAAAAACGTATGGTTAACTTCTTTACCACGAACCTCTTCACAGTCATTTAAGAAATTTTCTTTCTTATCTACAGATGATTGAGCCCCAAGATTTGTTGCCCACCAGATTAATAGTTTCCAAAATCACAAACTACATTGGTGATTGTATTAAGGTTCTCTAGAGGAACAGAATCAACAGGAAGCATAATTATAAAAAGATGACTTACTAGGTTGTCTTACGCACCAGAAGCTGGATACTCCACAAAGGCTGCTGCAGGCTGGAGAGCTGGGAGAATCAGTAGCTGCATAGTCTCAAGAAGCTGAAGCCCCAGAACAAGAGGGATCAATGGTGCTACCCTAGTCTGAGACCTAAGCTTTCTGGAGAATCACTGTCAGAGTCTTCTTTGGAAGAATGAAGAAGGGAGAATCCGATATCCAATGGCAGCAGCTATCAAGAACCGTTCAAGAAGAATTGAGCTAGAATCTGCTGCTGCTTCTTTGTTCTTCCAATTTTTATTCCATACAAACCATCATCCTATTGGTTGGTGCTGCCCATACTTGGGGAGAGTCTCCATTTCAGTTGGCTATCCCACAAGCCAATCATTCCTAGGCACACCCCCTTTGACACACCCATAATCCTACTAATGCTGTGGCAACTCTTACTCCAATCAAGTCGACAATTCAAGTTAACCGATACAATAATCAACAATCAATACCTGGGTTCTGATCCTGTTGCTGCCCCTTTTGACTGGGGATAGATAGTCTCAATGGGCATCAGTGTTCTCACCTTTCAAAGGGCAGTTAATGGGTTAGCACCCAGAGTTTTTGAGAGGATCAAATAAGACAACAGATGTAAAGTACTCTGCAAATCCCTATAGGTTGCCCAACCAGCAGAACATCCACAATTGCCCATTTCTGGATGTTTAGCATGTGCCTCATAGAGCTCTTCACATTCATTATTTTAGTTAATTCTCACAACAGCTTTTTAGAGGAGACCCTCTGCCATGAGTCTCCTTTTATGTGAGAGGAAATGAGACTAGAGATGTTGGGTGAGTTGCTGAAATGCTTATGGTTAATAAGTGACAGATGCTTTTAACCCAGTCACATCTGACTGCAAAGCACATTTTCTTAATCACTACATCCACTGTACTATTCAATTGTTAAGAATCTATCCACAACCTTACACATAATAGACACCAATAAAGGCTGGTCTAATAATGACTTATCATTTTCTTCCTTTTATTCCACATATATTATTCTGCATCACAGATGAAGAAATTGAAACTTAGGATATTGTTACGATCATACAGCTGGCAGGTAGTGAATATCGAGGGGGATTTCTAACTGAGAGCTGTCAGATGTTCAAATCTTAAGAATATACAGCTCTGCCTCCATGCTGGGGAAGGTACTACAGAAGCTTTAGTTCAGTCACTGGGGCCTCTCTCAGTTCAACATCCCCAGCTGCTGTTTAATAACATGCCCCCTTCAACATCCTCCAGGGCCCCATGAAGGTGGACTTTGGTGTGCCATGCCTATATTACCTTCACTGATGCCCCAGTGGCTCTACAGAAGTTGAAGGGAGAAAAAGACAACCAACTCCCCGTGATGGAGAGCTGGCTAATTATCTGCTTTTCCTTGATAACAGCAGGTCACCAGCCTAGCCAGCCAGTACCTAGATCTTTTCACTCCTCCTACCTAAGCCTGTGCATTTTCCCTCCTGTTGGTCTCAGGGTCTATAGGGGTGGCCAGCAACCCAAGGGCCACATATTATAGCCGTTACTCTGTTCCAAACAGCTTCACCAAAGAATAACTAATGATGTATTAACTGGGGGAATTATAGGTCAATCAGGAAGTTATTTCAGGTTAGGGACCACATTAGGATCCACCATCTCAACACTTCCTGACCACCCATTTTTCCCAGGTGGGATAGGTCACCAGACCTTGGGATGACTCCCACTATTCAATGGGCCATTCCCTGTTTTGCTCTTTAGGATTTATTGTTATAAGAGCCCTAATTGAGGAGATAGCTAAGATGGCGGCTAGCTGAGAGCCATTAAGGTGTTCTGAATCTTTTTATGCCCGTGAACACTGCATGACGCACCTGTAAGCTTGAGCTTTTAGCATGTGTCCTTGTTAAGGCAAAAAGTATTTAACAGGGTAGGAGTTAGTTAGTTGGTGGTTGGAGTTGGAGTTGGAGTTGGAGAGGTTGTTGGAGCCGGAGAGAGAAGAATAAAAGAACTTTTTCATTTCCCTCCTGCCTCCGAATTTTCTCCTGCGGCGTCGTTGCTGCAAGCGGCAGCCACAGGCAGCAACATATTGTCACTGCTGTAAATGTTGCACTGTTTTTTTAAAAAAATTCCTTATCTTAAAAATAGTTGACAAAAAAGTCAAGTAAATAAATTCAAAATGTCAAGAGGCTGGGAATGTAGCTAAATAGTAGAACACATGCTTAGCGTGTACAAGGCCCTGAGTCCGATGCCTAGCACAAAAGAAAAATAAGTCAAAGAATTCACAGTGAAAAGAAAAATCTCCCTCAGACCCTCTCCATTCTTATCCAAGGGTACCTTTCTCCAGTGTCAGCCCTATTTCCTATGTTGCCTTCCACATTTATTCCATGCCATCAGTTCTCAATTATGGCTGCACATTAGACTCTCTTGGGGGAATCCTAAAAGATACCAGTGGTTGGGTTCCATCTCCAGATATTATGACAGGTATAGTATAGAGTGCATTAATATTTTTTTAAAAAAAACCTCTCCAGGAGTACACCTGGGATCAGCAAACCAATGTTCTATGCATATACAAGGCTACATGTGTATTTTTAAAATAAAAGTGGCATAGCGTATACACTAATCTGTACCTTAAAAATAATATTGTGCCTTTAAGATTGTTACATATCAGGGTACAAAAAGCTGCCTTTTGACTATATTGCTTAGCAAATCACTCCACAACTTAAAGGATTAAAACAATTTTTTTTTTTTTTTACAGTTTCTGAGGGTCAGGAATTTGGTAGCATCTGCCTGGTTGCTTCTAGCAGATTAACTCTAGAGAGTGGCTAGAACTATGGTAGAATTGGGGTGGAAAAGGGGCTCGGCTGTTTCCCTTTATGGAATCTCAGGGTCACTCCTGTGTCTCTCTATGGGCCAGTGTCAGCTTCCTCACACCACAGCAATTTCAGGGCAGTCCATGCTGATGTCGCAGCAGTCTTCAAGAACCAGTGTTTCTGCAAGCAAGGAGATCACTGTACAGCTTTTTATGACCTAACCTCAAAAGTCATACAACATCATTTCTATTGCAGTATGTTGGTTTTATGTGATAAGTCTTTCCAATTTCAAGGGGAAGGAAATATATATCAAATCTCAATAGAAGAAGTGCCCAAATCACATTGTATAGGATAGAAAATATTGTTGTGGCCATCTTTGACCATAGCAACTCCCATTACATCCCATTGTTTGGGTGTGTTAAATAAAAATCATAGGAGGCCACTAAGATCCTGCAGACTGAAAATCAAAATGGAGTCACACATGCTGAAGTTCCATATCATGAAATTAAAAATAAGTTCTTATCTGACCTTAAAAAAAAAAAAAAAAAAAAACCAGGAGAATGAAACAACCAAATTTCCCAAACAGTCTAGTTGGCATGACAATGAAGTTCCCTCTGTTTTAACCCACATAGTCTTCACTATTTTAATACTTGCAAAAACTAACCTAAAGTAATCTGATGTTAACCAGTGAGCAAGATCCTATCTCAAAACAAAAAGAAATATTAAGAGGACTTGGAATGTAGCTCAGTGGCAGAGTATGCTTAGGTTCAATCCCAGTACTACAAAAGTAACTTTAAATGACTAATCTACTTTGTAGAGAAAGCTACTGTCTTGATGTACGCCAGGACAGTTGCTTTTCGGGATTCTGGTCATACAAACAAATTAAATAAACTGAACAAGCTAATGCTGATGATGTCACTGTTTCTGCAGCCTAACATGTAAAACCCCTCTCTCAGTGGCACAGAACCTGAGGGCACTGTGGGAAGGATACATGTCACGTATCCAGCCTGCACCACTGGACAGAACACCATGAAGGAAACAAGGTCTGTGTGGTGAAGCACTTTGAGGAAAGAAGATGCTACCTTTTCAGCCTGTCACACCTAACTCTAATTGGAGCAGTCATTGATCTCGTGTAAGCTTTCCCTAATAAATCATGTCTGGCATGCTGTCTCTGGGCACCTTTTTGGGCCTTTCAGCAACCTACTCCATTACCCTGGCACAGCTGAGGTGTGGACATTACTCCATCAAAACATTCATTCTATTTTATGGAGTGATTAAGATCATTAAATTATTGTATAGTTTTGTCTTTTGATCGTATGTTGTCACTTATTTAGGCATTGATGGAATTTCATGTTGCTTAGATTCTTTCATTCCATAGTTGTTAACTATTATATTTTTCTGAGGTGCTGGGGATCACACCCAGGGCCTCACACCCATTGGCAAGTGCTCTACCACTGAGCCACATCGCCAGCCCTGTTCTTTTAATATCACAAATAGTGCTTTGCATTTACAGGTATTCTTATGCTCCATCTCCCACAATTTTCAGTAGGGCTTGGTTCTTCATGATGACTTCTCTCTGCTGTGTGGCAGGGCAGAAAGCAACCATTCTCACTATTGGTCTTGAAGGGAAATTAGGCCAAGTTGTTCCAGAATGGGAGACAATGAAAGGCCAAATAGCTAGGGAGAAAAGGAAACTGAATTTTTCATGATCCTTGGGTGAAAAGGCCCTTCTCCCTCTCCTGCAAGGGTGGCTATTGGGAGTCTGGGAGTAGGGAGCCCTAGCCACAGCAAGAACCTCTGATCCCCAACTGACAGCAGAACTGCTCCTGGCATTTCAGGGGCCACATGGGCTTGGATGAGGGGCATATTTGTGGTAGCAAAGTGGAATGAAGGCCAGAGAGCTTTTATGGAGCTGGACTAGGTTAGATCAGCAGGCCTTCACATGACCTGGGTGGACCATCAGTCATAATAATCATTGGGATCGCATGTCCTGCCAGCACCGTGGGGTCGGGTATTGGAGCATATAAAATTTGACTTGGACAAAGCAAAGAAATGTGACTCTTAGATCCAGGAGGAAGGGAACACAGATTACTTCTGTTATAAATATTTAGGTACAGAAAATGATCTGTTATTTGATGTTTCATGGAAACAGCTAACCCTAGGACCCAGATCTCTTCTTTCAGAAACATGGGTTAAGAGCTGTGGGAGATGGTCACTCAAAATGAAAGAGAATCTTTGCACTAACATACTGACCTACTCAGGATTTCTTTAGATACACTCAAATTTTTGGATGGCCAGGATAATGTCTTAAAGAATTATTAATGACCTTGTTCTATCTTACTGGTCAAGTCTTTGATTGAGAAGAAAATAAACAAGTTTGCAAAGATTAACTACCAAATATTTATTTTAAAAAAAGAAGAAAAATAGAAACAGTCTAAAGTATAGTTGTAAATATGTTGAATAAATTATGGCACAGACACCCAGTGAAAGATTGTGAGGCCATTAAAAATTAATTGGTAAGCTTGAAGTGGTGGCACACACCTGTAATCCCACCGGCTCAGGAGGCTGAGGCAGGAGGATTGTGAGTTCAAAGCCAGCCTCAGCAACTTAGCAAGGCCCTAAGCAACTCAGTGAGACCCTGTCTCTAAATAAAATACAAAAAAGGGCTGGGGAGGTGGTTCAGTGATTAAGCACCCCTGGATTCATTTTCCAGTACCGAAGGAAGAAAAGAAATCAATTGGTAAACTGGACGTGGTGTCACACACCTGTAATCCCAGCAATTTAGGAGGCAAGGCAGGAAAATCAAAACTTCCAGGCCAGCCTCAGCAACTTAGTGAGACCCTGTCTCAAAATAAAAAAATTAAAAGGGATGAGGATGTAGCTCAGTGGTAAATGCCCCTGGGTTCAATCCCCAATTTAAAAAAAATGGCAAAAGGAACATTTAATGGCAGAAAAATATATTTATGTATTGTTAAACAAAAGATGTGCAGCACAACCACAGTTTTGTTTAAAAAGTATGTGATTGGAAAAGAAGGCTATATATAAAGATGTTTCCTGGGTTGTAACTATTACATTCTTTTTGTTTGCCTGTAATTTCTCAATTTTCTACAACACAAAGATGTATTAGTTTATAAAGAGATAATTAAATTTAATTGTAAATATAATTAAAGTTTTGAGTTTAAAAAAGAATAAGGAAATAGATACAGCTGTATTACTTTTGTTTTTTACCAAGTATTACTGCCTCACATTAAGTTTACATTAGCATTATTAACTTGCTACATTTATTGATAACAAGCTGTCAACATGGTTCAGTACATAATCCTCACAACAGTTCTATAAATAAGTATCATTGTTCCCTCACCTGCAAATGAAGATAATGAGACCAGGCACTAGTAATTCTCCCCAAATCAAAGTTTGAAAATTATAGGAAAAGAATTCAAACTCAGCTGTCTCTGGTTCCAAGGCCTAAGTGTCCCCTTCTGCACTTTGTCTTTCTGCTACTGTTGTCAAAACACATGTATTTAAAACCTGATTATACCTGACTTTTCAGGATCACCTTACTATGGTTTGGATATGGTTTGAATGTGTCCCCTGAAAGTTCATGTGCTGGAAGCTTGGTCCCCAATGTGGTGGGGTTGAGATAATGGAACTTTTAAAAGATAGACCTAGCCTTTTCTTAATTTTAATACTGAATTCCTCATTTTAACTTAAGTGATCGTTCTAATCCAAAAGTTGTGTTCTTTGGGAGTACCATGCATGGGTAACTGATGTTAAAATAGTTTGGAAAAAAAAAAAAAGAATCAGCTTAAGTCTTGTAATCATTTCAAGTGCATTATCCATCCTTCGAAATAAGTTTATGAGATTTAAAACAATTATTTTTCATTAAGTTCTTTTGTTATGCATGTAAATTTTCTTTTTCGTATGATTAAAGAAAGGTTATGATAAAATGATTAGTTCATTTACATTCACTTGTAGCAATTATATGAGAATTTGAATTTCCACGTTTGGATTTGTTCATTCCTGTGAATGATTTTCTTTTTTACTGAAACTCTTAAAGATAAAAGAGAACCATTGGGTTTCCTTAAAAATTATTCATTCATTTTTTTAAATACATTTTTATTTTTAGTTGACATAATAATTGTACATTTTTATGAAGTACAGTATGATGTTTTAGTACAGGTATACAAGGTGTAATGATTGGGTCAGGGTAATTGGCATATCTATCACCTCAGATGTTTATAATTTTTGCAAATTCCTCCTTTCTTTTATCTTTTTTTTTTTTTTTTTTCATTCTCTCTGGTGGAGAGGAAGCAATGTTCCCCCTTTATCTTCAGTGTGTTCTTAAATAGATCACCTCTTGCGTCCTCCTAGTACATCCTCCATAATTCATCCCTTCCTGAATCTTCAATTTCTCCCTTTCCATTCCTTCTATCAATAAGACACAGGGATATGGTTAGTAATTAAGACAGCAAATGCGGAAGCCAGATTGTCTCAGTTTAATTCTGTACTTTGGCGCACTATTTTACTTCTATCTGCTAACTTCTCTGTGAATGGGGATAATGTTTGTATCCTCTTCATAGGCTATTGCAAGGATTAAGTGAACCATAACATTTTTTAAAAAGTGCTTAAAAGAATGGCTAGAACATGGTGCACAATCTTTTCTTTTTTTGTAGATGAAAATAATACCTTTTTTTTTATTCAAAGTTGTTGAATTTGTAATAGTCATATGCATTACAATTCATAATACACATATAGAGCCTCTTTTTACATTAAACTGTTTGTATACAAAGTATAATCGTACTATTCAAGTCTTCAATCATGCATTTAGGATAAAGATATCCATTTATTATACCACCTTTTTTTCCCCCCTCCATCGCCCCCTTCCTCCTTCCATTCCCCTCCCTCCCCTTTGACCAGTCTAGTGTTCCTCTAATCCTCCTATGTACCCCAACACCCAACATCACTGTGAATCTGCCCCCTTATATCAGCAAAAACATTTGGTATTTGGATTTTTGAGATTGGCTAACTTCACTTAGCATTATATTCTCCAACTTCATCCATTTACCTGCAAATGCCATTATTTTATTTTATTGCTGAGTAAAATTCCATTGTGTGTATATACCACATTTTCTTTTTTTTTAATATTTATTTATTTACTTTAGTTGTACACAATGCAATGCATTTATGTTTACGTGGTGCTGAGGATCGAACCCGGGCTGCGCACGTGCAAGGCGAGCGCTCTGCCGCTGAGCCACAACCCCAGCCCTATACCACATTTTCTTAATCCACTCATCTACTGAGGGACATCTAGGTTGATTCCACAACCTAGCTATTGTGAATTGTGCTGCTATAAACATTGAGATGGCTGTGTCACTGTAATATGATGTTTTTAAGTCCTTTGGGAATATACCCAGGAGTGGGATGGCTGGGTCATAGGGTGGTTCCATTCCCAGCTTTCCAAGAAATCTCCATACATCCTTCCATAACGGTTGCACCATTTTGCAGTCCCACCAGCAATGTATGAGTGTGCCTTTTCCCCCACATCCTCTCCAACATTTATTGTTGTTTGTGTTCTTGATAGCTGCCATTCTGACTGGAGTGAAATGAAAACTTAGGGTAGTTTTGATTTGCATCTTTCTAATTGCCAGTGATGTTGAGCATTTTTTCATGTATTTGTTGATTAATTGTGTATCTTCTTTTGAGAAGTGTCTTTTCAGTTCCTTAGCCCATTTATTGATTGGGTTATTTGTTTCTTTGGTGTTAAGTTTTTTGAGTTCTTTATATATTCTAGAAATTAGTGCTCTGTCTGATGTGTATGTATTAAATATTTGTTCCCAGTTGGCTCTCTATTCACCTCACTGATTGTTTCTTTGGCTGAGAAGAAGCTTTTTAGTTTGAATCTATCCCATTCATTAATTCTTGATACTAATTCTTGTGCTACAGGATTCTTATTAAGGAACTTGGGGCCTAATCTGACATGTTGGAAATTGGAGCTTACATTTTCTTCTATTAGGCATATTGTGTCTGGTATAATTCCTAGGTCCTTGATCCACTTTGAATTGAATTTTGTGCATGGTGAGAGATACAGGTTTAATTTCATTTTGTTGCACATGGATTTCCAGTTTTCTCAGCACCATTTGTTGAAGAGGCTATGCTTTCTCCACTGTACATTTTTTGTTCCTTTGTCTAATATAAGATAGCTGAAATTATATGTATTAGTCTCTGTGTCCTCAATTCTGTACCATTGGTCTACCAGTCTGTTTTGGTGCCAATACCATGCTGTTTTTGTTACTATTGCTCTATAGCATAATTTAAAGTCTGGTATGGTGATACCACCTGCTTTACTTTTCTTGATCAGGATTGCTTTAGCTATTCTGCGTCTCTTATTTTTCCAGATGAATTTCATGACTGCTTTTTCTATTTCTGTGAAGAATGGCATTGGGATTTTTATTGGAATTGCATTAAATCTGTATAATGCTTTTGGTAGTATGGACATTTTGACAATATTAATTCTGCCTATCCAAGAACAAGGTAGGTCTTTCGATCTTCTGAGGTCTTCTATGAGGTCTTCTATAATTTCTTTCTTTAGTGTTCTATAGTTTTCTTTATAGAGGTCTTTCACCTCTTTCGTTAAGTTGATTCCCAGGTATTTTTTTTTTATGCTATTGTAAATGGGGTAGTTTTCATCATTTCCCTTTCAGAGGATTTGTCACTGATGTACAAAAATGCCTTTGACTTATGGGTATTGATTTTGTATCCTGCTACTTTGCTGAATTCATTTACTAGTTGTAAAAGTTTTCTGGTAGAGTTTTTTGGGTCTTCTAGGTATATTATCATGTCATCAGCAAATAGTGCTAATTTGAGCTCTTTTTTTTCCTATCTGGATCCCTTTAATTTCTTTCATCTGTCTAATTGCTCTGGCCAGAGTTTCCAGTACTATGTTAAATAGCAGTGGTAAAAGGGGGCATCCCTGTCTTGTTCCAGTTTTTAGAGGGAATGCTTTCAATTTTTCTCCATTTAAGATAATGTTAGCTTGGGGCTTTGCATAAGTAGCTTTTATGATGTTGAGATATGTTCCTGTTATTCCTAGTTTTTCTAGTGTTTTGAACATAAAGGGGTGTTGTATTTTGTCAAATGCTTTTTCTGTGTCTATTGAGATGATAATACGATTTTTATCTTTAAGTCTATTGATGTGATGTATTATGCTTATTGATTTCCGTATGTTGAACCAACCTTGCATCCCTGGGTTAAACCCCACTTAATCGTGATGCACTATCTTTTCGATATGTTTTTGTATTCAATTTGCCAGGATTTTGTTGAGAATTTTTGCATCTATGTTCATTAAAGATATTGGCCTGAAGTTTTCCTTTTTGGCTGCGTCTTTGCCTAGCTTTGGAATTAATGTAATATTGGCCTCATCGAAAGAGTCTGGGAGAGCTCCCTCTTTTTCTAGTTCTTGAAATAAGTTAAAGAGCATTGGTATTAGCGTTTCTTTGAAGGTTTTGTAGAACTCAGCTGTAGAGCCATTAGGTCCTGGGCTTTTTCTAGCTGGTAGTTTTTTGATGGCGTCTTCTCTTTCCTCGCTTGAAATTGATCTATTTAAATTGTGTATATCCTCCAGTTCCAGTCTGGGCAATTCATACGACTCTAGAAATCTGTCAATGTCTTCAATATTTTCTATTTTATTAGAGTACAAGTTTTCAAAGTAATTTCTAATTATCCTCTGTATATCTGAGGTGTTTGTTGTGATATTTCCTTTTTAATCATTGTTGTTAGTAATTTGAGTTTTTTTCTCTCCTTCTTTTCATTAGCATCATTAAGGGTCTGTCAATTTTATTTATTTTTTCAAAGAACAAACTTTTAGTTTTGTCAATTCTTGGAATTGTTTCTTTAGTTTCAATTTCATTAATTTCAGCTCAATTTCATTAATTTCAACTCTGTCTTCTACTGCTCTTAGTATTGGTCTGTTATTCTTTTTCTAGTGCTTTGAGGTGTGATGTTAAGTCATTTATATGTTGGGTTTTTTTTCCTTTTAAGGAATGAACTCAGTGCAATGAATTTTCCTCTTAATACTGCCTTCATAGTGTCCCATAGATTTCTATACGATGTATCTGTGTTCTCATTTATCTCTAAGAATTGTTTAATATCCTCCTTGATGTCTTCTTCAACCCCTTGTTCATTCAGTAGCATGTTGTTTAGCTTCCAGTTGTTGGAGTAGTTTTTTTTATTTCTTGTTTTATCATTGATTTCCAATTTCATCCCATTATGGTCTGATAGAATGCAGGGTAGTATCTCTACTATTTTATATTTGCTGAGAGTTGCTTTGTGGCATAATATATGGTCTATTTTGGAGAAGGAGCCATGTGCTGCTGAGAAGAAAGTGTATTTGCTTACTGAGGGATGAAATATTCTATATATGTCCGTTAGGTCTAAGTTATTGTTTTAATGAGGCCTAAAGTTTCTTTATTTAGCTTTTGTTTGGATGATCTATCCAGTGGTGAGAGAGATGTGTTGAAGTCCCTAGGATAACTGTGTTGTGATCTATTTTACTCTTGAACTTGAGAAATGTTTGTTTGATGAATGTAGGTGCTCCACTATTTGGGGCATATAGATTTATAATTGTTATATCTTATTGATGAATGGTTCCCTTAAGTAGTAAGAAATATCCATCTTTGTCTCTTTTGATTAGCTTTGGCTTGAAGTCTATCTTATTTGATATGAGAATGGAAACCCATACTTGCTTCCACAGCCCATATGAGTGATAAGATTTTTCCCAGACTTTCACCTTCAATCGCTTGACGTCTTTTTCTATGAGGTGTGTTTCAGGAGAAGCAAATTGTTGGGTTGTTTCTTTTAATCCAGTCTGACAATCTGTGTCTTTTGAATGGTGAGTTTAGGCCATTAACATTCAAGGTTATTATTGAGATGTGATTCGTATTCCCATCCATTTTTATTTGTTTATGGTAATTATCTTGATTTGGTTTCTCCTCTGTTGGTAATTCCTTTAGTTTAATATCTCCCTTTGTTGATATTCATTGTTATTTTTCTTTTCTTCTTCATGGAATATTTTGCCCAGGATGTTCAGCAGTGCTGGCTTTCGAGTTGTGAACTCTTTTAACTTTTGTTTGTTGTGGAAGATTTTTATTTCATCTTTGAATCTAAAGCTTAATTTTGCTGGGTATAAGATTCTAGGTTGACATCCCTTTTCTTTCAGAGCTTGAAATATGCTATTCCAGGATCTTCTAGCTTTTAAGGTCTGGATTGAAAAAGCTGAACATAGTCTAATTGGTTTCCCCTATATGTAATCTGCTTCCTTTCTCCTGTGGCTTTTAATAGTCTCTCCTTGTTCAGTATTTTAGGCATTTTCATTATAATGTGTCTTGGTGTGGATCTGTTGTGGTTTTGTACATTTGGTGTTCGGTAAGCCTCTTGAACTTGGTTTTCCCATTCATTCCTCAAGTTTGGAAAATTTTCTGCTATTATTTCATAGAATAAATTACTCATTCCTTTGGCTTGGAACTCTTCACCTTCCTCTACCCCAATCACTCTTAAATTTGGTCTTTTTATGTTGTACCATATTTCTTGAATGTTCTGTTCTTGATTTTTTACCATTTTTGCTATGTTTTCTAGAATTTTTCCAGATTGTATATTTTGTCTTCATTATCTGAGGTCCTTTCTTCCAGGTGGTATAATCTATTGGTGATGTTTTCAATAGAGAATTTAATTTGGTTTGTTGCTTCTTTCATTTCCAGAATTTCTGTTTGGTTTCTCTTTAGAACCTCTATCTCTCTATTGAAGTAGTCTTTTGCTTCTTGTATTTGTTTATGAAGTTCTTTGTCAAAGTGATCTTTTACTGCCTGTATTTGCTCTCTCACCTCCTTCTTGAATTCATCCTTGAGCTCCATAAACATTTGGATTATGTATTTCCTGAATTCCTGTTCTGTCATTAGATCTACTGTGCTTGCCAAGGAATCTACTAAGGAGGTATGTTGATTTGTTTGGGACATTTTCTTCCCTTGTTTTTTCATTTTGCTTATGTGTCTTTTCTTTTAGCACTGTGGAACTTTGACTTTTTTGCTTTTACCTTAAGGCCTAATGATGCTCCTGTTGTACAATGCTATCAGCTCCCCTTATATATACTTTACACCTTAAAACCAGACATTTTATATTCAGTTAATCACAATTTGGTCACAGTGTACAGAGTTAGAGAATTTAGATATTGTCTCCAGTATACTCTGAATGATTGTAATGGGGTTTATAATTTCAGATATTGGGTACAAAGGTGATATGCTTAGGAGGAAGGAAGGAAAGATATTGCTCTCCCCCCCCAACTTAGGAAGTGTAAAAATAGAAATCTATGGAAGTAGTTTAATAGCAGAACAGAGAGGAAAGGAATTGGAGTGAACAATTTAGTGTGAAGACCAATGTATATTTAAGCCAAGCTTATGCAAACGTTGAGAGAAATTAGAAAATGTTCGGGTAGTAAGAATTAGTGAAAGAGAGAAGACAGGGTGAGTCAACAAAGAAAAAAAAAGAGAGAGAGAGAGAGAGGAGACTATATAAAACACCCCTTTGATGTACTATTCAGTTGCCCCAGATCTAAAATTCCTAATTCTTGTATACAACTTGTTTTCGTCTCTGTTGAGAATGTAGGGGCAGGGTGTAGATAAGAAAGATGAGGGAAGAAGAAAAGAGGGGAAAAAAAGAGATGTAAGCTGCCTGGTACCGAAAACCGGGAGGAAAACTCTCGGAGGCAGAGTTAAGCTTTTACTACTTTTACTTCTACTTTCTTAGAGAGAGCTTAGAGAGGGAAAGAAAGATTTTTAGAGAGAAAGATTAAAGCGAGCTTTTCTTAGCTTAGAGAAAGATTAGAGCTTCTTTCTTCTCTCTTCTTTCTTCCTTCTTCTTTCTTCTGTCTTCTGTCTTCCTCAGGAGTCTTCGGCCTAACTCTGACCAGTCATTACTTCTTCTATCTAGTTTCTCTTCTGTCTTCTATCTGGTTTCTCTTCTGTAACCGCTCTGCCTACGTTCTGGCCGCTCTGATTCTTCTGACCGACCGAGTGACTGCCCGACTGACCGAATGAATTCGTTCTCCTAACTCGGACCGCTTTCACCCGGTTATATACCTTCAGCTTTGCGGGTGCCTACAGGTGCATCACATATGGCTTCCAGCTAGCTACAACAGCCCTTCCTAATTAGGGCTCCTTCAAAGAGAAAGAAGAAAAACAAAACAAAACAAAAGAAAAAACAAAGTCGAACCCACAAGTCTCAATTAGGCAGCCTTTTCTCTTCCTCTCTCAGCTTGTTAAATTAGCTGTCCGGCAGATCGGCCCTGGCTGGTGTGGAGAATTTGTTGGTGAAGTCAAGTCTGCGTACCTGGTTAGCGAGGAGTGATGCTGGGGATGGGGCTTTGTGTGGCTGGCCCTGAAAATCGATCCATCCAGATGGCATCTACTCTCCGTGCCCTTCCTCAGTTGAAGGGTCACAGGGGGTCGTCACGCTGGACTTGGATACGCATTCCTCCGCTGGCTGTTGACGGTCCTCCCAGTCACGGGTTCCTCCTTGCTTGTTCGCCGGTCTCTGTGACACTTTCTCTCCAGCTTCACTGCTGAGGGTAGTGTCCAGCCAAGTGTGGATTTGAACTGGTGTTGTCGCCCCTCCTGCGGTCTCCTGTGGTCTCCCAGCTATGATTATGCTGTTTTCACTGCTGAGGGTCGTGGCGTGCCGAGTGTGGGTTTGATCGGGTGTTGCAGTCGCGTGCGTGGTCTCCCATTCATTTTTAAAAAAGAGAGAGATGGGGTCTAGTGGAAGGAGATTAGGTCATTTGGTGTGCTGCTCTTGAAATGGATTAATGTAGATCTTGAGGTACCCTAAGATAGTAGATTATTATAAAAAGAGAAAACCAGGTTCCCTGAATCCTTGTGGCTCCCTGTCTGGCCATGTGATCTCTTTCCTTCACACATCACTACACTGTCATTAGCCAAAAGGTCCTCACCAGAGCTGAGCAGATGCTAGCTCTATACACCTGGGTCTCCAGACTAAGAGATAATAAACCTCTTTATAAGTTTCCCAGCATCAGGGTTTATGTTTGTTTGTTTGGTTGGTTTTGGTTTTTGCTTGGGACTCTTTATTTTTGCAGTACTGGATTGAATCTAAAGGTATTCTACCTTTGAACTACATGCCTACCTCCATCCCCCTTTTTTAAAAATTTGGGACAGGCTCTTGCTAAGTTACCCAGGCTGGTCTTGAATTTGCAAAACCTCCTATCTCAGCCTTCTGAGTAACTGGAATTACAGGCTTATGCCATTATGATGAGCTTCACCATCAGGTATTTTGTTATAGAAAGAGAAAAGAGACTAAAACATACTCAAATTTCCCAACATTTTAATAATAGATTCCTTTGAGAATCTAAGCTTGAAAAAAAAATGTGCATAGGTTAAAATGCACACAAGGACAAACTTTTACAGGCCTGAGCTGTGGACCCAGGTTAGACTCTCAAGGTAAAACAAAGAGAACTTTGTAAACCGGCCAATAAAGTCACTAAGTCAGCTGGTGACAGGACAATTAGAAAATGACATTAACTCAAG
This sequence comes from Tamias sibiricus, assembly GCA_025594165.1. Lineage (NCBI taxonomy): Eukaryota > Metazoa > Chordata > Mammalia > Rodentia > Sciuridae > Tamias > Tamias sibiricus. Next base: position 61,927,212 of record CM046662.1, read on the forward strand.
GTCAAGGGTAAGAATGAATGCAATATGGAAGTGAGCCATGGTATGTATAAAAAGAGGATGGAGACCAATGAGGTTATTCTGGAAGTTGTAAGGGCTGGCTGACCCAGGAGGGAACCAGTCTTCTCTTCTGTGGCTTCACAGAGGAGGAGAAGTTGGGCGAGCCATGGAGAAGAAAGGTCTTCCATCAGGTTAAATCAGGACATAATGCAAGTGAAGGGTCCTGGAGCAGGAGGCTCAGTGCTGAGTTTCCGACAAAGGCCGAATACACACAGGTTCCCAAGTCTATACCACTGCTTCTCCTGCCTCCCTCAGTCAGTGTGTCCTCCACATTCTATATCTTGCTTCTACACTGTCTCATTTCTCTCTCTTGTTTGGATCTGCTTGCTGACTTCTAGCTTCAGGTTTATCTGCCTGTAAAAATGTTCATGTTTAAATCCTCATTACCACGTTCTCCTCTTACATACGTGCAATGGCATGACACTTATCCCCTATAAGGTAATCTAGATCTTTTATAGTCAAAATAACTAATAATGATTGAATATCTATATTAAATTAAACAATATAAAATTGCTTTTTGGGTAGGATGAATGTAATCATTGGCAGTTTTAAAGGGTTTGACTTAATATACAACAGGTGCATGACTTTGCATTATACACCTTATTATCTCATTTAATTTTCATAATATCCACGTAAAGCAAGTCTAATTTTACAGATAAGCAAAGTGAGGTCCAGGAAAAATTGACTAATTTATACAGCTGGCAGATGTCTGACCCAGACTCAGTCCCAGGTTTAACTATATCTCTTAAGTACTCTGGATGCTATGTTTTTATCATAACCTATACCTCTGTCCTGATAGCTTATCCTGCTCTCTAAAACCTTCCTGAACAAATTGGCACCCTACCCCCACTTTTAACAGTTTTTTTAGAATTTCCTTCTAGTTGAACACCCCGTTTCTTCACCATTGCTATTGGCAGAAGTGATGAATATCTTTTGCATATCTTTTGTTATTCATATACATCTTTTTCTAGGTGACCCATAGAGTGCTTTATACCCCACACCGGAATCTGTGGCCACTAATATGCCCAGCAGTCTGTTCACATTCAAGCGGATCCTCAATTTCAGAGTTCTATTCTTTACAAATTGATACCTCACAAAGAACCTCTTCTTAACCCATTAATTCCTCGCTAGTTTCTGTTATTTTCTTTTAGTCTATCTTATTTACCTCTAAACTTGAACTCTTCAAAAATCACCTGTGGGATGAATGGATAAAGAAAACGTGGTATATATACACAAGGACCGAATGTTCTCTGACATGCAGAAACAATACAACCTAGAACAGTAGAAATTTCCATTAAAAGGAAAGAGACCAATAGTCTGGGGTTCCAAATAGGGAAGGAGTTTATTTGGGGCGTCAGAGGAGAACCAATGGAGGTAATGCTTTTGGACCAGGTGGTAAGGGGCCGGTGGGGAGCACAGCAAAAAGGAAACTGCAAAACTTAAAAGAAGTGAAAAAAATATTTAGAAAATAGTGAATGTTTTTACTAAGAACTATAAGAAAGTTCCTTACAACATTGTTCATAATGCTAGAAAATCAGAAACAACCTAAATATGGAACTAAGGGACAAGAGTTCTCAATTGAGGTGGTTTTGCCTCCCGAGGGGCATTTAGAAATGTCTGCAGGTATTTTATGGGGGGGGGGGGGATTACTTGGGATTGAACTCAGAGCACTCGACCACTGAGCCACAACCCCAGCCCTATTTCATATTTTATTTAGAGACAGGGTCTCAAGGAGTTGTTCTGTGCCTCACTTTTGCTGAGGCTGGCTTTGAACTCAAGATCCTCTACCTCAGCCTTCCAAGCCACTTGTCAGCAGGTATTTTATTTGTCACAAGTTCTGGGAGTGATATTGGTATCTAGCAGGCCCAGGCCAAGGTTAGCATTCTCAGTGTCCAGGACTGCCTCCCACAACAGAGAATTACTGGATACAAAATGTCAATAATGCCAAGGTTGAGAAACCCTGCTGTAGAGGGTGGTACTGTGTGGCACTATGGTCTCTCCATACAGAGGATTGCTCTGTAGTCACCAGAATGAGTGGGAGATGCCTTAGAAAGATGTTTATATTTTGTAAAGTGGACAAAAACATGTCTGGTATAGATATGTATTCTGAAATTTTTTAAAGAGGAGAGGAGGGAAAGAGCATTTGGACAGAGTGCTCAAGTTACTTATGGTGGGAGTGTTTAGAGCTCTTTTTGTAATGACGGGTAAATAAATTGTAGCTTATTCATCCAGTGGAATATTATACAGCAAGGAGAATGAATGAACTTAGTGCTACACATAACATATAGATGAATATCACAAACATGACTTTGAATTTGATATCTCACAAAACTAATCTGTGGTATTTGAAGTTGTAATGTTTATCATGGGTCAGGAGGACACCTTTGTACACAGTGCTAAATGTGTCCAGTGCCCAAGAATTTATTATATTCTACAACAAAAGAAGTAATCTACTTTCCAATGAAGTTTATTTACAAAGTTCAAAGTGCCAGCCACTGTTTACAACCATGTATTCCACAGTGGTTACAATGTAGAGCTATCAAGGAGGGGAAAGTAAGGTTCTTCCAGAAAGAAGAGTGTTCTTTTCCACCTTCCTGGTGTGCAGGAGGGGCACTTCAAGGAGGATTCTGGTATTTTGAGATTCACTGGAGTTGATAGTCTGTGGACCTTTGGGTGTATTTCTGATAGACAACCCAAGAAGTTACAAGCTAGAGCCAGAGAAAGCATACTAAATAAAGTGCCAAAAGAAAGGTCAAGTGCATTGAAGGGAAACAGATTTTTAAAAGTAGACCTCTATGGAAGGGGTGGATTATCTTTGAGTAGCAGGATTATGGATGCTTTTAATTATCTCCTTCGTGTTATTTTCTACAGAGAGCATGTATACTTTTGTAATAAAAGAAGAACTATGAAAGGCGTGTTGTTTTTATAAGGGCCCTTAGAATGACAGAATTAGAATCATTGAAATCTAAAACTGAGAAAACCTTTTGTGCAGAGACTGTGAAATCAGGCCCCACAGGTGCCAGACCTGCAAGAATGCGAGGCTGAGTGGCAGCTGGGCAAAGTGAAGGCAAACACTCCAGAGGCTTTGGGGAAGGGGCGGGGCCAGGAGGAGCAGAGGGTAATGGTGGGCAGTCATCTCCCAGCTCTAGTCACTTCTGCCATGGAGGAATGTGGAACGGGCGGTTAGATCCTATGATTCTCCAAGAGAAGCCAAACAAATCTCCCAAATAGTGTTGGGCTTTTATGTCAAAAGTTTAAGGAAACTACCATAAAGCACAGAAGAACACGTGCACAGAGAGTAGGCTAGGCTGTTCCTGTGAGGCCTGTTGCAACCTCTGCTTGACCGGTGTTTAAGTCCACCTCCTGCTCTGCACAGAAATCTCTTCTGTGTTCTTAGCAGACCAAGGTGAAAAGGGAACTCTCACCTCCCACCCTGGGCCCAGCAGCATCTGGAACACACTGATCCCCATAATCCTTGTTCTTGGGAAATATTAATGACTTAATCTCTCAAGCTCGCTCCCACTCCTATGTGGCTTTCTTTCTCAGTGACATTTACGTGCAAGACCCAGAGAAGTCCAGATCAGAGCAGGGCACGTCAGGACTCAACTTGCCACAGACTGCAAAAGTGCCCTCGGAAGGCCACAGTCTCAGCGCCTCCATAGACTAGCCAGGGGATTCCCAGCCATGGGTGAGGTGACAGCAGAGGAGGTGGAGAAGTTCCTGGACAACAATATTGGCTTTGCCAAACAGTACTGCAATCTCCGCTACAGGGCCAAGGTCATCTCAGACCTCCTCGGGGCCAAGGAGGCCGCCGTGGACTTCAGCAGCTACCACCCACTGAGCAGCGTGGAAGAGAGTGAAATCATCTTTGATCTCCTGAGGGACCTTCAGGAGAACCTACAGGCTGAGAAGTGTACCTTTAATGTCATGAAGAAGCTGTGCTTCCTCCTGCAGGCAGACCGCATGAGCCTGTTCATGTACAGGGCCCGCAACGGCATCGCAGAGCTGGCCACTCGGCTCTTCAACGTCCACAAGGATGCCGTCTTTGAGGACTGCCTGGTGATGCCCGATTCTGAGATCGTCTTCCCTCTGGACATGGGCATCGTGGGCCACGTCGCACAGTCTAAGAAGGTCATCAATGTCCCCAACGCAAAAGAGGTACTCTGTTCCCCACAAGAGAGGGCAGTGAGATATTATTTGGTGGGGCTCCGGGTACAAATGGGTCACCAAGACTGGGCTGGTGACAACACGGTGCCTCTAATTATTTACTTATTTTATTATGGAAAAAGTTCATACTTAACAGGAAAGTTTAAAATAGTACAAACAACTGTATATTTTTCATCCAAATTCACCAATCGTTTGTTTCTTGTCAAATTTGTTTTCCATCTCTGTTTTCTGACCCACTTGGGAGGAAGTTGCAGACATATGTCCCTTTGTCCCCAAGTACTTCACTCTGGATTTCTAGAACAAAGAAACAAAAAATTTCTAGAATACAGTACCATGACTGAGTTCAGGAAATGCAACATTGCTGCAGTCTTATCATCTAACCAAGAGGTCACCTTCAGGCTGTGCCAACACCCCAGTCACGCCTCTGCAGCTCTGTCTCTTTAATCTACTTTAGCTGGAAACTGTTCCTCAGTCAGTCTTTGTTTTCCATGGGGCTGATGTTCTTGGAAGTCGCAGACCAAGTATATTTTCAGCAACATCCTTCATTTGGCCTTGTCTGAAGTTTCTCTCCATGATTAGATTCAGGTTGTGCACTCCTGTTGGGACTATCACTGAGGTGATATTGTTTTTCTTTCTGGGTGACATCAGGAGGATGATGAATGGCTGACTGTCCTGTTACTGGAAATGTTGACATTGATCTCTTGGTTAGGCACTGGGCTCCTTCTAAGAGTCCAGCAGTCCACTGGCTTCTACTGACAGTTATGACAAAGTTCCCTTTGGTCACCATGGGGAGATCATATCTCCTTTTTGGACATTAGTTTTCAACATCTGCTACACAGTCTCCACATGTTCCTCTGTACAGGCCAACTCCAATGCATCCTTCAGATCGCTGCTTAAAAGTCACTTACTCAGGCTGGGTGTGGTGGTGCATAACTGTAAACCCAGCATATCAGGAGGTTGGGAGGCTAAGTCAGGAGGATTGCAAGTTCAAGGCCAGTCTCAGCAATTTAGCTAGGTCCTAATCAACTTAGTAAGAACTTGTATCAACATTAAAATAAAAAAATAAAAAGGGCTGGGAATGTGGCTCAGTGGGTAAGCACCCCTGGGTGTCAACCCCTGGTACCTCTCCCACCCAAAAAATGTCACTTACTCAGGAAGGCTGTACCTGATTTCCCTGTTACAGAATGCCCTTCCTGAGATCGCTCACCACAGTAAGCCCTGCAGCCAGGGACCATGTCTGCCTTATTCCCCAGGCATTTATCCTAAGATCCAGCACAGCGTGTGGCACAAAGCAGGTGAGGAAACACAGCATGAAGGATCACATCCAGGTAATCATGCAGTAAATTTCTCGAGCCCGTGCCACACCCAAAAGAATGATTGCCCCATAATGGTGGGCCCGTGTGAGTCTCACTTACCACTGCACTGGCCAAACCAGGAGCCCAAGTTCAACCATTCCAAGATTTAGACCCTGGACTTTTTGTGATTTTGTCCCTACCTTACTATGGCCTTATTTCAGATGAAGGGTCTTCTTAAGTTAAAAAAAAAAAAAAAAGGAGAGGGAAGAGGCATCAGTGATCATTTTATTCAACTGCTTTATTTAATAGTTAAGAAAACCAGATTCAAGAGATCTCAGAAAGGGATCATCCAAGGTCACCAGAGAGTCATGGCCAAGCCAGGACTTCTCATCTACTATTGCCAGTATTCAAACAGATCATCAAGTCCAGGCTTGGGCCTCTGTGGGAAACACATCAGGTAGACTCCCTCATGGCGTTAATTTCTCCCCTTATCTCTCCTTGGGCTTTCAGTTTTTCTATTTTTTTTTAATGATGGATACATAAATTGTAGTTTATTCATCCAATGGAATACTATACAGCAATGAGAATGAATGAATTTACCACCACACATAACAATATAGATTAATATTGGACTCTAGGTCCTACTCAGAGTCTTTCAGGAGGACTTGTCTAACTGGATTGGAGTCTGTTAACCTCCAGTTCTCTCCAGACTTTAATTGTACCCCCACAGGATTATCTCATTGCATTCCTAACCATCTTATAGCATAATTGTTAATAGCTCTGTCCTATATATGATGAAATTGAAGACCAGAAATGTTAAATAATCTTCTCAGGGTCACAGAGTAGAAAGTAGCAGGCAGGGAATTTAAACAGGCTTTTTTTTTTTTTTTTTTTTTTTTTTTTTTTTGGTACTGGGGATTGAACCCAGAGGTGCTTTACCTCTGATCCATATCCCCAGCCCTTTTTTATTTTGAAAAATAGCTTCATTAAAAAACCTCTGAGGCTGGCCTTGAACTTGCAATCCTCCTGCCTCAGCCTCCTGAGTCACTGGGATTACAGGAAGGTGCCTGGTTGCCCTCTGGCCTTTAGCCTGTGATTTTAACTCGGATGTTCTGTACTTTCTCCTTATCTATAATGTGAGGGCATGGGACTGGGTGTCATTCAAGAAAGTTCATTTCTTATCAAACAGCAGAGAGCTAAGAACTTATCCTTTGAGATGAGATCTGGGTGTGAAACCTGTCACTTTCTAAGAATATGTCCTTGGCAAATCATTTAGCCTGATTGGGTTGATTTCCTAATTTATAAATCTGTGATAAGAGAAGGCTTGGGTCCCTTTTCCTTTCTGTAGCTCAGGAGGTTTCAATCATCTGATTCCTCACATGACTCCTCCATTATTTTGAGGGACTCCTGTGCATATATAACTGATTAAATGTTCTTTTCTCCTGTTAAACTGCTGTATATAAATTTAATTTGTAGCCCAGGCAAAGAAGCCAGAAGGGCGGAGGGAAGCTATTTATCCCTCCCCTACAATATACTCTTGAATTAGACATCTCAGGTTGGGGGACGGCTGCTTCAGTTTCCTCTGGTAAGAGTTTGAAAATACTAACATGTATCTCAGGGTTGTTATGAGGATTGAATTAATTAAAATTTATACATAGAACAGTGGCTGGTATATAGTAAAAATTCAAAGATTTTGATGAATTCTACTTTTACAGATAAGAAAACAGGCACAGAGGGCTTAGGTACTTTGCTTTAGATAACGACTAGTTGCTGGGCATGGTGGCACATGCTTGTAATCCCAGCAATTCAGGAAGCTGAGACAAGAGGATCACCTCAGCAATGTAAGCAAGGTCCTAAGCAACTAATAAAAACCCTGCCTTAAAATAAGAAATTAAAAGGGCTGGGCTGTAGCTTAGTGGTAAGGCACTCCTGGGTTTAATCTCCAGTACCCAAAACCAAAAACGAACAGATAAAAAGCAAACTGTAATAATAGCTACCACCCAGCATTGTAAGGATTAAACAAAATAATTATTTCTCATCTAACAGTGTTCTTGGCCCATTGTAATGGCTCGTATTGGTGGCTCCCATTCTTTATTTGTATTATTTGTTGTTAAGGACTTATTCTAAGTGACAGGTGTTTTCCTGGGTCTCTGTGGAATATGAAGAAGAATCTAGCCTTATCCTCTGGAGCTCTTGGTTCAGATTCTGTTTGTGGGAAAGCAGAGAAAAAGGCACTGAGAGCTTCTATAGACTCTGGCATTATGGGATTGAGGATTTTAGAAAGGTTCTCTGATTCCACATATCTAAGCCTAACAGCGTACCGAACCACTACGCTAAGGGATGGTCTGTTACTTTCTTGTTCAACCCTCAAAGTTCATCCTAACAACCATGCCTGCCTTTCCCTGGAAGCTCTTGGGCCTGGGACAGTCTCCCTAGGTATGACTCAACCCTGAGGGCAAAGTCAGACCAGGTCACTGAACCTTAGGTGCTTAGTATTTGCATATTGTTTGCTTCTGTCCTTCTTGGGAAATCTTACTCAATTCTTGACTTTGGGCAGGACACGGTCTTGGCTGCCAAATAGAAACTGGAAGTTAAGCAGGGGAGGAAGAAGATGTCATGGACTGGGGTCTGGGTTGTCCCAGAAACACCAAATCATACTTTTAGCCCTCAGCCCTGGCAAAAAACCTGGGGGACGATTACAATCATTGCATTGTTGGAATATGAAAACACGCATGGAGTTTTCCACAGCTCTAATGTACCTCCCCACCCTAGAAAATTCCTACTTATCCTTGTGGTCTCTTTAGGAAGACGCAATTAGGATTGCCAGGTAAAATACAAGATGGCCAGTTACGTTTGAATTTTATATAAGCAAAGAATAGTATTTCAGTATAAATATGTTCCATGCAATATTTAGAACATATGACTAAGAAATTATTTATTATTCACTTGAAATCCAAATTTAACTGGGTATCCTGTATTTCCTTACTGAATCTGAAAACCCTACTTGGCACACAATGTGTATTGAGCTTTAATCCTTTTTCCTAGCGGGAGAGCCCATGAAGCTGTCTGTCCCCCAAGCACTGTTGTCTTATTCACCACAGGTGACCAACACCTAATCTAGTGACTGGGACAGAATGAGGAGCTCTTTGCAATTGATCAAGCAAGTGAATGAATGAACAGCAGCCCTTCTCTAGCACTTTCTGTGGCCATCCAGTCCCATTTCTGAAGGCTGAACCCTAAGAGGACTGGCATTCTAAGACAGTCACATTTAGTCCTTCCCTTCCTGGAGACCTGGTCCTGGCAAACTAGACAAGAAAAAAAACCTCCATCAGGACCTGAGCCATCACTCTGTTCTTGCCAAAGGGGAAACGAAGGCTCAGAGGGATTTCAACCACTGACAGTGCATTGAGTAGCTCCTAAAACCAATCACAGGACAAGCCCTTCCCTCTCTGAGGCCCCAGGTGTCACCCATTCTGTGAAGGACTGCTTCATATTATGGTTTGAATTGTGGGTTCATGTTTTACATGATCCCCTACTATGCTGTGAGCACCCAGTAAGAACAATCTCATATTATTGGTCATGGCATACCAGTGCCTGTCACAGAGCCAGGGCTCAATAAATACAAATGAATGAATGAATGAATGAATGAATGAATGAGGCAATGAGCAAATCAATAGATAAACCAATAAGTCAATGAATGAATGAGTGGAGCGACTGTGACACTTAGCAGCAAAGGAGTTGTCTATAAAATGAGGGGGATGAGAGTTTAATGTGGCAGAGTTGATGTAAATTAATGAAGCTATGTATGAAAGTTGTCTGGCTCTGGCCCTAGCACATCATTATTAAGTAGTAATTAACAGATCCCATCATGGGATACAATAAAGCTTAGTACTGTGAATGTCTGAAAAAGGGAATTGGGAATCAGGAATGAAAGGTGGTGTTACATTGCTTTTTAAAATCTAAACTCTAAAATAAATAAATAAACAAATAAATAAATAATAAAATCTAAACTCTGCCATGTCCTCCAAGGCCCTGCTGAATGTGGTTCCTGCCTCCTGTCTAACTTTCTAACTTCCTTGCCTTCCATTCTCCCTCTCCCTGTAGATGTTTTGACTGCACAGATCTTTCTGTTGGTCAGAGCTACAAAGCTCATTGCCACCTTCTGTCTTGCGTGCTTAGTGCCCCTTGCCTGGCTCCTTTCAGCACTCAGCTCAGCATCCCATCTCTAGAGAAGCCTCCCTGACCACCATCATTAATCGAAGTGGCTTCTGCCTGTCACCTCTTCCATCACTCTCTACAGCGTCACCCAGTTTATTTCCTTCAAAATGGTTACACCACAAGCTAGAGGGAGAATGCTTCCTATGAACCTGCTTTTTGTTTGTCTTTCCCATTTAAATATAAGTTTTACCACCCCTCTTATTCACTGGTATGGCCCCCACCTCCAGAGCAGTTCCTGGCCCATAGAAGGCACTTTGTTAATGCTAACCGAATAAATGGATGACTTTGTGCTTTCCCTAGCTGGGCCTCTGATTCCTGGGCTTTAAAATAAATGGTTTGAGCTAAATGTCATCTAAGTCCTCTTCTGCCTCTGATCATCTGAGAGTCTATGATATGATCATTTAGAATGTACTAAAAACATGGGGATGACAATGATTGTGTGGATGCCAGTCAGTTGGTAGCTGGAGTGCTCATGAGGGAGTTCCACGGCTGGTAGATCAGTGGAAAAAAGGGTTCTGGTGGATTCAGAAACATCTGCTTCAGATGCAGTCAAAGCTCAAGGGTCTGTTTTCCCTATTAGAGGCAAACTCACTGCATGAAATGAACGTGAGCATGTCCTGTGCTAACCCGTACTCAGGAATTCACCAGTGTCCTAGAGAATGACACAGAAAACTCTTCTTGGCTAATCCCTCTTTAGAGATCTTGCTTAATCCTCAAATGCTAATTCAAGTAGAGCACTACAGTTTTCTCTTAATCCCTTTACCCTTCACCTGGTTTGAAACAGCTTCACTGACAAGGCCATTGTTGACTTCATCCCACTCTAACCAGAAGAAATCCCAAATGCAGAGCATCACACTCAGAATTTCTGAATCATGGGAAAGATTCTACAAACTTGGTTTTAGAAAATTTCTATGCACTGGCTCTATGAAATACATTTCCATTCTCACATGCTCTGTGCATGTTTGGGTTGGCTTGTGTCCCAAGCAACACAGAGAGTTGGAAAACTCATGGTAGCACCAGGAACAGAAAGGTGGATTCTTTCAAACTCAAGACAACAATCCAGGCTCTGTCTCCTCATTCTGCACACGTGGACTGCACCACAGCCTGGACTGGCTTTCCAGGCTGCTTTCAGTGAGGGGTGTGAGGGAATATCTCCTCTGCATCCCCATAACTTTGAATCAGGCCCTATGTCCTGTGTTACTATTTATCTGTGAGTGGTCTGAATCTTAGTCATCATATTCTTGGTGTTTGGCAGAGGTCTGACATATAGTAGGACTTCCATTGAGATTTGTGGGATGGTGATGGATATCTGTTGGACTGGCTGTGTGGTACTGGAACTAGATGTTAGAAAAGCTGAAAAATAACAAATCTTTTTGTTCAAGGACCTTGACCCCATGCTAACCATATCCTGGTTTCTGTGAGAGGCAGCAGAACTGAGGACAGGTTCTGAAGACACACACACACACACACACACACACGTACACATTTAGCTTTGAGTTAGTTCCCCCTTCTGTAAGATGGGCTTCTGGTACCTATTTCATTGGTTATTAAGAAGAATGTATTAGTTAGCTTTTTATTGCTGTGACTAAAATACCCAACAAGAACAACTTAGAGGAAAAAATGTTTATTTTGACTCACAGTTTCAGAGGTTCAGTCCATGATTGGCTGAATCCATTGCTCTGGGTCCAAGGAGTGGCAGAACATCATGGCAGAAGGGTGTGGTAGAAGAAAGCTGCTCCTCTCATGACAGAGGGGAAGCAGAGAAAGAGAGTGCTCTGCTCACCAGGGACAAAATATGAACCTCAAAGGCATGCCCCCTACCTACTTCCTCCAGCCACACTCTACCTGCTTACAATTATCACCCAGTCAGTCCATTCAAATTATTAATCCACTGATTGGGTTACAGCTCTCATAATCCAATCATTTCATCTCCTGCATGAACACAGGGATACCTCATACATATCGGGAAATGAAAATGAAATGATAAAGGTAAAGCGACATGCACAAATACCTGCGATTAATTGTTATTATTGTACTCATTCAAGATTCTATTTTGGGCTTAAGTGTCCTGATCTCAAAAGCCTCCTCCGAACCTTCCTCTCTAGAATGTCCCTCCCACCCTCAGTCCCCCACAGTACTTTGCACACATTTCCTCCATGACCTTTACCATTAAGGGCTATGAGATGCCTCTGCATCTCAGATCTGCTGGATTTTGGAGGCTTCATCTCTGGCAGGAGTCATCTCTGGTTGCCCTGCTCTTGCCCCAGGGGAGTAGATGGCAATGTTTCATTCCCTCCTCAATGAAGGGCTATGGGTTATTTTATTGTCCTCGCTCTGCATTTGCCTACCCATGTGGGTCTCTGCTTTCCTTTAGGATGAGCATTTTTGTGACTTCGTGGACAACCTCACAGAGTATCAGACTAAAAACATTCTGGCTTCCCCCGTAATGAATGGGAAGGACTTGGTGGCTGTAATGATGGCTGTGAATAAAGTAGATGGATCCCACTTCACCAAGGGAGACGAAGAGGTAAGAATGCTGTAGAAGCTGCTGGGGTGGCCATGCTGGCACACTCTCTTAGCTCATGAGGTCCCCCAAACTGTGCTATGTGTCTGGCCTCAGTTTCCCCATCTATAAGACCAGGGAGTGGTCTAAAGCTCTCTGAAGGAGGTGGGATAAGATAATGGTGAAGACACTAGGGTTTTCAGTCAGGAATAAAGGAATAACTGTTCTTGCTTTTCCAATCTCTCACTGACTTGGGCAAGTCACATAGCTTCTCTGAACCTGTTTTCTTATTGTAAAATGCTGATGATTTAGCCAGGTGCGGTAGAACACACCTGTAATCCCAGCACGTGGGAGGCTGAGGCAGGAGGACTGAGAGTTCAAAGCCAGCCTCAGCAATAGCGAGGCACTTAGCAACTCAGTGAGACCCTGTCTCTAATGAAATACAAAAAGGGGAAGGGGATGTGGCCCAATGGTCGAGTGCCCCTGAGTTCAATCCCTGGTACCAAAAAAAAAAAAAAAAAAAAAAAAAAAAGTGATGATTTTACAGTAAATAATAGCTGTTTGTTTGTCATTAATATGCCCACATCAACATTCTATATTCTGTGAGTTTTACATTCATAATGCAACATTTTATGAGTCTGCATTCTAAATAATCCTTCTGCTCAAATTGTCTCTGATGAAGCTTTTATAATATTCAGACATTTGCTGATGGTAGAAGTGGCCAGAGGATGGATATTTTCCTTCTCATCTGCTTCCATTATGCTGTTTGATTTTTTAGATTCTTCTCAAGTACCTCAATTTTGCAAATCTACTCATGAAGGTATACCACCTGAGTTACCTGTACAACTGTGAGACTCGGCGTGGCCAGGTAAGGGTTTGGCTCTAGGAATGGACTGGACATGTCCTCTTACTGAAGCACTGATGTGGTCAGAACTGGCAGGGCAGGTGGTGACAAAAGTGCCTGGGAACCATTCTACAGTCTCCATCGAGTATCCCCAGTGGTATCAGGCAGAGGAGGTTTGTAAAGCTGAAACCCAGAGTGATTATATGCACACAGTTTCAAGTTAGACTGCTTGGATTTTAATTCCTGCTCATTAACTACTCCTACACCCTGAGCATATCAGTTGGCCTCTGAGCTTTGCTCTTCTCTTTTGAAAAATGGAGTTAATTATGGTACCACCCACAAAAGATTGGTATCAATAGTAAATTAGGCCAGGCATGGCGGCACACACTGTAATCTCAGCTACTTTGGAGCCTAAGGCAGGAGGATCATAATTTGTCCAACCTGGGCAACTTAGCAAGACTCTGTTTTACTTGTCTAGCATGCTTGAGGCTCTAAGTGGAATTTCCAATACCAGCCCCCCAACACACATAAATGAGATAATATTTGTAGGGCATTTGTATCCAATTAATATGCATTAGTTTTTTTTTTCCATTACTGGGAATCAAATCTGGGCTCTTGTGCATGCCTGGCAAATGCTTTACTACAAAGCTACATTCCTAGGCCTTTTTTTAATCATTATTTTTATTAACATTGTATAAGATAGAAAAAGTTGATCCCAGTGTATGTAAACCAACTAGTTAATTCACCTCTCCAAGCCTCAGTTTCTCAATTTGTCTATCATATCTATTTCCCCAGGTTATTGTGTAAATTAGATGCAATAAACTCGAAAACTTTACAGAATTGTTATTTTTTAAAAAATATTTATTCATTTGCTTTAGTTGTACACAATGCAATGCATTTATGTTTACGTGGTGCTGAGGATTGAACCTGGGCCGCGCACGTGCTAGGCGAGTGCTCTACCGCTGAGCCACAACCCCAGCCCCCAGAATTGTTATTTTTGTCTAGCTAAGTGAACTGCTCTGTGCCTCAAAAACTCTGCATACATTTTTGTATTTCTGCAGATACTGCTGTGGTCCGCGAGCAAAGTCTTTGAAGAACTTACAGACATTGAGAGACAGTTCCACAAAGCCCTGTACACAGTCCGTGCCTTCCTCAATTGTGACAGATACTCTGTGGGTCTCTTAGACATGACCAAGCAGAAGGTAAGAAAACTTCTAGGTCAGACATTTCCAAGAAAAGCAGTGCTGTGACCATTGCGTCCAGTCTAGCAGGTTCTGGCAAGGGGGTATGGGGGATTAGAAAAATAAAGATTCACAGATACAGATTTTGAAGGAAAATAGCTGGAATCAGGTGGAGAAGCAGATCTCAAGAGTTATGCCAGCAATCTTTATTTATATATGTCTCATTAACAGGTTAAAGACTATGTAAGCATTATTCTTGGTACTCATAAAGTTACAGGGCTGGAAACATTTATGTAGCTTTTGCACAGTTGCAGTTTATCATTGTAAGGTGCAATGTTAGGAGCTTTGTGTAGCTCTCAAGAAAGTTCATTGTTTAACTTTACTGTTAAGCAGGCAGCTTCCGAAATATGGACCTGGTGAAACATTATGGTTGTCTAGCAGGAGAGTCCCTGGATTTCCAGGAACCATGTACCTGATATCTGATAAGACTCTTCTGCAGAGCCTTCTCATGCAGGGCATTGCCATAGCAGCTAGGCATCCTGCGCCCTTGTACAGGAACATTCCCAGGCACTAGGCTTGCCACAGTCATGAGTCATCAGAGACCCCAATCTCAGACACTGCTCTCCCATTCTCTGTCACTGTTCTCCACAAAGCAGAGTCTTTTTTTGTCACGCATTTCATCGCACAGGGAAGAGGCTAGGGCGTTTGCATGTTGTGAAATTCTTACACAGGTCCTAACTGAAGACAGGCATGCTGGCCTTAAGAAGGGAAAGGTTACTCTAGAGCTCAGGTGAGTTAAAACAAGCCTACATTCCTGTGTCATTTAGAAAGGAAAGTGTAAGTGAGAAGAAGGCTGATGAGGTGAGTGAGAAGGTTTATTGGTTGGCAGTCCAGAGAAGATTGCCAACCTCAGGATTTCTCAGAAAATGTACTGAAAGCTGAGTATAAAACTTTCCTATGGTTTGTCAAACCCAGGGCTCAATGGAAGAGGAGACAGGCACTTCATCAGGTCCTTAAAATGCTCAGGGGCCAGATTTGTAGCCCACATGGCAGCTAAGGAGGCAGAGTTTGATGTGATCCCAAGAAATGGTTTTCAACTATGTTTTCCTAAACTAGTTCTCCCATTCCTTTATTCATTTCTCTACCTCCTGAGGATAATCATTTTCTGTTTTAGAGGAGAGCTTCTGATTGTCCAGATTTATCGTTTTGTATCCACCAGGCAAGGTGCAGGAGGACTCAATTTCCTTTAGTGTGCCTTGTTCTGCTAAGCATGGTGCATAGACCGTTGTACACCCTCCTCACATGGAGTGGAGTGCATCACAGAATCTGGGGTTGGAAAAGATCTTAGTTTAGTCCAAAGGCCCCAAGATTTGACAGTTCATCAGAATATTCTGAGTGGCTGAGTAAAATTGCTGGGCCACATTTTCTGATAGTCTACATCTTTCGCTTAGTGTTTTATAAGCATCTGTCCATACCAGTACACATCAATTCTTTTTAATAAGCCTTTATATTGAAGCATAATATAGACCCAGAAGGGGGATTAATTATAGGTGCTAATTATGGGTATATTATAGTTCAGTGAATTATCAGTGAACCTCCCTGTGGAATCACTATCAAAACCAAGCAATATTACCAGCCCCTCAGCAGCTTCTTTCACACCCTCTTTGATATTCCCACAGCTGCCTCCCTGAAGGTAGCCACCATTGGACCTTGACCACCATATCTGTTCTGCCTAGTTTGAGGTGCATGTGAATGGAATCATACAATATACACTCTCCTGTGCCTGGTTTCTTTTGCTCAATATTTTGGTTGTAAGATTCATCGTTATTGTTCTTTGTAGCCTTAGCTTATTCATTTTTATTCTTGTGGAATGTTCCAGCATATGAATAATCCACAATGAATTTATTGATTTCTACTTTTGATGGACATTTGAATTTTCAGATCTCAGATGGTATGAATATTGCTATTATGAACATTTTAGGATGTGTCTTTTGTGACACAGTTGTACCTGTTTCTGTTAGTAAAGTGCACTTTGGGGTAATAGCTTTAGAAGCTATTGCCTATGTGGTTTTCAGAATGATTGTACCACATTTTGTATTCCCACCAGCAATGTGTAGGGTTTCCACTCCAATCCTTGGTGTTGTCATTCTCATTAGCCTTCCACTCAGGTGGGTCTGTGGTGTTATTTCTTTTGATGGTAACATGTATTTCCCTAATAACTGATGAGGTTGAACACTTTTTCATGTTTACTGGCCATTTGGATAGTGAAGTGACTGTTTCAATCTTTCTCCAATTTTAAAAATTGTGTTGTCTGTTTTTTTTTTTTTTTTGATCATTGATTTGTAGATATTCTTTACAAATTCTGGACACAGGTCTTCTGTTAATATATGCATTAGAACTATCTCCTCCCACTCTGTGCTTCATTCTCTTAATGGTGTTTTTATTGTTGTTTTGATACTGGGATTTGAAACTAGAGGCACTTAACCACTGAGCCACATCCCCAGCCTTTTTTATTTTTTTATATTTTATTTAGAGACAAGGTCTCACTAAGTTGCTGAGGCTGGCTTTGAGCTCACAGTCCTCCTGCCTCAGCCTCCCAAGTCGCTGGGACTACGGGCATGTGCCACCTTTCCAGACTTAATGGTGTGTCTTGATGATTATAAGTTCTGAATTATAATATAATCCAGTTTATCAGTATTTCTTTATGGTTATTGATTTTTGTGCCCCGTTTAAGAACTATCTCCTGCCTCTGAGGTCATAAAGATATTTATCTATGTCAACTTCTAAAAGTTGTATTGTGTTAACTTTTACATGTAGTTCTACCATCTACCTAATTTTTTAAATGTATAGTGTAAGGCAAATATTAATTTTCCATATGAATATCCAATTGGCCCAGTACCTTTTATTGATAAAACCCTCCTTTCCCCACTGTTCAATTGAAAAGATCATCTTTCCCTATCATCATCAGTCAAGTATGTGGGGGTCTGTTTCTGGAGTCTGTATTTTGTCTCATTGGTATGTTTATCTATTCTTCTACAATACCTTACTGCCTTGATTTTGGTATGTTTGTAAACATACTTCCCAGTTATAAAAATACCTCTAAGTTTGTTGTTATATGTTATATATTTTCACCATGTTTTATGTCTCTTATATGACTTTCTGTATTTTTCATCCTTTCATATTTTTGTGCTTCAATTTGACTATTTCTTCTGATTTATATTCTATTAATCACCTATCCTCTTGTTGATTTGGTCTAATTTATATTGAATTCTTAATTTCAGCTATTTAAAATTTTTTTTTTTTAAATTTTGTTTTTCTTGGTGCAAGGTTTCAAACCCAGGACCATGCACATGCTAAACAAACACTCTACTACTGAGCTATATCCCCAGTCTTCAAGTCTTTTTTTTCAATTTCAGACTTTTATTCATTTTATTATCTCTCTCTTTCTCTCTGTAGTTTCCAGTTCTTTTTAAAAATTCTCTCCTTTTGTTTTTCTTTCCTCCTCCTCCTCCTCCTCCTCCTTATCTCTCTCTCTCTCTCTCTCTCTCTCTCTCTCTCTCTCTCTCTCTCTCTTCTTTTGTTCATTTGTGGTGCTGGGGATCAAACCCAGGCCTTCAAGCATGCTATGGAAGTGCTCTACCACTAAGCTATATTCCCAGTCCTCTATATCATATTTGATTCCTTAGACATAAACACAATTACTTTAGAATCTGTATCTGGGCCCAGCACTGTGGCACATACCCGTAATCTTGCTACTCTGAAAGCTGAGGCAGGAGGATCACAAATTCAAGGCCAGTCTCAGCAATAAACAAACAAACAAACAAAAAACCAAGGTAGAGTCTGTGTCTGAGAGCAACAATATCTGTGGATACCTTCTATAGACCTGTTTCTACGATCTGTTTCCCCTCCTGATTTTTCAATTAATTCTCATCTTTCACATTTCTGATCATTTTTGTTAGACCATTAGAGATATGTATGAAAAATTATAGAGGTCATTTAAAACTCTGGAACAATGTTATTTCCTGCCAAAATGGGTGATTTTACTTCCGGCAAGCAGTTAGGTTGCTTAATCGGGGATTATGCTGCTTTGAGAGCTGGTCTGCTTCCCGTTCATTTTTACTCCAGGATATAAACTGTGCAGGAGGGTGTGGATCCCAGCCTCCGGTGTTTTCAAGGATTTCTCTTCCTTGACAGGCCCTGAATTACAATTTTGTCCTTGCCCAGTGAGTCATCTGTCAGCTATCATCAGTTTCTTAGCTTCTCAACAACTTTGGTGTCAGCAAGTGGGTTGAAATGAAAAGTTGAATCCGGTCAGCCTTCTATCACTGGGGTTCTGGTCTTTCTGGGACCTTGGCTCATTGGGTTCTTGCTGCCTTGCTAGCTCTATGATTCCTTAAATCAATGTTGTTACATATGTACACCCCAGATTTCACAATTTTCCTAATGAGAGGATTTATTTGAAATAAGATATCCATGATTAATCGAAGTAAAATCCCTTCTTTGTTCTGTAGTCCATATCTGAGGTTTTCGAATAGTCTAGATATGCCATAGTTAGTTTATCCTTTCCCCTGTTGCTGGGCATAAAATGTATTTCTAAATATTCTTGCAATTAAAGACAAAGCTGCAATAACAACCTTAAAGTTGAGTCCTTATGTGCTTAAATGAAAATGTCTATAGAGTTATAGAAGTGATATTACTAGTTTTTATTTTGCTTTTCCCAAAATTTTTCATTTAAGGGCTATACAATTTTCACTCTCATACTACATTAGAGTTTTATTTACCAAAACTCTTACTAAGTCTTGACATCATACTTTTTTTTCCTTATTCAAATGGGTAAAAACTGGTGTCTTTTTTCTTCCAGTTGTTTTTTTCATTGAGTACTAATAGGAACTGTCATATTTGTTTGTGATTTGATTTTTCTTTCTCCGTGCATTTACAGACATATCACATGCCAATTTTTAAGAGTTGTTTCTTATTAATTCATAGGGATGCTTTATATATGATGGAGATCATATATCTATAACATGTGCTATAAACTTTTTCCCCCTAAAATTATATTTTAACTTTGTTTATGACGCCTTTCAACACATAGAAGATTTAAAATTTATTTTATGGCTTCTGATCTCTAGCTTTTATTTAGTAAAACTTCCTTAGTGCCAATGTTATAAAGATAATCTGAAAAAAAAATCTCATGTGTTGACTTTTAGTGTTTTTGTAGTTTTTGGGGTGGTGTTGTTGTTTTGGTACTGGGGAATAAATCCAGGGGGTGCTTTACAACCTACATTCCCTGTGCTTTTTATTTTTTATTTTGAGGCAGTATCTTGCTAAACTACTGAGATTGGCCTCAAACTTGTGATCCTCCTTCCTCAGCCTCCCAAATTGCTGGGATTACAGGTGTGCACTATAATCCTGCCTTATAGTTTTGATTAATATAGTTTAATCTTTTTATTTATCTTGAAATTAAGTATGCTCATGATGTGAGAGAGCGGTACATTTTTTTTCCCCTCTATGTTTCTCCACTTAAAGAACAGCCTACCTTCAGGGTTGGGGATACAGTGGTATAGTGCTTGCTTTGAAGGGTCCTGTTTTCGATTTTTGGCATTGAAAAAAATAGAAGAAAACAATAATTTACCCTTTAGCCACTATTTAGCATGCCACCATTTTGAATCCTCTTTATTATATATAGTATTTCCATGTACACATAGGTCTATTTTTCTGATTTTTACCTTTAAAAACAGCTTCTTACATGATTCTGGTATAGTTGAGCCATATGCTATGACATTAATGAACTATAATTCTAGTGCAAATATTTATATGATTTTTATACTCTTGAGTCATAAACATTTTGCCAAATATTGCTAATTCCAGCAATATACTCTTAGATTCTCCTTCAGGAAGTAGCAAATAAATTAGTTCATACAGATAAATTATTCCTTTTTAACCAAAATAATTTGTTTTCCTGCCTTCCTTTCTTTTTAATTTTAATTTAATTAAAAATGTTTTTTGACAGAATCTCACTATGTTACCCAGAATAACTTAGAATTCCTAAACTCAAGTGATTCTAATACCGAGTAGCTGGGATTATAGGTGTGCACCACTATGCCCAGCTCTCTCTCTCTCTCTCTTTTTTTTTTTTTCCTTCAGCATATTTATTTGTAGTTCTGGGGATTAATCCCAGGGCCTCGTGCATACTAAGTACACAGTATACTACTGCACTATATCCACAATGCAATCAAAAGAATTTCCAAGATGGGCACATGCCGGTAATCCCAGCAACTCTGGAGGCTGAGGTAGGAGGATCATAAGTGCAAGGCCAGCCTCCTGTTTTTGAGATCCTGTCTCAAAATAAAATAAAAATGGGTTGGGGGTGAAGTTCATGGTAGAGCACTTGCCTAGTATTTGAAAGGCCCTGGATATGATCCCTAGTACTGCAAAAACAACGAAGAAACAAACAAAAAATCTTCTGAATAGTCAAATTGAAAAGTCTCCATTCCCTCATGCTTATAATCCCAGTGGCTCGAGTGGCTGAGGCAGGAGGATCACAAGTTCAAAGTCAGCCTCTGCAAAAGCAAGTCACTAAGCAACTTAGTGAGACCCTGTCTCTAAATAAAAATACAAAATTGGGCTGGGGATGTGGCTCAGTGGCAGAGTACCCCTGAGTTCAATCCCTGGTACCCCCCACAAAAAAAAAAATCTCCATTTCCGGGTGGCCAGTTTGCAGTAGGCTTGACCTCAGGCTCAGCCCACTCCATGCTGTAGAGCTCCACACTCTCATCCTTGCACTCCCTCTCAAAAGGAAAACCTGAGGTCAGCAAGAATATTCTGGATTATTCATCCCCAGAAGATGGAACAATGTAGCAATTAGGAATAGTCTAGGCTGGAGGAGGGAGAAGGGGAAATACTGGGGAATGACATTGATCAAATCATACTTTTATATCATATGCTGTACAAATATGTAGCAATGAATCCCATTTTTATGTATAATTATAATGTACCAATAAAAATATGTGGGGAAAAAAGGTACATTAGATTACCTGCAGCCACTCTAAGAACCTCCCTCCGCGTACTTTGTTTTTACCTTATCTACTGACAATATGAAATTCATTAAAGTCCTTGAATGGTACACTTTAAGTGGATTCACTGTATAGTATTTTAGCCCAGTTTCTGTTGCTATAACAAAATACATGAAGCTAGATACTTTTTAAACAAAAGAGGTTTATATAGTTCATAGTTCTGGAGCTGAAAGTCTAAGATAGGGCACCCCCATCTGTTTGGCTTCTGGCTGGGAACCAGTGGCAGATAGCTTTGCAACGGTGGGAATGCATGTGTATAACATCACACAGTGAGACAGGAAGCCAGAAAGATCCAGGGGCCAGGTTCTCTCTTTATAACAACCTGGTCTCTCAGGAACTAACTGGGGTCCATCAAGAATTGAATGACAAGGGCAGCATCACATATGACCTAGCCACCTTCCACAAGGCCTCAGGGTTCCACCACTTCTACATTGCCACACTGGGGACCAAGTCTCCAGCACAGGAAACTTTGGGGGATATACTCAAACCATAGTCTATAATACGTCAATTATAACTCTATAAAGCAATTAAGAACAAAAAGAAAAAAGAAAAGGAGGGGAAGGAGCAAATGAGGGAGGGACCAGAAATATACCCCACTCTCCACCTAACCTAGCTTGGCCATTTCTCATCTCCGGGGCACAGTCTTCAGATCCACTCAGTGTTTGGCCACACAAAGCATCAGCCTAATATACTTGTTCTTCTGGGCTCCTCTGGCCTTTGTACTCTCCTTTCATTACTGTTTCAGTTCTTACTCCATCTACCTGAGTACTTGATTGTCTCCTTTGTGGAGTGGTGAGTTCCTCTAAGCATGAACTGTGCCTTATTTATCTCTGTATATCTAGCAGCAAACAGGTTGTGGGGCTTAGCTAGGCCCACGTCTTCATCGAGAACTGAATTTCTTCCTGTTGTTAGTCATCTAGAAAAAGAGCCCAACTGGGCAGAAGGCAGAGGACATGAAAGCTGAGTTTCGTGTGAACTCCCTTGTGCTTGTCCGTTGGATGGTAGTAGAACAAGCAAACCATCATGATAAATGTGTTCAAACAGGAGAGCAGCAAAGGAAAATTGTGGTTGGCCTCCTACCCACAATTACCCAGCGCTAGCAGATTACAGTTTGTCCCTACATACTAACAGCTTAATGAACAGCCCTGGAGGTGGGAGGCCTGCTCTGCAAGGCCCAGACTTGACCCAACACAAGGTCTGCAGCTCTGCCTGCAAAGGAAACCCAGTGAAGTAGCAGGCTAGCACCTGTGTGTGGTCCCAGTGGCTCCTCCTCCTGAGACCGAGAGAACACATAGATCCTTTCCTGGCTCTTCTCTTCTCTACCTGTCTTGACCATGTGAAGAGAAAACCTTAGGACAAAATTAATGTAGTAGAGCTTACTTGAGTAAAGAATGATTCATGAATTGGGCAGCACTCAGGACCAAAAGATGTCCAAGAGACATCTGCTCTATAGCATGCAGAGAGGTTTTTTAGATTGAACTAAAATGCAGAGATAACTTGACACGTTAAAGCTAGGCATTTGCCTGATTTGGACTTAATCCAATCAGTGGCTGCCTGTGGTTGGCTGAAACTGCTATTTGCTGCAAAAATGTGTTCCTAAATTGGGTTTTTGTTTCTTTACATAATAAGTCAGGCTGCACTTTGTTTTGTAGGAACTCAAATCGCTATGCAGGAACCCAAGTACAAAGAGAGCCTCAGGCTAAGACCTCCTATTTATTTTGCTTTAATAGCTCCTCATTTTATAGGTGTCAGCCTTTCTTGTTGGATTTATCTGTTACATTTGGCACCATTGTGTATTTTTTCATTCTTTCTTTCATTCTTTATTTCTTCTTTCCTTCCTTCCCATACTAGGGATTGAATTTACTGAACCATATCTTCAGCCTTTTTTATTTTTTATTTTGAGACAGGATCTCACTAAGTTGCTTAGGGCCTAGGGCCTCACTAGGTTGCCAAGACTGGTCTTGAAATTGCCATCCTCCTGCCTCAGCCTCTCAAGTCCCTGGGATTGCAGGTATATACCACCATGCCCAGTTTGGGCACCCTTTCAATCAGTACACACATATCTGTAACAACATTCATAATAGATTATTATCTACTAATGTTATTAATAATCACATGCCATACTTATTTTAATAAGTTTATCTGGTTGGACATTTAAATTGTTACTTATTTTTTACTGCTATCAATGATACCGAAAGGGTAATTGTTCTAGCTAAACCTTCCATCACGTGTTAGCATGTCCTTATGGTAAATTTCTTAGCTGTGGAGACCCTACTTTCCCTTTTGTGTTCCACAACACTGAGGGTGCCCCAACTCAGCTCCAATGTTTTGGCTAACAATTAGACAAGCCCCACTCATCAGCATTTGATAAGGCAGATGTGATTATCACGTAACTGCAGTTAATGATGCTAGTGAGTCTCACTGCTCTTCCGCGCTTGGGTCCCAGCAAGCTCTTCCCACCTTTGGATTTTAATGACAGGTGGTTCGTATCTGTTAACCTTCTTTTCTCAGTCTCTTTTTCTTTACCCATTTTCAAAACACCTGAACTAATTCCTTCACTCCTAGGAGTTTTTCGATGTCTGGCCAGTTCTGATGGGTGAAGCTCCTCCCTACACGGGTCCCAGAACGCCGGATGGAAGGGTAAGTCTCTCTCTGGCCTTTTCAATATAAACAAACGCCTAATAAAATGCAAATAAAAGACACAGTAGACCTGCTGGAGGACATTTCTTTGTTGCACACGTTTTTATCTTCTCTGGGCTTGTTTGTCTCTCTTGAGTTAGAATAATTCTTCACAATCACCCAGCCCTGTCATTTGCAGTGTTTTCTTTAAATATTTGCTGAAGTTTCACAGTAACCTGGTGAGGTAGATTAAGGAAGAACTCAGTATCCTCATTTCACAGGTCTTCTATATTATAAATTCTAGGAAGCCTTTTTTTTTCTTTTCTTTCTTTCTTTCTTTTTTTTATTTCTCCCAATGCTGGGGTCAAACCCAGTGTCTCATGCATGCTAGGCAAGCATTCTACAGCAAGCCCAATGAGGGCTCCTTCTAAAAAATGAGGCGATTACCTTTGAGATGCCAAAAAGATGTGTGGGATGTGGATGTGACACAGGGCACGTAACTGGCACTCAAATGCCCTGCAGAACCTGCTGAATAACTGAATAGCCTTAGCAGAACCCTCACAGGATCAGGAAATGTGTTCGTCAGTTTTCCATTGCTGTGACAAAATACTTTATAAAATCAACTTAAAGAGGAAAAATTTCTTTTGGCTCACAGTTTCAGAAGCTTCAGTCCATGGCCACTCAACTCTGTTGGTTCTGGCCCTGTGGTCAAGCAGACCATCATGGCAGGGAGCATGTGGGGGAATAAGGCTGCTCACCTCCTGGTAGCCAGGAAAGAGGGGGGGGGCACCTTGTAACAAAGGCCTTCTGCCCAAGCCCGCTAAGCTAGGAATCCATCAATGGATTAATCCATTCTTGAGATCAGAGCCCTCATGATCCCATCACTTCCCAAAGGTCCCACATCTGAACATGGCTGCTTGGGGACCAAGTCTTCAACACATGAACTTTGAGGGAACATTTAAGATCCAAACCAAGCCAGGTACCATAGTGCACACCTGTAATCCCAGTGCTTGGGAGGCTGAGGCAGGAGGATCATAAGTTCAAAGCCAGCTTCAGCAGCTTAGTGAGGCCCTAAGCAACTCAGGGAGACCCTGTCTGTAAATAAAACATTTTTATAAAGGGCTAGGGATGTGGTTAGTGAGGCCCTAAGCAACTCAGGGAGACCCTGTCTGTAAATAAAACATTTTTATAAAGGGCTAGGGATGTGGTTCAGGGGTTAAGTGCCCCTAGGTTCAATCCCAGGTACAAAATAATAATAATAATAATAATAATAATAATAATATCCAAATCATAACTGTAAAAAAGACAGTCTCATTCTGAATTGAGTTTTAGTTTAGCTCTCTTCCCATAAGAATCTTCATTCTGTGTGAAATAGTATATTGGTTTCTCTCAGAGATCTGATTCCATCCAGCCAACCTAACCCTACCACAAATAAAGAGCCCAGAGTGTGCACTCACACATGCCTGTATGTGAATGATAAGATGGTAATGAGTCTTAATTCAAACTCTAGAAATTCAAAATCATCACCTTTGTGAGCTTCATATACACACGAGAAGAGATTTCAAACTTGGAATTTATTTTGTCTGCTATGTTTTATCTGAAATGACCTTTGTAACCTGTTGCCATCCAGTTTCAAATTACGCTTTTGCCCACACAATTTTATGATTGCACTTCCAAGGCTGAATCAGTGCTGGGGATGTAGGTCCGCGGAAGAGTTCTTGCCTAACACTTGAAAGATCCTGGTGTCACCGTCTAGGGGTGCTGGGTTCATTGTCTCTGTTCAGCAAAGAATTGAAGAACAGGACACAGAGACAGCAAATAAGAAGTAGATTTATTACAAAGGTGACAGAGACACAGAGATAGACTTCTCCCAAGAGAAGGGGCCCCAGAGCTGGGAATCCAGTGGGGGAGTTTTGGCCTGTTCTTTCAGTGGTCTCTGGAATTTCCTCCTTTCCTTATCTATTCCTTTGTCCACGTGCTCCTCACGTGGTGCTCCTCATGTGGTGCCCCCTCTGTCCGTGTGTCTGTGTTAGTTTTTCTGTTGGATTCCCCACTTAGGAGCACGAGTATGGAATTGTCTGTCTGTTTGAGTCCCCCATTTGTGTCCGCGAGCACTTTTATCAAGCAGGAAGCTGATATCATCAAAAAACCTCTCCGTGCTCCTTTGTTCTGGCCCTACCGCCATCCTCCTCACTCGACTACTTGCCCTGACCGCCTAAGCCCTTCTATAAAACCTCACTGGGTTTGCACAAGAAATAAAATAAAACAACAACAAAAAAATGCATCATGTGCTGCTGTCAAAATACCATTTCAAAAATACTATGTCATGCTAGGCATGGTGGCACATGCCTGTAATCCCAGCGCCTTGGGAGGCTGAGGCAGGAGGATCGTGAGTTCAAAGCCAGCCTCAGCAAAAGTGAGGTGCTAAGCAACTCAGTGAGACCCTGTTTCTAAATAAATACAAAATAGGGCTGGGGATGTAGCTCAGTGGTCAAGTTCCCCTGAGTTCAATCCTCAGTACCCCCTACCCAAAATACTATTTGGGGTCTCCTTTCTTTGAAGGAGCCCCAATTAGGGAGATGGCTATTGCGGTCAGCTGGAAGCCATAAGTTCCACCTGATAATAAGTATGTATGTGACGCACCTGTAAATGCACGTGAGGCACCCGCAAAGCTAAAGGTATATAACCGGGTGAAAGTGGTTGGAGTGAGGAGAACGAAGAATGAATTCAGTCAGTCATGCAGTCGCTCAGTCGGTCAGAAGAAGAGTTCGGGTCGGAGAAGAAGAAAAGAATCAGAGCGGCCAGAACGTAGGCAGAGCGGTTACAGAAGAGAAACCAGATAGAAGAAGTAATTCCTGGTCAGAGTCAGGCCGAGGGTCCCGAGGAAGAAAGAAGAAAGAACAAAGAAGAAAGAAGCTCTAAAAGCTAAGCTCTCTCTCTCTCTAAAGAAGAAATCTCTCTCTTTCACGCTCTCTCTCTTTCTCTCTAAGCTCTAAGAAGATGAAGAAGAAAAAGCTCTATCTTTCTCTCTAAGCTCTAAGAAGAAGAAGAAGAAGAAGCTATCTCTAATCTTTCTCTCTAAGCTCTTTCTAAGAAGAAGAAAAATCTTTCTTTCTCTCTCTAAGCTCTCTCTAAGAAAGTAGAAGTAAAAGTAGTAATAGCTTTACTCTGCCTCCGAGAGTTTTCCTCCCGCGGCATTGTGGCTGGCCACGACAGGCAGCTTATATTTCTTCTTCTCCTCCTCTTCCTACACCTCCTCCTCCTCCTCCTTCTTCTTCTTTGGTGCTGGGAATAAAACCCAGGGCCTTGCACATGGAAGGCAAGTGTTCTACCACTGAGCTAAGGCCTCAGCCTGATGCCTTTCCTTTTCAAGGTCAGCTTTTAAAATGCAGCTTTTCCATGTTAGCAGAGTTGATGTGTTCCTACTGGGCTTTTTCTCCAGCTCACATACAATGTGAACCTATGTTTTGGAAAGCTAGAAGTTGGGGCACTGGAATAAAGATCCTCATAAGTTTCAGACAATATCAGCTTTAATACCCACTCATTGCCTTGGCCGCTTTGATATTCAGCTCTCAGAGCTGAGTCCTTAGGTCAGAGGTCAGAGATCATCTCCAGCTCCAGGACAGCCAGAGAAATGTCAGGAGCTAATTCCTGTGGCTCTTCACCCTGAAGTGCCCCAGCCTTCAAGGCTGAACGGAACAGGCTGATCACAGGCCAGAAAGAGCCTGGTACTGTTTGACCAATTCAAGAAGTTTTGGTGTCACTGAGGTGACTAGCACACCCATGGTTAAGTCTTTGAGGTCCCATGTGAGCAGATTGTAGCACATGTAGCAGCCTAGAGCAAGAGAGCCACCCACCCAGGACCCAGGCAGGCCAAATGGAAAAGATAATGGATAACCTCAGTGCTGCCAACAGGCATGGGGAGATTGGGAAGATCAAGAAGCTCCTAAGAACTTAGAGGCAGCCATGCAATGGCGCAGCATGATATCATTGTCCAAGTGGCAAAAATGTTATCAGATGGCTTTGGAACTACATCTAACGTCAAGTCACAAGTAAACTGCCTTTCAGTCCTGCAACAAAAGAAGGAAAGGAAAAGAAAGACAACATGGACTTTGAACCTTTCAAATCAATTGATGTGTCACTTTATTTGTGTGCCAGAGAGTTCTATATAGAGGCTCTTACAACACTACTTTCAGATCACGGTCAAGTGCAGCTCCACTGTAACAGATGGCAGTGGTGTGTTTTGGGGTGAGTTCAAGGAAACATAAGAGAAGTACTGCACAAACCCATGATGAATCTACTAAAGAAACACAGCAGAGGAGGCCAGTCGGCCTTGCATTTTGCCCATTTAAGAATGACACGTAACTGTGTTCTGAAGGCAGCAGAGACTGTCAACAGCTGTTTATTTCTGGGGACAAAGTGAATGTGATTGGTCCTATTTTAACTGGATCAGCTGATTTTAAAACTGAACTAAATCATTCTGATATGTTTGATTAGAGGTTACAATGAAAGTTTTAAAATTAGTTGATGTAAGTGATGTAGTATATGTGTGCTTGGTGGCACACATCTGTAATCCCAGCAGCTCAACCGAGGCAGAAGGGTCACCAGTTCAGAGCCAGCCTCAGCAACTTAGTGAGGCCCTAAGCAACTTAGCAAGACCCTGTCTCTAAATAGAAAAATAAAATAAAAATTGCTGAGAGTGTGGCTCTGTGGTTAAGTGCCCCTGGGTTCAATCCCTGGTACAAAAAAAAAAAAAACAACTTTTAGTTGATGCATCCTATGGTAGTGGAAATGGATTCAAACAGCTATTGTGTTATCTACTTAAATCCTCTCCAGCTTGAAATCATTCAAGAGAAGAAATTAATAGACAATATTTTGATAAACCATCCAGGACAGGGGCAAGTACTCTTGGAGTTATAGATACACTAAAAGCTTTTGAAAATGGAAGCTGTAGAGATTCTAATAGTCTGAAAATCTGGATATATTGAGAAATGTTCTTCAATGCTAAAGCACAGAAAAGGACAAAATTCTCTATCAAACTCTGGAATAAGAGAATGATAAATCTGACTTCACAAAAAGACAGGACAGAAACATGGGCTGATTGAGAGCACATCTCTGTTGGACTAGTTTGCAAACAACTATAAAAAAAATGGGGGGCTACATTAAAAATTGTCACAAATTGAGCATGGTGGTGCATGCCTGTAATCCCAGAGACTTGAGAGGCTGATCACGAGGATCACACATTCAAGGCCAGCCTGGGCAACTTAGTGAGACCCTGTCTCAAAATTAAAAAAAAATAAAAGGGGCTGGCATGAAGCTCAGTGGCAAAATGCCTCTGGGTTCAATCCCAAGTACAGAAAAAAGAGAGAGATGGGGGGGGGGGGGGGAAGAGACAATTGCTACAGTTAAATCACAAGAAGGATCCCAGTTTGTGAAAGAATTTGGTAGAATTGCAAGTATTTCACAGTACTGAGCAGATTTTCAGGGAAAGGAGACCAAGGAGGAGATGATAAATGCTTTGACCTTGATGACTACTAGGTAGTCAACATGGGTCCAGCAAAATGTGCCTCACCCTCCAGCATCTGTCCCAAGGAGCATATCAGTGGTGGAATCCCAGTAGATTCCTGACTTACAATTAGAACATGTCTAGAGCTTAATCCATGAGCTTTGACTGTTAAGAAAACCAAAACAAAACCAGACCCAACCCTACACTTTGCTTTGTTATGGTGTTAGCATGGCCATCAACAACGAAGTTCCTAAATGCCACTTTGGACTTGAAGGGCAAAAAATCACACCGGAGACAACCGAGCAGCCATGAGATTTATTCACCAGCCTTTATGGCTGGTCAGAGGTAGAAGAAGTATGGGGAGAGAGGAGTCAGGGGGAGGGGAGTGTGCAAGTTCTGGTGGGAGAGAGGAGTCAGGGAGAAGGGAGTGTGTGAGCTCTGAATGGAAGGTGGGTGCCTGGTTGCACTGGCTGTGGTCTCTGGAGCTGTTGGCTAAGGCAGCTGCCATTGGGCTGGAGGCTGGAGCTATTGGCTGAGGCAGCTGCTGTAGGACTGGAGATGGTGAGTCTGGAGCTGTCGCAGTGGCTACCTCCTCTCAGCAGGGATGAGCTGTTGTGTCTGAGCTCCCAGCAGGCAGGAGCTTTAAGTAGGGATTTCTGGTGGGGGTGTACCAGAGCGACCTTTAATGCTATTGGCTCTTTACCCAGGGAACAGGGCGACCTTTAAGCCCATTGGCTCTTGCCCAGGGAAAATGAAACCAGGTTGCTTTTCATGGAAATTTCCATGGGGGAGGTGGCCCATCAGCCCAAGCCTATCTATCAGGACTAACTTAAAAAAGAGCATTATCCTACTTTACTTTTACTGGATGGTGAAATTGGTTGCTCTTTTATCTTGTGAAAAAAAAGCGATTTTTAAAAAAACTTCATACATAGAAGCAAAAATACTTTTTATCTGCTATAAGTCTTCAAAAGTTACTAGAAGTAGTTAAAAATAAAAGACTTTTCTTTCCCCCAATCTTTCCCCTTCTCAGTCATCTGGGGTTTAGTCCTTACAGGAGTAAAGTTGTAATGGAAAAGGCCATGGTCCAGGAGACAAGGATTTGGGTTTGGTTGGTTGCTGGACTTTAGGCTGAGCTTCACCAAATAGCTCCTCAGGTCCTTGACCTTCCTAGCCACTGGGTGTTGTCCATGAACTCATCTCTGAAGTCAGCCTCAGGTCTAGGGCACAGCTGTGAGGAACACACGCAGGGGCCTAAGCTGGGGACCAGACAGACATCATTCCAGACTGGCCGGAAGTGGATCTTCTGGCAAGGGCGTGGGCTTTGTGGGAGGAAGCTGAGTTCTAGCCTCTGCTCCACCAGCTCGTCTCTCTGTCTTAGAGAACAACCCTCCAGGAGGCTGGCCTTCCTCATCTGACCAACCCACTCATCAGGCTTACCTAGTAGGGCCTGGTTCTAACCCAGAATGCTTTTCTCTGTGGTAACTGTAACTACAGGCATGCCTTTCATGTTCCCTGTTATCACTTATCACAACTCTCACATTTATCTCCCACATTCACATTAGAGATCTGACTTTTGTTTGGGAGCGGTGGTGCACGGCGGTAGTCCCAGTGACTCCAGAGACTGAGAACCCCAAGTTCAAGGCCAGACTCAGCAACTTAGCCAGGCCTTAAACAACTAAGTGAGGCCCTGCCTCAAAATATAAAAAGGGCTGGGGATGTGGCTTATAGCTTATGTATCTTTTGTTTGAATTCCAACCTTATTAGCCTCCCCAAATCTTAGGTCTAAAGCTCCCTCATAGCAGCTACATATTGCTTCATCTCCTTTAAAAATTAAAATAGTGTGTATTTTTTTAATTATTAAAAAGTTATACAGGCTAATTAGGCTTCATGAAAAAGCAAAGTTTTTTTTTTGAAAAGCGCTAGTTTTAAAACTGCTGCATCTCCATGCACCATGATCTGGCTACAGCTGTACTGGTGACTTTTCCAAAGCTCCTTGTGTTATGGTGTTAGCAGCTCAGTGCAAGGTAACAAAGGTGCCCTTGATGGTTCTGTTTGGATTTCCCAGAGTGTGGTGAATTCAAACATGAATGTGGCCTTGAAGGCAATAGACTAAGCTACAGTATGTTGAAAACGCCCTGTTTACCTAAAGCACACTGATTTTTTTGTTGCATTTTCTGAAAGCAAATTGATTCTGCTCTGGGCTTCAAAAAAAAGTCCATTTCTAACCGTTCTAGAGAGTCTCATGGAGACATAGGTAAGGCAGCCTGCCAGGCACAGGAACTTTAGGCTTGCTGGGGAAACCACTTTTAGGTTTTTTTAGAAAACCACTTATAGGATGTAACTTCACTATTTTAAAATGGTTTGAGCTGGAGGTAGCTCAGTGATAGAGCGCTTGCCTAGCATGCACAAGGCCCTGAGTTTGATCCCAGTACAAAACAACAACAACAAAAAAAAACCTCTACTGTTTATTGAAAAAGCAATACATGAACACAATGAAAAGCTCAGATCTTACAAATCTAAACTTCCCTCCCTCCTGGTCAGCCTCCCCAGGCAGCCACAGTGCTCCATCCATCTTTCCAGGAATGCCTACCACGCACATCCAGATATTCAGGAGTAGTACGTATTCCACAACCACCACCGTCAATAAATGTGGTGATTCTATTTTGTCCCTTACTTTCTGAACTGCATATCTGGGCATCTTTCACTATCAGCGCAGGTGCAGCTATCTTATTGGAAAACTAATTATCCCTGCATGGCTCCCAGCCAGCCCCATAGTCATGAGGGTAAACCACTGACACTCCTGTTGCTCGGCTAGAGTGTTCAGTAGGTTGGGTGTATTTAATGCATTTTGACTTAATGATATTTCCAACTTACAACGGGTCTATTAGGATGGAATCCATCACAGGTTGAGAAGCATCTGTGCTCAATTTTGTTTAATTGCTTTCCTAGTGATAGATAAACAACCATCTCCAGGCTTTTTATTTTATTTTGTTTTTTATTAGTTCATTTTAGTTACACATGATACTGGGGTTCTTTTTGACATAATTGTACCAACATAGGAGAAAATTTGCTCCAATACAGTCCCCAGTACTTCCCCTTCCCTCTCCTCCTCCATCCCTGTTCCCTTTTCTCTACTGATTTTTCTTGTATTTATTTATTGCTTTTTAATAAATTAGCATGCTATGGATATACATAAAGGTGAAATTCCCTGTGGCATTTTCATGAATGTACTTAGGAATCTCCAGGGTTTTTAGAGCAGTGTGGATGAGACCCCTGGATGGGGCAAACAATACTTTCACCCATAGTTAGAGATGTATCTAGAGGACCACTGCCACACGTGGAATCACTAACTTAAAGTGCATTTTAATCTGGAGGGATATTGCTAACTATTCAACTACATTCCTTGGGTCACAGCTGGGAAGAACTTTAAAGATTACTAGTGTAGTTTTTTTCTTCTTCTCCATTTGCCCTGAAAACAGTCGAGTTGGCTGGGTGCAGTGGCACACTCCTGTAATCCCAGTGACTCAGGAGCCTGAGGCAGGAGGATCATGAGTTCAAAGCCAGCCTCAGTAACTTAGGAAGGAACTAAGCAACTTAGCAAGACCCTGTCTCTAAATAAAATATAAAAAAGGACTGGGATGTGACTCAGAGGCTAAGCACC
Organism: Tamias sibiricus; assembly: GCA_025594165.1. Classification (NCBI taxonomy): domain Eukaryota; kingdom Metazoa; phylum Chordata; class Mammalia; order Rodentia; family Sciuridae; genus Tamias; species Tamias sibiricus. The sequence continues at coordinate 61,960,336 of CM046662.1, forward strand.
CCTGGGTTTAATCCCCAGTACCAAACAAAACCAAAAACAACAAAACAAAACAAAAAAACCCCAGTCGAATTAGCAGCAGCTGCCTTGACCTGGGGATAACAGGAGGAGGAGGTGAGGAACATGAGTGGGAAAGAACACAGAGAGCTGCAGGACCTGTGTATCCAACTTGGCTTCTTCTCAAGCTTTATGTGATAAGGTCCTGTGATTTGTTTGGGGAAGAGGTCTGCTGCTTAGCAACAGCTACAAACATTAATCTAATTTTACAGCTGGAGACACTGAGGCCCAGAGCGCACATCATACAACCAAGACTGGAGCCAGTCTTTTCAGTCTAGGTGGAGTCCTACTCCATGCCAGTCCTCACGCTGTGGGGTCACCTCGCCCCTCACTTGGATGCTCCCTACTCTGGGGAACTCACCACACCTGGGGCAGCCTACACATTGGGGCAGTGCAAAAGTTCTGCCTTTGTTGGTCTAAGTTTTCTCCTGGAAGTGTTCAGTCCCTGCCCATTACCAGTGGTGGGCTTTAAGGAGCAGGGTCTCAACTGCAGGAGGCTGAAGAAGGTCATGATCACCACTTTCCTGTCACCAATTGGGCATTCAGACACCCTTGCCTGGGTCAGGAATTCTCTGAGCCTGGAGGATTGGGGTTGCACCCACGTATCTACATTTAAATATCTAGGGTGAAAATGACACAGCAAAAATTCAGCTGGGTGGTAAGTGTGGCCAGAGCCAAGGAGCCTCCCGTGTGGAGGCTGGCTGGGTGGACTATAATTCTAAATGCATGGGAACCTCCATTCACCTTCCCTCCCCTTTCTGGACTCTAGCAATAGTCTTTATTTCTTTCTCCTTGTACTCCATGTCCAGATCCCCTTGGAAAAGGTCCCATCCCTCTTCCCAGCCCCAGATCTCAGCCCCCGCCTGGCCACTGTCAACTGGTTGCAGAGGAGCACACTGAATCCTGAGGGTCAGCTGAGGACAGCGACCACCAGAAGACAGCAGGGAGCACCCTCAGAGGGAGGCATGGCAAGCTGGGTGCTCCCTGAAAACCACAGGGCAAGTGACAGTAAAGAACAAGATCTGGGAGTCTAATACTCCCATGCCCTGGGCATGTAATAAATTTCGTGTGTTCTTCTTCTTTATTTTTTTATATTTATTTATTTAGTTGTACACAATGCATTTATTCTTACGTGGTGCTGAGGATTGAACCTGGGCCGCGCACATGCTAGGCGAGTGCTCTACCGCTGAGCCACAACCCTAGCCCCTCATGTGTTCTTTTCCCTCTAAAAACAACAACATCAGAACCAGCAAGATCTGTCTCATGCTCACACTCCTTTTGAAGTTCTCGCTCTCTTTTTTTTTATATTGGTACCAGGGATTGAACTCAGGGGCACTCGACCACTGGGCCACATCCCCAGCCCTTTTTTGTATTTTATTAGAGACAGGGTCTCACTGAGTTGCTAAGTGCCTCCGCCATTGCTGAGGCTGGCTTTGAACTCACGATCCTCCTGCCTCAGCCTCCCAAGTGCTGGAATTACAGGTGTGCACCACTGTGCCCAGCTTGAAGTTCTGTCTCTCTTAATGTACTATTTTCCTATCTATTTTGCCAGGAAATTAACTTTTACAAGGTCATTGACTACATCCTGCATGGCAAAGAAGACATCAAAGTAATTCCGTAAGTTTCATCTCAAAACTTGCAGAACAGTGGGAACATTACCTATGTCCATGGGACACTTATTCCCTGATGAACATCAACCCAACCCAACATAGCCAGGCTCTTGGTTCTAGGCAGAGAAAGCAGTTCGAGGTGTTGTGGAAAGGCAGTGACTCAGACAGGGTGAGAAATGAGGCCCCAGTAGGGGAAGGGATTTGATCAAAATCTCAGGGGGCCAGTTGTCAATCAGGGGTTCTGAGTTCCAGCCCCACAGCCAGTGTTAATAAGTAGACTGCACGGCCCTCAGCTTCCCATCTATAGAATCAGAGTATGGTATCAAGTCAGGGCTTTTTCTTTTCCCTCCCTCCCTCTCTTTCTCTCTTTCATTTGGTTTTTGTAGTATAGGGGATCAAACCCAGGGCCTCCCATATGCCAGGTAAGCACTCCTAGCACAAAGTGGCACCCCTAAACCTTTTAATTTTATTTTGAGACAGGATCTTGCTAAGTTACAGGAGTGTACCCCCATACCTTGCAATCAGGACTATTCAGTGTTTTCCAAGAAGCTGCTTCTGGGGTCTAAGAATAGAAAACAAAAGCAAGATACTTGCAAAGAAAGTGACTCAGGCCCAAGGAAGGGTTATTTTCTTTTTTATTTTTATTTTCTTTTATTTTTTTAGTTGTAGGTGGACACAATACCTTTATTTTATTTATGTGGTGCTGAGGATCGAACTCAGGGCCTCACACATGCTAGATGAGTGCTCTACCTCTGAGCCATAGCCCCAGCCCCAGGAAGGGTTATTTTCTAATGTTCTCTTCAAATGTGACCAAGAAGGATAATGAAGAGGACAGGAAAGGGCTCTGTAGAACCCACTTGTAGGTAGTAGGGACTCAAAGACCATTTGAAGAATTGAACAGTGCACTCCTGTAATCCCAGCCACCCAGGAGCCTGAGGTTTGAGGATTGCAGTCAAGGCCAGCCTGGGCAATTCAGCAAGACCCTATTTCAAAATACAAAATAAAAAGTGCTGGGAGTGTAGCTTAGTAGTAGAACACCCCTGGGTTCAATACTCAGGGCCATGAAAAGAAAAAAAAAAACAAAAAGAGTTAAACATTGGCAACCCTTTGTAGCATAGGCCTGAACTCTTGCCTGCAGAGCATTTGCAGAAAACTTTGTCACCTTCTTATCTGTTTGAATCCTCTCCTTGTTCCAGGATCCACGCCCACAGAGCTGTCTTGAGACGGGGTTCTCTTTCTCAACTTAATTGCAGGCTTCTGGGGCTGCAGTCAGGCTCTGTGAGAGATTTGTACTTTTTGAACTCTTGTTCACCTGAAGGGATTAACTCTATGTTGCCCTAATCCTCAAAGCAATCCTCAAACTGTGGGTGTGACTGGAAATGCTGATTCCACCCCGGCCACCAAACCAAACTCTTAACGATTTATCTTTTGCTAGTTGGCTAGTTGAGGATGAGAAGTTATGTCAAGTTCTTCTGTTTCTAGGTTTTCTCTATTATCTTCCATTCCTGCTTGAGTAAGTACCAACTCTGATTCTTGTCTGAGGTCATCTCTTCTTTTTAACCTCATCATATGCATACTCTTTGGCCATTCTGTTTTCTAACCCCTTTTATAGAACTACAAGTTTATTAAACTCATTACCTGTGTTTGAAATGATCACTGGTCAGTAACTAGCTCCCCCATGTGTTATCATTGCTTGTCAAGCATCACATCTGACTAGCCTCTGTTAACATTACCTTGTCTTTCACAAAAGTCACCCATTTTAGACTTTTATTAATGGGAATATTCTGTTTCTAATACTTTTTTTTTTTTTTTTTTTTTGGCCATACTTGGGATTGAATCCTACCACTGAACTATATTCCCCAGTATTTTGTTTGGTTTTTGAGACAGGATCTTGCTAAATTGCCCAGGCTGGTGTGAATTACAATCTTCCTGCCTCACCCTCCTGAGTAGCTGGGATCACAGGTATGCACCATCGTGCCTGCCTAATATAAATTTTTGAATCAGATGGATAGACTGTGTTGTGCTGTGGTAACCAGACCTTGAGATCTCAGTGATAAACAAATAGAGTTTTATTGTCCAATAGCCATCACCACTTGGTGGGTGCGGTTGGAGCTGTAATGCATGTAATTATGATCAGGCAGGAACCAAAGCTGATAGATCAGCCACCATTTTGAACCTTGAAGGATTCAAAACCAGAGAAAAGAGAGAACATGAGGAAACACCCTAGATTGTAAAATGTCCATCTGAAGGTGACACAGCACTTCCACTCACTCACATTTCAATGGCCAAAGCTAGTCACACAGCCATACTTTACTTCAAGGCAGTGCAACCTGACAATGTGCCCAGAAGGACAGCAAGAATGTTGATAAATACTCTTAATGGCTGCCACAGCAGATGCCACCCAGACTAACAGAGGGGGAAACTGAACAGTAAATAAATAATCTGCCTAACCAAAGGAAGGCCAAATATGAGTTTAGGGAAAACACAGAAAGGCAGGGAAAATAGAAAGTACAGGTGAAATTGATATTTAAACCAATATATGGCAATAGTTTCTTTAAATATAAATCAACTAGCTGTTCCAGTTATATAATAAAGATTGACAGGCTGGATAAGGAAGAAACCTATTACATTTCACTGATTCTAAGATGCACAGGTTTCTACTTTTTGACATTTCTGAAGCAAAATCAATGATATTGCACAGTTGCTATGAGCCATGCAGCAGTTTCCATGTAGTTATCTTTGCCTGCTTACATGTGAACTTGGTCATAAACATATATACTGTTGTAACTTCATTGAGTTACTGTTGAGCAACCATTGCTGGATGCTATCCACAGTGAATTTAATTGCCACATAAAGTAACTGGAAGAGCTGGGTGTGGTGGTGCATGCCTGTAATCCCAGTGACTCAGGAGGTTGAGGCAGGAGGATTTCAAACTCAAAGCCAGTCCTGGAAACTTAATGAGGTCCTAAGCAACTTAGGGAGACCCTGTCTCAAAATAAAAAATACAAAGGGCTTGGGAGGCAGCTCAGTGGTTAAGCACCCCTGGGTTCAATCCCTGGTACCAAAAGAAAAGAAAAGAAAAAAGGTAACTGGAAGAGACAATGCTATGAACTGGGTACAGTAACACATGACTAATTCCAGTCACTCAGGAGGCTGAAGCAGGAGGATCCTAAGTTTGAGGTCAGCCTGGGAAACTTAGAGAGACCCTGTCTCTAAATAAAAAGATTTGGAGATGTAGCCAATGGTAGAGCACCTCTGGTTCCAATACTGAAAAAAAGAATGATTTTGCTCTAGGGGGTACTAAAACAAAAAGTTGTCTTGAATGGCACAGTAAAAAATAAAATTACAAGTGAAAAGCACTACAATGCAGATCAATTGCCAGCATTTTATCTTTCTCAGTCACACAAAAAATTGGTTCCTAAAAAATGATTACTTCCAATGGACAAGGAGATGTATACCTACAATTATGAGGAAGTTAAGGCAAAAGCGTCACAAGTTCAAAAACAGCCTGGGCAACTTATCAAGACCCTGTCTCAAAATAAAAAGGACTGGAGAAGAGATGTATCTCAGTGGTAGAGCACTTGCCTAGTATGTGTGAATGAAGCCCTGGTTCAATTCCCAGTAACACACACACACACACACACACCACTTCCTAGATATGGTGAAATACCATATACCCTGTCCAGTACTGGGGATTGAACCCAGGGGCACTCTACTACTGAGCTACATATACCCCTGCCTTTTTATTTTTTTATTTTGGGACAGGGTCTTGCTAACTTGCTCAGGCTTGCCTAAACTTGGGATCCTCCTGCCTCAACTTCCTAAGGCTGGGATTACAGGCATGTGCAAATGTGCCTGGCTGTAGGAGATTTATTGGAAGGATAAAAATAGAGAAGTTGAAAGTAAAAGATTAAAAAAATACATCATATGAATGCTAACCAAAAGAAAACTGGTATAGCTATCTTATGCTTTTTTCTTGGTGCTGGGAATTAAACCCAGGGCCTTGTGCATACTAAGCACGCCCTTATCACTGAGCTGCACCTCAGCTCTGGTGGAACTATTTAATATCGATAAAAACAGATGATGTAGGGCTGGGGCTGTAGCTCCGTGGTAGATCGCTTGCCTTGCATGCATAAGGCTCTGGGTTCGATCCTCAGCACCACATAAAAATAAATAAATAAAAATAAAAGACGTTGTGTCCATCTACAACTAAAAAATTTTTTTAAAAAATAGATGATATACTGAAGAACATTAGTAGAGGTAAAGGTAGTCCCTTTTTAAAAAAATTTTTAGTTGTAGATGGACACAATACCTTTATTCTATTTATTTATATGTGATGTTGAGGATCAAACCCAGTGCCTCACACATGCTAGGCAAGTGCTTTACCACTGAGCCACAACCTGCACCCAGGTAGTCCCTTCTTAATAATAAAGGGATCAATCCACTTTGATGATATAGGAAGACATTATAGTTCTAAATTTGCATATGCCTTAAAATACAAAGCAAAACTGACCAAAATACAAGAATATATAGACAGGTACAGGCTCACTAGTCAATAGGAGGAGAGTAGAACAGAGTATACAATATTTGCATAGCACAGATAACAAACATAACCTAATGGATCTACATAGAACATTGTTCCCAACCTCCCAAAGTATTGAACACTCAGTTTTTTCCAAGCATGCAGGCAATGTTTACAACATCCGCTTATATACTGAGCCATAAAGCAAACCTTAATAACTTTCAAAAGAGTGAAATCATACAAGTAATGTCCTTTGCTCACAATAAAAATATGTAAGACCAATTACAAAAAAGTAATCAGAATCTGGGTGTGGTGCTACACACCTGTAATCCCAGTGGTTGGGGGTTGAGGTTGTGGGATGGCAAGTTCGAGGCCAGCCTCAGCAACTTAATGAGACACTGTCTCAAAAAAAAAAAATGACTGGAGATGTAGCTCAGTAATAGAGCATCTGTGGGTTCAATCCCTTGTATCTCAGAAAACACAAACACGAACAAAAAATTATCAGTAATGGGCTGGGGTTGTGGCTCAGTGGTAGAGCGCTTACCTAGCACATGGGAGGCTCTGGGTTCGATCCTCAGCACCACATAAAAATAAATAAGATAATGGTATTGTGTCCAACTACAACTAAAAAATAAATATTTAAAAAATCAGTAATTCTCATAAGCTTGGAACTAGGAAACACTCTTCTGAAAAAATGAAAAAAAACTTTCAATCAATCAATGGGTTTTCAAAGAAAAAAAATAACAATAGACATGAGAAGATATTCTGAGCTGAAAAAACAACGGAATTCTACTTATTAAAACCTGTGTGATACAGTGAAATTGTACTCAAGGTGAAATTTACAGCCTTAGAGTCACATATTGGAAAAGGATAAAAGCTGAGAAAGTATTGAGCTAGGGTGTGCCCATCTGTGTTGGACAAGATCCCAACAGAAAACAGGTGTCACATTAAAATTAGGTTAATTTGAATAATTTGAACACATAAAAGGGACAAATCATGAAGGTATGAGTGGAGAAGGGAACCATAGGGAATGTGCTGGCAGTGGTAGAGTTGTTACCATTGCTGGCCCAGGGAGAGTTCCAGAACCTAGACAGATGGGGCTTCACTTGGAGCAGACTACCTTGAGAGAAGCATTTACCTTTAGAAAAGGAATGTACCCAGTTCAAAGCAACCTGGCACAGGGAAGAGTTAACTTGACCTCACTCTCCTACTGCCCTCCACTCTTTGGCCTGGTCTTTTCATTGTCCAAATTCAATCAGAACCTAAAGGACCAGAAGTCCTGTCAATATGGCCACATACATTGCCCTCCTGGGGGGAGAATAGGGAGTCTGAAAGGGTAGACAGTAACTATTCATCACATCATCTCAAGACATTAAAAAGAACAAGCAAAGAATAAACCCAAAGAAAATCTATAATGGGCTAGGCAAGTGCTCTACCACTGAGCTACATCCTCAGCACAGTGACGGATACATTTGTAGAAGGTGCTCCATTTCATTAATTTTGCAGAGGAATGAAAAAGAGAACCACAGTGTGTTACCATTAGAACCCACCAGAAAGGCTATGATTAAAAAGCCTGGAAATACTAAATACTGGCAGAGACTTAGAGCAAAGGTAACTCCGACACCCACTGATGGGAGTGTTAATTGGTACAATCACTTTGGAAAGCAGTTTGACCTTATATAGTAAAATTGAAGATATGCACAATTTTTTTGTCCAGTGCTGGGGATTGAACCCAGGTGTACTCTGCCACTGAGCTACCTCCCCAGCTCTTTTTATTTTTTAAATTTTGCTATAGGGTCTTACTAAGTTGTCAAGACAAGCTTCAAATTTGTGAACCTCCTGCCTCAGCCTCCCAAGTCACTGAGATTATAGGCATGCACCACCACACCCAACTGAGGATATGCACATCTTATGACCCAGTATTTCTACTCTTAGGATAATGCCATTAAAAATTGAGAGCAGATACATATTGGAGTGTTCATAGAGGCACTATTTATATTAGCCCCATACTGGCAGGGGAGATGCCCATCAACACTTGAATGGATAAATTGGTCTATTGTTATACATGGGGAAATTGCATGTCAATAAAATGAATGAATTAGAGCAATATGAAAAAGAAGCCAGCCAGGTGTGGTGGCAGGAGAATTGCAAGTTCAAGGCCAGTCTGGACAACTTGGTGAGACTGTCTTAAAATAGAAAATATGAAGGACTAGGGGTGAAGCTCAGTAGTAGAGGCCCCTGGATTCAATCCCTAGTTCCCCAAAAGAAGAAGGAAAAGGAAAAGGAGAAGGAGCCAGATAGAATAAATTAATATACATTGTGTAATTATATCTAAAAGAAGTTGGAAAAAAGGCAAAATCAAATTAGAATTCACAAGACAACATACTTAGGTGGTAAAACTACAGAAAAGCAAGAATGTAATTATCATGCTAGAATAATTGTTACCTTTGGGGTTAGGAGAAGGCTATGATTGGGAGAGGCAGGTCAGGGATCTCCAAGGTGCTAAGAATGCTGTCCTTGACTTCTATGTGGCTCATATGTTTGTAGTCTAATGATCAATGAATTTTAATGCATTTTTTCTCTGCATGTCTTTCTCACAATAAACAATCAAAAAGTAACAAAATTATGCATCACTTAAGGAAGGAGCACATTTATTTATTTGTTTAGTTGCTTATTGTACTAGAGATTGAACCCAGTTGTGCTCTACCCCTGAGCCACATTCCCAGCCTTTCTCATTTTTATTTTGAGATAGCCTTTCTCTAAGTTCCTGAGCCCATCCTTGAACTTGCAATCCTTCTTCCTTAGTCTTCAAAGTTGCTGGGGTTATAGGTGTGCACCACTGCACCCAGCTAGGAAAGGGACACATTTTGAGAAATGCTGGGCAATTTTGTCATCATGTGAACACCATAGAGTGTGCTTTCACAAACTAAGATGGTTATGACCTCACTAGATATGATCTTATGAGACTTTGTTTATATGCATGGTCCACTGATGACCAAAACATCATTATGTGACACAAAACTATAATACCAAAAATTATAATATTATTATTATCTCCACAAATATGTAAAGCACTTAGCTTAATGACTAGTGCCTGGCAGGAGCTCACTGTAGATGAGTTTTTCAAACTCTCTACATAGTATGACGCTACTAACTCTGTGAGGGAAGTGATGGTTTGTGTTTTTGCTCAGCAGTCAATAACAACCTGTGATGGATGTTGTCTCTTTTCTTGGGTCCCAGACAGTCCCTACATTGAACTTCACCATTTGTCTTTACAGGAATCCACCTCCTGACCACTGGGCTTTAGTAAGTGGTCTCCCCACTTATGTTGCTCAAAATGGCCTGGTAAGTAACACAACTTGAAAGGAGAAAAGTTTGATTGAGATGGAAGAATGAAAGGATTTCAGATGCAGCAAGTGGAAAAAATGTGGGGGAAGTGTGGATCTCTAAAGCCTGAGTCTCTTGTTTTTCAGTTCACTCAATAGTTGGCCCCTAGAGATAAACAGAGTATTGACATTTGGGCAAATATGAAATACAGAGAAATAATCCTTAGATGGAAAGGTGGTCATTGACAAATGTGTCAGGGACAAAGTCATGACTGGGTGGTCTTCCAGGCTCCCCAGGGACTAAGTCTCAATCTTTCATGTCAGACTAATTGCCATTGTCCACCTGCCATCCCCACTGTTTCCAGCCATGTCACACAGAGCAGAGCTCCAGTGCTTCACCTCCCACCTTGCCCCATTTACTAAGGCCAAGGGTGGAGCCGTGGTGTCCCCTGTACCTGAGAGCAGGGTCACGTCTGCTGCACATCACCCCCATATTTGGTCCTGGTCACCCCTGTATTCTTCCCCCAGAACATACTACACAATGGTGTCCCTGTGGCAAGGTGTTTATTTATTGAGCATTTTCTATTCCAGACACTGATAGACTCTGAGGACATAAAGGTAGATGAATCCGGTACTGTTTCTCTTCTGAAACTCATGATCAAATGAGGAGATGTCTTTACTAACAGATATTCATACTGCGATGTGATAAAGCCATGATAGAGAACACAGAAAAGGGGATGTCTAAACCAGTCTTCATTTCCCAGAGTGTTGCTCTGAGTTGAATTCTGAAATCGGTAGTTCTTAGGCAGGTGGGGGTCAGGAAACAGGACTCCAGGTAGAGGAGACATCACGGGTGTTAGTCAACTTTCCATAATTGTAACAAGAACCTGAGATAACAAGCTTATAAAAAGGAGAGTTTTATTTTGGTTTCAGTCCATGGTTGGTTGGCTTTGTTGCCTTGGGGCCTCTGGTGATGCCGTACATCTGTACATCTTGGCGGAAAGCTTATGGTGGAACTAAGCTGCTCACCTCAGGCCAGGAGACAAAGAAGAGAAAGAGGAGGGGTGGGTCCCACAATCCGCTTCAAGGACATGCCCTCCAATGTCCATAAGACCTCCCACTAGGCCCCACCTTTTAAAGTTTCCACCACTTCCCAATAGCCCTGAGTTGGGGACAGAGCCTTTAGCATATTGGCCTTTGGGGGCCAATCCATATCCAAACTATGGACAAGCAACACAGGCATAAGAGTTTGGAGCAACACACTGTGCGCAGTTTAGTGTTGCTGGTGTGTTATGTTTGAGACAGGAAGACAGCAAGACAGGGGACTCAGAGGGAGAAAGGGGCCAGATAACAGGTTTTGGATGCCATGTCCTGGTGTAGGACTTGAATCTGCAGGTAATGGCTTTTAAAGCAGGCGACCAGCACAGCTCCTTTTCATTTTATTTGTTTGGGTCTTATTGTTGCTGTTTGCAATACCAGAAGTTGGACCCAGGGCTTGGTGCATGCTAGGCAAGTGCTGTGCCTCTGAACTACCTCCCGAGCCCTGCTTTTCATTTTAGCAGGATAATGCGGAAGCTCCATAGAAAATGGATCAGAAGCACTAGGACTGGAAGCAGAGTTACCAGTGCATGATTCAAGTTAGGGATAATGAGAATCTCAACAAAAGCAGGCACCGTTAAGAACATTGTCTTTACTGTCCGCAGCCATCTTTGTAGTGCTACAATAAGGCCCTATATAGATGTTCTTTTTTAATACAACATTCAACAAAGACAAGATGAAAAGGAAATAAGGGGTCTGACCTGATATGGAGAGGGCAAAACTGGAAGGACTTAGCATTGATGGGGAGCAAAGAGGATGGAAGAGAGAAGAGTCAGAGCCCATTTCAAGCTTCTAGACTGAGAGTGCTGCCAGCAGGTTTGGATGTAAGATGATGAGGTCAGTTTTAGACAAGGTGAGATTGAGACATTTTTCAGAAGCAAATGATGAGCTCATAGATGAAAGTACAGTCCCGACACTGTGGAGAGAGAGGATGGGTGGAGGTAGCGATTACAAAGCTATCAGGACCAGGTAGTACTTGAAATTATGAGTGTAGACAAAATCACCCAGGGAGATGCAAGGAGCAGTGAGTCCGGGGTGCAATGTTGGAGGATTTCAGAATTTCCAGAGCAGGTGGAGAAAGGAGAGTGGGTAAAGCGGGGAAACAGGAAGAGAGTTCAGAGGTGTTTGCAGACCCAGGAGAGGCAGTCATGGAAACCAAGGAAGTAGAAAGTTTCAACAAGGAGAAAGACAAGCCAGGTGTGGTGGTGTACACCTGTACTCCCAGCTACTCAATAGGCTGAGGCAGGAGGATTCCAAGTTCAAGGCCAGTCTGGGCAGTTAATTCAGACACTGGAGGGGCAATGAGAGGATGAAGAAAAGACAAACAGACACACACAGAGAAAAAGCTGGGGCCAGGTGGTTCAGCCACAGCCTGTGAGCCTTGACTGACACCAGAGCTAGCACAGCACCTTTATTATATAGGTTTTATCATCAGACGATAATTTGTGAGAAAGTTTTAGCAGAGCAGGCAGTCTGAAGGATGCAGCGAAACTTTCGAGACACAGAGGGCATCTTGTTGTGCCTAGAATTCTCTAATCCCCAGAGTTGGTGTCTGAATCTAAGGTTCTGACTGTTAGAGCCACATACCTTTGCACGCAGCTACCCCTGGCCAGCATTACCATAGCAACTGGGGCATCTTGATCTGCACTTTTGCATAGTCAGCTCCCAGAGCAAATGCAGTGATAATGGAATCAGAGACCAGGGTTCAAGTCACCACTCTCCACAGTGAGACCCTGTACAAAATAAAATAAAAAAGGCTGGGGATGTAGCTCAGTGGCACAGCACTTGTCTAGCATGTGCAAGACCTGGGGTTCAGACCCCAATGCAGAAAAAGAAAAAAAAGAAAGACAGACAGACAGACCAAATGCAGCACAGTAATCCTGTGAGATAAGAACTGAAATCCCCATCAGGTTTGTCAATTAAGAGGTCTTAGTGGCCCTGATGAAAGCAAATTTGGTGGCAAAGTGGAGGCAGAAACTAGCATGTGGTCCACTGAGTGGAGGGTAAGGAAAAGGTAGAGAAGGCAAGAGAAAAAGGGAGAGTACCTGTGGGAGGTTGCTATGGAGACCATGCTGCATGAAGGAAGGATTTCGAGGATGGGAGATACACAAGCCGGCTCATGGGCTGAGGGACAAGGGCCCTCGGAGAGGTTTCTGATCAGGAGGGAACGATGGCAGGGAACAATGGAACCAGGTCCAAGGAGAGGAGGGAGGATGATTAGGCAGTCCTTGGACAGGAGCTGGGCAGCTCAGCCTCTGGCATCAGGCAGTCCATGTCTGTGTTGATGGGCAGGGTTGCTGCAAGTTCGTGTAGTGGCTTTTTGAGAAGTGAAATCAGGAGTTCTTCTCAAGAGAAGACTACAGCGTGGTCAGAAGCGTGGTTCTGCCAGCAGAGCACAGGCTGGATCTCAGGGCCAGCTGCCCCTCAGCAGGTGCAGTATGTACCCTACCCAACTGCAATGGTGGCCGTCGGCAGGAGCAATCAGTTAAGCATCATTCGGTTCCTTTCCTAGTCTCTCAGACGAGAAATCTAGCAATGCAGAACCAAACTTACAACACCTGCCATTTCTTGTTCTACTTTGGGGTTTACACCCCAAGGAAAAATGCCTTCCTGCCCAAGAAAGCAAAACAGAACTCAAATGTAAGTGAATCAAAGATGTTTTGAGAAGGACTATTATCAGTTTTAAAAAACCAACCTGGACACAACCCAAATGCTCAACAAAAGAGGAACGACAAAATGAGACACTGTTAATAATGGCAGCTTGTACCCTTAACTTTTGCAAAGTTTAGAAATAATCCGAGAATGGAGCAAATCCTAAGAAGTAAGGTTTACAAGGTGACTTTTCTATCCAGTATTCTCACTTAACAATCCAAAAGGATCTCCGGGGTAGCTACCTGTGAAAAAAATGTGAATGCTGTTGGCAAGGGCATGAGGTTTCTGAAAGAGTAGGCCCTCTACCAGCTGCACCTCAGGGCTAACCGCAGTCCCTCTTTGCCCTTCACGGCTTTCAGATTTGCAATATCATGAATGCGCCTGCCGAGGACACTTTTGCATTTCAAGTAAGTCGTTTTTGATTTGTTCTCTTAGTCACATGGTTTTCCTCTCCATTAGAATCTGCCTACTTCCCTGGGAAGCCGTTTAAATGGAGCGAAACCAGGATGGGGAAAAGCCATGTAGCAGTGGAGGTGGGGAGGGAGTGAGCTGGGCCATTTCCAAGGTCCTGTCCTATTTTACCACTCACACCCTTTGCTTCTGGCCTCAGGACCTTCACTTATGCTATTCTCTCAGCCACCATCATCTCCTGTCCAAATCCCCCGTGTCCTTCAGTGACAATCCCAAATGCTACCACTTCTAGAAAGTTTTATTCTGATTTTCATGGCTGCATGTACTTTCTTTTTGGAAAGTGTATGGAATATCGTTTAGCATTCCATTTGGCTTTGTCTTTTATCATGTATAAAGATGGAAGCCATCTTCTGGGCCAGACTTTGGCATGAAGCTACCCTGGCTACCATGGGGGACCAGAGAGGCCTGGTCTTTGTCTTTGTGGGGCTCATGAGAGACACACCCGAGTAATGGTCTGTAGAAAGGTAGGGGATAACTGGGTGCAGTGGCACACGCTTGTAATTCCAGTGGCTTGGGATGCTGAGGCAGGAGGATCACGAGTTCAAAGCCAGCCTCAGTAACCTAGTGAAGCACTTAGCAACTCAGCGAGATTCTGTCTCTAAATAAAATATAAAAAAGGACTGGGAATGTGGCTCAGTGGTTAAGCACCCCTGGCTTCAATCCCTGGTACCAAAAAAGGAAGGACTGCGGTTAGCCCTGAGGTGCAGCTGGTAGAGGGCCTACTCTTTCAGAAACCTCATGCCCTTGCCAAGGAAGGAAGGAAGGAAGGAAGGAAGAAAGAAGGAAGGAAGGAAGGAAGGAAGGAATAAGATAGAGGATAGAGGAGAGGAACTCTCAGGGCCCCTGACCTGACCTGGGAAAAATCAAGGAACATGTCCTTGAGGAAATTATTTGTGCGTAAAGAGAGGAGAAAAGGCTGCCAGAAAGAGACGTCTAATTGGAAGGAACAAAGTTGGCCAGCAAGTCTGAGTGAGAGATTGGGAGGGAGGGTGGCAGGAGACAATTCTAGAGAAGTGGATACAAAGCAGATTGAGGGGCTCTGGTTGTGGCTCAGTGGTAGAGCGCTCTCCTAGCACGTGCGAGGCACTGGGTTTGATCCTCAGCATCACATAAAAAATAAATTAATTAATTAAATAAAGGTACAACTAACACAAAAATATTAAAAGAAAGAAAAAACAGATGGTGCAGGAACTAGAAGGGCATACCAAAGGGGAGTTTGTCTTTCTTACTATTTTCTCCTTATTTCATCTTTTATTATCCTTACTTCTGTCTTGGACTAATTTCTGCCAGTATGATATCGGCTTCCTTTGATTAAGGGTTGGTTCTTACCTTTCTTGACATCCTCAGCTGTAGATGTCTTGTAAAGATTTTTTGGGTTTAGCATGCTTACCGTAAGAAAAACAAATCATTAGCAATTAGGAAACAATTAAGAAGGAGATTAAAAAATCACTCAAGAAAAAATCTGTGAATTTTAAAAAAAACTTTCTGTTTTATTCAAATACAGATAATAACAAGTGTCATCTCACCACCTTAAGAATCTTGACATTTCAGAAATGTAAGAGACCTACTCCAGGAAGCCTTCCTTGACTTCTGTCTTTCTTCTGGCTCCCAGGGGACCATAAAATACCTCAGAGAAGTTCCCACGCTGTGGTGTCATTGCTGGTTTACTTTACAGAAGATGAGCAACCTGAGGAGTATCTGCCTTATTTGCCTTGTTTTTCCCAGCTGGTTGCTTGGTTTCTTGTACACTGTAAATGTTGATGAATCAGTAAAAATAGAGTCACGTTATCTCTGTTTGATAACTGATGAAAGTGGGGCTCCCCACAGGCATCCTACAGCTGACCAAGAACCTCATTTGCTCAGCAAGGCACACACTTTTTCCCTTCTGTAGGTAGAAAAGGCAAGGCCCAAGGAAATGAAATGTCAAGCCAAAAGTAACACAGAAAGTCAGGCCAAGGGCAAAGAGTTAGGGGATATAGCCAGGTGATTCATCAAAATCATGAAAACCACCAGCATTGCTTTTTTTTTTTTTTTTCCTCCAGTGCTGGGGTTGAACCCAGAGGCTCTCTACCACTGAGCCACATTCTTTCTTTTAATATTTTTGTGTTTGTTTTGAGACAAGGCCTTACTAAGTGGCTGAGGCTGGCCTTGAACTTGTGATCCTCCTGCCTCAGCCTCCCAAGTGGGGTCACAGGCGTGAGCCACCACAGCTGACCCAGAATTGTCCTCTGAAGCCAGCCAGTGCCCTGTGGTTTTCTCCTACATATGAAATAAGACAACAACTCCCTGGCGTGTTTCTGCACATCCCTGGCACACCTTCCACTGCTGGGCACATACAGCCCTGAGATCTTAGGGACGGAGACAATGTGGCTACCTGGTTTAAGGCACTTCTACCAGGTTTAACGCATGCCATAAGATGGGCTGTTTGCTAAGACATCTGTGGCTGACTAAAGCCATACAAAATCCAACAAGCTCCTCCCTCTTGCCAACCCCTGTCAGCCAGTTAATCGGAATCACACCACAGCACGGAGTCCATCACAGCTGCCTGTAGAGCCCAGACCCAGAGGAGAACCTAAGATCTGCTCCTCTCTTTAGAAAGAGCCTCTGGATGACTCTGGATGGATGATTAAAAACGTCCTTTCAATGCCGATTGTGAACAAGAAGGAAGAAATTGTTGGGGTGGCCACGTTCTACAATCGCAAGGATGGGAAGCCCTTTGATGAAATGGACGAGACCCTCATGGAGGTAAGGTGTCCTTGTGACTGGCATTCAGAGTCCGCTTGCTGCCAGGCATGGCTTTCAGAGCTGCACAGTGCGCCGTGGGGCAGTGGGACGGGAAGGCCACCTGAGGCAGCCTCGACCACCACCTTTCTCACCTCACTTCTGCCCTGCCACATGTCATCAAAGAGACCCACATTCTGTTTTTAAACACCGTATTTTAGAGTAGTTTTAGGTCCATAGAGAAATTGAGCAGAAACCACAGAGTTCGTATATAGTCCTTGTCCCCACATAGGCAAAGAAGGGTCCTTTTTGTGAAGCTCTTATACATAAAAATGATGCTTAATGTCTGTTAATGCTTTATGAAGCTGCAATTACACCGTTATTTTACCTTATCCTCACAATTGCTCTGCTTGGTGGGCAGTGCACAACCCATTTTATAGCTGAGTAAAGAGAGTCCCAGGGAGTCTTGCCCCTGTCAGGATCAAGGCTGGGTCTTCTGTCTCTGATTCTTCCTTTCTTTCTTTTCAGTCTTTGACTCAATTCCTGGGCTGGTCTGTCTTAAATCCTGACACCTATGAGGCCATGAACAAACTTGAAAATCGGAAGGACATTTTCCAAGATATTGTAAAATATCATGTGAAGTGTGACAATGAAGAAATTCAGAAAATCTTGGTGCATAATATTATTTACTTGTTTTCACCTTAGTAGAGACTAGCAGAGATGAAGTGAGACTTGAAGTCCACAAAGGCACAGCATGGGTGGGGGTTTGCTCAGTTATGCAGTTATGTCCCTCCAGGCCTAGTACAGAGATGTGGCAGCCCTCAAATGATGGACAGAAGGATGAATGGATGGATGGATGAGTATCTAGAAGGTGGTGCATACTAACCGCTCTTTGTGGCCTGAAGACTGGTATCCCTTGCAGGGTCATCTCAATCTTGGGCCTAACCCTGGCTTAAGAACTCTAGAAACTTCACTTTTCACTGTATACAGGGCTGACTTTGTACTGAAGACAAGATCAACCAACATAGCCCCTAATATGAGAAGAATATTTATCTGATAGACCAGTAGACCATGGTCAGTTTCTCAGAGCCTCACTCTGTGGTTAGCTCACATAGAAGACCCAAGAAAATCACAGAAGAGTTTGGTGAACAAAGAAGTAGTTCAGTGTGAATAGGGAATCCTCATCACTTTACAGTTTATAAAGCAAATTCACATTTGGTCCCTTTTTTGATGCTTACAATTTATTAGTCCCATAAGGTGGGCTGGGTAAAGATTTCTATCTTTATTGTAAAAATGAAGAAATCAAAGCTCCCAAAGTGGAAAGAACTTGTCCCCAAATCACTTAGATTGTGAATAGGTCTCACTTAAACTTTATCACAATAATGAATGAATTCTCCATCTCTCTCATAAATGGGCTGTCTCAAGAGGTGATGAGCACCCCATCTCTAGAGTTATCCACATAGATGCTGGATGACACGTATCAGGGATGTTGTAGAGAACAGTGCTCCCTGGAGCGGGAATTTGGACGAGATGCTTTTTAGGATATGTGAGAATTGGTGATTCATTGTTCCTGAGGTTTTGCTCTTAAAGAGACCAGGATCTTAATACCACACTAAGTTAGCCAACTGGTATTGGCTATGATGCCCAGCCAAGCTCCCAAGACCTTGGCTTCTAGACCTCTCACGTTGAAAAAACACAGGTCAGTATTCTCAAAGGAAGTTTCTTAAGCTGGGAAAAAAATGTAACAAATTGATCATTTAATACCAATAACTGGTAAATTCAGAGGACAAAATATCCAGTTTGGATGATTTTCCTCATGGTTTGCTTGACTCAGTTCATAAGTTTCAGTCAAATGATGGATATATAGACCCTATGGAGGTGTAGCCTAAGTTAACCAGTTGAAAGCTAACAGATTTTACTTTGGTCCAAGAAATCAGAAACAAATAACTGGACCCAGGTTCCCTGCTCCTCTGGCATCTAGAGAATAAGCCCAGAGAGAGAGAATAAACTACCCTCAAGGCACCCATAGAGAAAGTGCCAAGATCATGGCCAAGCCCTCCTTACTCTCAGTCAGTAATTAAAACAACAAAAATATTAGCAGCATTATTTTATTTTGGTGCATCCTATGTGCTACATACCATGCCTACGTGTTTAACATGCATTATTTAATTTAGTTGTACATATTTTTTTTTAAAAATGACTCTGTGGCTGGGTGTGGTGGTATACACCTGTAATCCCAAATACAGGGGAGGCTGAGGTGGGAGGATCACAAATCAGAAGCCAGCCTTTGCAATTCAGTAAGACCCTATCTCATTAAAAAGTAAAATAAAATAAAAGGAAAGAACTGGGATGTAGCTCAGTGGTAGAGGACCATTGGGTTCAATCTCCAGTACTGGAAAAAAATAACAAAAATTATTTTTAAAAATGACCTTGCACAATTGATTTTTTGTAGGGGTACTGGGGATTGAACCCATGGTAGCTTTACCACTGAGCTATATCTCCAGCCCTTTTAATTTTTTTTATTTTTAGACAGTGTCATGCTAAGTTGCTGAGGCTGGCCTTGAACTTTAGATCCTCCTGCCTCAGCCTGGAATTACAGGCATGTACTACAATGCCTGACGACTGTACAATCAAATTTTAATTTACCGGTTAAAGACTTTAATTATCACCATTTTATAGATGAAGAAACTGAGCTTCAGAGGCATCTGATAATGCTGCTAACAAGTGGCAGAGCTCAAATTTGGGTGCAGGTCTCCATAGCGCCAAAACCCATGACTTTGAATTTGATCATTGATGAATGTTGGATGGCAGTTTCTCTGAGTGGGTGGTTCTGATGCAAAGACTTTGAAGGAAGGGGAAAAATGGAGTCATATTATAAGTGGAGTCATATTATAAGTTTTATGTTATAAGTCATATTATAAGTTTTGAGTATAATAATAATTCTTTTTCTCTGCTATTTTGGGGACTGGCAGAAAACCAGAGAGGTGTATGGGAAGGAGCCATGGGATTGTGAGGAAGAGGAGCTGACTGAGATCCTGGTGAGAGGAGCTGGAGCAGAACAGGCCCAGAGGTGCCGTCGGCTCAGGGTGCTCCTGAGCGTGTGGGAGCATCTCTCTACAAAGCGTGCTCCTACCACTCTACTCTGATCCTCCCAGGACACCCAGGATGGAAACAGGGTGGTGGGTGGCAGGGGGACTCAGAAACACTTCCTGTCCCCTCATCACGTGACTCCATTCCTTAAACAGCAGGGAGAGCTGCCAGATGTAGAGAAATATGAAATCAATAAATTCCACTTCAGCGACTTGCCCCTCACAGAACTGGAGCTGGTGAAATGTGGGATACAGATGTATTATGAGCTCAAAGTGGTGGAGAAATTCCACATTCCACAAGAGGTGAGATCAAAACAAACATCTGTGATTTTCCTTTGTTGTTTTTTTTTTTTTTTTTTCCTTGCTTAAAAAAAAAAAATTCTCCATTTGTAAAGTACCTTTAAAAGAGTGTGCCCTAGCGCTGGGCGTGGTGGTGCACGCCTGTAATCCCAGCACTTGGGAGGCTGAGGCAGGAGGATTGCGAGTTCAAAGCCAGCCTCAGCAATGGTGAGGCACTTAGCAACTCAGTGAGACTCTGTCTCTAATAAAATTAAAAAAAAGGGCTGGGGATGTGGCCCAGTGGCCGAGTGCCCCTGAGTTCACTCCCCGGTACCAAAAAAAAAAAAAAAAAAAGAGTGTGCCCTCAGTGTTTGGGATTTAAAGCAGTCATCATGTTGCATGGTTGAATCTCTTATCAGAAAAGACACGCTGTTCCTCTGAACTGTGGCTCTTCCGGGCTTTGGTTTTTTGCAGTGGGTTCTGAGCACTGAGTTCTGAAGGCAGTGAATAAATAGATGTCTAACCAGGGTGGGAAATGTGGGCTAAATCCATTTTAATCAGGGCTCTTTCCCTGCAGGATTCCTTATGAGTGTTCACTGAGTCTGGGTGATGGGGAACTGGCTGAGAAAGTGGGATGGGGGGGGGGGTATGCAACACGCACAGATTTTCCCAGACTTTAATTAAGGTAGTGGTTCTCTTGCCTTATACTGCATCAGCACCATCTCAGAAGTTGTCAGAATTACTTGAATTACTTTACTTTCTCTCTCTCTCTCTCTCTCTCTCTCTCTCTCTCTCTCTCACACACACACACACACACACACACACACATGCATGCACACACACCTAGAACCAATTTTAACAAGCCCTCCAAGGTGATTTTGATGTGCACACAACTTGGAGAACCACAGGATTTAAAGAACCCTTTTTTGCTGCTGCTGTAAAGCACCTGTTAGCGTCTCTGAGGACAATCGCTCTCTGAGGCACACTTTGGGAATCACTGCTGGAAACTAGACCTAGTGGGATATGGGGAATGACTCTCTCTTACTTTGTTTCCTAACAACAACAGCCATCTTCCTAGCATGGAGCAGCCTGCAAAGTGCTTTCATAGCACTTCCTCATCTCTTGCTAGTTCCCACCTCCTAGTGCCCTCTAGCAATGGAGAGCCCTGGGCACCTGGGCAGGTGTGTGCTGCCTTGCTGACGTGCATGTATTCACAGGCCCTGGTGCGGTTCATGTACTCCCTGAGTAAGGGCTACCGCAAGATCACCTACCACAACTGGAGGCACGGCTTCAACGTGGGACAGACCATGTTCTCCTTGCTGGTGGTAGGCAGGGCAGGCCTGGTCGGCAGGGTGGGAGGAGCTGCCTGGGCTGTGGGCTCTGGTCCCTTGGGACAACCTCATGCAGACTCCAGATGGCAGTGACAGCATTGTTAGCCTCTGTTGCCTTTTTTTTTTTTTTTAATTTATTTTTTAGTTTTAGGTGGATACAATATCTTTATTTTATTTTTATGTGGTGCAGAGGATCGAATCTAGTGCCTCACGCATGCTAGGCGAGCACTTTACCATTAAGCCACAACCCCAGCCCCTCTGTTGCCTTTTAAGAATTCCAAAAGTAGTACATGAGTAAAAGAATCCCAAGAATAAAAAAACATAGCAAATAAAACTTGAAAGGAAGCTGGGGTCTATCCCAGTCCTGGTCTGTTATTTGGGGATAACCAAGGCATAAGTCCTTCCAGATTTTCTTTTTGTATACACTTGCATACGCACACACATACAGAAATATGCACACCATTTATTTTGTTTATAAGCAATGGAATATTATTCTGTTTTTCATTTGAAAATATATAAATTTATTATCACATTCTTCCATTTTTAATTTAAATCATATTCTTTCATCATTTTATGCATATGTACATATAAAGCATATTTTCTATTATATGTAACAGTAATTTTACCATTTTAACCAATTTTGCATGTATAATTCAGTGACATTAAGTGCATTCACAATGACATGCAACATTTACCACTAGAACTTTTCATAATTTTAAACTCTATACCCATTAAACAATAACTCCAACTCGTCCTATTCCCCAATCCCTGGTAACAACTATTCTATTTCCTATCTCTATGAATTTGACTACTCCAGGACCACATGTAAGTAGAATTACACAGTATTTGTTCTTTTCTCTCTGGATTATTCCATTTGGCATAATATCTTCAGGGTTCATCCATGTTTTAATTTACAGCTGCATAATACAGTCATCCTGGTATCCATGGATTTTTTTTCCTAGAACTCCCCTCCCCACACATACTAAAATCTGCAGATGCTCAAGTCCCTTATATATAATGGCATAGTATTTCCATATAAGCTACACACCTCCTCCTATATATGTTAAATCATTTCTAGATCATATATAATACCTAATAAAATGAAAATGTAAGTAGCTGGGCGTGGTGGTGTGTACCTGTAATCCCAGCAATTTAGGAGGCTGAGTCAGAAGGATCACAAGTTACTGAGATCACAAGTCCTCAGTAACTTAGCTAGGTGCTAAGCAACTTATGAGAATATGTCTCAAAATAAAATATAAAAAGGGTTGGGGATGTGGCTCAGTGGTTAAGCACCCCTGGGTTCAATTTTCAGTACCAAAGAAAGAATGAAAGAAAGAAATGCTATGTAAGTAGTTATTATACTGTAATGTTTAGGGAACAACTACAGAAAAAAAAAGTCTGTACATGTTTAGTACAGATATGGTTTTTTAAAAATACATATTTTTGGTCTGTAGGTGGTTGAACCACAGATGTGGAGCCCACAGGTACAGAGACAGGGATGACTGTTTCTTGTTGTTTAATTATACCCTGATTTCTTCACCCAGCACCCAGTTGTGGGTGTGGACATTGTTTTCAATCTTTCGCTGTGACAAACAAGGTTACCGTACCCTCTGGGGGACAGGCCTTCATGCATTTGTGTCAGTACTTTGGCTCAGAGGGTTCTAGCCCTTTATCTTTCATTGGAAAGTGTTCCCCATGCAGAGCATGACACAGGTCTGCGCTGGCTCACATTCCCTGTCCTCATTCCTTTCCCTTCAGGGCTGGGAATGTCAGGCAGAGCAGGTGCTGGGTCCCAGAGGCAGGCATTCCAGCCAGGCCACTGCCAGAAGGTGGCAAGGACACCGCTTAGATCTGGTTCATTCCACAGGATCAAAGTCAGCATGGACTCTCCAGAACCCTTCCCCACTCCTTTCTCCAACACCAGCACAAACAAGGGTTAACTATATGGAGAAGCCCCAGGAAAGGAGGATTCCTCTGGGCTATTCTCAAACCTGTAGACCAGGTTTGGAAGGTTTGCTTTACTAGTCTGGCCAAGTTCATAAACTTTCCAAATCCTGAAAGCTGATAGTTCCAAATTTCTCAAAAATCATCTAGTGCAACACCCTCCACCCGCAGTGTGCAGATTGAGGCCCAGAGGAGCATGAACCCAGCTAAGGTCACCTAGCAGTAAGTGGCCAGCTCTCCCTGTTTGCCTGGGGTCATCCCAGTTCCAGTTTGGAAAGTCCTACTTCCTGAAAACTCAGCCTGGGGTAAAGCTCTGCTCACCTCAGGATCTGCTCACCATGTGGTCAGCTCCAGGCTTTCCTCCCCATCTGCCCTCTCAGCCCTGCTTCCAACCCCCACAAATCAGGAGTGACTTGTACCTCTGATTGCATTTCCAGACAGGAAAGCTGAAGCGATACTTCACTGACCTAGAGGCCCTGGCCATGGTCACTGCTGCCTTCTGCCATGACATTGACCACAGAGGGACCAACAACCTCTACCAGATGAAGTGAGTCAGCCCTCACTGGCTCCCCGCCCCTCCCTCGCCTCCCCCCAGGATTTACTACCTAGATCTTTATGGTCCCCAGGCTGGATGACCAAGGAAAAGCCCCCACTGTCCACAGCTTCCCACTTCCTCTTGCCCTTGGGATCCAACTCTACTCCTATGATAGACAGAATAATGGCCTCCCAAAAATGTTCACATCCCAAACCCCAGAGCATGGAAATATGTTATGTTGACTTACATTCAAAACAGACTGGCAGCCAGGTGAGCTGGCTCACGCCTGTAACCTCAGTGACTTGGGACACTGAAGCAATTCAGTGGAGAATTGCAAGTTTGAGGCCAGCCTGGGCAACTTAGTGAGACTGTGTGTCAAAATTAAGTTTTTTAAAGGGATGTAGGTCAGTGGTAGAGCACTTGTCTAGCATGCGCAAGGACCTGGATTCAATCCCTAGTGCTGGGGATTAAAAAAAAAAAAAAAGGTGAGGAGGGGGGACTTTGCTGATGTGGTTAAGGAACTTGAGACATAGGAACGGTCTAAATGGACCCCTTATAGTCCAAAGTGTCCTTGTAAGAAGGAGGCAGGAGGTCAGAGAGGAGAGAAGATTCTCCCCTAGGGTCTCCCACCCTGTGGCCCATTTTAGACTTCTGAACTCCACAGCTGAAAGATAATCCGTTTTTATTGTTTTCAGACATTAAGTCTGTGGCAGTTTGTTACAGCAGCAATAGAAAACTAGGACATTAAACTCCTGCACTCTCCCCCTTCCCTGTCCTTCCTGCTGACCTGATTTGAGCCAAGATGTTAGTAACCGATGATGTTCACTCATTCACCTTGTATTTATAATGCTTCTCATGTGGTTGTAAACTATGCTGGCCAAAGGAAGTACCACGGTGAGCAAGACATACCGTGCCTGTCCTCAGAGTGCTTATATTCCCGCCTGCCTCTGAAGCGCAGATCTTGAACTGGTCTTGATGGATCCTTCTGATCACCACGTGGGCAGGACAGAGTAGGGACTAGTGTTATCCCCGTGACACTGATGCAGAAATGGAGTCCTGGAACTAATAAGCACTAGGATTCATTCTTCTGAGTCTTTTCACTATTCCATGCTGCTCCAAGGGTAGAGATTGTGTTTACAGTGTACACCATGGGAATCTAAGTACGGAGTACAGTGCTCATCACATAGTAAGTATTCAACAAATATTTATTCATTTAACAAATGACCAAACATACTGCTGGAGGGAATTCAGTGACTTCCATTTAGGAATGGAAGACCAGGGCTTTGCTGATCTTCAAAGCATGGTCCAGTGTCGGATGGCTTCAGGGATCTATAAATCTCTACAACTGCCTATGGGTGTTATGTGTGTGTGTGTGACTTTTTCTGGGGATAAGGGTCCACACTGCTCAGCAAATTCCCTAAAGAGTCCATGAGCCAGACTAGGGTCAGAATCACTTGTGGAGAAAGCTAAAGACAGAGCCAGGAGACTTGGTGTCTAGTCCTGAATTCCCCTTATCTCACTGTGCAAGGACCTGTGCAAAATCCTTCTCAATCTTGAACTTCAACTGCTCTGCTTGCATATTTAGGAGGTGTTGGGACTGGATAATAAAGTCTTTAACCTCTATCTTGATCCTTCCATGTTGATTTTCTCTCTCTTTCTCTCTCAGATCCCAGAACCCACTGGCCAAGCTCCATGGGTCCTCCATCTTGGAAAGACATCACTTGGAGTTTGGCAAGACACTGCTGAGAGATGAGGTAGGATGGGACTGAGGCCTCATCTCAGAAGAAGCCTGAGCATGCCTAGGCAGCTGCCTTGCATTGGCTAGGCTGCCATTAACTCCCGCCATCTAGGGTGGCCCCTGGGAGGTGGCTTACTACCACCAGCATCGTTTCTCACATTTCCCTTCTGCTTTTCTCTTTAGAGCCTGAATATCTTTCGAAACCTCAACCGCCGACAGCATGAGCACGCGATCCACATGATGGACATTGCGATCATTGCCACAGACCTTGCCCTGTATTTCAAGTTGGTATTTTTTTCTTTCTTTAATAACGAGAAGACCAATGATTATAATAACGATAACAAACATAGTTCCAATTGATCTTCATTATGTGCCAGGCCCAACACTACAGCCCTGTGAGTTATCATTCCTCTCATCCTGTGGATGGGGAAACTGAGACCCAGGGTAGGAGATTTGCTAAAATCCAATAGCAAATCAGGGTCGTCTGAGTTAGACCCTGTCTTCACTCCAGCCATTGTTCTAGTTTGGTTAAGTATGTCAGTTGAATCAGTCCCCATCAGAAATGAACAGTGTTAGCGGCACAGGTATTGTCTTATTCTAAGACTTGCTTCCTTTAACAAACTGATGTGCTTTGTAGGAAGAGGACAATGTTCCAGAAGATTGTGGATCAGTCTAAGACATATGAAAATGAACAGGAATGGACACAGTACATGATGTTGGAGCAGACACGGAAGGAAATTGTTATGTGAGTTGAGACAGCGGTTGAGCCCTGACTCTTGGCAGCTGGGGTCTTGAGGTGGGAGGCTGCACTGATAGCTCTTGCTGCTTTTACTGATTCTACTTTCTTAGCTCTTGCTGGTCTCAACTTTTAGCTTAAAAGATCTGCTTAGAGAAAGACCCTTTCTTCTCTCTTCTTTAGCTTAGAGTAAAGAAAGATAGAGCTTAGCATTTAGCTTAGAGAAAGACTAGAGCTTCTTTCTTCTCTCTTCTTTCTTCCTTCTTCTGTCTTCTGTCTTCTGTCTTCCTCGGAGGCCTCCAGTATATGAGACGGGCCGCTCTGACAGGTATGCCCGGCTGACTGAATTCCCAAACTGAATACCTTCAGGTTTGCACAGGTGCGTCAGTTATGGTGGAACTTAGGCTTCCAGCTAGCTTTTCCTAATTAGTCCTTTCTGGGATTTAAGCACTAAAAATAGCACAAGTTATAGAGGTTTAATTTAAGCATATAAGAAACCATATCATTTATTTCTCTGTATACAAAAAATGTAATATTTGAAGTATTTCAATCGTAAAATGTAGGATTTGGGTGGCAAAGTGATATAACTTTCAAGTTTTGGATAAAATGACAATAAAATAAAACTATGCTATAGATGGCTTGTGTGATAGTTATGTGTCACTTAAAATATATAAGCTTGAGCTGGGCAGAGTGGCACATGCTGTAATCCCCAGCAACTGCTCGGGAGGCTGAAGCAGGAGGATTGCAAGTTCAAAGCCAGCCTTAGCAGAAGCCCTGAGCAACTTAGTGAGACCCTGTCTCAAAATAAAAAAATAAAAAGGGTTGGGGATATAACTCAGTGGTAAAGCACCCTGAGTTCAATCCCCCTATACCAAAAAATAAATAAAATAAAATATATAGGTTTAATCTTTTAGGTGTTCCTTTATATATGACAATGTACTACCATATTGTTGTGCTTTCCACAAATTAGTTTTATGTTTTGTATGAAATTTATAGTGTGCATGAACTGGCAGTGAAATCTATAATGGGACCCATATTTCAGTTTTTGATATCTCCTTTCAATTCTTACAATGTGCTTCTATGTCTCACCTTAATTGATGATGAGGTGAAGAAGTGTAAACTTGTGGGCTTTTTAAAAATATATAGCCCAGGCCAAATGGTTCCTGCTTCTCTTTGATGGGTTCACAGCATGGATGTTGGTAATCAAGAAGAGTCTCAAGGGAAGGTCACCAGATCCCAAGGAAGCATTTCCTTGTTTATTCATCCCCAGATCCTTGTGTGGAAATGAGCTGTGATTAAGTCACAGCACAGAGAAGAGACAGCCACTGGGACTGGGAAAGGAGGGCCAGAGGCAAGAGGCTCCTGCTGCAGCCCTTTCGTTGTCCAGTCAGGTCTCTAGAAAGGTCCCCTGATCCTGGGGAGCAGCATGACCGGCTCCTACTCAACAAGGGAGCAGATTCAGGTTGGGACTGCAGACCAGGAGCTGCCCCACCAGACATTTCAAAATGGTACAGCAGAAGAATTCAATCAATTGTAAGATTAGGAAGTTATCTATTCTCCTAACTAGGTGTTTATTTAAAATGATTCCAAGAAAAAATACCTACTATGCTTTGGACGAATTAGGAAACAGATTCCAATACTTTCATGAGGAATAAGTATGAAGAAATAGAAAATTCTGACAACTGAACATGACCATCAAAGTTGCAAATGACCCTACTCCTCAACCCAGCAGTCCCACATATTTCCCCAGCAGGTATTCTCCCACATGTGCACCAAAGAGTGTATACATGCCGGGTGTGGTGGTACACACCTATAATCCCAGAAACTCAGGAAGCAGGAGGATCAGAAGTTTGAGGCCTGCCTCAACAACTTAGTGAGGCCCTAAGCAATTTAGGGAGACCCTGTCTCAACTTTAAAACTAAAAAGGGCTGGGGATGTGGCATAGTGGCTAAGCACCTCTGGGTTCAATACCCAGTATCAATACATATATACATAAAATATGTATCTAAAAATATGTATATATGTACATATACACTCAGTCTTTGTATATATTTTCATTCATTGCCACATGATTTGGATTCCCAGAAAAGATTGAGAACAACCTAAGTTCCCATAAACTGGTGCCCAAGTTACAGAAGTTACAGTGCTTTCATACAATGGAATGTCATACAACCTTTGCAAAGAAATGATATCATATAAAAGATACGATGTTTAATTTTTTTCAAGTCAGGAGCAGGACTTGAAAAGTTGTAAAAGGCAAGGTAGTGTTTAAGCAGAAGACTTCAGGCTAAGACACATATATTCCCAAGGGAACCCAAAACCTTCCAAACGTGTATGGGCATCGATAGCCTTAAGGGAATCAGTGTTCTTTCCTAATACTAATCACCTGGAGAATGCAGAAGCACAGGGGTGGGGCATTCCCTCTTCTCCCACTTTAACAAAAGAAAGTAGGTGATACTAGGTGGTAATATGAGAGATGGAACGCAGGGCCTGCAAGCCTGCCAAGCACGTGTTCCACCACCTAGCCATATGTTAAGCCATAATCTCACCCTTTCTTATAGTGCATTGGCCCAGTGCAAAAATCTTTGGGTCATCAAACAGAGATATTGCTTGAAATATTGGTGACTTTTTAAAATTTTTAATTTAATTTAATTTAATGGTTTCCTTTTTGTACTGGGATTGAACCCAGGAGTGTTTTACCACTGAGCTACATACCCAGTACTTTTTATTTTTTATTTTGAGACAGGATCTTGCTAAGTTGCTTAGGGTCTCACTAAGTTGCTGAGGCTATTTTAAACTTGTGATTCTCCTACTTCAGCCTCCAGAATTGCTGGAATTATAGGCATGCACCCAGCCTAAAGTTTTTTGTTGTTTTATCTAAAATATCTTAAAAGCAAAACAAGGTTTCGAGAATGAACCATTTGTCCTGGGCTATAAAATGGGTTGGCAGGATCAAAGGCATCTTTCATTTAAAATCATAGTTCCTTTAATAATCGTAATTCTTTCTGAAAATATATCACTGCCCAGGGACCATAATATTAGAGCAAAGGCACAACAGGATAAGTACTGAAGGTAGAAGTTCCTGATTTTATAGACTTCTATCTACCTTCTATAGCTATCTGTCTTAGGTTTCTGTTACTATAACCAAATGCCTGAGATAATCAACTAAAAAAAAAGAGAAAAGGTTTATTTTGGCTCATGGTTTCAGAGGTTTCAGTCCACCATCTCTTGGACCTGTTGCTTTGCACCTGTAGTAGCAAAATATATCATGTAGTATTACCTGACAGAGGAGGCCTGTTCACCTCATGGTGACCAGGAAGCAGAAAGATAGGAAGAGGAAGACCCAGGATACAAATTCCCCTTCAAGTATATGCTGCCACTATCTCTCTTCTAACTGGGGTCTTCATGTCTGTCCATCTCTCTAATTTGCCTACAAACCTATTCATCTTTCTATTTCTACCTTCCTTAGAATTAAAAAATAGAAGGGAAAAATAAAGGAAAAAAAACTTAAAGATAAAGTGGGTATCATTGGGATACATTCTAACATGCTTATTTGAGTTGAAAAATAAAGTTGACTTCTTTCTGAGAGAAACAAGCCTGATTTGGATGCTCTAGTGACAGCGAAAGGCTGGCATTTCTTATGATATTGTATGGCAAACATTTTCATAAATTAAATAAGTAAAACCTGCAGCTTCAAAGTCTTGAAGAAAACGCAATTGAAACTCCTCATAAGATAAAAGCATTTTATTAAAAAGCACTGAAAATATATATTAAAATTAATATTTTAACTTACCTAACCCATTCTCAGTGTCTACAGCTAACCCAAGTGTTGCTGAGAAAATGTCAGGGGTGTCAAATGAAAAGTCTTGGCTAAATCTTTATGGCATGCTTCCAGAAATTGAAGAAGTGAGAGATTCTTAAGCTTTCTTTCAGTGAAATGGAAGGAGAACATAATTGAATTGTCAACTGATATGTCATTCAACATAATGATCACAGTATAATTTTTTAACAGTTAACTTGGAAGAATTCAAAGAATTAAGTGACATTGTTATAACTAAACTCCATTTCCAGGGGGTTTAAGTACTTGCATTTATAAAAATGAGAAATGGGCATAAAATAAATGCTGATTCTATTTCATTCCAGCAACAAGAAATATTCATTCCTTAATTGATTGTTAAGAAATAATTGTGTCCTTGCAGGGCACAGTGGCTCACGCCTGTAATCCCAATGACTCTGGAGGCTGAGACAGGAGGATTCCAAGTTAGAGGGCAGCCTTAGCAACTTAGGGAGACCCTGTCTCAAAAACATAAAAAGCCTGGGAAATAGCTCAGTGGTTAGTAAAGCCCCTGTGGGTTCAATACCTGGTATAGAAAAGAAAAAGAAAATCCTATCTTATTAAAAGATAAATTTCTAAAAACAAATTAGTTTGAGTTTTGGGCTGGGATTGTGGCTCAGTGGCAGAGTGCCTGCCTCGCACGTATGAGCCACTGGGTTCGACCCTCAGCACCACATAAAAATAAATAAACAAAATAATTACATTTTTTAAATAAAATTAGCTTGAGGGCTGGGGTTGTGGCTCAGTGGCAGAGCACTCGCCTAGCATGTGCACGGCCCGGGTTCGATCCTCAGCACCATGTAAAAATAAATGCATTGTGTACAACTAAAGCAAATAAATAAATATTTTTTTAAAAATTAGCTTGAGTTTTAATAATTATTATAAAAAATAGGAAAAATATTTTGGTGGCCTTTTTAATTAATTGTGTAATAACAAAAGAAAAATTCTAAACACTTAGAGGCTTATTGTCAAAGAAAACAATCTTAATTATATAATTTCAACTAATGAATGTATTCAGTTACAGATAAGTATGAAAGGGTATCAGTGAAAGATTCTCAGGCATATGTTTGTATACATGCAGGCAGACACACATATACACACGCACGTACACACACAGTATTAGGACCAAATTCTATGGGTGAAGTCAAATAGAACTGTGAGTTTACAGAGAAAACCTTGTTCATATGTTTTTTACCATGGATGATGGGTTGGTATTGCATTGCTATGCTTTTTAGATTCCTTTGGACTTAAAGAATGGTGGTGTATGCCTGCAATCTCAGTGCCTTAGGAGGCTGAGGCAGGAGGATCTCAAGTTTGGGGCCAGCCACGGCAGCTTAGAGAGACCCTGTCTCAAAACAAAAAGGGATAGGGATATAGCTCAGTGTTTGTAAAGCACCTTTGAGCTCAATCCCTTGTAACACACACACACACACACACACACACACACACACACAATCACACACACTGATGAAATGGTTTTATTTTTAACTGTCAGTATTTATAATATGGTATCAATTAGACCCTTAGCAAACATTTAAAACCTGTGATAAAATAGCTTTAGAGGTACAAGAAGGTAAGCATTTTTCAAAAATGTTTCAGGTAAGCATGTTCAAAATGTTGAAGAACTGGAAAGCAGAATTTTGCAACCTCAGCACTGTGGACATTTTGGGCCAAGAACTCTTTGCTGTGGGGCTGGTGGGATGTTGAGCAGCATCCCTGGTCTCTCCCACTGGGTGCCAGGAGCAGCCCCTCCTCCCCATGGTGACTGTTGATTATCTCCCGAGAAGCACTCTACAGAGCAGTTTGGGTCCATCCATCAGTTGTATGATTTGCACTGCTTCTCTCCCGGGTAGGATGGGGCAGTCATACACTGGGGGCTTTGGTGCCAGAGAGCCTGGGTTCCAGTCTGGGCTCTCACTGTATTGGTGGCCTGACCTTGAGTCGGTTACTTCACCTGAGCCTCAGGCCTTCAGCTGCTCAAAGAGGAAAATAGCCAGCTCCTGGGTCTGGTCTTTCCAATATGAGTCTGATACACCCCTGCATCCATGTGCTTCTGATTAATATGATAAATTCACAGGTGGTCATTCTTATTAGCACAATTAGAACTCAGAGTAGGGCATGACCTGAATCTCCACACGCCAATATTCCCCGCACTTGCACATTACCCTTGAATCATGTTACAGTTTGCAATCAAGGATGTAGGTAAAGGATGAGGGCTAGGTTTTGCATCCCAATGCTTCTAAGTCTCCTGGGCATTCCTGCATTCCAGCAGTTCGTGGGCACTTCTCTCTTGAGACTCAGCATATCTTTTTCTGTATCCCCAGTTTCTCCCCTGGTAGTGCATATGTTGTGGGTTTTTGAGCTGGGGGTAGGTGGAGTGCTATACAGCATTGCTTAGGTAGAAGGTGGTGGTAGACACTTCCTGTCGTATAATAAGATGTATGTATTTGGTCTTTGTCCCCAGTTCCTCACACAGAGCTCTTCAGACCCTTGGAATTTCCTGAGTGGTGGGAGTATCTTTTGTTCTAATGAGGTCACTCTTGGCAAGACCCTAGATAATTTCACGATGGGCCCTGGTCATGAGGAAGACCAGGCCTTTATTAGAACTTGGTGTGTCGGCCCTGCCTCCAACCTCTAGGGAGGGGAGGGGCTGGAGATGGAGCCATCACCCGTGGCTCATGGGATAAGCCACCATCTCTGTGGGATAAAACCTCATGAACCTCCACACATGGGAGCCTGGAGCCCTTCTGGGTTGGCAGGCACACAGAGGCTGGCATGGAAGCCCTGCACGCTCCCCTTCTTCTGCCCCGCACCTTCATCTGGCTCTTCCTGGAAAGTAGAAATAAAGTGTTTCTAAGAGTTCTGTGAGTTGATCCAGAAAACCATTGAACCTGAAAGTGGATTATGGAGATCTTGTCATTCCAACATGGTAGCCAAGGGTGACAGATATGTGGTGACCTGGGATGTGACACACAGCCAGCCTCTGAAAGCAAGTGTGGTCTTCTAGGCCTGAGCCCTTATACCCATGGAGTCAGAGCTAACTCCCAGGAGTGAACGTTGGGATTGAATTGAATTGTGATAGAGACATTCTGAGATGTCCTAGATTTAGTTGTAAGGTGAGGGATGGGGGAGAGGAGAGATAATAAGAGAAACTGTTCAGCTAACAACTTCAGCCAAACCAACAACAACAAAATATCTACTCCATGTTCCTAACCAGGTGTGGTGATGCACACCTGTAATCCCAGTGATTCTGGAGGCTGAGGCACAAGGATTGAGAGTCTGAGGCCAGCCTGGGCAATTTAGAGAAAAACTTGTGTCTAAATAAATAAAAGGAAATAAAAGAGGCTGGGGATAAAGCTCACAGTAAAATGCTCCTGGGTTCTATCCCCAGTGCAGCCAAAAAAACAAACAAACAAACAAAAAACAAAAAACCCTATCTATTCCATGTTCCTACGTATATGTTAATTGAAACCTTAACTCAAAACTTCAGGAGGATGACCTTGAAGGTGCCATCACATTCTGCTTACAACCCCAAGTGGGAAGCAAGTGCTCTCCATGCAGACTATTCTATTCACATTGCCCACCCCTCCTATCTCTAGTCCATGTAGGTTACAGTGCTTTCCTTCCCCCAGATTAAAAATACTCTTTACTCTGGCCAGCAGACATTTCCTAGCTCCCACCTAGGGTGCTGCTGGTGGTTGTGGGAACTTGTCCCACAGCTGACCCTTTTCCTGGCTAACATCTGTAATGGCTCAATAAACCCTTCTTATTTCAGAGACCCCCTTGATCTGTAGTTTTGGTTTCACATGAGGAAACCCCAGTGGTCCTTCCGGTGCTTTATCTCAGACTGCTCGCTTCCTGTGGTCCGAGGTCCACGCCTGGCCCCTTGATGTGTCGGGAGCCAATGGACTGCAGCCAGACTCTTGCCCAGCAGTTTCTCATGTTGGTTGCCCTCCTTCAGCTTGTTTAGTCTTGGGCCAGGTTGCCCAGGAACTCTGTCTCTACTTAGTTCCAGCTCTCATTCTTTTTTTTTTTTTTTTTTCCTTTTCCCCTAAGTACTGGAGATTGAACCCAGGGCCTTGCAGACATGCTGGGCAAGTGCTTTATCCCTGAGCTATATCTCCAGACCTGTTTTGTCTGGAGACAGGGTCTCTATAAGTTGCTGAGGCTGACCTTAAATTTGTGATTCTTCTGCGAATCTTTGGGATTACAGGCATGTGCCACTGTGCCTGGCTGAGCTTACTTCTTAGATGCCATGTCTACCTGGACACCTCTATCACCACCTCCATGTCTTACCCAGACTTTGCGGTGGCTTCCTTGCTGGGCTCTCCAAGTAGTGCTGTCCCTTCTGCAGTGATTTTGCAAATCTGACCGTGTCACTCTTCTGCTCAAATGCTCTGTGACTTTTCCTGTTGCCCTGAAGATGCAGACCTGCCCCTCCCTCTGCCCAGGCTCTGCTCAGGCTGCACCTGCCCATCACCGGGGCTCCCCTCCCATGGCTCCCTCCTGTCCGCTGAGCTCCTCCCACCTTCCAGGGCTCTGACAGTGCCAGGCGTCCTTCACCAGGCAGTCTCTGGCAGTCTCTTCCTCTGGTACCAGGCAGTCTCTTTGCCTAGAATGCATCTAGAATTTTCCCTTCACCCTGTCTCTGCCAAGTTAATGGTTCCACATCCCATAGTTGTCAGCTCAAGGGACACTTCATCAGGGGAAACCCCCCTGACCTCCCAGATCCACAATGTCATCCCCCAAATGCACCCCCTTTCCTCCAGGGCATGCAGTTTTAGGATAAGTGTGCAGGTCCCCAACACATCCGCAAGCTCTTTGAGTGCAGGGATCACACAAACTCACCCCCACACAGGCATCTGGCACACACCTATGCACAGGATGGATAGATGGCTGCTCCTTGTGGCCTACCTCCTGATGGCCTCCTTGTCCCCACGCTCTCCACTGCACCTCTGCCAAGGTATCCTTTCTTCTGCCCCCATGATGGAGAGTGTCATAGTCAGCTTCAGCTGCCATAAAAAATAACCATAGACGGAGTGGCTTGAACAGGAGACATTTATCTCTCTCAGTTCTGGAGGCTGGAAGTCCACGATCAAGATGCCTGCTGAATTGGTTCTTCTGGTTTTTTTGTTTGTTAGTATGGGGGTGGGTGGGGGGCTGGGAGTTAAACCCAGGGATGCTCTACCACTGAGCCACACCTCCAGCCTTTTTATTTTTCTGTTTTGAAACAGGGCCTCACTAAGTTGCATAGGGCCTTGTTAAGTTGCTGAGGCTGCCTTTGAACTTGCAATGCTCCTGCCTCAGCCTCCCAAGTTGCTAGGATTACAGGCATGCACCACTGTGCCCGGCCAGAGTTGATTCTTGCTGAGGGCTTCCCAGCTGCAGACAACTGCCTCGGACTGTACCCTCACGTGGCAGAAAGAGGAAGCTCTGAGGTTTCTAATCCATCAGGAGGGCTCGACCCTCGTGGCCTCATCTAAAATGAATTACCTTCAAAGATCCCACTTCCCAATACCATCACATTGGGGGTTAGGGATTTTACATGAATTTGGGGGGACTTGAGCTTTAATCTGTACTTGTGAGCTCCTATGCACCCCCAAGACCCTGCTCGATTGTCATCTCTTAGAGGCCCTCTGGGCTGAGCCAGTTGCTCTCACCTTGGGATTTTTTTTCTTGCCAGGGACTGTGAGCTCCTACACACCTCTCATCCGTGCCCAGCCCTGCACCTGGGGATCCAGGTTACGTGTGGCGATGGTGCTGCCATGAATGTAATGCCTGTCTTTAGGGCCTGAGGTTTCTGAATTGCTCTTCTGGCACCTAGGTATCTGCCCCCAACCCTGTGCACACACTGAAACTCTGTCTATAAAACAGTTGGGTGTGTTTCCCACCACTGGGAATGTTTTTCATGTGATCTCTTTTGCCAGGGAAAACATACATCCAGTACCTTCCTGAAACCACATCTGTGGACTTAACATTTGGACAACGACAGTCACCTGGAAGCCAGAGACTCTCGTGTGCATGACTGAGCATGAGTGGTTTAATCTATTTGCTAGGGAGCTTCACATGTCCATGACACGTGACCCTGAGCATAGGCCATGGGGGGGGGGGGGGGGGGGGGGGGGGGGGGGGGGGGGGGGGGCGTATGCTGCTGTCACTCTAAAGCATGAAGATGTTTCTAAATGTTTACATTTCTGAAAGCTTAAAGAATTGTGTGAATTTTTGAGGCTAACGTAATTAAAGATTTTATTTAAACTTCTGGATACTTGATGAGTGGCTTTTTCTTACAGCCTCCCAGACTAGCCTCTATGAAATGTGCCAGGTTCAGCTGATCGATTGTAAAATCAGCCAAGCAGCTAGTTAAATCCAGAGCCCCAGCCTCCTTTAACTGTTCCCTCTCCCTTGCCCCTGCCCAGCCAGCAGGTCTCACAAATCAGGTTGTCCCACCTATGGTGCTCCCTGCTGCAGACAGGTGCTGCTGCAGGTCAGCCCTGCAGCCCTCCTGCTGCTGCCTGGGTTGCTGTAGCCAGCGTCTCCCCTCCTTCTTTCCCACTTTCATCTTTTGGGTCCTTCCTGTGTGGGCTCCCAACACGCCTTCCTACACCACGACTCTGAGGAAGCGGTGGTAGGCTCGAACCTCCCACACCCTCCACTGCGTACCAGTCACAGGGTACACACCACGTGGCCCTGGATTATCTTCTCTGAAAAGCCTTCTCAAATCTCTGCCCCACCTCGCGCTCCGAGTCTTTGTTTCCGTCCCCTCCCTTTCATTTTTATATTCTATCCGCCAATGTCGGAACACCTGGCCGCCTCTCCATCAGTGAGAAACTCTGCTGAGAGTTCACCTCTGGACACCCACCCGCCCCCAGCTCTCCCTCACATGCAGGGCCCTTGCTCTGCCGGTCCTACTGCTCTCTACCCCATGCCTTTTCAACAGGGGCCCGTAGCCTCTGGTGGGGCCAAAGGTGATTCTTGAGGAGAGGAGGGAAAGATCTTAGATGGCACAGTGGTCTGTGGCTGTCTGAGCAGATATACAGTGTATCCGTGGAATTAAGAGTTCATGGTGAGGGCAATTTAAAAATATATATATCTAAAAAGGATCTTCGGCAGTTAGGGCAGGGGACAATAATGAGAAAAAAAGGTTGAGAAACATTGTTCTTCACACTCAGCAAGGGAGAGGGACTCTGCAGGTGTGATGAGATTTAATTAACATTGATAGAGCCCTGCATGGTGGGGCCCACCTGTAATCCCAGCAGCTCAGGAGGCTGAGGCAGGAGGATCACCAGTTCAAAGCCAGCCTCAGCAGAAGTGAGGCACTAAGCAACTTAGCTAGACCCTGTCTCTAAATAAAATACAAAATAGGGCTGGAGATGTGGCTCAGGGGCCGAGTGTCCCCGAGTTCAATCTCCAGTACCCCACCAAAATAAAATAAAATAAAATTGATAGTTATTCAGTGCCTAGAATCATGCCCAGTACATAGCAAGCACACAATATGTGTTTATTGTGCACATACTGTGTCTGGGCACTACACAGAGATTTTTACAACTATCGTCTCATTTAATGCCATACTTACCCTGTGAGGGAACTACCATTATCATCAGACAGGCTTAGAGAGGTTGGTTTCCTGGTTTAATGTCAAATCTCTGATAACCAAGAGGCAGGGATAAAACCTCTGTCTGACTTCAATGCCTGACCCAGGATCCAACAGGGAAGTGAGCTTGTCCTCACGACAGGGTGAAGTCACCTACTATTGGGGGACAGAGAAAGAGAGAGCAGTGAATTAACCATACACTCAGCCTGCAATTGCTTTGATCTGATGGAACTCCCCTGTGTGCCCAGGGCCATGATGATGACCGCCTGTGATCTCTCAGCCATCACCAAGCCCTGGGAGGTGCAGAGCAAGGTATGGGCCCCTCCTGACCCAAGAGGCAGGGAGGCGGGGAGCCCTAGTCCTGCTGACATCAGGTAATGAGGTCTGGAGTCTCTCGGGTCTGACCCAGAGTTCATGCACCTTTGCTCCAGCCTCCTCTGCCAAGACTGGGGAATTTGCTTTCTGGTTTTTCCAATGACAATAAAAAGTGGGGGTGGCAAGGAAGGGGTGGGTTTATCTTTTCTGCTGAGTTGGAAACACAAGTGGGGTAGAAGCGGGGACAGGAGGATTGGGGTTGGGGCTCTGACCTGGAGTGTGTGTGTCTGTGTGTGTGTGTGTGTGACAGGGTCTGTCTGTTGCAGGTGGCTCTGCTGGTGGCTGCGGAGTTCTGGGAGCAAGGTGACCTGGAGCGCACAGTGCTGCAGCAGAATCCCATTGTAAGTAGACAGGGGTGTCGGCTGGTGCTAGGCACATGTGACCTTGTCCTGACCCAAAGATATGACCCCTGGCACAGAGATGCGTGGCCTCACCACAGGCAAGACCTTACCCTAATGCACGGCACTCACAGGGTCCCTGACAGCCCTCAACCTCATTGCCCGAGAACAGGTTAGAGATGCAGATTCACAGGCTTTCCTCCGCAGAAGCTCAGGGTGGGGCCTAACTATGTGTGCCCTGATAAGCCCTCCTGTTGGAGGACCTTGTTCTGGTGCAAATGTCCTTAGCTCACTCAGCTACACAGAGCCTGACAAGTGGACACTGTGACTTAGAGTCTTGTCACTCTTTCAGTGCCAGCAGTGTCGGAGGCCACCTCCCCTGGGCCTGTGCTGGCAGTGCACAGCCAACAAGGGAAGACCTCGTGAAGCTGCCTGTCATACCTGAAAGTTCCCTTGGCTGGGACAGTCAGCTGGCTTCCTGGAAGAGGTGGGGAGGCCAGATACAGGGTGTCTCAAAGGCCCTGAGGGCAAAGCTAGGAAGTGGAGGAGAGTTTGGAGAGAAGGAGGACAAATCTGATGGGGGGTGGGGGGACCAGCTAAACCGAGAGCATGTAGGGGTGAGGGGCCTCCCATAAGAGAGAGTGAAAGCAGGAGGTGCAGGTAGGGTCGTGAACAGGAGCAGTGAGGGCCAACAAGAGCTGCAGTTCTTGCTGGGCTCAGTGGCACATGCCTGTAATCCCAGTGGCTGGGGAGGCTGAAGCAGGAGGATCTCAAGTTCAAAGCCAGCCTCAGCAACTTAGCGAGGCCCTCAGCAACTCAGTGAAACCTGCTTCTAAATAAAGTATTTAAAAAGGGCTGGGGATGTGGCTCAGTGGTTAAATGCCTCTGGGTTCAATCCCTGGTACCAAAACACAAATGTGTATAACCATAATATAGACAAAAACATGCATTAACCACAATATCATCACCACACTCACAAGATTAATAATTATACTTTAATATCATCTAAACTACAATCTCTCCTTTTTTTTCCTGATTGAGAAAAAGAATTCAGTTGATTTGTTCAAATCAGGACTCAAGGAACACATTGCCCCCAATTATAATGTCTATTAAGTCTCTTTTCATTAGTAGTATGTTCCCCATACCCACCAGCTCCCTGGATTTTTTTTTAATGGCCTTTAATTGTTGCAGACAGTAGGTCTTTTGTTGTGTAGTTTCCTACATTCTGGATTTGGTAGATTTTACCCTTAGGGTTTTATTTGACATGGTCCCTATTCCCTCTCATTATAAACTACTATTCAGATCTGAAAACTTGGTGAGTTTAGGGTTTGAATTTTGTTTGACTTTTCATTCTTTCTTCCTTTCTCTCTTTTTTTTTTTTTTGGGGGGGGAGACTTTTTTGAGTATTTTTCAAAAAGTAAATGCACATTCAAGGGAAAACAATCCACTTTATCATAATATCTAGCGTGAAGATCTTTTTTTTTTTTTTTTCCTATTTATTTCTTTTTAGCAAGAATGCTTCATTAGCTAGTGTGGGCTCTTACTGCCCTGTGAAGTTAACTCTTTCTCCCCCATGACAGCCCATGATGGACAGAAACAAGGCGGATGAACTCCCTAAGCTTCAAGTTGGCTTCATTGACTTTGTTTGCACCTTTGTCTACAAGGTAGGCCCTTGGCTTCCTCAAACCCAAATAGATGTCTTTGGTCAGCCTGGGATTCCCAAAGACATCAGGGATAATGAACACCAGCAGGGCAACTTTACAAAGTGCTTTCCATCTCCAGTGGTATTTGGACCTCAGAACAGCTCTATGGGGGCAGGGTGATTGTTCCCCAGGCCAGAGCCTGGAGCTTAACACACCTTAGTTTTTCAGTCAGTTGTTGTGGGCCAGATCACTCAGCCTGGCTTCAGACAGAGGAAGAGGAAAGAGCACACACACAGCCTCCTAAACTGGTGGAAACGGGATAGGCCAAAGTCACTGTGAAAAGAATCCAGAATTTTTCTTGGAGCTCTTGTTCAAGGTTAAAGTCTCCTCTGCAGAAACACACTGCTTCCAAATGCACCTCCACTCTCCACTCCCTTTAAATTTTTTATTTTGGCGACATGATATGTAAAGAGACAAAGTTTAGAGGTGAACAATGCCAGGGCCACCTTCCCTGGACCCAGCCATGAGGCAAGATGAGAGCCCAGACTCAGTAGTCCAGGGCTCTGGACCCTGTAAGCCGCCCCTCTTCTGCTAGGAAGGAGAAGTGCAGATGCCCCCAGAGGGCACGAGAGCATCGCTGGTGCAATACAGACCTGCTGGGGCCCTCTGGTCCACGGGGCTGAGTACTGACCCTCGCCCTGCCAGCGGTTCTACAACGAAATGAGGGAGACTGGGCTTTACACAGCCGCCCTTAGGGTAGGTACAGTTACTGTTTTAATTTCTGGCTGAAAGTGACCTGCCCAAGGTCACAGAGCTTGTGGCAGAGCTTACACCCCAACCCAGGCACCTCTGAGCACAGCTGGCTGTGGCGGGGACTCTGCCGTAGTGGGTCCTTACCAGGGCAATCCACGCCATCCGTCCTCTTCTCTTTCCTCCCCATACACGCAGGAGTGGCGGATCTTATACATCCTGGGAGCCTCCCAGGACCAAAGGAGGTAAATTGCTTCATGAACTGTAATATGCTGTGCTCACAGCTTCACTTTTTATCCTCAGTATTGTAAGAACCCTGAAGAACCACCCCAACATCCCAATTGCACTCAGCACATATTTAGAGTATCTTTGTGTCCCAGACCCTGGGGTCACCAGGGTGACCCCAGAAGACAAGGCAGCAACGTTCCTGCCCTCTTGTGCCAGCCTCTGGGTGAGGCAGGCCAGGGGAATCATTACTAGCAAGTGAGATGTGATAAGAAAGGGCTTTGGGAGCTGGGCGCTGTGGCACATGACTGTAATTTTACAGTGGCTAGGGAGGCTGAGGCAGGAGAATCGCAAGTTCAAAGCCAGCCTCAGCCACTTAGCGAGGCTCTAATTTAGGGAGACCCTGTCTCTAAATAAAATATAAAAAGGGCTGGGGATGTTGCTCCGTGGTTAGGGCCCCTGGGTTCAAACCCCGGTACCAAAAACAAAACAAAACAAAACAAAAAATCGGGGTGGGGGGGCTCTGAGAAGGTCCAATAGGGAATTTGATTTACCTAGGGGTTCAGAGGGGTTCTCCTGAGGAAGTGAAGAGTAAGTGGAAGTGTCAGGGAAGGAGGAGAGATTAGAGCATTCCTGCAAAGGGAAGAGCTTGTGTGAAGCCCACAGACAGGAGACCCTGAGGAACAGAAAGAGACTTGGAGAGTCTGGAGGACTCAAGGTGGAGAAGGGCAGGGGGCCCCGGGCTGTGGCAGGGGGCCCCGTGTGCAGGGCGTGGACACCCTAGTAAGGGCTTGCCCCTCACCCTGAAGGGAAGGGCTGTGCAGAGCATATTACCTGGAGATCCTGGGGACTGGAGGCCCTGCGGGCGCACCTGCATCCAGAGACAGCGGCATCCTGGTGCCCTGCATTTCCAACCCTGCCTTGACCTCAGGCTGGGCCCTGGGGCATGGCCTCTGTGCCAGAGGCTCATTCTCTCTCTCTCTTGCCCAGGAATTCTCTCGTTTCCATGAGGAGATCACCCCCATGCTGGATGGGATCACCAACAACCGCAAGGAGTGGAAGGCGCTTGCTGACGAGTATGAGGCCAAGATGAAGGCGCTGGAGGAGGAGAAGCAGAAACAGCAGGAGGCCCAGCAAGGTCTGCCCAAGGGAGGAGCGAGTCCCGACCATCCATAGCCTGCCACACCTGCTTACTGCCCCCATTCTTGTAGGAGGGCACTGAGGCCAGAGGTCACAGTCAGTTAAGTGGCAGAGCCTGGTTATCAGATGGAGGAGGCCAAGGGAGGCTCCAGGCCTCCTGGCTAGAGCAGGCTAACTGAGGCTGTGGACACCCCACCCCCCACACCCCAAGGCAAAGGAAAGAACTAGAAAGGTCAGTTGGAAGGGATTTCAGAGGCCATGTTTCCAGCCTCTGAATCCTGCTTCTACAAAACCTTTGCTTGCATACTACCTGTGACAGAGGGCTCCACGTCTGACACCACACTCTCACTCAGCACCAGCTAAGTCTTTCTTGAACTCACATTTTCCTCTTTGTTGAAGCCTCCATCTGGCTTCAAGTGGGATTGTCTGCTCCAACTCTTACCTGTGACAGCACTGTGCCACTGCCTCTAGTCATTTCTTTGATTGCCTCCTCATAGGACTTGGCTTCTAGCCCTTGCCCCACCCTGAGTGACATCCCCTGCACTCTGTCCCTCTTACATGTGGCTCTTACTGGATATGCAGTCAGGTCCACAGCTCTGCTCTGCTCTGGGCACTGAGATATGATCCTACACAGGCAGCTGCAAATATGGAGCCACCCTGATGGTTTTGCAAGTTGTTCTTTTCATACCTCCGAGGGCCTCCTACCCATCCCAGACATCACAGATAGGTACAGGTATTGCAATTTTCCAGAAAATGGTAGCAAAGTATCTGGACGAAGAAGTATTTTTCTCTAATTAGCATAAATTATCTTTTGGGCTTGTGGCAGGTTTGTGTGAACTTGTGGCCTGCATTTTTTTTTTCAAATATATATGTGCAGTGCTAAAGGACTTTACACATACTAGGCGAATGCCCTATCACTGAGCTATTCCTCGAGTCCCTTCATTTTTTTTTTAACGTGAATTTTCAGTCCATATTCTAAAATTAGGATAGTTCATATTTTAAAATCCAGATTTCCAGCTTTTCTGTTTAAAAGATCAAGGCCTGGCCACATCCGGCTTGCATTTCTGCATAAGTGACTGAAACTGAGTGGGTCTTTCCAGTTTGTCAGTTTCTAGTCCCCCACCCAACCCCGTGTCTCCCAGACATTAGTGCCAAATGTGGATCGTCATTTGTTATCATCTCTGTGATATTTGTGTGTGTGGGTGGGATGGGGGGACGACTAGGGAATTGGACCCAGGGGGTGCTCTACCACTGAGATACATTCCCAGTCCTTTCTATTTCTTTGAGACAGGGCCTCCCTAAGTTGCCCAGGCTAGGCTTCAATTTGGGATTCTCCTGCCTCAGCTTCCCAAGTAGCTAGGATTTCAGGTGTGTGCCACTGTGCCTGGGGTTCTGTTATTTTTCTTAGAGACAGAAAACATTCTTGGCTCCCCTGGTTCTCCTGATATGTGGTTTGCCTTCTGCATGTGTGGTTATCTGTTGGTTTCTTAAAGCCCTTAAGTTTTCAACTCTTAGTCCAAACCAGGTCAAAGGGGAAGCCCACTGCAGCCTCAAACCCATGGTGCTTAACCACTGAGCCACATCCCCAGCCCTTTTTATAGTTTATTTAGAGACAGGGTCTCACTGAGTTGCTGAGGGCCTCAGCTAAGTTGCTGAGGCTGGGTATGAACTCACGATCCTCCTGCCTCAGCCTCCCAAGTCACTGGGATTACAGGCTTGCACCACCAGGCTGGCTGCAACTTCTTCTTAACCTGCTGTGTTCTCTTTCCTGTCTGATTGCAGCAGCCTCCGGAAACCAGCCTGGGGGGAATCCCAACCCTGGGGGTGCGCCTGCATCCAAG
Organism: Tamias sibiricus; assembly: GCA_025594165.1. NCBI lineage: Eukaryota > Metazoa > Chordata > Mammalia > Rodentia > Sciuridae > Tamias > Tamias sibiricus. Next base: position 62,004,180 of record CM046662.1, read on the forward strand.
TCCTGCTGCATCCAGTAGCACTCCAGGCCACTGATGGTCAGAATGGCACCATGTATTTGCTGGAACAGGTCACCCAAGCCAACAGAAAGTCACACACCTTGAGAAGTGAAAGTGTTGCAAGATTTGAGTGATGATGGAGAATGAATGAGTTTACATCTCATCTAGTGGGTTTCGAACAATTTTGTTTTCTAGCTTTGAGAACTGTCCATTAAGCTAAAACCAATATTCTAAGTTTCACCGACATCAATTAGATGCCAGGTTCACCTGCTTGCATAGAATAATTTTGGTTCTTATATTTCTGTTTAATGTTTCATTATACAAGTTTTTGGTTACTCTCAAAAGTAGAAAATTATAAATTGAGGGCTGGGGTCGTGACTCAGTGGTAGAGTACTTGCCTAGCATGTGTGAGGCACTGGGTTCAATTCTTAGTACAGCATATAAATAAATGAATAAAATAAATGTCCATCAACATCTAAAAAAATTTTAAAAACAAACAGAAAGAAAATTATAAATAGAATCCCCAGGTACCCATCACCCAGATGTGAAATATCAAGATTTGGCTACATTTGCTTCATCTTCCTTTATACACACACATATACACACACATACATGTTTCTTACCTGAAATACTTAAAGGTAAATTCGACATATCCTTTCACTCCATTACATATCTTTTCACTCTTGCATTACATCTTGAAAGGACTAAGGGCATTTCTAGCATAAGCACGGAATCACACGCAGCACACGAACACTCATGCCCGTCATGGTGTATGCAGTGATAGCCATGCATACCAGTCTTAAATGACAAAGTCCTACAAGAAGGGACATGGGGCCCCAGTAACTGTTGAGTACTGTCAGCCAATAGCCTCAGGGTTTTCCTCAGGCACAGGGACACTCTTTGCATTTCCCAGGGTGTCCTATACCCAGTGACTGATTCACGCTGGAGAAGCTGGCCATCTTGGCCTAACATGGGGCAACTCTGCAAGGCCATTCTAGCTCCAGGCCTCCTGTGGGTTCCATCAAGGCTGTTGATAAGTTCCCATCACTACTCCCCTCCCTTCCCTTCCCCAGGTCGATCGCCAGGCCCTCCTTACTAAGCATCCTGCAGACCAAGTGTCCCTTTGAGAGTCTGCTTCCTGGGGAACCCAACTTGTGGCAACGACACTTTATCAACCTTCCCCCATTGTCACAAAAATGTCTTTGCTTGAATCTGATCCAAACAATTTTCACACATTGAATTTAGTTGTTATGTTCCTTTATATTTGCTAGACTTTAGGAAGATAGACTTGAATCTTCCATTGATTTCAAGGTGTATAAATTAAGGTAAATCATTCTCAATAGTAGACCTTCTGTTTCAATGAATAGGCATTCTGTTGGTTTAAAAACAGAGATTATTTCTGTCTTTTTTTTTTTTTTTTTTTTTTTTTTTTGGTACTGGGGATTGAACTCAAGGGCCACATCCCCACATCCCCAGCCCTTTTTTGTATTTTATTAGAGACAGGGTCTCACTGAGTTGCTAAGTGCCTCTCTATTGCTGAGGCTGGCTTTGAACTTGTGATCCTCCTGCCTCAGCCTCCCAAGTGCTGGGATCACAGGCATGTGCCACCACTCCAGGCCCAGAGATTATTTTTTTAAAACCAAATAAAAGTACACTCTGGTGGGTCGGCAATGCCTGCCTGGTACAAGTAGCAGTCACGCTATAGTATTCATGTTGAAAAAGGCAAAAGAATTTGAAAGTTGTGGTTCAATCCCCAGCACCAAAAAGAAAATAAAAGTTAAAATTGGCCATAACATGTGGAAAAGTCTGCTCTAAGCTTCTGCTAATTGCCCAAACTCTAATTTTCTTTCTACTGTTTTCCTTCCCCCAGCTTTATTGAAGTAGAACTGACAAATAAAAATGGCTTCTATTTAAGGTGATGATGTTCTGATAGACCTATACAAGGGGGACTGTCACTATGATGAAGCCAACTCATGTCACCACTTCACACAGTACTGTGGTTCTGATTCCTAAGTCTCTTTCAATGTTTAATAGTGTTCTTTCCTCCTTTCCTTCTCCAGTGACTCATGTAGAAGCGAGGTCAGTTGTCCCACATTCTGGACTGATGTCTTTGTCTTTGTAATGCTGTACAACACATTCCTTTCTCCTATTCTCTTGTAAATGGACATTTCTCCCAAGGTTTTGCAGAAGCTGATAGGTTAAAGCACTTGCTCTGAGGAGGGGGAACCACATGGTCTCCCAAACTATTTGTAAATCCCCAATCTACTCTAACTCCCCTTTTTATATAAAGGGGGAAATTGAAGACCAGTGAAAGGCTGGAGCTGGGCCAAGTTCATGACATTTCCTGGCTTCCTTCTAGCACTCAAGAACACAGTATGCAGGACACACACCACTGTGATTTCCATAGCAGATCAGTCTGGGCTCCTGATGCACAAGCCCTGACCTTATTTGCAGGCCATGTCGTAAGGGGGATGGGTCTGACCTCCCATCTTTTAACTCCCAAGCTAGATTTTCAGTCCTGCCACACTCTAAAAGCATTGGTCTTTAAAGCATGTCCCTAAGCATATAATGTATCATGGTTAAGTGGCAAAATGGAGAGGGAAAAAACATCGCTCATAAACATACAGGCATTGCTGCTGGTGGTCTTGGCTTTGTCACCACATTACTGAGTCCCTGGGACAAGTTCCTTCTGTTCTATTTCTCAGCCTTCTCAACCCATCAACTGAAGGTCAGGCAAGGGCCCCCCTGCCTCTCAAACAGGGCATGGTTAGCACCAAATGAAATTACATGATGAGGATCATGGTTAATGTTTACCAAGTGCTTACAATGTGCTAGGTACTGTGCATGATTCAACTTTGTCCTCACAACAACCCTAGCCCCATTTATCACGTGAGGAGCAAACTCAGAGACATTAATAAACTTGTCTAAGGACAACCAGCTAGTAAGTGATGGAGTCAAAATTCAAAACTTAGCTGCCTGACACCAGAACCCCAGTTTGCAACCCTTTTCTCTGTACCATGCAGCTTCTGATAATCAGGTTTTTAGAACATAAAGGACTTTGAGTTCATCCAAGCAAATCATCTTGTTTCATAGTTGGGGAAACCAAGAGCTGAAGAAACAGTTCACATGGTACAGAAGTGTGATGCAGAGCTGGGTCTGTCTCAAACACAGGGCTTGAGGCTCTATGATTGCCATTCTCTTCCTTGCTCCATGGGTGGCATCCACTCAGACTGCCGGTTGGCGGGGCTGCTGCAGTGAATGGAGTAGTCCCAGAGCTTACTTCCCATCTAATAGGGTAAGGGGCAGCAGCCACACACATGCCCTTCCGAACAACTCCAGGTCACACTGAGAGCTCTGCCCTACACAGGGCTGCCTGTTGTGGCCAGCCACGGTGCCGTGGGAAAATTCTCGGAGTTAGCTCCTTTTACTTCTACTTTCTTAGAGCTTACTTCTTAGCTTATCTAAGAGTAAAGAAAGATAGTAGCTTAGCTTTTCTTCTTAGGAGTCTTAGCTTAGAGTAGAGTAAAGAAAGATAGAGCTTAGCTTAGAGAAAGACTAGAGCTTCTTTCTTCTCTCTTCTTTCTTCCTTCTTCTGTCTTCTGTCTTCTGTCTTCCTCGGGACTCTGACCAGTCCTCTGGAGCCCTCGCCCTTTCTTCTATCTGGTTTCTCTTCTGTAACAACTCCAGGACTCACACTGACTGAGTTCTCCTAACTCGGACCGCCACCCGGTTACGGGTGCCTACAGGTGCGTCACATACATATCAGGTGGAAATGGCAGCTAGCTACAACAGCCCTTCCTAATTCATTTCATTTTAATGGGAAAAATATGATCTACTCCCCTCCAACTTAAGAAATCCAAACAATTTTCACAGATTGAAAAATTATCGCCTGAACAAGGAGAAGTGCTTGTATACATGATAAACAACAATTTGAGCTGGGCCTGTAATCCCAGCAGTGAGACCCTGTCTCTAAATAAAATATAAGCCTTTTTATATTTTATATAATTGGTAGAGGCTCAGTAGTTAAGCTCCCCTGGGTTCAATCCCCAGTACCAAATAAATAAACAACAATATGACAATGGTTTGCACATGACATGAAATGTAACAGGTTATTGTACCTATTCTTGTTTTTGTTATAATTATCTGCACTGATGTTCTGATCTTTTGGGGGCTCGTGAGCATCTTGTACAGACTGAATTTAAAAATCAAGTTCATTTACAAAAAAAAAAAAAAAAAAAAAAAACAACTTTAGGGCAAAATAAAAGTTAAACTCTTTTGGAGATGAGGAAATAACACACACACACTGGACACTCTTGGAAAATGCCCCTTGCTCACCCAAACATGGTGCACAGTTCAGATCTGCTCTCCATGAGATCCTCTCACCCAAAACTTTTGTAATTGCGGGCTGGTGAGTGTTTTTGTCTCAAACTGTCAAAATATCTCCTAGAGCACATTTATTTAGTGTGCTTGTGTGAAAAACAGAACAAGAAGGTCTTTGTTCAGGAAGTGCCACATGGGACTGCCTGCATGGTTATTAGGAACCGTGAAGAGTATATAGTAAAGAAAGGAAGAATACCTAAGAGAAGGTGACACTGGAACTGGAATCTCGTCCCCATTTAGTGGCCAGATGTCCTCAATGAGCTCACAGAACCAATAAAGAAAGACACGCCTGGGCAGGGCTGTGGGTGGTATTGTCTTTTTAATCTCCATAGTGTATTTGTTAAGTTTATTTATAAGCAGATCACTTCACTATTTACAGTACATGAGCATAGAGATTCTACAGTTTTTGTGATGTAAACAATAACTCCACCGTGGGAGCTTGAGAAAAGAAGCCAGTTCTGAAGTATTTACAGACGTTAAAATAGAACTTTATACTCACAGAATAATAATACATAGAGCAATTTGGTTAAATTATCTATGAAACTATAGAATCTGACAATGTACAAATACAGGAAAACATTTTCTCATTTAGAAGGTAAGACAGATAAATCACACCAGAAATAAAATAGGGACGATGACAACCACAGTAATTAAAAGCAAAGAAGGTTTCTTCCTTGCCTCTTATAGATAAAGTATTTATATAAATAAGGACACAACCCAACAAAATGGAAAAAATATATAAAAAATCCTCTACCAATTAAAAAAAATAGCAAAACTAAAAACTCGATTCTCAATCATTAGCAGTGTCCTTTAAAAAATTAAAATTTAGCTTTCTATTATAAATAACAAAGCAGATGTGTCCCTCTGTGTAGGTGAAATTCTTGCACCTTTCTCAAGAAATGCATCAATGTAATTTCCACACACACACTACACACACATACAGGCACAGATGTGTGTCCACGTGCATACGCAAGTGCACATGCGTGCACACACACACACACACACACACACACACTCCACAAACACAGCCTTACACTTACACACCCCAGGCTGTAGTTACCTTTGTTGAGCTTCCTAATAAATAATGCCCCCTACAGTAGTACCCCTGGGGATGACAAAACCTCACAAGTTTAGCCACTCCCTGGTTTGACCCTGTCGCAGAGCCAGGGAAAGCCCTGGCTCCCTATTGCTCAGAATTCTCTAGGCTGCATGGTCACACCAAGAGAAAAGGATTTTGAGTCCAAGATTTGGAAATGCTGGAAGGGACCATAGGGACCACCTTGCCCCGTCGATTAAGGCTAGCTACAGACACCGTCTCTAGACACCTGGGGGTGGGGAGAGGGAGCTCATGTTGGTTTCAACATTAGCAGCTGCCTCTGGGAGAAGCAGACTCTCCAAGCCAAAGTTAACAACATGGCACAAGGAGGGGAAGAGGTGGGCGTGAATTTCTGGAGCAGATCGCACTGAGCTGGACTTCCGGATGGTCACCTTCCCCAGAAACCATCTGGAAATCCAGTGGTCCGCTGCCCTGTTCCACATACCACCCGACCACGCTCCCCTTGAGATTTCCAACCAGTTTCAATCGGAATCAGAACATCCCTCAAGAAACAAAGTTGGGAATAGTTTATGACTTTGTATTCCTAACACAAATACATTGGACGAGAGTTTTAAATACAAAATACAAAAAACAAATAAACAAAAAAACCTGTTTGGCTATTTGGTGGACCATATCAAAGGTCATGGCCAGCACGCTCCCTGCCAATCCCCCCAATCCTAACACCCAACCTCTTTGCTTGACCTGAAGGTGTAATGTGGGCCACCTAGCAGAGGTTCACTTAACAAGGTCAGCAGCTGGGCTGCCAGTATTGCAGTTACAGTAAACCCCTCCTGGGCACCTGGATGTAGGTTCACTCCTGTCTTCTCTACCCACAGGATACCTAATGCATTTCTCAGATTGCATGAGTGTAAGTGGCTGCTTCTAGAATTTTCTGACCCTGGTGTCACAGTGGGCTCTGAACACACAAACAGTTAGTTCACTCATGCCATTATATTTAATTCCCACAGTTGGAGCTGGAACCACAACATGGCCAGCCCAAGGGATTTATTTGCCTTCTCTCGGAGTAGCACTGATGGATCCGGTCTTGGCCACTAGATGGCGAACACGTGTTGATAAGGCAAAGTGCTGAGGATGAAGCTGACCATTTCCCCTCACAAGTACCCACTGATTAGGGCTGGCAAGATGAAAAAGAGGCTCTTGGGGACCTTTGATAAAAAATCACAGCGTGGAGGGGGTTCTACCATATGAACACCTCTTTGAGGAACTGTGGCACAGCCTAGGCACTGACCACCGACAAAACCATATTTTCCAAGCCCCCATTTTGGGCAGTTGAATTTCTGTACTCCTGGATATACAAGCCATTCTGATGAAAAAAATCTGTGAAGATCTGTCCCCCCTCAATCCTGAAGCCTCAGTCACTGCTGCTATACCATTAGAAACAAAAAAACAAAAGCTGCCCTAAACATATGCAGTGTGATCGGTGCCTCCTGTTGCCCCATATGTTTTACAATCATTTGAAAGAAATGTGTGAAAAGTGCCTAAGTTAAGCTGTTGGGGGGAAACTAGTGTATTGCTAGTATTGTCTGAGAAGAGAGGAACAGCCAGTGGTCACAGCAAACATTCAGATTAAAAGCTATTCTGTTCGGTGGGGACAATGACAGGGTTAATGTGAGATTCGACATCACCACCTAACCCACTGGGGGGAACTAAAAGTTCCTCGCTGTCCCCACTAGATACTATGGCTTAAATCTGTCCTGGGGAGCTGGCCTCCTCACATAAGGCAACTCGGCCAGGACCATGCGGGGCCTGCTGCAGGCTGGCGACCAACCGTGCAGAGAGCCCTCACCCTGGACCGGAACTGGGCTCGGCCAGAGAATGGAATTGGTCTCACAGGGAGTGATGAACTCCCCATGTTCCAGGATGGGAATGCGCACATCATTCAACAGTCTCAGTTGCTAGATGAAGAAGCAGGGGCCTAAGGCCACACCTCGGGGTTTCTTATTCTCAGATGGCTTATAGTTAACAATGATTTGCTCCATGAACCCATCTTAATCAACTGGGCTATTTTTAATCTTTCTTCAAAAGTACATACTAAGACCTAAACCCAACATTCCCTGTTTCTAGGGCTTCCAACAAAGAGGCCAGTAAAGGGCTGCTCTCCCACTGACTCCCTGCTGGGACTGCCATCTTGGAAGGCCCCTCTGCCTTCTCCCTCACAACTGCCACCCTGTCCCAGTGCCTAAGGACAGCACCTCGCACAGCCATAGGAGACCCACATTTGCCAGTGCAGAAACATGAGCCAGGCTGAAGTGTTGGGGTTTTCTCAAAGTGCTTTTATTGGTGAATGCAAAGTCAGCTTCTGCCTACTTCCTGGGTGTCCTGCAGCTGGCACCCAGGGATCCCCTCTACCCCACCTCTGTTCTGGGTCAAGGGCACCCCTGTGCATGTTGACTTTCCCAGCTTGCAGGCTCTCCCTCCATTTACCCTGTTCCTCAGGACTCTGCAAACTGTGCAAACAGTCCTGGAGCCCATCTCCATTTGCAAACACCTCAGGGACTTTGGGACCAGCTTTAACATATTGCACATAGATACTGGTTCGTTTCCTTCTGCCCCATTGGGAAGAGGTGAGAGGGTCCTTCTTTGGCCAATGAAATAGTTTCACTTTATTTAGCTATTATACATCCAATTTCTTTCCTTGGTCATATCTGACACTGGGATATGGGATTCCTGCAACTGAGGACAATTGCTAAATCTTAAATGCTAAGAAAAATACTGAAATTTTGACATGAGTAGGTCAGATGGACACATCTCTAGGTTGATTCTCCTTCCTGTTTGGGATGACCCATCTCTCAAGATACAGGCTCAGCTGACAATTCAGGTGAACTCAAGGCCTGGGATGGACCATGGCCTGAGCTGTCCATGCAGAAGGATGGTCTTCAAGGCCTGCCCTGCCCCTCCACTCACCACCCGCACAGGGGCCTCAACAGGTATATCGCATGTCTAGGAAAAGTCACTCTCAAAAATATGACAAGCAAGGCTTTAGACCATGAAAGACATCAGGACTTGGGGACTCAGTCCTTGAAGCTCAGAGCATTCCTCCTTCCCATGTTCCACTCTCGGAACCCTGCTGCTTTCCTGAGGCTCCACACTCCATGCTACCAGATCAACAGGCAGATGTAGACACCAGATAGGCGCTTTCTGACTCAGAGCAGGTTTCTGGTTGGGGTGGGGCAGGGTATGAGGGGGAGGGAGTGGGGGCCTGAGCTGCACGCCATCCACTCATGTATCCTTTACCTCTTTGATGCATTTTCCTTCAGTAACCAGAGCCCCCTAGAGTGAGGATTCTGATTCAGCCTTGTACCGAATGAGGAAGGAGATGGAAGAATTCCACTTAGCGGTTGGATCAGACATTTCTGGAAAACACCAGCACAGCACAGAGATGGACAGTACAGCTTGCCCTGCCAGGGCAGCTGTCGACACAGTCTACAGGAAGCTGTTATGGCAAATCACATGTAAACATCATTGAGAGCAAATACTAGGACAGAGCTACGATGAGATGGTTGCCAATGGCAGCTGCTCCCTCTGGGTTACTCCTTAATTTGGTGGGAAAGAGACCAAGGTTGCCTCGTCCTGGAGAAACCTTGGAGTCTCCTTGGTAAATAATACACAGCACCGAATAGGTCTTCCAGATAGAGGTTGTCTGCAGGGTTGATCAATTTTAGAACTTGTTGCCTTTGTTCTATGGGATGGCAAGCAGAGACCATTGGATGCCCTTGGCAGGCATCCTCTCCATCAGCAGGCCCCAGCCCTGACCATAGGCACCTTAGGGCCCAATGCCAGCCACACTCAGGTCCCTGCTCCGCTCAAGGATGTTGTCTAAGTGACTTCAAGTGCCCTGGATTGAACTGATGTGAAGGGGCAGCTTCAGCTGACCACGAAGTCGGAGAGAGACTCATTTTTTGCTAAAAATCTGCATTTCTTTAAGCTCAGGAACCACTGGCCCCAAGTAGAACCTTTGGCCTAGTGCAATGGAGGAAAAAGCAGACATGGGGCTTTGAGATCATCTGGACTACTTTTCCAGAACTCCGAGGCCCAGGGAAGAAAGAGACTGAGCAAAGTTACCAAGGAAATTCTTGGTGGTGTCGGGACTCAGCCAGTTCTCCAGATCTGAATCTAGTGTCTTTCCCATCCACAGGGTGAAATTTCAAGTTTCCTCCTTGATGCATGCCAATCAGGTCTTAGTGGAAGCAGCAGCAGGATTTTAATTCTGTTTCATTCCATAACCATTGATTATGTGCCTTCCATGTGTTATGCAGTGAATGGCTATGAAGGAATCTAGAATGATCTGTAGAAAGTCCCTTTTTTGGTCCATCCTTATTAGCCTTGCCTTCTCCAAATATGTTCCTGTCTGCTTGCACTCCCTACCTTCCCTGTGCATCACAGTAGAATTGAGAGCCTGTTGCCAAGGAATGGCTTTAGGAAAGTTTTCTTTCGTAGATCAGGACATGACAGATGGGTATGGGCAAGCAGGAATCCTAGTCAACATATGGCTCTGTATGATTGATGAAAATCTCCAAAGATTAGACCAGGATGTCAAATAGATTAAACTCTGATCAATTTGTAATGACTGCCCAGAGCACTGTTGGGGACTAATAGCACATCTAAGGTTCAAAGAATCAGAGTGCTATGATTGATTAGTTATGTCTGCATTGGCCAAGGATGTGGGAATAGTTGTACAGGTGCTGGTATTTGCCATCTTGAGCTAGACACTGCCTTAGCAGAAGTTAAGACTGTTAGAACCTGCTTAATTCTCCCCCTCGGTCTATTTTACAGAAAAGGAAAGTGGGGTCCAGAGAGGCCAAATGACTTGATGCACAGGAGTTCAAATTCCATGTCTGCAAAAGCCTGTCTCCTCCAGCCTTATCCTGGGCAGGGAGCAAGTTCACTACCCAGGACATGAGAGTAGGCTCAGTTTACCTACTGAGGTATTTTTTAAAAATCAACTACCAGTCTCAAAAGACTTAGCCTGGCATTAGCAACAGATTAATTTGGCTAGTTTAGTTTTATGAATCACTTTCAAACTTTTTAAAACTTTTTTTTCCTCTTCCAGAGACAAAAATGTCCCAATGAATCTTGATGCATGAAAGAGATCAGGAGGAGTCACTGTCTGTAGCAGAAACAGTGAGCTCATACTTTGCCTGGTCACAGTCTCCCTCCCGAATGGCCCCAAGACACCCTTAGAACAGCAAGCTGGACATAGCTTTGACATCGCTCAAGAACACAAAGTTTGAAGCAAGCCTGGAGAATGCTTGTTGATCCCCAGTCCTTGGGGCCTCTTTCTGTTTCCATGCCCACCCCGCCAAACAATGTTACAGATGAAGGAAAGGCAAAGGCAGGAGGATGGGCTGGTATCTGGCCGGCCCCCAAAGGATAACTGCTCCCAGTCTATCTGTCTACACCACCACCGGGTACGTCTCAAAGCCCTGATGGTGTGTCCATAGGCTGAGGTAGGCCACAGGCCTGCTCAGGATCAAAGGCAATGGCATGCCCAAGCACGTGCTGGAGCTGGAGTTCACCCAGGGCTGGTGATATTGAGCTGGCCCCAAAGGAGTCCTTAGGCCTTTCTGGTCTGTTGCCCAGTTGAGCTGAACTCACCTCTACTGGTGCCTGAGCTTTGTGTCTGTACCCAGCTACTGCAGCAGCCTGGAACCAAGAATCAGAAGGCTGGTGTGGGTCACTGCTCTGCCTTCTCTCTGGCTCCAGGACCTCGGGCAAGTCATTTTGCTGCTCACAGCACACTGCCTGCCTCTCCTGGAAAGCAGGTACAACATGCTCTCCCTGCCTTCCTCTCAAGGCACTGTCTGAGCACTGACAGGCAGGCATACTCTTCAAGTGTGAGCTGGACACTAGACAAGGGCTGTCATTGTAATTTGACCCAAATTACTCAAAACAGGGCAAGGGTTGGTAAAAAAAGACGGAGAACCTTTCTCCATGGCTCCTAGTCGTGGCGGCAGGCCACGATCCCCATGCTTCCTGGGGATCAGCCTATTGGTCACCCAGCACCTCCAGGGCAATCTGGCCAGGGGAGCAGAGCAGCTCAATGGCAAACACCTCATGACAGTGCATAGTTAAAAATCAAGGAAGCAATACAATAATCCCAGGCACAGTACATCTGAGCCATAAATACATTATTTTAAGGATATACTTTTTTTCTTCAATTAAAAATGAGTTTATAATCCTGATTCTATTCACAAGTGACAATTTCATCATCACACACTACAGACAAGAGATGTTATGGTGAACACAGCTGCAGGTCTACGAGAGGAAGTCAGTCGGGCAGGAGGGGCAGAGGGTGACTGACCCAGCACTTCGAGGCGCACCCAGGACAACCCGTCAGAAGCGGGGACACTAATGTGGCAGTGGAACATCAACACCATGGAAACTCACAGACAGAAGCAGCTTTGTGCAATGTAAACATTGATCTGTTTTTTTTTTTTTTTAAAAGGACAGCAGTTTCAAGTCTCTCACGCTCGCTCGCTCGCTCTCCTTCTCGTATACTTATTTCTTTGAAAACGTAAACATATTGGAAGGGCCTTGTCTGAGGTATTGAGGTATTCCTCGAAGGTTAAGGCTGTGATCAATGCAGGCTCTGCTGGGCCTCTTTCAGTAAGCTGTCGAAATCCATGGCTTCGTATTTGCTTTTCCCGGAGGCAGGAAGGGCCTCTTCTGGATTGCAATCTGGGGGTCAGGGAGAGAGAAGGCATGAGCACCGTGCAAAGGTGGGATGACCAGCAAATCCATGCATGTCCATGGCCCTGTGGTGCGGATCTGGCCCCAGGCATCAGAAAACAGGCATGAGCCCTGGGCAGTGAGCATCGATACCATCCTGCTATGGCGTCTCTGCTGTGCTGTCAACATCTCAGAGGCTCCACGGCCCTGTTGTAGAACAAGGGGCCCCTGAACTAGAACATTCCAGAGCTCCTTTCCGGCTATGATAACCTAGAGTCCTCCTACCTCACAGCTTCCTGCCCTTTAGTTACCTGTAGATGAGTCACATAAGGGAGGGCCAAGAAAGCTGGGATCTTAACCTTGTGCAGACAAGAGAACCAAGTCCTGCAAGCGGGCATGCGGACAGGTGAAGTACTGCCTGGCCTGACCCCACCCAGTCTCCTGACACTCACCCTGTACTAGAAGCCCACCTCATGCTCTCCCCTACAAATAATTCTTTCCTAAACCGCACTCCTTTGTCCTTCTTCACCAACATGTATCCACAAGGCAAGTGCATGAGGACGGTATTTTTATACCAAGGTCCACTAATGGGCACAGCCGCTGCCTTGTCAGTGGTCACCATGGAAAGCCCCTTCCTGGGCCAGGGCAGCAGTGGCCCTGTGAGTTACGAGAGGCAGCAGAGCCAGAGTTCCCAGAGGCCAAGGGAGACTCGATAGTCCTTAGTGCAAGTCACAGGACAGAACCCAGTGGGCCAGAAACCAGAAGAAAAACAACATGGTAGCAGGTAAAGGGCTGCACTCATACCGGTCGGCACATGGGGCGTAGGTACAGAGCCAGAAAGGGCATTAGGTCTGGGTATCATAAGAGGAAGTTGTTGCCCCTGATGCTCTGGGTCTTACCAGATGCGGCAGGTACTTACCATAGTCAGTGTATCTGGGCCAGCAGAAGTGCCGTAGCCCCCCGGAGCTCAGCTGGAAGGAGGGCTCGTTGCGCTTGCTAAGGGCAGCCCCATTCCTCAGGGAGAGGGCTGCGTGCTCGGAACACCGGTAGGTGATGAAGCCGTACTTCTCGCCTCTGGGGGGAAAAGGCAAGGGGAGTGTGTTTCCAGGTGGCCTGGTGGACACTGGCAGAGCACCCATTACAAGAGGAACAGAAAGCCACAAGGATTTGGCACCCATGTCACCCGGCCCCCCAGTCAGAGATGATGATGTTGGCTGGGCTGACCTCTGCTACGTGACAATGGGAAGAGGAAGTCATTGGTTGAATGTTTGCCAGGTTCTGTGCAAGGCTCTTTAGATGACCCTGTGAGGCATGTCATCTGCACCTCACTATGAAGAAACCGCTCGCTGGAGTTCAAGGAACTACCCAAGGACAAGCGACAGAACAGGGACTCAACCCAGGCCTCTGAGGTTAATGTCAGTGCTCCAACCACTCCCTGCATCTCCTGCTCTTGCTGTCCCTGCCCCTGACCTGTACCATCCCACTAGTATGCCATTCCCACCCACATTAAATAAGGGTCCCACTTTCTCCACATCCTCACTAGCACTTATTTGCTGTTTTTTCAAGCTACTTAATGGGCATTAAACATGATTGACTGTTGCCCAAGAAACTATTTTCTTTGATCCTGGGGATTGAACCCAGGGGTGCCTTCCAACGGAGTAACATCCCAGCCCTCTTTGTTTTTTTTTTTTTTTATTTTGAGGCAAGGTCCTCCTAAGTTACTGAAGCTAATCTGGAACTTGAAATCTCCCTTGCAGAGTTGCTGGGATTACAGCTGTATGCTATTGCATCAGTAAGAAACTGTTTTATCACTGAAGTTCTTTATTATTTTTATTTATTTTGTCAGTACCAGGGATTCGATCCAGGTGAGGATTGAAACTGGGTCTCACTAAGCTGCTGAGGCTGGTCTCCAACTTGCAATCCTCCTGCCTCAGTCTCCCAAATGGCTGGCATGACAGGCATTTGCCATCATGCCAGGCACTCATTATTATTTTTAAACCACAATTTTAAAACGCTAATAACTTAGTTTGCAGGCATAATGGGAGATAATTTAGAAAATTTTCAAAAACTGATAGTTTTGACATCTCAATTGTACATTCATAGGCAGCCTGTTCTTTTTGCAGTTTCCCTGACAGACGAAACATTGTTTCCCAGGTGAATGAGGAAAAACCAGGGCTGCCTGCAGGAGGGAGGCCCAGTACTTCTCCTGCAGAGGAAAGGAGGGATGTGAGTGGCATGAGGACCAGGCAGGGCAAGGCCAAAGGCTGTTACCCTGCACTATCTCCAGGGCAAAGGCCCTGAAGTGGACGCATGGGCTCCAGTTTTGGTTCTTCCATGAAGGTGCTGCTCAGTTAACTTGTCTGCGCGCCCCCAGGAGAGCAACAGGAAGAACAAGCATGCCTGTCATGGGTGTTCAAAGTTTAGACCATGGAACACACAGGGGGGGGACTGCCTGGCATGCAGTAAACCCTGAGCTCGCGTTTGCGGCCCTTACTGGCTGCACGACCACTGCTCCAGGCCCTGCTCCTGAGCCTGGCGCTCCAGGATAAGGTATGGATTTTGTTGCATTTGTCACACACACACCTTCTCAGGCACCTTCTACGCACCTGACCCTGGATGGGGACCTGAGTCTGACCTGCTTGTCTTGACTCACCTCTTACTTCTCGTCAGCACCTGACACTCTACAATCTCGCCAAACACCTCGAAGCGCCTCTTCAGCTCTCGGGAGCTCATGTCACTGGAGAGATTTCGAACGTATACCACACGGCCTTCGCCCTGCTCCAGAAGGGGGACAGAGAGGGACTCAGTCATTGCTCCCATAGCATCCTCGCCTGGCTGAGGAGCAACACCAGCTAGGGTCAGAGAGAGGACGATACCAGAGGACCTACCCTTGTCGTATGGAGCAGGGGCTGTGGCGTATGGAGGGAAGTGGCCCCAGAGGGAGCAACTGGATACAGGGAGGCAGCCAGCAGAGGCTGGCTGGGAGTGAGGGGGCTTCTCACCCTCAGTTGAGCCTTTTCACTTGTGTTTTGAGTGTGAGAGGGAGAAGTGTTGGGTGGACCCACAAGGACACTAAGGACAAGCTGGGAGCCAGGTGGTTTGCAGGAGTCAGAGCGGGCTCGAAGCAAGGGGACATCAGGGCTATGACAGCCACCATTGTCTTTGATTTTCCCTGCAGGGTAAGGTGGTTGAAGCCACAGCACAGACACTGTGACAGAGAGGTCACCTCTAGGAGAGCTTGGTGCTATGCCAGTGGGTGCTCAGAACAGCCTGGCAGAAGGAGGGGGTGAGGGAAGCCCAGGCTGCAATCTCCCTCTTCCCCTTAAGATCTGTGATTTGATCTGGTCGAAGGCCCTGCCTGGGCACCTGTGCTCCTGTAGGCAAAGAGCAGAGTGTGGTCTGGACACACTGTATCTCTCCAGGAGTAGGCTATACCTGCGCTTCTCTAGCCGCCCCACCTGGGCACCACAGATGGCAAGAAAGAAAACCAGGCCTGAGCTCCACAGCAGGGTACTGACAATGGTCACAGCAACTCTAAGCCTCACACCATGACACATCTGTGTGCAGCTCTCTAGAGGAAGCCCCTCCTCCAGCCTTCTGGAAGCCTCTTACATTCTTAAAGCCCTTTCCTGCTCCCACCCAAACATTCTGCTCCTGAGTTTTGTTGGTTGCCCCTTTTCACGCCCCCAGGCCCAGCTCCTTGAGACCCCTTCTCCCCAACCACCATGTAAATACACCTCTCAACAGTCCAAACAGGACTGTAAATTTCAGACATTTTAGACATGATGTTAATTTCACAGTGCTTATCCCAATCCTTAATTCCATTGCTTTCTCCTCCATTTACAAGTCCATTGTCCTTCCCCTCTGCCCCAACCATGAGAAGAGGCCCTTGTCTCTCTTACACATTGTTATTGCCCAAAGCCTAGGCTGGCGCTAGGCTTGTCAAGCACGGGAGGCTTGTCAATCATGGGCTCAGAGAAGATGCCGTGCTCAGCCCGCTTGCAGACAGCTGTGCACCTCTGGGGCATGCATCTCTCATGTGTGCCCTGCTCCCTGAAGCACAGCATCCAGTGGGCGTCACCTGTCCTTTTGCGTTTCTGTCCTACTTTCCCTCCCTTCTATCTAGTGGCCCCACACAGCAGGCTGGCTATAGCTCCCCACTGCAGGCTACTGATGGATCCTTCTCTGTGGCAGCTTTGCAGGCACCCACAAGGCCACAGCCTGGGACAAACTCTGGGAGAGTGGATCAGGGAGGTGGGTGGAGGGGGGGAAACAGGTCGTCTTGGTCTTTTCGCCCTGATTATGCTGGGGGAAACCTTAGGAAGCATCAAGCCCAGGGTCCTCATGTGCAGATGACGAAACTGAGGCTCAAGGAAGCCTGGGACCTGTGCAAGGTCACACAGAGGGTGGTGGCAGGGCTGGCTTGTGACATGGTCAGCCTGGTTCTGCTCCCCCATAGCACCTTTCCTCTTGGCCTCCTCAAGGCTGAGCTCTAAATTGCCACCAACTGTGTACCTCATGTCCAGCCTATTGGCTGAACTCTGCCTGGCTGCCACTTTTGATAGCCTTAGGTGACCCTGGTGGTATTCAAACTGGAGAGATAAAACTGTGTTCTGCAGGCCACAGTCCCTTAATCCAAAAGCAGGGGACTTTGAAGGCTGACTGGCTCAGTGCTCCGTCAGGCCTGCTAGCCCCATTCGCTCAGGGATCCGGGGCCCCCAGATCACTTACAATGGCCTTTTCCCGCCGCTTCCTGGCGTGCCGGATGCTTGGGGTTCCGTCTGAACAGGGCCCTCTGCTCTCACATCTGTCAGTGAAAAGCAAAGCAGAGGCACTCACTCTCCGAAGGAGATGGGCGGGTGGGGCACGAGGCTGATGGGGGCGGGGCTTCTGGGAGGTGGAACTGCTGGGGGCGGGGCAAGGACTTCTCTAGGGTCCTCAAGTCTCCCTCAGGCAGAAGTCCAGCTTCCCCTGGGCAAAGAGAGCCCAGGGCCTCTGGCAGGCCTGGACACCTAGACCACTGGGACACTAATTATGACCCTACCCTTCTGTGCCTTGCCTTTCTCTGCCATTAGGGGTGCAAAAGGCTAAAAATCCTGTGAAGCATGTTTTCCAGATGAAACACCAGAGCCTTAGGTTCAGATGGGTTTTGCCTAAGGCTAGAAAGGGGAGAGGTCTGAGTGAGAAGGCTCTCTACTGACGGGCGCCCCAGCCAGGAACAGCTCCCCACCTGCCCTTCCCAGCTGCCTGTGTCTGGCCCAGCGCTGGGGCTTACCACCCACATGCTGCAGCCCTCCCCACTCTCCCCTCCTCAAGTCCCAGTCCTTGAGAACAGAGCTCAGAGGACCGAACCCGGGTTCAAAGAGCCAGTGTTAGGCCCTGGCCCCATCCCCTCCTGCTGGGTGGCCTTGGACCAGTCACTTAAGCCCTCTCAGCTCTACTTCTTCATCTATAAAATAGGGATAATCAATTGAGTCCACCTCCTCCTCGGCCATTTGTGAGAATTAAATATTTAAAAATGCACAAAAATGCTTCATCCAGGAAGTACAACAGACTCTAGCTCTTTTTTTTTTTTTTTTTTTTAATTTAACCCCTCTGAGCCTTAGCTACCTCATCTATAAAAGGAGGATAAAAAGCAGCTGGGCCCACCACGTGCATCTGTGAGGCTCAAATATAACAGGTATGTGATTTGCAAATTTTAAAATATGGAATAACTGGTCATCACTCATTTGCAACAGAACTGGTCAACATTCCCCACCTAAAGGGCTGAGAGTGTCTGGAAGGTGTTGTGGAGTTCAGTTTATGCTGTTAAACTAGCCTCAACATGCTGCCTGTTGCCTGAGGCTTGGTAATGGTGAAGAAAGTGGGGCTGAAGGAGGCCAAATAAGAGGTTGCCAATCTTGTCAGGTACCCAGCCCTGCCTAGCAGCTAAGCAGGGACTGGATAGCCAATTCACTCTTCCTAGTGAGCAGACAAAGCCAAGCCTCCACTTGACCCAAAAGTGAGATGAGAAAAAGGAGAACCTGTGGAAGTTCTAGAGAGGGTCTCAGCTCTGGGCCTGGGAATGCAGGCCCAGCTCTAAACCGGAGCCAAGCAGGACAGAAAGAGGTCAGAAAGCTCCAGTTCTGGCCCTAGGGGATGGCTTCAAGGTCAGGAGAACTCTGGAAGTACTCTGAGCAAAGCTTCACAAAGGATACTGTCTTGTGTGGAAATCAAGGTCATCTCACAGCAAAGCAAGGCTAGAATTGAACCTTGACCATGGAGGGTTTCAAGGCCAAAGATGCCCCTAAAAACAAGGACACAGACAGACAGACAGGTCCAGAAAGACAGCCTCAGAGAGGTCTGCTGGAAGACGACTGTGACCCATGTCTCCCGGCTTAGTGTGGAAAAGGGCTGATTAGAGAAATTGCTAGGGAACTCATTTTGAGGAACAGATAATTTAGGGCTTCTCAATGTTGGTTTTGTGGGGCATCCACGAATCCCTAAAATTGATGTTTATGCACAATTTAATAGGGGAGAAGGGCCTTTGCTTTAAGGGAATGTTATTAAGAGCCAGGGTATAAATGTACAACTATAAAGCTGACTTTTTCTAAGAAAAAATGTACGTCTATATGACCTGAATTCTTATCTCAGAGGATGGCACTTTGGCAACATCATCATCACCTGGGAACTGGTTAGAAATGCAAATTCTCCTCCCCCACAGACTCAGGTACTTGGTGGAGCTCCCAAAGCAGTGCCTCCAGGTGATTCTGCTGCTCTGGACTCAGGAGCGCCACCTAGTGGCCACTCAGACACATCTTGGGCACAGGGACCAGAAGGGCACTGACCGCCCACACCCCTGCCCAGGATGAGTCAGGCCCTGCAGTGATCAGAGAGCAGCCAGTTCCTCCAAATCTGCCAAGCCTTCATGCTGTCTGCCTAGCTCCCCGGCTGACTTTTGGACTGGCTCCCTCTCTCGTCTGGTTCAGTGCACAAAGATGGTGTAAGCAAACAAGCTCGTGACGCACGGTCTCTCCACTGGGCTCTTAGAGGGGCGGCTTGTGCTGAAGTCAGGAAGCAATGCACAGTTTAGCAGGACCAAGAAATGGGAACAAAGCTCATCACTGCTTTAATCCAGGTATTTTTCAAAACACTAATTATGTTTTTCCTTGTGGTACTGGGGATTGAGCCCAAGGGCACATTACATTCCCAGTCCTTTTTATTTTTTGAGACAGGATCTTGCTAAATTGCCCAGGCTGGCCTTGAACTTCCAATCCTCTGGCCTCAGCCTCCTGAGCCACTGGGATTGCAAGCATGCGCCACCACACCCAGCAATAGATAACCTTCCTTTACATGTTCATGTTGTATAGGTTTTAAACTATGTGGGTGGGTCTGTGAACATTTGCATATAACCTATCCATTTGACAAATATAGAGACAGAAAATGGAACAGGAGCAATTTCATTGAGACAAGGCCACGAATGGCCAGGAGATTTGGAACACACCTGAGTGCCACATGCCAGGCTTTGCTTGCTTCCAGGAATATACCACAACTCCCCCAAGAAGGGGCTATCTTCAGGGCCTCTGACCAGGACACAGCCATACCAGGAGATGCAGCCCTAGTTTAGAGGAAGTTTCCCACATCTCCTTCCTCCTCTGGCACCCTGGGGAAGGGAGCCCTCAGCTGTCCACTGCCCCTCCAGAGGTTGCCCAACTTTACCTGAAGTTCCTTCGGGTGGCTGGTGACCAGGAGCGGCAGGATGAGGAGCCCGAGCTAGAGCGGCTGCGGGAACAGAGCTGCCGACTGGCCTTGCTGGGTGGGCTCTGGTAGGGGCAGTGGTCAGAGCGAGGGGGGCTGACCCCTGAGTCCTCTTCTTCATCCTCCTCCTCCTCCTCCTCCCCTCTCTTCATCTTCCTCCTCCAGGAGGAAGCTGCTCTCACCACTGCTGCTGCTGCTGTCCTCAAAGACTGTGTCATACTCAGGACTCTTGCACGAAGCCAAGTCTTCGTCCTCCAGAGCCGTCTCCAGCAGCCCAAAGTGCTTGGTGAGGCTGGCGCGGATCTCGTGGTCTCTCAGCTGAGCGCTGTCCTTGGGCGGGGCGCTGGCCTGACAGCCTCGGTCTTCCTCCCTCCCAGAGGCCTGCATGTCAGCCTTTGAGGAGGCACCTTGCTGGGGCCAGTCCTCAACATGGACCCCAGATGGCTCCCAGGACCTCAGCACCTTCCTCTGCAGGGTGCCCTCTGGCCTGAGCACCTGGCAGTAATCATGGTCTCCAAAGGAACAGGAGAAGGGGCGCTTCTGGCCAGCCTGGGAGGCCGGCTGGGCCGTGGCATGCCGCAGGTGGGACAGAAGCTCGCTGCGTTCTGGGTGCTTCTTGGGTGGCTTGTGGGCAGGCCCTGCGGTGGCCGTGAGCTGGACAGCCTCAAGGGCGAGGGTGCTGGGGGCTATGTCTTGGCCCAGGCTGTGCTTGATGTCCGGCTTGAAGGGGTCCTCCTCTGTGGGCTTGTATGGGGGTGTGGTGGGTGGGGTGAGTCCTGCGCAGGCAAGATGAGAAACGCAGGAGGTGAAGGCAGCTTCCTTCTCCAAGGAACAAACCCCAAACCTTAATTTGGGATTTGGGATTTAGGATGGCAAAGAAGTGGCTTTGGCCTACAGACAGAGGGTAGGCCTCACTAACTGATCCCGCACTACTGCTTCAATTCCATGGAGTTGGCATGTGACAAAATGAGTGTGGCTGTCCCTTCTGTGGGTTGGTAATGGTAGCTAAAGCCCCCAAGTCATCAGAGGGATTTTACTGTTCCACCTCCCATCATCCAAAGGGGCCTGTTTCAGGGTCTCCCAGCATAGATTGGGGCAGGCTGCACAGGCAAAACTGCCCACCTGGTCCTGACTACCATCGTGCTCTAGCTGCTCCTGCACCTGACCCTGGCCTCCATGCTCCCCACTGCACCACAGGAACTTGCCCAGCTCTTCCTCTCTGCAGCTCCTGAAGCCTGCAGGGTACGGAGTAGACACCTCTGCATTTTAGCCCTTTTGTGACTGCTTTTCCTGACCTCTCCTAGTTCTACCACTCAGAAAGTCCAGGTGAGCAGCATCTCCAGTGTGCCCTGGAAACTCCACTCCTCCACACCCCTTGGCCTGGCTGAGTCAGTTGCGGGGCCCACCCTTCCCCTTTGTCTTTCTGATGTCCGTTCATCCTTGAAGCCAACTCACACCCTGCCCTGCATTCTGCCCAGCCCTGAGCCTCCTGTGCTGTGGAAGCTTTTATGAAATAAAAGCATATCAAACAGTGCTTGACAGGGCGTGAGTCTGCCCCTCACAAGACTGCAGGATCCTTCAGGGAAGGAGGAGGATGTGGGGCATGCATGGCCAGGAGCCTTGCTGCACCCCCAAAGGCACTCCACCAACTGCACCCCCCTGCTCACCTGCCGTGCCACAAAGCTCCACTGTCAAGGTCTGCTCAAAGCTCTTCTTGCCAAAAGGAGGGTCACTGGTGGGGGCAGGGAGGACAGAAAAGAAAGAGGCGGTCAGTAGCAGGCTCCCACTGCCCTGAGCATTTGACAGGGGTGAGGAGACACTAAGATGGATCCTGGTTCTGCTGCCATGGAAGGTGAGTGGGGCAGGGCACTGGGAGAATTTGCCGGGGGACCCTACCCTGGCTTTTGGAGGAATTCAAGTTGCACAGCTTTTAGGAAACACAGGCAAGGTTTGCTGGAGGGTGAGGAGAGGACATGGTTGGCCTCCTTATTTTTACTGATGGGGCAACTGAGGCCCAGAGGGGCAATGGAACTTGCCCCAAGTCACACAGCATTATCAGCTCTTCCCTCTGGAGAAAAGAACTCTTTTCAGTGTCCTAGGGAGGGCAGCTTATGAAATGGCCTGATGAACCCCTCCCCAACACACAAATCCAACAAGACAAAAGCTCACAGAATAATATACCAATAATTTCTAAAAATCTACCTTTGTGACAAGGCCAGCATGAGGCACCTGGGAGAGTCTGAAAACAAGACAAAAAAAGAAAAATGAGCTTCCCTAACACGGCATCATGAGCAGATGTTTCCCCTCCAGAGACCTCAAACTTCCAGGGGGGCCAAGCACAAAAGCCCTTTGGGCAGGTGACCCAAACACCGTGGCCATGTTTAAGGAAGGACAGGAACAGCTCAAATCCACCTCCATCCTGGGGTCTCGGCAGGCCCATCTCCTTGACTGTGCAGAAAGAGCAGATGGGCTCAAGGACAACCCCTCTGGCCACTGAGTAAGTAGCACAGTGGCCAAGAGCTCAGACTGCCCTGCCCTGTGGACATTCCTGTGCAGGGCAGGTCACTGAACAGCTTAGGCCTCACTTTCTGTGTCTTAACATGGAGCTGATCGCCGTGCCCACCACACAGGCTTCTTGGGGGAATCAAAAGGGGTACTCTGTGTTATGTTTCAGAGCAGTGCCTGGCACGGGAAGTACCCAACAGAGAACTATCACCACTGTCATTAGCATTTAAACTCCACTCCACTGTGGAGCTGAACTTACAGACACATCTCTGCCACCTCAGTCCCGGTCAGTCTTCTTCGGGGCACCTACCACGATTTGGAATTATCTGTTTACTTTGGACTGCCTGTCCCACTCACTGAAACAAACCCCACGAGGCCAGCATCTTGCTCCCTGTTCTTTAAGCACTACCTTGACCCTGCGTGATGAAAAACTCAGAGAGGTGTACTGTTGTCTTCCTGAAAATCTGCCCCAACAGCCCACTGTACAGACAGGAAAGTGGGGAGAAAGCCAGAGAGGGAAAGGGACCTGCCACATGGGGTTGGGGACTTGAGCATGGGGGCTCCATGGCCACACCCACCCCTGCCCTCTCTCACGGACCACTGACGCTTACCACCTCTGGAAGGGAGGCGTGGGCAGCCGGGGTCCTCGTCTGTGTCCCCACACCCACTCTCACAGGGGCTCTCCAGGGCAGAGATCTGGGGTCCCCGGAGGAGCTGCTGGTCTTGGCCACTGTCCTCTTCTGTGGGGCTGCCCAGCTCTCCTGCCACGTCATAGGCCTTGGGAGCCGGGCACAGTGAGGGCAGAGCACCTTGCGGCTCTGAGGAGACCAGCAGCTCATCGGTGAATGTCAGCCAGGGGCCCAGCTCGGGGTTTAGTCTCCGTGAACGGCGCACTGGGCACACAGAGCTCTCCAGCTTCTTCCCCAGCCTGGCCCACGGCAGGCCTCGGCCCGGCCTCTTCCTGCCCCACTCCTCCTCCTCCTCCTCATCTTCCTCCTCCTCTTCTTTTTCTTCCTCCTCCTCTTCCTCTTCCTCATCATCTTCCTCCCGCTGCTGCGGCCTGGTAGACTGGCTTATGTCCCCCTTCACCTCCAGGCGCAGTGGGCGAAGGCTTGGCCTGGGCCCAGTGTTCTTGGGGGAAGCCGCAACCCTCACCTCCTCCACCGGAGAAGGGTGAGCGGGGGAGGCCTGGCTGTCCTTGGGGGGCCTGGGCCTCGGCCGGGGAGTGAGGGAGGCATAGACAGGCGTGGCCAGGCGGTAGGGTTTGCTGACATCGCAGAGGACATCTTGAGCCAAAAGTTCCCTCAGGATGGAGAACTCAGCCCAGGAGGCTTTGGAGGGGTGCCGGGGCCTGACCCTGGAGGGGCTGCTGCACGGCTGTGGGGGTGGCTCTGGGGCCTGTGGGGGCAGCTTCCTCTGGGGGAGGCAGTAGGTGTGCATGTATTGAATGAGCTGCACCATGGCCTGCATGTCCTCCTGGGGAACCTGGGCACTGGGGCTCGCCCTGCCTGGTGCCAGGGAGTCCCGGGGAGAAGCTGGAGCTGGCTGGGGACTCAGGCAGTCCTCCCCCGTCTCCTCCTCCTTCTTGGCAAGGAGCTGGGGACTCGGGGGCAGTGCTGGCTGCAGTCCCCTGTCGGGGGAGTAGGCTTTTGCCTGGGAGCAGGATGGCACCGAGGTGAGGTGCTTATGCAGTTCTGCACAACTCCTGTTGGGAGACCGCAGCATGGGGGCCTTCTTGTCCTGGGTGCTGTCCGTCTAGAATGAGAAGGAGGCCAGAGTGAGGAGGGAGGGACACACTACTTCCTCTGCCCCTTCCCTGTGGCCAGCGCCATCCCACCGTGTTGCAGTGCATCATGGGAATAGCCAGGTTTCCTTCCCTCCATCCCCAGCCTCCAGCACAGAGCCTGGCACCCAGCTATATTTGGTTGGTAAAGAATGAAAGAATACTCAGCCCCCTAATGTGTCTCCCCACCATGGAATTTGGCCCCTGCAGACCCTGCCAGATGTACCCAAGGCCTGCTGTGAGCATCCCACATCCCCACCCCACACCAGTCAGCAGCAGGGCCAGGAAGTGGATTGGTGGCTGCCTGGGGTGGGCTGTGGGAAGGATTCACCATAAATAGGGACATCGGGAATCATTCTGGGATGATGGGTATGTTCTAAAACTGGACTGTGGTCATGACTGCCCAAGCCTATAAAATTGAGTGTAGGGTTGTACACCTATGATCCAATGCCCTGCGGGGCTGAGGAGGGGTGATCACTTGAGCCCAACCTGGGCAACCCAGTGTGATTCCCACTCAAAAACAAAAACAAAAACAAAAAACAGGGGCTTTTATGACATACAAATGGCACTCGAATAAAGTTGCTATAATAAGAAAACAATTCAGTAGCTCCCCAGAGCCCAAAGGATAAGGGGAGGCTCCTCGGGCAGGTATCCGAGGTCCTCTGGAATCTAGCTCCAGCTGATGTCTCTCGAGCCTTCTGTGCCCCGCTCGCTGTCCACTCCCCTCCCAGGCCCACTTGCGGTTTCGCTGGGGCTTTCTAACAATGGCTGTGAGCTGTCCCCCTTTCTGATGGGCCTCCCAGCCTTGCAGAGGGTATCGCTGGCTCATGGAGGGGCTTGGTTGCTGCTCCTTGATAAAATGAAACCCAAGAGGGTGGGCCTTTGGGAGGTAGCACAGGGATAGGGGCCTACCCTGGGGACCCCAGCAAGGGGAGAGGCTCTCACACTGAACCCCTGTCATGCAGGCACCTGATTCTGCTGCCAGGGTGCAGAACTGTGTGCAGCTGTCCCCTGGAGGAGTGCGCAGGGACAGGAGCAGGAAGAGTGAATGTAGCTTTGAGGAGCAGGAACCCCTCCTCCTTAGGCTTGGAAGATGGGACCAAGAAAGAAAGGGGACATGCTTTAGCCCTAGGGTTTCAGAGCACCAGACTCTCCAATGGCTTCCCAGAAAAGAAATCCTAGTGTTTTGTTGACTGTGGCTTTCACCTCTGATGATGATCCTATTTTGGTCTGTCACCCCATTAGAACTTGAGCCCCAGGGTGGCCGTCTTCCTGGGCCAGCTCTAACCTGGGTTAATGCCTATCAGTGCCTGAAGCACGGAGGCGTGTAAAAGTCCAGCACTCCTCCCAGAGCCCAGGACACGCGCTCTGCAAGGGCCATGTGAGCAGCAGCAAAGGAAGCTGCTGGGCACTGAACCCGCCATCCCTAGCCAGAGGTGATGGTGGTGTCCCTAGAGGCCACCCGGGGACTCAGGCAGACTTCTAGGCAGGTGCAGAAATACCTTGACACAAGGCCGCTGACTTCTGGACCTGAGGCTGGTCTGGCGCCAAGTGGTCCCCTCCTTCGGGGTGTCAGAGCTTGATGTTGGGGAAGATGTAGCCAGGAGAAGCTTCTGCAACTGGGGGTAAAGCAGAGGGAGAGACGCTGGGGCCCAGCCATGGCCAAGATACAGAGGACCAGGTGGCCAGCCCCGAGGCTGACCAGGCCCTGATGCAGCACCACCGGACCATGGGGAGAGCATGTAATAGTCTAGAACAATGCTCCCAATATATTAAATACAGGAAGTTGATTGGCTGGTGATCCTAAACACACAAATGTCCCACAAACTTGTAGTCCTTTCAGAATCACCAACCCAAGAGCTTAGCAATGACTTTGAGAAACCCAAACAGGTCATGGGTAATGCCTACCCATCCTGCTGTTAAAACAGTACCAGACAATCTGCATACACTTGCACACACAAGCATGTGCGTGCGCACACACACATACACACACTCACACAAAATCTGGGAGGGAAGTTAGGTACCAAAATGATTCTCTGATGTGAGATTCCAGCTGATTTCCCTTTTGTTCATTCATACTACCTTTAAAAAATTAATTTCTTAAACAAGTAATACTTATAAATATCATACACACACACACACACACACACACACACACACCCCCACAAACACTAAAGTGTGGAAAATTAAAAGAAAGACTTCCTCCTGGCAGGGTGCAGCAGCACATGCCTGAAATCCCAGTGACTCAGGAGGCTAAGGCAGGAGGATCACAGTTTGGAAGCCAGCCTCAGCACCTTAATGAGATCCTGCCTCAAAATAAAAAGGACTGAGGATGTGGCTCAGTGTTAGAGTCCCCTGGGTTCTACACACGCATGCATACACACAGACAGTCTTCCTCCTGCCCAAGGTCCCTTTCTCCTCAGAGGCAAGTGCCACTGACTACTTTCTTGTGACCCCATCATGAAGGTGGTGGCACTGATCACATAAGAATACACACAGATATGTCACCTCCAACTCACCCAGGTATTTTTTACACAGGTGGAATAACATTACAGTTAGCTTGTTAGACTTTTGTTTTAGGTACTTTTTTCTACAAAGGTTGTTGAACTCCCCTGCTGCTGAGCCCGGGGGCAGGCCCACAAGCATCTGAGCTGAGAGAACAGGGCTGAGCACATCTGCAGGTTCTGCCCAGGATCCATCAGAGCCAAGAACTAGGTGAGAAATGTGATGGAATTTTGCATCCTGGGGGACGTGCCCCCCAAAGCACCCAGCAAACACCAAAGGCTGGGCCTCCTGAGGAACCGAAGGATCCCATGACCTCACCTACACCCCAAGCCACACACACACACCTGTGACTCTCTGACTTTGGATTGGAAAAGGCCCTTGGCATAACAAGGGGCAGGAAGGCGAAATGACTGGACCTAAACCTTCTTTTTGACTCTCAGAATACAACAGAAGCTGCTGACCTCAGAAAAACGCAGGGACATATAGAGGTCCATGGATCCTTGGAAGTCCAAGGGGGGATATTCTGGGATCCAGGACAAGACCTGGGATCTGGATGACTTCGTTGGGCCTTTCTAGAACTGGTGGTATTCTGGGAGCCTAGACTGTGAGCCAGCTTCCTGTGAGCCTAGAAGTGTCTGAAACAGAGGTGCTCAGAGCGTGGGGTAAAGGCAGATGGAGACTTGGCCAGGAAACCACCTTTGACCAGCAGGGGTCGCTCTTTGCCTCTCTAAGAAATGGCACAGCGTATCCTTGTTACTTCCAAGGGTTGTGCCAGGACTATGAATTAGCTAATGTCTACCGAGCAAGCATATATGCCAGATACTGTCCTAAATGCTCCCTATGTAATACCTGCTGTATAGCCTCCTAACAGCCTTTGAGATGGAATTATTATCCAACCTGCATGGGTCAGGAAACTGAGTCAGAGAGGCTTAGGGAGGCTATGTGCCTTAGGAAACCACAAGCACTAACTGGCAGGGCTGGGATTCACACTCAGGCAGGCTAACTCCATTCTGGAAGGAAGCAGGGTCCCATCAGCAGAAGCCACGATGTGAGATTGGAAATATTCTATGCCAGCACATAGTAGGTGCTTAGTAAATATTTCCCACTGCTTTGGGGACTTTAAAGAGAGAAGACAGAGTGCTTTCAACCATAAGTCAGAAGACCTGGGTTCTAGTCTTCACTGGTGCACCAACTTTCTGCTTGACCTTGGGTGAAGCAAGCCCCAGAGTTGGGCTTGGTGGTCACCAAGGACCTTTCCAGCTCCAACTCTCCATAACCTAAGAACCCTCCCAGCTCTGACAGGCCTCATTGGCCCCCAGGAGCCACAGATCCAACGTGAGGGAAGAGCCCAAGACAGGCAGCACGACTCAGCCTGAGAGGAGGGTAGCCCCTGCAGTAACCCATGAGGTCTGGACCCTTTCAAAATCTGATCAAAGCTGACATCTTCTCCCCAGGAAGCTGCTCTTCCAAGCGCACATTCCTACACTCCTCAGACACTCTCACAGGCGGCATTTAACGTGTATTGGTGGGAGTGTAAGTTGGCATGATCTCTTTGAAGGGTAATCTGGAAAGATGTGTCTAAACTGAAAAATCACCTATCCATGGACCTAGGGATCTGCTTCTAGGAATTTGTCCGTTTACCTGGGGCAAAGGCCTGTACATGACTGCAGCAGTGTTGGTGACAATGTGGAGGTGAAGCAATATAAATATCCATCGGCAGGGACATGGTTAAACAGATGTGACACAGCCTCAACTGGGAACACTATACAGCCACAAGAGGGACAACACAGCTCCATACGTTCATTTGGAAGAGTTCCCAAGACACATGTTAAGTGAGAAAGTAAGGTACAGAATGGAGGATAAGGCAGGCTTCCTTTTGTAGTAAAGGAAAAAGGAAAAAAAATAGGTGAAGAGGAAAGTCACAAAACAGATCGGTAACCATGGTTACCTCTGGGAAAGGACAAAGCGATTGTGAGAGGGCTGAGGAGGTTTTGCTTTTAACTGTCCACACTTCCTGCATGGATGTTTACCATGTGTACATAATCTTTAGGAAGATGTTTGCATATAATTTCAAGGATTTGACACAGGACTAAGGTCAGTCTTTGAAATCCCAAAGAGCATATGGAATGTAGATGAAGCCTAGTCCCACTGCGCAGGAGGGAAAGGTGAGGCCCAGAGAGGCCTCCCACCTCCAGTCCAGGATATCCTCTGGAAACCACATTGCCGTGACGCACAGGGACCTAGGTTGGGCTGGCCTGATGCTCTGCACCCGCACCTCTGCAGACAGATCCTAATGGCAGCCTCCACCACTGCCTCGGCTGGAAATAGGTTCTCACCAGCGACAGTTCATCCACCTCCGAGGCTGGGGCCGGGGGCCTCTCCCTGGCGGGGCTTGGAGGCGCAGACAAGGGGTCAGGTGAAGCTGCGGTGCAGCCTGGAGCATCTCCTCCATCCAGGACCGGGAAGGCAGCCAGCCCCACGTCATCTTCGGGGATGTCGTCCAGGGTCTTGGTGAGCGCGGCCAGGAGGGCCTCATTCTCACTGTCGATCTGGAGGGAAGCGGCAGAGAGGGTCAGTCACCTGGGACACAGCTGCTCACCCTGCTGGACCACCACCCTCCACCTGCCAACCCTCCCCTCCCTGTGCCCCATGAGATCCACTCAGGATTCCTGGGACAGCAGATGCCCAATAAACGTGTTGCCAACTCCAAGGATTGCAGAATTTTGTGAGCAGGCAGTAGGTGGTGACAGAAAGGGATCTGCTCTGGAGCAGGAGACGCGGGGCAGAAGTCTGTCCACCTGAGTGAGGCTGCTCTAAACACCAGGCACAGGAGCCCATTGCAGGCCCCAGCCACTAGGACCCTGGGGCGAGGCAGGGTGAAGTTCAGAGCTCAACAGTGACAATGATAAGCAGAACAATAAGTAAGCAGCTACCATTTTCCCCTGTGGGATCCCAGGGCTTGCTGCTCTTGCTCACACTGGGTGAGGTGGTGGGTGTGGTGGGCAGGAGCTCTGGGTGAATCCCAGGGTCTACACTTAACAACAGTGGGCCTCCTAGGCAAGTCAGTCTCTTCACCTCTCAAGCGGACAAACAGTGAGGTTCCTGTTGGGGACTAGATAAGATGCTTAGAAAACAGTTCCTGGCACAAAACAAGCACTCACTATGTCTTTGGCTGCCATGATGACTACACCACCGTGCTCCCTTGTCTATGGTCATGACGACGGGGGTGGTGGCGGCGATTCCCCAGCCTCCCCTCTCCTCCCTTCCCTCCCCTGCCACGTGGCTACCCTGCACCTAGCTTTGTGCGGGACATTGGTACACTGGTAATACAGCCCACCAGGACTGCTACAGCCCCTGCCCTCTCAGCTTACCCTCCAAAGGAGAGTAGAGGAAATCAAAGAAACAAGCCAGACCATTTCAGAACATTGTGAAAATCTATTTAGGAAAATAAAAGGAAGCTGTAATGGAAAGGAAGAATGTGGTAGGGACTGCAGGCTCTTTAGGCAGGCCACAGGAGCCCTCTCTGTGCAGCTAACAAACTTAGGCTCAAAAGACAGGCAAAGGGCTAAGGAAAGAAGACCTGGGCAGAGGGGAAGCCCGTGCAGAGGCCTGATCTAGAGGCAGATGGAAAGGCTTTGTCAGTGCCGCCTCAGTCACCCCACAACTCCAACGAGGGGAGCACTTTCTATCTCCATTGTCCAGGAGATTAGAGAGAGGAGACTGAGGCTCCTGGCGTTTCAGAAACCTGTCAAGGGCAACCCAGCAAATGTGGGGCAGAGCCAGGTCCTGGACCAAGGGCCCCACACAGGTGAACCGAGGCGTTTCCTTTTCTGCTGTGACCTCCGAGGGTGAGGATGCGTGGCCCAGCCACATGCCCGAGGCGGGAGCAGAGATCACATTGCTTCCAGGTAAGCCATGCAGGCCTCAGTCGGGAACCCCTGCTTCCCAGGCCTGTCCTGGCAGAAGCACATGCTGTCACATGATGCCTCCCGCAGCACGCGTTCCCACCGGGTCAGGCTGTTTATCCCTCCTTCAGGAAGTTCATCCGAAATACACATCTCGTGACGGCCTTTTGGCTGCACTAAATCTGTTCCAAGCCTTGCAGCCGGAGCAGCAGCTGAGTAACTCGAAGGGGGGACACGGGGAGAGGAGAACAAACGCATTTGTAATTTTTAGAACAGAGCTAAGAATAAAAGAAAGGTCAAAAGAAGAACTTGAGGAGGCCAACCTGGCTCAGGCCCTGGGGCTGGGGGCCCAGAGGCTCTGGCTCTGGGATGTAACCGAGGCTCAGCCGGCTGCCCCATCCCCTACCTGCCGGCTTCCCTGGCACTCGGGCCAGACGCCCAGTGTTCGGTTCCCACAACAATTTGTCCAACCCGATGGTGAGTTAAGATCTGGGAACTCAGGGCGCAGTGGCCATGCGTGGGGCTGGTCACACGGGGCTGGCTCTGCCACTGACGGGGAACCTGGTCAGGTTGTTCCCCTTGTCTAACCCTTTCCCACAGGATGGCAAGGTACAGCCCCTGGTGGTACCCCCTGCAGGGCTCCAGGCAGGTCAAGCCTGGAGTGGTGACGACAGCACCTAGCTCTGTGCCCTAGTGGCCGTTAGGGAACAGCAGGGTTGCTGAATGAAGGAATGAACGAACGGAACAATGAACAATGGCGGGAGACTGGGTTCCGTGTCTCAGAGGCCAGCGTCTGGAGGGAAGCCATCCAGAAATGACATCACCAGTGCTGGATGGGATGAGAATTCCCACTCTTTCCCAGGGACTGCAGCAAACGGCCCAGAATTATTGTGAATTATCACACACATCAGAGCTGGAAGGGCTCGGGGTCATGTAGTGACCAGGCGTGTCAAACACGTGGCACCGTACCACTAGCTGACCGTGGTGCTGGTGCCTTCCACGCCAGCTTCTCTCTTGACACAGGCGACAACTACCAATCACTTGTGGTCATTGCTCCTGAGGAAACCTAGCTGCTACTCTTTGGGCAGGAGGGGCCTGAGGCCCCAGGAAAGAGATCTGTCAAGGTCATTCAGCAAGTCAGGGTCGGGGTCAAGGATGAGAGCCTGGGACTTAGAGCACTAACAATGGTTTTCCAAGCACCAGGCCCAGGGTAGAAATGAGTAGGAAATGGCAGAGGCCTTGAGAAGCACCAACCAGGTTAGGTGAACATAGAAATGACTAATGAAAGCCCATTCCCCGAACAGACCAATGGGGCTAGAGGCGCAGAGCCCGCTGGAAAGAAAGCTCACACCTGCCCAGGCCAGCCCAGTTCCCTCCAGACTAGGCCATCCCATAGGCACCCTAGGATAACGCATCCCAGGGAGCTGGCCACCCTCTTCTTTTTTTTCCTGGACCCATTAGCTCAGCTCCCCCTGCTCCGCTTAGAAGCCGAGTGCAAATTAATGGAGAGTTAATCAGCCAAGGGAGGATATTAATAGACTCAGCCCCACCCCCAGCCTTCCTGAGCTGATCTCAAGCTGGAGGAAAAGGAGCCTTGGAGGCATGTGAGGGAAATGCTTCACTGGGAGACTAGAGTGGTGGAAGGAATGGCTCGGGACAGCCTCGGGGCTGTCAGGCCCAAAAGAACACTTGGAGATCCTCCACTATCCAGGGCATTTCACTGAGGCCAAGAAACCAGATTTACCTCTCTCCCATTTTTCTGGTGGAAGATCCATGATTTCATCACTCTAAAAGAACCCAGGGACTCTACTTTATCCCCAGCAGATTAAAAGCCACTGATCCAGTCCATGTTCCCTCTTCAGGATCACGTGGGAAAACAGAGGCCCCCCCAAAGGGAGCTACCTGCCCAAGGTCACCCGGCACAGGACGGTCCTACACACCTGCTTCATCTAGAAACAGTTACCAAGTGCCCTGGTGCCCCAGCCTAAGAACCCTGAGGTACACAGAGAAATGGAACACAATGTCCCTGCCCCCAAAAGGTTGTCAATCCTTATAACTGTAGCTTGTTCTTCTCCCTCTCAGACTGTTTCCATAGCAATAGTGCCACTCAATTGTTGGAACACAGCTCGGACGGACGCAGCAGCCAGGCACGGTGATTCCCACTGGTCTCAGGGGACCCCTGGATCCCAGCTCAAGGTTTGTTTTGTTTTAAATTTTTTTTTTTAAGTTGTTGATAGACCTTTATTTTATCTATTTACATGTGGTGCTGGGAATCTAACCCAGGCAAGTGCACTACCTCTGAGCCACAGTCCCAGCCAGCTCAAGGTTTTGACATGGGTCATGTTTGACCCGTGGCAGGAAAGAAAACATTACAATCGAGTCCTCACAGTGTGTGAGGGCCCCAGATGAAGATCATGTTGTCCCACGGTCTGAGGACACATGTGCACTAGCTGGGAGCCCACAGAGGAAGCCACTGCCCAGCTGCCTCAGGAGGAGGCAACCCAAGAGCCAGGAGTCGAAGGGTGCATTCACTTGATGACCATGCTTTAGGCCCTGATGGTTTGCAATGGCCAGGACATAACTTACAGTACGGACACAGACCCCACAGAGTATATCAGCTGGGTGGGGGTGAGGGCAGGCCCTAAGCACACAATCAAATGCACAGTTGGTGCACAGGTGAAAAATGGACAGAGCCGGCCTTGGGCAGAGCTCTGCCAGCTATGAGGACCATCTTCCTCGCTGAACTGGGGCCCAGGGGCTGCGCCGGGCTCACTTGGGTCTGAAATCATTCCGTGCCATAGCAGGACTGCAGCAGAGGCCTGCTGGGGGGTCTGACCAGGAGTAGGGGGGCCAGCGCTGTCTAGGTAGGGACTGTCTCCAGACAGCATCTAACCTGCTCTGTGCATCAGTTCCACGCAACAGAAAGCATTTTCAGGAGCTGGCCTCCTAAGAGGGAAGGAGCAACACAGGGAGGGCTGCATCCCTGGTGTCAGGAAAACAGAGGCCCCAGGACGGAGCTGGGACCTCAGACCAATCCTGCTGACTCCTGTGTGACTTTGGGCAAGTGACTTCATGTCATTGAACTTCACTTTTCTCACTTGTAAAATGGGATATGAGTAGTATGCAAACTTACAGTTAGAATAGTGCTGGGAAAAATCCGAACTCTTGGCCTGCTGCACAAGACTCTGCACGGTCAGGCCCTGCCTACCTCTCCAATCTTATCTCCCAGTACCTTCCCCTTAGCTTTCTGTCCCCACCTCTGTAGGCCTTTCCTGCTTCTCAGCTCTACCCTTACTGCTGTTCCTGCCCTTTGATCCTCACATGGCCATGGCCTTCTCTTCCTGGGGAGGGCTTTCCTGACCACCAGTCTGCAGAATCTTTTCTATTCCTGGGCTCATTTCCTCTAGTTCCCTGTCACGAGCGACTGCTGCTGTTCTGTTTCCTGGTCTGGGGAAACGCCTCCCGCCAGCCTGTGAAGTCCACGGGTGGCAGGCGCCTGACGCACAGGGAGTTGCATGATCCTTTCTAGGAACGACTGATAAAACCCATCAGGAGAACCACCTGAGATGGCGTATGGCACACCAGCACGGCCTGTGGCACAAGGTGTGGTAGAGTTGACACACAGGCACAGACAGCCACGTCTTCGTCCCCCAGCCTTTATGGGGGAGAAAATTTAAAGAAAAGAATGAATTGGAAGGTAGCCAGCACCCAGCTTCAACAGGGCCTGTCTTATTTCATCCCCTGCCCTCCAAACCTCACACCCACGCCCACGAACACAGAGCTCGTTTTGTCCTCACAGAAATCCCAGGCCACATACTCTTCCACCTAAGAGATCAACCATCCATCGTGTGCCCCCCGGCACACAGGGTTGAGAGGTCTATGCACAGTAGTCCTTGGCACTGCCTTTGGTTAAGTGTAGGCAGTGCCAGTGCCACTGTAGGCCCCACCTGGAAGATGGGGATAGCTGTATTTACAATTGAGAGTCGTCAGGAGAATTAAATGAGTTAATATACACAGGGCAGTCCTACCACAGAACAGGTGCTCAAGGAATGTGAGTCCTTCTCAGAAAGTCCTGGCCCAAAAGGCAACAGACTGGGTTTGAGTCAAGTTCAGCTGCTGAGTAGGTATTTGCACAAGGCATGCAACTTAACTCTCCAAGCCTCAGTTTCGCTATCTGTAAAATGGGGAAATAATGGCACTGCTTTATGGGGGTTCAATAAAAAAACGTAGGAAACAGATTTTTGAGTCCCCAGCCCTCAGAGAGTGTGTGGCTCTACTGGGAGGCATAGAGGGACAGCTCACCCTAGATGTTTCTTTCTTTCTTTCTTTCTTTCTTTCTTTTTATTTTTTTGGTACTGGGAATTGAACCCAGGAGTGCTTAACATCTGAGACATATCCCCAGCCCTTCTTATATTTGTTATTTACAGACAGGGTCTCACTAAGTTGCCTAAGGCCTTGCTAAGTTGCTGAGGCTGGCTTTGAACTCTCCATCCTCCTGCCTCAGCCTCCCAAGCCACTGGGATTACAGGCGAGCACCACGGTGCCCGGCTCCAGCCCTTACTTTCTGGAAGTGACAGCACAGGCCAGATGCGTGGGGGAGAACTGGGCCAAATCAGGTGCGGATCCGGACAGGAAACTAGGTCTCAGGGGACTAGGTGGGCAGGAGACTCTTGGCATGAGAGTACTGAAGGTGGTGCAGCAGGGCAGGGGACCTTGGGGGCAGACAGAGGCACTGGCACTGGGATGGCCGCTGAGGCTGGGAGGGCCTACCTGGAAGAGCTCAGAGTCGTCAGGGCTGTACTGGCTGGGCTCAGTCTCAGAGGTCTCTGGGCACCACTGCAGCTCCCCGAAGCAGGTGGCGGAGTCAAAGTCGCTGGCATCCAGCTGGGAGAGGTCGAGCTCAGGAAAGTCAGCGCAGAGCTGCTCCTCACCAGAACCCCCACCCTGAGGAGACAGGAAGGAGACAGACAGATCAGAGCTGAGCACGGCTTGACCCGCGCAGGGGCCTCCTATGCATGATGCTGCCAACCCGGACCCTTGGCCATGACTAGATTTTGCCAAATAACCTAAAACTATAAAGATCCACCCCACCCCTCACAATCGTCAAATCCACCAGTAGCTAAGCCAAGCCTGGCAGTACAAACCCCCTGCTGCTCTCGCCCCTCCTCCTCTGCACTCCTACACATCCC
Organism: Tamias sibiricus; assembly: GCA_025594165.1. Taxonomy (NCBI): domain Eukaryota; kingdom Metazoa; phylum Chordata; class Mammalia; order Rodentia; family Sciuridae; genus Tamias; species Tamias sibiricus. The sequence goes on from CM046662.1 coordinate 62,039,967, forward strand.
TCAAAGCCCTGCAAACACGGCACCTCTTTCCATTTACTGCAACTGTTTTGTTGAAAACTTTACTAGAGCCTGTAAACAGAGTTACTCCTTTACACAACTGCCCCCACCTGTAAGAAAACTTCTTAAAGCTAACAATCCTCAATATTAACAAGGAAACAGAATACGGCAACAGTAAGAGCTGGCGTTATTGAGTGATTACCAGATTCTGGAGAAACACTCATATTCTTGGGGACTTTAGAGGGTTATTTGTGATATATAAAACACAGAAGGCCACCCATCAGAAGACAAGAGGCAAATAAAACCATAGCACACCTGTATCCTGAAAAACTGCAGTGCTTTTGAAGAGAATAAGGCGGATCTATGGATCATCTCTGAGATAAATCAAATAAAAGACTAAGTTGTAGAATATCCACATGAATATAATCCCACATGTGTAAACAGAATGAAACAACAATCAAGCTACAGATTTCTCTATGTAGCATAATAAATATCCAAACACACCTGCCTGACTGTGGGGGTGGGGAAGAAGGGAGTCAGTGGGACTCCACTAATAGCACGGGGTCCCAGGACCAGCGACACCAGCATCACCTGGGAACTTGCTATGTCAGAAATAATGCAGATTCTCAGGCGAGCCCCAGCCCTACTGAATCAGGGGCAATCACCTTCTCCCCCCATTTCCCAAGTTTAACTGTCACCAACAGAAGGGCTGCCCTGCAGATGCAGAGCAGCCCAGTGCTGGGAGGCTGACATAGCAGGGGAACACCACAGGGACAAGGAGGGCTGCCCCGGGCCTGGCAGGTCTGAGTGGAGATCCCCACTCTCCAGCCGTGACACCGTGGGCAGGTCCCTTCATCCCTCTGAAACCCAACTGCCTCATCTGTAGAGCAACATACAGCCTGCTCCAGTAGGTGCTCAGTAAGTCAGCTAACAGTAACTACACCAAATAATGAGGATAAAAACAGCGTTTCACAGCAGGCAGAGAGGGTGGGACCTGCTGCAACAAAAAAGGCAAATGGGTGACACTTAAGAGAAACAGGTTCTGCTCGGGCCTTTTCCTTAATTGTTCCCACTTACGAGACTTCATAAATTATGAATAAATGTATATTATTAGCTCAACTTGACACAGGAAAAAGGCTTTTATCCAAATTTGGGTCAAATGTCTTAATTGGCATTTTGCAAGAGTCCTGCCTGCATGGGCAACACCACAGCCATGTCCTCACAAGTGGCCAATGTCTGGCTCTCAAGGCAGGCAGGACAGCACCCAACCAGCCTCTATCTACAAGGCCATACCCCACCCCTGTGCCCCACCTGCCCCTTCTTTCTCCAATCCACACATACTCAGCAGTCCTAAATATTGAGTTCTGGGTCACTCTGAGCTGGGCCCTGTGCCAGAAGCTGCAGCCAGGGGTGAAATGGACACCACTGTCCTCTTGAAGCTCACATGTTGGGGGGACAAGAGGATGATATTAACACATAATCACTCAAATAAAATGCAATTACACTTGTACCCCCTTATCTGTGTTTTCAGTTGCCTGTTGATCCACTGTAGTCTGAAAATATTCAATAAAAACTTACAAAAATAAGCAATTCATTAAATTTTACATGGGGGGGGTGGAGGCATTCTGAGTAGCATGATGAAATCTTGAGTAGTTCTGTTCCGTCCCATCAGGACATAAGTCATTCCTTTGTCCACTGTATCCATGCTGTATATATTACCCACCCATTAATCACTTAGTAGCCATCCTAATTATCAGATACACTATCACAGTACTGCAGTGCTTCTGTTCAAGTTCAAGTAACTTATTTTACTGACTAATGGTCCCAAAGTGCAAGAGTAGTGACACTGGCAACTCAGATATGCCAAAGAGAAGCCATAAAGTACTTCCTTTGGGTGAAAAGGTGGAAGTTATCCACTTAATGAGGAAAGGAAAAAAAAATTCTATGCTGAGGTTGCTAAGATCTACAGTAAGAACAAATCTTCTATCCATTAATTTGTGAGGAAGGCAAAAGAAATTCATACTAGTTTTGCAATTGTACCTCAAACTGCAAAAATTATGATCATAGTGCTCGGCAAATGCTCAGTTAAGATGGAAAAGGCATTAAAATTGTGTATGTACGCACTGAGGAAAAAAACATAGTCCATAAAGGACTTGGTACTATCTATGGTTTCAGGAATGTACCCCTGAGGATAAGGGGGAACTGCCTTACAAATTGCAACTCCCCAAGGAATAGCTGAACACTTCTGAACCTGGTTGGGAACCTGAAGAGGGAATTGGAGCTGTCTTACCCTGTGGGTCCCCAAGGCAACCCCAGCCCCCAGCAAGCTCCTGTCTGTCACCCACTTCAGCTATAAAGCACCATCACTCAACAGTTGCCCGTACCCCAGGAGACTTAGGTGGATCCTCTCATCTCTTCCTGGAAGCTTCTGTCTCCTTCACACCCAATCAGACTGCAGGGATGTAGTAGCTTTTGCCTGTTCTAGGCAGACATTTGATTTGTTTCTAGTTTTGGGTCATTATGAGTAAGTCTTCAATATTTGTGTACAAGTCTTTGTGTGGACATATGTCTTTGTTTCTCTTGGGTAAATATCCAGGAGTGGAATTGCTGAGTTATTTGGTAAGTTTATTAATAACTTTGTAAAAATGACAAACTGTTCTCCAAAATGTTGCAGCATTGAACACTGCCATCGGCTGTACGAGAGCCCAACTGTTCCATACCCTCACCAAGACCTGGTATTGTCAGCCATTTTAATTTTAAGCCTTTATTCAGTGGGACGATGAGCTAGGCACTGCAATATACTGACTCAGTCCCTTCCTCGGTTTGATGCCATCTTAGTGAAAGAAAAAACATCAATATTTCATAACTGGTTGAGAAACAAAGCAGGTGCCCTGGTGGAGGGTCTCGGGGCGCGGTCTGTATCTTAGATGGGTAGCAGGAAAGGCTTTATGGAGGAGCAGACACCTCCGTGAAGGAAGAGAAGCCAGGCATGCAAGACAGGGAGCAGCGTTCCAGGCAGAGGGACCCTGCAGGGGTCGAGACAGTGGGGACTGAGCTGGAGGCGTCGGTGAGGCCGCAGCTCAGTGAGGGGAAAGGCAGGTGGGGACGGGATCAGGGAAGGATTGTAAGGGATTTGGGTTTTTCATTTGTTTGTTTTGTTTGTTTTTGTACTGGGGACTGACTCCAGGGCTGCTCAGCCACTGAGCCATATCCCCAGCACTTTTCATATTTTTTTTTGAGACAGGATCTTGCTGAGTTGCTTAGGGCCTAGCTAAGTTGCTGAGGCTGGCTTTGAACTCACAATCCTCCTGCCTCAGCCTCCTGAGTTGCTGGGGTTACAGGCGTGTGCCATCACACCTGGCAGGATTTGGTTATTACTCCAGGTGAGATGGGGTGGGGACAGCACAGAGGCAGGAAATGGGTGAGGCCATTGGAGCCATCCAAGATAGGTTAGGCTGGGGCTGGTCATCACCTGGGGCCTGTGGGACACAAGGGAGGGCCAAAAGCAGAGATACAAGGATGCAGGGCAGGAGGGTGCCTCCCTGGCCAATAAAGCCCCCAGGATAAGCTCTCTGGGAGCTCTTTCACTGTGTTCCTCTTCCTCTCTCACCCCAGTAACTCAGAGTGGCTACTTTTGTAGATCTGTTTCTTACAGAGAACCTTAGAAGCAGAGTCACAGAATCCCAGACCAGCCAGGTGGCAGCAGCTCTGAGAAGTGACGGGGTGGAAGGTGGGGTCATGGTGGGCAATTTGGGAGGTAGAGACCCTCCAAGAACCAGGTAAAGTTCCAGGCACACTCTCCCAAGATGCACGTGCACACACAAAATCTATACCCCACTTCCAGGCCTTCAAGATGCGGCTTAAGAACCTCCGGCCTGGCCGATCTTCACTCTGCAGATATGGAAACTGAGGTCCAAGGAGGGAAATGGATTTGCTCAGGGTCATTAGTGACTGCCCTTCCCCCGAAACCATGCCATGCCTCCTTTACAAAATGCCCATAAATGGCCAAGACGACTGCACTATTGATCACCCACAGGGGCTCGACATACTACTGCAAGTGTAACCAGCATATAAAAATAAAGAAACCTCAGCTTCGCGGCCTTGTCAATTAGGCCTAAGACCACTCTCTGGCTAAAAAGCATCAAGCACTGCATTGATGGTGATATCCTGGCCATCTCTGTACTGGAGAGGCTTTTGAAGGGGTGCCTTGAGTGACCCAGTTCTCTTCAGTCTGCACTGAGGCCTTCTTGCCCATCCGGGCCACTTCCTTCCACAGGCTCTGCTAGCGGAGCCAGGCGGGCAGTGCAGGAATAACAGCCTCTGCACTCACGATCCGCCAAGGGCCGTGCTCAGTGCCACGTGTGCTTCTTCTTCTTATCAGTCTTAAAACAACCATGCAGGGCAGGTGCTGTGTCCCCATGTTACTAGCATTACTAGTCGAGAAACTCCACAATGGAGTCCCTTGTGTTAGTTTGCTAGGGCTGCCAGAACAAAGCACTACATCTGGGTGGCGTAAACAAGAAACATTTCATGCACAGCTCTGGAGGCTCAAGGCTGAGACCAACCTGTCAGCAGGCTTGGCTCCTTCTGAGAACTGAGGGAAGGATCTGTTCCAGACCTCTCCTGGGCTTTTTTTTTTTTTTTGGTGGTGGGGACTAATTAGGGATTGAACTCAGGGCCCTCGACCACTGAGCCACACCCCCAGCCCTATTTTGTATTTTGTTATTTAGAGACAGGGTCTCACTGAGTTGCTTAGCACCTCTTTTTTTGCTAAGGCTGGCTTTGAGCCCTTAATCCTCCTGCCTCAGCCTCCCAAGCCGCTGGGATTCGAGGCGTGCACTACCATGCCCAGCTCTCCTGGGCTTTTTGATGGCCCTCTTCTCCTGTCTTCTCACACTGTCTTTTCCCTCTATTGGAATCTGTGTTTACCAAATTTCCCCTTTGATAAGCCATATTGGATCAGGGTTCACACTACAGACCTCATTTTAACATAATTATCACTGTAAAGATCCTGTCTCCAAATAAAGTTACATTCTGAGGTCCTGGGCATTGGGAGTTCAATGTGTCTTTTTTGGGAAGACAATTGAAAAGCCACAGCACCCCAGATACTAGAAAGGAGAAGTTGGGATTCAAATCCAAGTCTTTTCTCTCCCTACAAGGCCATCATCCAGCATCCTGTTTCTGAAAATGAGAAGCAACATTCAAGGCCACTTATTCACAATTACAGATGGGGAGGTAAAGCTGCGGACACGGGCTGGGAACGCCCGAGTCACACGGCAAGGTCGAGGGTGAGTGAGTCTAGAGCCAAACGCGCTGCACTGTGCCCGGCTCCTACTGGCCTCTCACCGTGTCTGCTCATCCCCCTGCTAGGGGTCCCCTCTCCTGGTGCCATGCCTTCAGCAACACCACACCCCCCTATTTGAAAGGGTTGAAGCTTCCTCAAGCCAGGGAGATAAATGACCCTGGCAGGGGATTAATGGGGTTTCATCCAGACTCTCACATAAGTGGCTTCATTGGAAGCTTGTGTATCTTGTTGGAAATCGATTCCCTGCTTAAGAAAGAATGCATCTTCAGGAAAAATTGGTGGCTCCACTTTCCTGGCTGCAATCAGCAAATGGCTGAGCTTGGTGCCTGGTCCAGAGCAGATTCTCAGAATTACTGGTGGAAGGCAGCAGGAGGGGTGGGAGGGTGGCCGCGGTGGCAGCTTGGGTTCCAGACCTGTCCGGTATTCACCATGTGTCCTTCAGCAGGTCACCTTCCCTCTGGTTCTCACTGTCCCTCTGAATAGAGAACTTTAAACTAGCCAGACCCTCTGGACCCTGCCTGCACGCATCTTTCATATAATTCATCTCATTTCTGAATCCATGGAGGCTTTGGGGAAATATTTTGGCAGAACCCAGCATTTAATGAACAGATCAATGAATGACTTAATAAGTAAATTTCCAGAGGGGAGACAAAGTGTAGGAAGGTCTTGAAATGGGAAGAAGCCTAGAAAAGGTGGGCAGAAGGGCAGGCCCTGGCTCCACTACGGACACTAAGACTTTGAGATCAAGACATCAGCTTTCACTGCCGAGGTTCTTTTTGTTTGTTTGTTTCTTTCTTTTTTTTTTTTTTTTTTTTTTTTGATACCAGGGACTAAACCCAGAGGCACTTAACCACTGAGCCACATCCCCAGTGCTTTTTCTATTTTTTATTTTGAGACAGGGTCTTGCTAAGTTGCCTAAGGCCTTGCTAAGTTGCTGAGGCTGGCTTTGAACTTGAAATCCTCCTGCCTCAGCCTCCCGAGTCACTGGGATTACAGGCATAAGCCACAGCAATCAGCCACTGCCTGTTTCTAAAGGCAAAGTAAGGATAATTTAAAAAAATAATAATAACAATCGTACCTTTTCCCAGGGCTCTTACAAAGGTAAAGTAACATAGTTTGGGAGCTCAACAGGTGTCAGACACTCCATGAATGGTAGTCACAGATTGCTATGGTCTGAATGTGTCCCCACAAAATCTATCCCCATGGTGACTATATCAGGAGGTAAGGCTTCTGTGAGGTGGGTGGTCAAGGTAGGCACAGCCTGGCCAAGTGGGTCTGAGTAAATACCAAGAATTGCCGGAGCATCGGGACAATGGGGCTCAGTAGGTTGAGGTCCACTCTAGAAAGCTAGAGGCTGGCACCACCTTTGCCACTACTTGTGAAGAGCCTGCCTGAGGAGGAAGCCAGCATGGGCGATGTAGAGAGAAGTGGGGAGAGAGGGGCTTCTGACAAAATAATTTGTCACCTGTCACTTGGAGCCAGCTGTGCCTGAAGCCAGCAATTCTCTGTGTTCTGCCATTATGTGAGCAAATAAATTCCCTTTTCTAGATTACATACCAGTGGGAATTTCTATCACCTATCAATGAAAACATGACGACTAATTCATCTCTCACATTAGAAAACAACAAGATTCCCACTGTCTTCAAAATTAATACAAAACTCCTAAAGAGAATTCCAGAAGGACAGTAGCAAGAGTAGCTGATCTTAGTTAACCCCAATGAAATACTGAACAGCATCATCAGAAATAGGGCTCAAACCATGCACACAAAGTTAAACTCCAGGGAAAGCAGATGAAAGGAGGGGCTCTAAGCCCAGCCTGAGAGGACCAAGCACTTCGAACTCAGAGATAAACCAGGTCATTGGAAGGGCATCCCTTCCCCCCAGAAAAGCACTCAAGACTAAAACCCTCAACCTGGCACTCAAGCCCCCTTCCCCATGGGAGCATCTGGCCTTGGGCCTACCAAACCTGGTGATGCTCAGTTCTTTACAGCAGACCTGGAGCCCCAGCCAAGCAGGTGCCTGGTCAGGGCTTGGTGTAAGTTCACCCAGGTAAGAGTGGGTGCTTCTGCCCAGAGAGCAAGATGGGCAGTGCTCAGAACAGGGCCACTGGGCTGTGCCTGGCCTGGCCAATGGTGAAGGAGCCCAGTCACCAGTGTGCAGCTCTTCATGATAGGCAGAACAGGAGGGAAGAAGCCTGGGTCCTGGTCTCTGCCCTTGGCCTCTATCTGCCTTGGGATTCCAGAGGACTCAACTTGGAGCTCATCCTGACTCTTACCATGTTGGGCATTTTCTGCTACTTGCAGCCCAACAAATCCTAACCAGGACCCCTCAGACTTTGGTACAATGCTTACCATCTTCTACTGGACAAGCTGGTTGGGTTTACCAATGCTCTCTGTCCTCCCATCCACATCCTTCAATATATATGGCGCCCACCAGCTGGCCTGCTCCTACCCGCTGAGCTGTCTGCGCATGGGAGCCAGTACCCATTTGTTACTACAACCACAAAAATTCAATTAAATCGTTCATAAACAGAAACTATGAGGACAAAAGAAGAATTCTCAATGAAAACTAAGTGGAAGGCTATGGAAGGATCCAATAAACTTGAGTTGCTAACACAAAAACCTGCTGTCAAATTCTGTGTGGATGAGATCATGGTGAAAGATTAGGAGACACCTATAATCATCTAGAAGGATTCTGCACTCAGACAGCTTGACCAAAGTCTAGTAAGTTCTTGGTCCACTGGCATAAATACACAAACTGGAAATTGGAGCCCTGGCACTGTGGGTGTGGACCGTGCAGGAAAAATCACTTGGAATTTCAATCCTGGCACCACAAACAGTCCTGTATCGAAAGACCAGTGAAAAATGAACGTGCAGGTCATAGGGTTTCATTAAGATGACGTTAGGCATTAAGTTTCATGATTCAGTGCCTTACCTGACCTTTTCCCAGGAATTCCTCTCCCCAGCCTCCCCCTCACCTCCCCTCTCATCAGATAAGAAGGTGCAAATGGTACAGGATTCCAGCCTTCACAGCACAGGAAATACAGCCTCAGGCCAGACTCCTGAACACAGCAGGGTGTGGGCACTGGAATAGTCTGCAGTCACACTTTTAGAGACCAGTATCTTATTTTGCAGATGATGAAATGGAGGTTCACAGAGAGGGGAGCAGGAGTCACCCAAGATCCACACAGCCAGCTCCTGGCCAGCTCAGGACAAACTGGGATGTCCCGTGTCTCCTGTCCAAGGCTCAGTGCGGTGGCCCACGCCTGTAATCCCAGCGGCTCGGGAGGCTGAAGCCGGAAGATCGGAGTTCAAAGCCAGCCTCAGCAATTTAGCAAGATCCTAACACTACTTGGCGAGACCCTGTCTCTAAATAAAATATAAAAAAGGGCTAGGGATGTGGATCAGTGGTTAAGCACCACTGGGTTCAATCCCTGGTACCAAAATGACTTTTTCCAAAATGACTTCCTCAACTGCTGTGGCCCATACACACACATTAGATTCACAAGCCCCTACCTGACCTTAAAAGGTGAGGGAAAGATAGAAAAGGAAGAGTCCTGGGGCAGCCTAATCTTCTTAGTCCTGTCCTTCCCTGTCCCTGTGGCCTCTGGGAGCCCCTACCCCACAGGGGTCTGAGGCCTCGGGTTGCTGTACAGAGTGGGGTTACCTGAGGATAGGGCAGCTCGGGATGCCTGGCAGAGCCCAAGACCAGCCTGCTGTCCTCTGGCGCCGAGGTCTCAGAGGGCACCCCCTCTGCACCTGCGGCAGCATGGATCCTGGTACCTGGCCAGGCCCAGGAAAGCCATGGTGTTTTTAAACAAGTAAAGGTTGGATTATATTCGGACACAAGCACAGGGCGTTTGGGGGCTGCGTGCTCTGCACATTGTGTTTGCCTGCACTCACAGTCAATTTTAGGCACTTGAACTCAAGGGCCTCTTGAATTCAAAGGCGAGTGCAGGAAAGGCGCTATAGCTGCCAAGTGATGGGCAGGTACAGTGGGCAGGATCCACGCAGACAGGGCTGGCCCTGGCTCTGACGGCTAGTTACAGGGTGCTCAGCTCTGCGTCTGCAGCCTCCTGCATGAAGCGCTGTGGGCCCTCAGCGCTGGCCCAGCCCTCACCTCCCCAGGCAGCTCCTTTATCATCCCCAATGACGTGTCACTCCCACATGGGCCTCTCTGGCCACTGGACCCAGCTCTGGCTTCCCAGCACCTTGCTGCCGTTCCCGCCATTTGCACCTGCCATTCCCTGAGATTCCCTCCACTAGCCCTTTCACTATGCTTTTACACTGTGAGAAACAGCCAGGTGCATGCCTGTAATCCCAGAGGCTTGAGAGTAGAGGCAGGAGGACTGTGAGTTCAAAACCAGCCTCAGTTGGGCTGGGGTTGTGGCTCAGCAGTAGAGCACTCACCTAGCATGTGCGCGGCCCAGGTTCGATCCTCAGCACCACGTAAAAAATAAAATAAGAAAATAAGGGGCTGGGTCTATGGCTCAGCGGTAAAGCGCTCGTCTTGCATGTGTGAGGCCCTGGGTTCAATCCTCAGCACCACATAAATAAAATAAAGGTATAGAAAAAAAAAAAAGAAAATAAACGCATTGTGTACAACTAAAGCAAATAAATAAATATTAAAAAAAAAAAAAACACCAGCCTCAGCAATAGTGAGGTGCTAAGCAACTCAGTGGCACCCTGTCTCTAAATCAAATATAAAATAGGGCTGAGGATATGGCTCAGTGGTCAAGGCCCCTGGCTTCAATCCCTGGTATCAAAAAAAAAAAAAAAAAAAAAAAAAAAGTGGGAAATACATGTAAACAACATGAAATTGACCATTTTAATCATTTTTAGACATTAAGGATTCATTTTTGGCATAAAGTACATCCACATTTCTGTATGCGCGTCACCACCATTCCCCCTCAGAATCTTCCCCCTTTTTAAATTCATCTACTTGTTTATTGTTGGCTCCCTCAACCAACAGCTAGCTCCCTATGAGCAGAGGCCGTGTCTGTCATGTCCCCTGCTATATCCCCAGTGCCTGGAACAGTAGGTGCTCAATAAATAAAGATATGCTCAATAAACCTAATAAGTGCCATGTCAACTGTCAAGAGAGTCACGCAGTACCAAAGAGACAACATGGGAATTGTCTCCACACAGCCCCAAGACAAGGTCAATTGCCTGGTAGCCTCAGTTACCAGGTAACAATTTCATGTCTTGTCGAACCCTACAGGCACAGAACCGCTGAGAGCTCCCTTTCTCTCCTGGTTCTAGACCCCTCTGCGAGGTCAAGAATGAAGACATATGATCACATGAGCCACCTGACATCAACACTCCCGTTTCAACACCTCAGCTCTACCCAAGACAGCATTTTATCAGTGGCTGAAGGGCAGACACAAAAATAGACTGCAGGGATCAGATGCCACCCTCAGCTGCTCTCTGGACACTCAGGAGTAGTTGAAAGGCCTTGGGAGGCCTGGGGACCTGGGGCCGGGGTGGGGTGGGGATGCACGTCATCTGTCACAGTAGTGCACAGGGATCAGAAGGTGGAGCCAGAGTCGAGAACAGGGTGCCTTGGGCACCCAAAATTTCAGTAGTCAATTTTTAATGCAATGTTTTAAAAACAGGCATTGATGTAAAAATGCCATCTGTAATTAATAAAAATACCTATATCCTAAAGAAAGGCAGGGTCAGCACTGCCCCTTTTCCTTTTGCCTCAAGTTCCAGCATGGCTACGCGTGGCACTTGTGTTGTTCCTGCCTTTAAAATTTTTCTATTTTGTTCAGTGTGTACATATTCCCCCCAATTATTGTTTTTTAAACATTGAGTTAAAACATCACTTATTTTGATTGCTGATTTTTTTTTTTTTTTTTTTTTTTGTATTTTATTTAGAGACAGGGTCTCACTGAGTTGCTAAGTGCCTCACCATTGCTGAGGCTGGCTTTGAAGTCATGATCCTCCTGCCTCAGCCTCCCAAAGTGCTGGGATTACAGGCGTGCGCGCCGGCTGATTGCTGAATTTTTTGACATTCCCTTAACTTGCCTGGAGCCAAGTGCCGCTTAGCCTCACCCTGGTCTCCGCCTGGGGAAGGAGGAACTGTTTGTCCAGGCGACTAAAATGGAAGTGCACCCTCAGTCATGTCACTTGGAACTCCGATTCAGTATCTCCACAATGGAACCTATGAGCCTGGACTTGCTGTGAGACTGTCCCAGCCGGGTCTGGTGAGGTGCTTTGGGTAGGAAGGTGCTTGGAAAACTGTAAAGTGCTGTCCATATGTGAGGAACTGTCACTGAATCCTTCTCGAGGGTAGTGCCTGAACTCTCAGGGCAGTGGGTGCTGATGGTTTTGAGGCGAGCTGTAGAACACTTGCCCTATTTACGATGAAGTGAAGATGGCTAAATGAATACTTTGCTTAAGGAGAGTGAGAAATGACTGCAGATCCCTGGTTCCCCTCCAAATCAGGACACCCTCTCCCACTCCCACCTGCCTCCTGAATGAGAAAGAAAGCACAGCCAGGCACGGTGGCGCATGCCTATAACCCCAGCGGTTTGGGAGGCTGAGGCAGGAGGACAGCGAGCTCAAAGCCAGCCTCAGCAATGGCGAGGCACTTAGCAACTCAGCGAGACCCTGTCTCTAAATAAAATATGAAAAAAAAAAGGCTGGGATGTGGCTCAGTGGTTAAGCACCCCTGGGTTTAACCCCCAGTAGCAATGAATAAATAAATAAATAAATAAAGGAAAGTGGAGCTCGGGCTGGCCCTGGGGAACGTGCCATTCAGCAGACGAAAGGCCACCACCAACATTCTAATCGCACACTGGCAGCTGCTTTCCTTCCTTGCAGTGATTTGTGGGGTTTTCTTAAATGTGGAGTGTGCCTAGGGGAAGGGTGGAAGCCAGCCCTCCTCCTGTGTAGGTGGATGAAAGTACCTGGTTTGAGTTAATGAGAAAGTTCTGGAAATGGAGACTGGAGATGACTGCATGGCGTGGGGAACATTCTTAGTGTCCCTGTTTCATATAACTTAAAAATAGTAAATATCACTTTGCATGTTCTATATGTATATTGTGAATTGTAATGCATGCTACTGTTATATATACAACAACTTTGAATAAAAGAGAAAAAATAGTAAATATCATTTGTATTTTGCCATGGTAAAGCAAAAATTTTAAGACGTCTCAGAGACCTAAAAACTAGCCAACACTGCCAGGCATGGTGGTACACACCTGTAATCCCAGCCACCCAGGAGGCTGAGGCAGCAGGATTGCAAGTTTGGGGCCAGCCTCAGCAACTTCATGACCCTGTCTCAAAATGAAAAATAAAAAGGGATGGAGATGTAGCTCAGTGGTAAAGCAACCCTGGGTTCAATCCCCAGTAGCACCTGGAAAAAAAAGAAAAGAAGAAAAAAGCTAGCACATTCCGCCGGAGGCCTTCTCCAGGGTCCTGCAGTGTCCCTGTTCTCTGTCTCTGTTTCTGTGTCTCCTGCCCCGCCTGGCAGGAGAGAGACTGAGGGAGCAGGGCCAGGGCTTGGCTGCAAAGCCCTCGGCCTGTTAGCACTGTTATAAATAACACGGAGACAGGCGAGATGGGGGGGTCCTGGCAGGAGAGTGAAGGTCAGGCAGCCCCTTTGTAGCATCTGAGGAAATGTCACGCTCAACAGGCCAGCGAGGTACAAGCTCCCTTCTTCAGGCTGGTGCCGCCCAGGATGACTGCAGCCTTGCTGTGGGGCCAAAGCCCTCAGGAAACATGCCTGCCCAGGCCAGGCAACCTCGAGGTGGCAGCTCCTGGGGGTTCCCAGCAGGGAGGGACAGTAGGTACCTGAGGAGTCCCCCTTCCCTGTGGGCTGGGGCCTGGGCAGGCAGAGCCCAGGCCAGGGCTGCACACCTGGGCTTGTCACACTGTGACCAACACACACTGTGACAACCCCAGGGAGAGGTGACTCAGCAGTCCTCGCCCACCACTGCCCCTGCCGCTGCACAGCACGGGGACTGCAGGGGACCCACAGCCCCATCTGCTCTGTGGTTCCCATGCTGGGCTCCCTGGGGAACCCCCTGCCCGTTCTCTACCCCCACAGCCCAGCCAAGGCCCTGGGCTTTGAAGAGGGAGGGATTAGGAGGGAGTTAATTAGGTTTTGCTTTTTTATTAACCAAGAGCCGTCCAGTAGAAACCCATCATATTCCTATTTAACCTCAGTGAATTCAATAGTATGTGCTTGGCAAAAGCCAAATTTCTATTTCTTTCTTACACAGGAGAAATAAGGCAATGCATTTTGCATTTGAATTCTATATTTGCACAGACTCATACACACATACCTACTATTCATACACACTATTTCATGGGCAATTTAAGAGCTTTATAAGGTTAATTTGAGCAAAACCCCAGACTAAGCAACCACTTCCCAAGTACATGGTTGCCACCACTCAGAGTCTCTGGGCAGCTCACAAGAGCCCAGCAAAGTGGCCGCTCCCCCACATTAAGGCAGGGAGCGGGAGGGGCTGGCACGCTTTGTGGAGCTAGAATGTGAATCCAGACACAAGTCCCAAATCTGTTCCTGCCCCCTACTCAGGTGGACCCCAGCTGTTAATAACACCACAGGAGAAATTCATATCCTTGCTCTGTGCAGGTTCACGTTCAGTAGACTTAGAAATAACGGAGGCGGGATGAGGTCTTCAAGGCCTGTTGTAACTTTGGGTGTCTTCTTGGGTTCAGGAAGCCCAGGCCACAGACCTTCAAGGTACACCCACAGAGCACCAGGACAGGGGCTTGCCCACCACCCCAGCATGCAAGGCAGGGCTGAGACAGGTCCACCCTCCTCCTGAGAACACTCCCTGAGTTCACAAAAACTGGAAGTCTTCATGAGGCCTGTAACGCCAAGCTTGGGCCACCCCAGGGCCTGGGCCTGCCCGCTCACCCCCGATTTGGTCCCAGCCAGAGAGGCCGTCCCAGCGCCCAGATCCCCTTGCTATGGCTGTGGCTCAGCCTCAGCACCAACTCCGGGACAGGCTCCAGAATGCAAGCTGTGAGGGGAGGGCCCACCGCGTGGTCCACCAAATCCCTGGGACCTTAAGCAGGTGCTCCCTGAACCTTCGTGGGATGTGGGGGGGGCCGCTCCCAGGTCATCCTGCAACTTGCCTCCCTCCCGCTCGCCCCTGCCCAGCGTGGGGGAGGGTCCTCCGCATCTGCAATCTCCCCACGGACAGCCCAGCTTCCCTCCGCAGCGCGCCGGATGATGAGAAACGCAGACCCACGGCTCCCAGATAAAGCCGGTGGGAAACAAACTCTCTCTGGCCCCGGCAGGCCCTCCTTGGTCATGTGGCCAGTGAGGGCCAGAGGCCAGGGAGGCGGCTCCGCAGGCCCTGCAGCCCAAGGCACTGGCTGCTCTGGCCACCGTGGAGCCCACTGTGCAGAGCGAGAACTGAGCATGCCCAGGAGCCTGTGTCCAGCAACTTGTGTCTGGTGCCTCCTACAGCGAGAGGGAGTGTCCCAGGGTGGGGGCTGGTGTTCCCACACTCCCCCACCAGCCTCCTCACTGCACACTGATGGGGGGACAGAGGCACCTGGACTGAGACAGGCAGGGACACAATCCAACAATGCCTGAGTTCACCCAAGCCTGACAGGCCACAGGCAGGGAGTCAGGAGTCCTCAAACACACAACAGTGAGATGGAGGCCCCCTCCAGTCCCTGCATGCATGTGACACCAGAAACTACTTTCCTGTCCTAGTAGGATTCTCCTGACCCACTGGGATTGGGGATCCTGGGGCTCAAAAATATCCTTTCAACTGTATAGCAGACATTCTCCCATTTGTTTCTCACAACAGGACCAAGGTTAAGCCATTTTTCCAACAGGAAAGCTGAGGTTCAGAGAGGGGAAGTGATCGCCTAAAGTCACACAGCTAAATTAAAAGGAAGCATGGGACTAGAATCCCAAGACCTCCAGCTCCTGGTTGAAGCAGTAACAAAAGACACTGAATTGGGAATCACATCACTGAATTCTTTGTGCTAATGGCACGGGAACGTGGACGGGTCCCTCTACATATCTGAGCCTCAGTTCCCTGTGTTCCAACACTGGCCAGACTTGGAGACCATGATCAGTCAAATGGGGCCCTGAGACATGGAGGGTGAGCACGTGACATCCTGGGCATGGTGGAAAGTATATGCCAAGGGGAGGAACCAACCTAGATGCCCTGCAGTAGATGAATGGATAAAGAAACTGAAGTATATATACACAACGGAATATTACTCAGCATTAAAAGAGAATAAAATCATGGCATTTGCAGGTAAATGGATGGAGTTGGAGAATATCATGCTAAGTGAAGTAAGCCAATACCAAAAAACCAAATGCCAAATGTTTTCTCTGATTTAAGGATGCTGATCCATATGGGGATGGGGGGAGCAACTTTGGATAGGGCAAAGGGGAGGGAGAGGAAGGGAGGAGACATGGGAGTAGGAAAGACAGTAGGAATGAGATGGGCATCATTACCCTAAGTACATGTAGGAAGACACGAGTGGTGTGACTCGACTCTGTGTACAACCAGAGAGATGAAAAATTGTGCTCCATGTGTGTACTATGAATTGGAATGCCCTCTGCTGTCATGCATAGCAAATTAGAATAAATACATAAATATATTTTTTATAAAAGAGTGCACCGAGGGATGGAGTGTTGGTGTGGTGCCCGCCTGCACCGTGGGCAGGTGTGTGGGAGACCTGCTTGCTCCTCGCTGAGCTACTCACCGTGTGTTCCCCAGAGCAGTGGCAGCAGCCTCACCTGGAGCTGGTTAAGGACCTCGGCCTCTCGTGCTGAGCCCCAGCCCTCACCTCCCAACCAGAATCCACGTAGCACGGTCCCCTGGAACATGCGCACATTGAAAGTTTCAGGGGCAAGAATTTAAAAATCAGGAGTGAGACCTGGCAAGTAACAAGGTGCCAGCCCCAAGTCCCCCCAGCCTGCTCTCCCCATCTGTGGAGGGCAGACCACACCGCACGGCTTGCGGCACTGCAAGAGCCCTCCATGACACCAAAGGCCAGCAGGCCAGGCGGCAGTGACCCAAGTTGCCTGTTTCTCTCCTTCCCAAGAGGCCGGAAGGAAGGAGACCTCTGTGCTCACTTCAAGTCTTGCTTGTGCATCTGGGAGGCCAGGAAAAGACCCCACGGGGACAGCAATAGATGGGGACAGGGTGGGAGCACAGAGGAAGGAGGACAGGGAAGGAAGTCGACAATAAAAAATAAAAGCAACTGCAGTCCCAGGCAGGCCCCAGGAGGCGGTGACAAGAGAAGCCCTGGGCCACATGCTCCATCAGGAGCTGCCAGAAGCCAGCAGGCCAGGAGGGGCGGAGGAGTAAGGACCCCACGGCCAGGCCAGCACAGCACTAAGAGTCATTGCAGGAACCAGGCAGAAGACGGGCGGTGGGCCTCACCCTGAGAAGGGTCAGACTGGAGAACATCATCCAGGCGACTGTCAACCAGAAAAGCTAGACATGGGGCTGAGATGTGTAATCCTGGCCGAATGATTTAACCTCTTTGGGCTCAGTAAAACAGTATAAGAATAGTCCCCTCTATCCCCTTAGAGTTCTTATGAGGAATTAATGAGCAGAGCTTTGCAGAGCACGTGGTGCCAAGTGCTCAAAAGACAGTGGCCATTAGTGAGTCCTAAAGCAACAGCTGGAACAGCAGCAGCCCCTCTGGGCAGACGAGCCTTTTTGCAGTTTCTTCACCACCCAATCACTGAGCAGACCCTTAAACTCAGAGACTGACCCTGTCCACACCACCACCACCAACTCACACCCTGAGGTAGCCATGGCCTCCTGCCTCTGCTTGGGCCCCTTCCAGGCTGCTAGCCATAGAGCAGCCACAGCCACAGTTGTTAGATGTAGGTCTGACACCACTGGACCCTCCATTCCCTCCCAGGCAAAGACCAGATCTGTCTCTGGTCTGCAAGGCCCTGAAGGGTCTGGTCCTGGTTTCTGTGAACCTGCAGACCATTCAAGGAGCCCTGCACCTTCTAGAGCTTATCACAGTGGTAATTCTCGGTTGTGCCCACTATTGCATCCCTGGCTCCTGGCACACAGTAAGTGTTCAGTAAACACTCGGGGAGCAAATGACTAGGTGCCCGTGGTTCTCTGTCTGCCACCTCACCCATGCGTCTTACAAGGTCAGGACATCCCTCCCATCCACACGGGACAAACTCCAATGGTGCCTGACCCTCAAGCCACACCCGTGACCCCTAGGCCCAGCACCAGAGGTCCAAATGCTTCTAGATTTGATTTTCTTGAAAGCAGCTTTGGGCCACAGCCAGGGAAGGCGTGTGCCGCCGGCCTCGAGTGAGCGCAGATGAAGCTGTCTGGCCCGGCCGAGCCAAGACCCGGACATGCCAAGATTTAAAAGCATCCGGAACCCATTTATTTATTGTTGTTCTTGCACTTCCAGGCTATTTTGAGCTTCAGATCGATCCGTTGGTCCCTCCTCCCTCCAAATAATCGCTCCTGAAACACCCAACCTGCACCTGGCCCCACCTGGCAGGGCTCAGCTACCCCACCCTACCCGACCGACTGTCACAGGACAGGACAACGGCAGGAGCCAAAACAGGGCTGTCTGTTCTCGATCTTCGGGTGCCTTTGTGAGTAGTAAGTGCTCTCACTGAGAAGTCCCCAACAGTCCCAAAGGGAGGTATTATTAACACCAATTGAGAAGTAGGAAAGTTGAAACTCAGAGAGGTGAAGAAACTTGTCCTGGGTCACACAGCTAGCTAGGAAGTACTAAGGCTGGCCATTTGACCCCAAATCTTCCACTCACAAACGCCATGCTCCTGGTCACTTGGCAAGACTGCCTCCCTAGTTCTCCTGTCAAAGCTCCCCACGAGTCCCCTGGGTTCCTCATCTCTGAGTTCCTCTGTCACCACATGCAATGGCCACCAGTGTTGTTGCACCACTGGAGAAAAGGCACCCTCTCCACGCGCACGACCATGGCCACATGGGCTGAGTGGAAAGGCAGGTGACACTGAGTGACCCCACTTGTTATTCAAGCAAGGAGCAGGTCATCTGGCCATCACAGCTGCACACACAAGGAAACAATTAAGAGTCTGAGCCTGGTGCCATAGCACATGCCTGTAATCCCAGCAGCTTGGGAGGCTGAGACAGGAGGATCGTGAGTTCAAAGCCAGCCTCAGCAAAAGCAAGGCACTAAGCAACTCAGGGAGACCCTGTCTCTAAATAAAATACAAAAAAGGGCTGGGGGTGTGGCCCAGTGGTCGAGTGCCCCTGAGTTCAATCCCTGGTACCAAAAAAAAAAAAAAAAAAAAAGAGTTTGAGGAAACAGGAATGAGGAGTTGACTGAGATGGAGGCGGGCTGAGAATATCTACTCCCTATTCAATGTCCTTTACTCTTTGAAGGTTTTTATTTACTATATTCAGGTCTCAACCCAACCTTCAAACCCCACCCATCCCCATGGAGGCCTCCCTCATCGCTCCAGCCTGTCCCTCCCCTCGGAGCTCTCTGGGCATTTAGGCCACTGGGCCTGTGTCCTCCAAGTGCAGACAGGCAGAGGCCGCAGGAGGGCCGAAGGCCCAGGGTCTCCCTCCACGCTGGGCGGGGCCTCTGCTGGAGGCAGGGATGGGAGCAGCCCCGAATCCTGAGGAGTAAATAAATAACTGCTTTCTATCTTGGTCCACGGCCTCCTGAAGCCAGAGAAGTTGGAAACTAAATTGGAGCGTGGGGGGAGGAGAGGAGGCAAGCAGAGAGCCAGGTGGGCCCCTCCCCCGCAGCCTGCCCAGTGCGTGTGTGTCCCTGGGAAACGACTCAAGCCCGCTGATGCCAGCAGGCAGTCCATGTGGGCCCTGAGGTCACCAAGCCTCATCGTGGCCCTGCTTGTTGAATACAGAGGTGCGTGAGATGAAGCCACCACTTCTCCACCGAGGCAGGGACAGATGGGGAGTCAGAATCCAGCCCTGCCCCCCGCTGCTCACTGAGGCTGCGCTCAGCCCTGGCCAGCCCAGGCTGCTCTGCTTGGCTCTTGGCCTTGGCTGGAGCTTTGCACCTGTCTCATCTCCCCCAGAAGGCAGGACAGGGTCTGTCCTGGGCAGCAGAGCCCCTCCTGAAGCCATCGGAGAGCTGGGCAAGACTTGGCCCATAACTGCTGAGCCTTTCCTTGGCGCCAGGTACTTTCCTGTCCAACGACCAAGTAAAGGCAGGCAGACATGCCACCCAGCCCATTTTGTAGATGAGGAAACTGAGTCCCAGTAACATGCTGGAGATCACAGAGCTAAGATAGTGGTAGTCAGAGCTTGACCAAGGTCTGCTGTCATCTGGGCCAAGCCAAGGCCAAGTTGGGAAAGGGCCAGAGCTAGCTCCACCACCCAGGCTATGTGCCCACAGCCCTCTGCCTGGGCTCAGTGGACACCTGCTCTCAAGGAAGCATGGGGCAGACAGTGGGGAGAAGACGAGATGTACCCCTGCTCACAGCTCCATTTACCCCCAAGATTGACTAAAACGGAAAGTTAGGTCATTTAACTGGTAAGGAAAACACTTCCTATTATAAAAAACAAGAGCACATTAATGGCTAGATATTAATATTAATTAATTAATTAATCAATTAATTAATATTAAGGGTACATACTGTTTTTACAGATAAGATATAAAATGGTTTTTGCAGTGTGGACTCTGTTTAAACCAGCTGTAGATTTAGCAGTGACAGACTGTTAAGAACATGGATTTTGGAATCAGAAAGATCTACATTAATTTTTGGCTTAATCACCCAACCACCTGTGTGACCATGACTAAGACACTCAACCTCTCTGAGTCTTAGCTCCTTGATTTGTAAAGTGGGAATGAATGGTAAGATCACAATTGCATAGTAAGGGGCCTTGTCTTATTTTGAGCCAAGGGTCTCTCTGCAATGGTAAAGCCTATAAACGTCTCATAATGTTTATGAATGCATAAAATAAAAATAAATGTTGTTAAATGCATAAAAGTAGGATCATAAAGGAAACCAATAATATAACAATACATTTATAAAATATTAAAGAGTGAATTTCTGTTACGGTTCCTTATTAACATATTAAGTAATGAAAGCTAGTGGCAAGTCTAATTATTACCTATAATTTCAAAGTAGCAAAGAGCCTAAATATTTCTAGAAAACTGCAACAATTATAATGTGATATGGAAATATCTGTGACTTCCAATGGTGACAGTCATTGGCACTGTTTTTTTGTCACCTACATTCAAGGAAATGCTAGATTTCAGTTAGACATTAATGCAAATGAAGACACAATTTTTCCCCCATCCAGTTCAAAGGCCTGGCTGGCTGGCTAGGCCAGGCTCTGTCCCCAAAACAGGGCTGGTGGTCCCACCGGTGTGCTTACAGGGGTGGCTCTGCGCCTGTCCAGGGCTCAGGGCAGGATGTGGGTCAGACAAGGCTGCTAGGGACAGAGGGAGGTCCCCGCAGCTAATCCAGAGCTTAGGCCAGAAGAGGGTTAAGCCCCCATCAAAGCCAAACACGCACAGGAGCTGTCTCAGCCCAGAGCAGGCGGCGTCCCTCCAGGCGAAGGAGGAAGGAGCCCGTCTCTTCCTGCGCCCTGGGCATCTCCCGCCCAGTCCGTTTCTCTTCCGTCTTCCCATGTGGGGAACTGGGGACCTTCACCCAGCTGCTCTCAAGCCAGTATTAGTGCCCGGCCTACCCCTCGCCCTCCCCTGCAACCCACCGGACGGTGCCCTCGACTCTCCAAACACAGCACTCTCATCCCCACCTCTGCCGTCACCACACCCGCCCACACTGTCACTGTCTCTTACAAAGACTTGGAATAGATGCTTAACTCTGCTCCTCTCCCACCTGGTCACCCCACTCCAAGTTGGCCTCTCCCAGAGTCACCAGAACCATCTTTAAAACATGGAAATCAGACAATGTCCTCCCACCCTCTGATCAGAATTCTCCTACTGCACAGAGAAACCCAAATGCTTCCAGCTCCCGGGCCCTTGCTGGCCTCGCTGCATCCTCTCCTGCTACTTTCTGACTCATCCCCCCTCCACCCTAGGCACCCTGGCATTCTTTACATTTGTAGTTGGTCTCTGTCCCTGGGCCTTTGCACAAGCCATTTTTGCATGGCTGGCTCCTTCCTGATGTTTAGATCAAATGTCACCCCTTCCCAGAGGCCCTCCTTGATGGCCACTTCAGAGTGGCCGCTCCCACCCACTCGGTCACACTCTCCCTCCCGTGGCTGGGTCTACATGTCTGCATGGCCACGTCCACTCCGTTCACAGGTGTGTTGTTTGTCCACCCACCAGACTGAGAGCCCCTGAATGCTGTCTTGCTTCCCACTGGACCCCAGCACATAGTAGGCATTCTTCAGATTGTACAGAGTGGGCATATTTTGTGTGGGAAAATGAGCTGAGCTCTTGGCATGTACTATGTCATTTGATCCACCAATGGCATCATTCCGGTTTTGCAGAAGGGGAGACTGAGGAGCCCAGTGGGCGTCCCCAGCTGGCTGAGGGACGTCTCAGTCCAAAGCCAGGTTCTTAATCTCTGTTGTTAGACTAAACACAACCACACATCCCACGCCTGCCTGACCCAGTCCCACACAAGACACAGGAAGAAGAAGTCCACAGAAAAATAGGGAGAGGTGGGACTGTGACACTGCCTCCCAGGTCTCCTGATGTGTCTGTCACCTCATTCTGATCAGAAGCTGCAGCGCCCGGGGCCCAATGCTAAGGGCAGCAGGCTGGAAGGCCACAGCGCCCACTTTGGGCCTCAGATGTGCAGGTGGCGCCCTGGAAGCTGCCCCTGCTGCCCTCTCCTCAGTGCCCTTTCAGGGCCTCCAACCTCCTGATCAGGTTTCCAGAGCTGTGTTGTGTTCTCTGCTTGGGAAATTCCCCAGGGAGACCTGCCTGAGAAGCCGGAGGGCCGGAGTGTGGAACTGCAGACCACCCCCAACACACACACACACACACACACACACACACACACACACACACACAGGAACAGACCTTGGAAGCCACTCAGTCCAACCTCCACCTGAAGCTTTACTGGCCACCAGGGCGGCAGGCACCTCATGGGGGAGGTCCTGGCTCATCTCCATTCTCATCTCCATTTACAGGCAAAGAACCCTGAGGCCCAGAGAGGTGTGCCAACTTCCCTGGGAGATACCAGCTAAGTAGATAGCTGAGCTGGGTGTGGAACCCAGGAAATCTGATGCCCTAAACCCTGACATCTAACCATTATGCTCCAATAAGAACAAAAGCCTTTTTGGTTCACAGCAGCTCAAAGGGAGGCCCAGGTGGCAGAATTACAGAAATGCAGAGTGACAAGGAACCTCAGCCACAAGGGTGCAGTGCTACTATTGTTCATGGGAGGAAACTGAGGCCCAGAGTGGGAAAGTCTCCTGTGGAGGACCTGGCTGACCCTCTGACCGCATCGAGCTGCTCTGTGTGTTCCCAGGGCCCAGGACTCCACGTAGGGCACAGAGGGAAGGCACATGCATGGGGCACCAGCCCCCACAAAGCACGCAGTCCAGGACCACAGGCCCGGTGGAGAGGGCTGCATTCCGATGTGGTCACGGCACAGGGCAGGTGCTGGGCAGACAGCGCCCACCACAGCGGCCGAGCGGCAGCTGCTGTGCGGAGCTTGCCCTGAACAGAACTCCCCGTGACCGTTTTAGCCCCGTTGTCATGGGATGGGCTTGGCCAGGACAACGGCCTTCTTATCTAGGGCAAGGCAGGAATCCTTCCAATTCAAAGGCACTGGGCACAGGAAGACAGAATTCGTCTCTGCCTTTAGAGGCAAGCGCATCTCTGCGCCATCTCACTGCCTGGCACGTTGGCGCGTGTGCATGGGCAGCACCAGCGCACACGACAAGGCAGAGCAGAGCAAAGTGCACTGGCTTCGGCTTTCCCAGACTGGGGTCCACCACCATGGGCTCCCAAGCAAGGGCCCTTGCCTCTGGGGGCCTTGGTCTCCCCACAAAGATACCCAAGAGTCAAACTAGATCCCAACCCCCTCCCTGGCATGAATCCATGATCATTCTGTGGATCCCAGACAACCTGAAACTTCCCATGCCCTGAAGCATCGACATGGGGGTGACAACCCCTGCCAGTCTGCGGGAAAGACCTTCCCCTAGAGATTTCACTCCTCTCTCTGGCCCTTCTCTAACTGAAGCTGGATTTTAACCCTCCTGGGATAGCTCACATTGTTAAGGGCTGGCAAACTTTCCCTGTAACAAGCCAGACAGTGAATAGTTTAGATGTTTCAGTCTTACTTGTCTTTCTAACCACTCCACTCTGTTGTGCAAGAGCAGTCACAGACCACCCATCCCACAGGGGCAGGGCCAGGTTCCAATAAAACTTTATTTATAAAAGCAAGCGGCTGGGGCTGAGGTTGTGGCTCATTGGTAGACCATTTGCCTAGCATGTGTGAGGCACTGGGTTCAATTCTCAGCACCGCATATAAATAAATGAATAAAATAAAGGTCCGTCAACATACCAAAAATATACATTAAAAATTAAAAATTTTAAAAATAATTAAAAAATAAAAGCAGGCAGCTGACTGGATTTGGTACCATAGTTTGTCAACCCCTAGAATCATCACTGCCCACCCCCCTTACACACACACACACACACACACACACACACACACACACACAGTGGTTCTTCTTTGAGAGCATGCTGCCTCGGGGCACTGAGGTCTTGAGAGCAGATCTCTGCCCAGTGGGTCAGGCTGAGTGCCACCCTCCCCCCGGCCCCTGCAGACACACGCTCACCACAACCTGTCCCCCTGCCATGAACTGCTGTCCTATCCTGGGGAGCTGCAACCCTCTCTGCTTAGAGACTCTACCGGCCTGCAATGACCGGCCAGGAATGAGGGGACAGCACAGCCTGGTCTGTGGCGGCGTCGGGCTTCCGCCAACTCAGTGCTGCGTTCCAGAGATGAGGCTGCTGGACGATGTGTCAGGAGGCACCAGCCCTGGCAGCCGGGGTGAGGCGTGCAGGGCTCTGGGGTTTTCCAGATGACAGGGGATGTCCTAATGAACCCACTCCCTCCTGTTTTCCACTGGGACTTAGTGATACGCTTCTCCCTCCTGGCAGGAAAACGTCCCCTCTGAGTCAGGGGCTCCTCCTGTCAGGCGGAGCCACTCCCCTGCCCACGAGGAGCTGCCCCGGAGCCTCCACCTATTCTCAGGAAGGCACGGAGGAAAAGGCAGCAGCAGCCACCCCCAGAGGACCAGTGAGGGGTCCACGACCAGCATCACCAAGGGTTGCGGCAGAGGGTCCCCAGGGGGCCCAATACACCCACCACCTGCCCTGGTGACCAGAGGGAGCAGCCAGCACCTCTGAGTCTTCAAGGGGAAGAGCCACTGATGTCTCTTGTGGGGCCTCAAGGGCAGAGGCACAAACCAGCAGGTGGAAGCCATTTTCCCACAGGAGGAAGAATGTTCAGATGAAGGCAGCGACACCCCCTTTGCTGGGATTTACAGAGAGGCTGGCACTGCTGACTGCAAAAGGGGACCTGAGCATTGTGGGCTGTTTGAATCAATTAACACAAAGAGGAGACGAGGCCGTACTCCATCCTGGCTCTCATCCTCAGCATCTACCTCAAGGTAGAAATTAATATTAGCCCACCTTGCCGATGGGAAGACTCAGGCACCAAAATGTTGTAACAGAGAGGCAGCGTTAGTCCCGCCAGCCAGAATTACACCCCAGCTCCCCAGTGCCAGCGCCTACACAAAATCACCCTCCTGAGCCAGTCACAGTGGTGGCACATCTATAATCTCAGCCACTCTGGGCCGGGCACGGTGGTGCACGCCTGTCATCCCAGCACTTTGGGAGGCTGAGGCAGGAGGATCGCGAGTTCAAAGGCAGCCTCAGCAATGGCGAGGCACTTAGCAACTCAGTGAGACCCTGTCTCTAATAAAATACAACAAAGGGCTGGGGATGTGGCCCAGTGGACGAGTGCCCCTGAGTTCAATCCCTGGTACCAAAAAAAAAAAAAAAAAAAAAAAAATCTCAGCCACTCTGGAGGCTGAGGCAGGAGGATGACAAGTTTGAAGCCAGCCTCAGCAATTCGGCAAGACCCTCTGTCAAAATAAAAAAGTAAATAAAAAGGACTGGGGAATGTGGCTCAGAGGCTCAGTGGTAGAGTGCCTCGGGGTTAATTCTCCATTGCACATAAATAAAAATAAAATTCACACTCCTTAAATGAAACCAAGAATCCCAGCCCCACGCCCATTCCAGTCCTCTCCTCCCCAACCATGCTCCACTCCCGTCCCACAGGTGGAGTGAGTTTGTTCTGGAATAAAGTGTTAGGTTTTCTTTGACCCCTCTTCCTGCTGGGGAGCTGCCATATCTCGAAGATTTCTCCCCCCTTCTACTCCACAAGCCTCCCCGGGGAGATCTGGAAGAGTCCTGAGCACTACTGATGCCAAGTCTATTTGCTAACTCCTGTTTTACAACCTCGTGTCCCTACCCCTCCCACCCCTTATTCCGAAGGCCCAGAACAGCACCCAGCACCACCTCTGTGCCTCCGTACATGCTGTTCCACCTTCCCCCACCACACCCTGCCAGGTGAAGCTGTTCTCAGCACAACTTCTTCCACCCCCTGCCCCTCGGTGTCTTGCCCAAGGGTCTCCCGTGGCCTGCTGACACCCACCCCCATGGCTTCGGCGTCAGTGCCAACAGGGAAGCTTGGACCCCAGGCAGTGAGTCGCCAAGTGCCCAGGGATCCCCTGGGCCTGGCCGCGCTCGCCCATCCCATGTTTGCTGAGTGGATTTTATAGACGTATCCTTTTATACATAAACGGAAAACCAGCCGGCACTGGGATATGGCTCTTGTTATCTTAATCTCTAAAACGTTATAAAACGAAAGGGAGGGCACCAGGGAACACCAGACCAACCCGAGCAAATGCCACTTACTGTCTCTTTCCTCACTGGGCCTTCGCTCCAGACTGTCTGCCGAGGGGAGTCCCCAGGAGAGACTCCCTCCAGCCCGAACGATCCCTGCAGTCCCTTCTGCAGAAATGGATTCTTGCTGCAAAAGCAAAGCCCAGCACCACAGTACCAAAGGCGAGGACGCGGCCGGCTTGCCACCCACCACCCAGACCAGCCACAGGAAGCCCCGAGTCAACCAGCCAGGAAGTGACCCACCTAAAGGGGCAGGGAGCTCACAGAGAGGCAGGCACTCCTCCAGAAACTCAAGCAGGGGCTTGGGCTTAGAGCTTCACCGGGTCCTTCTGCAGCCAAAAGAATGGAGCCCACAAAAACCCAAAGGGATCAAAGTTTGTTTCTGTGGAGCTGGGAGTCAAACCCATCAAAGAAGAGACCCAGGCAAGGTGTGGTGGTGCAAACCTGCAACCCCAGCAACTCAGGAGGCTGAGGCAGGAGGATTGCAAGCTCAAGGCCAGTCTCAGCAACTTAGCAGAAACCCTGTCTCAAAATATAAAATTAAAAAGAAATAAAAAGCATTGGGTAAGATATAGCTCTGTGGTAAAATGCCCTTGGGTTCTATATCCAGTGCCCAAAGAAGAAAAAAAAAATAAAAAAGACTCAGTATTCCTCCAGGTTTGGCTCTAACCAACTGTTGCAGAATCTCTGTGGGGAGGTGGGGAAGCTTGTAAAACTGTGGTGTCCTGGGCCCTCCCCCAGAGGTCCTGAATTCCTGCATTTTAACACAGCTACCAACTGGGGAAGTAACCATTTCTGTCCTCTGTCCAGGTTCCTGGGGCCAGGAATCTGAGTCTCTCACACCCCCACAGATGCTGGACCCCACTGCATAGCTGGGCTCCCTGAGTCGCACCCATCAGAAAGGAAATGTGCTCTGAGTACCTGACGGGAAGCTCGTCACCAAGAGCATCCTGCCTGCTCCTTGCTTATTTCACCAGGATTCCAAACACAGGCACTGCACACCCGACACCCGGCACCAGGGACTGCCCCAGTTGTGCATCTCTTGCTGTCATGTCTTAAGCAGCAAAGGCCTCCAGGAAGCAGGCTGCAGACCAGCTCACTCTGGATCTGGGTGGTTTGGGGCTGTGGCAGCACGGACAGGGAGACAGGCTCCAGCTGCTGACGGCATGACCGAGCGGGGCCTAGGCAAAGCACAGCCCGCGGGGTTAGTGAGTCCCACGTTCTGGGGGTGGGACAGTGGTGGCTTCTGCCCACCCAGGAAGGGAGAGTCTGCTCAGAGCTGACCGGGACATCATTATTGATGATGCTGCAGAAAGGTCCTGGTCCTGAGAAGGAAAGACATGCCTACCATTTATTTCAAGTCCCTTTGACCTCTGCACTGTCACCCTCCATCACCCCCACCTATGCTGAGTATTTCATGTTACCAAGCATAACACTTAGGTTATCCCATTTATTCCCTACAGTAATCCTACACAGTAAGTAGGATTACCCTCTCTATTTATAGATGAGGAAACCAAGGCTCAGAAAGGTTAAGTAACTTGCCCCAAGTCAACCAGCTAGGAAGTAACCCAGCAAAAGCCAGGAAGTAACCTACGCAGTACTTAGGTTTGTTCTACAGCTTCCCTTTCCTCACCTCCCATGAGGTCTTGGAAAGGTGTCTCTGAGTCCTGCAAGGTGACGCACAGACCAGAACAGGCTCATTTCACCTCCATGGGGGTAATGAGGGTTGGATTAATGAGGCAGCCCCTGAGCAAGGAAGGACTCTGGAGGTACTGCTTTGGGTAATCCCCTTCAGGTGCACAGCCCTTCACAGGCTACTGGGAGAAGCACCTTAATGAAGGAATTCAGAGCAGTGACATCAGAGTTTGGGTTTGAATCTGCTCGTAGCTGTGTGGTCTTGGGCATGGGACCTGACATTTGTGCCCAAGTTTTATTTTCTATGAAACAAGGCTAATGGTAGGAACCACATTATAGGGTTGTTCCGAGGATTATATGAGGCTATAAACAAAGCACTTAGAATAGTGCCTGGCACGTAAAAACTGTCCTTTATCTGCCTGCTGCTATTTTAGGTAGGACAAAATGATTTCACACTTATTACTTCATTCAGTCCTCACCAACAACCCTGCTTCATTCACAGGGCCGAAGGGTTTGTCCCACCTTGCAGATGAGGAAAGTGAGTTTCAGCAAGGGAAATGACATCCACAAGAACACACACCCAGGAGCGTAAGTCTCTGAATTTGCAGGTCACTTCCCAGGCAAGCCCCTACCTTACACTGGTCTCTTTTGAGCTAGGAGATGGCCCTAATTTGTTCTGTTGATGCATGTCTAATGTCAAAGAGCTGAAAGGAAGTACATCAATGGCCAATACATAATGAACACGCCAAGAATCTCAATGTCCTTCCCCGGAGCAGACATTACTAATCAATCTCAAGCTTCTCTCCCACTAAGCCACAAAAGAGCTCTGGACTCCAACACACAACTCCTTTTTTTTTTTTGGGGGGGGGGGGAGGTGGGGTGGGTACCAGGGGCACTCAACCACCAAGCCATATCCCCAGCCCTATTTTAGTTTTATTTAGAGACAGAGTCTCACTGAGTTGCTTAGTGCGTTAGAGGCTACGGTGCTAAGGCTGGTTTTGAACTGAGTCTGGCTTTGAAATGACGATCCTCCTGTCTCAGCCTCCCAAGCCACTGGTATTACAGGCATGCACCACTGCGCCCAGCTTCCAACACACAACTCTTTTTTTTTTTTTTTTTTGGTACTGGGGATTGAACTCAGGGGCACTCGACCACTGGGCCACATCCCCAGCCCTTTTTTGTATTTTATTAGAGTCAGGGTCTCACTGAATTGCTAAGTGCCTCACCATTGCTGAGGCTGGCTTTGAATTCACAACTCTCCTGCCTCAGCCTCCCAAGTGCTGGGATTACAGGTGTGTGTTACAGCACCAGGCTCAGACTCAACACAAAAAACTCTTGACAGACATTATCAGTTGATCACAGATGAGCGGCAACCAGACCCAACCTTTCTATTGTATATACAGAGTCTTCTATCCACATTCAGGTTATTCCTGAATCTACTTATGACTGGGAGACAAGATCTGTCAGTCCTTGTCCCTACACATGTCAACCTTTCTGCAGTTCCCACTCATAAATTATAGTGTCCCCGTGGGCAGAATGTGATCACAGCAGCATCCATCTTCCACCTGGCTTAGTGCTGTCCCCACAGCTCCCATCAGGACTGCTGACTCACATCTGCAGATGGTCTTGGCATTCCGCATCAGCGGGTCTCCATGGCATGACTGTGGACACTGGTGAAATGTGTGACAGGCAATCTGTTACTAGTCACACTTTAAAATCCTGATTTGGAGGATAACTGGGTGTTTAATATAAAAGTGAGGTGGTTTGCAGGCATGTTTTTGTCCCTCCGACACCTCTCTAGGAACAAGACCTCCCGCCCCAAGTCTCGTGGGTCAGTGAGGCTGGGCCCATGCACTTCCTCCTGCTCAGAGAGCCATCTTTCCCAGCCATCATGACTGGCTCAGGGCCATATGCACAGCCCCAATCCAGACAGTGACAGTCATCCCACGGACATCAGCTGGTGCTCCTGTAAAAGAAACACTCTCCTGTTGTCGTTGATAAACCAATTCACACAAAACCTTGTAGCTATTTCTTCCACTGACTGGAAAAGCCTGGGAAAAAATGGAGCCCTCACAGAGGAAAGTAGAGGTGAATGGTAGAATTCCTGGATCCAACCAAACCAGAAGCCCACATATTCAGTCATGGGATCCAATCAATTCCTTTTGGAGGGATGACTTTTAATCAGCTCTCTGTCACTTATAACCAAGAGACCCGACAGCTAAATACATTCTGATGTGGGTGGGAAAGAGACCGAGTGGGCACATGGCACCTGCAGTTTCTTTTACCTGTGCCACAGTTGGTGGTAACCTGGGCACGCCCAGGCAGGCAAGCCTGTGTTCTCCAACATGCATGTTGCCACAGGGAAAAAAAGGTGTAAGAATCGCTGACCTTAACCCAGTGGTTTTATTCTGATGTATTCTGTCTACTAGTGACTTTGGGCACCTAATGAAAGTGATAAGACCTTAGCCAGAGAGGTTAATGCACAGGCCTGGAGGAGGATTCTGCTTTTATTGGAAGGTTTTTATTCATTCATTCATTTCCCAACATGACTGCTATTTGCTAGTTTCCACTCTAACCCTGCGAATTCTCTACCTTTTCTACTATGGAAGATATTTCTCCCCTTGACCGCCCAACCTTCATTTCTGCATACAGCGGGGGCTAGGCATGAGGCCACCCCTGTGACAAGGTGTCTAGGAAAACATCTGTACATAAATACCTGTCTCTTTCCCTAGACACCTGCCTCTGGGACATCTTCCCGCGGCTATTCCCTAGGCCAGTTAGTGACAGTGGGCTCCAGGTGCAAGGGAAGAGAAATGGGCAGGTTGGACTCTCTGTGGTCTATATTCTGGGATAGGATGGATGAGACCCAGTACTGGGCAAGCTGTGGGCCGTAAGGAAGGAGAATTAAGGAGGGCTCCTTGGTGGCAGGCCTCAGTGCCTGGGGAGAACTAGAGAGGGAATGGCTGCGGTGAGGAGCTCCACCTTGGATTTGCCGAGTTGGAAGTAGCTAAAAGCAGGTGAGCAGAGCTGTTTGCCTCTCAGGAGGCCAGTCACACTCACCTGGCCCAGACTAAACTGAGATGGGTGGGACACGGAGGGCAGGGGTGTTAAGATGGCAAACACCACGCTCCTTTTTATAAAAAGCTACAGGGAAGAGGCCCACGCTCTCTCCTCTGATCCTCAAAACGTCCCTGTGAGGCTGACTGTCTCCCCATTTCTCAGATGAGCCGCCCAAGACCCAGAGAGATCAGCTGAGTCCTCCAAGGTTCCAAGTCCAGCCCGTGTTCTCTGTCTCTCAGGTCTCATGCAGTTGTGGTTAAGGTCACTGGATCCCCTTTATCCTGACACCTACTCTGCCCAGCCTTGACTGAGTTCCAACAGGCAACACAGGGCACACGGGCTGGGGGGTGGGACAGACTCCTTCCCTAGTCTCATTTGTGGCTGTGTGTCTGAGAGGAAGTTAACTAATTGGCTGCTGGGGTGTTGAGGGTGGCAGGGAGGGGAACAGATGTGCCCCAGGGGCGAGGGCAGCCTAAGCAGGACAGTGATCTCTTTCTCTCTTATCCCAGCGTGACATCAACACTAGGACCCAGGAGTCCCAGGGCCTGCTCCAGGGACCTCTGCTCCATGTGCCCCGACCTTCTTTCTGTATCTGCAGGCTCAGGACCATGGCTGGGCTGCCCCACTGGCCGCCTGCACACAAGCCCTTTCTTCCTTTCTTCCCTTGTGCCCCCCTACCTCTGTCCCAGTGGACACTTGGCAGTCCCCCAGAGGCCCGCCGGGAGTCAGAAGGGAATGCTGAGCATCTGGCCAGAGCCCAGACCAGCGCTGTGGGGTCACATCAGGGCACCTGCTAATGTGTGAGACCCTGGGGCCAGAGGCACTGTGATTGGCTGGCAAGGCCAGGCACCCAGCCGCCTCAGCACCCACGACCACATGACCCCAAATCCCAGCTATAAATAGATGAGAACCTGTCAGCCCCCCTGCCCATATGCCTCTCCCCTCCCTATTGGCCGAGAACAGAAAGAAGGGCGCTGTGAAGCGATGCCGAGGCCTAGATGCCCAGCTCAGCTGCTCTGGGCCCAAACCCTCTGCTGACCTCAAGGCAAACACTCCATTTTCTAGAAATCCAGAAACCTGTCAGCTGCCCAGGCCCTGCTCGGCCCACATCTTTGCTTCTTCCCCCAGTAACTATCTTGGTGTCGCTACTGCTTTCAGCCCCCAGATTTCTGAGTCATTTGGATCTCACTTTAATAGGCTGCCACCAACCAGGCATTCATTAGGAACTGCATCTGGGGAGAAGGAAGGGTAGGCATAGGCACATGTGGATTGCCAATGTTGGTCTTTGCAAAAAAAATAATAAATTAATAAAATTTAAAAATCAGCTTTTTTACACCTCACTGAAGATCAGAGAGCACGTGGGTGCAAAGAAGAGATCAGACTCCCAAGCCGGGCTTGCCCACCCCAGGCTGACCGCGAGCCCTACCCCGCCCACCACTTACACTTCTGTTTAGGCCATGCTAATAGACCAGGGCACCCTCCTTGCTTCTCTCTTCTCTTAATCCTCCCCTGGCCCCTTCTGGGGCTTAGCTCACGACCACCTCCACTAAAAGGTGTTCCAGGCTGATTTAATTTAGCTCACAGCTGCCCCAACCCCACTCACTACCCGCCAACACACACTCCCCTTAATGCACCAACTGAGTCACTTTCTCGGCCCTGGCCAAGAATGACATTAATGGTTATTTTCCTCTCTTTAAGAATGGCAAATAAACCTACCTCATAGGTCCAGCCCTATCAGTAGTAGCTGTCACTGTACGGGTAAAGATCAGAGGGAGAGCGTGGGGAGGGGTTGGTGGCGCCTGTCTCCCCCAGTGACTCCACCAGCACACGTGCCAGGTTTTGCTATGTCTACCTCAGTACTCACCCTCCACTCTGCTGCCCCAAGACTCAAATCCCTAGAGCAGAAACCTGGCCATCTAGAGCAGCCAGCCTGGGCTGTGAGAATAGGGATTTCCCCCTCTCTGCCCAGCTCCCAAATGCCAGCATGGTAGCAAACACAACTGGGGGACTGGGGCAGGGAGAGCCACAGTGATCCCCTGCTGGCTTCAGTACATGCAAAACACCGAGGACTCCAAAGCTGGCACCTCTGCTGATCAGCAATGGGCCTCAGAGACAGACATGCATTCTGTCTCCTTTCCACAGGAGGAAACTGAGGTTAAATGACCGTCCCGAGGTCATTCAACAGGCCTGGGCCTGGACCCAGATCCCAGAATGGCAGCCACCCAGAATCAGCAGAAATCATCCAGGCCAGTGCTTCAAAGGACAAAGGACAGCCAACCTGTCAGGTGACCAACCCATGTGCCCTGTCATGCCTCCCATGACAGGAAACTCCCTACCGTCCATGGCAGGCCAGCTCATTCAACTGGGGGTCCTTCCAACCACCCGGGACGCTCCTACTCGGCCTACACGGGAACCTCTGCATTCACTGGGGCACCCCTCTCCTGTAGTGAGTATCTGCAGGAGGCTCTCACACCCTCCTTGGAAGCTGGCGTCCTCCCGGTCACACACTTGAACAGCAGCTGCCCACTTAGAAGAGCTGGCTCAGGGTACACTTTTCTTTCTTTCTTTTATTTTTTTTTTAATTTGTAAAAATTGTTAATGGATCTTTTATTTTATATTTTTATTTAGTTGCGGTGCTGAGGTTCGAACCCAGGGCCTCACACATGCCAGGAAAGTGCTCTACCACGGAGCCACAACCCCAGCCCTCCCCTTGCTTTTTATTCAGTGTTCTCTGAGAGCATATCTGTTTGCCCACTGTGGTGATGGAATCATCTCCCTAGTTCTAGGCCCCAGACTGCTATTAATGTAACCTAATGTTAGAACTATCCGTACTTTTTCGAGATTCATCCTGTTTCACACTATCCATCCTCCTACCTCCACATGAAAACACCCCTCCTCTGCCAAGGATCTGCAAAACTACAAGAGGAATAACAGCCATCAAAGCCAGAAGGGCTTACAGACCCTCATCTAAACCTCTCTAGGCCTCACAGTCCCCTGACAGATGGGAATGTGAGGCCTAGAGAGGGAGAAGGGCCCTGTCTCAGGTCCGGTGCTGACAGTGGAGAGTGAGACCCCAGAGATGTTCCCCAGACTTAGGCCTCTACCCAACAGGTAACGCTCGACTTGAAACGCTGCACCCAATGCCAGGTCAGGAGGGTCCTACTGAGGGTCGGGGACTGGGGAGTCTAAGAATGTGAACCCTACAGCCTGGGGCAGGCCTTGGCCACACATGACTCCTGCTGCCCTCCCCATACAGCCCGTGGTGAGCCGGAACTCTGCTCTCCACTCCTGCCTGCCCCTGATCTGCAGCTCTGTAGTACTGGCCGCGTTCCTGCGGGCCTGAGGAGTCCATCCTTTGCAGCCTGCCCAGCATGGAAAGCCCTTTCACCCAGATCTCTTTTCAGCTTCTCCAGCTAGGGGCAATCACTCGCTGCCAGGCAGAGGGTGTTAGGAAACACCACCATGAAACAGGAGCCATCTGGCCCAGCTCAGCCCATGTGGAGGGCCTGGGAAGGGGCTCCATCTACTCCTTTATCAAATGTCACTGGGACCAACCCCCCCATCCTAGATATACCCAGGGCCAAGACACCAGGACACAGGATGCAGCACTGTCCTACATTCCCACCCCTGGGACCCTTCTTGGGTCTCCCTGTGTTCTCGCCACGCCAGCCTCCTCCCAAGTTCCCTCTGGTCTCTTTCAGAAAGATAGTCTAGCATTCGGTTACTCAAGAAAGAGTCAAATGCTCTTCTTGCCAAGAGGTCTCAAAAGTCACTCCTGGAACACGTCTTTCCTGATGCCCCCACGCTGTTTCTTCCCTCCCTCGCCTCCCCACAGCTGTCTGATTTGTCACTGTGTTTCTGTGTCTCTCGACAGCCCCACAGATGCAGCAGTCTGTGGCTCACGGTGGGCTCGTCCATGCCTGGTATGCAGCAGACACTCAATACAAGCCTTCTAAAGGCACAAATGTTGCAGTGGTGCCTGAGGGGGTGCAGTGACACTTTGGGGTGAGGGTGCCAAAATTTAACCCAGAGGGGGGGAAGAGCAGCCCCTTCCCCAGACACAGGAGAACCTGATGCTTTCCAGTTACTGAGAACACGCAGGCACGGCGCTCCTTCACCCCCCCACACCCCCTGCCTCTGTGGGTGGCAGGGTGGAACCCACGGCCTCGCACATGCTAGGCAAGTGCTCCACCAAGCCCCATGCCCAGCCCCCTCGCCTCTGTCTTAACAATGAGAAAACAAGTTCAGAAAGGTTTAAGATCTATCTGAAATGGTGCAGGCAAGATGTTGCAGTGAAGGGATTTAAAATTCAGGACTCTCCCACGGGCTGCCCCTGGATTGTCCTGAGGAGGAGTCTGGATTTTATCCAGAAGCTAATGCAAATCCCAGGAAGACCCTTCTAAAAACCAGGTCTTGTTGGGAGTGACAGCTTTCTAGGATACTTACTCCCCAGCAGGCTGGTCTGAAAGGAAGACTCCCTGACAAACACAGATGCTAGGCCCAGGTCATCACCCCCGTGAGATATTTCTAGAACTTTCTGGATGTGCTCTTTCCACTGAATCCTGGAAAATGGAAGGCTGGTTCATGATCGTACAGTCTGCCACACTTCCGTTTTTTCAACAAGGAAACTGAGGCCATAGAATCATATTTTGCCTGAGGTCACCCAGCTCCAACCAGGCAGTGACAAATCCAAGCTGTCTTGTCTGGGGTGCTAAGGGGGGGGGAACCCAGAAAGAAGGGGCATGAAGGGCTGTGACCAGCAGGAGGGGCACGCCTTGCTCTGTGAGGTCCCAGGAGGCTGAGCCGGGGCCTTGGGTGGAAGCTGAAGTTATTACTTGTGTCTCCTAAGGAAGCCCTTGTGATGGTCTGAGCTGCCCAAAGATGGTCACAGGCAGCCTTACGAGGTGGTAAGGCCCCTGTGACTGGGCGTGTGCAAACCCAGAGGGAGGGCAGGATGCAAGCACCAGTGGCCAGCAGTCTTGATGAGACAGCCTCGACTTTGAGAGCCTAGCTTCTGCCCTGGTCTCTTCTTGCTGGCTCCAGGGTCTCTCTGGCCACTAGAGGTCTAGGGCAAGTCAGGGAAGCCCATAGAGCTTTTTGCCTCTTGCCAAGTTCCAGGCTGGGAGGAAGGACCAAGAGACTGAAGGCTTCTGGCCAGGAGCATGGCCCTCTTCTCACACTCTTGGCTTGGGGGCTGCCTTTCTTCTGCCGTGCCCTACAAACACAGGCCTGTGCAGAGTCCTGGGGCAGGCTCATGCATGTGGGCAGCCAGATCCCGTGTGTGTGTTTAAGAAGAGAGCTGAAAAACCCCTGCTTCCAAGTGCTCCCCTCTTGGGAGGCTCGAGGCCCTGGGGGAGGATGGGGTGGTGCAGCTCTCATGGGGAGAGAGGACCAAAGAAGGCAAGAAGTTAGGATGCAGGGGGAGGGAGGCTGCCTAGCAGTTTCCTGAGGAGACTCAGGCTGTAAAAGGAGAGAAGAGGCCTCTGTGATCCATGGGGGACGAGGCAGCCACTTAACTCTTCCGCCCAGCCCAGCCCAGCGTAGGAGGGGAGTGGAATTTCCCAACACATTCCTGGGCTCCCCGCCAAACGGCCCCCTCCCACCCCTGGCTGTCAGCAGGACTCAGGCCAGGACTTACTATGAGGCAGGGGCAGCCAGTGGCCCAGGGGGTGGTGGCTAATGCAAGAGGGGTGGGCAGAAGAGGAACAGGGCTCTGGAGACTGAGAAAACGGGCACTGTGGGCACACGTCTCTGGACTTCTCTCTGAAGAGCAGCTTCCACATCTGCAAAGCACGCGGGAGCGCATGGCCATGCGTGTGCGCGACCATCTCTCGAGATACCTGAGAGAACCACGGTAAAGCCAGGGCACATGCCAAGTGCTTGGCAAATGGTACATGAAGCAAACCACGAAGCTGCCTCCGGACCAGTCACAGCAGCAGATGGCCCCAGCTGACTCCAGCCCTGGCCTCGCCACCCGAGACAAGTCACAGTCCCTTTCTGAGTCGTAGGCACTGTAGCTGCAAAATGAAATGCCAGCCTCCCTCTGCAGACTGGAAAGAGCTGCCCGCCGGGAAGGATGGCTACTACCACGGAAGAGCTGGGCGGAGGGCGGGGCAGGCGCTGGGTGGCCAGAGCAAGGGTGTGTGCACACGTGTGTGCACAGAGTTCAGGGGCCCGGCCGGCCGGCCTCACCCTCTCTGCTGCCAAAGGGAAAAGGTTACTGGCCTGTTTCCCTCATAAATCAAGAACCACACGCTGTTCAAACGTGCCCAAAGCTCCAGCGCTAGCCAGTGCCGAGCAGGGACTGGATCTCAGGGCCAGTTGCTGACACTGGCCCCTCAGTCACTCTGCATCGGGGCTCTGGTAGGTCACCCCCTGAAAGTCTTCATCGCATTCTAGCTGCAGCTGGCACCAACAGCGCCCCCAACCCTCCCCACGCCAGCATCTACTTCACATGTAATTCCAAGATCCTCTGGAGTCAACAGGTGCCAACCACAGGCAGTACCACTACCAGGGAGTGTTTGGGTTCCACCTCGGCATGGTGGTTTGACTCAGGGGCTTGGGATAAGAAGTGTCTTAACTGCATGGGACAGTCCCACACAATGAAAAATAGCCCAGCCTAAAAAAAACTATGGCATCCCTTTTTGGGAAACACTTCTCCTAGTGCAGAGGGAGAAACCAAAGTCCAGGGAGGGAAAGCAATTTCCTCACAATCACACAGCAAGCAAGCAATGGAAATGAGGCTATAGTTCAGGTCTTTCTACTTCCCATCCAGTGTTCTTCCCTCACCTTCACCAACCATGCTGTTGCCTTTTCTATGATCCATATTATAATTACAGCAGTGCAGAAAGGGTCTGCAAGAAATAGACTTGTATGGGGAACTTAATAAGCACGGAGGACAAGGGGTGGCAGGGTGGGGAACAGCAGGGAAGAAAGGAGGTGGAGGGGGAGAGGAGTGGACAGTCTGTGCTCCTGACGCTAGGCACCAGGGGGCAGTGTTGGCCTCAGACAGCTTGGTTGTGTAGGAAGAATGTTAAAAGGAGGCCAGCCAGGGGAAAAAGAAAGGACTCCATTAAATATTGATTTCTATTACACTTGATTTACTTTCCTTACAGACAGTCCAGTGAGTCTATTGCCACAACTCCCTCCAGCATTGCCTGGGGAGGGAGGTTTGAGGAGAGAGAGAGAGAGAGAGAAGGGGAGAGAGAGAGGGAAAGGGTGAATTGGATCCAAAGATGGCCACAGATCAGAAAAGCCAGAGATTCAGAACCCCAGGCACTTCCTGCTTCCCCCTAGGACAAAGGAAGGACAATGGCTGTCACTAGCCAAAGCCTTACCACAAGGTGTGCCAGCAGCCCACTCTATGGCCCTTTCTAGATTGCTTAGAGGTCTCATCTCAGAGGTGTCTGAGGCCCAGCCACACTCAGGGCTGCAGTGACTGATTAGTCCGTCTGCCATGGGTTCTGGAAGTGGCATTTCAGCCCCTGTGCCATCTTCTGTCATGACCTTTATTCTGTCCACAAAGCACCAAGTGCCTGGCCCTGCTACATCCTTCAAGCAATCTAGGCAGTGGGCAGGGCAGGGGCTCTCTGGAGACCCTTCAAAAGGAAACTGTGCAAGGTCACCAAGTCCATGATGGTGATGGGAGCAAGAAGCTGGGACTTCACCACTCTTCCATGATCCAGAAGTGCAGTTTCACAGCTGCAGTTACTGCTCTGCAGTAAAAGCCAACTCAGGGGCGAGAGCTTTGTGGGGCTGTCAGGAGGCTGTAAGAGTCCCCAGGCAGGGAAATGCCCTGCCCAGCCCCTACACACCCCTCACACGCCCTTCAGCTGCCCAGAAGCACACCCATCAAGGCAGGGCGGGGCAATTCAAGGTAGAGTCACTTAACCAGTTCCACCCTTGGCATCTGCCCTAGAGCTGCCAGTACCTGTGCTGCTCTCCCTGCTCTCCAGCAGTGGGGACCTGTTGCTCAGCTGAGTCCCAGAGGAGCCCACCGAGAACCAGGGAAGTGCAGAGAGGACAGAACCCAGTCACTGAGCACACAGCTCCCAAACTTGCAGCCTTATCTTCATGACTCCCTTGAGCAGGTCCTGAAGAATGCCAGTCACTTTCTGAGAAGGCTGACAGGACCTGGCTGCAAATGGCATGTCTATGGCCAGTGCAGGGGCAGGAGGGAGAAGGCATGAGGCTCAGGCCTTGCACAGCAACCAGATTACAAATGAGGCAGGGCCCCAGACGTGTTCATCCATGAGGGCCTCACACCCCAGAAAGGGCCTGGCTCTAAAGGCATGTGGCCTGCATGTGGAAGGAATGAATGAAAAAACAAATGAATGTCAAAGCTGGGAGTCAGAGATCAGCCCAAACTCCAGGAGTGGTGGTACACGCCTATAATCCCAGTGGCTAGGGAGGCTGAGACAGGAGAATTACAAGTTCAAAGCCAGCCTCAGCAACTCAGTGAGATCCTGTCTCTAAAATAAAATATAAAAAAAGGGCTGGGATGTAACTCAGTGGTTAAGTGCCCCTGGGTTCAATCCCCAGTACAGAGAGAGAGAGAGAGAGAGAGAGAGAGAGAGAGAGATTCCCAACCCATTCCCCACAATGCTGAGATGCCAGTAACTGGCCAGGCAGGTCATCATGGATACAGAAGGATAACAGGAACAGCACATCTTTACTGGGTCCTTTCCACGTGCTAGGCCTATCACTAAGAGCCTCCCTCTATTATCTCATTTCAATTTGCAAGCTTCCAGGGTATGTAATATTGTGCCTACCCCCTGCCCTGCTTTGAACTTCTCTACTGTGGTGTCCCCTCATGGCTGCTGCGCTGTGCCACCCCCAGATGTCCCATGGGGCCTCAGATGCCCATGTCATCATGGCTCTCCGAGAGGACATTCAGGTCAGAGCAGAGAGGGGAACCCAGGACAAACGCCTCATCTGCTCTCCTAACTGGGCTAAAATGGCCAAACAGGCGTAGCTTGGGCTGGAGTCCTGAGGCACACGGCCAGAACCTTCCGCGCTGCCTGACAGGTGTACCGTCTGCCATGGAGCCCAGCGCAGGGCGGCCTGGCAGGAGGGGCTAGGCATGCTGAGCCCTGCCAGCAGTCACCCAGTTCTGTGGGTCGCCATCCGGCCAGGCAGCCCTGTCCTTCCTGCAGAAGTACACTATGCTCCCACAACCAAAGGCCCCTCCCTGCTCCTCCAGGCTGCTCCTCCCCGGGCTCCAGTTTCTAGCCCACCCCGCCTGGGTCCTTCTCCCTGGCTGTTCTGCCTCCCACCACCATACGTGTTAGCTTCATGACACTCGCAGTGTGAATTCACACAGATCTGGACACTTGATGACTGTCCATCCTCCCTTCCAGGAAGGCAGGGATGCTACTACCGTCTTGTTCATTTGCTCAGTGCTGGCAAATGACGGACAATCAAAACTGCTTATGCAAGCAAGGAGCAAGCTGGTGGGGGAGGGAGAGATGGAACGCACAGGAAGTTGGGTAGTGAGTTGTCCCAACAGCAAGGGCCACCAGGAGCCCAAACAGGCAGACTCAGGGCTCACACAGGCAGTGGAGAAGGAGCCAGGGCAGGTTTCCTAGGAAAGGAGCTGGGTTTTGCAGGGTGGAGAAGAGTTCAAGGGTCATTTGAAGAGAGTAGACCCTCTTATGAGGCACAGGTGCAGCTTCTTGCTGTGGGAATGGTCAGGCTGGAAAAAAGCAGCTGGGTGGAGACCAGGCGGGGACACAGCTGGCTTGCCCACCCTTGCCGGAGCAGGAGCCAGAGGTCTCGTCTCTTCCCTTCCATGGGCAGCAATGGTGGAGGAAGGTCAGTGGTCAGGGGCAATCGTGCACCGACCCCATAAAACTTGCTGTGGACGGGTGCCAGTGGGAAGCCAGGGGCACGTGTTGCCTCCCACAGGCTTCTAAAGGCACAGCTGAGCTTCCTCTGCAGGTGGATTGGATGAATAAAAGACATGTAGGTCTCACCTGTCTATTCAAGCCACCACCACAGTGATCCCTGCCCATGACCCCAGTGACAGCCTGTGTGGTCATCCCAAATACCAAGAAGGTGCCAACCCAAAACACCAAGCCTGACACGGCCAGCACAGTGCAGGATGATGTCCAATGAACACCAAGCACCATGGTCTGGAAGAAAACAGCACTGCCACAAAGACCGTCACCCCTGACACCCTCCTGTGACACCAGCACAGCCCAAGCCACACCTTGAGCACTAAGTATAGTCACCATCTGACCACTGACACAGGATACGGTCAGAGTGAACATGGCACTGTATCTTCACAGGTCACGAGCACTTTCCCATCAAACCCCACCACAAAACCACCACCACCCTGTAGGCTGTGCTGGACCTGCTAGGACCCACGTGGAGGCCCTAACCCTGTGGCTGTACTGACATGGCCACCTCTGGCCTTGCTCCCCATGCAGAAGCCAGAGCCAGCAGTAAGGCAGGGGCACCTGTGGCCCAGGAAGGTGGTTTCAGGTGCTGCTGGAGAAAGGCTGACTGCAGGGGGCTCTGGGGATGAGGGGTCCCACCCCCACAACAAGCAGAATCATGTCCCCCAGTGATGTCCACGACCTAATTCCCCAGACCTGAGCAGATGCTACCTTACAGGGCAAAAGGAACTTTCAGATGTGATAAAAATAAGACTCTTGAGATGGGGAGATTCTCCTGGATTACCTGGGTGGGTCTTTATAAGAGGGAAGCAGGAAGACCCCAGTCAGAAAGGGAGGTGTGATGACGGAAGCAGAGGTTGGAGCCACGTGACCGAGGAAAGTGGGCAGCCCTGAGAAGCTGGAAAAGGCAAGGGAATGAATTCTGTCCTAGAGCCCCAAGGAAGGAATGCAGCCCTGCTAATATCTTCACTTCGCCTTGTGAATCCCATTTTGGACTTTGCCATCCAACATGACAAGATAATAAATCTGTGTTAGGCCACCAAGTTTGTGATGATTTGTTATAGCAGCCATAGGAAGCTAATACAAACTGCATTCAACTTCTAAGTGAAAAAAAACTAATCCCAGGGAATAGGGGAGTGACCAGGGAACCTCAGCTGTGAAGAAGGGAAGAGCCTAGACTGTCAGGTGTCCAAAGGGGATGCTGTGCCCCAGGGAGAACATCTCACCCCTGCAGGGGCTCAGTGCAGCAGACACAGCACTGGGCAGGGAGGCCACGAGAAGCTCTTACCTGGGGGAAGAAAATAATAGCAAAAGATATCCATGGATCCATGATTTGAGAAGATTCTAGATTTCTGGAATTCTGCTATATTGGGAATGAAGCTCAAGCCTCCCCCCTATAATTCTAAGATCTGACTCCACAGATGTTGCTGAGACCTGAGATAATCTCACCACACCCTCTAGGCTTCCCAGTGCCTCTGCTGCCTCGGAAGAAAGACCAGGAAGAAGACCTCCCCTGGGAGTCCTGAATAAACCATCACTTCTAAACAATTATTTTATTATCAAGGAATCTCTCCAGTCCGCCTCACCCAGACCACATTCCCTAGAGCAGAGTAAAGAGCCAGAGGCCCAAGAACACCCATGTGGGCTCGGGTACCTCCCTGCACAAACACCCCCTCAGGTCCCAGAGTCACCTCCCTAAACCTGACACCCCAACCCACACCCTCCCCTCCCAGCAAAGCCAGCGTGGGAAATGGCCCCACACTTCCAACTTTCCAGAAAGAGGACTGGTGTTCTGCAGTACAGGGCAGACTTCCTCCCCAGGCATTGGGGGACATCCTTGCCAGGGGCCAGGGAGTTGCTAGGACAACTCTCTCCCCACTCACTGAGGGGACCTGGTCCTCAATTCCACCACAGCCACACCAGGCCAGAACCAACAGCCAAACTGACTTGGAAAGGAAGAGGCTGGTTCTGCCCTGCTCACACCCCTGCCACCCTCGCCATACACTGGGCTGGTTTCAGTCCCAGGTCCTCAAAGTGCAAGCAGGAACGGGGCTTGTCTCAGAGCCACTCAGATAATATCCACTTTCCTCAAAGAGGCCACTTACCCGATTTGGAGGGAGACATAATCATCCCACATTTGCCTTTGGTGGGATCCAGTGAAATCAAGTGGCAGGGCCGTTGGGAGAACCCCAGCCTCTAGGGCCAAATCCAAGAGCACAGCCCTTCAATACTGTGGGATGCAGCATCAGACAGATTATTGGCCTCACCATGGTTGAGAGGTTATTTACTTACCAGTTGAATCCCAGTGCCTGGTCCAAATTTTAGCTCTGTCTTAAACAAGCTGATGGTTGTCAGGCAAGTTCGTAACTTCTCAGTTCCATTTTTTGAAACATGATGCTAATAATATTGTGCTCTTGCCGGGCTTGGTGGTGCACTCTTGTAATCCCAGAGGCTTGGCTCTGGAGGCTGAGACGGGAGGGTCTCAAGTTCAAAGCTAGCCTTAGCAACGGAGAGGTGCTAAGCAACTCAGTGAGACCCTGTCTCTAAATAAAATACAAAAAATAGGGCTGGGGATGCCCCTGAGTTCAATCCCCAGTACTATATATATATATTGCTCTTGTTATGAGGATGGACTTGGAAGGATAGATGCAAAGTATTTATCAGACTATCTGGCTTACAGAAAGTACTGTATAGGTGGTACCTTTAAATACATGAATTAGTCAATCATTAGGGTTCTGCTAAGCCTGATATTCTGTAGTTAACTTGACAAAAATACATTATTTTAGCCTTTCCTCAATACCCTGTAACCACATAACTTTAAATTTTCTGATTGATTTGCTTCATTTGGACTACCCTATTTTTATTTTTTTTTTTAAATGAGCATAATGAATTAAAAAGAATATTTATTTTTAGGATTTTTTTTTTTTTTTTTTTAATCCTAAGCTTGCAATTTGGGTAAGCTGCCACCTACCCAGTGGCAGATTTCTTGATGGCAAAGTTAATTGTAAGATCCAACATTTGCATGAGAATTCAGAGGTAATAGAGCTAGCTGCTCATGTCACAAAGAAATTTCCCTATGCATTCTTTTTTATTAAAAAAAAAACTATTAAAATAGGAACCTTAAATAAATTGAGCAATTACTATGTGCAAGGTAATGTTAAAAACATTTATTCATTTAATCCTAAAACCAACCTCAAAGATTGGTGTTTTATTATCCCCCATTTTAGAAGTAAGGAACTGAAGGCTCAACAGGGTGGAAAGACCTGCCTGTGACCTGAGACCTGGGTCCATCCTGGGGCAGGCCCTAAGCAGCTAAGTTACGCCACCCCATCCCCACCCCCGGGTCCTGTCTTCTCTGCATTAGTTCTGGAAAGAAGCCCACCCCAGAAAGACAGTAGGACATAGGTATTTGAGTTGTGCCTTCTGCCCTAAGGAGAGTCACCCTAGGGAGTTCAGGGACTAGACAGGTGGAAGCTGTCCATCCAGTCCAGCAGGGTCTGTGCTGTGGTTCCCAAGAGCCAACTTCCTGACCGTAAACATAGCTTATACTCTGCTACTATTTTTACTTAATGTCTTTAAATCCACTCTTTTTCTCCTCTTAGACTTGTCCTTAGTGTTGGATTCCAGGCAGGAAGCCAAGCCTCCCAGGCAGAGGCCACACCTCCCCAGGTGCTTTGTTAAAAAACTACACCTCCCAAGATCCTCAGCGTGACCAGC
Source organism: Tamias sibiricus (assembly GCA_025594165.1). Lineage (NCBI taxonomy): Eukaryota > Metazoa > Chordata > Mammalia > Rodentia > Sciuridae > Tamias > Tamias sibiricus. The sequence goes on from CM046662.1 coordinate 62,084,441, forward strand.
AAACATGACCAGCAAGTCCCCTGTCCACAACCCCCCCCCCACCTCTGCTGCCCTATAGGGCAAGGACTCACTCCAAGGGGGTTTTATGACCCCTACTCTATTTAAAGCCAGCCCCAGACCGAGCTCTCTCTCTGTTCCTGCCGCTCTCTGTTCCTGCTCTCCGTTCCCACGTGCTCCAGCTCCCATTCCCCGCGGTTTGTCCCCATCCCCTCCACGTGTTTCTTTGGTAATTCAATAAACCCCTTTCCTTTTCCTGTACGACGGTTCCAGCGTCCGTCCATCCTGCAAATTTCTCTAACGCTTAGCAATAAGTTATATGTACTTAGTTGTATTCTCTCAAATATGCATTTAAATAAAAACTTAGTTACTAGAACAGAATAATCTTTATTACTGGCAACCCCAGATCACCAAGCTCTGAGACTGAGTTAACTCATCTACGTGCACTGACCCTATCCCAGTCCCCTGCCCTGCTGGGCCTATTTGTTCTGTTAAATTCTCAAACGGTAGCATCTTTGAGGTCTTTCGACTCAACATCTGGCCTGCCTAGGTCTCCTAACTTAAATAGCCAAGGATCACACAATTCCCATACTAGAGTCTGTTAGGAGTCCCCCACTAACTGACAGCCCACCCCAGCCTTCCTGTTTGGATCCCACCTCCTTTGCAGGTCTGGAGGCCATTTTCCCTGGCCAGGGTCTTTCTCCTTGCTCATCTCTTGCTCCTATCCGCACAGGGCCCGGCCCTGCCTCTGGCTGAGCCACCCCAGGGCCCCACCATGCTCATAGCAATGATTGTGAAGTGTGGGGTGCTTCTCTGGGCCTCGGTTTCATTGTCTGCAAATAAAGGTACAGGGCTCCAATCGAACTTACTCTGGGCCTGTGCATGACTTTCAGGGAATCTGAAATCACAGGCAAACTTTTGTGTGTAGTGTCATTCTTACACAGAGAGTACATCTATCTCTAGTCTCCTGTCAGGATCCACGACCAAAAAAAAAACTAAAGCTCTAGGACAAACTGTGCCAAAGAGCCTCGAGCACTTCTGCTGTGACTCCTCGGGACCCACACATTCCACTCAGCCAGGCCCAGGACCAGCAGGTACAGCACTCTGTAAAGAATTTAAAATGCCCTCCCCCTCCCTGAACTCCACCCTTATCCCTAACATACCCACCTCTCCACCCCACTCCTCCACCCTCCCCCCAACCCCAACAAGAAAGAAAAACACACCAAGGGTCTGAAGTCTTAAGACCTAAGGCAAGCTGTAACTTTAATAGGAGGAAGAAAGGTAATTTACGAGTCACCCAGGGACCTGGGGCCAGGGTGGAGCTACCTTGAGGAATTCAGAATGGGACCTGCAGGACCAGAGCCAAAGGCACAAGGGAGGGAGGCTGCAGGGCGGAAAAGGGGTCAGGGAGGGGTGTGGAGGACAGCAGTTCATCTTTCTAAGGGATCTAAGGTGGCTCAAGGGCCTTCATACCCAGGGTGAGAGACAGAGGATGGAAGCTGGATTCAGTTCAGCACCCAGATTGCCAACACAGTTTCCAAAGCAATACAGGGTACCTCTGGAGATAGCAAGCATCCTCTCCTTCTGGGTGTGCAACCAGCAGGTGGACAACCCAAGCCTGCCCCAGAGGGTGTTGGGTAATGTGCCTCCTTTCCATTCCTGAGAGCCTTGGAATTCTCCCTCTGGACAAAGAAAAGGCTGGGGTCTTAGAGGGCTGGTGGAGTAGGCCAGGATCCCCAGGGAGGCACGAGGAGGCTGCACAGGAGACACATCTGTGTGACTCCTGACCTGGGTCGCCTACCTGCTCTCTGTTAATCACTTCTTTCACCTGACACCCATCCTCTCATACAGGTCTACACAAGGACCCAGTGTCTGGCCAGAGAAGAGGCTGGGAAGAAGCCTGAGCTTCTCTAGAAAGGAGAAGCAGAAATCTGAGTTATGGGGGTGAAAACAGAGTGCTTAGCACTGTGCTAAGTTCCTTAAACACATGCTATCTTACTTCTCCCTCACAAGATCACAATGAAGTTGGAGCTAGTGTCAACTAGGCATGTGCGGGTGTCCGTGAGATAATAAGGCACTCCCCTGTGTTGGGTGGGGAGACTGAGGACAGCAAGGACTGTACTCTCTCAAGTTCATACATCACAAGCTTTTCTAGAGTCCACATGTAAATAAGAGTATTGGTCTTTATGCACCTGGTTTGTTTCACTTGGCATAATGTTCTCCAGCTTCATCCATGTTGTTTCAAATGACAAGGTTTCCTTCTTTTTTTAAGGCTGAATAATATTCCATTGAGTACCACATTTTCTTCATTCATCCACTGGTGGCTATGTGGGTTACCCCATATCTTGGCTATTGTAAATAACGCTGCAATGGCTGTGGGCATGCAGCTACTTCTTTAAGGGCCTACTTTTTATTTCCTTTGGATATATACCCAGAAGCAGGAAACACAGAGAAGAGAATGGTGATGAGCAGGGCTGGGGGTGGGGAAATAAGAGGCGTTAGTCGAAGGATACAATGTTTCCATTATACAGGATGAATAAGTTCTAGGGATCTAAAGTAAAGCAATGTGACTATAGTTAACACTATACTGTATCCTTGAAATTTATCAAGAGTAGATTGCAAATGTTCTCTTAGCACACACACACACACACACACACACACACACACACACACACACGGCCCTAACTGTAAGATGGTGGCTATGTTCATTAGCTTGATTGGGGATCATTTCACAATATATAGGTATATCAAATAACATTGTACACCTTCAGAATGGACTTTTTTTTTTTTTTTTTTTTTTTTTGGTACTGGGAATTGAACCCAGGGGTGCTTAACCACTGAGCCACATCCCCAACCCTTTCATATTTTATTTTGAGACAGAATCTCACTAAGTTGCTTAGGGCCTTGCTAAATTGCTGAGGCTGGCTTTGAACTTGTGATCCTCCCATCTCAGCCTCCCAAGCTACTGGGATTATAGGCATGCACCACTGTGCTCAGCAGAATGACAGTTTTTATTTGTCAAACGCCTCAGTAAAGCTGGAAAAAGAATAAAATGATCACAGAGTCAGGATTGGATCCCAAGCAGTCTGTCTTTGGGACCCACAAAATCTTTTCTTTGACTTCAAAGATGGCAAGGCTGTTCCTGACTGCTGGGCAGGCCAGGTCTATAGGATTCTGCCACACATTGAGCCAAATCCCAGAAAAAATTCCACTCCTCCCCTCTCCAGGGGCAGCCATGCACACCCCAAGGTGCTTTTTGTAATTGCATGGCAGGTGCATGAGATCGTTGGTAGGACAATGTGCCACATTTGCATAGCATTTGAGCTCCACTTTTACTTTACAATGTGCACAACCTCAACGCCAAGCCTGTCCCAGGCTTCTCCACACCTGCTGCCACCCCCTTGAGGAAAGGTGACAATGGAGAATTTGGTGATGATGATGATAACCCCATGGCTACGGGAAATACATTATTCCTCTTCTTCTCATTTAATTCTTGCAACTACCCTGAGGTAGATGTAATAGCACCCTCTTTAAGTGGGGAGGAACAGCTGGGTGCTGTGGCAGAAAGCTATAATCCTAGGCACTAGGAACGCTGAGGCAGGAGGATAGCCAAGTTCAAGGCCAGCCTGGGAAAATTTATGGAGACCCTGCCTCAAAAAAATAGCAGGGATTAGGGGGGGTGCTTGGTGTATGTCTCAGTGGTAGAGCAACGCCCACCCCCAGCTCTGTCCCCGGTGTTGAAAAAAAAAAATTTAAATAAAGATAAACAGGGAGGAAACTCAGAAAAGCCTAGCTACTTGCCCAAGGTCACTGAGCTTGTCAAACAGCAGACTACTAATATCAAGGCTGTGTCCCTGATTCAGGGGCACTGCAGCAGGGGTAGCCCCATCTTTGTCCCCACTGCAGCAGCAATTCTTCCCAGGAGCCACTGCGCAGAGCCCTCTGCTACCAACACAGTGCCTTCTGCCTGGTCTGCAGCCTCCTACAGCATGCTGTTTCTGCCCCACTGAGGGCCGCAGGCTCGAGCTGTGTCCACGGGGCTGAGCCCAGGCCTGGAATGGTGTGTGCTGAAGGAAGGAATCTACGGATGGCTCTCCTGCTTCCTCCACACCCGCCACCCCCCAGTTTCCTTCCCCAAATAACACTTCAACCCACCAGATGAATGAGCCAAACAGGAGACATGTAGCAGAAAAGCCCTGGGTTCAAATCCCAGCTCTGCCACTGATAAGCTGCCTGACAGGGAAGATCCAAGGCAGGTGTGGGTGGTCTCTGGGTGGCCAGGTCCCTCCCCAACCCCAAGGCCCAGCCCTGCAGCTGCCCCCACACTGCTGGAAGCATGCCTGGTGAGGACAAGGCTCATTCTTAACCAAATGCACTTCCTCTGGTTTGTGAGGAGGGGGTGGGGGCAGGAGGAGCCCCATCTTTGCAATGAACCAGACCACCCCACCCAGGGCTCAGGCCAGCCTTCATGTGAATGCAGCTCAGGTGGGACACTGGTCAACAGCCAGTGAGGCAGGTGACTTAACCCTCAGCCTCTGGCTCTGGCCACGGAAAGGAAACGGCAGCACCTCCTCCAGCCTCCTGCTCCAGGTAGCAGGCAGGCTCCAGCCCCACTGCGGGTTCACCCTCACCTCCAAGACAGGCACTGTCCTTTTCCAAATAAGTAAAGAGGAAAACAAGCACCAGTTACTCACTTGAGGTCACGAGTGAAACTTAACTGGCTCCCAAGAAGAGAGAAAAAAACCCACAAAACAGAATCTCAAGCGCCATCCAGGCCCTGCTGTCATCCAAAGGGCAAGTTAAAAAGTTGAAGGCCATGGAAAAGACCTTCTATAAACCTTCATGAAGATTAACAAGACCTTAATAAGGACAGATTATACAACACAATGCGAAGAGAAAAAGTCACAAAGACAGCATGAATGGATTTTTTACAATATTTTTTTTAGTTGTAGTTAGACACAATACCTTTATTTTATTTATTTACTTTTATGTGGTGCTGAGGATCAAACCCAGTGGCTCACACATGCTAGGCAAGCGCTCTATCAGTGAGCCACAACCCCAGCCCCATGAGCGGATATTTTTTAAAGAAAAAACGTATATGGGAAGAAAAGAATGTTCATAGTGGTCACTTCTATACAAAGAAATGATGAGTGGTTTTTACTTCCTTTGGAAGAATGTATCTGTACTTCTTTAATTTTCTCCAATAAAGATTTAATTCCTTTGAAATCAAATTTTAAAAGTAAGTTTGTGTTTTAAATTTCAAAAACAAAGCAGGAAAAGTCTCAAATGAGACATAGGAATTGTGAATGTAGACAATTAATGGCCAATTCTTTAATTATGTCTTCTAAAATATGAAAAAAGTACAATTATTCAATATTTGTGAAATTAAACTCAATGCAGGATACAGCTCCACAACAGACATGCAAGACACCACAGAGCCTGAAGGGAAGACTCTAGAATATGGGCAGGGCTGGCCCACACCATCTCTGAATCCCCAGTTGATGAACTACTGCGAAGCAAACCCTAACGGACCCTGCCCCAAAGATGGCACTGCCTGGGCACATGACCACACAGGAGGCTCCATGTGGAAGTTCACCTGCCAGCCAGGTCCGGGTGTGTGTGTTTTGAAGGTATGTCTCCCAACATGAGCTGTTACATACAGTGTGAGTGATAAATACAATCCTAATCTAACAGATGTGCAATTCACAGGGCCGCTTCTTCCTCTTCCCAGGATGATCTGCCCCCAGCACCCATGGAGCCCTTCATGGACTGTGCTTCCATAAGTATTTGTTAAGTAAGTGAACAAACTAAAGTATGAAGGATGGATGAGACAAATGAAAAGTGAATGAATGGATGAATAAGTGAATTCTGATCTACAAGGAAGGGAATGACTGGACTTGCCCCAGTGACAGTGTTAACCCAGTCCCACGAGGTGAGTGGCCTTTGGCCTTACCACGGTGAGCTGTACCCTCACCTGGCCATCAACAGCAGACCTATCCCAGCACCTGCTAGCACTGACTACAGACAGTGCTGTGTGTGCAGCTTTGGGAGCAAGGGTCATGGTATTAGGGAAAAAAAGAGAAAGGTAGCCACTTGTCAGGTTGTGAGAGAAAAAGATGAATCCAGGCCAGAAAATGTCCCAAGCTGCCCACCTAGACTTTTTCTAGAACTCAACCTCCTGGGAATCTGAAGACTCCCCACCAGAATAGCAGTGTCGGTGGCACCCAGGGCCCACACACGGGCCTGTGCCTCTCCAGCTCTGTGAGGGTGGGAAGGGCCCTTGGTCTGGCTACACAGGTTTCTCTGTGTGGTGACCCTGCCTTGCACCCAGCTATTCCAGCTCTAGGAACCTCCCTTTTATTAAGCTACCCAATTAGCCCCTCTGACCTCCACTCCGCACAGCTCTCTGAGCAGCCGGGCATTAAATCGCAGATCCAAGAGTGGAAATTGACTTTGTGTCTACGGTGGCTGCAGATACTGACACCATTAGATGGAGGGCCAGCAAGGAAGCCCTCATCCATCAGGACAGCTTGCCAGGGCCACTCTGACTCCAGGAAGACCTCAATTCTGCAACTTACAGAGGCCTTGTGGATTTTATCCATTTCAAGTAAATAGTGGCGCGCAAGCGATGGCCCCAAATGCATTTCTCCACTCACTTCTCGCAGCTGACAGCGCCATCCTCTCGGGAGGGGCCTGCACACATTTAGACCTAGCACAACACCTGCTCTGAACAAATGCTCCAACCCGCCAGGGCTCTTTCCGTAACCTCCCTGTTGTTTGTGCACTTTGTGAAGAATGACAAACTCCACAGCTCAGGGCCTTTGCACTTGCTTTCCCACTGCCCAGAACACTTTTCCCCCAAAGATTGCTTCCTTTTTGATTTCTCAGCCTTCGGCATGAGCACCACCTCAGAGAGGCCCCAGGACACCCTTCTCTAGTGCACCCTTCTCCATCATGTGTCCTTGCCTTTTTATCGTCTTCACAGGCTTGACCCTAGCTGAAATCTTCTTGCGAATTATCTGCCTCCCTGTGGCAGTGCAAGGAGAGTCCTGGGAGGGAGGGAGCTAGTGCTGTAATCCCCAGGTCCAAGCACAGTCGTTGGGGCACAGAAAACAGCATTAGGCATCAAACCTACTTCCCTCCGTGGGACAATTAATAACTAGGAAACCCACGTCTAGAAGTCCAGAAGCCAGACCCTGCCCAGGCAGCATCCAAAAGCTACCAGACCACAGGGCTACAGCCTGCAGTCAAGGAACCTCAGGTGGCCTTGGCTCACAGGCCAGCCAGGAAGGGCCCAGCCACGTGTGGGGGATGGGGGTGGAGACTGAATCAAGTTTCCTAGGGTTAAACAAAAAGAGCACTTCATGGGAAGTGATCTGTAGAGCCCACGGTGACAGAAAGAATCCCCAAATTTCCTCAGGGCATGTCCTACAGCTTCTAGGAGAGGCCCCACAGACTCTATATCAAGACCCATTGGTAAACCTCAAGGCCAGGGCTCTGTTTCTTTCCTGTTAAATCCCTAATATCTCAACAGTATTGGCACATAACAGGCGCTTCCGTATTTTTAAAAATAATGTTTATTGGGGCTGGGGTTGTGGCTCAGAGGTAAAGTACTCGCCTAGCATGTGTGAGGCAACTGGGTTCGATCCTCAGCATCATATAAAAATAAATCAAAGATATCGTGTTCCACCTATCAATAAATTTTTTTTTAATTTTTTTAAATAAAATAACATTTATTAATTTATGAAGTACTCCCAAAGTGGTAAGTACTCCATATACGAAATTCACTGATTCTTCCAACAGACAGGACTCCTGTTACTACCTCAGAGAGGTGAAGTAGTATGCCCAAGGGCATGAGAGGGCCAAGCAAGGCCTTGAACTCTGCCAATCAGGCTGCCAAGCCTCCTGTAAATACTAATGACACCATCTACCAAGCCCCCAGCAGGTGCCAGATGGTCAGGGCTTTAGCACTGTGGTCTCAGTGACCCTCTCCATGGCTCTGTGCCCACACAGAAGACAACCAAGGCCCACAAAGGTTGAGCCCACTGAGCAGGGTCTACAGCTAACAGGTAGCTGAATGGGAATCCCATCCTAGGCATTTTTCAGCTCTGAACATCAGCCATGAAGTGGAAATGCTGTCATGGAATTTAGGATCATTTACTGTGAAAATAAAGATGCTCTCAAAGAAACTACACATTGCCCATGGCTCCTCCTAGAGCAAGACAGATCAGGGCCTCATTACCCATCAGGCCCAGCCTCTGAGGTGTGAACTCTGCAAGGACCTTCTTCCTCTCAGCCTCAGTCTGTCGACCTGTTTAACCAGATGACTCAGCTCTAAGATGTTGGGAATCTAAAATCTAATCACTTAGAAATCAAGCAAATATTAATTGATATGTTGTGACAGCTTTCTATAGTTTATAAAAACACTTTCACATGGAGTATCTCATCTAATCCAACAACTCTGCTGTTGAACTAATATACTCACTTTACAGCGCAGAAAAGAATGACTCAACTTAAGTGACAGTCACACTCCCACAGTGGGTAGGTGGTGAACCAGAATTGGGACCCTAGCCCTAGTCTAGGGAACTTTCTACTCCAAATGGGGCTGCCAGAGGGAAGAGGGGTACAGGGTCATATCAGGTTATGTGGGGTAAAAATAAGCTCACCCACACAAACTGATAAAGGAAGAATCAACAACCTGACAGGCAGTTCATAAGAAAGTAAACACAAGGGAGTCTTCACCATGCAAGAAAGACTGCAAATCAAAGCTCCAGAGATACCAGATTGACAGAGATCAAAAAAGTTGAATACCATAACAGGTTGGGGATGATGTGAAGAAACAAAATTTGGCATTCATTTCTCTGGAAACAAACTGATAGAATTTTGTGAGGAAATTCTAGAGGAATATGGCAACATTCATCAAAATTTAAAATGCACATATGCATAAACTCACATGTGTGCAAAATGACACCCTACAAAGATATCACTGCAGACCAGCAGCACAAAGTTAGGAATAACCTGACTGCCCAACAGAAGACTAAACAAACACTCTGGCCAAAAAATGAAGTGGAGCTTTACATATTGATAGGAGAAGATCTTTACAAAATAGCAAATGGAAAAATGCAAGCTGCACAAACTAAGCAGTTTGTAGTTTGCTTCTGTTGCTATTTTTTTTTTTTAAAGGAGGCAGGAAGTCAGACCATCTATCTGCGTGTGTCTGCATGGCTTATCTCTGGAAGAACACCTTAGAAATTGGTAGAGAATTGCTCTGGGGATGGAAACACAGGAATGGGAACACAGGGGGATGATTTCCATTTGTAACTCTTATAATTTTTTAAACCAGGACCTTTATTACATTTTCAAAATAAATACAAAAGCAAATCCATTTGTCTCTTTCCCACTGAATCATGGTGTAGGCTGAAACTGGCATGAAAATTAGCTGATCGGGCAGCTGTATCTTCCTGGGGGAGGGGGTCTGCTCCCCCACCCCACCCCCTGACCCCCACCAGTCTCTTCCCCTTGGGTCTGCTCCAATTGCAGCCTGCATCACAAGGTGGATCAGTTAACACTTCCAACAGCCCGGGTGAGTAACAGATTCTAAATCAGGAAGCCTGGGTTTGAATGCCTTCCCTCCCAGCAAGGCTGTTTATCTGGATCTGTACTCATCAACAAAAGTATGCAGAGGCAGATGCAGCATACAGTGTGGATGCAAAGCTGCGCCTTGAGGGTAACTGAAGCCCAAGGTGAATGGCTACCAGCCATGTGAAAGACTTGGAGGTGGTCTGATAGTGTTCAAGCCAGGTATTATCCAAATTACAAGAGGCAGCAGCAGCAGGAGCGGTGGTGTGCACAGGCTGCTGAAGGAACAGCCCAGCGTACCTCTGCTTATGACTCTCAGAACGAGCTTCCAGATCCATGATGCGTGTGTTCTCACGGCAACTCAGGGACTGTTCCCATTTTATAGAGGAGGAGATAGAGGTTCAAAGAGGTTACATGGTGGGCAATAAACTATGACTACATCTTGTTCTTTCCATCTCAAGGCCGCGGGCAGAAATCAGCCCATAAATGAGGGCTGGGAAGCAGGAAAAGTGTGTTCAAGGAGGAAAGAAGCTTGATTTGATACAGAGCTTATAATGTTACTTTTCTCCCCTCCCCCCCCCCTTAAAGCACTGCTTATGACTGATTGTTTCTGGGTGCAGGGATTATTTTTATTTTGTTTCTTTTGTCTATTTGTATCATCTGAACTTTCACCAAATTAACATTTGCCACTTTTCTTTTAACAAGAAAAACTATACAGTTCAGGGGGCTGGGGATGAAACTCAATGGGGATGAAACTCATTTGCTTATCATGTGCAAGATCCAGGGTTCGATTTCCAATAACAAAAATAAATAAATATGTATATACAGGAGTGTGTGTGTGTGTGTGTGTGTGTGCGCGCACACACACACACAGTTTCTACCAAAAGAAAAGTTAAAACACACCAACTGCTAAGTGAAGGAGCCCTAATTAGGAAGGGCTGTTGTAGCTAGCTGGAAGCCATGGGTTCCACCTGATATGTATGTGACGCACCTGTAGGCACCCGCAAAGCTGAAGGTATATAACCGGGTGAAAGCGGTCCGAGTTAGGAGAACGGAGAATTCAGTCAGCCGGGCAGTCACTCGGTCGGTCAGAAGAATCAGAGCGGCCAGAACGTAGGCAGAGCGGTTACAGAAGAGAAACCAGATAGAAGAAGTAATGACTGGCCAGAGTTAGGCCGAGGCTCCAGAGGACTGGTCAGAGTAAGGCCGAGGCTCCCGAGGAAGACAGAAGACAGAAGAAAGAAGAAGGAAGAAAGAAGAGAGAAGAAAGAAGCTCTAATCTTTCTCTAAGCTAAGCTCTATCTTTCTTTACTCTACTCTAAGCTAAGAAGAAAAATCTTTCTTTCCCTCTCTAAGAAAAATCTTTCTTTCCCTCTCTAAGCTCTAAGAAAGTAGAAGTAAAAGTAGTAAAAGCTTAACTCTGCCTCCGAGAATTTTCCTCCCGTGGCGGTGCCGTGGCTGGCCGTGACAGGCAGCTTACAGCTAAGAGCACTTATTTCCTAAAAAGAAGAGACTATGGGGTAGGGACAGCCTCATTTTCTCTGACAAATTAATTCCTGTTATTGGAAATGTTTAAAATATCACTTTAAAAGATGTTTTGAAATATTAGTTTTTAGTTTTAAAAAATATATGTTCCAATTGTTGAACCAAATAATCAAGATACAAATGAAAAAAAATCTCAGGCAAGAGGTAATTTCTCTGAAACACTTTGGGCTTGATGACAAACTATGGCACAATTAAAGAAACGTCTGAGTTATATTGATGTAACATTTTGTGTTTCAAGTTTCATAATTTGGAGTTTCCGTTTCCTAGACAAAATTGCTCGTACATTAGCTTGTTCTGTTCAGCTCCGAGCAGAGACTCCACTGGACATGCACAGATCCCATCTTCCAAGCTGAAGCGGGGCCACGCTGCCTGCAGGGCACCCAGTTGGTGCCCCTGGACCTGCCTGTCAGCCCACAGTCACCTTACTCACCCGGCTGCACAATCCTGCACCTGGCAAGGGCCAGGCGGAGTTGGGTGCCTCTGGTGTTAAATTGCCTCTTGGCCACATGGTAGAGTAACTGTGGTCACTCTTTCCACTTGATGTGAGCTTTCTTTAAATAATTACAGACCTCATAGTTGAGCCGACAAGTGGCTCTGTATGAAAGACACCAGGGACAGGGTCCCAAGAATGGTCATCCTGAGTCTCAAAGAGCACCCACAGCCAAGTAGAGACCCCGCAGGGTATCTGAGAGTTCACGAACAACTTCTTCCCCTATTAAAATACTTTTTAAACTAAAACAGAGAGAAGAGTTATAAGGCAATTGGATCTATAGATTAAAATAATTTTTCAATACAGATAAAATAGTACTGTGGGGAAAATGAAGAAATCATCTTAAATATATAATCTGTCAGTGGAGGATTTTGAATGACTTGCTCTTTAAAAAAAAAAAAAAAAATCTGGCCCAAAGTTCCCAATTTCCACCCCATCTTGCCACCCCCGTTAATGACTTATCCAGTGTTCCATGATTCACTGGGGAGGTTGAGGATCGGGGACTCTCTTGCCTGGAGTTCCTCCTCCGCTATCTCCTCCTTCCAACCCACTGCTTTTGGCGCATGATCCCTTGACAAATTTCTTCCAAAGAGCAGTTCAGAGAGAAGCGGCACCTGTCACCAGGAAAGGAGATCCAAGCTGGGCAGTTAAGCACCTGCAACTGTCTTTGCCTACTGCTTGTGGGGGAAACACATCACCCACCCCTGGTGGGCCTGGTCCCTGGCTCCATCTGTCTGCAGAAAGTCCTCTCTCTCCCTCTCTAATACCTAGCAATCCGGCTCCAAGCAGCACTGACCAAAGCAACACAGCCCGGTGATTCATGATCTCAGGCTTGTGACACTAAAGCAGCTGCTATATAGAAAGATGAGACACAGATGGCAGAGATGGGAGAGGGGAACTCAGGCCCAGAGAGGGGGCAAGATCTGTCCAAAGTCACACGGCAAAGGACAGCCCAGGGCGGGTCTCCCTCCAGACTCCCAGGCACAGCACAGCGCACAGGGCTAATCTCCAGAGCAGCTGCAACATTCTATTTGTTCTTCCCTAACTCACAATCAAGAGGAATCAATGGAAGTTACATTTTTCTGGGGGAGTTTCACAGTTGCAACTGTTACAAAATCACACAATGGGAGGATGTTGCAACTCCAGAAAGTCTGGCCATTATTGCTCAAGGAGAATTGGAGATAATCTGGGGAACTCAGCCCAGGCAAGGCCTGGACAGGAATGGCTGAGGGGCTCCTTTCAAAAATCACCCCTTCTCCACCAGGCAGATTTGAGGGGTCAAAAATTTCACATTCCTGTTAAGTTCCTGCAATGGTGACCTTATGGATCAAATCACTTTAACATCCCTGGACCTTAAGCTCCTCACCTGCAAAATGGAAATGAAAAGTATACCAAGAGTATGAATTATAGCCGGGCGCGGTGGCGCACGCCTGTAATCCCAGCACTTGGGAGGCTGAGGCAGGAGGATCGCGAGTTCAAAGCCAGCCTCAGCAATGGCGAGGGAAGAAGGCACTTTAGCACTTAGCAACTCAGTGAGACCCTGTCTCTAATAAAATACAAAAAGGGCTGGGGATGTGGCCCAGTGGTCAAGTGCCCCTGAGTTCAATCCCCGGTACAAAAAAAAAAAAAAAGAGTATGAATTATGGATGTGCAAATGCTGTGTGAATTTCACAGCAATGTGCCACAAGGCATAACAGTAGTGGTCATAACTATTATGGCAATAATTATCATCATCATTAAATCTGCTGAGGGCTTACTCCATAAACTAACCTTCTTCCTCTCCACCAGGTAACAACCACAGAGAGTGCTGCTCTATTGGACAAGGATTTTTGAGTTAGGACTACTGAAGAGAACTGGGGGCCCAGGCTTCCTGTCCATCCTAGTGCAAATCCCTACATGGCTTCCCCTCAGCTTAGGGCCTTCACTGAGCTGTGCAGATCACAGGTGACACCACTCATTCCACCGGCCTAGGGGAAACCTAGTCACTCTCCTCCTGAAACCCTCCCAAGACTTCACTGCTCCAGAGCAGCCACCAGCTGGGACTGGAGCTGGAAAGCTTAGTGTCACTACTCGTGATTCTTCTAGACACTTGGTTCATCCTGTTCTGCACCCTCACAGGAGTCCTCCAGGAAGCTCAGATCTTCCAGCCCGGACGCCTACCCTGCCACCCGCTGCTCATGCACCAGCCACACAGGCTGCTCCTTTCCTCCCCCACCACGTCAGCCAGCTCCTGCTCACCCTTCAGCACCCTTCTGCTACAAAAGCTATCTGGACACTCTACACTGGCCACCCTCCAGGGCCTTCTGCAGATCTGTTTCCAAGGCAAGGAGCAGGGCTTGCTCAAATCTGCAATCCCATTTTTCTGCAGAGTGAGTGATTGCTTCATAGATAGAAAGAGAATCAGGAACCAAATACTTGTCCACAGTCCTGGAACTCATAGGATCTACGGGTTCCCTCCACAAGCTGTCATCAGACCATCCAGTTGCTGGTAATTTGTCATTATTAATGATAATAACAACACCCAGATGCCACACCAAGCTCTTCAGAGACTGTATCTGCTCATTTTTCAACTTTGAGATGCATATTCTTACCCCGTTTCACAGGTGAAGAAACTGAGGCCAAGATAGAGTAAGTGACGTGCTCTATGTCACTCAGTTGCTGGTAGCAGACCCTGTTGTCACCTGACTCAGGGCTGTTCTCAGCCACTGTTCTAGTTGGCCTCCTCTGACCCCCCAAACCCGAGCCCAGGCTGTGCTCATCACCTGGGACGGTGGCTGTCTCGCACCTGGATCATTAAATATCTACGTTCAGGTATTCTGAGCAAAGGAAGGATTTCTTCTGGGGTGGACTCTAAGGCCCTCCCCCTCTCCTGCTTGTCTCTACACTTCATCCTGGAGCCCCCCCACTCCCCGATCTCCGCAGGACTTCAGCGACCAATCTGGCTACTCTGAGCAGGCCCCATCTCCGTCTAGTCTGGCTCTAAAGGAACTGGGGCAAAGCAGTCTCCGCCCGAGACACCCTGATTGTCCTCTGGGCTTTCCAGCTACAGTGTCTGGCCCAGGACCACCACAACCACCCCTGCCGCCCCCAGGAAGGTGAGGCTCAGACCACCGGAGAAGGTTGCCACATTCCTGCGGAGGGGGACTGGGGACAGACCAGAAAGTACCAGCCAGGCAGCCTCTCCCTCAGCCACTAGGACAAAGAGCAAGAGCTGGAAAGGACTGGAGGCCCAGGGCTCTGCAGGGCAGGTACCCTGGGCCACACCCACAGGGCAGGGAGGAGCTGTTGCCTAACCCCAGGGAGAAAGTGGTGTGAGGTCACTGGGGCACTGGGGCAGGACTTCTGAGGCAGGACCCTGATCACTCCTGCCTGCTGGGCCCCTGGGGACCTCTGCATGGTTTGGTCAACAAAGGAACAATATCCCCCAGCCCTACTACTCCCCTCTGAGCCCTAGGTCTCTCCTGTGAAAAACAGGGGGCTAGAAGGGTTCAGTGAGCTCAGCATAGTGGCCAGTACAGGTCAAGGGATTAGCTCATCCATTCATTCACTCATTCAGTGGTACACAAGAAGGAAGTGAACCCTTACCCAACAGCATAAGCAAAACAGAACTCAAAATGGTTCAAAGAGCTGGGCACTGTGGTGCTCACCTGCAATCCCAGTGGCTCAAGAGGCTGAGGCAGGAGGATCACAATTTCAAAGCCAGCCTCAGCAAAAGCAAGACGCTAAGCAACTCAGTGACAATGAAACCCTGTCTCTAAATAAAATACAAAATAGGGCTGGGATGTGACTCAGTGGTCAAGTGCCCCTGAGTTCAATACCTGGTACCTCCCCCTGCCAAAAAAAAAAAAAAAAAAAAAAAGCTCAAAGGCCTAAATGAAAGACCTAAAACTATAAAATACTTAGGAGAAAACACAGATTTGGCAAAAGATTCATGGCATTGGATTAAATCATTTTTTATTTTTTTTTTTTTTTTTAGACACAACACCAAAGGCACAGGCAACAAAAGAGAAAATTGATAAACAGGACTTCATGAAAATTTTAAAACTTTATGAATCAAAAGACCCTATCAACAGGGTAAAAAGGCAACTCACCAAAAGGGAGAAAAGATTTGCAAATCACACACCTGATAAGGGATTAATATCCTGAATACATAAAGAACTAAAACTCAACAACAAAAACCCAAACAACCTGATTCGAAAGTGAGCAAAGGACTTGAAGAGATATTTCTCCAAAGATGATGTGCAAATAGCCAACAAGTGCAAGAAAAACAGCTCAATCATGAGGGCACTGCAAATCAAAACTATAATGAGATGCCACCTCACACCCATTAGAATGGCTAGTATCAAAAAAAAAAAAAAAAAAAAAAAAAAAAAAAAAAAAAAACCAGAAAATCACAAGTGTTGTCCAGTATGTGGAGGAAGCCTGGGGCACTGGTGATGGGAACATGAAACAGTGTGGCAAATGGGAAATAGTGTGGTGGTTCCTCAAACAGCTAAAAATAGAGCAGCCATAGGATCCAGTAGTTCTACCTCTGGGTATAAACTCAAAAGAACTGAAAGCAAAGACTCAAAGTAGATCTTTATACCCATGTTTGTAGTACCACCATTCATAATACCTAGACCATAAAAACAACCAAAGATCTATCAATGAACACAGAAATGAAATTTAAGTATATGCCCTCGAAGGAATATTCTGCCACCTTAAAAAGGAAAGAAATGTTGACACATGCTACCACGTGGATGAATGCTGAGGACATTATGCTAAATGAAACAAGCTATTTTAAAAATTTAAATAAAAAGATTTTGTGTGAGTCCATTCATATGAGACACCTAGAGGAGTCAGAGCAGACAGGCAGTGCCATGGTGGCTGTCCAGGTTGGGAGGTGTGGTGGGAGTTATTGTTTAATGGATACAGAGTTTCAGTCTTACAAGGTGAAAGAGTTGTGAACATGGATAGAGGTGATGATTGTACAATATCATGAATATTTAATGTCACTGAACTATACCCTTTAAATAGCTAAGATGGTGAATTTTATGTTACATGTATTTTACCACAATGAAAAAAATATATATCAGCTGAGGGGAAAGGAAGGAAGGAAGAGAAACACTGCGTGAGTGCCCAGCCTATGCAGGGCCCCAGTCTAGGTCCTAGGGACGCAGTGGGAGCCACACAGGCAGCACTGCCCTCGCAGAACTTCCTTTCATGTCCCAGAGTGTGACATGCCTTAAAGAGAACTGGGTCCTGGAATGGACGGTGGGGGGAGCAGGAGGGTTAGGGAAGGCCTCTCTGAGGAGGTGGCACTTAAGAACCTGAAGGATGGGAGGGGGCATTTCAGCAAAGAGTCTCAGGGTAGAGGGAACAGCAAGTGCAAAGGACCCTGTCACCGGCAGACAGACTCGGAGTCACAGCAGCACAGGTGGCCGAGGGCCGTGATGTGAGCATCAGAAGTGGATTCGTCTGTCACTCCCCCATACTGCTCTCTGGCCTGGGACATTGACCAGCACCCTCTAATCTCTAAGGGTCCTGATAAGGCAAATGACCACTGGT
Organism: Tamias sibiricus; assembly: GCA_025594165.1. NCBI lineage: Eukaryota > Metazoa > Chordata > Mammalia > Rodentia > Sciuridae > Tamias > Tamias sibiricus. Next base: position 62,101,599 of record CM046662.1, read on the forward strand.
CTAAGAGTCTGTAGATGGTATACATTCCCCCTGGCTCCCTCTTTCTCCCCTCCTTCACCTCACCTGCCTCTTAAAGTAATCCCCATTCAAATAGGCTGTCCCACATGTGGGCCTGTGGCTGAGGCTTGAGGGAGGTAGATACGGGATAAAGATAAACATCTGAAAATGAATTAGCTGTAGCATTCTATCATGTCACCCTGTGGAACTCCATTTTCCCATCTGTAAAATGGGAACACTACCTCTTGCCTGCCACATAGGACCGATGTGAAAATCAAGTAGAAATGGTAGAAATGCCAGCAGATAAGGAAGCTGCCCTGCTTTACTCAGGCACTATAACGTGGCCTTCCATCTGTCCCCTGGTCATTCATCAACTAAATGCTATCCTTTGCTCTGAACTATAGCGGGAAAAACAGGGAGAGGAGGGAACCAACAGAGTTCGTGCCAGACACTCTACAAATAGTATCTGGCCTTTAGGACCGGAGCAGGGGTGTCATTGGAGGGAGCTTTTTAAAACAGAAATTCAAGGGCCTGTGCACAAAGATTCTCATTCAAAAGGTCTGGGACAGCCCCAGATGTGTAATTATGAGTGTTTTAACTACACAGCTGATTCTGATGTACACTCATGGTGGAGAGCTACTGATTAGCTCTCCTGAGCCTGGAAGGTAAGTCCTATTATCACTCTCATCTGGGAGCTAGCTAACTAGAGCACAGAACAGCTCCCTAACTCCATAGATCACACAGCTAAAAAGTCATAAAGCTAAAGTTCGAAGCAGGCAGGTGCACTCTGAAGTCAAGCTCCACTAATCACTAAGCGACACTGTCTTCCGAAGCCAATCAGTGTACCCAACGCTGGGACACACACTGTCCTCCCCCCATGCAGCCTTGGAATCCAAGAGACAATACCTCATTTTCAGACCCTGCTAACTTTCAAAGAAAGCTTTATGGCTGGTCTAATTCCTCATTCATCTGACAGTAAGCAAAGTTTATAAGTAACTTCAAAGGCTTAACTTTTTCCTGCTTTGGATAGACTTCCTATTTTTTATGGTGATATTAATATACTGCATGATCCTCACTCCCTCAGAGAACACTGAGCAGAATAGACCTGTCCTCAGGCACGAGACACCGTTTTTATGGCCAATTAACTTTGCACTTTCATACGTTAAGATCTTCAGAAAGCAGGGGATGGTGTTGGGTTCCTCTGCCCCTTCACTAACTGGGGCCCCAATGTCACCAGGGCCACTGTCCACAGGTCTGCCCCTGGTACACCTCACTCCTCACCCCAGGCCTACAGACTCACGCTAACAGAACAGACTGTCACGAGGCCTGGACGTGACTGCCACGCTTGAGAGAAACTAAGAGTGAACTGGCCCTAAGTAGGAAGGCCAAGGGGTAGCAAGGACAGGTCAGCACAGCATGGAGCTAACCCTCTTGGGCTGGGGACTATGATCACTGGTCCCTGAGTTCCCCCTAGTCCCTTCACCTCCCAGAACCCCTCTTTCTTCTCCTGAGGCCGGTTTCTCTGGGGTAAGCAGCTGGGCCATGGACTCCCTGTGAACTACTGGTTCCAATTTCCCTAGAACATGGGGACATTTGACCAAGCACCTCCCTGCTCTTTGGAGATTCCCAAAGCTCTGACCCCCTCCCCAGGGGAGCCAGAGCCACTGGCTGGATTCCTGACAGTGGTTTGACATTCCACAAAGCCCTGCCCTCTGCAGTACTCTGATAGGGGTTTCTAGAGGCTCCACAAAGTGTTTGCCTTTGATTCCTCTGTGTGCAAGGCTTATCTTTGGTGACAAGGGTACTGTGCCCCTTATATAATACCCTCACATTCATATCACCCACTTATCATAGCGAGGCTCCCAGTACAGAGAAGGAGCCTATGGGGACAGGCAAATGTCAGGTGAATTTTCTGAAAAATCAAACAGCATTTGTTCATTCATTGAGTCATTCAACAAACATCTACTGGGGGCCTCTGGGGTGCCAGGAACTGTTAAGGCCCTGGGGGATCTGACGGTGAGCCCGCTTGCCAAGGTCCCCTTTCCTTGGGGAACTCCAGTCCTGACTAGGTAGAGAAGAGAGGAAGGCACAGAATAAACATAAACAAAGGCTGTAAGAGGCAGAGGCCCTGGTGTTATATCTAACCAGGCTCAGAAGAAGACCAGGGGTGGGGACAGACCTGTGCTAGTGGGTCCTGAGCAAATGGGTACCCTCCCCATATGAATCCTTCCCCAAACCAAATCCCGCACCCCATCTTGGCTGACGGGCTTCTCCCCCACATCCAACTCACATCCATGAGCCCTATCGCAGAGGCACGCAAGCGAACTGCCACCCACAGGCTGCACCACGGATGCCTCCAGTCACCCCGTTCCTCATTCCAGTCCTTTCTATGTGCTCAGCCAGATTAGCAACACTGCAGTGGTCAGGACCATGCACTGAGAAGACAGGCAGACCTGCAATCCCAGCCCCACTCCTCCTCCACTGCCTGGTCAGGTGATTTGGGGAAAGTCACTGAAATTCTCTTAAGCCTCTGTTTCCTCATTCATCACAGTAGTGACCTCACTGTTAGGATGAGGTTCAACACGACAGTGCACCTGAAGGTCCTTGATTAGGTTCCAGCACATACCCCGTAGTCTCTAAGTGCTGGTTGTTTCACAGGATTCCTCTTAACGGTGATGGTGGTGGTGTGGTGAAAAGCTCTGCACACTCCTCACTGCCTGCCAAGTCAGACTCCCCACCCGGACAGAAAGGGGAGCAGCTCAGTGGTAGTAGAGCAGGTGCTTGGCATGAAGGAAGCCCTGGATTTGATCCACAGCACCCAAAAGCAAGCAAGAAAAAGAAAAAAAAAAATTCCCGGGCAGAGTGACACAGTGTCTATAACACAGTGTAGAATCACAGAGGGAAAAAGGGGACATTTCTGAGAGGGGAGAAGTAGAGAAGGTGGCACTGGAGCTTGGCCTTGGATCACACAGCTGAAGATGACAGGAGTGAGGAGAACAGACACTTCACAGGAGGAGCTCCAGGAGCTGCCTAGTCTGGAAGAGGACCTGCAAAATAGCACCAGTGCCGCAAACTCTGGGCGCAGCCTCGGTCTTCCCAGCTGTGAAAAGGGATAATAGAGATGACCCCACTGTGATTAAAAGTGTAGATACATGTGAAGACTTTAGCACAGGTCCTGGCAGAGCAGTCTGTTGAAGGTGTTAGTGAGCAGTTACTTACTTACTGCCCTCCCCCTCCTCACCACTGTTGTTGAAGGATATAATTGAAGATCAGGCCAGAGAGCAGCTTATGTGGCTGTGCTCTTGCCACAGGAGGTATAGTGGAATGGTCAGTCACACACACACACACACACACACACACACACACACACACACACACTCTCTCTCTCTCTCTCTCTCTCTCTCTCTCAAGCATTTGACAAATAGATGGATACTTGGATGGATGGGCATTTGGGATCCCCAGTGCCCTGCCCAGGAGTCTGCTTCTGCAGGCCATGCGGGGTGGGCTGCAGACGCTTTGAGCAGGGGTTCAGTGTGGGATCATTAGCAGGATGAAGGCCAGGCCACCCTCAGTGCCAAGAAGCCAGGGCAGGGCCCTCTCCAGTGTTCTGGGTACCACACTTCCCCGGAAGGAGCCTGAGACCAGAAATAAAGGCGTGAGCAGCCACGTTGCCAGGGAGGTTTGCCATGGCAACATCAGGGAGCGGCTCGGCTCGTGGGCCGGCTGCTGCGACTGCTCAGGGCCTGGTTTCTCACGTCTCCTCGCTCTCCCTCTGCTAAGTGACTGTGCTCTGCCAGGCAATCACAGGGACAAAATACGACTGCAGAGCTGTCGGGGAGCATCCATCTCAGCCAAGCAGGGCTCGCCCGGCTGGGTTTCCAGACAGTGGGTCCCAGACAGTGGAGTCCCTGCCACACGGAGGCAGCCCTGGCCATGCGACAGCAGCACAGGGTCCTATTCTGCCTCTGATGGGGACCCTGAGGGCATCCCCTCATCTGGTCCCCATCTGCATGCTCACTTAAAGGTAAGGACATTAAGCATGATGGTCTCTAAGGCACGCCCAACTCCCTGAAAGCTCAAGTTTACGTTTGTGGTTTTTTTATTTTATATCATTGTCATTGTCACTGTCCTCTTAATTTATTGAGTCAAGCAGTGCTGTAAGCTTTATGTGTCCTCTGCAATTACTTTAAATTATCCTAAGAAGCCTGTAATCCCAGCAACTTGGGAGGCTGAGGCAGGAGGATTGCAAGTTCAAAGCCAGCCTCAGCAATTTAACAAAGCCCCTAAGCAACTTAGCAAAAATAAAAATAAAATTTAAAAATAAAGGGCTGGAGTTGTAGCTCAATGGCTAAGCACCCCTGGGTTAAATCCCCAATACCAAAAAATAAAAAGACTAAACAACAACAAAAAAGTTATCCTAAGAAGAGCACACTATTATTATCCCCAATTGTGTATATGAAGCAACAAGGATCAGACAGATTAAGACATTTGCTTAAGGTCACACAGCTAGGAAGTGGTAGAGCCCTGATTGAAAACTTAGGCAAACTCCAAAGCTCAGAATTCTTAACCACTATTTGTATTTCTTCACCTCTTTTCAAGTGGCATCTAACTAGATTCGGTTTCCTAGAAGTCAGTATTGCAAAACATGCTAAGGCAAGATGGGACTCCTCTGTAGTTCCCCCAAAAGTACAAGGGAAGCTGGGTGTGGTGGCACACGCCTGTAATCCCAGAAGCTCTGGAGGCTGAGGCAGGAGAATTCTGAGTTCAAAGCCAGCCTCAGCAACAGTGAGGCGCTAAGCAACTCAGCGAGACCCTATCTCTAAATGAAATACAAAACAAGGCTGGGATGTGTCTCAGGGATCAAGTGCCCCTGAGTTCAATCCCCAGTGCCCCCCCCCCCACCAAAAAAAAGTACAGGGTAAGAAAATAAAATAGTCTAACAAAGGAACCTCAGAGCCTAGACAGGATCAAGGACCTAGAGCTCAGAGTCAAAAAAACAAATAGTAGAGCTGGGGATTCGGCTCAGTGGCAGAGTGCTTGCCTAGCATGTGCAAGGCCCTGGCTTTGACTCCCAGCACCAAAAGAAGGAAATTATATACATCATTCAGGTGAAGTTGCCCAAGCTTGTAATCCCAACTACTTGGAAGGCAGAGGTAGGAGGATCACAAGTTTGAGGCTAGCCTTAGCAACTTAGCAAGACCCGTCTCAAAATAAAAAATGAAAAGGGCTGGAGTGTAGTTGAGTGGCAGAGCACCCCTGGATTCAATCCCTGGTCCCACAAATCAATATATAGCAGGGTCTACATTGTATTCATCTCCTCCGATACTAAGGGCTACTAGTGATTGAACATCTCTAAATACTTTCCAGGCACGAACTCAACTAGTCTCCACCAAAACCCTTTAAAGTGTGTGCTATAAAAGAAATCCTGTGCCAAGGCCACAGGACTGACCCTAAACAAAGCCCAATTCTAGGACTCAAAGTCCTCGCAGTCCCCTAAATGATTAGGGCAAATGTTTGTTTTCTTACCTTAAACACAGAGAAGTAACTAAGGCTCTGGGGATATTTAATCAATGACTTTTCCCTCCCATTTGTAAAAGTCTCTCTGGTCTACTCTAAACCAGGTTGCATCTCAGTCTCTGTCCTAAAAGCAGCATGGGGAGTCTAGCTGCCACCATGACCCTGCAGACTGTGCCCAGCCCAGCTGTGTAACCTCAGGCCTGGCCCCTCCTCTCTGAGCTCTGTGAACCAGTCTACTGACCCCACCCCACTGCTTCTGGGCAGGCCCTGCTTCTTGTACTCTGTGGTCCTGAGCATCCAATGAGACAATCCAGTCACCTGCAAGAGGCACAGGTGGAGCCTTTGGCATTTAGTAACAATAAGAGCAGGAAGAGCCAGGTGTGGTGGCGCACGCCTGTAATCCTAGCACTTGGGAGGCTGAGGCAGGAGGATCACGAGTTCAAAACCAGCCTCAGCAATGCTGAGGCACTTAGCGACTCAGTGAGACCCTGTCTCTACTAAAATACAAAAAAGGGCTGGGGATGTGGCCCAGTGGTCGAGTGCCCCTGAGTTCAATGCCCAGTACCAAAAAAGAAAAAGAAAAAAAAAAAAAAAGCAGGAGGAAACTGTGGCCTGTTGTGGCCTGTCCAGGGGTGCTGGTGGACCTAATCCCAGTGGCCACCCAGTGTCTCTTACATACACCCCACCCCTCCCTCAGAGCCATGTCCTGATGCTGGGCAGGAACTTATCAGGGAGTCAGAGGCTGGGGCGTCCCTGGGCACCTCAGTGCCCTCTCTGCTGAGAAAGGCAAGCAGGATTTGGTGCTGTCCAAGGGCCCTCCCAAGCCAGAGAGGGAGCTGCTTGAAGTCCCGGGTCAGCCACTCACCAGCTGTGAGACCCTGAGCAAGTGATCCCACCTCTCTGCATCTCAATTTCATTACTCACAAAGTGGAGAAAACAACCAACCTTCTGGGGTTACTGGGAGAAGCCCATGCTATAGCATCAAAAGTCTCTTTATAGCTGGGCATGGTGGCACACGCCTATAATCCCAGTGGCTTGGGATGCTGAGGCAGGAGGATCATGAGTTCAAAGCCAGCCTCAGCAATTTAGTGAGGCCCTAAGCTACTCAGCGAAACCCTGTCTCTAAACAAAATATGAAAAGGACTGGAGATGTGGCTCAATGTTTAAATGCCCCTGGGTTCAATCCCTGGTACCAAAAAAAAAAAAAAAAAAAAGTCTCTGAGTCTCTTTACAGATAAACTGCACTCTCAGAAGTGAGACAACATGACCTTGGGCAGATGAAACCAGAGGGGCCAGGAGTTGGTAATGGTGGGAGTTGGGTGGTGGGGGTCGGGGGGGGGGGTCACTGCACTATCTCACCTCTGTCTACTCTGGGACAGGTGACATTCTCCATGGTTATGTATAGAAGAATAGAAGACAGAGTTCTTTCCAGAGCACACGACACCTAAACACACGGCACTCTTCTGCACTAAAACTCATCTGTTCAATGGGCAACCATGATGCCGGCCTGGGATAGAAACAGTTGTTTCCTGCCCTCCAGAGCGCTCAGTTGAGTTGCTGGTCCAGATGCCACAGGGCAGTGAGAGGCACAGTCTGTGGATGGGAGAGGAGGACCACTGGCTGGAAGGGCATCCCGGAAGACAGGCTTTCCAGCTGGGCTCAACGTTCAGGTGGGCTCTGGATGCCTTAGCGGGACAGGAGGGTGGTGGCCAAGGACATTCCAGTTCCCTTCCTGGCACTTATGCGTCCATCCATCCATCCATCCCTCCGCAGCTCTGAAGATGTGAGGAGAACTGCATGCCCTGAAGAGGCTCCGTCCAGCACATTCGCTCACTGGGGGGACGTGTGCAAGGCTTGCCGTGTGCCAGGAACTCGCCTCTTTGATGTGGGCAAAATAATGACCGAATCGGACAAAATCCTTGCCCTGGTGGAGCTCAGAGTTCTGGAGTGATTTCCTAAACGACACAATGCGATTCACACGAGTGTGTCTGTGCCTTCTGCTTCATGTACTCCAGGCACATGCTAGGTGACCAGAGCCTAGTTCGTCACTTATTGTCACCCACCCGTTATCTTCCTAGATGAGGACTGGGAAGCCCGGGTATCTGACCCAGGGAGGGCTCACAGCCAGCAGGGTGCAACCGCATCAGGTGGCTCCAGAGGGCTCCGCCAGCCTGCGCACTGCCATGCTAGGCCAGGGCAACTGAGATCTAGCAAGAGACAGGGAATCCCTCAGCAATGGCGGGGCAAGCTGGGTCTTAGAGGATGAGTGCATAAGTGTGGAAATGGAGACACAGGAGACAACAAAGCACCCTGTGAGTCTATCCTCCTCCTTCCTCTATGGAGGAAAATCCAGGGCATATTCTGGGGTGAGCCTCAGAAGAACATGCTGTTATTATCTCCAGTTTTGTATATAAATCAACTGAGACCAGAGAGATTAAGTCACTTGCTCAAAGTCACACTTCTAGTAAATGGTAAAGTCCCAATTTAAAATTAACAAAACTGCCGGGCATGGTGGCGCACACCTGTAATCCCAGCACTTGGTGAGGCTGAGGCAGGAGGATCACGAGTTCAAAGCCAGCCTCAGCAATGGCGAGGCACTTAGCAACTCAGTGAGACCCTGTCTCTAATAAAATACAAAAAAGGGCTGGGGATGTGGCCCTGTGGTCGAGTGCCCCTGAGTTCAATCCCCGGTACCAAAAAAAATTTTTTTTTAATTAACAAAATTAGACAATGCAGGATAAAGGGTAACTCTTCAACTTCAAGTACCTGAAGGCCCTTGAACACCAGGTTTAAAAGTTTGGGCTTCAATTTAAAAGTACTGGAGAACTGAGCTATCAAGCCATGAAAAGACATGAAGGAGCTCTCGTGAAAATTACTAAGGAAAAAAAGTCAACTAAAAAGTTCCATATTGGATGATTCCAACTATATGACATTCTAAAAAGGCAAAACCATGGAGACAGTAAAAAAGATCAGTGGTTGCCAGGAATGAAGGGAAGTAGAAATGAACAGGTGGAGCCAGAGGATTTTTAGGGCAGTGAAGCCACTCTGTGTGATACTACAGTGAGGGATATGGGTCATTCTACACCTGTCCAAACACACAGAATGCACAACACCAAGAGTGAACACTACTACAAACTGTGGGCTGTGGATGATAACAACATGTCCATGTAGGGTCATAAATTAGAACAAGTGGACAGCTCTGGTGGGGGGAGTGGGTAATGGGGGAGGCTGTGTGTTGGGCAGGGATATATGAGAAATCTCTGTACCTTCCTCTCAATTTTGCTGCAAACATAAAGCTTCTCTTAAAATAATAATAATAATAATGCTGGATGCAGTGGCACACACCTGTAATCCCAGCAGCTCAGGAGGCTGAGGCAGGAGGATTGCAAGTTCAAAGCCAGCCTCAGCAACTTAGCGAGGCCCTAAGCAACTCAGCAAGACCCTGTCTCTACATAAAAAGGGCTGGGGATGTGGCTCAGCAGTTAAGCACCTTGGGCTCAATCCCCAATACCAAAAAAATAAATAAATAAAATAAATTTTAAGTATTAAAAAAAAAAAAACTAGTGATATCAGTCATGTACTCAAAGAGGACTGATCTGCTATCAGGACCAAGGACAAATAAGAGAAAGCAAAGTCTAGTGTGGCAAAGATCTATCCGATAGTAATTTTAAGAATCCAATTGTGAATGGGACACGGACCTAGATCAAAAGAAGGGGAGAGAACAGAAAGATCAATCCAGTCCTAATAAGTCTATATCAATCGAGCATCCAAGGGATGGATCTGAGGCATCCATTCAATTACCTTGGAGAAAGACAAACAGGAATGGACCCTGCACATTATCTTCCAAAACTGATTTTATTTGTGTTCCATTCATTCATACAAAATAAAAATTATGCTCCTCTTGTTTACATTTATTTTTAAAAAATGATTGCAGGCATAGTAGTTAGCTCTAGGTTTGATCCTGTCCTTCTAAAGTGTTTCAAAGAGAGAATTTCAGGGGCTGGAGTTGTGGCTTCAGCGGTATGGCGCTCCCCTAGCACGTGCACGGCCCCGGTTCGATCCTCAGCACCACATAAAAATATACATATTGTGTACAACTAAAGCAAATAAATAAATATTAAGAGAGAGAGAAAGAATTCCAAGTTTGAAAGGCAACAGGTCAATGCTCATTTTATATACATCATATTATTTCATTATAATAGGCCTGAGAGCAAAGGCCTATTATACCCATTCCATGGATTATGAAATGGAGACCTAGAGAAGCAGAGAGAATTCAGAGTTCTGCCTTCTTCTCTACATACAATGTGCCTTTATTTGCCCAAGGTGCTGGAAAAACAATGATGAACAAAGGCAGAGAACAATCCCTGTCTTCTGGGAGTCTGGGGTCAGGTGCAGTCATCACCCATTAATCTTGCTCTTCCACTTACTCCAAGGCAGTGTTGGCAGGTTACTCTTCAGCAACTCAGTGAGTTCTCTCAAACTGTGAAATCTGTAAAACTGTAAAAAAGCACCTATACTGTATAGCATCTTTGTGAGAATGAAATAGAATAGTCCAAACAAAAGGCTCAGCAGAGTGCAGTGATCTGGAAGATGCTCAACAACTGTCCCTGATGGTGACGATGAAGGAGAAGACAGCCATGCATGCTGCAATGTTCTTGTCGTGACCTCACTTCCAAGCCCAAGGCCCATTTGCAAGGCTGCTTCTGACTCAAGCCAGTATTCCTTCTATTATTTCAGAGGGGGAAGAAAAAGGGTGACTCATACCATGACCTAGTGGAGCTCCAGGCTGGCCTGCACCATCTGGAGAGAGGAAGGCCCCAAGGTGAAGAGGAAATATGAGCCCCCAGGGCCCAGCTGCTGGGCTCTTGCCTTTCCTGGGTTTCTTAGGCACCCTGATCATTAGCACCAGCCAGGGAGCTCAGTGAAAGTAGAGCTGAGGTCTCTGGGGAATGTGTTCCTAGCTGAGCTCAGGTGAAGAAATTACTTCCTCTGGTCTCATGCAGACAAGGGGTGGGCAAATGCAGCCAGCCGGGGCTACACTTCAACCTGCTGCTATACATGGCAAGAACTCTGACTTGGCAGGTTGGTCTTGGCTTTAAGGGCTGTGGAGGCAGTGATATTTCAGATCTAGAAAAGAGGTACTAGGACTTCAAGTCATTCTCCCAAGTCTTCCAGAGACAAGGGTCCCTTCTGGGTGTTCAGTTCTAGCTTTAGAACCCAGGGACAGATACCAATTGCAAAATGCTCCAAGTTTACAAACATGGCTTTGCATGTAATAGAATCACAAGTGGCCTGTGATCCTATGGGGGAAAGCTCAGCATCACAAATTATCCAGGAAACACACATTAAAACAAGAAGGATGCCAATTTATTGATTAACAGACTGGTAAAATGCAAATACCAAGAGTTATCTGGGTATGGATAAACAGCATTCCCACACACTGATGGGGAGTGTGTAAATGAGTACAATCTTTCTAGAAGGCAATCATATGTGTGTTTATCAAATGCCTGCATAGTTCCCTTGATGGAGTAAATTTCACTTCTAGGAATTTAAACAAAGGAAAGAAGGCGTACACACAAAGATACTCATTTCAGCATTGCTTACAATAGCAAAAAATAAAATAAAATGGCAAACAACTTGAATAAGCAAAAATAAAGGATTGGTTGAATATATTTTGGTTCAACCCTCAATGAAATCAATGAAACACCATATAACCATTAAGATATCAAGATATTAAGTAAAATATTTATTGATATGGACAAATGTTCACAGCATACTGTTTAGAGGGGGAAAAAAGCAAGTTATAAAACAGTGTGAGTCCAAGTTACAAATTGGCATACACAGAATGAATGACTCCTTTTTTTTAAAAAAAAAAAATTTTTTTTAAAGAAGTGGTCAATATGAGTAAGAAAGAAAAAGTCTGGAAATATATGTGAAAATTAACAGTGATTATCTTTGGATAATGTTACATATCTCCATTTTTTTGGTCTTAATCCTTAGCACTTAGCAGTAAATTTTTTTAACAAGTCTATAATTATTTTTAAATAAGGTGTTGGACTAGATGATTTATAAAGTTCCTGCCATCTCTGACATTTTGGGCCTCCATGACTGATGCCCCAAGTGACTTCAAACAACCTATATTTAGTGTAGGCTTTTGCCCTCAGCTGCAGCCTCTACATTCCTTTCTCCCTACACTCGCTGCCCAGCTGTCTCCTCTGCCAGCCTGGGAGCTTCTTCTTGGCAGGGCCCAGCTGTGCCCCTGTGTGTAATCCATGTGCCTAGCCAAGAGCTAAGCAAAGAACAAGGCTCAGCATGCTGACAGGTGTCATGCCAGCACAAAGAAATAGAGGCACAATTCTAGCATCTAAAATCTTACTAGACACAGGACTCATACAATAAAGTGGTTGGTTGTAAAATACTATAAAAACCAGAAGAGAAAGCAGGGCAAGCAGGGCCAGGAAGGCCTACTAGAGGAGAAGGCCATGCAGGATAGGTGGGCAAGGCACTCTGGGCAAGGGGCACAGAATGAACAAAGGTGAAACCAGCCCAAAGTCCTTTGAGATGCATTCTTTAAACCTTTCCAAGAAACTTTCACAATCCTTGTTCTGCTAAATTTTTGTACTTTGGCCCCAATGGGTAATAGTTGAGTCTCCTAAACAGAAGTCCTCCCTCTAATTTAGCCCTGGATTAGACATTAAAGACAACAAAAATCTTTTGGACAGGACAATGAATGAATTCTCTTCTTATCCACTTTCCCCAACCCTCCCAAGGCAAGAGACAGAGAAGGGAAGGGTTGTGGGGAAGAGGAGGCTGCAGGAACACCCAGACATCTCACATGCAAACATTGCTCACCCCACCACCAGTCACTGGATTCTCTTGCAGGCACCACCAGCCCCATTTGACAGAGGGAGGAATGGAGGCTCCCAGAGTTACAATGGCTTGCTCCGGGGTCACCCAGCCAGAGAGTGGGGAAGGTGATTCCACTCAGGCCTTCTGACTCCAAGTCCAGTGCTATTTCGAGGTAACACACAGGACCTGGAGTCAGGAGCCCTGGGTGGCTCTGTCACCCGCTGGCTGAGTGGTCCTGTACAAACCGCTCACTCCCTGGAGCCTCTTTCCCCAACTGTAAAATGAGGAGGAGCGCGATGGCCCGCCCAGGTCCTCTTCCGGCTGGGCTCTCTGAGCCTTCTAGGGGTGACAGCAAAGCTCGTCCTATCAATTACATTTCCCAAGTTGGGCCGGCAAAGATCATCATAAGATCCTCGACCTATCACGTGGTTTAAAAAAAAAAAAAAAAAAAGCAAACGTCCCAGATTAACTTTCACTGCACTGCTTCTGCTGACAACTGATTACCCAATTTTCTAGTTTCCTCGGGTTAGATAGCCCTGCTGGATAGTCTAACTGGCGGCTAAAAGGGCAAATAATTAATTATTGGTGAGCCAATGAAGACGGAGTTAAAACCCACGTCCAGACCGGACAATTCTTGCGGCGAATCCCCGAACCAGTCTTCTCAGTCTATTTTCAGGCCTCCCTCACCCGCGTCTTAGTGTAGAGGTTTGGAAACGACCCCAGGCAAGTGCGAGATCGGGGGGGGGGGGGGGGGGGGGGGGCGGCATCTTCCCAGGGGCCACTCCCACTGTCACCGTCCCCAACCCAGTAGTCCCAGACTATCGTCTCAGGAGGTCCCGAGGCTGGGACCCGCCTTCGGCGCAGACACGGCGCGGGGCGTGTGACGGAGCCCGGCGACGGCGGCGGGAGCTCCACCGCAGTTTCGTCAGAGGTAAAGGTACGCGCCTGGCGCGCGCAGCGTGCGCACACACACACACACACACACACACACACACACACACCCGCGTGCACAGCCCGCTTACCAAACACTCCCCCCGACCTGGAGAAACGCGATGACACGCCACCAGCCCCTTCGGCCTCTGCCGAGAACCCAACCCATAGCGCCTGCCACCGACCACAGGGCCCCGCAGATCCCGGACTCAGCGGTGTCTGCAGAGGGCCAAGACCGGCCTTTTCCCGCGCGTGGCGGGCTTCTTCTCCGCTACACCCCGCGACGCCGCGCCGTCCTAGCCGCCAGCCCGAAGTCGCCACCCGGAGTCTACCGGGAGCTGAACGTCTCCGCTGCAGCGTCCCCCTCCAAGTCGCGTCTCACCGCAAGGAGTCAGCTTGCAAGCCTCTCCCCGCCCACCCGGTCCCATGACAGCTGCTACCGCCCAAAGACTGGCAGATTATAACAAGAAGCAAAGTTTCCCTCTCTCCTCCCACCTCCCGGCCCCCCTCCGTCTTCCCCCTCCCTTCTAGTGTTATGCAAAACGGGCCGGCACCGGCGTTCCCACTCCAGGTACCAAACCAGCCCCCGCGAGCCGCGCCCGGTTCGGCTGGGCGGCCCCTCTTCGCTCCCAGGCGTGTCCCCACATCCAGGGTCTCCTCCAAGCATCCACCGCATCTCCAGCCTCCCGGTGTCCCGCAATAGGGCGCCCGCAGAAAAAGCCTCAACTCTGGAGCCAAACTTTATACTTGCAACAGGCATGGGGTGGGGAAAAGGGGGGAAAGGGTGGGGGGCGCGCACTCCTTGCGCAGACATTTTCGGTAACTGCTCGTCCCAGCAGTACCCTCCCCCAGGTCTCCAAAACACCAGCTTACTCGCCCTCCCCCCCCCCACCCCGCACACCAGAGCACCCTCTCCTGTCACGCGCGTGTCGCCAGTGGGGCTCCGGGGCTCACCCAGAGCCCGGACGCCGCCTCGCCTTCCCTTCCCTCTGCATCGTGGAGCGCGCGCCGGGGCCGCGCGCTGCAGGGGGACCCAGGCGCCCCCAGACAGTCCTTCCTCCCCCATCCTGCCTTGCTTTCCCCCTGGGGGGGCTCCGCCGGATAGCGAAACCAGGAAGGCGCTATCTCCGCCCGCATGTCCACGTGCCCCGCAGACCCCTATGCCCTTAGCCGGCAACTGGCAGGAAACTCCGCGCTGCTGGCGCGGGTGTCGAGATATGGGGGGCCAACAGCAGCACTTGGGGGACCGAAGGCTGGAAGACAAGGAGTCTCCGGGGATGGGGATAAGAGCCTGTGCCCGGGCCACAAGTCCACGTGAAAGTACGGCAGCAAGTGCCGGGCGCTGAGGGCGCGCCTACAGCACCCCGCGCCAGCCTGAGGGTCCCCCACACCTTGGCGCGGCTCCACCTCCCCAAGGAGGCGCGGTGGCCCCAGCACTGCCCGCGGTGGCGGGGGGGAGACTCCAGGTGGCCCAAGCTAGACCCTCCCCAGCGGCAGTGCGCCCCCAGTGCTCCAGCACGCGCCGGGGGACCTCCACTTCCCTACCCCTGTAACGGTGCGCATCGCAAGACGGTAGAAGGGGGGCTCCGCAGCCTGGAACCCCGATCTCCCCAGTGCGCCCACCGCTGCATGCCGGCCTTCACCGCTGCGGCTGCAGCTCGGCACTCCGGCCCCGGCTTGCGGCTCTGGCCGCCCGTACCTGCGTGTCGGCGAGATAGTTGAGGAAGAAGGAGGAGAGCTCTTCGTCCAGCAGCGCGCCGCAGTCGTTCCCCGCCATCTTCCAGCCGCGGCTGCAGCGTGCGGCGGAGTCAGCGCCGAGCCGGCCCGGGGGGAGGGAGCGAGCGAGCGAGCGAGGGAGGAGGCAGCGAGGCCGGCGGGAGGCGGAGGGCGGAGCTCGGGTCCCGGCTGCCGCAGGCCTCTAGCAGCGGGGGCGGGGCCGCACGGCGGCCGCGCGAGCCAGGGGTCGCACCCCGACTTTCCTGCGCAGCGTCAGGCGCCACGACGGGGTCCCGCAGCCCCCAGCAGGGAGGAAAGCACCCGCAGCCAGGTGGCGGTGCCCCAGCCAGCAGCCGGATGCCTGCGCAGCAATGCGGGCAGCCCCCCACTCCTGCCAGAGCGAATCACGTTGCGTTAGCGCTGGGCGGGCACTGCGAGACAACCTGCTTCTGCACGGCTTGGGAAACTGAGGCTCAAGGAGGCGTAGAATCTTCTGTGAAGCCACAGTGTGATTCGTTCGCAAGAGGAAAAATTATCCGAAGGCCTGAGATCCTCTACCCGGCTGCAAGACCAGAGAGGGAAGGGGATACCACAAGTCAAAGGCAGAGAAATCAAGGAAGGCTCCGCGGAGGAGGTGGCATTTTTATCCTTTCTTTGAAGAATGCATTGACCTATAGTCTGCTAAACTTGATCATCTCTCTCTCCTCCAGTGTCACCCAATAACCCTCCCCCCCCCCCAAATCAATGACTGCTCTTACCATAGCCAATAATGTCTTGAGTAGACTGGGCTCCCATCAACTTCCCCAAACCCATTGGCTTTCCAGTTCCTGGGATGAAACCTCTCACAATGGGCCTCTACACCCAGCAGCTGTTCACCTAGTAAAGGCATCTTCCGGGCGTCTTTCCCCACCACTCTTCAGACTGTCAACCCAATCTCTTCCCTCCCACCCCCATCATCATGGGATCCCTTAGCTCTAGAAGCCTCTCCTTGAATACTGGTCAGTTGCCACTTTATGGTTTGTTTCAGTGAAGAAATCTGATTTTTTTTTTTTTTTTAATACCAGGAATTGAACTCAGAGGCACTCCTCGACTGGGCCACATCCCCAGCCCTATTTTGTATTTTATTTAGGGACTTGGTCTCACTGAGTTGCTTAGAGCCTCGCCATTGCTGAGGCTGGCTTTGAACTTGTGATCCTATTGCCTCAGCCTCTGAAGCCACTGGGATTACAGGCATGCGACCAGCTAAGATGTATGATCTTTGACTTTCTCCCTACTAGACTCTAAGACCCATGAAAGCAGGCCCCAAATCTGCTTCTGCGTTTAGTATACCTCCATAGCAGTTTGGGATATCTTCAGGGTGGTGTTTAATAAATAATGTGTACTCTGTAAAAGCTGGAGGACCTTTGATGCTCCCCATCACCACACACATGGTACAGATGAGGAAACCGACAGTGGAGGGGGTACAGTGCCAGAACCAGAGCTTAGGCCCCCTGACTGCAGCCTGGAGCTCTGTGTCAAACCCTGCTGTCTGCCAGGCAAAAGGTGAGGTACCACCTGGGTGAAGGCAGGAAAATAGAGGCCTGTTTTATTGGGCACGCCTGCCTCCTGCCCTACTCCCACCCTGTAACTCGTGATCATGAGGACTGCCCCACCCTGCCCAGCCAGCAAGGCCTCCTTTCCAGCCAGAGGAGGAAACAGTCCCCAGCTCACCTGCTCAGACTTGAACAGCAGAGCCAGAGCTTCCTCCTTCTCCAGTCTGAGGTTCCCAGAACCGCAGGGTGTGATTTCACTCTTTGGGATTCAGGCCAGCATGCTTTTAAGGAACAATGCATGCCAACGGAGAGCCTACATCTAGCCGTGGAGCACTGGACTGGGAGTCAGGAGTCCTGGGTTCTGGTCCAACCCCTTGCCACATCTTATTCCAATGTTAGCCACTCAGGAAGTTAAGAGCATGGGCAATGGAGTCACTCTGCCTGCTTTTGAACCCCAGCGAGTTATTTGGTCTCAAACCTTGGTTTCCTCATTTTATACAAATGTGGATCATAAAATTACTTACTTCATAGGGATGTTATGATGATCAAAGAGATAATATATGTAAAGTGCTTGGCACGGCGCCTGACCTAGGAGGAAAAATGCTAAGCTCTCTGGTCCTGTTTCCTCATCTGTAAAAATGGGGATAAATATAAATCCCTTGAAGGCACCATTGACATTACTTATTGCCTTCCTCCCAGCACATACAGCCTGCTGGCTTAACTTGGACTTGAATCTTGGTGTGAACTAGCTAGGAGTTATTCTTTCACTTAAAACTAAAAAGGTCATTTACTTAATCTCTCAGAGACCCGATTTCCTCATCTGTTAAAATGGCCATTGTGGGTGGCCTGTGAGGAAGGAATTCCTAGAACAAGAAGCTTTTGAAAAGGAAGTCAGATAGCTCAGGTGAGGTGCAGTCTCACCTAAGTTCCTTGCCAGCCGAAGCCTATTCCAAGGACGCAGAGATTAGTGAGAAAACCCCAGCAAGGGTGCTGTCCTGCTTAGAGACCTTGTAAACCTTGAATAAAACATATGAATCCACGACCAGTGTAACTCCACATCAACTCTATATCATGAACCACCCCAAGAATAGGAAGCTATATTCCATGTATGATAGGTCAAAATACAGTCTATTGTCATGCATAACTAAAAAGAACAAACTTTTTAGAAAAGAAAGAAATATTGAATGAAAAAATGTGCATCAAATAAATTGCTTGGCCTTGCCTCTGGCAGATAGGAAGTGCCCATCATCATCATCATCATCATCACCAAGAACTTGAACTCTCCCAAGGCCCTCTTTTGCTATTGCTTCAGGACACCAGAATCAGAGTCCCGAGAGATAGTTTCCAGAGGCATCCCTGTTCAGCTCTGTTTTGTTTTTTTTTTTTTTTTTTTTTTTGGGGGGGGGGGTACCAGGGATTGAACTCAGGGGCACTCGACCACTGGGCCACATCCCCAGCCCTTTTTTGTATTTTATTAGAGACAGGGTCTCACTGAGTTGCTAAGTGCCTCGCCATTGCTGAGGCTGGCTTTGAACTCGCGATCCTCCTGCCTCAGCCTCCCAAAGTGCTGGGATTACAGGCGTGCGCCACCGCGCCCGGCTTTAGCTCTGTTTTTGATGGCTGTTGTACCCTTTATAATCCAGAGTCCAAACTTGGAGAGTCCTGCAGGCCAGGCAGCTCTAGTCGTGGTCTTGCAGAGCTGCAGCACCCTTCAGAGCCTTGCCAAGGAAGCCTCCACACCACCTGCCCAGAAGCTTTTGTTTTTAAAATGGCAGTGTGGATAGAAAAGTCACAAAATGCCCCATCTCTGGGTTTTTCTCACCATCTCTGCATCAGTGGAACAGGCTTCTGACTGGCAAGAAACTTAAGGGAGAAGGCACCTCCCCTGAGCTGTCCAGCTTCCTTTTCAAAAACATCTTGTCCCAGGATTTCCTTCCTTTCAGGCCACCTTCAGTCTCAGCCTGTCAATGGCCTCTCCAGTTCATGCAGGAATCTGAAGTTCTTCATTAAGATTCAAGACCCTCAAGAAACCTCAGAGCCCAGTGCGGTGGTGCGTGCCTATAATCCCAGCAACTCAGGAGGTTGAGACAGGAGGATTGCAAGTTCAAAGCCAGCCTCAGCAAAAAGCGAGATGCTAAGCAACTCAGTGAGACCCAGTCTCTGGGGATGTGGCTCAGTGGTCGAGGATTGAACCTGAGTTCAATCCTCAGTACCCTGCAAACCCCCGCAAAAAAAAAAAAAAAAAAAAAAAAAAAAAAGAAACCTCAGGTGCTAGACAATCTTGAGCCATTTGCTTGCCCTTTGCCCTCAGTGACTATTCCCCCTGGGAAATGTAAAAGCCGGAGGCTGCAAGAGCCTCTGCAGACCTCCCAGCCCAGAGGTGCTGGCAGTTTATAGGCCTCAGCCACAACTTTGTAGCCCTTCCGTACTGAGCGTGTGTGCCAGACACCTGAGCTCACGACATCTCTAATCCTTCCAGCAGCCCTCGGCAGGGTGAATCATGATGTCCAGTTTATGACTGAGGAAACAAAAGCTTAAAAGGGGTTAAAGTGATTAGCTCCAGTGCAAGCAGCTAGAGACATGGCTGAGATTTGAACCAAGATCTGTGCCGCTAACTGCCCCAGGGAGACTGGAACGGTGGCACATTTCTTATTTTATGACTTCCAAGTGAAGGGCAATATTAATGCCAAACTTGGACTCCATGTGGCTCCACTTCTACCTTCTCCGCCTTTTTATTGGCCTTGCCTCCCGGGAGAGTAGTGAAAGTGAGCCCTGAGCTCAGTCTGCGCAAAGCCCAGTGTTCTCCAGCTCCTCAGCAGGGAAAGCAACCTACAGTGTTCGGCTTTGACTATTTTAGTCTCTACCGACAAATGCTCAAATGTGAAAACATCAGCACTTTCTCCCTTCTGATAATAGAAGAATGCTTTATTCAGACACCATGGCTGTGGTTCGCAAACTCTGGAGGGCATGACAGTCACCTGGGCCCTGTCACCAGAGATTCTAATTCAGTGGGCCTAATGGGATTCTAGTTCTGACTTAATAGGCTCCCCAGATGACTCTTTTGCAAAAGACCACCCACCATTCAGCACATGTTTAATGAGCACCAGCTATGTGAGCTGTGTGCCAGCCACGGCTCTAGGTGCCACAGATAAATCAATGAACTCCACAGCCGCCATCCCTGCCCACGTTCTATTCAACACCACTCCTTCCTAAACTTTTGTTGAATGAGGAAGGGAAGGCATGGGTCTTGATAATCACGGAGGTTTCCTGCCAATGACCCATGACTCGTGATTCTGTGGCCCAGGCCAGATTGCCAGGCGCTCATCAATTTCCCAGCATCTGTCCAGGAGGCAGGGACTCTGGCCAAGAGAAACTAAGGGCACCTGCTTTACATGAAAAGCCATCTCCACCTTCCATTGAGCAACAGGACTTGGGAAATGTCAAGAAGCAATGGAAAGCGAGCTGTTCACCTGCTTCATTGTAAAGGCAGAGGAATGCGGCCTGGTCACAAGGCCCCTCAGCGGCAGAGCCAAGACCAGAAGCCAGGACTCCAGATCATGTGCGTACTGCTCAGGCAGCACCACAGGACAAATTTCTTTTCAGAGATGATCCTTTGGAAAGATATCACATAGATTTAAGGGTCTCAGTTACAGACTCTTTTTTTGGAGGGTGGGTGGCGTGGGACCAGGGATTAAATTCAGGGGCTCTCAGCCATTGAGCCACATCCTCAGCCCTATTTTGTATTTTATTTAGAGACAGGGTCTCACTGAGTTGCTTAACACCTTGCTTTTGCTGAGGCTGGCTTTGAATTCGCAATCCTCCTGCCTCAGCCTCCTGAGCCACTGGGATTACAGGCATGCGCTACTACCACTCCTGGCAGAGTTAGGAACTCTTCAATGCCCTTCATAAACAAGGCAATGCCTTTTTCTTTCTGTGGCGGTAATCTGTGAATTTACCCATAAATTTGGGGAAACATTTAACAGATCACTTTCTCTATCACATGCTACAAATGATTAAAGGGTTTCCAAATCCACAGGTGAGGGGCACAGAGTGCTCTTGAGTCAGCTGGGACTGTTTCTCAGTTTTGCAAGGACTGTTCTCCATGTACCCTCCCCTGCCTCCTAAGTGGTAGTCAGTAGGGGTAGAAAAACATCCACTTTTTTCTTATCTCTTACAGGGCAAAAATTCCTAGATAGGGCTCTTCTTATACTCATTGAATAAATGGAGAAAAAAGACCCAGAGATGTACTTTTTTTATCTTTACAGAGAGGCAAATTCCACCAGGTTATTGTTAAACATATATGTATATGTGCACATGTAAGCATACATCTGTACTAGCATGGTATATGATACGTGTGTAAACCAGATGGCAACATTTTAAAGATACAATCACTTAAGATTAAAGGACAACACAATTATGTGTAGTTTCTATTAGATAAAATTCAGTAGACCTATCAAATAAGACAAGCAGATGGAATGAATACCTTAGTTCACTGTCACTTACTGGCTTTGGAATCTTGGGAAAAATCACTCCTTAGGGAACATCATCTTATCTGTTTTACCTGACCCAGAATTTTGTGTGGATCAAGTACACCTTACATAAGACTTGGAACTTGACATTCATTATTCTAAAGCATCAACAATGCTCCTTTGGGGGAGTTTATCTTAAGAGTCTGATTCAAAACATGGGAAAGCATGATGTGTATACATACTTTGATTCAACAAACACTCTTAATTCTGGGACCAGACGCGATGTTCCACAGTGATCACGATGCAACTCACAGCTCTGGTCTCCACAACATGCAAAGGAGAGGACAGCTGCCGTGCAGTTTGGGAGGGTGCAATAAGTTCTGCAATGGAGAAAGTTGGGGGACCAGAAACTGGAGAGGGTGAGGACAAATCTCTTTTCCACTCTGAGACACATATTGTCCCTCTTCACAAGGATGGGCTTGAACTGGATCAGCCATCCCAAACCTGCTGCAGATGGGCACCTCCAGGCTCCCTGCCTGGACTGCAAGAGGTTCTGATTCCCTGTCTCATCTGCAGGAAAAGTCATCTGGACCGTGCGTAGTTTGGCAGCAGAGGCAGTTGGAGTCAGGATACTGAGAGGAGAATCCAGGTCACTAGGCCACTCCAGGAGTTTTTTTATATGGGGAGTAATCGCCTGGGCTCTTAGAGCAGCCAGGAGGACTGCAGAATCCCTGAGAAAGGGTGCGGCCTCACAGGCACGGCATAACATCATGGGCACAGCATCACGAACAAGCAGGGAGGACCAAGGATGGAGCAGAGTATCATGGGTATACTCCTGCTCTCTCGGCTCCCCCAAGAATCCTGATGGACACTTCACACACACACACACAAAAAAAAAAAAACAAGTGCAGGGCTGGGGTGGTAGCTCAGTGGTAGAGTACTTCCAGCACACGCAAGGCCCTGAGTTCCATCCCCAGTACCAAATAAACAGACAAAAAAAAAAAAGGTTGAGAGAGACTATTCCACCTTTGATCAGAGTTGTTCTATTGTTTCATTTTAAAATTATGAATTATTTTTAAATTATGCAGGTGACACAATTATACTATCCTTGTATTAGAAACAGAGGAAGGACAAGGGTCTATGACCACTCCCTAGTAAGGTTTCATGAGTGATCCTCCAGACTTTTTTCTTTGATTTAAACACATTTAGGTTTATAGAGAAACTCAAAGTTTTATTTTTACAAAAATGGAACCTTACTGTAATTAGTATTTTGAAATTTCCTTGTTAGTGTGTTTTGGAAGTCTTTCCATATTTATATATACAGATCTACCTTATTCCTTTATTTATTTTAGCTTAAATTTATTTTTTAACTGGTACTAAAACATAAAAACTGTACATATTAAACAGGTATGGTGGAGCATGCTCATAATCCCAGCGCTTCAGGAGGCTGAGGCAGGAGGAATGCAAGTTCTAGGCCAGACCCAGCAACTTAGTGAGACCCTGTCTCAAGAGAAAAAGGGCTAAGAATGTGGTTCAGTGGTGGAGTACGCCTAGGTTCAATCCTCAGTATGGGGGGGAAAATAGGTACATATTATTGGGGTATCTTGCAATGTTTCAATACACAACTGAATGTTCAAATGTAATGTAATGTTCAAATCAGGTTAAACATACCTTATCATTTCTCTAGATGAAAACATTCAGAATTCTTGCTTTTAGCTTCTTGCATCTCATCCTTTAAATGGCTGCATGGTATTCCCCGTGTGAGTGTAGCATGCACTTGCTTTGTAACTATGGGTCCATCATGATTCTAGACTTGCATTCTCTAGATGGCTATATGCTGGTTATATCACTGAAAAATATGCACAGGGGTGGGGAAGAATAGAAGTTCAGTGGATTAGACAAAAGGGAATGAAGGGGTGCTGGGCTTGTAGCTCAGTGGTAGAGCACCTGCCTGGCACGTGTGAGGCACTTGGTTCAATACTCAGTACCACATAAGAATAAATAAATAAAATAAAGGTAGTGTGTCCAGCTACATAATTTTTTTAAAAATAAGGTGGAATGGGGGCTGGGGATATAGCTCAGTTGGTAAAGTGCTTGCCTCGAATGCACAAGGCCCTGGGTTCAATCCACAAAAAAAAAAAAAAAAAAAAGAAAGAAAGAAAGAAAAGGTGGAATGAAGGGAAGGGAGGGGAGATTGGAATAGAAAAGACAGTGGGATGAATTTGACATAACTTTTCTATGTTCATATATGCACATACCTCAGTGAATCTCCACATCATATATAACCACAACACTGGGATCCTAATTAGAATAAGTTATACTCCAAGTATATGTAATATGTCAAAATCTACTATCATGTATATCTAAAAAGAACAAATTAAAAAATAATTATGTGGAAAAAAGAAAAATATGCAGAGTTTATTAAGAAAATAATGACAATGGATGGGTTCCTGTATCCTTCAGCCAACAAAAATCTTTGGAACACTCGCCTTGAATCTTCATCTTTTAATACACAACAAAGCCAAATCTGCATGTATGTGTTCAGTGAAGAACATTAATCATGTTGCTGCCTTGTTTGAAATTCATTCCTCATTCCTTCATGAGCAGCCTACTTTGTGCCAGGCACTCCACTAAGCTTTCTGGGACTATGTGAGTTGCGACTCTTTTGATTGCAATAAACAGAAACCTCTGCTCAAACTGGCTTCAACAGATAACATATTGGCTCCCATAATGAACACATGAAAAGGGAGGAGTGTTGTCGGGAAGAGGTGGATGCTCATTCCCCAGCTCTGCCGTCCTCTGTGCTAGCTTTCATCTGGAGGCAGAATCTCTCCTGGCGATGGCAAGGTGATGTGTTCCCCACCCACACCAACCCTCTCAGCAAGGCCCGCAGAAAGAGCCCTCTCGGGTGTCCAGCAGAAATCTTCAAGTCACTCTGCATCCATTTGGTACAAAATGCCCATCCCTTGGCCCGTCTGTGCTTTAATTGGCCAATATTGGGTTATGGGTCTACTTCTGAATGCAGGGATGGAGCAGTTCCATATAAATCCCTGAAACCAGGGTTTCTTAAGGGACCATTAATTTGGATGGGAAAAAAAAACTATATCTGTTTTTATTAATCTCTAACTGAAAATTAGCATTTCCTTCTGTTATGAATGTGGTCAAACAAGTTACAATAGTATTAAAAATACCCATATCTATGGTCTGGGGCTATAGCTCAGTGGTAGGGTGTGTACTTAGCACACACAAGGCCCTGGGTTTGTTCCCTAACATCGAAGAAAGAAAGAAGCCTAAAAGTACATATAACTTTGTCATTAATAGAAATCACAGATATTTCATATTGCATTGCAGTTGTTACAGATATCTAAAAATATCAATTGTATTATTAGACCAACTAGATCCTACTATTTAATGTGTTAGTGAAGAATTGCATAGATTTTTATACCATAAATTTGTCTAACAATTTGATGACTAAGAATTTGATATCTAATAATTTGACAATTGGTTTCCTTTAGACCATATGCCATATATATTATACTTTCAAAAACATCAATCTAGGGAGAGTCCATAGGTTCTCATAAACTACCAGAGAGGGAAGACAGTAAAATGAATGGGACATAACCCCCCTGTGTTCATATATGAATACACAACCAGTGTAACCCCACATCATGTACAATCACAAGAATGGGAAGTTATACTCCATATATGATATGTCAAAATACATTCTACTGTCATGTAAAACTAAAAAGAACAAATAGCTGGGCGCAGTGGTGCACACCTATAATCTCAGTGGCTCAGGAGGCTGAGGCAGGAAGATCACAAGTTCAAAGCCAGCCTCAGCAACAGCGAGGTGCTAAGCAACTCAGTGAGACCTTGTCTCTACATAAAACACAAAATAGAGCCAGGGATGTGGCTCTGTGGCCGAGTGCCCCTGGGTTCAATCCCTAGTAGCCCCACCCAAAAAAAAGGAACAAATAAAAAATAAACTACCAGAGGGATCAGAGGGGCTCATAGGGGCGGGGGGGAAAGGCCTGTATAAAATGTGGGATGGGGGGTGTCTCCCCAAAGAGAAAGCAGGTGGTTTTGCCAGAGGAGGAGGAAGGGGCTGAGCTGGCAGAAACAGCAGATGTCCTCTCCAAAGATAGAGAGGAGCTGGACAGGAGCTCTCTCCAAGCCAGCTTGACTGCGCGGCTCCTGGAGATGCTGCAGTACAGCTTCTTCTTTTTATAGATAAGACACAACTAAGACTGAAGAGGACCAGGACTCACCAGAGGCCATTCAGCAAGTGGCAATACCAGGTTCTGCCATGGCTCCCTGCAGCTGTCCCTGGCTGTTTCACTCCAGCCCCCTCAGGGTGAATGGAGAAGGTATAATAAGACTCCCCCCCCACCACACACACACACACACACACACACACACACTCCAATAGTATACATGACAGAAGAAAATGAATAGCCTGGAATGCTCATGTTAAAGAAGAAGAAAGATTTCAGGTTGATAATGTGTGTGTATCCTTCTGTCTTAAGACACTAAAAGAAGAACAAACTCAATCTAAAGTGAGAAAAGGAAGTAAATAATAAAAATTTGAGCCAACATTAACAATAAAATCAATAATTGCTCCTTTGAACAGATCAACCAGATTAATAAAACTTTAGTCAGTGCTGGGGGTGGTGGCCCATGCCTGTAATCCCAGCAACTTGGGAGGCTGGGGCAAGAGGATGGCAAGTTGGAGGCTGGCCTCAGCGATTTAACAAAGCCCCAAGCAACTTAGCAAGGCCTGATCTCAAAAGTTGTTTGTTTGTTTGTTTGTTTGTTTGTTTTAAAACAATTTAAAGGGCTGGGGATGTAGCTCAGTGGTAAATGCCCCTGGGTTCAATCTCCAGTATCACAAACAAAACTTCAGTGAAAAAGAAAGAGGAGACTCATTTTGCTAACATAAGAAATAAGAGAGGGGACATAATTACCGATCTTACTGAAATAGAAAGGTTCATAGCAATAATTTAGAAAGCCCAAAAAAAATGGACAAATTCTTACAAAAATACAGACTATTATAACTCACTCAAGTAGAAATGCAACCTCTGAATAGGCCTTAAACAAGAGCTTGAACTAGTAATCAGAACACTACCACAAAGAAAAACCCAGACCCAGATGGCTCCATTTGGAATCTATCAAACACTTAAAGGATTGATACCAACTCTTCACAACCTCATCCAAAAAAGTAGAAGAGGAGGAACATTTGCCCCCTCATTCTCTGAAGGCAGTTTGCTCTGTTACCAAAACTAGGCAAAAACTCCACAAGAAAAGAGAACTGTAAACCAACATATCTTACAAATATGGATCCCAAAGCAGCGCACATTAGAACTTAACGGCAGAATTAAATATCATAATGGAAAGATACGTATAACAATGTCTCTGGTTCCCAAAAGATTCCAATCACCAAATGCAATAAAAGATAATAGAGATATATCAAATTAAATTTAAGTATAAAAGTATAGTGGGACCAATTTGGAAAAATTTACATAGACAATTCATAATAATTTTTTGTCCCAGCCAGTTACATGCCTGTAATCTCAGTGGCTCAGGAAACTGAGGCAGGAGGATCTCTAGTTCAAAGCTAGCCTCAGCAACATAACCAGACCCTGTCTTTAAATAAAATATAAGAAAAGGGCTAAGGATATTGCTCAGTGGTTGAGCGCCCCTAGGTTCAATCCCCAGTGTCCGCCCCCCCCCAAATTTTTTGTTGTTCCATAAGCAAGATTAATAATACTTATCTGCCCTATGTCCCCAACCTTCTTGCAATTATTTTGAGGATCATTTAAGATAAAGGATGTGCAAGCATTTTAAAACCCTCTAGTAGGATAATTACCATCAGGCTCTTCACAGTTAAAGAGCGTGACCCTATTCGTGAACTCCATTCTGTTTCTTTTTTCTTGTCTTTTGGCAGGGGTGGGAGTATCTTGGGGATTGAACTCAGGGGCACTCGACCACTGAGCTATATCCCCAGCCCTCTTTTGTATTTTATTTAGAGACAGGATCTCACCTAGTTGCCTAGCGCCTTGCTTTTGCTGAAGCTGGCTTTGAACTTGTGATTCTCCTGACTCAGCCTCCTGAGCCACTGGGATTACAGGAGTGTGCCACCATGCCTGGCCTCTATTCTGTTGCTTATGGTGAATTTTCTGCTGCCTCATGGCCTTTGCACCTGCTGTTCCCTTGACCTCAGATGCTCTTCCCTCAGCTCCCCTCTCGCCTGCTCTCATCCTCATGACTTTTCCAGGTCTCATTTCAAAGAGGCCTTCCCTGGCAACCTGATATTAATTATCTCAAATTATCTTGGTTATTTACTTGTAAGATGAGAAAAGTAGGAGGATCAGGACCCTTCATATCCTGTGGTACCCCCAGGGCACAAGATGACTCTTGCCTCATTGAACATGCCATTAAAGAAGAGTCATCCATGTCTCTATGGAACAGATAGCCAAGCCCATTGTATAGATGAGGAAACTGAGACTCTGGGAGAAATGACTGGCCCAAGTTCCAGTGATGGAGAGGATGATCACATAATTTATTATCTACATGAGGAGGCTTTTGTTGTGGACAAATACTAAACTGGACAAGACATGGGACGACAGGTATAAGCAGGGACAGCAAGCAAAGACACGTGCTTACACCTCAGAGGGAGGACTGCACACTGGCAAGTCTAAGCCTCTGCGTTCCTTCCACTACATCCCGAGTTCTGAGAAAAGTCAAGTTCAGCAAATT
Source organism: Tamias sibiricus (assembly GCA_025594165.1). Classification (NCBI taxonomy): domain Eukaryota; kingdom Metazoa; phylum Chordata; class Mammalia; order Rodentia; family Sciuridae; genus Tamias; species Tamias sibiricus. The sequence continues at coordinate 62,129,365 of CM046662.1, forward strand.
ACTTTCCCCACATGCCCCTGATCCACAGGGAGCCCTGTCCTGCATAGCCCTGGAGCAGCCGAACATCACGCGTCTTTGCTGACTTTATTGTTGCCCAGAAGTCGTGAAGAGGCTTTTCATAGCAGGAGCCAAGATTTCCTCCACTAAACCAGATGCAACAATAGAATGAATAAAATTAAACCTAGATCTTCTTTGTAAAGAGGGAAGATGGGGTGAAAAAAGACATAAGTAACATGTACTCAAAGAAAATTTGCTCTGCAGAAGTCTTATCTCAGCATCAGCCCAACAGTGCCCCTGCCCTTTGACCAGGTCTCCCTGTTCTTAGGAATTCACCCTAAAAATGAGTGAAAAGAAGGGAGAAATCTAGCAAGGCAAAAAACATTCACTGTGGTGGAGAGAGTGCAAGGGATGAGTTTGGAGCCTGGAGTCAAGCCAGGGTTGGAAGCCCCATTCTGTCCCTGGAAAGGTGGCAGCCTCAGCCCCATCCATCCTCGACCCCGTCCACCCTCCTGCATGCTGCTCCTCCAGGCACCGAGGGTAGGGTCTCTTTTCCTCTAGACATTGGCCAAAACGATGCAGCAGAAAGGATGGTTTTTTTGTTGTTTGTTTGTTTGTTTGGTACTGGAATTGAACTCAGGGGCACTTGACCACTGGGCCACATCCCCAGCCCTTTTTTGTATTTTATTAGAGACAGGGTCTCACTAAGTTGCTAAGTGCCTCGCCATTGCTGAGGCTGGCTTTGAACTCGCGATCCTCCTGCCTCAGCCTCCCAAGTGCTGAGATTACAAGGCGTGTGCCACCGCGCCCAGCCAGAAAGGATGTTGTGCCAATTCTTGGGCTGATTTTGAGGATGTCTGGGAAGTTCTGATTTTGCTCTCTAGGAAGCCAGCCACCACGGAGAGAAATCCAGATAATCTGCTGCACACAAAGCACGTGGAAGGAGGAAAAAAAAAAAAAAAAAAAAAAAAGCCCTGGAAGATGAGAAACCACACAGGGACAGAAACCCAGCCAACCTGAGCCATTTCAGCCTCCCTGATGAGGCACCAGGCATCGAGTGAACCTCTCTTGGATCCTCCAGCCACCGTACAAGTACACAGGCTGGAACCCCAGGCAGGAGAGACGAGCCAGCTCCACCAAGCCTGTCCATACTGCAGAATCATGAAGAAGTCAGTGGTTGTTGCAGCTTTCAAGCCACTACTTTTGGGGGCAATTTGTTATAGAGCATTAGATAACTAAAGGACTGGCTGTATGAATTTTGGCAAGTGAATAGAGTCATCTGAGCCTTAGTTGCTTCATCTGTAAAATGGGATGATTTTAGTATTTACCTTACAGGATTGTGGTGACGCTCAAAGGCCACATAGTAAACCTTTAGTGATTTTGTGGATTATGTAAGATATAGCTGGACCTCGGTATCCACAGGTTCTATATCCACAGGTTCCTCATTCCCAGATTCAACTTCCCAGGGATTAAACCAACCATAGATTGAAAATGTCGGGAAATATTCAGAGGGAAAATTGTACCTATACTGAACACACACAGACTTTTTTTCATGTCATTATTCCTTTGACCATACAATATGACAACTACCTACATAGTTTTAACACCATACCTGGTATCATAAGTAACCAAGGTGTGATTTAAAGTATATGAGAAGATGTGCATAGGTTATATGCAAATATAGCACCATTTTATAAAAGGGATTTGAGCATCTTTGGATTTTGGTATCCTCAGTGGGCCCTGGAATCAATAGCCTGAGCATACTGAGGGATGGAGGAGAATGTGCCGTGATTTCCTTCATGAGTTAAGTTTCCGTGTTACTGATGGATTTCACCCAGTAGAATAGTATGGAAACGTTAGAAATCACAAGCATACAGTCAATGCAGCAACCTAATTTATTAAATAATTGAAGTAAAACTTAAATAATAAATTTTTAAAAAGAAGAGTAACACAAGTTGGGCATAGTGGCACATACCTGTAATACCAGGGACTAGGGAGGCTGAGGCATGAGGATCACAAGTTCAAGGCCAGCTTCAGTAACTTAGTGAGGCTCTAAGCAACTTAGCAAGACCCTGTATCAAAATAATAAATAAAAAGGGCTGGAGATGTAGTTCAGTGATGAAAGTGTCCCTGGGGTCCATTTAATACCAAAAGAAAAAAGAAAAGAAAAGAAAGAAAGAAGAAAAAGTAACACAAAGAGAGAAGAGAGCCATTCTAATTACAATAGTGTAAAAAACATCTGAATAAATGTTGGAAAGCAATGTGAAGAAATGAAAACTATCAGTGTATTTGAGTGGTCGGCTTTATGTAAGAATTTACCTTTAGGATTTCCTTAATGTTGTTTGCAAGTTCTTATAATAAATCATCTTAATGCAATTCCAAATGAAAATAAAGAGATAAAAAGTGTATTTGAGTTCAGATTTTAGAGAAAATGTTCTCTACCAAAATTTCCTTTAATTTGATCTTCATAAAAATAATTTAAGTGCAATTATTAAATAGAAAAACTGGTCATTGTGTAATTTGTCCAGTGCTATTATGGGCTCAGCAGGGAACTAAGTGTTTGTATTCCTTCCTTTATTCAATAAATAGCAAAATCCAGAGCTGGAGGAGACGGTTTTCCATGCATTTGTTCTCTGGTGCCTGTAGCAATTTTACAATGTCAATACTGTTATTAGCTCCATTTCACAGATGAGGAAACTGACACTTGAGGAGTTTAAGCTGCTTGCCAAGTCATTCAGTTTGGAAGAGGCAGAGCTGAGGTTTGAGCTCAGAGCTCTTGAGTGCCTCCTCCCAGAATCCCTCACACCTTGGCCTATAGCAGTACTCACTGTGCCAAATGTTTGTGGTCTGAACAGGTGAACAGGGAATGAACAAGCAAGTTAGTGAGCACCCAGAGGCAGCATCTCACCAAGCGAGAGTGCCAGGTCAGGAAACCTGGACCTGGTTCTGCCTCACTATGCAGCTGATCCCATTGGCCTCAGGAGAGCCTCACAGGCTGTATGAGGGATTTGGGAAGATATTTGGAAAAGCCTGGAAAATGCTGCAAACCATAATCCCTGGGACCTTAATTTTAACTGATTATAGATAGTACTTTAATCCTAAAATTATACTAAAAATATGCCAATGGTACTCAAATTCTATTCAAAGTAGCAAGAGTCCCAAGATATAGATTCAAAGACTGGTTCTACTTTTAAACTGCTTTGAGCTGTTTTCCTAGTTCACTGACTCTTGCTTTTTCTTTCTTTTTTAAAAAATTATTTTATTTATTTATTTTATTCATGAAGTGCTGAGAATCAAATCCAGTGCCTCACACGTGCTAGGTAAACGCTCTACCACTGAGCCACGACCCTAGCCTGACTCTTACTTTCAAAGACAGTAGCAAGCCTAATCTCTCTCACCAATCATGTGGACTGGGTGAAGTAATCACTGGGAAAGAACCAAGTCTGCAGTAAATACATATGTATCAAATGAAGCCATCATAATGAAGAATCAATGGAAACTTACATAACCTTTAAAATCAGCATAAATCTGTTTTGATGTTTTCTAATCACTTAGCAATTCTTTGATATGTAGTTTATTATTTTTTATTCATTTATTTTTTGGGGGGTACTCAACCACTGGGCCATATCCCCAGCCCCAGTTTTTGTATTTTATTTAGACACAGGGTGTCACTGACTTGCTTAGTGCCTTGCCACTGCTGAGGCTGGCTTTGAACTCACAATTCTCCTGTCTCAGCCTCCTGAGCCACTGGGATTACAGGCCTGCTCCACCGTGCCTGGCCATAGTTTTTTTTTTTTTTTTTTTTTTTTTTTTTTTTTTTTTTTTTTAAAACACAGTTGCCATGAAGAAAGGATGTGAACTTGTAGCTCTCAAGTCAGATCCTTTAGACAGGGACAGGTCTGTGTGGTTCATGGTTGCCGTCTGGGTCAGCCCGTGTCTGGTCCACAGAAAGAGCTCTGTGAGTGTGTGAAGAATGAAGGACCACATCATGCCCACAGCTCTGTGATGCTGCAGTCAGAGCTGGGGTGGAAGTTCCTCTGAATACTCCCCAACCTCCACCAGCCACTGTCACCCTGCTGGGAGAGTGCTCTTCCTCATTCCTCTCTGTACCTTGGGCTTGGTTCTATTGAGCACCAACACCTTAAGAGAGAAATTTTTCTTTTTTAAGTATCCATCACCCCAACAAGACTGTGAACAGATCAAGGCCAGGGCTGGCTCTTTATCATCTTATACTCAACCACTGGGCCATATCCCCAGCCCCAGTTTTTGTATTTTATTTAGACACAGGGTGTCACTGACTTGCTTAGTGCCTTGCCACTGCTGAGGCTGGCTTTGAACTCACAATTCTCCTGTCTCAGCCTCCTGAGCCACTGGGATTACAGGCCTGCTCCACCGTGCCTGGCCATAGTTTTTTTTTTTTTTTTTTTTTTTTTTTTTTTTTAAAAAACACAGTTGCCATGAAGAAAGGATGTGAACTTGTAGCTCTCAAGTCAGATCCTTTAGACAGGGACAGGTCTGTGTGGTTCATGGTTGCCGTCTGGGTCAGCCCGTGTCTGGTCCACAGAAAGAGCTCTGTGAGTGTGTGAAGAATGAAGGACCACATCATGCCCACAGCTCTGTGATGCTGCAGTCAGAGCTGGGGTGGAAGTTCCTCTGAATACTCCCCAACCTCCACCAGCCACTGCCACCCTGCTGGGAGAGTGCTCTTCCTCATTCCTCTCTGTACCTTGGGCTTGGTTCTATTGAGCACCAACACCTTAAGAGAGAAATTTTTCTTTTTTAAGTATCCATCACCCCCAACAAGACTGTGAACAGATCAAGGCCAGGGCTGGCTCTTTATCATCTTAGGTATATCACATCTCACAGTGATTGACACAGAGTGAGGGATCAATGACTATTTTTAAACTGAAATGAACCAATAAACAGATCTTAGACATTTAGAAAAGCAGGAATGATTGCCTTAAAATTGTATCTAGTTTTTTGTTTGTTTGTTTTTGTTGTTGTTGTTGTTTGGTACTGGGAATTGAACCCAGGGGCACTTAACCACTGAGCAACATCCCCAGCATCCCACCTCTTTTTGTATTTTATTTACAGACAGGGTCTCACTGAGTTGCTTATCACTAAGTTGCCGAGGCTGACTGTGATTCTCTTGCCTCAGCCTCCTGAGCCGCTGGGATTACAGGCCTGCGCCACTGCACCAGCTAAAATTATATCTAGTTTATATGAATAGCCAATAAGCAAGTGGAAAGATGTTCTATATCATTAATCATTATGGAAAAGCACGTGAAACTCACAAGTACTACTGCTACACATTCTCAGTGGTGACTAAAATTTTTTTTTTTTTTGTACCAGGGATTGAACTCAGGGGCACTCGACCACTGGGCCACATCCCCAGCCCTTTTTTGTATTTTATTAGAGACAGGGTCTCACTAAGTTGCTAAGTGCCTCGCCATTGCTGAGGCTGGCTTTGAACTCACAATCCTCCTGCCTCAGCCTCCCAAGTGCTGGGATTACAGGCGTGCGCCACCACGCCCGGCTGTGACTAAAATTTAAAAACTAACACTGCCAACTGAAATTCAGCTCTGACTCCATTGGTCTCCTGCCTAAAATTAGCCGGGCGCGGTGGCGCACGCCTGTAATCCCAGCACTTTGGGAGGCTGAGGCAGGAGGATCGCGAGTTCAAAGCCAGCCTCAGCAATGGCGAGGCACTTAGCAACTCAGTGAGACCCTGTCTCTAAATAAAATACAAAAAAGGTCTGGGGATGTGGCCCAGTGGTCGAGTGCCCCTGAGTTCAATCCCCGGTACCACAAAAAAAAGAAGAAAAAAAAATTATTCCATGGTTTCTCATTGCCCCAAACTGAAGTCCAAATTCTTCAACCTGGCTTACAGGGCCCTCTGTGACAGACTGTGGGTTGAAAGATCAGCTAGTGGGTATTGTTGTATCCCTGTGGGCTGGAGTCGAGGAAGGGACAGGAAAGAATGGAACAGAGAGATGTTTAGGGAGAAAACCACCCTGGATTCTGGCCCTTTCTATATAGCCCAAATCTCGGTTTCCCCAGATTATCCAGCCCTGAGATGAATGACCTCTCTAGGACCTTTCAGTTCCAGGGTTGTGATTTTATGCTTCTCCGTATATTTCTCTCTGACTCTGTCTCTCTGTGTGCCCTTATCACTCAACAGACACCTTTAAGAAAATTGTTATCTGCAGATATGAGTCACAGATTATAACTGGCTCGATCTGCAGAAGGCTTCACAGCTCATCCTGCTGACAAGATTCTCTGCCCAGAGGAGCTGACAAGATTCTCTACCCGAAGGGTCATGTTACTGTCCTGAAGTGCAAAAGCAAGCCTGGTGAGTGTCCTTTGAAACAGGACAAGAGGGAATGCACTTAGAACCGTGGAGACTCTTCTGGAGGATGACTGTTCTCTGGAATCTAGGAAAAAGGAGTGAGTGGGAGAAGGCCTGGTCCTGCGTTTCAGATCTCTCTGATGCTCTGCGTCTGAGGCACTGCAAACACTACTGGGAAGTGTTTTCTTCCTGGTCAAGTGGAAACGTCACTGAACTGGCCATAAATCAATGGGCCACTCTGTCTTGGCTTTACCTTGACAATGTTGCTTGACCCCAAGCTCAGTTTCTTTACCAGCTAGTCAAACCCAATAAGGATAGCTCCAGCTCATCCAACATTTCATATTATTTTCAGTTTTACACAAGCAGTAGATGTTGATTAAAGAAAAGTAGAAAGCATGAATAATCAAAAAGAAAAAAAAAAATCCTCAATCTTAACAATCCAGACATGAGCAGATGTTTTTCTATTTTAACCAAAATGGGATTGCAATTGCATAGCCTCTTCTGTACCCGATTATTTTCTTTTAACAATATATTGTCAACATCTTTCCGCATCATTAAATGACACTCGATGTGATTGGATGCCCCTGGGTATTCTCCAGTTGAGGCCAGTCTCTGTACTTCATTTCACTCTCCAAAAACATACATCCAATCCCAAAGAACTGCCAGGTGCTGTGTATTTTACTGAACACTTTGTGGGCCACAGGGGAAAGAGTTATATTGGTCACCACCCAATAAGCACCTGTAAGCATCCTACTCATTAACTATTTTCTCTATAGTCTTGAGTTTCTTGCCCACCACCCCAACCTCTCAAAAACACCCCCCAGTTCTTCCATTCTACTTCTACCCCATGCAGCAAAACAACAACCAGGCAGACACCCCTTGGAAGTTAATTTTTCCTCACTTACCCATTCATTTCTTTAATAAATGCTAAGCATTAAATGGTGGGCATTGTTTTAGGCACCAAGGGATTCATCATTGAATAAATATTCGTTTTCATGGGAACTTAACTCTTCATTGCTCACAATTTCATTCAGAGAAGTCCTATTATTTATTTAACACTCTCCTCTTTTTGGACATCTACGTCATTTCCAGTCTCCTGCATCTCCAAGATAAACAATACTGAGGTAGACATCTTTGAGGTCCAGACACATGTCATAATTTTCAAAGATCTTGCTTTTCTCGTGATAATATTGAGAGATTTCACTAAAAAGGAAGATAAAGACTAAGAAAAAACCAAGTCATTTCTTCAAGGTTATATATCTGGTTTCTTTTTTGGAGGGGGTGTGCCAGAGATTGAACTCAGAGGCACTCACCCACTGAGCCATATCTCCAGCCTTACTTTGTACTTTATTTGGAGACAGGGTCTCAATGAGTTGCTTAGTGTCTCACTTTTGCTGAGGCTGGCTTTGAACACACGATCCTCCTGCCTCAGCCTCCCAAACCACTGGGATCACAAGTGCGTACCACTGCACCAGTCTTTCTATCTGGTTTCTTGATGGCAGATAAAAAGCCTATTTTCAGGAGGAGAACATAAATCCATGCCACCTTGAGGCACCTGGTCTCTGAGTTCCTTTCCCATGACAGTAGCAACTGGTGTTTACAGAACACTCTCCATGAGCTACCAACCCCGGCACGCGTAATCCTCTTGCATTATCATTCCCATTCCACAGGTGAGCACAGGGATGACAAGCGGCTAGAAGCCCAGTGAGTCTGACAACAAAGCCCAGGCTCTGAAGAACTCCCCTTCCTTGGCTCATGGCTTTGGGAGTTCCTGATTCCCACCATAGCAACCTTGTCTTACAATCTTAAATCCTGCATAGAGATTTGCTAATGCTTCTGACAAAGACCTTTCCTACACTGGCCAGTTATTAGTGGAAACCATTTTTACCAGAGTATCTTAATAATAAACATCATTCCTTCTCTGTGATATTTTTACATTTTCACAATCTCATATACTAGTGCATGTGAGAAATATAGATACATCGGTGGATAAGAAAGGATAGTGGATATATAGAAAGGAAGGAAGGAAAGAGGAAGAGGAGTAAACAAGGAGGAAAGAAAGAAAGGAAGTATTGGCTTGATTGTGTAGGTGATCCTGGGTTGGCTTATCTAGAACCTCTCTTTGGAATCACATGCCCAGAGAGCATCAATTTTTGTTGTTGTTGTTGTTGTTGATTCTCAAAACAACAACAAAAACTCATCCTTCAAGGCTCAATGGAGCATTTTCTTCTCCAAGAACCCCTTCAAGCTGCCTCCTCAATTGGTCATATAGGCCACCATACCATGGTGTTTTTGGACTATCTGTTTCTAGACCTGAAAATAAGACCAAGTCTTATTCACTCCCAATCCCAAGCACCATATCTGGCTATTTCATAAAAGTTTGTGGATGAAGGAGCATATTAGACACTGCGCAGATTCCTGGGTGAGAAATGAAGATTTGAAATCAGGGTTTTCCACTCCAACTCACCACCACACAACTTCTTCCAACACACTTGCCTTGAGCTTGGGCATTTCAGGTAGTGCGTTCTGTCTGATGTTTCATTGCTAAAAATAGGTGGAAGAGTGAATAGAGGACAGACAGGAAGGAAGAATGGGAGAACATGAAAGGAGGTAGTAAGGAAAGGGAGAAGGTAAGGGAAGATGAATAGTGGATAGAAGCAAGAAGAATGGATGGATGGACGAGTGGATGAATGGAAAGAAGGGTGGCTGGCTGGCTGGAAGGAAGGAGAAGCAAGGAAGAAAGAAATATAGATACATGGTTGGATAAGAAAGGATAGTGGATATATAGAAAGGAAGGAAGGAGAGAGAAAGAGGAGTAAACAAGGAGGAAAAGAAGAAAGGAAGTATAGGCTTGATTGTGTAGGCGATCCTGGGTCGGCTTATCTAGAACCTCGCTTTGGAATCATATGCCTAGACAGCATCAAGCAGAGGAGTCCTCCCTCACTGATATTTTGCATTCAGGACCTTAACCAATATTTCATATGCTAGATGAGCCCAGGGCTCATAAAAGTGATTAAGTTTGTACAGATAGTCAAACTTGATAGTTAGGACTCCCAAACTGAATCTCTAAAGGGCAGTGAAATCGATTTTCAAAGAAGCATTTGCTTTCTGTTCCATCAAAGAGATAAAGTTATATGAGGCACAAAAGAGCAACAAGGAAACAGAAATCTTGAACAATGCTATAAACCAGCTCAACCTCATAAACATCTCTAGACCATCCAATTAACCAAAGTAGAACATACATTCTTGTCTGGTGCACATGGAATATTCTCCGGGCTAGACCCTGTACTAGGCCCTAAAATAAATTTCAGTAAATTCAAAAGGGCTGAAACCATACCAAGTATGTTCCCTGATAGCAATGGAGTGAAACTCAAAATCAATGACAGAAAGAAATTTGGGAAGATTCACAAATATGTGGACATTATTTGGAGTTGGAGCATTAGTGTCAGGAAGGAGTTCAAGTTCACAGAACGGGAAGAACAAGGTGGCTATCTAAAGGCCCACAGCTTGTCCAGGCACAGGAACTGCCCAGAGTGGCTGCAGGGGTGGTGAGTGGTGCTGGAGAGCTGGAGGGGAACTGCAGCCTTAGAGCTGAGGTTGAGTCTGAAGTGTGGGAGCTGCGGACCTCGTCTGAGCACAGAGGAGAGACAAGCAGATATTCAGCTGTGTAGGTCACCAAACTCCCTGCCTAAGCTGGCTAGATGATAAGATCTTCTGAAGAGCTAGATAAAATGCAGATGCCCAGACTCAGGGACTGGAAGTTTGATTCAGTCATTCCAGGAAGTGTAGATGGGAGGCTGGGAGGCGATCCAGGAGGGACAAGCGTGGTTTTGATCTGTGTCCTTCATATCAGGGCTGACCGAGTCCTCTGAGTCCTCTGTCTACCGTGTGCCAAAACTTAACACCCTTCAGTTGTGTCCGGCAGGAATGGCAGATAAACAAAGCATGGGGATATGTTCTGTGGCGTGATGTGCGGGAGGATCGATAGGAAAACATCTCCTACCCCAGTGACCCCAGTCCCAACGAGCCCAGCCCAACACTCCTGGGACTGTGGTCATCTCCTCTCGCCCTCCAGCCTCGTGTGTGCTGGGGAGAGGCAGCCCTGCCAACGGGTATGAACTTTGGCCCTCATGTTATCACTTTTCCTGAGAAATTCAAAAGTGGCCAAGCAATTCAAAGGTCTTTTATGACCAAGAGGACAAAAGTCAGCTCCAGCCATTAGCCATTGATTACTGCTCACCACACCTTGGGCGAGTTCCTTGCTCTAGTTTTACAGAGTGAAACTCAGTTCTCAGGGTTATTCCAGCAAGTACCGGTATGATGTCCCGATGCTTTATCAGACTCGGGTTTGCTGGGAGAGGGAAGCCCTCTAAATTCATACCCATTAGAACTGTGTACGCTGGAGGGAAAGAGACTCCATTTCCTGCCCCTAGACAACAGATTTACACTTAAAACCAGAATTCTTCTTCTCCTCACAGGAGTGTCAATAGTAATCTGAATCAAGAACTTGAAAGAGATCCAGACCCTTTTGCTGCAGCAATTTCATTTCTGGAAAACTCGTGTAAGGAATGAATCTCAATCTGGACAAGGCTCTAGAAAAAGTGGTGGGCAACGTGGCCTTATTTGTGCTAACAGCAAAGTGAAATGTCTATGTTAGCAATGGATTGCTAACGTTTATTGCATCAGATTGTTGGCAAAAGCATTTTACCTGCATTCTCTCACTGAATCCTTTCAGGAGTCCTATAAAGTAGATACTGGTATTATATCCCCATTCTGCAGATAAGGAAACTAACGCACAGAGAGGTTGACCAAGATTACATAGCTAAAACCACATCAAAGCCAGGACTGTTAGCAACATGAAAAATAGGTTTCTGTTAAGATGGTTTTTAAACAGATCAAAATTAATGTATGGAATGTCACAGCTAGATAAAATGGAAAAAAAAAAACTGATTTTCTTTTTTTTTTTTTTTTTTGGTACCAGGGATTGAACTCAGGGGTACTCGACCACTGGGCCACATCCCCAGCCCTTTTTTGTATTTTATTAGAAACAGGGTCTCACTGAGTTGCTAAGTGCCTCGCCATTGCTGAGATTGGCTTTGAACTCACGATCCTCCTGCCTCAGCCTCCCAAGTACTAGGATTATAGGCGTGCGCCACTGTGCCCAGCTTAACTGATTTATTTTTAAACACTGCAGTGAAATTTTCCAAAATACTATAGAGCTTCTCTTGGGTTGTATGACTTTTGGAGGTACAGTAGATGGAACCCAGGGGCTCTCTACCACTGAGCTACATCTCCAGCTCTTTATATTTTTTATTTTGAGATGATCTCACTCAGTTGCTGAGGCTGAGCTTAAACTTGGAATCCTCTTATCTCAGCCTCCCTCGTTGCCACCATGCCTGGCTTTTGTGTGACTTCTTTGGTGGGGAGTGGGATGGATTGTTTCTACTTTTTATAATGATATATTTTTTATAACTCAGAGGGGGAAATGAACTTTTTATTTTTGTTTTATAATGGGAATGCATGTCAGGCATGGTGACACATGCCTGTAATCCCAGGGACTCAGAAGCCTGAGACAGGAGGATTGCAAGTTCAAGGCCAGCCTCAGCAACTTAATAAGACCCTCAACAACTTAGTGAGACCCTGTATTAAAATTAAAAATAACAAAGGGCTGGGGATTTAGCTTAGTAGTAAAGTGTCCCTGGGTTTAATGCCCAGTACCAAATTAATTAATTAATTAAAATAGGAATGGAGAGTTGATAATGCAAAAGGATGGTTCAGAGAGAGAGAGAAAGAGAAAGAGAGAGGGATTCCAGGCAGTAGAGGAGCTACTGGGAGCAGTAAGGGTCTGGCTGGAGCAGCCCCTGGCAAGTTCCTGACTGGCCCACTTTGATGGACCTAGTGTCACCTCTGACATGTGCAGGGAATAGCAGAGCAGAGAAGCCAAGATGGGGAAAGGTTCTGAAAACAAGCCCAGGGAGATGCTCCACACCCTTGACCCTAGATCCTGGGGCAGGCACAGGAGGTCTTCCAACGGCACGCCTGGCACAGGAGGCTGGGCGGGTGGTGTCTTGTGCTTCCCCCATTCCTCTAGGGAGGGGTCGGGCAGTGCAACCTCATGGCATCCACCCCAGTGGGGCCAGAGAGGGTGCTCCAGGAGCTGGCCACTTCTCCACCTCCATCTGGCTCCCCCAACCTGCCCAACCCCTTCGTTAACATGGACAAATAATGTTTGCTCAACCTAACGTAAACCATGAATAAAAATTTCTTTTGAAAAATTTATTTTTCTTGGACTATAATATATTATCAAAGTGAAAACACAGTGTTTGCTGGATAAACAGAGCTTCAAAATAGCCCCTGCACCCCCAGGAGGAATCTGGAAGCCCCCTGCCCTTGTCCCGCCCTGGCTCTGCACAGGGAGTCCTGAGGGCTGGGCTTGGCAGGCTGCACAGGGCCCGCGAGGGCAGCGGGACAGGCAGGGCAAGGGTCTGTGCCAAGGAAGCTGCAGAGAGCAGGGCCAGAGGGGACTCCATGAAGGTCAAGGTCAAGCCAGCACTGCTTTACCAGCTGCTCCAAACTCATAGCTTTATGTTTAAAAACTCCATTAATCATGGACCTTTTCCAACATAAAATAATAGACAACATTATAGAAAGTTTATTTCTCTAATGCCTATATTTATTTTTAAATACTTTTTTCTAATAAATATATTTTCCATTTGAAAGTAAGCTGGAAGGAACATTCTGTTTTTACTTTAAACACTTCTGGTTGTTCCAGTGTGCTAAGAAATATTTGCCATTTTTACCTGTCAAGTAATGTCAATTGTTATATAAATGTGGTAAATAGGACAGAAACCAAAAAAAGTAATTATTTCCCTTAAATATCTTTGATCTTATGATTCAGAAACTTGTTTTACAACATAAAGCAGGGAAAAAAAATGTATCCCTTTGAAAGTACTAAATTCATACTACCAAATGGAAAGGCAGAGAGATGGTTTATGCAGTGAAAACTCCGTTTCCCTCCCTCTCTCTGTTTCCCAACCACCCAGTTGCCTTCCTTGGTAAAAAAAAACAAAAACAAAAACATTATTGCTGGTTTTTATTCATTTTGACAGAGTATCCACATCTGCAAATATGGGTGCCTTCTTTAGTGATTATGCATGTTTGTGCGTGTGCGTGGGTGTGCATCACACTTAATTGCGGTACTCTGTATTGAAATTTGCTTTCACACAATATACCTTGAGGATTTTCCATGGAACATACAAAAAGTTCTGTTGGCTGGTGACCCCAACCCTGGCCTGAAGGCCCTATCTAGAAACCTCCCAGCTGCTGTCCCCACACAAACCTGGATGCATCTCCAAGGGGAGGTGAGAAGAGGGGGTGAGGTCAGGGATTTCCTTCCCTTTCTTCCATTCCTTTCTTCCTTCTTGATATCTAAAATAAAATCAGCTTTTTCACTCTGAATTTTAATGAAAAAAATGCTTATTATAAAGTTTTCAGGTAGGACAAAAAGAAAAAAAGAGAGAGTAAAAAGTCACAACTACTGTTTACCCAGAAACAGTTGCTAACAGTTCATAGTCTGTTGTTCCAGTCATTTTTCTGGAATATCCATAATTTTTTTCACCATTTTCTGAGTGGTGCTGGGGATTGAACTCAGGTGCACTCAACCCCTGAACCACACCCCAACCCTATTTTGTGTTTTATTTGGAGACAGGGTCTCACCGAGTTGCCTTGCGCCTCACAGTTGCTGAGGCTGGCTTTGAAATCACGATCTCCAGCCTCAGGCTCCCGAACCACTGGGATTACGGGCCTGTACCACCAAGCCCGGCTTTTTTTCACCATTTTAAAATGTACTATTCAGTGGCATTCAGTACATTCACAATATCATACAACTATCACCACCATCTATTCTAGAACATTTTCATCACCTAAGAAGGAAACTCCGTTTTTTCCCTCCATCCCAGCCCCTGGCAACCACTAATTGCTTTCTGTTTCCATGATTGTGTATACGTGGTTTCTCACATAAATGCATCAGGCAATATATGGCCTTTTATGTCTTCTTTCACTTAGCATAATGTTTTCAAGGGTTATCCATGTTATAGCATGACAGTACTTCATACTTTTCTAGCCAAACAATGTTCCATAATATGGATATGCCAGATTTTTCTTATCCATTCATCATTTGAGGGACATGTGGATTATCTCCACCTTTTAACTATTGTGAATAGTGCTGGTATTAACATGTATGTATGCGTTTTTTATTTAGACACTTGTTTTTAATTCTTTGGGGCTTATAATTAGAGTGGGATTGCAGGGCCCTTCTGTGGTTAACTTATTGAGGAAACACCAACTGTTCTCAGTGTGGTTGCGCATCTTACACTCCTGCCACCAATGTATGAGGCTTCCAATTTCTCACCATCCTTACCAACACTTGTGTTTGTATCATTCTGACCGCCATCCTAGTGAGTATGAAGTGGCATCTTATTGTGGCTTTGAATGCATTTCCCTAATGACTAATGATATTCAGCATCTTTTCGTGTGCTTGTTGACCATTTGTATAAATTCCTTGGAGAAATATTTATTCAAGGCGTTTGCTCACTCTTCCCCACCCCCCACTCCAGTTCTGGGCATTGAACCCAGTGCTGAACACATATAATCCAAACATTCTACTTCGGAGGTACACACCCAGCCCTTTTTTTTTTTTTTTTTTTTTTCTTTTCTTTTATTATTAGTATATTATTTGTACTGGGGATTGAACCCAGAGGTGCTTTAACACTGAACTATATTCCCAGTCCTTTTTATTTTGGGACAGGGTCTTGCTAAATTGCTAAGAACCTCACTAAGCTGCTGAGGCTGGCCTCAAACTTTTAATCCTCCTGTCTCTGGGATTATAGGCACATGGCATCATGCCTGGCACATTTTAAATTTTGATGAAGTCCAATTTATCAATTTTTGTTGCTATTACTCCTTTTTCTTTTAGTCTAAGAAACTGTTGCCAAATTGAAAATTATGAAGATTTGTCTTAGAAGAGCTTCGTAGCTTTAAGTATTATATTTAGGTCTTTATTCATTTTGAATTAATTTTTGCACATGGTGTGAGGTAAGGTCCAGCTTTATCCTTTGGTATGTAGATATCCAGTTGTTCTAGCACGATTTATTGAAGAAGATGTTCTTTCCCCCCTTGAATGATCTTGTTAACCTTGTTGAAAATCAATTGACCATCATTGTGTAAGTTTATTTCTGGCTTCCTAATTTGATTCCTTTCATCTATGTGTAACAATCCTTATGCCAGTACCACATGATTTTGATTACTATATCTTTGTAGTACACAATCTTTGAAATTGGGAAGTATGAGTCTTCATGTCTTGGTCTTCTTTTTTTATTTTTAATATATTTTTAGTTGTAGGTGGACACAATACCTTTATTTTATGTACGGGGTGCTGAAGATCGAACCCAGGGCCTCACACATGCGAGACAAGCACTCTACTGCTGAGCCATAGCCCCAGACCACCTTGGTCTTCTTTTTCAAGACAGTTTTGGCTATTTGAGATCCCTTGCATTCCAAATAAACTTCAGAATCAGTGTTATCCACTTTGGCAAAATGGCACCTGGGAGACATAGGGATTTTGATAGAGTTTATATTTAATTTGTGGATTATTTGAAGGAGTATTGCTATCTTAACAAAGTAAGTCTCCTAGCCCATGAATAAGGAATGTCTATTAAAGTCTCCATTCACTAACTTTTTTTTTTTTTTTTAAATGGCAAGGTTGGGCATTGAACTCAAGCCTTGTACATGCTAGGCTTAACTTCTTTCTTTCTTTCTTTCTTTTTTTAGTTCTAATAAACAGGGCTTGCATCTCCTTGGTTAAATTTATTCCTAAAGCCAGTGCAGTGTTACACTCCTGTAATTTGGGAGACCAAGGAAAGAGGATCTCATATTCAAAGCCAGCCTAGCAACTTAATGAGGTCCTAAGCAAATTAGCAAGACTCTCTCTCAAAATAAAAAATAAAAAGGCTGGAGTTGTAGCTCAGTGGTTAAGCACCCCTGGGTTAAATCCCTAGTAAATAAATAAATTTGTTCCTGAATGTTTTGTTCTTTTTAGTACTGTTACCCACAATTTTATTTATTTATTTATTTATTTATTTATTTATTTCCTTCCTTACTTACTTGCCTATTTTTGGTACCGGGGCTGGAACCCAGGGCCTTGTGCATGCTAGGCAAATGCTCTATCACTGAGCTATACCCCCAACTTATACACAACTTTTTAAACCAACTTTTTAAAAAACTTAATCTATCATGCACATCTGTCCATGTTAGTAATATAGAGGTCAAAAATTATTTTGTCACTTACTGAATATACTACAATTTGTTTCAACAATCTCTTATTATTAACTATATTGGTCATTTCAAATTTTTAACTATCAGAAAGAAGGATGCACTGAGCTTCTTTGTAATGTACATCTTTGTGCACTTATCCAATTATTTCCTTTGGATAAATTCCCAGAAACTAACTTATTAGGTCAAAGGAGAGGCATACTTTTAAAGCTTTGATGAATGTTGCCAAATTTTCCTCCAAAAATATCAGACCAACACCCACTCTGAACAGCAGGGATGTTCAAATTGCTTTTCCCCAATGTCACTTCCAGGGGGAGAAAACAGGGCCCTGACATGCTCCTTTACCAGGCAGAAATTTTGAACTGGAAGGCAACAGTCTCAGTCAACAGAGATGTCTTCTCTTAGACCAGGAAGGGCCCTTTGCAAACCGTTATGGGAATTTTTATTGCAATGAAATTTGAGATTTTAACTATCTTGGTCTGTTATTTGCTTCTTTCTCCTTCTAGACTACAAGCTACATGTGGCCAGAGACGGCCTGGCTTGTTCACCATGTAGAGTCTTGTAAAGTGCCTGGCACAGGGAAAGTCCTCAGAAAATGTAAATTATCACTAGGATGGGGGACAAGACAGCTTACCATAAGCCCAAATTCCACAGGGGTAGCAATAGCATCTTTCCCTTTTATGTCTCCAGTGCTAGCACAGATTTGGGAATACAGCTACTCAGGGTTTGTTGTTGACTGAATAAATGAAAGTAACTGGCTTTAGAAAGGCAATGGTAATAAGAGATCTGAAAACTCCTGGCTCCTTGTGGTTTCTGCCTGCTGCACCCCCCTAGTTATTTATTTTTTGGTGGGGGAGGGTACTGAGCTCAGTGGCACCTTACCACATCCCTGAGCTACATCCCAGCCCTTTATATTTTTGAGATGGGGTCTCACTAAGGTGCTTTGGATCTCGCTAAGTTGCTGAGGCTGGCCTCGAACTTGTGATCCTCCTGCCTCAGCCTCCTGATTAGCTGAGATTCCAGCTCTCTTACTTACGTTTGTTCTAATGTTTGCTGCATCTTTCAATATTTATGTTCCTTTGGTTTCTGTGTTTCAATAAACAGCTACATTTCTGCTGCTAAACAGGGAAGCCTGGAACATCACCTGTCAGTAGTTGTAAGTCCCCTCTAACACTCTCAAATGATTTTCCAGTGGTGAGGACCAGGAAGGGAATTTCCCTGTGCGTGCTCAGCTCGGCTCATCTGTGTCCCCTTCGCTTGGATGCTGTTCTGTGGACTGGAGTCAGCATGAAAGCTATTTTTGACTAAGTGGCTACCTAATCTTACATAACCCTCAGTGATTCAGGCCAAGGTCATTCGACTTAGTGCATGAAAGACACTTCAGACGCCAGTGATCACCCTTCCCCAGAGTCCCTCCAGAGACCCAGAGCTAGGAGGGCAGCGCTCATGATGGTGGCTATCGGCCTCCACTGCAAAGCCCTGCTGGGACTTTGGTAGCACAGCTGTGCCTGTGCAACAGCCCCTGGGAGAGTTACCCAAAAGGTTGCTTCTCCAATTTTCCTGGAACTTTGGTAGAATTATGAACTCAGCAATCAGGTGTCAGAATACTTGCTCCACTTCTTCTTTCCCGAGGCACATGACCTGGTAGTGCTCAGGGTCCCGAGCAAGGAAGACAGGGATTCCTCCTATGGAGAAGCAATGAAAACCCATATTTTAATCTCAGTTTTGTCTAATTGTAAAAACAGTAGAATAGCATTCAAGACCCTCTGGACTCCTGTCCCAAATGCTCTTCCTATTCTAGGCAAGCCCTTAGCCCAAAGCCTGACATATAGTAGATGCTCATTAAATACATAATGAATGAAATTCATTGGCCTCTCACACTTCCTCCCACACCCCACCACCTGCCAACTCCAGAGCCTGCTGGTGAACCCTCTGCATCCAATAATGTGCATGCTGTAGGCCCATGCCCAGTTCAAACCCTGATATCTCAAGACTATCTTTCCAGATTCCCCTAAATAGAACTGGTTGTTCCTAACACATTGCTCCCACTTCTGCCCTGAACTGGTTAACACAGTGGTTAACATAGTGGTTAACATACTGGTTAACCAGTATGTACTCATCTCTCTTCCACTAGACCATGAGCTTCTGGAGGACAGGATATGGCCCTTAGTGGTCTCTGTGTCTCCAGCATGAATCACCTCCCACCACTTCCTGGGCCCCTGTGAATATCCGTTTATTGGCTTAGACGCATGCCTGGATGACTGGCAGCAAGAATCAGGCTGCAGCTCACGGCATTCCTTGCATTTCGAATCCAACAGGAGCCGACAGAGGGAGAGACCCATGGACGGCAGCTTGAGTGCATGTTCCCAAGCCAGAGTCAATACAGCATTTCTCTTTCAAAAATGTGATCTCACTAATAATTGGTGTTCATTATCGAGAACACAGCCCAGCTGCAGGAAAACCACTTGAAATATTTTAGAATTGTCTTAGAACTTTGCCGCCATGTATCCCTGACTCCTATCTTTACTGAAACGGGAACTCACGGTGCCTTACATGTTGTTATCCATTCCTGTCAACGGGTAGGAGGCAAATGAGGTTATCAGTTTTGCTCTGTTTCCTGGGTACCCATCTTCCCCTTCTCTGTTTAATTCAGGGGCTCCCAAACTAGGTCAGAGATACCCGCTCCCTAGTCTTGGTTGATTGGCCCAGGGGCCGTTCTTGACCCAAGCTAGACCAATCAATCACAGCCCCCAGCAGCACCTCCCATAGCTGACTGCTTAGATTTGAGGTACTTGACCTGAGGTGGCCAATGTACTCCTTGCTTGGGATTTCTGAATTTGGGGCTAGAGACTGCTTCAGGTAGGCTGTTTCCTGTGTCCCCAACCTCGTTAACACTATCTGGACTGAGCAAGGAAGTGAGTCTGGCATACCTGGAGAGGCAAACACAGTGGATGGAGAAGGGCCCTGGAGCCTTGGGAATCCTGGGTTCTAGTTGTTCTTTAGCTCTGGCCCTACTGTGGTCCTTCCCCGTGCTACTGAGCAACTGCTAACACACACACACACACACACACACACACACACACACACACACAGTGTGTCACAGATATAAGTTCATGAACACAATAACATGCACATCACTTTTTTTTTTTTTATATACTGGGGATTTAACTCAGGAGTGCTTAACCATTGAGCCACATCCCCAGCCCTTTTGTATATTTTATTTAGAGACAGGGTCTCACTGAGTTGCTCAGTGCCTTGCTTTTGCTGAGACTGGCTTTGAACTCACAATCTCCCTGCCTCAGCCTCCTGAGCCGCTGGGATTACAGGCATGCGCCACCATGCCTAGCAACACATCACTTTTAATGGTAGCAGGGTATTGCCTGGATTTCCACTTTTGGCCAATCACCTGTGGATGGATATCTTGATTATTTGTTTTTCACTGTGATGAGCAATGCTGTGATAAACATCCTCATAAATTCATCCTCATAATTTATGAATTATTTTATTAGAAAGGATCCCGGCGGGCGGTGGGGTGGGTTGCTATGGCAAAGGGTGTTCAAGGACTGCCTCAATGTCCGGTGCCTAGTGCCTTTCTCAGTGTCATTGGACACCTTCATGGATTACATTATTACAGACTGAGTTGACCCAGTGTTGACCCCTGTTTGTCCTTTGGGAGGAGGGTCCAGGCTTTGGGTCCAATTTGCCCATAAACTGTGCCCAAGCATTCTGTTGAAAAAGTAGGTGTGGGGTCACCATGGTCATGAGAATTTTCAGGGGATTTTGTGAGCACAAGGACAAGTCCCTGAGGGCACAGCAGACACTAGGTCTTGCTGGGCCTGGGGGTGTGGACAAAGAAATGCCCAGTTTCAGGGTCACTGTTTGGATCCCAAGGGGTCAGCCCTGAAGGCAAGGGAAGAACATGGCTCTGAGGACACATGTGGCTGCAATAGCAGGGCACAGGGCACAGGGCACAGCCTGGGAGGTCAGGAGACAAATAGGTCAAGCTCTCCCCATCCTTGCCACCCCACACACCTTATTGTGACTTCTGTGCTAGTGCTAGATGGCAGTAGGGGACAAGGCACTAGAGCTCCCAGACCATCTGCAAAGACCGATGCTGTAGGAAGGGTGAAGGTTCATACTGGGACAGGGCTGGTGACTTGGGTGAACAGGCAGCAGCTCATCCTGCTCAGGGAGTGTGAAACCTTCCTGGAAAAACACTGGCTTTGATCTGAGACTTGGAGAATGTGCACTGGTGAGTCCAGTGAAGAGGGAACAAGTAGCCCAGACACAGGACTAAGCCTACAAAAGGCTGGAAATAAGACAGAACGTAGAAGCTTCAAATAGAAAGCCCTGCCTGATTGAGATAAAAAGGACCCGTTAGAAGACTGAAGAACGCCAGGCACCGTGGTGCACACCTGTAATCCCAGTGACTCTGGAGGTGAGGCTGGAAGATCACAAGTTTGAATGAGATTCTGTCTCACAATTAAAAATAAGCTGGTGTAGTGGCCCAAACCCTTAATCCCAGTGACTGGTGGGACTGAGGTGGAAGATTACAAATTCAAGGTCAGTCTCAGCAATTTATATAGTGAGGCAACTTAGCCAGACCCTGCCTCAAAATAAAAAATACAGAGCTGGGTATGTGGCTCAGTGGCAAAGCATCCCTGGGGTCAATTCCTAGTAACACTCCCCAACAAAATGCTAAAAGATGAGGCTGCAAAAGTGGCAAATGTTCCTGGCCAGGCCTAGTGGCTCGTGCTAGAGATTCTCACCTGGGGGTAATGGGGAGCCTTGGAGGATTATAGACAGGGAGAGGTATGGTCCCTGTTCTTCAGGGGGAGGTGTGGAAAAGATTCCATCACAAGGTGATAGAAGCTAGGCATGGGGGTACACACCTATAATCCCAGTGACTCAGGAGGCTGATGCGGAAGGATTGCAAGTTTGAGGTCAGCCTCAGTCATTTAGCAAGGCCCTAAACAACTCAGTGAAATACTGCCTCAAGAATAAAAAACAAAAGCTCAGAATATGGCTCACTGGTAAAGCATCCCTGGGTTCAAACCCCAGTACCAAAAAAAAAAAAAAAAAAAAAAGGAATGGAGCCCTTGTCTTTTTCAACTGTGGCCCATCCCTGGTTCCTGAGGCTGTCTGAAAGCGTCTCTGCATGCTATGACTGAGTCAGACCCCTTGGCTCTGCCCCACGGTCAAGTGACCAACCTCAACCATCTTTCCCAGGGTGGCTGGTGCTCCTACCCAGGGCCTGCTTGCTTTTAATAGATGGATATGGCCTGCTCAATCACAGTGCTCACATTTCTACAGAAGGACACAACATTCCCCAACTCCTCCACACCTTGCCTCCCATAAAGATGAATATCTTTGTCATGAAATTAAATGGAACAAGATAATGGAAGTGAAAGTGGTTTGTAAAAAGAAAAGGGGCTACAGAACTTTATTTCTCTCTTAAGCAACCAAAGTCTTTTTTTTTTTTTTCCCAAATAAAATTTTACTGTACACTCATACATCCAGCTGCTCCAATGAGGTTGCCTTTTGGAAATATTGTGAATAACCCATGTCCAACACTAAGGCACTGGATTCTGTCGTCTTCTTCCAGCGTCCCCTGCCTTCCCTTCTGCATCTTGGTTCTGACACCTCCAGCCACCCAGGTGCTCAGGGCAGAAGCAGCACTGATGCCCCCATGGTCACCAGCCCAGGGGGCTCTTCAACATGTGTCCCTGATTCATCCTCACGGTTCTATGGCTGTCACCACCCCTCTGGCTGACCACCACTCACATGGATCCTGCAATAGCCCTACTTGGTCACCTGTCCTGTTTGCAGTTCAACCCTCACACATTGGCCGGCACTTGTAGAGAATCAGGTACAAGTCCTAAGCATTCAGCTCGACAGGTTCGCCTCCACCGGACACACCTGTGGATCCAACACCCGAATCAGGGTTCAGAGCATCATTAGCTTTCCAGAAGCCCACCTTGTGCCCCTGGCCCCCCGGGACAACTCCTATCTTGACTTTCAGCACTATGGATTCGTTTTGCCTGTTCTTGAACTTTATATGCATGGAGGCATACAATGTGCACATTGTATGTCTGCCTTAGTCCACTGTCGCTGTGTTTGTGAGTCATCACGCTGCTGTGCTTATCATCTGTTCATTTTCGTTGCATTACAGTGTTCCATTCTATGACAATCTCATGATATATTCAGTCATGTCAGGTACTGAGAGGCATTTGAGTGGTTTATGGTTTGGAGCTACGTTCTTTTGTTCATCCGTCTTTCCTTCCTCCTTACTGGTAATTGAACCCAGGGGTGCTTTACCACTGAGTTGCATTCCCAGTCCTTTTTTTTTTTTTTTTTTTTTTTTTTTTTTTAAGGCAGGGCCTCATTAAATTGCTGAGACTAGCATGGAACTTGTGATCTCCTGCCTCAGCCTCCCTAGTCACTGGGATTATGGATGTGAGCCACTGCATAATGCTTGGGGCTATTTCAAATAGGGTATTGTTTTCAGTCAAAACACTGAAAATTTGCATCACTGTGACCAAAAGACCCAACAAGAACCATTTAGAGGAGGGAAAGTTTCAGAGGTTCAGTCTACAGAAGGCTGACCCACACACTGCTCTGGGCCCGAGGTGAGGCAAAACACGGCTAATATCAAGTGGGAAGCAGAGGGAGAGAAAGGGCTCCATTCACAAAA
Organism: Tamias sibiricus; assembly: GCA_025594165.1. NCBI lineage: Eukaryota > Metazoa > Chordata > Mammalia > Rodentia > Sciuridae > Tamias > Tamias sibiricus. Next base: position 62,152,734 of record CM046662.1, read on the forward strand.
CACAACCGCCAAAGGCATGGCCCCAGGGACCCACTCCTTCCACCACCCTACCTGCCTACCATTACTACCCAGTTAATCCATATCAGTGGATTAATCCACTGATTATGCTACAATGCATGATCTAATCATTTATCTCTAAAAATTCTTGCGTTGACTCACACATGAGCTTTTGGGGGAGAACACCACATATACAAACAGCAATGGGTTGTTATCAATATTTTGTCTTTGGTGCACATAAGTATACGTTTCTGTTAGGCATCTACAAGAAGTAGACTTGCCTCATTATGAAGGATGTGTTTCCACAGTGATGTTTTTAAAGCACATACTGCAGCGCTTCCTTGCTTAAACGCTCTTTGGTTTCCCATTGCATTTAGGTAAAGTCCACACCTTTGTCTTAGCCTACAGAGACCTGATTGCCTGGCACCCACCTCCCCATCTCAAATGCTGCCCTTGCCTAATCTGCTTTCCCAGCACATTGACCTTCTTCCTTTTCTTGGGGACTGCCAAGCTCTTTCTCTGTCAAAAGCCCACCCACTTGATATGCCACCATTTCCACCTGACCTGCTCCACTCATCTTTTATATCTAAGTTCAGATAGAATTTTCTCAGGCCTCTCCTATCCTCCAATCTGAACTAGCAATGTTTGTTATTGCCTCTAGTTGCTTAGTGCACAATTACAATTAACCACAATTTCAACTTGATTGTTGATCATTGCCTCCTTGCTCAGGAGATTGAAGCATCAAGAGATTCACATTCACCTGGCATTCAGCGGGAACATAGTAGGTGCTCCATAACCATCAATCTGGCAAAGAGAGGGGACAAGATAAGAAGTCACACAAAGACCGGGATATAGCCGGGCGCAGTAATGCATTCCTGTAATTTCAGCAACTTGGGAGGCTTAGGCAATAGGATAATGCGTTCAAAGCCAGTCTCAGTAATTTAGTGAGGCCCTAAGCAACTTGTGAGACCCTGTCTCTAAATAAAGTACAAAAAAAAGGGCTGGGGACGTGGCTCAGTGGATTCAATCCCTGGTACTAAAAAACAAACAAAAAGATCAGGGTATAAATCTTAGCTCCATTTATTCTACCCTGTGCCTTTAGCCCACTTATCTCAGCCCCCTGAGCCCAGTTTCCTTCTCTGTAAAACAGAAATAATCCTGCTGGCTTCTTGGGCACCCACATAATGTAAGACTGAGGGAAAATATAGGCATGTACATAGCCTAGCACAGGGTTGGGCACGTGGCTAGTGCTAATTGAGTGGTGGCTTCCATGTATCGACTCCCTGAAGCCTCCCCACAATCCTGGGGGCAGGCACTACTCTAAATCCTCATCGCATAGATAAAAAAGCAAAAAAAATTAAGGCCTGTCAGGTACAGTGGCACATGGCAGTAATCCAGCTGCTCAGGAGGCAGAGGCAGGAGGATCTCAAGTTCAGGGTTAGTCTAGGCAATTTAGTGAGGTCCTGTCTAAAAACAAAAAAGGGTTGGGAATGCGACTCGATAGTACAGTACCCCCTGGGCTCAATCCCCAATATGAAGAAAGAAAGAAAGAAACAAACAAACAAACAAACAAACAAACAAACTGAGGCCTGAACTGATGTTAACTCCTGGCCCAATAATTCCAGCTCCAGAGCCTGGGCTGTCCCTCATTATGGTGTTGGTGGTAACATGGGAAAGACCAATGAAGAACAGGGGAAGGGGCGTTGGTTTGTCCCTAACCCCAACAGCCCAGTCACCCCCTTCCCCTCGACGTTCATTCATCCCCATGAAACCCTAAGGTTAGAACCCAGTATAAAAACCGAGGGGTTACACAAACATCCGCAGTTATTAATAGCTAGAAAGAAAAGGAAAAAAATAGAAGAGTCTGATTACATAAAAATGTTAAACTTCTGTACAACAAAAGATACCACAAACAAGATCAAAAGATAAATAGGAGTGCGGGAGAAAATATTTAAACTTCAGATGGCAAAGGCTTACTATTCCTGGTGTTAACATGCTCCTGCTCATTAATTGGACAAAAATATGAATGACCCAGTGGAAAAAGGGGGGAAAGACTGTGAATAGTTTACAGAACAGGAAATGAAAATGGGGAATCAACATGTGTATAAGTAAGGAAATGGAAATTCAATAATGAGCTCCCGTATGTCTCCTAATGCTGGCAAAAAGTAAAAAATATAGTTAACATTTATGATGGGAGGGAGAAAACCAACTTTATCATCATCCCGTGGTTGGACTGTGAAAACTTACAGCCTTTTAGGAAAAATTTTCCAAAATATTGTTACAAAAAAATGTGACAATTTTTGGAAATGAAAATAATAATGCACAATGATAGTTAATAGGTAAGTGCAAGAATATTCTTTATAATGTCTTTGTAATAGCAACAACAAAGAAACATCTGCTTCCATCAATACAGTTGCATATTAAAACAAATAAGGTGATTCCATGTGAAAACATCTGAAGTGAAAAAAAAGAATGTTAAGGAACAATGTCTATGGTTTGATAGAATATTTATAGAAAACGAACACAATAAATATGGTCAAATCACCCTGAACACTTAAACAACAACAACAAAAAAAAAAAGTAAGAAAATCAAATTTCTAGTTACAAACTGTGGCACACACCCATAATCCCAGTGACTGCAGATGTTAAGGCAGGAAGACCGCAAGTTCCAGGCCAGCCTGAGCAGCTTAGCAAGACCCTGTCCCCAAATTAAACAATAAAAAGGGCTGGGAATGTAGTTCAGTGCTTGAAGACCTGCATTCAATTCCCAATACTAAAAAAGACATTTTTTTCTTCTAGTGTTTGTCAAAGGAGTTGGATTGGGTTGGAAGGTTCTAGTTTTGCTTCAGAATCACTTTTAAGTTTGAATTGTTGCAATGAGCATTTGTTACATTACAAATATTAATTGATAAACACTGCTCCTTAGTAATGACTCAATAAATGTTACCCGCCTGTCTAGACTTACAAGACCTTCTTTTGAATTCACATTCACTCTGCTTCAGTTCCTATAAATCAGCTGCTGGTGGGAAAGAAGGTGCTAATTGTCTTGTGAACAATTTCCTCTGATTAACCTCATAGCTTGCTCTGCTGCCCAGCCTCCTAGGGGAAGAGATCTTAAATCATTATTATTTTAAAAAGAAATATATTCTCTGCATATGTAATACATGCACATGGTAGAAAATTCAAAATGAACAAAACGGTACATAGTGAAAAGTAGGTCTCCTCTCTCCCTAATATCCTAGCCAATATTCTAGCCCAGCTCTATCCCTGGAAAGCAATCAGTACTCCAGCTTCTTGTGTATCCTTCCGGAGATATTCCATGCAAATATTAGCATAAATATGTGTATATTTTTTAAACACAAATGCTGTACAGAATGCCTATACACACAAATGAGTATGTTCCTATGGATAATGCCTTTCCATTCCCTCCAGCCAGGACCTAATTAGTTTTAAGACTGCAGCTCCTTCCTGCCAAATCTCTCTAAGTGAGGCACCTCAGCCATGCATTCATCTACCCACGAACATCCACAAGCAAGTACTTATCAATCACTCACTCTGTACCAGGCACTGGACTAGAAACTCAGATAAAGAGGGTCCTTGTGCTGGGTACAGCAGTGTAGGCCTGAAACCCCAGTGACTCAGAGGCTGAGGCAGGAGGATGCAAGTTCAAGGCCAGACTCAGCAACTTAGGGAGACTCTCAGATTAAAAAATAGAAAGGACTGGAGATGGGGCTCGATGGTAAAGTGCCTTGGGTTCAATCCCTAGAACAAAACAAACAAACAAACAAATAAATAAAAGATAAGGTTCTTGTTCTCACCCAGCTGAACTTGCAGGGGTAAAAAAAGAAATGTTATGTAGAAGAAAACAAATAATAAAGGAAGCTGGGTGCGGTGGCGCACGCCTGATATCCCAGCACTTGGGAGGCTGAGGCAGGAGGATCACGAGTTCAAAGCCAGCCTCAGTAATGGTGAGGCACTTAGCAATTCAGTGAGACCCTGTCTCTAATAAAAAATACAAAAAAATAAGGGGATGTGGGGATGTGGCCCAGTGGTCGAGTGCCCCTGAGTTCAATCCCCGGTACCAATAATAATAATAATAATAATAATAATAATAATAATAATAATAATGGAAGACTAACAAATTTAAGATAATAGAATGCACCATAGAGAGATTCATTCTCAATTAAAAAGAGGGAGGAGAGGGACAGGGAGAGGACAGGGTGGGAAAGAGGAAGTCTTTTAGATGGGATGGCCGGGAAAGATCTCCCTGAGGGAGATGGCATTTAAGCTAAGGACTGAATACTAGAAGCAAGCAATTTCCCTGACTCCCTTGCCCGGATGACTTTCCATGGGCAGTGACCTGACCTGATCCTGGAGGTGAAGAGTGGGCTCTGAAGTCCTGGAGCATGTGTTTGAATCTCAGCTCTGCCACTGAAGGCTGCGTCAGTCTGGGGAAATTATTTAAGCTTTCTGTTTCTCAGTTTCCTCACTAGTAATATGCAGTGACATAAAAACAGTCCCCACTTCATAAGATTGTAGTGAAAACTCAATGGTTATGTAATAAGAGCTGGCACAAAGAAATGATCAAAAAATGATAACATTAGGCAAAGTCTTAGATATGACACCAAAATGATGACCTAGAAGAGAAAAAAACTGATCAAAACGCTCTACCCCAAAATTAGAAATGTTTGCTCTGTGACAGACATCTTACTGATGTCTAGAGTCTGAAAAAAATATTTACAAATTACATATCTCATAGAAGGCTTGTATACAGGCCAGGCATGGTAGAGAGCGCCTATAGTCCCGCTATTCAGGAGGCTGAGGCAGGGCGATTGCTTGAGCCCAGGAGTTCTATGGGCAACATAGTAAGTCCCCCCTATTCATCTCAAAAAGAAGACTTATGTGCTTATTTGCAGAATATAAAAGGAACTTCCAAAACTCAACAATAAGAAAACAGGCAACCTAATTAAGAAATCCCAAAGCTTGATCAGACAGTTCACCAAGGAAGATACAGTGACAGTAAATTAGCACCTGGAGAGACATCCCACAGCATCAACTATTAGGTCAGCACAAAATAAAACCACAATGGCAGACCACTACATACCAGTCATAACTGCAAAGAAGGAAAAGGAGAAGGAGAAGGGGGAAGGGGAGAGGAGGCTGAGGAGGAGGAGAGGAGGAGGAGGAGGAGGGGGACTAGGAGGCAAAAAACACAAACTGATACCACCAAATGCTGACAGGACACAGATTGACCGCACCCTTCACAACTTGCTGGAATTTAATTTGGCGGTTTCTTATAAAGTTAAACCTACACCTAACATATAATTCAGCAATCCCATTTCTAAGTAATTGGCCAAGAGAAATGAAAACTTAAGTTCACATAAAAACCTGTTCATAAATGTTTATAGCAGCTGTATTCATAATCACCCCAAACTAGGAGCAACTCCAAAGTCCTTTAATGGGTGAACCGATGAACCACAGTACAGTCACAACACTAGAAAGCTACTCCTCAGAAGAAAGGTATAAACTACTGGTAGTGTAACAACTGAACAAAAGAAAGAAACATCTGAAAAGCTGGCCTGCTACTTGACTTTATTACACACCTTCTTGAAAACAAAGCCAAGGGACGAGTGGAAGGCCCACCCGGGGCTGCCAGAGTTCAGACTGAGAAAGGCTGTCACTAAGGAGACAAATAGAGGGAGTGTTCTAGGCTGACAGAACTGCTCTGCCCCCTGATGTGGTCCTGGTTACACAAACCTACACCCAAGTTAAAATTCACAGAATCGGATATGCATGAAAAAGTCAATGTTTCTGTATGTTATTTTAAAAATAAGACAAATTAAAAGTGATCAATTATATTGTCATTCTAACTTAGTTATTCCCTCCCAAGTCCTCTTCCCTCCTTTTTCCTCATTCTCTGCAATCAGAACCTTCTTTCACCTCTGGGCAGGAGTTGGCCAAGTTCAGAGTAGAGGGAAGAGCACTGGAAGCAGAGGGAATGGTATATGCAAAAGCCTGTGGGGCCACAGGGGCCCAAGCTTGCTAAGTGCACCTACAAAGGCTGGGGACGCAGCAGTGGACACAGCACAACACCACCTCTCCAGGGAAACACTTTGGGCATTTTTGCTACTGACCTGGCAGGCTTGACTCCCCACTCCCATTAGGGTCCTCCATCTGAACCAGAACATATTGGGTAGGGGTTCAGTGTACCTGGTCTGGAGCCAGGTTGACGTAAACCATCAGACCTGGGCCCCCTCACTCACCCTAAGTGTGCAAATGGGCAATGCCACCATCCTGCGTGTCATTTTTCCCACCTGGAAAAGGAATAGGAAACTACAATATGGCCTTCTAGGGTTGTTGTAAGGATTAAATGAGGCTCCATAAAGTCGTGCGAAGTCATGTTCACAATGCTTGGTACACCAGCAGAGCTCAGTGCCTGGAAGCTGGTGCTGTTGCTATTAATATTATCAGAGGCACCAGAGCCCCTGACCCTGGATGAGCTGTCTCTATATAGCTAAATATGGAGTTAACACAGAACCAGAGAGGGGGCTCCCAGCCCTGGATGCCTGTAGACAAAAGTCTAGGCAAGGACTCAGTTGTAGTGACATTCCCCTGAATCCATCAAGGAAGATTTGGGCGTGGACTTGTGTTTGTCAGGGACACAGGCAGGAGAGTGGAGGACAGCTAAGACCCAGGAAGGTTCCTTAGATGACAGATGTGTGCTGCCAGTTGACATTGGCCCCCACCTCCCACCCTGCCTTCCACCCCGAAAGTTGGACTCTCTTTCAAAGGATTCCAGCGATGTTATGGGTAACAAGAGCCCCATGAAGTCCTCCCTGAGCTAAGGAGTCACGGGTTCTGCCTTCCCAGAAAAGCACCTTTGCTCCAGTGGGAGAATGCCTTTGGACTGATAAAGACTCGCCGTGTCCAGTTATGGTAGGAATATTGCAAGGGGGTGAAGCTATTTTTTGCCACATGTCTATCTCTCCAGCAGGCACAGTGACATTACTTGGGATCCAAATAGCCCCAGCCATAGAAGGTCATGGAGCTGAAGGCTAGAAAGAGCCAGATTGGGGGTGGGGAGACTATTTGCATCACCCGGCGGGGGTCCTAAGACCTTGAACTGTCACCCCTTCTTCTTGCCCCAGCCCCATCCCACTCTCCACAAGACTCCTGTTGAACCGATTTCCCCCTAGGCCCCAAGTCTGGTGGCAAGTGTTTATTTTTAGCCTATGATTCCCTGAGAATGAGGGTAGGCCCTTATGGAGCAGAGGGAGGGAGGAGGGAGGAGGAAGAGAAACTTGAGGGCCTGGAGGGCCAGGGAGGACACAGCTCAGCCCAAGCCCATTTTCAGCCCTGTGGCAGCCTGCTGCAGAGACAGGGCCAAGTCCTCTCCCTTCTCAGCCCACCCCAGGTTGGGCTTCTGTCCCTGTGTTCCCCTTTTCTTCTTCCCCAAGGGCCCTGGAGACCCAAGGGCTCTCCGTTCCTCTTTCTAGCCTTCCTTGGCCTCTTGGTCCTTTATGTTCTCCTTTTCAACCACAGTGGGTGCAGAAGAGGACTCCTCAATTCCCTACTTTCTCCTGTCTCTGAAGAAGCATTCCCAGACCCATTTCCTATTGTGCCTACCTGGCACCATACTGGGCACTTAGTAAATATGGGCAGACTGAAGGATGGATCTCACTGCATCTCCCTGTAAGCAAAAGGCCTGCAGGATGGAAGAGCCAACAAGGGGAAGTTATGCAGGTTTGGAAACTCTTTCAAAACCTTTAGTCATTGTCCCTAGTTGCTAGTTCCTGTCTCTTTTCTGAGAAGTTCTCTGGAGCCTTTAGGGCCTCGTCTTTGTCTCTGTGATCCAGTGGGAGATGCACTGCTTCCTCTTTAGTTCTTCCTGCACCTTCCCCTGACCTTCTCGCCAGCATACCTAAGCTCTGCCCCAGAGCCTGCCCTGCATGAGAGTCCCCTGAGCTGGCTCAAATCCCAGCTCCCACACACACCAATGGTGTGGCCTAGGCAAGATGCCCTTCCTCCTGCAAGAAACTGAAAATTCTCTGGGAGATGGTTGTATAAAAAATGTGTGGGTGAAATGGCTGGCACATAGTAGGTGGTTAATAATTGCCTGTCATTTGTTGTTGTTAATCATTCAATACATGGTGCAGAAAACTAAGCCTTCTTTTTAAACATCTTTTGCTCTATACCTGATCATTTTTCCTATTTGTAGACTGTGTTAATATTTTATAAAGCACTTTCACATCCATTAGCTCTGCTGAACCCCAAATGACCCCTGGAGGAGGGCTGAGTCATTATTGCAGGATTATTATTCCCATTACACAGATAAAGATAGTCATGCTCCAGAAAAATGCAGACCTGTCTGGGGTACCATTGTATCCATGTGCTTCAACTGGGCTGGGCCCAGAATAGGTGCCTGAAACAGGACAAAGCAAAACACTTATGAAGGAATGATCTGGGTGATGTCATCCTACATGCCTTTTCCTCACTGGCAAAATGGGGATTCTTGGGGCTGGGGTGGTGGCTCAGTGGTAGAGCACTTGCCTCGCAAGTGTGAGGCACTGGGTTTGATCCTAGCACCACATCAAAACAAATAAAGGCATTGAGTCCATACACAACTAAAAAGAATTTAAAAAAAAAAAAAAATGGGGATTCATGCTGTAGGATATACAAAGGAAATTAAAACCCTAGAATTCAGTTTCATTTTTAATAGATAGAAAGGAGTGAGTCAACCTTATATTTGAGGGGAATAGCTAGGCAAAGCCTCTGACAGGGAGAGAGATGTGGCTCATTCCCTGCAGATACTCAAGCTAGTCTTCCATGTCCTTACACCTGGGACTTTGGTTTCTCCAGTTAGAAGCTACATTTAAGAGGAAGGAGATAGGTCCAGGCTAGAGAAGCAGCTCAGTGGTGGAGAGTTCACTGAGCATGTTCTAGGCCCTGGGTTCAATTCCCAGCAACACAAGAGGGGGTTGGGGGAGAGCACTGTAATCCCAATGGCTCTAGAGGCTGAGGCAAGAGGATATTGAGTTCACAACCAGCCTCAGCAACTAGGCTCTAAGCAGCTCAGAAATACCCTTTCTTTAAATAAAATATAAAAAAGGGCTAAGGATGTGGCTCAGTGGTTAAGTGCCCCTGGTAGAGAAAGAGAGAGAGAGAGAGAGAGAGAGAGAGAGAGAGAGAGAAAAGGGAGGTCACCAGAGCAGAAATTAAGATCCCTGATAATATTGACATCCTGGGGAAAAGATTTTGCTGCATTTAGAAGAGATGGAGTGGGCTGGATGGAAAGTGAAGGAAGAATTGAAATATGTGCAATCCCTTTCTAGGTCAAAAATCATTTTATTAATTTAAGGACATAAAAATGCATTATGTATAAGTTGATTTCCTCTGCAAATTGCCACAATCAGTATATTACATTTCAAAGTATAATCCTTCAGATAATAATTATAAATCTGGTTCACTTTTAATTTGTTGAATTAAAAAAAAAATGAAGCTATATCTCTTAGATTTCAGGGAATTGAGTCTTATGTTTGCCTGTGGAGAAGAAAAGTCAACCACACTTAACTTCAGCAAAGCCTTGTGGGTGCTTAGGATGTATAGACAGAGGTCACAGTCTTTAAGAAAGTTGCTGAGACTGTGAAGGAGGGAAACCCCAGCTTGCTGATGATAACACTTGTCTCTTGGAAATTATCTCATTATTGTAAGTGTACATTTTATTTGCTAGTAACAGTAAGTCATATTTTTCAGGATTTTACATTCACTTTGATTTTTTTTTTTTTTTTTTTTTTTTTTTGGTATCAGGGATTGAACCGAGGGGTGCTTAGCTACTCAGCCACATCCCTGGCCCTTTTTGTATTTTATTTTGAGACATGGTCTTGCTAAGTGGCTTAGGTCTTTACTAAGTTGCTGAGGCTGGCTTTGAACTTATGATCCTGCTGACTCAGTCTCCCGAGCCATTGGGGTTACAAGCAAGCACCACCATGCTCTGCTTGTTTGGATAATTCTTACAATAGCCCTATAACAGAGGCATCATTATTATCCCCATCCAAGGGGGTAAAGTGACTTGTCTAATATCCCATGGTTACCAAGGGGTAGAACCAGGATTTAAACTCATGCTGAAAGCAAAGATGTGGATGGTTTTGTGTGAAAATTAGGCATCAGTCAGCTCCACTTATTAAGTTGCATTCACTCAATGGGAACTTTAGTTGGGCAAAGGGGAGGGGGAAGGTAAGGAGAGTGCATGGGGCAGGAGAAATGGTGGAATGAGATAGACTTTATGTATGACTGCACATATGGTGTGACGCTACATCATGTACAACCATAGAAATGTAAAGTGGTGCTGCAATTGTGTACAATGAATCAAAATGCATTCTGCTGTCATATATACCTAATTAAAATAAATAAATAATTTTTTTAAAAAAAAAAAGCCACCAGCAGAGAGAGAGAGAGAGAGAGAGAGAGAGAGAGAGAGAGAGAGAGAGGGAGAGAGAGAGAGAAAGAGAGAGAGAGAGAGAGAGAGAGAGAGAGAGAATGGGGGCAAACAATCCTCCTCCAGCCTAACTGTCCCATAGAACCATATGAAACCCTCTTGTCTCAGGTCCCACCATTAATGGAACATTCATGTGACTCGGGTAGCTAGTAAGGAGCTAATAATGCTCCTTAAATGCTGCTTTAGATTTTGAACTCAAGATAATGTTATTTATTTATTAGTTTGTTTATTTATTTATTTAGTACTAGGGATGAAACCCAGGGGCACTTCACCACTGAGCTACATCCTCAGCCATTTTTATCTTGAGAAAGGGTCTCACTAAGTTGCTGAGGCTGATCCCAAATTTGGAATCCTCCTATCTCAGTCTCCCGAGTCACTGGGATTACAGGCGTGTACCACCAAGCCCAGGAAAGTCAAGGTAATTTTAAATACTTTTAACTTTCATTTTAAAAAAGATTATTTATTTAATCTTTTTTGTGGATTATGAGATCACAGGAACTAGAAAAAGCCAATTTCCAATGTCTTCCCAATTCTGTCCAGCAAAATGTTGGCACACAGGTGATATTGGGATGCAGATGACAACGAGACTCTGTCCTCAGTTACCTTCCAGCAGGTGACAACTGACAACAAGCACAAAAACAAAGAGATGCACCCAACTACAGTGGCTGCCTAGATGCCCTGGAGGAAACCCTCTGAGCGGAGGGTGGCACCAGGGCAGGAGGTGCGAACCCCCCCACCCCAGATGGAAAGGGAAGGAAGAAAGAGGGCACGAGTTCTGTCTGGTCTCGCAACAATGGCAACTCCCAGGGCCATGGAGAGGTGCTTCCCCTTGCTGACCACCTGCCCGGTGCCCAGGAGCTGCGCAGAGCTAACACCAGAGACCGGCAGACCTTTCCGAGTCTCCTGAGGCTGGATTTTGAGACGCGGCTTCAGGAGGGCAAAGTCTACTTAGGAGTGTTTGGACAACTTATCTCATTTTTTTTTTTTTTTTTAATATTTTTATTTATTTGCTTTTGGTTGTACACAATGTGTGTTTTATTCAATGCGTTTTATTTGTACGTGGTGCTGAGGATCGAACCCGGGTCGCCCACGTGCTAGGCGAGCGCTCTACCGCTGAGCCACAATCCCAGCCCCTCATTTTATCTTTGAGATTTGCTTTTCAGCCTTCTTTTCTTTCTTCCTCTTTTTTTTTGCGGGGGGGGGGGGGGAGATGGGGTACTGGGAATCAAATCTTGCACACACGAGGCAAGTGCTTCACCACTGAGCTGCATCCCCAGCCTGAGGCTTCATGTCTTCAAAGAGCCAAACAACAACAACAAAATTCTCCAAATAAAATGTGTATTAACCTCACCCCACACCTCCATCTCCCGCCTTCATCATGCCTGAGACCGAGCTGGAGGACCAAGGTGGAGCTTTCTTGCCTTTTGTGATTTTGAGAGGAGGAATGTCCAGGGAACTGGTTTCCTCTTCAAGGTTCCTGGAGCCCTTCCTAGCCATGATGTCCACAGCTGCCACAATAACGGAGAAGAGGAGGCACAAGTGCTCACACATTTACACATGCTTCAGGTCCAAACCCAGTGCTCTTTTCCTTTCCCAGTGTCTGCTAGACTTCTGTCATTCAAGTCCTCCCTTCCTGGTTTTTGCCATGTCCCTATATCACCTGTATCATTATTTACTTAATGTATATACATGTGTGTGTGTATATATATGTATATATACGTATACATACACACACACACACACACACACACACACACACACACACATATATATATATGTACCAGAGATTGAACTCAGGGGCACTCGACCACTGGGCCACATCCCCAGCCCTTTTTCGTATTTTAGTAGAGACAATGTCTCACTGAGTTGCTAAGTGCCTCGCCATTGCTGAGGCTGGCTTTGAACTCCGATCCTCCTGCCTCAGCCTCCCAAGTGCTGGAATTACAGGCGTGTGCCACCGCCCCGGCTTACTTAACATATTTTTAAAGGTGTCCATTTCCCCCATTTAACTTCAGTGCCTTTGTTTAAAAACAAAATTTGATATCACTGCTGTAATTGGAAATCTGTTTTCACTGACCATAAATAGAAGGCAGCCATAAAAATAAATGCAACAAAATGTTATCAAATCCCAGATGCTGTTGCCTGCTGCAGCCTCCGATCCTGAGGCCTGCTCTCTCTTCATTAAAAACAGAGGCTCCCGAGTAGTGTTACAAACTAACTAGCAGCCACCCAACAAGGCTTTCTCTTTGAGGGGCTGGAGGGGAACTGGGAAGGGGGTACACTTTCTCCCCAAGAGCGAGCACTAGGTCAGGATCATCTTCTGCCACCCACCAGTGGTGTTTATCTCACCCTCAGGAAAACCCAGGGCAGGACCCCCGTCCTGGAGAAGAGGATCCACCACTGCAACTTGGGCTCCATCCAGCTGGTCTCCCCAGCCACAGCCTGGTCTCAGAAGCTGTCTTTGCAGGTCTCTGTCTTCCCGCTCCCTCCCTGCCCATGCTCATCCTAGCACAGGGCCTCCCCTCTAACCCGAGCCCCTGACCTCCCCCAGGCCTCAGAGCTCCATGGCATTGCTGCAACACCCTCGGAAATGCTTCTTCCTCTGCTTCTGGTTTCTGTCCATTCCGTGAACCCACCATGCCCAGCCCAGGAATCTTTCTAAGACCAGACCTGTCCCGTGGCTTCCTTGCTCCAACTCCTCAGGAGGGCACCCTTCCTCCCTCAGGCCTCCCAGGAGGAGGAAGGAAGATATAATTTCTACCAATGGAAAAATAAATCTCTGGATGATTTCTTTTCTTGAAAAAGAAAGAGAGACAATACACTGGGATTACAATGCCTTTTCAGCTTCCCTCTGTAGGAAAAGATGAGATCTGAAGAAGGCTTCTTCCAAACAGTCATAGCATGCCAGATTGGTGGATCTGGAGTTAGGTATAAATGGGGTGGAGAATCCTTTGCTCCAAATAACACAGTGAAGAGAACAGCATTCCTGGGGAGCCCCAGGGGGTGACCTGGAAAACAGACTCTAAGGCATGCAGCCCAATCATACACACAGAGAACTAGGGTCTGTAGAGTCAGGTGGCCAGGGAGGAGCCAGGCTAGGTGGCCTAAGGCCTCTGCTTAGGATTGAAGTCACAGTTGCTGGCCTTGTTGACCACACCAAACCATTGGTAAAATTGGCTGTACTCAAATCCCTGGAGGACAAGTTTTCAGAGAAAACAAGGAAAAATTGCCTTGGAATCGAAACAGCCTCAGGGATTGCTGAACCTCAGGCCTGGGATCCCAGGGAGGTGGACAGAGGCTCCTGGGAACTTAGAGAAGCCGTTGGAGGGCACTGGGCTTCCCACATGAGGGAGGTTAGAGTTCCAACCAATTCTGTTTAATCTCAAAGGACACATGACCTCGGATAACACTGGAGTGACACAGAGCCTTGCACTTTGCCATTATCTTCTTGGCTTATTAATACTCTGCCTTCCTGACTGTAGGCTCTCTGAGACTGTGGACCTGGGCTCATTTCTTCTTATTCCACCCTCTCAACTCTAACCACCCACCCATTCAATAACGATGAACTCAATACTGAACTCATTTCTTATGCTTTTTTTAAAAAATCATGCTAAAATATACATAACATAAAATTCACGACCTTAACCATTTTAAGTGTAGAGTATTAAATACATTTATAATGTTGTGTTGCTATCACCACCATCTATTTCCAGAACTCTTTCCATCTTGTAAACTGCAACTATGTACCCATTAGACAATAACTCCCCATTCCCCTTCCAAAAAGTCTCATTCCATTGTCTCTATGATTTTTTTCCCCCCTGTACTGGGGATTAAACCCAGGACCTTAAGCATGCTAGGCAAGCATGTACCACTGAGCTACATCCTCAGTCCCTGCCTCCTTCTTTTTTTTTAAATTTTGAGGCAGGATTTTGCTAAGTTGCTAAGGCTGGCCTCAAATTTACAATCCTCCTGCCTCAGCCTCCAAGTAGCTGGTATTACAGGTGTGTACCACCATGTCCTGCTTGTCTTTGTCATGTTCATTACTCCAAGTACTTTACATAAGTAAAATCATGCAGTATTTGTCTTTTTGTGGCTGGCACATTTCACTTAGCATAATGGCATCCAGGCTCATCCATGTGGTAGCACATTCTATTTTTAATTTTTTTGAGGAACTGCCATTCTGTTTTCTACAGAGGGCCATTTTACATTCCCATCAATAGTGCACAAGGGATACAATTTTACCACATTCTTGCCAACACCTGTTATTAACTGTTTTTTCATATAATTTCATTATTTCTTCATTCCTTTTTCTTTCTTTTTTTAAGCCATTCTAATGGATGTGAGGCTGTATTTCATTGTAGTTTTGATTTGCATTTCTCTAATGATTAGTGACATTAAATAAATATCTTTTCATGTGTTCATTGGTTATTTGCATATTTTCTTTGGAGAAATGTCTATTCAAGTCCTCTGTTCAATTTTAGATATGATTTGTGGTTTTTTCTGGAGTTCCTGACATATTCTGGGTATTAATCCCTTAATACATATATGATTTACAAATATTTTCTCCCATTCTGTGTGGTCACATTTTTACTCTTCCCCCTCACACCCTCCCTGCATTCTGGGGATTGAACCCAGGAGTGCTCTACTACTGAGATTCATGTACTACCCTTTTTAAAAATTAATTAATTAATTTATTTTTAATGTATTTTTGAAACAAGTTCTCACTAAATTTCTGAGGCTGGCCTGGAACTTGCAACTCTCCAGCCTCAACCTCCCAAATGGCTAGGATTATGGCGTGCACCACTGTGCCCAGCTTAATATGTCTTGATACACAGAATTTTTAAAATTTTTCATAAAGTCCAGTTTTTCCATTTTTTCTTTTGTTGCCTGTGACTTTGGTATCCTATCCAATAAATCACTGCCAAATCTCATAGGAAGCTTAGCACCAAACCTATTTTTCAGGAACCCCATGATGTCCTCATTGAGAAAGGGACTGTGATTGAATGGTTCATATCTACTCATATCTACCCCTCTACACCCCTCCCTGCCCCCCAGCACTTGGAAACAGCCCGCAGGAGGGAGAATGCACTGCCTGGGCTGCAAGAACTCTGAGTGCTAGCTGGGGCTCGCTACCAATGTGCCCTTTTCTGGGCAATATTGGGGCAAGGCCCTTGACCCACTCAACTTCTGCTTCTACACCCCCTTCAATCACAGCACAAGGAGCCAAAAGCAATCTTTATGGCTGTCATCCTAGCTGGATTGTAGGAGAACAAATAAGGCTGTTTGCAGACACTGTTCAGATAGGTGAGTGTAATGGGCAAAGACTGGCATCGTCCAGGGAGCCTAGCAAAGCAAGATTGCCAGAGGCCTTTGCAAATTCTTACTGCATCTGTGCTGGTCTGGAACCAGCTCCAAGTCAAATATATGCACAAAGAGGAGGCTCAGAAGCCCTTCGGTGGGGCCAGCCCTGGCAGCCCTGCTGCCTCCACTGGGAAGATAAGGAAGCAAAGGGACAGAGAGGTTATTTAATAGTTACAGGAACAATAACAGGTCATCAAGAATTAACCTCACTAGGCCAGTCCCCAATTCCTGACATCTTACAGCCTCCAAGTTACTGAATTTATGCCACATTGAGGTTTTTATTACCTTCCAGAGGGAGAAAAATCTTTTAAATTTATTTTTTAACTTAATTTTTTTTTTTTTTTTTTTTGGTACAGGAGATCAAACTCAAGGGTACTCAACCACTGAGCCATGTCCCCAGCCCTTTTTATTTTTTATTTTGACACTGGGTCTTGCTAAATTGCTGAAGCCGGCCTCGAATCTGTGATCCTCCTGTTTCAGGCTCCTGAATTGCTTGGATTACAAGCGTGTGCCACCACATCTGGACCAAAGGAAAAAATTCTGCAAATGATCCCACCATTCTAATAATAGTGTGGGGCTGGTGGGGCTTATGGGAAAATTAGCCAGCCCTTAGCTTGCTACCTTAGAGTCACAATAAGGTTCAGCTTGATGTTTAGTTTAAATTATTAGTGAGTGAACCAGAATGCTTGTAGCATGTATTAATTTGTCATTTTGCTGGCCCCATTGTACCAGGAGTTTGATATAACAGAATAGCACCAGGAAGTGAGCCCAGCCTGCTGCCCAGAGGCTACGTTTCAGCATTGCTTTGTTGTCACTTGTCATGTACCTTGAAATTCTCAGGAAGTAATGTAAAAAGTAGGCTTTGGGGCTGGAGATGTAGCTCAGTGGTAGAACACTCATCTAATGTGTGAGGTCCTGGGTTCAGTCCTCAGCACCACAAAAAAAAAAAGAAAGAAAGAAAAATATGTGTGTGTGTGTGTGTGTGTGTGTGTGTGTGTGTGTGTGTGTCTATTTTCAAGCCAAAACATAAAGGTTTTGGATAAACCATAGAGTGGAAGACTGGACTCAGTGGTGGCTCAGTTCCTAAAAGTGACAGAATGCACCTAATTCCTAAACAGCAATAAGAAAAAGCAACTTTAAACAATTAACCCAATCAACAAATGGGCCAAGGAACTGAACAGACACTTCTCAGAAGAAGATATACAATCAAACAACAAATACATGAAAAAATGTTCATCATCTCTGGCAATTAGTGAAATGCAAATCAAAACTACTCTAAGATTTCATCTCACACCAGTCAGAATGGCAGGTATTAAGAACACAAACAACAATAAATGTTGGAGAGGATGTGGGAAAAAGGCACACTCATACATTGCTGGTGGGACTGCAAAATGATGCAGCCAATCTGGAAAGCAGTATGGAGATTCCTTGGAAAACTGGGAATGGAGCCACCTTATGACCCAGCTATCCCACTCCTTGGTCTATACCCAAAGGACTTAAAAACAGCATACAACAGGGACACAGCCACATCAATGTTTATAGCAGCACAATTCACAATAGCTAGACTGTGGAACCAGCCTAGATGTCCTTCAGTAGATGAATGGATAAAGAAAATGTGGTATATATACACAATGGAGTATTACTCAGCAATAAAAGAGAATGGAAATCATGGCATTCGCAGGTAAATGGATGAAGTTGGAGAACATAATGCTAAGTGAAGTTAACCAATCCCCAAAATCCAAATGCCAAATGTTTTCTCTGATATAAGGAGGCTGATTCACAGTGAGGTTGGGATGGGGAACATAGGAGGATTAGAGGACCACTAGAAAGGCCGATGGGGAGGAAGGGGAAGGGAGGGGGCAAAAGGGTTAAAAAAAAATGGTAGAATGAGATGGATATCATTACCCTAAGTGCAGGTATGAAGACACAAACGGTGTGAATATACTTTGTATACAACCAGAGATATGTAAAAATGTGCTCTATATGTGTAATATGAATTGTAATGCATTCTGCTGTCATATATAATAACTTAGAGTAAAAGGGAAAAAATGACAAAAAATAATAAAAAGAACAAATAAAGAAAAGAAAAGAAAAAGCAACTTTAACAACAATTTCAAGCAATCAACAGCAACAACGATAATCATAACGACACCCATTCTTTGGTAAGCAAGACAAGAATCTTTTTTTTTTTTTTTTTTTTTTTTTTTTTTATTTTTTTTGTGGTACCGGGAATTGAACTCAGGGGCACTCGACCACTGGGTCACATCCCCAGCCCTTTTTGGTATTTTATTTGGAGACAGGGTCTCACTGAGTTGCTAAGTGCCTCACCATTGCTGAGGCTGGCTTTGAACTCGCGATCCTCCTGCCTCAGCCTCCCAAAGTGCTGGGATTACAGGCATGTGCCACCGCGCCCGGCTAGGACAAGAATCTTTTGAGATGCTGAGAAGCATTTGATCCATAGCATGCTGAAGTAACCCTGCATGAGAATGAGGTTCTGGGTTGAGGGAATTACCTGAGCAAGTATTTCCATACACATATGTAAGCTGCCTGTCACGGCCAGCCACGGCGCCGCCACGGGAGGAAAATTCTCGGAGGCAGAGTTAAGCTTTTACTACTTTTACTTCTACTTTCTTAGAGCTTAGAGAGGGAAAGAAAGATTTTTCTTAGAGCTTAGCTTTTCTTCTTAGCTTAGAGTAGAGTAAAGAAAGATAGAGCTTAGCTTAGAGAAAGACTAGAGCTTCTTTCTTCTCTCTTCTTTCTTCTGTCTTCTGTCTTCCTCGGGAGCCTCGGCCTTACTCTGACCAGTCCTCTGGAGCCTCGGCCTAACTCTGGCCAGTCATTACTTCTTCTATCTGGTTTCTCTTCTGTAACCGCTCTGCCTACGTTCTGGCCGCTCTGATTCTTCTGACCGACCGAGTGACTGCCCGGCTGACTGAATTCTCCGTTCTCCTAACTCGGGACCGCTTTCACCCGGTTATATACCTTCAGGTTTGCGGGTGCCTACAGGTGCGTCACATACATATCAGGTGGAACTTATGGCTTCCAGCTAGCTACAACAGCCCTTCCTAATTAGGGCTCCTTCATATTCCTTCCCTTTAGTTTAAAAAGGTGCTTTAATTCTATTTTCTCTATTTTATTTTCTCTATTTTCTTTTATTTTCTTGTCCCTACCTAGCTTTTCACCTTTTATTTTTGAAAGGGTGGATATTTGAGCCCTTTGAGAAGGTGCTGTGGCTTTAAGGAAGTCTACTGCTGAGGAGCAACTAACGCACTTAGTTAAGCACAATTGCATAATTGCATAAGCGGCTTTGACTTTTTTTTTTTTTTTCTTTATTTTTCTTTATGGCTTTCTTGCCAAAGCTCAATGGCTTTTTTTCTGCATGGTTTTTACCATGCTATTTAATTCTCTATTTTCTTTTAAGCTCATGGCTTTTTTTCTTTATACTAAAGCTCAAGGCTTTTTCTCTATATTTTTTATGGCTTTTGGCCGGCTACTCTGCTTCGGCTTTTGGCCGGCTCCGCTTCGGCTTTTTTTCGGCTTTTGGCCGGCTACTCTGCTTCGGCTTAATTCTTAACTGGCCTCAACTGAGTCAGAGGCTATGCTCTCTTGTTTCTACTCTTTTTGCTGGTCTCAACTGAGTCTGAGGCTATGCTTTTTCATTGCTCTTATTTCTTAGCTTTTCTTCTCTGCCTGCCGAGCCCCGGACGGACCACCATTTGTAAGCTGCCTGTCACGGCCAGCCACGGCGCCGCCACGGGAGGAAAATTCTCGGAGGCAGAGTTAAGCTTTTACTACTTTTACTTCTACTTTCTTAGAGCTTAGAGAGCTTAGCTTCTTAGAGTAAGAAAGATAGAGCTTAGCTTAGAGAAAGACTAGAGCTTCTTTCTTCTCTCTTCTTTCTTCTGTCTTCTGTCTTCCTCGGGGGAGCCTCGGCCTTACTCTGACCAGTCCTCTGGAGCCTCGGCCTAACTCTGGCCAGTCATTACTTCTTCTATCTGGTTTCTCTTCTGTAACCGCTCTGCCTACGTTCTGGCCGCTCTGATTCTTCTGACCGACCGAGTGACTGCCCGGCTGACTGAATTCTCCGTTCTCCTAACTCGGACCGCTTTCACCCGGTTATATATACCTTCAGGTTTGCGGGTGCCTACAGGTGCGTCACATACATATCAGGTGGAACTTATGGCTTCCAGCTAGCTACAACAGCCCTTCCTAATTAGGGCTCCTTCACACATAAATTGAAAGTTCACAAAGGTCTCCAGCTGGAGAAGATTAGAGGCCCACTGGGGGTCTTGCCTTATCCCATTAACCGGCTCATCCCTCACTTTCACCCCCACTCCCAGCCCAACCCGATTGAAGACGTCATAGCGGTGTGCCACCTAGTGGTCAGAATGAGTACTGCATATATCTGCCCCAGGGCTTGCTGTTTGGGTTTCTTAAACCTTCATTCACTCATTTCTCATTCATTGAATTGTTATTGAGCGTCTGGTGCTGAGAATATGATACGGAACAAGACAGGCAGAGGTCTTCCTTCAGAACCTTATGGTCTAGGAGTGTGAATCAAACACAAAATGGTACAATCGAAATGCATGAGAGTGAGATAAGAGGAGGAGGCGCCTAACCCAGACTTGGTGGTCCAGAGGAAGTGGTGACCATGCTGAGATTGAAGAATGTGTAGAAGTTCATCAGGCAAAGGAGGGGAAGCGAAGAGACAGCATTCCAGGCAGAGAGAACAGCATGCCTAAAAGCCAGGCTTCAAGAGAGCCTGGCCAGATGATGATAAGCTTTAAAACTTTGAACTTCATCCTTGAGGCCATGAGATTCATTTCTTCTCAGGGAAAAATGAAAAAAACGTGTATAATTTGAGCTTCTCCCAGGCCCTGGCTTACACCTCTTACCTTTTAGAGTTCATACCCTCACAACCACCCCCTGAAGAGTGGAATGATGTTATTCTTTAATTTGTTGTTTTCCTCTCCTGCATGAGTTGCTCATTCTTATGCCCTTGATCTCTCTTTTCCTCTGTCAGCAGAGGTGTTTGTCTTGTATCATAATCATTCCTCAGCTAGGCCAGAACTTTGGCTCCTGCAAGAATAGATCTGGCAACACCAAACTCCTTTCTGGAGCCAAAGTCCTTGCTAGAGAGACAGCGGCTACTGTCAGGGTGAGGTCCTGGGGACCTCATGCCTCAGGGTCCTCTAGAGCATTCATTTAACTAAGTGGCTTTCCCTGCATATGGTGTCACATACCTGTAATCCCAGCGACTCCAGAGGCTGAGGCAGGAGGATCATAAGTTCAAGATGAGCCTCAGCAGCTTAGTAAGACCCTGTCTCAAAATAAAAAGAACTAGTTATGTAGCTCAGTGGCAAAGCACTCCTGGATTCAATACCCAGCACCAAACACAAACAAACAAAACACTGCCCCCTCCTCCCACCCCCCCCCAAAAAAAAAGAAAAAAAAGAAATAAAAGCCAGGCATCTTTCAGGCCTGCTCAGTCCTGGCTTAGTGCTTGAGTAGGAGGAGGTTCTGGAATGGACACTTGCACTCAAATGATCCCAGAGTTCACTCAGGTTAGAAACCCAGGTGCAGTGATCAGAGCAAGGCTCTGGGGTCAGTCCCCTCCAATGGCTCAGCCCAACTCTGCTTCATCCTAGATGTGACTCATCTGTTTGATCTCAGGCCACTTACCTCACCTTCCTAAGCCACTGCTTCCCATTTCTTGAAAAGGGAAAATAATCATAAAGTAATCATATAACCTACTTGATAGGGTTATTGAGAAGATTACATGAGATTATGCATCAAATATTCTATGCACAGAGTCTGGCATACAGGAAGTGTTCAATAAAGGTTAAAGAACAAAAACGGTCTCTGCATTTCAAATCATAAAGGGCGGGTGCGCAGGCACACCTCTGTGTGTGTGCGGGGGGAGGGGGTGCATGCACACACATGCAGACAACAGTCTTAGATAATCAAAGACTGGAATTTAGAAGAATGGACTATTAGGCAAGTCAGACACTTCAACCCAAAGAGAGGTTGACAATCAGCACACCAGAGAAGCAGGCTGCCAGGGGACAGGGTAGGGCCCTAAGTGCACACAGCAAAGCGTGGCAGGGCAGAATGAGTGGCTGGAGGTGGAAGGGGGTATTTCCACAAACTGTGCAGAGTTGGACTGAAGCTTGGCTCCCCCAGTCCTGAGCTCAGCCAAAACTCTTGCCAATACAAACAGCCTAAGCAAAAGAGGGGAGGGTAGATAAAGACTGCAGGCCCAACTGAAATCCAGTTTGAACAATATCATCAGGAACCAGCCTCTAAGTTTCAGCACCACTTCCTTCTATCTCAGGTCACTGGCTCTATACTGTGGCAAAAAGACCAGCAGCAGCTCCAAGTAGAGCTCTGCATGTAACAATCACAGCATACCCAGTTTCTCTCTTCTGATATTGCCAGCAAAAATCCTAGGGATGACATTCATTGGCTTAGCTTGAGTCACATGCCCCTCTCTGAACCAATCACAGTGACCAAGGTAATGAAATGTTTTGATTGGCCAAGCCTGTACAATGTGCCCAATCTTGTATCCAAGGTTGGGTCAGTCCCACCCCCTTTATTTAGGGAGACCATAAAGGGCTCTCTAAATAAAAATAGGAGCCTTGTTTCTGAAAGAAGAGGTGAGGATGAGGAAAAACAAGAGGCATTCTCAATCTGTTCCTGTGTGGGACACCACCATTGCTAGCTGTCCCTGGAGCCAGGTTGTCTCCAATGTCCTCCATGTAGTTCTGCCACAGACCCCACAGGCTTGGGCCTTGGACATGGGATTCTTGCAGCCCTGGATAGCAGGCAGGAGGAGTCCCTCTTGCCCACCAGAGAGCAGTGACATCACAGATGGTGCTTGCTGAAGGGCAGATCCAAGGAGCAGCAGTGACAGCTGGGACTGCAGGAGCCCCAGCTAGACTCCCTAGGGTCCTTCAAGAGGCTATAAAGGAAAAGCAAATTCAGGCACTCATCACGTTCGTCCACCAAGGTGCCTGCAGACCACAGAGAACTGCCGCCCTGGCCGGGAAGGCATCAGGGATGGTGGCCCGGCTCTGCCACTCTGGGCCCCACTTCCCAGACCATCCCTGCACAGCCCAGCACACTCTGAACTCTGCAGTCCTCTGAGGACGCTCTCACGCTGGTCACACATCTCTGGGTCAGCTGTATTCATTCTGTAGCCCTATGGTGGCCTGGGATGGGCCACACCCTGTGCCAGGAGCTACAGTGAGCGACCTCGAAGAACACACAGCTCTAAAAGTACCACAAGGACTATTTTTATGAAAATATCTTGTTTTTTCCTCTTTAACAAATTCATTCTTTATTTCATTTATCTATCATTTTAATACTGGCGATTGAACCCAGGGGAGGTTTACCACTGAATTACATTCCTAGTTCTTTTATTTATTTATTTCATGTACTCCCATGTCTATTGCAGTACTATTTATAATAACTAAGATGTGAGCCAGGCACAGTGGCACACACCTGTAATCCCAGCACTTGGGAGGCTGAGGCAGGAGGATCGCGAGTTCAAAGCCAGCCTCAGCAATGATGAGGCACTTAGCAACTCAGTGAGACCCTGTCTCTAATCAAATACAAAAAAGGCCTGGGGATGTGGCCCAGTGGTCAAGAGCCCCTGAGTTCAATCCCTGGTACCAAAAAATAAAATAAAATAACTAAGATGTGGACTCAGCCAGGGTGTCCATCTACGGAGGAATAGAGGAGGAAAATGTGGTGTATGTTCATGATGGAATATTATTTACCCATAAAAAGGAATGAAACCCTGTCATTTGCAGCAATGAGATTGAGCCCCAAGGATGTTATATTAAATGGAATAATATTTTTTGAGACAGGATCTCCACTAAGTTGCTTAGGTCCTCATTAAGTTGCTGAGGCTAACTTGAAATTGAGACCCTCCTGTCCCAGCCTTCCAACTCATTGGGATTATAAGCATGCACCACCATGCCCAGCCTTCTTTATTTTTTTAATATATTTTTTAGTTGTACATGGACACAAAAACCTTTATTTTATTTATTTATCTTTACGTGGTGCTGAGGATCAAACCCAGTGCCTCACACATTCTGGGCAGGTGCTGTACCACTGAGCCACAATCTCAGCCCCTGCATCCTTTATTTATTTTTTAAAATATTTTTACATGTTGATGAACCTTTATTTTATTCATTTATTTATATGCGGTGCTGAGAATCAAACCCAGGGCTTCACGCATGCTAGGCAAGTGCTTTACCACTGAGCCACAACTCCAGCCCCAACTTCCTTTATTTTTAATTGCACAAGTTATACATTAAGTGATTCTCCCTGTGAAATATTGCAACAATATATTTACTATCTAAGTCACTTGACTCCCCTCTCCCCAGCTAGCCCTCTCCATCAAAGTAAACTCATTAACCATTTAATGTATAGCTGCTGAAATATTTTTCTACATATATACATTCTAATATACTCACATACATAAACCTAGCTTTTTTTTTTTTTTTTTTTTTTGGTACCAGGTATTGAAATCAGGGGTACTCAACCACTGGGCCACACCCCAGTCCTTTTTTGTATTTTATTTAGAGACAGGGCCTCACTGAGTTGCTAAGTGCCTCACCATTGCTGAGGCTGCCTTTGAACTCTAGATCCTCCTACCTCAGCCTCCCAAGTGCTGGGATTATAGGCATGTGCCACCACGCCCACATAAACCTATAGCTTTTGCTGACATTTTTTGAATAGGTCCCAAAGGAGATGTCTTGCTCCTACTCTTGGTCCCCAGCTACCCAGTCTCCTCCCAGGGCAGCCTGCTGGGCCCTGGTTCAGTATTTCCTTCCAGAAAGGCCAGGCCAGGAATCAGCAAACCCAGTCTGTGAAGGGCCAGGTTGTAAATGTTTTAGGCTTTGCAGGCTTATGGTCCCTGTCACAACTAATCGTCTCTGTCATTATATTGAGAAAGCAGTCATAGACGATACATAAATGAATAAGTGTGGCTATGTGCCAACCAAGATTTATTTATAGACACAAATTTTAATTTCATGTTATTATCATGTGCCTTGAATTCTTTTTTTGACTGTTTTTCAACTTTGTAAAAATCTCAATGCCATTCTGAGCTCACTGGCTGTGCCATGACAGACAGACGGCTAGACTTGACCTGTAGACTCTAGTTTGCCGACCCCTGCTCTATGCCTATAAAAAACAAGTGTGCATGCACATTCTTACCATTTTTTTCATGAGAGATGCATGCTATACACACTGTCCTTTCTGCACCTTCCTTTTCTTAGTTTTTGATATATCTTAGAGATCATGCCACACTGTCCACAAACAAACCTCATTTTTGCCATTGGATTTTATTCCTTGCCAGTGCACTTTACCATAACTTCCTTAGCCAATTAATTATTGATGAATACTTAGGTTATTTCTTTTCTTTTTGGTACCAGGGATTGAACTGAGGGTTACTTGACTACTGAGTCACATCTCCAGCCCTTTTTATATTTTGTTTAGAGGCAGGATCTCACTAAGTTGCTTAGAGCCTCACTAAATTACTGAGGCTGGTGATCCTTCTGCTTCAGTCTCCTGAGCCACTGGGATTACAAGCATGCACCACCATGCCCATCAGGAAGCATTTGTGAAGGACAGTCGTAGAAGTGCAATTGCTAGATTAAGAGGTACATACATTAAAATATTTTGAAGATATTGCATGTTACCTTCTGAAAAGCTGCACTGATTTTCAGTCCACCAATAGTGTACCAGAATGCCCATTGCCATCTATTCATGCCAGCTCTGGGTACTAACCCTCTCATTGTGCCCCAAACATTGCACTTTAATTTCCATTTCCCTGGTCATGCTGAGGTTGAGTACAGGGCCAGCCCACACCTGTGGCTCTTCTCTGGGGAGCTGGACTGCCGCATTCATCTCTGTGTCTTCCTTGCTCCCCGGCACAGAGCTGCACGTAGCAGGTTCTGATGAATGTTGATGGAATCAGGGCAGTCTCACTTTTGCAGTCTTAAATTATAAAAACATGTCTGAGACTTTACAAGTATTCTATGGAGTCTTCTTAGTCCTCCAAGATTTAATTATGAATATTAGATTTTCTATCTGAGCTATATTGTTTTCTAAGCTTTGGTGTTGGTGTGGGGGAGGGGAATAGAAATCCTCTACTGGACTAAGAGTAATTGTGTGTGTGTGTGTGTGTGTGTGTGTGTGTTTGGGATTGAACCCAGGTCCTTTGCACATGCTAGACCAGTCTACCACTGAGCTACATCCCTTTTTGTGTTTTATTTTAAAATAGGCAGGACTTTCAATCTTCCTGCCTCAGCTTCCTAAGCGGCTAGGATTACAGATAGGTGCCACTTCATCCAACAAGAACTCTGAAGTAACGAGCAGAATGAGTCTAACACCTGGTTAAGCCAGAACATGGGAGTGCTTCAGATCAAGCCCCTAGGATCCTGGGAAGCAGATTAATCTGCTGGGAACTTCCTGATAACATCAGGGAACAACTGAATGAGACCTTAGTGTGGTCTATTGTACAGAATGGAAGACTGAGGACCCAGCACCCAAATAACTTGTTGGAGGTCACAAAGCTAATCAAGGGTGGAACTGTGAGTGTGACCCCACTCTGATTTAGGCTCTTTCTACAAAAAGTGACATCAGCGGTTCACCTACAAACTCCTCCCCAAGCTCCTCTACCTCTAACTAGAAACAGGATGTCCGGAAGGCAGCAGGAGTGGGGAACAAAGGTCTTGATTTTCAAACCAGACGGCCCTGCCTTCAAGTCTCGCGCTCAAGTCAATTTACCCTTTGACCTCAGGGTCTTCTTGTTTGAACTTAACATTCCCTACCTCCCACACAGGTTGTTTCTGATGTAATGCTGCCCACCTTCAGTTTATATCCCTACTTAACCTTGCCGACCTCACGGTTACATTCCGACTTAGTGTAACCTGCCTCACGGATGACCTCTGATTTAAATGAGATAAATTCATGAACAACATTTTTGGAACATATTCAGTCAATGGTGGCCATTTCCCCCTCTCCTGGGTGACTCAGTCCCTGCAGGGCTCAGCCTGTGAATCCGAATTTCCAGCAGTCTCCGTGTGATGTTGGTGTGTGTGGTCCAGGGACACCCTCAGACAACCCTCGAGGATGTGGGGGAATCTGGCGGTTTCTCTTCCCAGCATCCCCTCCCTCTTCATAACAGCCCCTGGTGTGGTGCTGAGGAACCGCCCCTGCTCAGCTCCTCACTGTCATGTGGAGTGATTGGCACCCCACCTCCCTGCTGCAGGGCAGGGTGCATGACCCGAGTACTGCCAGTCAACAGAATCCATCCCTCAGCTCCACTGAGTGAGGGTTCTGCAGTGGGCATGGAACCTAACATAGTATAGCAGGAGTCAGGCTAGGAATTGGTGAACCACTCTGGAAATCAGTATGGAGATTCCTAAGAAAATTTGGAATGGAACCATTTGACTCCCACTCCTCAGTTTATACCCAAAGGACTTAAAATCAGCATACTACAGTGATACAGCCACATCAATGTTTATGGCGGCTCAATTCACAATGGCTAAACTATGGAACTAACCGAGGTATCCTTCACAGATGAAAGGATAAAGAAAATGTGGTGTATATACACAATGGAGTATTACTCAGCATAGAGAAGAATGACTTTATGACTTTTTTTTTTTTTTTTTTTTTTTTTTGGTACCGGGGATTGAACTCAGCGGCACTAGACCACTGGGCCACATCCCCAGCCCTTTTTTGTATTTTATTAGAGACAGGGTCTCACTGAGTTGCTAAGTGCCTCGCCATTGCTGAGGCTGGCTTTGAACTCGCGATCCTCCTGACTCAGCCTCCCAAAGTGCTGGGATTACAGGACTTTATGACTTTTGCTGGTAAATAGATGGATCTGGAGATGCTAAGTGAAATAAGCCAATCCTAGTGTTCTCTCTGATAGGTGGATACGAACACACAACAAGGGGCAGAGGAAAGACTAGAAGTTCAATGGATTAGACAAAAGAGAATGAAGGGGAAGAAGGGGGATGGGAACAGGAAAGACAGTAGAACAAATTGGACATAACTTTCTTGCATTCATATATGAATAAGGGACCAGTGAAACTCCACATCATGTACAATCACAAAAACGGGATCCTAATTAGAATAAGTTATACTCTATGTATGTATAATATGTCAATTTACACTTCAGTGTCATGCATGTCTAAACAGAACAAAACAAATTTGCAAATCTGTTTATCGTTTATGTTTTGTTTGAAATTGTAATTGTGATCAAAACACAAAATAAAATGCACTGTCTCAAAAAAAAAAAAAAAAAAAAAAAAAAAAAAAAAAAAAAAAAGTCAGGCTAGGACTTTTTGCTGCAATCCTTGGAAAGGGATATGAAGAAGCCGGTGAGGTAGACCTGGAGTTCCCTGCGACTGGCATGGGAGGAACCTGCCTGAGAATGGAGCAGACAAAAGAACACAGAAGAGATGGAGTCCTGCTGACTCCTTTCTAGTCCCTGGAACCAGGCAGGCCTCCGGAGCCAATGGGTTCCCTTTTGTACTTAAGCTCATTTGTTAGATATTTGTCATGCACGGCTCAGAGTCCTGACCGTGTGGGACCTGAAAGTACCTCCCACCCAGAGGGCGGGATTCCAGATCTCTCCTGGGGCTGCTTCTTCCATCAGGCCATGGTCCTCAACAAAGCCCCAGAATTAGGCAGCAGGACTCTCAGAGGTCACTTTGTTCTATCCCCTCCCCATCTATGTGGAGGGACTGGGGGTCAAGGAGGGCAAGGACTTGCCCTGAGTTATGCACACAGCAAAGCCAACTGAGATATCCGCCGGGGCTCTGTCAATAACTCCACTTTCCAGTGGGGGTGATAACAGCTAGTGGGTGGTGCCAAGAGGCTGCCCAGGTCTCCTTCTCAAGGACACCCCCTGCAGGGGCCCGCCTCTCTCCTTCTGGATGAAAAGGGTCTTATAGCCCTTTCCTCAGTGTCTTAGTTTCTCTAACTAGAATGAAGGAAACACACATAAACACAGTTGATTTTCATCATAAATGGAATTTTTGAACGTGGAAGAAAGTTCTTCAGGGGACACAGATGAGCAAAAAGGGGAAAATAAGATCCTCCAGGAATCTCATCACCCTTAGCTAATGCTGCCCACATTTGGGGAGCATATTTTAGGGTATTTTGGCGGGAGGGTGGTTACTGGGAATTGAACCCAATGATAACTGAGCTACATCCTCTTTTTTTTTTTTTTTTTTTTTTTTGGTGGTGTTGTGAGGTGGGAGGTGAAACTTAATATTTTATTCTATTATGATGAATTTACCCAGACTTCTTTAGATTTTTGTTTTGAGACAGGGTCTCACTAAGTTACTGAGGGGCTTGCTAAACTGCTAAAGCTGTCCTTGAACTTGTAATCCTCCTGTCTCAACCTCCCAGGTCACTGGGATTACAGGCATGCACCATGGCGCCTGGCTTTAGACTTGTGTTTTGTGAAGATTTTTGTTTTATATATGAGGCAAGGTGAAGATTTTCCCCAGGGGACCAAAACTATTGTTCTCTTGGGGAACAAATTGGGGCACGTCTTGGGGTGTGAGAGGAAGAGAAATTTCCCATTCTTGAGGGTTGGGTCAGACAGGGTTCTTGATGCAAGCACCAGAAACCAAAGAGAAGGGGTGATTTGAAGGTCAATGTAAGCTTCTACAATTGATGAGAGGCGAGAAGAGGAGGCTTGGATCAGCAGGAATTAAGGACACTCTGAAGGGCCAAGAAGCAGGAAGCACGAAAAGCTGCCATTGACTGCAATAGGCTGCTGTCAACAGCCTCCCCCCACCAACTGCTACTGTCACAGAACACTGGACAGAAACTATTGCATTTTCATGCCAGAGTGGAAGCCCTGGGAAAGAGCATTTTAGATCCTGTGTCTCTGCTGACTTCCAAGAGGTGAGAGGAAGAATCAGACTCCTTTGTCTTCAAATGGAGGAGGCCAGCAGTGGGTGCAGAAGCTGAGAACCACCCCTGCTCCAGGACAGAGGAAGGGGCAATCTCCCTTCATGGAAGCGGGTGTCTTCAGGAGGAGGAATGAATTCTGCACATCCCAGAAAGGGCTAGCACCGGAAGGCTGCTGCTTCCAGGGATAGTCTGGAAGTGCGCCTGGAAACTGGTCCCAACCTAGCCATCTAACGCAGTGTTGGTAAACCTGGGGAAACACACTGGTATTTAGTGTGTATAGGTATAAACAATAAGCTGTAATATGAATTGTTCAGATCTATGTGTCATGGAGTTACCATACTTGTGTTAGAGATGCCTGTTCCTTTTTGTTTTAATATTTGTTTGTTTTAGTTATATACAATGCCTTTATTCTTACGTAGTGCTGAGGATCGAACCCGGGCCACACACACAATCCCAGCGACGGATGTCTGTTCCTTTTAACAAAGCACTCTGCCCAGCCAAATGCAGTGTGCCTTGACCAATGAAGTGGTTCCTTTATGGGGTAGGCAAGGCGCCTGGGTTGGGCCTGCAGGTCTAGGGGTCTAGAGTTTCTCAGCGCCTGCCTCCAGGCAACCCAGCTACTTCTTTCTGTTCCACAGGGCCCTCGTGTGGCAACATCAGCAACTGCGGATCAGGCTTCCTAGGTTTTTTTCCTTCAGAAAGTGGGAACTAAACTGACCCTTTGGTTTGAGAAACTGCCCTGAGAGTTATTCTGGGAGAGAGTGCCCCACATGGGGTAAAGAGTCATTCTCAGAAGTGGTGGAAAGAAGTTCAAGTCACACAATTTTAGTAATAAAAATCACGGGACATAGCATCCTTGCACGTGAAAACCAATCCACGAGGATCCCTTGACTACCAGTCTCCTGCTGGCTATAGTCCCCCTACCTGCCATTGAAATCATCCCACAGTTCTCCAGCATGTTTGGCCACAAAGATACCATGTACCTGCTTGTCCACTGCCTTACTCCTGTCACCATCCGCTCCTTGCCAGAGAGACCCGGGGCTCCCTTTGAAGGAAAAAGAGCAAACACGTTCCTCTGTATGTGGCCCTCAACATCTAAAATACTCTCTGGCCCTTCACAGAAAAAGTCTGCCAACACTTGGCACAGGCTTAGGGTGGAAACTACCCAGGTTCAAATTTCTGATTTGTTACTGTGTCCCCTTTGTTCCTGGGCATGGTGTGTAGATGATTCATACCGCACTGGAAGTCAGGAGTGGTTGTGTTTGCACGTGTGTGTGAGTGTCCATGTGTGTGGTACTGAGGACTGAACCCAGGGCCTCAGGCAGGCCTCTTCCACTTAGCTGCACCCCTGCTCCACATGTCAGAAGCCTTGATATTTGATCCCAGTTTGGCACTTGCTGTAATTTTTTTTTTTTTTTTTTTTTTTTTTAGGTACCCGGCATTGAACCCTGGGGTGCTTAACCACTGAGCCACATCCCCAGCCCATTTTTATTTTATTTAGAGACAGGATCTATCTAAGTTGCTTAGGGCCTCACTAAGTTGCTGAGGCTAGCTTTGAACTTGCAATCCTCCTGCCTCAGCCTCCTGAGCCGCTGGGATTACAGGTGTGCGCCACCATGCCTGGTACTTGCTTTAAACTCTTGAGCAAGGTTTTGGAGCTCTCTGAGTCCCCACATCTCTCCTTAGGTAAATAATCTCTTCACTGCCCACCTCAGGGGCCTGCTTATTGGTTTGAATGAAATTAAGTTTACAGAAACCCAGAAAATAGAAATAAATATTAACAGTAAGTAACACAGGGAGATTTCCTGCTGCAATATTGGTTTTTCTGTGTCAGCAGAGTTGGGGAATGAGATAATAGGTTTCTGGTTCAGAAAAACAGCTCTTAAAGGATGTGTGTGTGTGTGTGTGTGTGTGTGTGTGTGTGTGTGTGTGTACGCCTGTGCCTTCATCTCTCCCTGTTATTCCCTCTGTCTCTCCCCTCCCCCACCAGAGCTGCAGTGTTCTCACAAGCGGCATCTCAGGGCCCTTTTAGAACAAGTCTGCCCTCCCTTAATGGCTGTGGTTGACAAGATCAGACCAAGTCAAGACAGCCTCTGGGTTTTTCTGGGGCTCTGGCTCCAGGCTTGGAAGGCAGAGCATTTCTGTTGCCTACAAGTCCCAGGAGAGTGTGAAAATGGAACCACAGTGGCAGATCAGGGCAGAGGGGCCTCAGGCAACTGCACTCAGCTGCTGGGGTGGGAGTGAGGTGGGGAACGTTCTGCCCGCTCTCGGTGGACTCATGTCTTCAGGCCCAGTTAATCAGCGCCACTGCCCCAAGCAGAGCCCTGCTTCCTGCCCACCTGCCGCAGCTGGAGAGGCCCCACAGCTTCCGGAGCCAAGACAACTCTGGGTACAAATCCTGACTCCCCACCTCCTCGCTGGGTAACCTTGAATAAGTCACCAGCCTCCCCAGACTCCAATGCTGCTGTTGGGAAATGGACACGGTCAGGGCGAGTTGTAAGGACCCGGTGAGAGCAGTGACCCAGCATTGGGTGAGGCCAAACCTGGCCCCACCTGTGTTTATACAACCTGTGAACTAAAGATGCATTACAGGGTTTCAGTTGGTTGGAGAATACGCCAAAAGAAAGGTGCTGTTTCATAACATTGGAAAGAATATGAAATTCAAATTTCAGAGGCCATAAATAAAGTGTTGTTGGCATGTAGCCATCCCCCATTCATCACATACCATCTAAGGCTGCTTTTGCACTACAGGGGCAGAGAGGAGGAGTGCGGTAGTGGTTGTGTGTGGTCCTCATTGTCTAAATCCCATCTTGCCCTTTATAGAGTTGGTCAACCCCTTGGCACAGGTTGAAGGGTGCAAACTACTCAGGTTCCAATTTCTGATCTGTCACTTGCTGATCTTATGACTTTGGGAAGGCTGCTTAACCTGTATGTGCTTCAATTTCTTCTTGTATAAAATAGGAATAATAATTATTTATTGTGGATTATTTTGAAGACTGAATATGTTAACTTTTTTTTTAAGGCACTAGACTAATGTCTGCACATTGTATTATGTAAATTATCAAATGAGGTCATGTTTATGAAGAATTAAACATTTGTATTTTGGATTCGGTTGGAAGAAAGTCAGAAGGAATGGGGGTCCCTGGTGTCCTGGGCAAATGTTTTTTTCGGCGAGACACTCCAATGAAGATGGTGGAAGCATTGAGGGGGCAGATGGAGGGGATTTTGTTTCCAGAAGTTCTGGAAGGAACAAATGCACTAACTGTATCAGGTGATGATGGGGACCTAAGTGTGTTGTTGCGTGGTTTCCTTTTTGTTTTGTTTTGCCACAATTGAAGAACAAAAGAGAATGAAAACTGTTTCCTTGTCTCCTCCTTGACCACCCCTCCTCCCCAAGAACATAAGATTTTTGGTTCATGGAGTCCTGAAAAGTAGTTAAAGGTGGGGGCAGCTCTTCCACAATGGGAGAGAGATTGGAAGATGAGGTGACCAGGGAGACAGGTCACATGTGTGACATCCATTTAAACGCAAAGCATAATGTAGAGCAACCAGAGTGAAGACAAGCTCAGGCTGCATTAATAGAAGCAGGTCTTCTAAGAGAGGGGAATGAGGGCGTTCCTTTTCCTCTGCCCACCCGAGTCCTATTCTGGGCAATTTAAGAGGATGTAGACAAACTTGCTGGCACCGCCAGTCCTGCTTGTGGTTGCGCTGGGCTTCTCCCCACCATCACCATCCCTGACCCTCAAGGGTAGTTAAAAAATGCAAGCAGCATTTACGCAGAACTTACCCAAATCTCCCCTGGGTCAAAGCGTGCCTAGAGGATGGGTCCTGCTACAGGTCAAGAATTCTACTTTATGAGCAGCTGCAGAAACATTAACCTGATCCCTCGGGGTAAAGTTTAGCCTGTGTGGAAAGTCCTAGGATCACCGAGCCTCAGGAGATCCTATATCCTCCAGTGGCCTCAGAGACTGTATGGCCCATCACAGAGTCACCAGGGCCCCCCACCATATAGCTCCAGCCTAATTGCCTAAGCTCACATATCCATGTCTCTACCAAAGAAGAGCACAGATCAGCTTTTTCAAAAACACATGCTATACTAGTTGCCTTTCAGTTATAAAGGAATGCCAACATAGACTGGTTCAATCAGGAAAGGGACTCGAAACTCCTGTGACTGAAAGGTATAGGGATTTTTGGCTTTAGACTCAGCTGTCTCCAGTAGCTTAGGGTCTCTCTAACTCTGTCTCTTGGATTAGCTTCTTTCTTAGACTAGCTTTCCTCCAGGAAGTTGTGAAATGGTTTCTGAAAGCTCCAGGCTCAAATCTTGAAGCTTGTGGAAATGGAACTCACATTTCCCCCTAGGAGTCTGAGCCCAAGGCTTGGGAAGTGATTTTGCAGAACAGACTGGGATTATTGTCCATCGCAAACCACATCCTGTGGAAGAGGCGCTGAACACAGAGACTGAACAGACATAAGTCTCGTGCCCCAGGATGCAGGAGAGGAGACCCCAAGAGAGTTGGGGGTCCCCTGGGGGCCTGGGTTGCTTATCCCACATGACTTGACAGTGGAAAAGCTGAGTCCCTAAAGGGTAATGTAGATTCTTTGATCAGAAGCAGGAAACCAGGTGACAAGCAGGGGACAGCAGGGACCCAGCACTATACACCCTGACTTGGTCCTCCCAGCCACCCAGAAAATGGTGCCAACCCAATAGGAAAGAGAGAAGTCAGGCTCAATGAATACCCGGCAGTGTTTGAAGACTAGTCCTGTGTTTCTTCAGGATGCCAGACAGGGAGAGGACTGAAAGACAGATGAGGAGCCATGGATGATGACCTTCTATCAAGAACCACAACTAAGCTGGGCGCGGTGGTGCATGCCTGTAATCCCAGCACTTTGGGAGGCTGAGGCAGGAGGATTGCGAGTTCAAAGCCAGCCTCAGTAATGGCGAGGCACTTAGCAACTCAGTGAGACCCTGTCTCTAATCAAATACAAAAAAGGGCTGGGGATGTGGCCCAGTGGTCAAGTGTCCCTGAGTTCAATCCCCGGTACCAAAAAAAAAAAAAAAAAAACCACAAACTAGTAAAAGGAGAAATGGCACCTGTGTCCAGAATTAGAGAGGAGGCTGTGTTAGTTAGCGTCCCATCACTATAACAAACACCTAAGATAATCAGCTTATAAAGAGAAAAAGGGTTACTTTGGCTCAGGGTTGGAGGTTTTTGTCCATCTTCAGTCGGCTCCATCGCTTTGGGCCTGTGGCACATCAAAATCACTCACCTGGTGATTTGAAGGGAAAAAGGAAGAAGAAGAGGCCCCACAATCCCTTTCAAGGACATGCCCCCAATTACCTAAGGACCTCCCACTAAGTTCCACCTCCTAAAGGTTCCACACCCCACACACACACTAGCACCATGCTGGGGATCAAGACTCAATACATGGACAAACATGGGACATTTGAGATCCCAACTACAGCAAAGACCCCAGGACTGAGGAGTTGTGTGCCAAACACTGTCCTCTTTCTTCCTTCTTGAAGAGGCCTGTACTTCTCAGGGTTGACTCAGCCCCAACCTGAATAGTGAAACTTCATCAGAATTTCATGAGAAGCTTTTTGAGAAATATGGATTCTCAGACTCCACCCATGGTGATCATGATTCAACAGATCTAAGATGGGTTCTGCTCTGTGCATGAATCAGGACTCCCTCCATGGCAAGCAGCAGAAACCCAAGTCAAACTGAAGGGGGAAAAAAGGGGAGGGGGACTTATTGGCTCATGTATCTGAATAGCCCAGGGGAATAAACTTAAGGCAGGCTGGACCCAGGTGCTCATGGCAGTCAGGTATATCTGCCTGCCTGCCTCTGTCACTCTGTTTCTTTCTTTCTTTCCTTCCTTTCTTTCTTTCTTTCTTTCTTTCTTTCTCAGTATTACTAAGTTGCTGAAGCTGGCCTCAAACTGCCATCTTTTGCCTTAGCCTCCTGAGTCACTGGAATTACAGGCATGCACCACTGCACCTGGCTTCCTCTGTTTCTCTCTCTTTCTCTGTCTCCTCCCTTGTCCTGATTTGCCTGTGTTGGCTTTCTTCTTGGCCGGAAGTTCCAAACTGATAGTCACCAGCTTGGTACTTCTGAGAGAAGAGAGCATCTCTCCCTCTGTAGCACTGACCCAATCCTGGAGGCTGCTACTCCAGCCTAGCTTTGGCCCTGGGCTGATCACTCTGCCTGTGCTTAGCCAGGCCTGAAAGGTGTTTGCCCTTGGAGTTTCAGAGGACCAATCAGGGTCTCCTTGCAAACCGCATAGTGGAGTGTGGGGCTGGGTTGGCTCCCTCAGGGGTGGAAGAAATGGATGCCAACCGGTCAAAAATGCTATAGGGCTCAGAGTCTGCTAATTCTGGTTCCCAGGCAAGATTTGGACACATCCCTGGCTTTAAGACTCATTGGAGCCATTGAATCCTGTTCTTCCTAGGAAATCTGAAACAGCACTGAGTAAACAAAATAGACCCCAAGGGGCTGGGGTTGTGGCTCAGTGGTAGAGCGCTGGCCTAGCACGTGCGCAGCTAGGATTCGATCCTCAGCACCACATAAAAATAAATGCATTGTGTACAACTAAAGCAAACAAATAAATAGTTTTTTAAAAAAAAGACCCAAAAATGGCTCTGTTCTAGTGATAAAGGGACTGGGGGACCTTCCTTCATCTCCCAAACAGCCCCTAAGACCCCCTGGAGGAGCCGCCCCGGAGTTCCCGTCACACATCTCTGGGATCTCATTGCCCCCTGAGACCCCTGGGCTCTAATTCTTCATCCTGTGCCTCTGGTACCAGGGTCAGGGGTGGGGATTTGAGGCTTCACCTAATGCCATCACTCCCTCCCACTTCCACCCTCCCTAAAAAGCCTGTGGGGAGGAGTCCATCGGGACAGGAGGCCCCGTAGCTGGCTTAGAGGTGCGTCAGACACGCACTGTGGATGCTCTGGCTTCGAAAGCCTAGCCTGGCCCTGGGCCAAATAACTCACAGGCTCCGCAGAGCCGCTAGGCTCGGGGCTGCGTGGGCGTTGATGACGCTCTCGTCTGCCAGTGACGGAAGGGATGTCGGCAGCGCAGCATCCGCTGTGGCAGAGGCAGCTGCTACAGGGACACACTGGCTGGGAGACGTGGTGGAGGATGAAGTCAATTTCACACTGTGTTAGTCAGTTCAGGGCCAATTGAGGCCATCCTGAAATGGGGCTGAGGCCCCAACTCTCCCTCCCTTCCTTCGCCAGCAAGAAAGGCCTCTCTCTTGCGTAAAACTCGTCTTGGTGAAGGAAGAGTAGTATTTCTTTCCACTCAGAACCCACGATAGTCGAGAAAGGGGCTGGGATCCTTTTATTCTGCAATAGAACGCTGCAGCAGCGGGGAAAGGCCTGCCAAGAGGTAGGCATGTGGGTGGGGTGCGGCTTGAGCCACGGTGTTCATTCATTCCTCCATTGTTCCTTCAGCAGATATGCTTGGAAGCAAGCATGTGTAGCAATCAGAGTTTGGTGCTGAATAAAATAATTACAATAATAGCAATAATAATGGAACTCATCGATGCATTTGTTCATTTATCCAACAGTTTTTCGCTGAGCACCTACCATATGTGGGCATGGTGCCAGGCTCTGGGGATGCAGCGTGAACAAAACAGAGGTTGCCCCTGCCTCCATTGGAGCTGGCTCAGTAATAAAAAGGCAGTTTTAACAGAAGGGGGGGAGAAGAACCCGAGCAGAAGTACACACAGGAAGAACACCTGAACCCAAAGGAAGACTTCCTGGAGGAAGTGACAGTCACTGAGACTTGAAAGATGGCTTAGCAGGGGTCAGGGAAAGAGGGGGAGGGTGTTCCACCAAGATGAAAGAGGCCAGAGAGAGAATGCAGAATCAGCTGAGCCAAGGCAGAGAGTTCACAGTCAAGAGCCCTGGAAAGCCAGGCTCAGTAGGGGATGCCAGTAATCCCAGTGACTTGGGAAGCTGAGGCAGGAGGATTGCAAATTAAAGACTGGCCTCAGCAATTTAGCCAGCCCTAAGCAACTTAGTGAGACCCTGTCTTAAAAAAAAATCAAGCCCTGGAAAGAGGGATAAAGTCCAGCGTCTGAAGCTGACCCTGGTGATGATGGCTTTTTGAAGACTAGAAGGAAGGCAGAGCCAGGTGTGGTACCGTGCATCTGTAATCCCAGCATCTCAGGAGGCTGAGGCAGGAGGATCACAAATTCAAAGCCAGTCTCTGAAACTTAGTGAGATCTTGTCTCAAAAGATTTTCATTTTAAATAGGGGCGGGTAGTAGCAAAGCACTTACCAAACATGCATGAGTCCCTGGATTCAAAACTGCCAGCATTAAAAAAAAAAAAAAAAAAAAAAAAAAAAAAAGGAAGGCAGGAGGAACTGGAGGGGGGGTGCATTCAGAGGCTGTTGGAATCAGACAAGAGTGCTCACTGACATTGGGGGGGACTAAAAGAGGGCACTCTTGGGAGATCTGAGGGATGCTGGGCTCCATGGGGGCTCCACAGAGGTCAGATGGTTGGGTGCATTGAACAGAGACTGGACAGTCAAGTGTAGCTGGGTGCAGAACCTGCTCTCTTCTCAATTCCTGTGTGACCACTGGCAAGCCCCTCAGCCTCTAGGCCTCCTTCACTGAATGGGACTTGGTATACCCATCTAGTGAGACAGCAGTGCATGAAATCTGGAAGGGACACATGGGAGCTTGTGAAGAGAATTGGAAGAAGTCAAAACTCAGTCCACAGGAAAATATCTCAGTGTAATCAGTCCCCTTTCTGGCTTCCTTAAAGCAAACACAATCACAGGGCTATGTCCTTTCCTTATAGAACAGGGTTGAGATTCTGACTCTGGTCCTCTCTCTGGGACCTCTGGTCACTTTATTGCCTCAAGCATATTTTATCATCTTTAAAATGGGAATAAAAATACCTATAAGGCAGGGCTATTATAGAGTTTGAAATGTGTGGAAGGGGCTCAGTACAATGCCTGGCACAAAGTAGGTGTTGAATAAAAAACATCATTAGGCTCACTCTTTCTTTCTTCTTTCTTTTTTGATACTGAGGATTGAACCCAGAGGTACTTTACCACTGAGCCACATCCCCAGCCCTTTGCCCTTTTTATGTTTTTATTTTGAGACTGGTCTCACTAAGTTGCCTAGGACCTTACTAAATTGCTGAGGCTGATTTTGAACTTATGATCCTCCTGTCTCAGCCTCCTAAACCACTGGGATTATAGGCATGCACCACTGCACCCAGAGAGTCATTGGGGTTCTAGTGAATTCTTCAGTCTTATCATCAAGGTACCCTGAGCACTTGTGCTGTACAGATCTGTGCTGGCTCCCGAGTCGAGGAGAAAAATAATAAAAACATCTGTAAACAGCTTTAAGTGCTTACTTGATCTAAATGCTGCATGTGTGAAACATTTATTTCCCATATCAACCCTAGAAAAGAACTGCTATTATTATCAGCTCCATTTTACAGAAGAGGAAGCAGAGAAGGTAAAGAACTTTCCCAAAGAAAAAGTAAGGAGGACTTGGATTTGATCCTTCAAGGTCTGTCCCCAAAGCCCACATATCATGCCATTCTGCTGTCAGCTGAAACTTCTCCACTGATTTCTGCTCAGGACCTATTTGGTCACAAGGAACAGTGACCTCATGTAGTGGTCAAGCACTCTGGCAACTAATTTCCTGGGTTTGAATTTCAGCCCTGCTACTTAGCATCTCTGAGCTTGGGAAAACTAAATGTTGTTCCTCAGCCCTTCTTTTGAAGAGGGAAAGAGAGTAACATCCTCAGAATCATCATGAGGTAATTGCATAAATAAGATGGTGCACCCAAGGTGCTTGGCCCAGCGCCTGGCTCACACAAATGCTCAAATGTTGGCCAGTGCTTTAAAGCAGGAGGGGAATTTATTGGTCCCTATAAACAAACCACAGAAAAGGCAAGTGTAGAGCAGACCTTGGGTCACTGAACTATAGGGCTCAGATGCTGTTGGAGGTAGCTGTGGGTCTAACTGTGACTCTTTGTCTTATTGTCTGTCCCTCACAATATCCCCTCCCCCTTTGTTATTTGCTCTCTCCTTCCCTTCATATGCCAGCTTCATTTTCTTAGGTCCATGTCCCCAAGATGTGAGACCATGGGCCTCAAGTAGGGCTGCCAGATAAAATGCAGGACACCTAGTTAAATCTGAACTGCAGATAAACTACAAGTGATTTTTTAGTATAATTCCCCAAATTATTTGAATTTAGCATTGAATAAGATAGATCAAGTCCCTACCTTCAAGGAGCCTACAATCTAAATGGGTGAATCAGACAATAAACAAAGAAATCAACCAACAAGAAAATAAGGAGTGGTCCATGCTGTAGTGAAAATAAGACAGGGTGGCTCATCTGTGAGAGAGCGGTTGGGTGGGGAGGGCTGGGGGCCACCTGGACTTAGTGGTCAGTGAAAGTGTCCTGAGGAGCTGATGGAGAGACGCAGCCAGCCAGAGCAGTGTGCCAGGAAGGGGACAGTCAAGGCAAAGGCTTGGAGACATGGAGAAAGAGAGGGAACCAGTGTGTGGTAAGTGTGGTGGTTGGGGCAGGGTGGCAAGGGGAGGTGGGAGGTAGGACCATCGTGCAGGGCCTTGCAGGTTAGAGTCAGGAGTGTGGGTCTTGTTCAGCTTTAAGCGAAGGAGAGACATTTCTTTCTTTCATTTTTTAAAAATTGTAGTTGGACACAACACCTTTATTTTATTTATTTATCTTTATGTGGTACTGAGGATCGAACCCAGGGCCTCGCACATGCTAGATGAGCGCTCTACCACTGAGCCACAACCCCAGCCCAAGAAGAGACATTTCTAACGTACTTGTTCGAAGAATTGCTCTAGAGAACGAGTTGTGGGAAGGTCAGAGTGGGACCAGAGGCCACAGGAGGCAACGGTGCAGTCCAAGCCGGTGATGAGGGAGGAGGTGGCACAGAGGCTGGAGTGGGGGAGGGGACCGACTTCAGATACGTTGTGGAAGTGCAGTTGACAGTCCTGGTTGAAGGACTGATGGGGACAGCTGAGAGCAAGAGGAATCAAAAGTCATCCTGGGTTTTTGGCATGACAATTTACCACGCGAGGATGACCTTGGGAAGAATGGCTTTGGGGACCTGGCTGTGGGTGACTTATTTGTTGGTGTTGCACCTTACAGAGAGCTGAAGAACTGTGGCAGACTTTTGGGGGATGAAGTGAGATCATTCAGATTCAACATTCAGTTTTAGTTTAAAAAAATGTATTTCAGGCATATTGTAGTATATTAAGAAAAACAGGACTGGGGATATGCTTGGTGGCAGAGCACTTGCCTAGCATACATGAGGCCCTGGGATCCACCCCCAGCACCTCAATCAAACAAACAAACAAAACAAAAAAGCATATTATCTTCACAGCACAAAATACTGAAAGTAAATCTGGACAAAAATCTGTTCTTGGGCTGGGCGCAGTGGTACACGCCTGTAATCCCACTACTTGGGAGGCTGAGGCAGGAGGATCAAGAGCTCAAAACCAGCCTCAGCAATGGCGAGGCACTTAGCAACTCTGTGAGACCCGGTCTCTAAATAAAATACAAAAAAGGGCTGGGGATGTGGCCCAGTGGTCGAGTGCACCTGAGTTCAATCCCCGGTACCACAAAAAAAAACAAACAAACAAACAAACAAAAAAACCTTTTCTTGGCTGTGATTCTCAAGATGGAGGTGGGAGATCCACAGCTCCTAATCCACCTTGGAATCTGTGGCCTGAGATCTCAGGGATCTGTGAAGGGGTAAGGGATGGGTTTTTTTCTGTGTGTGTGTGTGTGTGTGTGTGTGTGTGTGTGTGTGTGTGTGTGTTGTGTTCATATTTTTATTTTATGGTCACTATCCTGACTGATGGTGGCATAAGGGGGAAGGGTGGGAAATTTTTTCTGAAAATTTTTTTCTAAATCAAAGACCCAAAACAGGAAGTACACTTACGAATGCCCACCCTATCAGCAAGGTGTCCACAGCTGTGCCCTCAGCAGAAGGGAGGGCCCTGAGAGCCAGGAGTCACTCAAGATGGCCAACCCTAATCACAAGAGAGTATTTGAGGACATGGCCACAGTTCCGTTCCCAGGGGAATGGTCTTTGACCTCTGAAGACATCTAATTGCTTTCAGTTTTGAAAGAGCTCAGGCAGCCATGGGGTATTTTCAGAGTTGCCAGTGGTGAGGGGTCAGGTCCACAGCATTAGGGAAAAGGGTGGAGGCAATGGAGGGTCCGTCCAGACGAGAGAACATGCAGGGGCTGGGGCTGCTGCCTATAAAGCGTGGAAGGAATGCTAGCAAGGGGTGGCAGGGGACAAAGTTGGCTTGTATGACCAGGGGTCCATTATTTATTAAGCCCTTCTGTGTACAGGATGCACAGCCCAGTGCTCCTGCGCCTTGATTCCTTTCCACATCCCAACAACCCTCTGAGGTAGGACTCCTTCCTGGCTTGCCCACAAAGAGGAAAGAGAGGTTTTAGAGGTTCACTGACTTGTTTCAAGGACATCACATGGCTGGAGAGTGTGGAGTCAGGAGCTGCACTCAGGCATCTTGTGTGGGAAGTCAGGGCTCCTGACTGTCCCCACCTCTTCAGCCCGGGACCCTTTCCCAGGTCCAGCACCTGGGGCTCCCCAGGACTGTTCTGCCCTCAAGTGAAGGGTTTCGAGCAACTCTAGGCCACTTCAGGGCCCATACACTGTCCCTTGCCCTCACAGCAGGACCCTAACCTCTTGTGCTGTTCTCAACTCTGCCTCCTGCCATGACCTCTGTATCTTTAAGAGGACTGAGACCCCAGAGCCTGGTATTTGAATCTCTCCAAAAAAGTGGAACTTGCTGCCCCCCACTCAGACCTGGCTTTGACTTCTTTCCAGCCTGGACGCTAGGAGAGGCTGGTTCTCAAGTGTCCCACAGGAGACTGCCTGCTGGACACCTGCTGCCTACCCTCCTTGGGGAGCATGCCCCTGCCCCAGTGCCCTCCCACCCGCTCCACTCCTTCACCTGACTTGACCCCTTCTAGCCCTGGCCACTGAATCTGTGTTCCCAGCCCTGGCCCTGCCCCAGGGGAAAGGCCTGGGGCTCAAACCCAACAGCCGGTTTCCTGAGAGGTCTACAGAATGAGGGCCAAAGTGGCTGCCTGCTGTTGAGATTTGTGTTTGATTTTTGGTTTGAGCTTGTAGCTCTTGAGAGCTTGCTCTGTGCCAGGCACTGGATTAATCACATAAAGTGGATTTCTCACGTAACCCTCCAACAGCACTGTAGCAGAGAAAGGAAGCTGCTGTTATTGCTGTTGATGGGCTGGCCTAGTCCCCCTTCTGAAGCCCTGCTGATAGGCCTGGGAACCCTGAGACCCCAGAATCAAGGCAAGCAGCCCCTCCCTGGCTGCAAGCTCCATCTCCTTCCCACCTCCGAGGCCAGGAGCACACTGCCCCTCCTGAGTCAGGGCCAGATGCTGCTCAGGTGCCACAGCCGGAAGATTGGGCCCCCTCCTCTAAGGCGACAAGGCCTGACCCTTGTCCAAAGTTTGCTCTAATATAGTGCCCTTGGATTCTCTCCACGTGTGTCTGTTCTGGGCCCTGAAGTAACAGCCTCAGTTGGTCCAGACTGGGGCAGCCCAGGAGATTCCTACAACCACTGGCCCTGGAGTGTGACCACTCAGCTGTCTGCAGCTAAGGGTGCTTCCAGGATCCCTGTGTGGGGAGCGCTGACAGATCCCGGATGCAGAGAAGGTGCAGACAGACCTGTCTTCCCCAGGGCTGGGCATCCTGAGAGGCAGACATGCAGGGGAGGCCCATAGTGCCAGGACACAGCCCCTCCCTGCACCCCAGAGACTTATCAGTCACTGTGCACTCAGAAAGCAAAAGCCACTCTATGCACTTTGAATAGAAAGGATTTAATATAAAGAGTGGGCTAGCCAGGCCTGGTAGTACATGCCTGTAATCCCAGCTACTCAGGAGGCTGAGGTAGAAGGGTCACAAGTTTGAGGCCAACCTAAGCAACTTAACAAGATCCTGTGTCAAAATAACATTTTTTTTAAAAGTGGGGGAGCCAGGCCTGTGGCACACATCTGTCATCCCAGTGGTTCAGAAGACTGAAGCAGGCAGATTGAAAGTTCAGAGCCAATCTGAGCAACTTAGTGAGGCCCTAGGCAACTTAGCAAGACCCTGTATCAAAAAATTTTTAAAAAGGGCTGGGCATGTGGTTCAGTGGTTAAGCACCCCTGAAATCAATCCCTGGTACCTAAATAAATAAATAAATAAAAAAAAAAAAAAGAAAGAAAGAAAGAAAAGGAGGGGTGCTGAGGCTCAGTGGTAGAACACCCCAGGCCTCAATCTCCAGTATTGTCAA
The DNA here is from genome assembly GCA_025594165.1 of Tamias sibiricus. NCBI lineage: Eukaryota > Metazoa > Chordata > Mammalia > Rodentia > Sciuridae > Tamias > Tamias sibiricus. Next base: position 62,196,884 of record CM046662.1, read on the forward strand.
AAAATAAATAAAAGGATTACTCAAGTGAAAGAAGATCTGAGTAGCATCCCAGAGATTATCAACAGCAAATAGACATTACAGCTAGATGCAATGACGCACACCAATAATCCCAGTGACTCAGGAGGCTGAGGCAGGAGGATCTAAAATTTGAAGCCAGCCTCAGCAATTTAGCCAGGCACTAAGCTACTTAGTGAGACCCTGTCTCAAAATAAAAAATGAAAACAGCTGGGGAGGTAGCTAAGTGGTAAAGTGCCCCTGGGTTCAATCCCCAGTATTAAAAAAAAAAAAAAAAAAAAAAAAAAAAGACACATAGCCCTTAGGGCTGGGGTACGTAGGGAAGAGGCAGTGTCATTAATGTCCAGGATCTGGGGCCACCAGACAGACACTGGAAGCATAGCCAGGCCTGTCCAATGGGACTGGGGGCCATGAGGGAGGGCCATCCAGTAGGAGTTAGGACCACAGAGGAGACCTGCCACTGGCAGAGATGCTGCCGGGAGCAAAGATAGGAGGAAATGCCTTGGCTGCTCCCACCAGTCGGTGCTTCCCAGGGGCCCAACCTACCAGGTAACCAGAGGGCAAAGAGCCTGGGGAAAATGGCTCCCTGTTCTGTACAGAGCAGAGCCAGAACAAATGTGAGAGGGAGCAAGTGAAAACTAACTCTCCTAGAAGCCAGGAGCTGCTCAGGAGGTGTGGCTGCAGCTCCTGCACTCCCTCTGGTCCAAACTGCCCGGAGGTTCAGGGCTGTCCCAAACCTGCAGCCACCATGCAGAGCTCATTTTCCGTTCATAGACCCCGGGGATGCTCAGAACCCTGAGGACTGATGACAGGCAGACAGACCAGGAGGCTGTACACAGGCACGTGGCCAGGTCTTAGCCCATCCTACACACAGGGAGGCAGACAGGCCTGCAAACCTCCTAAATTTCCTGCATCTCTTCTTAAAGTTCCTGTAAATAACAATAACTGTGTATTGAGTACTAATAAGCCCGGTGCTGGGCTAAGTGATTTATTGATTGATTGATTGGGTACCGGACATTGAACTCAGGGGCACTCGACCACTGGGCCGCATCCCCAGCCCTTTTTTGTATTTTATTAGAGACAGGGTCTCACTGAGTTGCTAAGTGCCTCACCATTGCTGAGGCTGGCTTTGAACTCATGATCCTCCTGCCTCAGCCTCTCCAGTGCTGGGATTACAGGTATGTGCCACTGCACCCAGCTCGACTAAGTGATTTATATCAACATCTCATTGTTCCTCCAAAGAACACTGTGAAAAAAAAAAGAAACGAACACTGTGAGGTAGGTCCTATGGGGTCCTCACTGGTAGGTCCGAAAATACAACCAACATTCTTGTAGAAATTTGAAGACCACAATAACAGCAACAATAAGATAAAAGGAAACAAAGCTTTCCAGAGATCAAAAGGACACAAATGAATGTCTGATGAAGTAATGAGTAAAGTGAGGACATATAAAAGCATTTCACAGGAAATAGGAAAATGTGAAACTAATTCTTCAGTGAAGATTCTCCATCCAGGACAGTCACCCACAGTCAGGTAGCTGCATAGAAGGGGCACACATAAGATTTCATATAAACAAATAAACAAAAACTGGTTTCTGGCTTATTTTGAAAAATCAGAGTATCTGGTCCCACTAGGCTCTCATTTCAATGTTGCAGTTGTTGGTTGGAACCAAGAAGCTGCAGCTCTTTAGACTTAGTGTAGCAGCCTCTCGTCCAGCACAGTCTCCACTACTCCCTAATGTTTCTCACTTGGGCTTCCTCTCTGCCCTCCCTGCTGAGCATCATGGGCATTTCAGTTTGACCCCAGAGGTGCTTCCCAGCCATTGCTCAGAGGATGGGCAGAACCCTGCTGCCACCTGGTGGTCACAGCTCACACATTCCATGATGCACATCAGTGATTCTCTGCAAGATCATTTTCGCTGATTGTCTCATTTAATTTTTAACAATCCTGTAAAAAAAGGAGTTGTTGTGCCCATTTTACAGATGATAAAACAAAAGGTAAGTTCAAAAATTGCCCAATGAGGAAGGTTAAGTGAAAGAATGGGGGTGGGGACCCCAGTCCCTGTGAGGGGGGAAATGGTTCCAGGATTTTATCCCTAGTCCAGAGCATTTTAGGTTATGCCACACCTCCTAAAATGCCTCTTCTCTGTTAGAAATGAGGTCCTGGTGGGGCGAGCTAGGGGTCACTCACTGGGAGCCCTTTGGGGGAGGACAGGGCAGGCTGGAGGCCCTCATTAAACTTCTTCACATATAGAAGCCATGATAAATGCATTTGCTACTTGCCTATGATCAAGTAGACCTCAGACTCAAGTTTTCTTTTCTATTATTATTTGTGGTTGTTGTAGTAGCAGTACTGGGGATTGAACCCAGTGGGGCTTTACCACTGAGCTACATCTCCAGCCAATTTCAAATAAGACAGGGTCTCACTAAGTTGCTGAGTCTGGCCTCAAACTTGTGATTCTCCTGCCTCAGCCTCCTGAGTTACTGGGATTACAGGCATGCGCCACCATCCCCGGCCAGACTCAGACTTTCTATGGCCAAGTGCTGGGCACTTTTCATCTGCCACCCTCTTCCCCAGGCCTGAGAAGGACCTTGTCTCTTCTGCTTTCCCAAATTCTATTTATGCCACAAGGCTAGCACCTGCCCCACCTCCTCCAGGAAGCCATCCCTGAGCACCTTAGCCCTCTCAGGCCTCCCCCTTGCCTGAACACCTACCAGCCTGGCTATGGCACCCCGTGAGTGCTGACGGCATTGTGCCCCGGAGGGACAGAAAGCTGCTTGATGCTGTCCATCTCCAGCCAGCAAGGAGCTGGCTTGAAGCAGGGCTTTGGTGTTCCCATCCCCTCCGTGACGTCTGTCTAAGCAATATGTATCAACATCTATTACGTAAAGCACATGACAGAGGCTTAGGGAAATTCTGGAAGAAACGCTTCCTGTCCTAGTGGAGCAGGCATCTCCTGTGGGCACATCAGGCACACGGCCAGAGCCTAGTGATCTTCCTAAAATAAAATTCTGAGCCTGTCACTCTTCTGCTTCCATCCCTTCAGTGGCTCTCCACTGCCCTCAGAATAAAACCTGAAGCTCCTTACCAGGCTGCCCCACACCCCAGACCTTTGTTCCAGCACCTGCCATCACCACCATCACCTCTGGCCTTTCCATGGCCCTCTGACTACCTTCACCTAGCCCAGGTGCCTGCTCGGCCTCCTCTTGGACAGCACTCCTTCCAGGAGGCCTTCCTGGACCACCAAGTCTGAGTCAGAGGCCACCCCCCACCTTGAGCTCCTATTACTGCCCAATTCTGACCCTTATATCTGCGTACCCGACTGCTGACTGGTCTGTCTCCCTCAGATTGTGGGTTCTGGAAGGGAAAGACCCCACCTGTCTGATTTCTTGCTGTCGTCCCAGCATCTGTGTTCAATTCTTGGAGGCACCAAGCAGGCATTCCAATAAACACGTGGACAAACAAGGTGCCATTTTTATAGATAGCAAGTGTCCAGTGAGCAAATGGCCCACTGGGGCAGCTGACTACCCAATGGTTAAAGCCACAAATTCCAGACACACTGTCATCTTTGAAATCTTTTATTTCCATCAGTTCGCATCAGTTACTCACTGAGCTAGTGCTCATTACATCAAACAAGAATCCATTCATCTTTCCTTGGTTATTTCATTCTTCTCCTCCTCTCCTTCTTCTCCTCCTCCCCTTCCTCCTCCTTCTTCTTCTTTTTTTTTCCCAGTGCTGGGGATGGATGCTAGGCAAGTGCTCTATCACTGAGCTACATCCCAGCCCTTGGCTACTGCAGTCTTATTCTCATGTCCAAAACTGAGTTGGAATCCAAAGGGTTAAAGAGGTCTCTCACTCCCCTGCAGGGAGCAAGGGTTACCCTTGTGAATGAGTCTGCATCTCCTGGAAGCCTCATTCAGTTCTTAAGCAAATATCTTAGCAAGCTAGCAAATGATAGGCCAACAGTGAAATAAATGAGACACAGTGCAAAGGGTTCTAGGCATTTGGGGGTAAAGAAGGCACATTACACAGAGTCCCCTGAACAAAATATAGACCATTTTCCATCTTCTGGATATGCATTTTCTCACTCTTCAGTGACTTCTAATCTCATCCACTGGCCTATGAGAAATTCTAACCCACATGCTACTGAACACATTTTTATTTTCCCTTCATGAAATAGCCTTGGTTCCAAGCATATTTCATTTTTCTCCCTAATGCCTACAAGAACATCCAATTTTGTTTCGGTCCCTTTTAATGGCACTTAATAAATATACATTCTGGGACCTGACAGAACAGGCTGTCCTATTTCAAACTGCCTCTAAAGCTGCCTGTTTAAACAGCTAGTACAAAGCTCAGAGAGGGCATATCTTAGTTCACCCCATTCCACCTCTGACCCCAGGTCTACGTGTCCACCACTGTGGGTCCAGGCAGGGAGGCAGGGGGTCCTCACCCTGGCTGCACATTAGATGCATGAGGGGGGGTGGGGGGAGCTTCCTGCAGTCCTGAGGCCTAGGCCACACCCCAGGTCAATCACATGAGCCTCTCTGGGTGGGCTCCTGGCTTGCATCAGGATTTAAAGCTGCCCAGGTAGCCGCAATGAGCCGCCCAGCTGAGAAGCCCTGAGCTAGACTGACAGCACACAGCGGGCTGTCAGTAAGTACCTGAAACCCACGAGTGGATTTCCTACTTTATTATCTGTTTCTCTAGGATTCCAATTTTTATCAGAAGTCTGAGCAGGAAAGAGAAAGGAAAATGCTGCAAGTGCATGTTGTAAAGTGAATTTGAGGCTGGGAAATGGATTGTAGGGACTGAGCTTGTCTTGCATTATGCAGAGTCTTCATGCTTTAACAAGCCCAGGGAGGCACATTACAGCCTGGCTGACACAGACAAGCATGTATTTCTCAAGAGCCTTCCAGAACCAGAGCTAACAGTGTTAGGCACTCTAGGTATACCACTGAGACATTCTTTGAAATAAACCTAAACTGTGGTGGTTTTTTGTTGTTGTTGTTGTTTTGGTACCAGGGATTGAATTCAGGGGTGCTTAACCACTGAGCCACATCCCCAACCCTTTTTTCTTTTTTTTTTTTTGTATTTTATTTAGAGACAGGGTCTCACTGAGTTGCTTAGGGCCTCACTAAATTGCTGAGGCTGGCTCTGAACTCTTGATCCTCCTGCCTCAGCCTCCCAAACTGCTGGGATTACAGGTGTGCACCACCGCGCCTGGCTTGAACTGTGTTTTATATACACTCTCATGAGGGTTGGTTCCAAATTTGAAGATATATGAAGATCACAACGGATCAGTTTTCCCCCTTCCTGTCAATCTTGCAGTGCATCTTAGCCCAAAGCCTCAGCCTAGAGTGACCTTCAGTGGCCATGCTCAGCATTGCCCCAGCAGATCAGGCTTCCTGGGGCAGGAATGTTACTGAGGGGATTCAATTCCCAGGTTTGAGAAAGGGGACTTATTCACAGTGTAGTTCAGCTGTGGGCCACGTGATGTCAACTATGGACTGCGTGTATGACAGTGGTCCTATAAGATCATATCTCCTAATGCTGGCATAGCCTCTCTATGCCATCTGCTCCACAAAACCTCCTAACCATGCATTTCGCAGAAGGTGTTCCTGTTGTTAGACCCTGCGTGGCTGTGCGGAGAAGGCCCCAAGATAGATCCTGGGTTGAGGGAAAGGACACTATGCCGTGAGCCATGTCTGCTGCCATGGGCTGGGCACAGGGTGCATGGGACTGCCAACCCGGGCCAGCAGTGGCTGGGGCTACCTGACACCACTGATGGCATTTACCCTGTATCACCCTTCAGGGTTGACAAAGAGCCTCAACATCCTGAGCCTCAGGTCACTCTCCCATCCATGTGAGTGAAGTCATTCTGGGTGGGAAAGCTGCAGTTGGGTCCTATGTCTAAGGCCCACAGCCAGCCACCTCCCACCCACAGCAGCCTCGGGGTCCTTGGAGGCAACCTGAAAGCATGGGGGTTCCTCAGCTCTTCTACCCAGAAATGGGAAACCAAGCCATTACCTCACCCCCACCCACCAGGCCTAAAATCACCTACCTCACAGAGTTTCTGCAATGATTTGCATGTCCCTTTGTCCCCTGGTCCAGAGAAAACAAGGATGTGCACTGCTGCCAACAGCCTCACACACCCCACCTAACATGCTGTCAAAATCCCCACTTCCCTGGAACCACCTCTGAACTTGCCTACACACATTCCAGAACAGTGACTTGGTCACACCTCCTCCAGGGCCCAGCCAAGAGTCTCCTAGGAACCTCTCCACTGGCCAGACAAACCCATGGCTCCCCTCTCAAGAGGGCTCCCAGTGGTTCACTGTCCCAGCTAACTTAGCTCACAGTATGGAGGAACAAAAGACAACTAACTGGTCAACCCCTGATACACGCTGGAACGGTCAGGCCAGGCAGCTCTGGACTTCTCCAGGGCTCCTCCCTATAGCCACTCAACACACAGGAAACATTCACCTGGTGGCCCACTCCTGTGGGCAGGCCTGGACGGAAGCATAGGTAAGACTAACCACAAGCTGTGGCAAGTCCTGGCCAATCAGCTATGACCTGCCATCTAGCGAATTGTGACTGCAGGTTGACATGGCTCCTTAAGGTCGACACAGTGAGTGATCCTGGCTGGGGCCTTTGGTGGCCACCCCTCCCAGCACTCTACCAGGCCCGGCCGTTTCTTCCTGCTGCCTTCTGGATGCCCTTCATCACCCTGGCCTGATTTCTTCCACCCCTGCATTTTCTTTGCTTCTTTTTCCACCAGGATCACAGCCTCCAAATCTTTCCCAACCCTTGGCAACATGGAGGAGGGCCCCCTAAGAGGGCAGAGTCCAACCCCATGGAGCTGGGCTTGGGGCCCTGGCCAGGAAGCTGGAAGGGACATATCCTCTCTGCCCATTCACTTCCACCAGGCTCCATTCCGGGTTCCCCTTCTTGTCCTGGGCTTCCAAGACAGTCACAGGCTGGCCCGCCTGCAGACTCACTTCATGGCTGCTCCTGGCCACAAAGGGGTACACCGCTACCACCTGAAACACACAGAGGTGATACGGTCAAGCCCCAGAGGCTGTTGATCCTGTTCCCATCCCACCCAACTCCAGTCCCCACTGCTGGGCATTCCTTGCCTCCCCAGTTGTCTTTGTGCCAACGACAACCACATCTCCTAGTACCACAGAAAGCCATTACTAGGCACTCGGCGCTGCTCAGGACTTTTCTCCGTCTTGTTTTTCACAATTCTATCATTCTATTTGCCCCACTTTTTCAGAGTAGGAAATTGAGACTTAGAGAAGTCAGGAACTTATTCAAAATTACACAGCTGTGACCTCCGAGCAGGAGAGCCAGCTCAGCAGACTCTGCCCCCCCAGACCTAGGGGTTCCATCCACCAGGCCAGTTTCCCAGCCTAGAGGCAGGTCTTGGGCAACACGACTACTTGTTAAGGAAAAGCATTGAACTGGAGAAAAAAATCTGATAGGAGAGCATTTATTAAACTGCTACTTAACTTCTCTGGGCCTGCATTCCATCATCTTATGCAATGGGAGTAATGATAGTCTACTTCCTGGGTCATCATGGGGATTTAATGACTGAATGCACACAGAGGGCTTCACACGGTGCCTGGTACACAGTAAAGGCCCAGGATACTTCGATTGTGCTTACCACTGCTGTTATTACCATGGCCAAGCCTAAGGAACCATATGAAGCCTGGGAGGACACCAGGCGAGTCCACTGAGCATCCCAGGAACAGAGCGGAGATGCTAGAGTGTTTGGGTGTTAGAGAGCTGAGCCCAGGGTGGGGCTTCCCTGAGATACTGCCAACAATGGCTGGAAGCTGGGTGGCAGTGGTGACCCTCCTCAGAGGCACTGGGCTGGGGCTAAGTTGGGTGGTCAGGGCCTCTGGTGCACCCTGTGAGCCCCTTGCAGCCATGGCGTACTATTTCTGGCTAAGGCTGGAGGACGTTGGCCCAGAGCCTTCATGGTGGGTGCAACAGGAGTCAGAGCCCTGCAGGTCACTTCTCCAGGAGTCTACCCAGCTCACGCAGCAGCGCCAGCTCCTCAGCACTCTGGCCAAGACAGACACAGACTGTGCTCAGCACCTCTGGGTCCCACCCCTCTCTGCTGAATTCTTTCTGTCATTCACCCCTCACCTATGAGCTCCCCTTTGACTTCTGCTGATACGTGGGACAGTACCCTCCACTTTTGGATGTTCATAATATGACCCTCCATCTTTTCCAGCTCATCCAGTCCTCACAAGGACCCCACCAAGCTGCTGTCCCATCAAGGACTCTGCCCCTGCAAAGCTAACCCCTTCAGTGGCTTCTTTTTTTTTTTTTTTTTTTTTTGAGATGTGATTCATATACCCATAATATTGCTCTTTTAAAGTGTACAATTCAGTGGCTTTTAGTAGATTCATAGATAAATACAACTATTACCACCATCCAATTCCAGAACATTTTCATCACCCCAAAAAGAAACCCTATAGCTGTTAGCAGTCACTCCCTGTTCCCTGCCCCTCAGCCCTGCCCATGACTATGCTTTCTCTGTCTATGGATTTGACCATTCTGGACACTCATATATGTGGAATCCTACAATAGGTGTCCTGTTGTGTCTGGCTTGTCTCACTTAGCATCACATGTTCCAGGCTCAACCATGCTGTAGCACATGACAGTACTGCATTCCTTTCTATGGCTGAATCATGTTCCATTGCTTGACTATATCGTGTTTTGCCTACCTATCACGCTGATAGACATTTGGGTTCTTATGAATAATGCTGCCATGCATGTGGATGTTCTTATTTCCCACTGCCTTTTTTTTTTTTTTTTTTTTTTTTCTGTACTGGGATTGAATCCAGGGGTACTCAACCAGTGAGCTACATCTCCAGACCTTTTTATTTTTTATTTTGAGACAGGGTTTTTCTAAATTGCTGAGGCTGGTCTCAATCTTGTGGTCCTGCTGCCTCAGCCTCCCTAGTTGCTGGGATTACAGGCATGGGCCACTGTGCCCAACTTTCCTATTGCTTTTGTGAGAAAGATTGAGGCCCTTGTCAAAGTCACAGGCCCCAGCTGGCCTGTCCTCATACACCTTGCCAGTGGCACCTCACCCCACCCTGCCCCTCATTCTCCCCACACCCACTGGCTTCATCCAGTCCCTCACACAGCCCTGTCCTCTCCCGTCACTGGGCCTTTGCATAGGCCATGCATACTTTCTGGAGAGCTCATGTCACCTGCACCCCTTATGCAGTTAATTCCTATCCACCCTTCCTATCTGAGAAAAGCTTCCTTCTCAGAGAAACCTCTTCACACTTAGGGCTCTGGCACTTAATCCTGCTGTTGACTTTATAGTAATCCATGCAATTATTTTATTAATCATTGTTTTCCCCAGGTTATAAGTCTGAGGAGGGCAAGGACCGTGACTTCCTCTTGTTCATCACTTCACGTCTCATGTACCACCATACCTGGCCAATACTGAATGAATGAATGAATCCTGCTCGCCCGGCTGATGGGGACAAGAATTAGCTCTCTATCGTCAATGTGGCAGGGGCAGGAAGCCCCTTCCTCCAGGTCCCACCCCTGGCTGGGACATTAACATGGTCACTGATCAAGGCCTGGCCTCATGGGGTGGTGACTCCTCCAGGTAGCAGGAGCGTGGACTTCCACAGAAGAGGAAAATCTAAGGCCCAGCCCAGGTGGCAGAGCAGAGGCAAGCCAGTGCCCTCTCCCAGACTCACCTGGGTCACAGCAGGGATGGAGCAGACAGGGGCTGGAGCGGGCTCTGGTGTTAGGTGTTGGGAGTCCTCACGTGGCCCCGCCTGTCCTCTGAGCTCCTTCTCACTGGGGACAACATGATACAGCTGCAGTTTGCCGGACGGCACGTATCCCCGATGTCCTAGGGAAACATGCAGAAGGTTACCGGCTGCAGGCTGCCTTCCCGTCCAGATTAGTGGAAGGAGACTCCAACAGCTTCTCAGCACTCAGGGGGACCTGACAAGGTCATGCAGGACCCTCCCAGCCCCCCTTCCTACTCTGCACTCACTGTTTCTAGCTTCTGCTTGCTTGCCCCCAGTGACAGGGGACTCATTCCCTCCTGGGGCAACCCATTCCACTGTAAACAGGTGACAAGAGAACAGAGAGGTCTCCCTTGGATTGAATGAAAACTGCTTTCCTGGTGGCTCGTGTCCCTCTAGTGGATGCCCAGAGCAAAGCTGCTTCCCCTCCCCGGGTGCCTTCCCCCAGGTGGAGACCACCTTGCTGCTCTCCAAGGGACCTGCTCCTTCTCCCGCAGGGGCTACTCCAGTGCTGTTCTGGTTGCTGTCACTATGAAAGGCCATTACCTCCCAGGGGCTTGCTAGGTGACAGAACCAGCATGTGATTCAGTCTTCACACCACTTCCTGAGGTGGGGTGATGCTCTGATCTCCATCCTACGTTGAGTGGGCTGAGCTCAGAGAAGCTCCATGACGTCCCCGAGCCACAGAGTTAAGGAAAGTGGTGGGGCTGGGCTCCACATCCGGTCCTCGGGGCCCAGGCCTTGCTTCAGCACGCATTCCATCGCCTCCCCACATCAGTCATCAGAGCACTCTTCTGTGACTTCTGCCTGTTTGTACCACTTTCTTAATTTTTAACATTGACTCACTCTTTATAACTTGGCCTTATGCTACACAATATTATGAATACGATTCATGGACTTAAAAGATCAGTTCTATTTTTTTTCTGAAACACATTAAAACACTTAAAACAGCAGTTATAAGACACTGTCCAACAGGGGATAACATGATCTGTGAGTCCTCTCTCCACAATTCTGGGTAACCCTCACCTTGTGGGTCACATGCCTGTCTTTGGGACACGCTGCTACGCCATTTGTCGTCATGGGTTCCTGGTGCCTCAGCTACACAGGGGCACCCAAGCCTGAGCAGCACACCCAAGGCCAGGGCCAGCAGAGAGGAGCAGCTTCATTACTGCCCTGGTTCTGGACATCAGGCTCCTGTCAGTGTAGCCAGGATCCAAGCACCCCTTCTCTGTGTAGACCGCCATCTCTCACAATATTGCTGAGGTTCGCACCATATATCTGTCTATTCTTAGTCTATGAGATCCCCAAGGTAGGGTCCTTCTCTTATATTCTGGGTTTTTTTTTTTTTTTTTTTTTTGGTACCAGGGATTGAGTGAACCCAGAGGCACTTAACCACTGACCCCACATGCCAGCCCTTTTAAAATATTTTATTTAGAGATTTGGAGACAGGGTCTCACTGAGTAGCTTAGAGCCTTGCTAAGTTGCTGAGGCTGGCTTTGGACTCGTGATCCTCCTGCCTCAGCCTCCCAAGCAGCTGGGATTACAGGCGTGTGCCACTGTGTGCAGCCCTTGTATTATTTTCAAAGTACCCATAACACAGGTGCTTGATGAAGGATGTTGCAAAGGAAGACTGAATTCCTGTTCTGGACATTTCATTCCCCACTGAGTCACACTAAGCTCACTGTGCCCCCGGCCCTGTATCAGTCACCTGCGCTCATTCCCATCCTAGATTTGCACAGTCAGAATTTGTCCCACTAGAGTGCCTGTCTCGCCACCAACCTCGACTGGGTGGTTTTCCCAGAAGGCACACGTACCCCCAGTGTCCACCAGCCAGCGATTGCTGTTGCCCTTGGTGTCCTTGTTTTGAAGGAGGGCCACGATTTGTCCCCGTGGCAGGGTCAGGTCCAGAGTCCCAGCCCCACTGATGCTGCTTGTCACCTGGTACAGCTTCCCGGGGCCATACCTGCTGAGGAGAGCCTGCACCTGCCGTTCAGAGCCTGGAAGGAGTGGCTGCGGAGAGGAGGGACAGAGACAAGACACAGGGCTCGAGGTAAGTGTCAAGGCTGGTGTCTTCTACATGTGCTGAAGCCCAGCGTCCTGACCCACCCCACCTCCGTCACTGAAGGCCCATCCTGATCCGGGCAACTGTGCTCTTGCTAGTGGAAAGTTTCTTCTGAAATCCAAAGGCATTTCAGAAGAAACTTTCAGCTTCTGGGATTCTCTAAAATACTAACTCAGGTCCTGGAATTTTTCAGGTACAGAACTCCTAGGATTGGGGATGCAGAGTCAAGATTTAAAATAAGAATCAGGACATGAGCTGGGCTCAATGTCATCCTAGTGATTCAGGAGGCTGAGGCAGGAAGATTACAAGTTTGAGGTCAGCCTGGGCAACTAAGCAAGACCTGTCTCAAAATAAAAAATAAAAAGGGCTGCTGGATACAGTGGCACATGCCTGTAATCCCAGTGGCTGGGGAGCCTGAGGCAGGAGGACCGTGAGTTCAAAGTCAGCCTCAGCAAAAGCGAGGCGCTAAGCAACTCAGTGAGACCCTGCCTCTAAATAAAATACAAAATAGGGCTGGGGATATGGCTCAGAGGTTGAGTGCCTCTGAGTTCAGTCCCCAGTATCCCCCCAAAATAAGTAAATAAAATAAAAACAAAAATAAATAAAATAAAAAGGGCTAAGGATGTAGCTCTCTGGTAGAGTACCTCTGGGTTCAAACCATAGGTATGTTAAAAAAAAAAAAAAATCAGGACAGGATGCCACTTAGTAGTAGAACTCCTGCCTGGCAAGTGCGAGGCCCTGGGTTCAATCCTCAGCATCAGAGAGAGAGGGAGAGAGAGAGGAATAAAGAATCAAGACAACCTAGTGTTTCTAAACACATCTTTGAACAGAAGCGTAGAGCTGGGGCAGCTTTTTTTGGAACAGTGCTGCTGGGATGGTACTTCTTGGAATGGTGACGTCAGCATGAGCGTAAAAGCCAGTGTGGTAGCAGACATTTGCCTTTTTCTCAAGGCTGTCCAGCCCCTGTGCAGAGAAGAGCAGCACCTGGAAGGCCCCAGAGGGCACAGAAAGATACCACCAGGGCAGCTCCTATCTCAGAGGCCACCTCGTGCTGCTGGGTTCTGTGCCTTAGCCAAGTCAGCCAGGAATCCAGAGGGCTCTGTGTGGGTGGCGGGGTGGAGGCTGAGACAGGTGTGCCTCTTTCGACCCACTTACAACACACTCTGGATTATAGATATTTCCATTTGTTTCTTCTCTTTTGTTCTGTGTCCCCTAATTTTTTGACAATAAGGATGGATTGCTGCTCCAGTAAGAAAATTGTTATTTTAGCTTGTTTTAAGTAGAGAGAGGAGGTTGCCAGGGTGAGTTTGAATGGCTACTGTTCTGTTTTTTGTCCCCCTCCCTTTTCCCCAAGTTCAGGGTCCATCGCACACCCCCACGAGACCTCTGACCTGAAGGTGGTGGGCTGCCCTCTCTATGGGGTGGGAGGCGGGGACAGCAGGGGACAACTGTGGCCAAGGTGGAAGCCTCCCCACTTGTGGCAGAAGCTGGCCAGGTGTGAGGGCCACTTTATCTGCCTGGCTCTGCTGGCCCTTACTCATCTCTGTGTCCCTGGGCCTTTTCGCCCTCTTGGGGCATCTTGGTGCCGTCTCGCGATGCCTCACTTCACATCTCACGTGTGACTCAACGCAGTTTGTGTTCTCAGGTCCAGGCTTTGCCACGCTCTGGGAGTCCCTTCTCCCCACAGCTGAATAGTGACATTGAAAACACCAGACCACCTGCGTGTCCTCTGCAGGTGGACTGGAAGACATCCTTTCCTTATATTTTAGAGTAGAATATTAAAAAAAAAAAAAAAAAAAAAAAAAACTGCCGGCCAGTCATAGCTCTGTAAACCAACATGGCGCTAACATAGTATGCTTTGCAATTTAAAACTACCATATCAAGGGCTGGGGTTGTGGCTCAGTGGTAGTGCGCTTGCCTAGCACATGTGAGGCACTGGGTTTGATCCTCAGCACCACATAGATAAATAAAACAAAGTTGTGTCTATCTACAACTTAAATAAATAAATAAAATCAAACTACTATATATCAAAAAGAAAAAATTTTTTTTGATATTTTTATATCGGGGATTGAACTCAGGGTCACTCGGCCACTGGGCCACATCCCCAGACCTTTTTTTTTTGTATTATATTTACAGACAGGGTCTCACTGAGTTGCTAAGTGTCTTGCCATTGCTGAGGCTGGCTTTGAACTCGTGATCCTCCTGCCTCTGCCTCCCAAGTGCTGGGATTACAGGTGTGCCCCATCACACCCGGCATTCAAAAAGAAAATTTAAACGACTTTTTAGTCAAACTTTTCACTCATTTTAAATGTTGGTTTTGAGCTGGTATCAGGAGTCAGGGGAAAGGACACATTTTGATGAAATTTTTAAGGAAGCTCCAGATTTGGAATGCAATCACCACTTCCCATCCTTTTATCTAATTTCACTCTGTATTAACGTGTTGGTTTTCTTATTCTTGACCCATGAGTCCTATGCTGTCCCTATGCTCATTGCCACCAAGAGGACGTCTGTGTTGGGGGGATGTGCCCACCCAACCGCAGTTCACAGAGAGGAAGGAGAGAAGCGAAGAGAAAATAGTTCCACGAGTTACAGAAAATATTGGGGGGGGGGGGAGGAAAGAAAAGGGATAAAAGGAATCGAGTCCCCCCGCCCGCGGTGGCAGGTGAAAAACTGGACAGTGTTTGGTGGGGAGGGACACTTACCTGTGTAGTGGGAGGTGGCAGCACTTTCTCAAAGTTCTCTCGAAAGGAACAAAGCTGGTTACCCGTCTGGCCTAGAGCATCCTCCACCAGCTTCCTGAAGGCCGGCTCAGAGAGGTGGTGGTGGGGCAGCTGAGGGACAGACACTGTCAAGGGAGCCTTCTGCAGGACAGGGAGGCAAGAAGCCCCGGCCACCCACACTCTAGCCCCAGATGTTATGAGGGGCCTTTTTGTCCTGATCAGCTGGCTCACTCTCCTTTAAAAAAGTCTCTGTCGATGGAGCAGGTGCTACTGCCTGTCATGGTGCTCTGGCCATAGGACTGGTGGTCCTGGCATCCCTTCTTCCTAGCCACAGTGACTAGTGCAAGGCATGACAACAGACAAGGAAGGTCAATTGGACCCTCCCATCAGACTCAGTAAGTAAAGGCTGCCTTTGGTCACTCTTCCTTTGGATTTTTCTAAGGTAAAGGTTCAAGCTTGGAAGTCTTCCTAGTCACCTCTCCCACCATGCAGGATAATAAATAAATAAATAAATAAATAAATAAATAAATAAATAAAACCCTGCCTGAAAATAAAGCCCACGTGGAGAGGGAAACAGAGCCCTGACAGCATTAATAGTCCTGCGTGGTACAGGCCTGAGCCTGCGCCCCTCCTGGGCTCTGCTTGTGCAAATCAATACGTTCTTCATGCTCGAGCTGGTTTGGTTTGGGTTTATGTTATTTGTAGCACAATGAGTCCTGCGTAATGCTCATAAGGGACCTCTCGTCCCCATCAGACAAGCTAGGAATGCGTGAGACCCCATGGCTAACAGGGACACGTCCAGCTCTCCGAATGGTGGCTCTTCACTCTTCATTTTGACCTCCGGTTTTTCTTCCACAGACTGTGAAGGGGTGGAGGTTTGTGCCATGCAGGGTTTTCCCAGCTGCCACGGGGTCAGGTCCAGATGAAGGGACCACTGGACACAGACAAGGCCGGCTGGCAGCAACCCCCGACAGGCCCCAGCAGTCTGCAGTTCAGGACCAATCAAGAAAGGCACTTCCTTTCTGCTGTTATGAACTTGACCTCCCTCTGTTGGCCTCCAACACTGCCCAGTCCTGCACATCCCAGACTCCACACCAGGGGTGCAGGGGGTGAGAGAAGCAAGAAAAGATCCCCCAGCCAGGTTTATGCATCTGCTTTGGGGAAGATAAAGGCTTCTTTCTGCAGATGGCTCAGGCGTAACTCAATTCAAAAAGGGAGATTCAGACAGAACTCAGTGCTAAATGCTGAGAGAGACAAAAAGAGGAAAAGGCCACAGCGCCAGCCCTCCTGAGGAGGCAGCTTCCAGAGCTGCACACATCCCAAGGGCTGGGAGTAGAATGGATGGGGGCACAGAGACTCCTACTGGGGACCAGCAATTCTGAGAGCTTCGTGGAAAGACTTATTCATCTACACTGTATGCCTGGCTCTGTGAAAAGCCTGGGGGATGATGGAAGGGACTTCCAGGCTAAGGTGGTGACCAAGCAAAGGGAACGTGGTCATGCTCAGAAATGGTGTGCTGGGGAGAGGGGCGATGGGCAGAGAGTGGGGCTCTGGTTGGAAGGTGATGGGTGGAGGAGGCAGATCTCAGAGGAATTTTAATGGAAGGAACTGGACGGGGAACGCTGAGCAGAGCAACATGAAACACAGGAGACTGAGTGTCACATGAGGAACACTGAAACTGTGCCCAACGTCCAACTCAAGGGCCATTCAGCTCGGATTAAGTTAACACAGAGCAACATGTGGAAGCAGCTGGGCGCTCCTTCCTGTACCAACTCCAGTCCTCAACAATTTTAAACTGAAAGCTTGCATGCTGAGGTTTGCACAGACCTCTCTGGAATCTGTTTCTGTTTTCGGCTGAGAGCTCCTGTACAAGCTGAGCACTAGGTTCAGAGCCCAGGCTCTGGATTATGAACCAGGGTTCATGATGTGTGTCGCCTTGTATGAGCTACTTAACTTCTGAGGCCTTGCCTTCTTTATTTTTAAAATGAAGCTAATAATAATAATAATACCTACTCTCTGAGGTTGTTGTGAGGATTAAATGAGATAATGTATGAAAAGCACTCCAATCAGGTATATAACAAGAGCTCACCAGGAGGTGGTTGCTAAACGTTACAGCAGTCACACCAGTTTCAGACATTTACTCCTGACTATGTAGAAGGGACCTTCTGTCTCTGCCACCTGGGGTCCCGAGTCTGCTATTTCCCAACAAAGCTTTGTCTGCTTGAGTCCCAAAAGCTGGGATGGCCTGGAGTCCCAGTCCTTCCTTGCTTTCATGGTCTGACTACGCTAAGGAGGGAGAACAGGCATGAGGAAGACCTAGAAGGTCTCCACTGCCCCTCCTAGGCACTCGATGGCCGTTTGAAAGGCCCAGCCAAAAGAGAGGCGCCATGGCAGCCTGCAATCAGCGGACTGGCGGGCTGGGCCTTGCCTGGCTGTGCCCCAGAGGTGCCCGAGGCCTTACCTGAGCCACACTGCCTTCTGCCCTCTGCAGCACTTGCTCTGCAAGGTCCTTCTGGAGAGCCACAAACGTGCACAGGATCTGGCCCAGCCACTGCACAACCAGTCCATTACACTGCGGGAGCTCGGCCACCAGCAGGGAGTTGAGGGCCTGGTAGGTGTGCCGGGCCGCCTCCTCCTCGTAGGTCACGCTGCCCACCTCCAGCAGCTTCTCTTCCACCCGCTCAAAGTCCAGTAGCTTATCCAGACGCTTCTTGATCAAGTTCTGAGGGCCAACCAGGGCTTTGGCCAAGCTGCACAGCGGCCTCCACACCAGGCTTTCCAGCCGCCGCTTCTGTTGGGAAGGAAAAGCTTGGGAGATGGGGAGGGAGGCAACGGGGCCGGGGCTGGGAGGAGGGGCTTTGGAGGCAGGTAGGCCTGGGCTCCAGTGCCCCCTCCGCCCACTGCCTGTGGCCTGTAGCATGTTATCTCATCTCTCCAGGCTTCCATCTGCAGGTCTGAAACACAGGGATGGCTGGTGAGGAGCTTGCCAGAGTGCCTGGCACAGAAGAGGCACTCACTTTATGTCACTTCAGTATCATTACTGTGCAAAGATCTTGAAAAAGATTTTTTTATAGGGTGATAGTCAAGAGTGCAGTCTTTGGGACTCAGACACCAGCACACTACTGACCGTCTGTACAAACAATCCAAGAGGGGCTGGGCTTATGGCTCAGTGGTACAGCGCTTGCCTCCCATGTGTGGGGCACTGGGTTTGATCTTCAGCACCACATAAATATATAAAATAAAGGTATTGTGTCCATCTGCAACTAAAAATTTTTTTTAATTAAAAAAAAAAGAACCCCAGAGGTCACATCCTCTGAGACTCAAGCTCCCATCTGCAGAATGGAACTATTAATAGTATCACCCTCAAAGCATGTGCTGAGGAGTTCATGAGGTAAAGAATGTAAAGGGCTTGGCACAGCGCCCGGCAGAGAGTGAAGCTCAATAAACATTAGCTGGGGCTATTTTTATCAGAAAATGCACTAATAGTAATCCCTACACTGCTGACCAGAGCACTTATGGATGTGGCAGTTGTGTAAAGTGCCTGACTTCTAAATATTACCCTTGTAGGCTCTGCTACCTGCCTGACAAAGGAAGGAGAAAAGTTCCACTCACAAACTCCAGGAAGGCCTCGCGGTGAAGGTCTCTGGCCAGGCTGCTGTACAGCTCCGCTGGCCCTCCAGGAATGTCCAGATTGCATTCATGTGGCCGGAAGCGGAGGAAAGCCTGCGTCCAGGGTCAACAGGAGACATGCAGTCATGGCTCATCGTGGTCATCTTCCGCCTGAATCCCCCTGCAGCCAAGCTCCGGAAGAGTAGTCCAGGCCCTCTGCACCCCACCCCCATGACGGTGGGGCACACAGACTGTTCTATCCCCCACATCTTCTTGGGTGATTACGAATTCTTCCTGAGACTGAGTTAACATCTTTCCCCCCTGCCAGCACTTCTGAACTCCATACATTTGCAAACCACCTGTGATTATTTTTTTGCCATGCAGAATATACATTCTGCATATTTCTATTAATACTTTTCCAACTATTCCTACTTAAATCAATGCATTAAAAAAATACCTTACGATGCTGCCACAAAGGGAAACCAGTAATAACTATCATAGACCCATGAAAATAATTGCCATAAAAACAAAACATTGCTAAATAAATTCTGCCTGGGTACTGCCGCCTGCTGAAGACTCCTGAACCTGTGACTTGTTGCACACGTGTGAAAGATGGAACAGCGCAATTGGGCGCAGTGGTGCATGCCTTAATCCAAGCCAACTCTAGAGGCTGAGGCAGGAGGATTGCAAGTTCAAGGTCAACCTTAGCAACTTAGCAAGGCCCTAAAGCAATTTAGTGAGACCCTGTCTCAAAACTTAAAAAACAAAAAAGGGCTAGGGAATGTAATTCTGTGGTACAGTGCCCCTGGGTTAAATCCCAAGTAATACCCCCATACCTCGCTGCCACCCTCCCACCCCCGAAAAAAAAACGCTGGATCAGCACAGAGGCTTCTCCTTGACTCTGTTGGAGGGTAAAAGACAGAAGCCCTTTCTTACTGTGGGATTCAGTGTCAACACTGTGTCTGCCATGTACGCCGTGCAAGTCCTGCATCTGAGCAAACACAGTTTTGATGCTTCCAAATGTTCACTCTGCTGCCAAATATTCCTCTGGCTTTTCTCTGTCAAGGCCCAATACCTGCAGGTCCATTCCTCCTCTTTCTTGACCTGCCTCTGAGCACCTGCCCCTTCTGCCTCTCTGTGCCTTAATAGGATCCTGGCTGCTCAGATCCTTGCACTGGAGACTCTGGATGAAGCATGAGCCAGCAGGGCCATCTGACCCCCACATAGAGGAGTACATAAGGCCACCCCAAATCCCATTATCCACTGAGCCCCAGATGGTCTGTGCCAATGGATGGGACTGAGGTAGCATTACCACGGGGCGGGGGGTGGGGCATGCAGACAGAATGAGTCAGCACCAGTGACAGGGAAAAGGGGCATGCATGCTGGCCAAGAAAAGTGACATTCTGGGTGGTGTGCAAACTGGTGGCCCTGTGGGCTGAATTCGGTTAGACAAGATACATTTTCTTGGGCCTGCAGAACATTTAAATTTTATTTAATTAGTTGCTTACTTTGACATGTCAGGATTTCCAGGGTATTCTTCCCTCAAAATCAGAAGAACTAGCCACACCAGGCCCACAATCCTGCACAGCAACCATCGGCCAGAGTCAGGCAGCAGCTCTGTTCCTTTAGATCACGCATTCATTCATTCAGCCTCCAAATTTCTTTGATTTTTTGGGCGGGGAGTACTGGGGATTGAACCCAGGGGCACTTAACCACTGAGCCACATCCCCAACCCTTTTTATTTTGAGACAGGGCCTCACTAAGTTGCATGGGGCCTCCCTAAGTTGCTGAGGTTTGCTTTGAACTCGCAATCCTCCTCCCTCAGCCTCCATTTTTCAAACACTGTATTTAAGTCTACTGAAAATGTCTCATAGGCAGCCTGTTGGACTTCAGCTCCGGCTGGGTCCTATTGCTTCCCTGCTCTGCACTCAATAGTGCTACCTGC
The DNA here is from genome assembly GCA_025594165.1 of Tamias sibiricus. NCBI lineage: Eukaryota > Metazoa > Chordata > Mammalia > Rodentia > Sciuridae > Tamias > Tamias sibiricus. The sequence continues at coordinate 62,217,025 of CM046662.1, forward strand.
CTGTCCCCCATCTGCACTGGAGTTTCTCTCCCCTGATCCAGGTGTGCTGCTGACTGGATGGGCCCACCACGCGCTCCATGTAGCTGCTGCTAGTCCAGACCCACCCGTTATTAACCCTTCAGGGTCCTCACCTCCAGATTATCCAGGTAAGTGGCTACATTGTTCTTCAGCTCGGTCACACACAGGGACACCCATTGGAACCTCTCCTCTAGGTCATCAAATTCCTTGTCTTCTGTCTGAAAGTAAAGTTACGCATGTGAGGGCTGAGAAGAGCCACATGGGGGCAGTGTACAACTGGCTCCCTTGTCCCAGGTCCTCACTGGGAACCATCTCTCCACAGACCCACCCACCACATCAGGTTCCTGCAGCCCCAAAGCTGAGTGGGACAGTTAAAAGGCAGTGTAGCTCAATAGTTTTGCATCCACACCATGGAATCAGACACAGAAGCATGAATTGGTTCATTGGCTTCCTAGCTACGTGACCATGGACAAGTGTTTTACCCTCTCTGAGCCTGTTTTATTATTTGCAAAATGGGGACAATAAAAACACCTACTTCACTGTGCAAATCAAATAATGCTCGTTCAAATAGTTACTGGTAGCTATTTGAGGCTAGCTCTCCTATCTATAACAAGGGCCCTGACAAAGAGGAGCCCTACACTGGCTCTTCAGAACTGGGCAGAGGTACCTCTTCTTGGCACCTTATTCTTAGGCTCAACTGGTTCACTTCCGAAAGGAGCTTAAGCCTCTCGCCCACCCACTGCACAGGGTCGGGTGCCTTGGGGGTGGCTGTGGCAACTGTCTCTCTCCTGTCCATGCTCACCCTGGGCACCAGCCCTGCTTCCTGCTTCAGCAGCTGGCTCAGCCGGGTAGTCTTCTTGGAGAGGGTGTGCGTGTTGATGCGGGCCAGCCGCTCCCGGAGGCTCAGGGGCTCCACCCTGGTGTACTTGGAGGCTGTACCGACAGAAAAGAAGGCGGGCACCTTTGGTGACCCCATTTGACCCAGGATAGCAAGCATCCCTGATGTGCCTGGCTGGGATCATATCCGCCAGCCCAGCAAGTCATGTGGGGAAAGCAGTGCCCAGGGTCCTCAGTCCCTGCAGTGAGCCCTGGATGAAGAGCTGGGCTTTGGCAAGTTATAGCTCCTTCTGGCCTCAGTTTCCTCATCTGTAAGATGAGGCTGGCCGCCTCTTGGGATTGCTGGGAGGTTCACATAAGACAACAGGTACACAGGGACGTCCTACGAAGAACTCAGCAAGAGGGGATTTGCCTGGGCCCCCTGCCTCTGGTTTTAGCCAGGCCAGCTGGGAGCCACAAGCCCACCCCTGGCTCAGGGCTTCCTACTCCTCTGTGACCTCTGCCCCTGGGAGGAGAAGCAAATGGGGAGGACGTGCAAAGCTGTCAAGTGCCACGCAGCATAGTGGTGAGGCTCCCAGGACTGGGACTAAAACCTGACTCAGTCCCTTCCAACTGTGACCAGGAGCAAAGCTCCTCTTACCCAACTGTGAAATGGGGCCGGCAGGGCCTACCTCAGTGGGTCATTGCAGGGGATCAAAGATGATGAAGGGAAAATCCTCATGGTTTGCTCTTATGAAACAGCTGATCACTCCCCTGATTTGGTCTTCATACATTGTATATGCATATTAAATTAATGTACTGTGCCCCATGCATATTTGTGAAATTAAAATAATAATCACTATTTTTAAAGGGAACATTAGCTAAATATTCAGTGTGCAGCTGAATTTCTCTCTACTTGGGACACTGCTTCTTTTCCAAACCTTTCCATTGCAGCAAGCTGAGAGGTAGAAAATTCCTCCCACCCCTGCCCCCAAATCCATTTAACTCTTTAATTCCTCAGTATTCATTTCTCCTCCACAGTGTGGCGGCCATGTGGTTTGGATGGGTTTGATCTCACTTTGGTTTAAGGAGTGGTTGCTGACTAACATAAACCAATCCATACAAACACATCCTCCTGATAATAGCAATGAGTTAAAAGAAGGGCACACACCCAGGCCTAAACCAATCAGCTCATAGCTTTCTCCTAACCACGTGATTGGTTTATAGTGAGCCTATAAACCAATAAACCTATAAACCCCAAAGGGTCTTATCAGAATGAAGCTCCAATGTAATTTTTAAGTCTAAGGGGAGAAAAAACTCTGTTTTATCCCAGAGGGTAAGGTATGCAGATGTGAGTCTTGGAACAATAATAGCACTTTCTACTCTGAGGAAAACCAGCTTGAAGATGAAGCTAATACACAGTAAAGAAAAGAGGCAAGAGCATTAAAAGGAAATGGAATCACTACCTTGATCAATCCCTACCTAAAGCCCACATTGCTTCTGAATTTATATAAGCTGTTACATTTTCCTTATTGGTAAAGTCAGTTTGAGATGAGTTGTTTTTCTTTTTGTTCTGCATTCTCACTGGTGCATCCCTAGATGCTCCAAGTCCTTACCCACTTCCTTGCGCATCTTGTACTCGTTGATGTTGGCATTCACATCCTGGAGGGCAGAGGCAGCCCTCTGTAGGACCGGGTAGGCACTGGCATCAGGGAGTGTATTCTCCAGGATTTTCCGTAGCAGCAATGGGTACCTGGTAATCCTCTGCAGAGGAATTACCAGTAAGAAACTGAGGCCTGAGGGTCCAGCTTGCGGCCTGAGGGAGAAGACTGGTGTTAGGCAGGTAAAGCCCACCCTTCAGGGAGCCAAGGGGCCTGGCTGTAGGCCCAGCTCTGCCATTTAACTTGCTTTGTGATCTCAGGCAAGTTACTCTCCCCATGGTCTTCAGTGTCCTCGTGTGTGATCTGTGAGGTCTGGATGTTACGTGGGCAGTGGCAGTCCCAGGCCTTGCTGTCTCATCTGTACCGAATCCAATGGTCCATCCTCCGCCCTCAGTTTCCTCAGCCTCTCAGCAGCAGGTGCAGCTGACATTCTCTCGTCCTTGAAACACATTCTTCTCTCAGCCTCAAAGACACCCTCAGTCCTGCTACTCCTCGTTCCACAGGCTATGTAGCCTCCTCTGCTGGCCTCTCGCCACTGTTGGAGTGTCCTGGGCCTCCTCGCCTCCCACTTACTCCCTCAGTGATCTCCTCTGTTCCTATGGTCTTAAATATATCCCAAACCCACATCTCTGCCTCTGTCCACATGGCCAATTACCTACTTGTCATAGCTACCTGGATATGTCCCAAGCACAACTCTTTGTTGGGTACCTACATGATATTTTACCAAATAACATGGTCTACCGCTTTTTAAAAAATGGTTTTAAAATCACAAGAACTTAATTTTTAGTTTGCATTTAAGTATTCAGGAGCAAAAAGTCATAATACCTGTAATATCCTTTAAATAGTTTATCATAAAAATAGATGAAGCCAGGCACGGTGGCACGCCTGTAATCCCAGTAGCTCAGGAGGCTGACACAGGAGGATCACAAGTGCAAAGCCAGCCTCAGCAATGGTGAGGTGCCAAGCAACTTAGTGAGACCCTGTCTCTAAATAAAATTCAAAATAGGGATGGGGATGTGGCTCAGTGGTTGAGTGTCCCAGAGTTCAATCCCTGGTACACCCCCCCACAAAAAAATAAAACTGGGCTGGGGTTGTGGCTCACTGGTAGAGCACTTGCCTCACATGTATGGGGCACTGGGTTCAATCCTTAGCACCACATAAACAAATAAAATAAAGGTATCGTATCTATCTATAACTTAAAAAAATAGATAAAACAAGAAGCAAAATGTTAGATTTTGCTCCTTTCAGGTGGTAGGCATGTGACTGCTCATTACCTTGTCCTATTTTTCTATAGGTCTGAAATTGTTTTCTTTTTCAAAAAGTAAAACAAGGGGCTGGGGTTGTGGCTCAGTGGTAGAGTGCTTACCTAGCATGTGTGAGGCACTGGGTTCAATCCTCAGCACCACATAAAATAAAGAAAGAAAGAAAGGTATTGTGTCCATCTACAACTAAAAATATAAACGTATATATATTTTACTTAGTTGTAGATATATATCTCTGTATAAAGATAGATAGATAGATAGATAGATAGATAGATAGATAGATAGATAGAGATAGAGAAAGATGTAAAACAAAGACCTCATGGAGCCAGCGTCCATGCCAGATGCACTGCTGATGGCTGGATGGCATCTAGAATTTCATCAGGAGTCGAGGGCAGCTGGGGAGGGGATCTGAAAGGCTTTCCTTGATCACAGCCAGCAGCCCACAGGCCTGGCTTCCGAGAAGCCCCCAGAGTTCCAAACCTCAGCTGTCCAGTATGCCTCCTCGAAGAAGACTCACAAGTGCTACTCAGGACCATCCTCCGGCCCTTCCTTGATGGAGCCCCCGCCTCTTGTTCTTCTTAGTCTCCAGACCAAATGTCCAGGAAAGATCATCCACAAGGCTAAGAATAGACAGAGCAGGTGGGAGCCCCCTTGGGGGCTGCAGGGGTGGGATTACCCATCGGGACATGCCTACACCGTCCATCTGCTCTCACCAAGGGTGTCCTGGGGCTTGGCTAGCTGGGGCAGTGGAGGGGAAAACAGTTGGCAGATATTTGCAAAGCTCCATCCTCTGGGCTTGCTTTCCATGGGAAAGAGCCAATTTCCTCCTGGGGACAACTGTCACCTTACGAATCAGAGAGTGAGTGCTTTTCAAGAGATGATGCCACCCCTTATGCACAATCATCATGGCGTTACTAGAGAATGCTGGCAGCCACTCACATTTACAGCTTTTTCTAAGGTAACTTGGAGAGAATTTGTCTTTTTATGCTTTGTTTTAAATTTGGATCCATGGGGATTGAAACCAGGGCCTCACATGTGCTAGGTAAGCACTGTACCACTGAACTACACCCCCAGACCTTTTTAAAATTTTATTTTGAGATAGCCTCTAAGTTTCCCTGGCTGGCCTCGAACTTGCAATCCTCTTACCTCAGCCTCCCCCTCACTCTCAGTAGCTGGTATTACAAGCATGCATCACTAAGCCTAGTGAAGAAAACTTCTATATGGCCTTTCAGATAGGGAAAAAACCCTGAAAACTAATATACAGAGCTGGATGAGTGTGAAGATAGATGGCTTTTTATAGTCTCTTGTGGGCCATCCCTTGGGCAATTTGTAAAATGTAAAAACCCTTTGCTCCATCAACCCTGGCCTAGAAATCCACCCACAGAAATACTGGTTCAAGCAAGCCAGGATAAAAGTAGAAATTACTCAGTAACTCCATGATTGCAAACAACTGGAAACAACCCAAAATCCATCAACAGGAGAATGATGGAGTAAACCAGAATCTAATAGCTGTTTTGGGAGGAACTCTACACAGCCATTAAAAAGAACATGGCAGAACTATCCATACTGTTGTAAAAAGATATTCATGGCTGTGATTAACTGACAAAGAAAGTTCTAGAACAGCCTGTGTAGTAGGAGTCCCTTAAAATTTCTGCCTGCCTATCTATCCATCTATTTGTAAATATACAGAAGAAAATTTGAATGGAAAATGTTCACTACTGGAGAAAGAATGAGGAAATGGGAGAGACCAGGGAGAATGGACTTTGACTTTATACTTTACATATCTGTGTATGGTCTCATTTTTTCAATGAGCATATTATTACCTTTATATTTGAAACAAACACAAATTAGCTGATAAAGGAAAACAAAGCAGGTTATTGGCTTTCTCCAGACTCTGCTGCCTCAGCCACCATTCTGGAACTTGGGTGCTTGGTGCTGCACCCAGGAGCCTCCAGGGCAGTCCTACCTAACATAGAACCTCCTCTGGCTGCAGAGCCGAATCTTTGGTCCCTTTGGCTTCTCAGGGGGAAATGCTGCCTTAAAAGACAGGACAGGGCTGGGGAGTATAGCCCCATGGTGCTGGGGGTGAGGGGAGGATCAACAGAACACCCTGCTTTCTCACTCACCCAAATAAAGCGTAGAGGACAGCACGCATTTTGGAATCAAAAAGAATCAAAATTAGAAAAAAATTCCTAATTAGAGGTACTATGTATCCTGACAGACTGAGAAAGGACTGTTTTTGGCAGGTGTGGTGATTCTAGCTGGCCAAGCTCAGGGAAGTATCCTGTGGTCATAAGCACAAGAAAGCCAAGACCATTGTTTGAAGAGGGAGGAGACCCAAAGTCACTCTGACAGGAAGAACTTCATTACTGGCACAGCCAGACGTTCCTACTGAGGGCAGTTTGTACACCTGCAGGTTGGGGGAGACCTGCATTTATTGGGCAGGGTCCAGGCACCCTGGATGTCTCACCAGCACCGTCCCGCACTGCTGAGAATAGCTCCACGTTTCACATGTCCCTCTGAACACCCAGAGCCTGAACACAGGCCTTGAAATGTGCTGTGATTTCGAAAACCAAAATATGCTTGTGATACCTGGACTCTATCCAGTCACATAGCATAACAGTGGAAATTCCTAGTCACTTCCTTTTATATGTAAGACTCAGGTCCTGTGCAAGGATATCCCCCTGGCTCGTTTTTTCTCTGCCTCCCCAGGGGGTCCTGTTTTTGTGCTTCTATCATGTGCTTTTCTTCTTTCTCTTATCGTATACAAGGAAGTCACGGTTGTGTTCACTGCTAATTGCTGCCGCAGGGCATGTGCTCACTCTACTCCATCGTCTTCCTGTGCTCCTTGAACAGAATTGCTTCAGACTTCTCTTTCCTTAAATCCGACCTTATTTATTTTAAGTAGTCGCAGCATCTGATTGCTTCATTATATCTTTTAGTGTTGCCATGCCTGAATATTTACACACTGAAATATGTATTATTTTATTAGGAATTATTTTCCTTTTATTTCTTCTCTGTATTACAGCTAAGTCATTATATTGATCTTTTTTTCATTTATGTACATAGGCAGGATTTTTTTTCATGATCTCATGATAATAAATGTATTTAATATTTGTTAAGAAAAGGGGGTCACTGAGACTGGCAGAGTTAAGAACCACAGCGCGGTCTCAGAGAAAATACAACCCCCGCCTCGATGAGGTAAGTAGAAGAGCTGGTACTTATCGAGTGTCACTTGTGTGGTCTGTGTCTGTGCTCCAGGAGGTGCTGTTATTACTCCCACCTTCCCCATAAGGAAACTAGGTTCTAAGATGTGAAATAGCTCTTCCATGGTAAGGGGGCCACCAGATCTGCCACCAGGCAGCCTGTTCCAGGGCCTATGAGAAAAGCTTAGACGGCAGAGGATGAGACAAACAGCAACCTTGGTGCCAATGAGGGCTCCTAGCCTCATTGGCACCAAGTGCCAGTGCTTCTAGCACCAGTGCTTCTAGCACGCCTGAACTAGATGCCAACACGGGACTCCTGGGAGGTGTTACATCCAAGTTTCTGGCTTCCTATGAAAAATCAGAGGCTCCGGCCCCAGGGGGCTCACATTCCCACACAGCTATAGAGGCAGATGGTTTACAAAAAATGGCTGCAACAGTTTCCCTCCCTGTTTCCCAAATCCTTTGAACTTGAATTTGAAGCCACTCCCACTAAGAAGGGGAATGTGTTCCCTAACCCTTGAGTCTGGACTGGCCTTAGAACTTGATCTGAGTGACAACAAGACCTCCACAGGCCTTGCCTGCCCCCCTACCAGGAAAGCCTTGTAACCATCCCATGAACAAGGCAGCCTACGAAAAGAGAGCCCACGGGACAAGGGTGAGTCAGTTCCTATGTCCCAGATACAAGACAGAGCCCATCCAAGATCAGCAAAGCTGACCTCAAGTAATGACAGTTTCATGGGAGTGCTCAGCCAAGACCAGAAGAACCACTGGCTGAGCCCAGTTACATTGTTAATATGCCTAATTTTAGTGTGAACTAAATAAACATCTGTTCTCAGCCACTGTGTTTTGGGGAAATTCATTATCTAGCAGAAGCTACCTGACAGCAGCAGTGCCCCAAGGCTGTGCTGCAGCAGCTCACACAAGGTCTGCCATCTTCCCTGCACCAGCCTCCATGGCTTTCCTCTGTCCCACAGCTGGCACCCCGCTTCCCTGGTTGCTGAACTCTGCCTCACTCACAGAAATGTATTTAGTGATCCATGCATAAGTCTACATCTGTAGACCCACGAGGGGAAAATGAGTGAGGCTTCTTTGGAGGCAGGGAGGAGCTAGGACCTGAGTACTTGAGAAGGAGACTTTGGTGGAGAGAGGGAGACTAAGCAGAGAGAGGAGGAGAGGAGGAGAGAAGGTGGCTGGAGGTTCCCCATGTGATAATCACATCTGTAAAGACCTGAATCTACACTTTCTTTCTCTTGGGTGTAAAAGGGATTATGAGTAAAATGAATTAATAGTAAGAACTCTATCCCTCCTATAGTACTCTGATTTCCAGAAAATGACCTTCATCTATCTCCATTTGGTGAGTTCTCCTTGGGGAGATATCACCTTTTTTGTTTTTTATTTACTGGTAATTGAACTTAAGGCAATCTACCATTGAGTTAAATCCCCAATCCTTCTTTTTTCTAATTAATTAATTTTATTATTTATTATTTATTGTACAAGGAACTGAACCCATCCCTGGGTTCACATCCCCAGTCCTTTTTTATTTTTTATTTGGGGACAGGGTCTCGTTAAATTGTTGAAGCTGACTTTGAACTCACGATCCTCCTGCTTCAGCCTCCCAAACTGCTAGGATTACAGGTGTGTACCTCTCTCCTTTTTATTATTTATTTATTTACTTTATTTTATTTTGAGACAGGGCCTCACTAAGTTGCCGAGGCTGGTCTCAAACTTGGCAAATTCCCCTGCCTCAGCCTCCTGAGTCACTGGGATTACAGGTATGCATGACAGCACCCAGTTATAATTCTTTTTCTAAATTTTTCTTTTAGTTGTTGATGGATCTTTATTTTATTTATTTATATGTGGTACTGAGAATTTAACCCAGGGCCTCACATATGCTAGGCAAGTGCTCTATCTACCACTGGGCCACAGTCCCAGCCCTCTTTTTTTAATATAGAAAAGAAGCAGAAAATTTTGCAGGAAAGGACAAATGACTCTTAAGTAAACAAAATGATGACAAACCTATAGATGCAAAATAAAACCATACTGAAACACCATTTTTACCCGTTCTAGTGCAAATCTCCTAAACCTGCTCAGCTGGAGAGGCTGTGGGTAAACAGGCACCCTAATCTGTTGCTAAGGGGTATATAAGCTGACATTGCCTTTACAGAGGGAAATTTAAGTTTATCAAAATTATCCATACATATTTCCTTTGAACTAGCAATTCCATTTCCAAACATACCTTGCAAATATACTTACACCAAGTAAAATGACTTAGGTTAGGGGAATAGACATTGTAGCTCTATCTGCAATATCAAAAGAATGGAAACAAACCAAGTGTCCCTCCAGAGACCAGTTAAATACTGTGGCCCAGATACCTCATGGAAGGGTGCCTGAAGGCCAAAGGGCCATGAATGTTACATGTTGAATTACAAAGACCTTCAAGGGAGATATATGCATACATGAGATTTTTAAAAATGACACAAACTGGGCTAGGGGAGTTGATCAGTGGGCACATACATGCCTAGTGCCCGCCTGATTCAATCCCCAGTACCACATATTTTTTTTTTAAATATAGAACTTTCATTTAAAAGTCAGGAAAATCAGTGTATATATTTGCAATTGCTTGTATGTGCAAAAAGGAATTACACACAGAGACATGAGATATTTAAAAGTGGTTACCTTAACTTTGGGGGTAGGAACTGAGTAGTTGAAGGGTCAGGTTGGGAAGATTCTTTTGCTATATTAATATTTATGTTTTACAGCTTTTGACTCATATAACTGTTATTCATTCAAAAATTTAAATTAAAAAATATTTTCCCTGCATTTCTTTATCTGGAGTGTCTCCACATAGGTGCCAGCTCTGGGCTGTGAGGCAACTGGGGACAGTTCTGATACTTTTATGTGTGGCAGGGCTTCAGCCATCTTAAAAAGGAGGCCCAAAGTGATACACACCTGCTTCCCACCCCCACTACTGACAAGCCCTGGTTCCTGGTTCCCACCACGTCACTGCCCCTCCCTGCAGTAGCGTGAGTGCTATTCACTAAGTGTTTCAGCTTTTCTGCCTCTGGACACATGGTAGGATGGTGCTCCCTGCCTTCTGGCAGGTGGATAAAGCAGTGATTAGTCCTAGCAAATGAGCTGTGGAAGCAATGGGTGTTATTTCTGGAACAGAGCATTTAATACCAGTGACTAACCTCTAGAGCTCCTTCTTCCCGTGCCATAATTTCTGCCAACACCCCAGATGGTGGCTGCTATAAGCATGCCTCCTGGAGTGAGGGTGATGAAGGAAAGAGCCCAGGATGGAGCATAAAAAAAGATATCAACCTTTTCCATTTGAAATGACTGAGATTTGGGAGCCACTTATCTTAGCAGCATGGCATGCCTTGTGCTGACTGTAAAGGTACTGATATTAACACACTCCTGAAGCAGCATGAGCAACCTCAAGTAGGGCTAAGATGAGAAATGCCCCTGAGCCCAGGGTCAGTGGGGCAAGAGCAAGAGTTCAATGCTACTCACACCACTGCCTCAATGATGCTCTGGATCTCCTGCTGCAGCTCTGGCTCTTTCCGGTACGTCTCCAACAGCAGCAGGGCCTGGTCATAGCTGGCACAATAGACCTTATAGACTCGCTCAAACTCCTCTTGGAATTCCAAAAATAATTTACCTAATGACAAACAAGCAACAAAGAGTTATCAAGGGCATGTCCTCTTGCTTGGAGGAAGGAGGCGGAAGGTGAGCCACCCGTCTCTGCAGTGAGACTGCCAGGCTTCACCAGCATGTTGCTGAGGACAAGTGACCTCATGTTTCTGTCTTTTCAACTGTTTTGTAATGTTGCTGAAGGACTGAGTGACACAATGGTGTAGTGCCCAGGCTGTAACCTATTAGTACAGTTTGAGTGTCCCTCATCAAAGATACTTGGGACCAGAATTGTGGAATCATGATGTATTTGCACATACATTATGAGATATCTTAGGGGTGGGACCCAAGACTAAACACAAAACTCATTTATGTATCATATAGACCTTATACACACAGGCTGAAAGGAGTTTTATGCCATAGTTTTAATGTGCCTGTGTTTTGACCGTGACCCATCACAGAAGGCCAGGTGTGGAATTTTCCACTTGTGGCTTCATGTCAGCACTCAAAAACTTTTAGATTTTGAAGAGTTTCAGGTTTGGGATTTTAAGATTAGGTCTCATCAACCTATACTGAATAAACAGTAGCTATAATTGCTGCAATAATAGCAATGATGCCCACATTTAGAACTGCCTTATAGCTTACAAAACATACTCGTGACCATCAGCTCATTTTATCTTTGTGATTAACCCTGGGCAGCAAGTACAGGGAGGAACTTCCAAATGTACCAAGACACATACCGTGTAGTACAGGCAGCAGAGTAAAGGTAGTTACCAGCAAGTGAAGGCTTTAGCATTAGAAAGAACTAGGGCCAGACCTTCCCCAGTCCTGTAACCTGGGGAAGGATTTGATTCCTCTGACCCTGCATTTTCTCATCTATAGAATGGGCATAAAATTAGTACTCACCTCCAAGTATGTGTGTGTGAGAGATAGAAATAAAACATGTAAAGCACCTGAAATAAATCTCATTCACCAAATATTGACCAACTGCTTATTTATTGACTATGTGCCAGGCACTCTGCTAAGCTCTGTGAACAAAACAAAGCCCCTGCTTCAGGGGTTTGTAGCTTACTGGGGAAGACAGACAATAAATACTGTAGTCCCTCCATATCCATGGGTTTTGTATGCATGGACTCAAAACAAACAAAGATCAAAAATGTTCAAAAAGAAAAATGTGTCTGTACTGAACACACCGAGGCTTTTCTTCTTGTTGTTTTCCCCCAAGCAATGCAGTACACAGCTATCTATGTAGCCCAAACATCATGGTTTGTGGTATCTGAGGGGTCCTGAAACCTGCCGCCTGCAGATACTAAGGGAGAGTGTATACTACATACACCAGGTAGTGACGAGTGTCACAAATTAAAACAAAGTCAAATAAAGAGCTACTGAGTGGCAGGAAATCTATTTGGGGAAAGACTCCATGAAGATACAAGTGAATATATATTAGAGACCCAGGGCTGGGGATATACCTCAGTTGGTAGAGTCCTTCCCTTGCAAGCATAAGGCCCTGGGTTCAATCCCCAGCAACACACACACACACACACACACACACACACAAATATATATATATATATATATGTATATATATATATGTATATATAGTATGTATGTGTATATATATACATATACATACATATGTATATATATGTAAATATATATGCATATGTATATATATATTAGAGACTGGAAGCAAGCAGCCCTGGGAACTCAGGAAAAGTGCAGTTCTCTGGCATAGGATGAACAAAGACAGAGCCCAAAGACAGGGGAGTCTCTGCATGAGGGAGCTCAGCTGGAGCAGAGCGAACCAGAACATAAAGGAGGAAATGAACAGGAGACTGAAGCCACGTCACGTAGGGTCCCAATGGAAGTGAGGCACAGTAAGTTATGCTAATCTTACTTGTGATCTTAAGGTGTCCAGATTACATTCTACAGGGGTAGCAGGAAGCAAGTGGAGGGTTTTGAGCAGGGGTGATGTGATCTGATTTCTGCTCAATTTCAGGAACATGCACACTAAAGCTGCAAAGCATAGGGAAGATTAGCACAGCCCCTGTACAAGAGCGAAGTGCAGTTCACAAGGTGTTTCATGTTTTAAAATAAAAAACTAATGAGATTGGTGGCTTATAGTGGGCGGAAGGAACAGGGCATGAAGAATGAGGGAATGGGGGTGGCCCAGTAGAGAGGAGAGAGAGGGGAGCCATGCTTCATTAAAATTACTTTTCTATATAGCTTTGACTCTTGGGACTGCTGTAATTTTTCTGTAAGCCTAATAGAGCTCTTAAAAAAGAAAAAAAAGGGGGGGGGGCTGAAGTTGTAGTTCAGTGGTAGAGCACCCTTGGGTTCAATTTCCAGTACCCAAAACAAAACAAAACCCGAAGAGCATTTGGTGGCCCAGCAGTGAGGAGGGGTAAGAATGAAGACAAACGTGTTAACCACACCAGGGAGGTGGGAACCAGGACCACAGCAAGTACAGCTGACCTTTCCGCCTGCCAAAGTCATAGAATGGGTCTGTAACCCGGACCAGGCCTCCTTTGGCACCATCATATGGTTCTCAGCAAAGTTCCACATAGTCACATCACCACCCTAAGACCTTCGCTAGTGCAGTCCAGCAAATCCTCAGGGATAACTCCTGGGAGGAGACTCCAGGGTCAGGAAGAAGATGATCAGGAAAGGAAACCCCCAATGCTTGTATCTGAGGGAATCTGTGGGACAGAAGGAGGTCAGCCAGCTGCAGAGCAACTCCATCGGCAGCTAGGGTGGACCTGGCCATGAAACCTAGAGCAGTTTCTCCATTCTCGCAACATAGGAATGTTCTCAGGAATGTGAACATGTTGAAGACACTGTCACACCACTGTGGCCAGGGGCAGGGGAGTTTCAGTAACTGAAGAGCAAAGGAAGTGAGAAAGAAGCGGAATGCCCAGGACAGCAAAGTAAAGGCTTTCCCTCCCCTTCTTGTCCTGACTCATTTAGGAAAAAAAAAATCTGAAGATGTAGCTTAGTGGTAGAGGGCCTGCCTAGCACGTGTGAGGCCCTGGTTTCCATCCCCACTACCAAAAAGCCTTGCCTGAGGTCCAAAACTCTCTTTTTTTTTTTTTTTTTTTTTTTTTTTGGTACTGGGGATCGAACTCAAGGGCACTCAACCACTGGGCCTCATCCCCAGCCCTTTTTTGTATTTTATTAGAGACAGGGTCTCACTGAGTTACTAAGTGCCTCGCCATTGCTGAGGCTGGCTTTGAACTCAAGATCCTCCTGCCTCAACCTCCCAAATGCTGGGATTACAGGCATGTGCTACTGCACCCAGCTCAAAAATCTTTTAAAATGCTGTTGCTACCCCATAGGAAAGGGGCTTTTCTTGCATAGCACGACCTGGGATCTGGAAAGGGAAGAGAAGTTAAGCTAATAGGAGCCAGAGTAGTCTGGTCTGGCACACAGTTGCACGAAGGAGAGGAGTGGTCACAGGGAGCACATATGATTCGAGGGCCCTACTGCCTCTGACATGTTGTGTTTCAGGGATCCCCAAACCAGACTCCCAATGAGATGCACTTCTCTGGAATTCTAAAGCCAGTTCTGCAATGATCACATGCTAAGGACAGTTCCACAGGAAGTTAAAGCCAGTAACTTCCTAGGTTTTCTGCTTACCAATTAGGTACATTTGCTCCTCTTCCTTGGAGGCAGTCTCCTGCAGACCATGAAGAAATCTGCTGCTCACCAGGATGATTTCATCAATGTTTGAGAACAGGACATCCAGATCTCCCTGTGGCAGCTGGAAAGAACAAAGAAGCCAGGGGAGGTCGCTGGGAGTCTGGTAGAGGGACTATCTGTGACTTTGCAGAGTAGCCAACCTCTCACACCATCAGTGTCCCACCACCCTCAGGAAAACTGCCTGTCCCAGTGGAATGTTTGCAAGGATTTGAATTCTTACAAATTAGGTATCTTCATTACTCTGCAAGAAAAGAGAAGACATGGAGTACTCAGCATGCAAGGAAGGCTGAACTGGGGCTTCATTCCTAGGTCTGCTGCCAACTGTCACTTTTCTTCTCCCTGATTCTCCATCTGTCATCTGGCAATGGGAAGTTAGATTTCTTGCCAGCTCTGACATACTTGGCATCCACCATTATTACCTGAAGATGCACTCCAAACTCCAGCCCCTATTAACTAGGCTACACCAGTGTTAAAAAGGATGCAGGGCATCTACATGTATACACCAGCACCAAAGTATGTGCTGGATGCATGTCAAGAGGGAAAGCTAACTGTGGTACAATGTCTATAGTATACTCTTATTTTTGCTGAAATGAAAAACAACATATATGTTTGTTTTAGTGCCTATTATTCTGAAGAGTGAAATAATAGAGGTCTTTTATCTTCTACATTATCTACTTTGTTATTTACAATCATTCAGGACTCACTAATGGACCCAAGTGTGGTGGTGCACACCTGTAATCCCTGTGACTCCAGAGGCTGAAGCAGGAGGATTACAAGTTCAAGGCCAGCCTCAGCAAGTTAGTAAAATAAAATAAATAAAGATATTTGTCACAAAATAAAAAAAAACTAAAAAGGGCTAGGGATATAGCTCACTGGTAGAGCATCTCTAGGTTCAATGCCCAGTACTCAAAAAAAGAAAAAAAATCACTAATTGAATGTCCATTATTTATGTGTCCAGACTGGGATATACTGAACTAAACAAAGCCTTTGCTCTTCTGGAGCTTGCATACTTGAAACTCTATAGCAAGAGCCTACATTACTTTTAAAATCGTTGGGGGTGGGGGGAATGCAAAAAGTGAACACTATAATAGAAACCCACGAGAGTGGTGATTTCTCCAAGTCATCACCCTGTGAAATGAGACAATTAGAATGTAGGTCCTTTTAAGCGATTTGTTCTAAACTGAAAAAGGGCTTATCCATCAGCTCACTTAATTCTGAGGGGATTATTCCTCTCCCCATTAGCCCATGGATAAATACATTGCAACTCTAAGCTATCCAAGGCCTTGCTGAAGGTTGGATAGCCAATAAATGGTAGTCCTGGGGCTTACAGCACTCCCAGACTTCACACCCACATGCTTCCTTTCCATCAGGCCTGCCCCAGGACAGATGTGAGGTCTCAGAAGCAGACCCCATTTACCCCTATAAGGATGGGCTGTGGGTGGCCCCACCCAAGTACCTGCTGGAGGCGGCCCCTGATGTTGGAGGCACAGAGTTGAAGCATGTGCAAATAGGAGGCCTCGGTGTCCAGGAGCTCCCTGACAGCCAGCCTCTGATGGAGCAACCGTCTGTCCTCAGAGCTGTGACCTTCCTCGTCCGCACTCCCTGGCCTGGAGGTGGACTCATCAGCCCCATGATCACCCATGTCCTCAGGTTCTGGGAAAAACAAAACCATCCTGATTCACTTCCAGGGAGCACTACTGGGAAATGTTGTCCCCAATTTGAAGCTTGCATACTTGAAACTATTCATCAGGAGATCTAAAAACATCTCGAGCGACAAACAGAGTCAAGTTGAAGTGTTGATTAGCCTTTGGGGGCAGTATCTGGACTATATAAAAAGGCAAACAACAGCTCAGATCACTGCTGACATTTTAAATTCATTTCCCAGGACTCAGACAATGTGCTTTCCTGGCTCTTCTATTTTCGCCCCAGCTCTTGACCCAGATTTCTTCATCTGGTTCAGCTCAGTGCCTCTCATCCTCTCTCTCCTGATGGCTCCCCCCCCACCCCCGCCCCCGCTATCCCATCAGGACATACAACCTATCACCTGGACTACTTCCCCAGACTCTAGGATCATCCTTCCAAATCCACACTTCTCTTCTGCTGCCACCCATACGCACTCATTCTGAACACGTTTCCAATTTAAACTCACTGAAACAAAGCTGTGATCACAACACTCCCTGTTGTAAGGCTTTTAATAGCTCCCTGCTGCTCAGTGGTCCATTCAGCCTCATTTCCCCTCCAGCCAAAGCAAGTGCAATGCTTTTCTCCATACCTGCCTAGTCCTGTCCTGCTTTTGTGCTTCTACACCCCTGTGTCTCTATTCTCCAACGTGCATCTTCTCTTAGGCCATTCCTGGTCCTCCCCCTTCTCACTCCACCAGCTGTACTCTTCTGAAACTCCCACTGCCCCTTTACCTCCAAATTTAAAAATATACAGGGCAATACTGTGGACAAGATGACCTGAAAAACAACTTCCTGCTTCCAAACACTTAGAAATGCCATATGAGCTATAATAAACTTTAATTTAACTGCATGGCAGAACTTGCAAGAGAATTAAGGAAATCACAAGTCCCAAAGCCCAGGGAACTGACCTGAGCAGGAAGTAGCTCAGCTGATGTAGTTGTGGCCCTCAGTGGAGGGGGTGGGCAGGGAAAAGACCATGGTCAGTCCCAGCAAACTGGGAACTTAACCAGCTCCTTCATCCATCTGGGACTCCCAAAGACTTCAGTAAAATGATGGGTCAGAAAAAAAAAGAAAAAAAAAAAGAAGAAGAAGAAAGAAAGTCCACCCACATTCACAGAAAATGTCAAAAATACTTCTCCATCTTGGTTTGGGTCTTAGGTGAACTGGCCTTCTAGGTTTCTATGATGACTTGGAGGCCAAAATCAAGAAAAATAAAAGGGCTAAGGGGACATCCAACATTTTGGCCCTCACCCTCCAAGGTCAGCTGGGATCCAGGGATTGACACAATCCCTCCAAAGGGCCCGGCAATTACAGTGAGTCACCCAACCTCCCGATCAGGGGGATCACAAAGACCCCAGAAAGTAGGAGCTATCAGTGCATATTCTACAAAAAAAAAAAAAAAAGAGGGTCATTGAGCAGGAGAATGTCCCCCAACACTTCCAAGGGAAGCCATGTGGTCCACAAGACCTGAACCCACCCCCACAGATGGCACAATGGGTAGAGGAAAAACCAAAGGGGACAAGAAGTTTCCCACAAGTCCCTAAGAGTAACTCATTGACCCTGAAAGGAAAAAGTGAAACAGTTAATTTGGGGCCAACATGAGGCTGCCTACTTGGGGTCTTAAAATACCCAGTGGGAAGGCATAACCAGAGGCACATGTGCCATAATGGAGGTTAAAGGAAAACCATAATCGTGGAGCTATTTAAAAGAAAAAGACCCCCACACATACATGATTTATGGAGTTAGACACCTTCTGACTTTGGCTCCCTCTTGTATTCTGCTTCATAATTTACTTTTCAGCTTAAGCATCTGGCCTTTTTCACTTATGAAAGTTGGTCATTGTTTAAAGACCCAGCTTGTTCATTTTCTTATGCACCAGTTTACCACCAGCTAGGAAACTTAGGAAACCCTACTGGCTGATGCCCTAATTCCCTCCAGACTGAAAGAAAAAAGGTAAAAGGGGAATTTTATGGACTGGGGATGAGGCTCAGTGGTAGAGTGCTTGCCTGGCATATGTGAAATCCTGGTTCAATCCCCAGTACTTCCCCCGCCTCAAAAAAAAAAAAAAAAAAAAAAGGTGAATTACAACAGGGACTTTATCAAAAGCAGTGACTCTCTTCTTAGGCCAGCAGATGCCCCATGGGTAACATGTAAAAGTCTGGCATCTCTGCCTTTATTTTGTATCTGTCTCCTTTATTACCTTAAACTTTGTGACCTGCCCAGCTCTACAGACAGACATGTTAACCATTTAAGGATTGTTTATCCAAAACTGCTAACCCAAGGTTTATTAGTCCCAAATTAACCTAACCTGTTTTGTCCCCCTTCAAGACAAGGACAAGATTTGCAGGGACATTTGACTGCCAGCTTTTACAGATTCCTGGCTCACACCCCTGGAGCTGCACCTAGATAGAAGCCTTCAGTTGTTGTTCTACACCTTCAAGGAACACTGTGAGGTATATCACCCATGATGAGTCTGCCCCCAAGCAGAGGCCATCATCTCATGGGAACTGTATTGCCCCCCTTTCAGAATCACAGGTCTGAGAGCTATAAACATCCAGAGCAGCAAGTGGAAATTACCCCCTCAAGAGATAAGAACTTCTCCAGAGCCACCTGGCAGAACTAGAACTGAAATAATGATCAACCAGACCACAATTTGAGGAAGACTGCTTAATTATGCACTTCTCATCCCTTGCCCCAATTTTTCCTCCATCTAAACCCAGAGCTCATGGCAGAGCTGAGCTAGTTGATCTCACTTTGCCTTCCCAATATGGCTACATTGATTAAATCTATTTTTCAGCTTTTTATAATTACCTTTCTGTTTGGGTTTTTTTTTTTTTTTTTGGTGGGGGGCGGTGTAGATGGATAGATTTGGTTTGTTGGAACCCCTGGAATCAGGTCTCTGACCTAGGACTCTGGTAACAGCTAAAGGACAAATAAATATCTCCAGGAGGACACATCTTAACCTAAGCTACAGATAACCATGCCCTTCAGATGAGTTATGATTCCAAAATTACAAGAAGACCATTTCTTGTAATGAGTGAGCACAAAGCAATGAGGAGCAAAATTAGACCCCAAACTATCAGGTAGAAA
The DNA here is from genome assembly GCA_025594165.1 of Tamias sibiricus. NCBI lineage: Eukaryota > Metazoa > Chordata > Mammalia > Rodentia > Sciuridae > Tamias > Tamias sibiricus. The sequence goes on from CM046662.1 coordinate 62,236,092, forward strand.
TTATAATACAAAGGGGAATAAAAGGCATTACAAAAAAATAAAAACCTATATGATTTTTTAAAGCAACTTACAGAAATTAAAAATTTAGTCTTTGAAGTTCAAAATGGATTGGACAGATTAAGAAGACACTAAGGAAAAACAAAGACTAAAGGGGCAGATAGATTTGGAGAAATTTTCCAGATTGCTAAAACAGAGAGAAAAGTACGGAAAATACTAGAGAGAAATATAAGGGATATGGATGCTCAAATTTAAAAAAATCCATGTAACAAATGCAAGTTCTGGTAGGCAAGAATACTAAAAGGGGTGCTGAGAGCCATGGGGCACAACTGTAATCCCAGTGACTCAGGAGGTTGGGACAAGAGGACCACAAGTCCAAGGCTAGCCTCCACTACTTAGTGAGATCATGTCTCAAAATAAAAAATAAAAAAGGGGGGGGGGATATAGCTCAGTAGTAGAGTGCCCCTGGGTTCAATCCCCAGTACCTTGAGAAAAAAAAAAATAGAGTAAAGATAGGCAATATTTAAGGAGTTAAACTAGGAACTGTCCAGAATTTATAAAAGATTTGAATACTTAGATCTAGGAAGTACAAGTTCCAAGCGAGATAAGTTTGTTTTTTGTTTTTTCCACATCTAAACATGCTGTGGAGAAGTTGCAGGATTTTGAAGGCCTACAGAATTTACTTTGTATGTTCCTGTTCTTGGAAAACTACTGGAGAATGTGCCCCACAAAAACAAAGAACTAAGAAAGAGGAAGATACAGGACAAGGTGACTGAACACTGGAGAGGGAAAGACCAAAGGAATCCTCAGGATAGGTGAGGGAAAATCTTAGGCTTGATAGTTGGCTCCAGGCAGAGGGCACAGTCTGGACTAGAGAACTACAGAAGGTTCTAGAATGTCTTGAGAGCTGGTTTATTGAATTGGTACATAATTTGGTGTTGAATTAGGAATAATTACGTAGATAATATATAAAAAATAAGAAACCAATCAACCAACAAAACGAAACAATTGTTAGAACAACTTTTATGCAGAAAATAAAAAGAGTCCTGTCCAGGCTGGGCACAGTGGTGCATGCATGCCTACAATCCCAGTTGCTCAGGAGGCTGAGGCAGGAGCATTGTAAATTTGAGGCCAGCCTAGGCGACTTTGACCCTGTCTTAAAATAAAAAAATAAAAAGGGCTGGAAATGTGACTCCATGATAGCATGCCCCTGGGTTTAATCCTCAGTATAGAAAAAAGAAAAAGGGAGAAAGAAAAAAAAAAAAAGGTCCTGTTCCATTCCCTTAAGGAAGAAGTGCTACAATGGGGGGCCAAGAAGAATCTGAACAAACAGGTCTAGCTGGGTTTCTCTACCAGTCTATTACTATTAGCTCATATCCTTTTTGTCCAATTAGTTTTCTACATAGTTGTGTGTACTTCATCAAACCTAAGCATAAAATCAGATAGCTCCACCGGAGCTCCAATCTGAAGGCTCCTATGTCAGGCACAACTATGATCATATAAGTTTGCTATGTCTTTCTCCTGCTAATCTGCTGCCATTTTATTTCAGAAGACTTAAATATTAAACTTTCTGAGGGAAAGTATAAAACTTCCCTGCATGTGCTATTTAAAGATAAGGAGGTGAATTCTAAAACAATTAGCCAAAAACAATAGAAGGAATTGTCTGCTGGGACAGGAAGGAAATGAAGGAAGACAAGGCTATTTTTCATAACAAACACTGTAGAATTGTCTCAGTTTTTCATAATAAACAGAACTATCCATCTCCTTAAAATATGTGCTTCTCAGGGCTGGGGCTGGGGCTCAGTGGTAGAGCACTTGCCTCACACATGTAAGGCACTGGGTTCGATCCTTAGCACCACATAAAAACAATAAATGAATAAAAAAGACACTAAAACAAAGAGAGTCTAAAAAACTGCTTCTATAACTTTGACCAAAACTAAAATCTAAAGAAAAAGATTTTTTTTAAATTTTTTTAAGAATTGCAAAACTTTATTTCTTTAAAATTGTCTTTGTTGCAAATTTAAAAACTGGGAAGGCCATTTTTCCACCTAAAGACTTCATAAATATGGACAGTGAAAGAAGTATGTCATTTAAAAGGATCATATTGAAAATGGTAAAAGATGATGTCCACAGGCATTTATTCAACTTGTCAGAGGCAGTGAGATCCTCTGGCAGCCTGAGCACATGATTGGGTTACTTCACAGTCCAGAAATTACAGCTTAATTCCTGCACTTAACAGGAGGGAATGTGGTTTTTATGACCCAACAAGGGAAAACCGTCCCTAGATAACACTCTTGGAAGGATTTCCAAGTATTCAACTTCACAAGACAATGACCATTTCTGTCCCACTGGCCTTCTGGATTCATGACTATTATTACCTCATCTTTTCATCACAAAATTTATTAGAAACTTTCTTTGAATGATATTGGGATGTGGCCAGTGAAATCTAAATGCACCAGATCATATGTGATTGAAATTTCAATGAGAATTGCTAATGGGTATTCATGAACCCTGATGCCACAAAAAAATTGGAAGATAAAGGAATTCAAAGAACTCCTGCTGGATTATGGTTGAGGAGCAACCATACCTGAGGGAGAGCTCGTTTGGTTGAGGTTGCAGGTCATTCACTGTAGGTGCTTGTCTAACTCTAACCTGCAGCCAGGATGCAGAATAGGTGACAAACAAATCAGCAAGACCATTAATGGACACAAAAAACATGAGGAGCCCTCCTAGCACACCTGAGAGCTTCATCATCACGTCAAACCTCAGCCCCAGGTATCACAACAAGCAAGAAACCATTAAACTTATTTAAAAAATGGAAATTCTACAATTTTGCAGAGATTAATATTCAAAAGTAAACTATATTCCTATGTAAACGCCAACATTAGTAATTCAAAGGAAGATAAAAGCATAATAGTTAAAAAGATTTAATAATGTAGTAATAATAAACAATAATTTTTACTTCCTAAATATACTAAACAAAACATGTATTAGATGCTTATGAAGAAAATTATAAAACTTGAGTAAAATACACTTGAGAATCAATTACAAATTGAGATATATCATAATCATGGATAAGGAAGACTCTGTATCATAAAGATGGAAATTCCTCCCAGAGTGACTAAATACAATTTTTTAAATATTTATTCATTTATTTAGTTGTACACAATGCCTTTTTATTTTTACGTGGTGCTGAGGATCGAACCCGGGGCCTCACACATGTGAGACGAGCGTTTGACCCCTAAGCCATAGCCCCAGCCCCCCTGAATACAATTTTTAAAAGAAAAATTATTGTAGTTGTAGATTGACGGAATGCCTTAATTTTTTTTTTTTTTTTTTTTTTTTTTTGGTACCGGGGATTGAACTCAGGGGCACTCGACCACTGGGCCACATCCCCAGCCCTTTTTTGTATGTTATTAGAGACAGGGTCTCACTGAGTTGCTAAGTGCCTCGCCATTGCTGAGGCTGGCTTTGAACTCGCGATCCTCCTGCCTCAGCCTCCCAAGTGCTAGGATTACAGGCGTGCGCCACCACGCCCGGCTAGAATGCCTTAATTTTATTTGTTCATTTTTATGTGGTGCTAAGGATCAAACCCAGTGCCTTACACGTGCTAGGCAAGAGCTCTGCCACTGATTTACAGCCCCAGCCCCTCACTACAATTTATTTATTTATTTGGTACTGGGGATTGAACTCAGGGGCACTCCACCACTGAACCACATCCCCAGCCCTATTTTGTATTTTATTTAGAGACAGGGTCTCACTGAATTTCTTGGTGCCTTGCCATTGCTGAGGCTGGCTTTGAACTTGTGATCCTTCTGCCTCAGCCTCCCAAGCCACTGGGATGTGTGACACTGCGCCTGGCTCCCTTAATATAATTTCAATAAAACTTCAAACAGGTTTTTAAAAAATAGGGCATAATAAAATAATTCTCACATATATATGGAAAAATAAACAGCTAAAGCTAGCCAAGAAAATTCTGAAGAACTACATGAAGATATTTGTCCTATCATGTATCAAGACTTATTTTAGAGCCATAGTAATTCAGCAGTGTGGTATTGAACAGAGGTAGGAGAAAAGATCAGTGGAACAGATTAGAAAGCCCAGGAACAGACCATAGTGATTAGGGAAACAATATATGACAGAAGTTTCATAAGTGATTAGTAAAAGGACAGTCCATGGGATAACTGGCTTCCCATACAGAAAGACAAATAAATGCAATCCCACATAGCACCCAAAATAAGTTCTAGATGGCTAAAAAAAAAAAAATTACACATGAAATGCTAAAAATTTTAAAAGAAAGCATGAGAAAATATTTGTATGCTCTTCAGATGGAAAGGATTTCTTCAACAAAACATACAATGTACAAGCCCCCAAGAAAAAAATTAATAAAGATAGATAAATCTGACTAAATTCATATTGAAATGCTCTGCTTTCCAAGCAATTCCACAATAAAAAAAAAAAAAAAAAGCCTCAGATCAGAAGATATTGTTAGTGAAAGTAACCTGCAAAAATTTAATACCTAAGCCGGGCGCGGTGGCGCACGCCTGTAATCCCAGCACTTTGGGAGGCTGAGGCAGGAGGATCGCGAGTTCAAAGCCAGCCTCAGCAATGGCGAGGCATTTAGCAACTCAGTGAAACCCTGTCTCTAATAAAATACAAAAAAGGGCTGGGGATGTGACCCAGTGGTCGAGTGCCGCCGAGTTCAATCCCCCGGTACCAAAAAAAAAAAAAAAAAAAAAAAAAAAAAAAAAATAGTGAATACCTAGACTATATATAGAACTGCTAAGAATCATTAAAATAAGGCAACCTGGTAGAAAAGTAGACAAAAGACACTGTTGAGAATACATTATTTTAGTTCAGTCACCATCAGTTTCAATTTCCTTCTATTGGGTCTTGCTGTTATACTGAAACTGGAGAGCTAAAAACCAACTTCCCAAATTCCCTAACTGCTGAGAGTCTAAGACATATTTTCAGTCTCACCAATCAGATGGTTTTGTTTGAACCTGGAATTTAGAGCTAAGTGAAGTAGGAAGAAAGGTGATGCTTCAGTTATCCATTCAGCAAGGCAGGTTCTGCATTGTTCTGAAGTCAACAGTTCTGGCAATGCAACAGATTATGGGTAGAGTCGTGGAATCCTGAAGCAGCATTGAAACAGCAGCTTCCCTATTCTCCAGTTTCCTGATGGGTGCAAAGGGCAGGCAGCAGCTCCTTTGGAGGGCCTTTCCTTTAGCATGGCTCTGGGACTCATCTCTACAGTGTATTCTGTGGCCCACTTCTGCAGACCCTCCATCAAGTACCTAATAACCTCTTTTAAATCTCTTTTTGCTTAAAATAGAACAATGTGTGTTGCCTGCAACTAAACCTTGGCTAATACAGATTTGAACAGGAAATTCATAAAAGAAGAAATGTAAGTGGTTAATAACCATAAAAAAAGATGATCAACTCACCAGTGACAAGGCAACTGTGAATTATTAAAACCACAATGTTCATCAGGTTGGCAAAATGTTAAAAAAAAAAAAAAAAAAAGTGTCTGAGCTGGGATTGTGGCTCAGAGGTAGAGCGCTTGCCTAGTACGTGCACAGCCCGGGTTCGATCCTCAGTACCATGTAAAAACAAAGGCATTGTGTACAACTAAAGCAAATAAATAAATATTTTAAAAAGAGAAAATAAAAGTGTCTATGAACATGTAGATGAATGTAGACTGCTAAGAATCTTTACATACTGATATAATCGTGTTAATTGTTGCATCCACTCTAAAGAGCAATTTGACAATATCTAGAAAAGTTGAAAATGCACACATTAAGATGGCAGTGCTACTCCTAGATGCATCCTGCCTTCAAGAAAGGTCTCCACATACATACAAGGAATATAGATGAGACTGTTGATGGCAGCACCTTTGGTAATAACAGAAATTAGAAAGAGCCTGGGTGTCCAACAAGAGGAGGGTGGGAAAATAACACAATCATACACCAGTGAAATTCTGAAGAGTAGAAATTGAATGAACTATATGTTCATGTTTCAACATGGATGTCTCCACAAACATCATAAAGAAAGAAGGTGAGGGAAAGCCAGGTGTGGTGGTACATGCCTGTAATCCCAGCTACTCAGGAGGCTGAGGCAGAAGGATTGCAAGTTTGAGGCCAGCCTCTGCAACTTAGTGAGACCCTATCTCAAAATAAAAACTAAAAAAGGGCTGCGGATGTATCTCAGGTGTGGAGTAACCCTAGTTTCAATCTTAAGTACCACCAAAAAAAAATTAAATTAAAAATAGAGAAAAAGAAGCCGGGTGTGGTGGTGCACGCCTGTAATCCCAGCACTTCAGAGGCTGAGGCAGGAAGATCGCGAGTTCAAAGCCAGCCTCAGCAATGGCGAGGCACTTAGCAACTCAGTGAGACCCTGTCTCTAATAAAATACAAAAAAGAGCTAGGGATATGGCCCAGTGGTCGAGTGCCCCTGAGTTCAATCCCTGGTACACCCCCCCAAAAAAAAAAAAAAAAAAAGAGAGAGAGAGAGAGAAAGAGAAGAAGAAAGAAAAAAACAACACAGTATGATACCATTTTCTAACTTTTAGAATATGTTTAATGATGCTGTGTATTGCTTAGGGATAGACATACATATGGAACAGATCGGGAAATAATAAATTCAGAATAGCAGTAACCTGTGGAAAAGGAAGCAGGGGAAAGGAATTGAGGAGTGTATCAAAGGAGCTTAATGGTATTTGAGATTTTTTTAAAACTAAACCTTTTATTTTAAAATAGAGACTCACATACAGTAATATGAGATATCCAGAGAAATTCCATCGACCCTTATATAGTCCCCCCCCCCCCAGCAGATAACAGTTACAAAACTACAATACATCAGAATCAGTACACTGGCACTGATACATCCAAGGAGCAGAACATTCCACAAGGAATCCTTCAGGTTGCCTCTTCACCCTCTTGGCTCCCGGTCTTTTTTTTTTTTTTTTTTTTTGGTACCGGGGATTGAACTCAGGGGCACTCGACCACTGGGCCACATCCCCAGCCCTTTTTTGTATTTTATTAGAGACAGGGTCTCACTGAGTTGCTAAGTGCCTCGCCATTGCTGAGGCTAGCTTTGAACTTGCGATCCTCCTGCCTCAGCCTCCCAAGTGCTGGGACTACAGGCATGCACCACCACGCCCGGCTCCCTGTCATCTTTATGCTTGGTAACCACAAATCTGTTCTCCATTTATATAATCATATCATTTCAAGGACATTATGTTGCTGGGCACCGTGGCGCATGTCTGTAATCTCAGCCGCTCAGGAGGCTGAGGCAGAAGGATCACAAGTTCAAAGCCAGCCTCAGCAACTTAGTAAGTCCTAAGCAACTCACTGAGACCCTATCTCTAAATAAAATATTAAAAAAGGGCTGGAGACATGGCTCACTGGTTGAGTACCCCTGCGTTCAATCCTTAGTACCAAAGGAAAAAAAAAAAGTTATATAAATAGAGTCACTCAGTATGTAACCTTTTAGGAATGGCTTTATTCAATCAGCACAATTCCTTGGAGATTCATGCAAATTCTGTGTATCAATAGTTCCTTTCTTTTATTGCTAAATATCTGAGATGTTCTGTTTGTTTAAAAAATGTGAAGCAAATATGACAAAAATGTAAAATTAAACAAAGCTAGGAGATAAATACATGGGCATTTGTTCTATTGTTTGTTATTTTCTAGCTAAACTATTTCATAATATTTATAGTGGCATGCTTCCCATTCCACCTTAGACTCAGGATATTTGTGACTAGGCTCATCTTCCTGGCTAGACACTAGGCTTCTGCAGGCAAGATAAATACCTATTCATCTTGTTTCCCCTCTGGTACTGGGGATTCAACCATGGGGTACCATACCACTAAGGCACATATCTGGCCATGTTATTTTATTTTATTTTATTTTGATACAGGGTCTTGCTAAGTTGCTAAGGCTGTCCTCAAGCTTGCAATTCTCCTGTTTCAGACTCCATGGTAGCTGGGATTACAGGTGTGCTGGGTCGCCACTCCTGAAGATACCTACTCATCTTGTATCCTCCTCTGAGCCTCACAATACTGACAAGGAATACATATTTGCTGAATATATGGCTCTTGTAGTTGTATTAGCAGTAGTTCAAGTTTCTATGTTTTGCCATAGGCACTGAACAGGGAATCAGTATATAAACAGTGTCTGGAAGGGCAAGGTTGTTCAAGAGGCAAAGGGCCCACACAGATCCTGGAATGGATCTGCTGGTGCACGGCTGTGTTCCTGTCACTGAACACTGTCATAGTCTGCCTAGCTGTCCCTGGCCTGCTGCATATTCACTAGCTTGTGCACAGCTTCTTTAGAAGGATCCAAATAAATTTTTAGGAGAGCTATCAAGGTTCCAGGAGTCATAGCTGTTGCCAAATAAACCAAAAACATAGGTGGTGTTTTACAGAAAACTGCTAAAGATTTTAAAAAGCACTAATCATTAGGTTATTGCAATCTAGACCTCCAAGTAGGCCTGGAAAAACCTCTTTGTAGCAGCTTTCTACTATCCTTTAGTTTATAGTCTATGTAATAAAAGTTATAGCACAGGCTATAAACACACTTTTACAGGAAAGAAACACACTTCTATTTCTTTAAGAATATCATATTATTTGGCAATAAAAAGGAATGAAGTACTGATGTGCACTGCAACATGCACTAATCTTAAAAACATTATCCTAAACAAAAGAAGGTGTCATGGAGGACCACATACTCCATGATTCCATTTATATGGAATGTCTGGAATAGGCAATTCTACAGAGACCAAAAGGAGATGAATGGTTGCCTAGGGCTGTTGGGGTGGGGACTGGAGTGTGCCTGAAGGGTACAAGGTTTCTTTTAGGGATGATGAAGATGTTCTAAATAGATTGTGGTGATGGGTGCACAGGTCTATGAATATATATTAAATAACCACTGACTTGTACACTTTAAATGGGTGAATTATATGATATGAATTACCTCAATAAAACTGTTACCAAAAAATAAAAATTATAGCTGGGTGTAGTGGTACACACCTGTAATCCCAACTACTCAGAAGGATGAGGCAGATGGATTGCATGCTCGAGGCCAGCACGAGCAACTTAGTGAGATCCTATGTTAAAATAAAATAAGAAGGTTTAGGGGTCTGGGGATATAGTTCAGTGGTAGAGTGATTGCCTTGCAAGCATGAAGCTCTGGGTTTAATCCTAGAATTGGGGAGGAGGGGAAGGGTTAGGCTATAGCTAACCCTTCTAAGTGATAGAGCACTTGCTAGCACTTGTGAAGCTCTGGGTCCAATTTCCAGTAAAACAAAAAATAAATGTGTGTATATACATATAATTTATATATAATATAAACATATATATAATATAAATATTATATATACATATATATACATATATATATGTATATATATATATATATATATATATATATATATATATATAAAATACAATACCAAGTGCTGATAGGAATGTGGAAAAACTCAATCATACATTGCTGGTGGGAAAATAAAATGGCACAGCCACTCTGTTTCTTTAAAAGCAAAACATATGTTTACTAATCCTCTAGGCATTTAACCCAGAGAAAGAAAACTTAGGTCCATATAAAAACCTATTTATGCTGGGTGTGGTAGCACATGCCTGTAACCCAATGGCTCTGGAGGCTGAGGCAGGAGGATCATGAGTTCAAAAGCCAATCAGCAACTTAGCGAGGCCCTAAGCAACTCAGCAAGACCTGTCTCAAAAATAAAATATAGAAAAAAAAAAAATGGTTGGGGATGTGGCTCAGTGCACCCCTGGGTTCAACCCCCAGTATCAAAGAAAAAAACAAAAACACCTCCTATATACATTTATTTGCAATAACTGGAAGTAACCAAAATGTCTTTAACAGATGAATGGTTAAACAAACTATGGTACCTCCATACCATTGAATATTTAGAAATAAAAAGGAATAAACTATTGATACAGAGCAACAACTTAGATGTTTTCAAAGGAATGATGCTAAATTAAAAATAATTCAATCTAAAAAATTAACAAAAAAATAATAATATAATCTAAGAAATTTACAAGACTGGTGCTGTGGCACAAGCAACTAGGGAGGCTGAGACAGAAGGATCCCAAGTTTGAGACCAGCCTGGACACTTTGGAGAGATTCTGTCTCAAAATAAAAAATAAAAAGGCTGGAGATGTCCGTGGTAGAACACTCCTGGTTTCAATCCCCAGTACCACAAAAAACAAGTTTTAAAAGGTTACATGCTGTGTGATTTCATCTAATAATAGAAAATTACAGAGACAGAGGACAGATTAGTGGCTGCCTGGTTAGGGGTGGGGATAGAAGGCAGGTAGGTGTGAACTTAAGGAAGAGCATCAGAAAAACCCCTGTGGTGATGGAAGAGGTCTATATTTTCTGAGGGGGAGGGGCTTACACAAATTCTTCACATGGGACAAAATGGCATAGAATTCCATACACATATATTATGCCAGTGCCTACTTCCTGGTTTTGATATTGTGCTATATTTAAATAAGATAGGGCTGGGGTTATAGCTCAGTGGTGGAGTGCTCTCTCAGCATGTTGATGCACTGGGTTCTATTCTCAGCACCACATATAAATAAATAAATTAATTAAATAAGATATAACCATTGGAGAAACCAGAGGGAAGGGTACATAAGACTTTTTTGTATTATCCTTGCAACTTTATGTCCGTTATAATTATTTAACAATAAAAGTTTAAAGACAGGCAAAATATCATATAGCTTAAGTAATCTACTATCTTTGCAACACTCAAGACAAACACAGCTTACCAGCCTGGAGGGCAGGCAGAGTACCCTCATTCCACTTCCTGGCCTGGCCTGATAAGGAGGCTTATTTCAGAGAACACACCCAGGGAAAGGTGGCTTCCCTCAAGGCCAGTCAGGGGCCTGAATAGCACTGGAAAAATAATCAGCACAGTCCAGTCCATGGTCCTGGGATCTCTTTGATGCCTTCTGGTAGGCAGTTATGAACTAAAATCAGGAGACAGTGGTGTAGGTCAGTGGTAGAGTGTGTGTTTAATATTTCTGAGGCCCTGGGTTCAATTACTAGCACCCACCCCCTCAAAAACAAAACAAAAAAACTACATCAGCCTGGCACATAATTTGTGCTAAAAAAAAATGTATGGAAGATACTATAGTTAATGCTTCTACAATAAACTGTTGTTTCTGATTTTGGGATCAGATAAAAATGAGTTAATTCTCTTCTCTCTTTTCTTCTCTCCATGTTGGCAGAGACAAATCTGGGCATTTGCACATTCATTCAACAAATAGTTCAAGAAGCTACTATATGCCAAGCATTTTGCTGGATTCTGAAAATACAAGGGTCAAGAAAAATTTGCTCTGCAATAAGAAAAGGATATTTAAAATATCTGGTGATTTGCTCCAAGTTTTACTATGCTAAAAGCAAAGGAACTAACTAAACTAAAACAGTACAGACATCTTGATTATCTCATCCTCCAAAACAAAAGGAGTAACAAGGGAAAAAGATACTTGGAACGTAATCAGAACTGAATGGAGATAGGAACTAGCAAAAATGAAACCATCATCTTAAAGTTCAGGAGGTAAAATGTCCTGGCAGGAAGATAAGCATCCTTCAGCGGTCTACCCCCCAGGCTATAGAGGAAAGCCAATTTAATAAAAAAGGAAGAGGGGCTGGGGCTGTAGCTCAGTGATAGAGCGCCTGCCTCCCACGCATGAGGTACTGGATTTGATCCTCGGCACCACATGAAAATAAATAAATAAAGATATTGTGTCCATCTACAACTAAAAATATATATTTAAAAGAAAGAAAAAAGGAAGAGAGACTGCTGGTCAGACTCTAAAGGGAAGGTTCACAGAAGGCTGTCAAAGGTGACATTCAAGTACCATGATAGCAACAGAACCTGTTGAAGGATAAAGAGAGGGAATGTCTATAGAAACAGGAGCAACCACATGGGGTCCCTGGCTGATGAGCCTGGTTAGTAGGATACCTACAGTAATCTGAAAGCTCCTATACACAGAGTTTCCAGAAGTCTAAAACCCAGTAGGAACTGGGATTGAGAGGACTGAGAAATTTATAAAGATGACCTCCAAAGCCCTGTCCCTACCATCACTCCCAAAATTATTTTAAGATTCCTATTCAGAAAAAAGTAAGAGCTAGGCATACTATTTGATGGCTTTGCTTTTCTCTTTCTGATCCTAAGGAATGACTGAGAAAAGCACTATGAAGTTTGGAGCCCAAGCCCTCAAGTCAGGAAAACCTGATTTCAAATTCTAATTCTTCAATCAATTGACTGGCTTTCTTGGATTCTATTTTTTTTTTTTTTTTTTTTTTTTTTTTTTTGTGTGTGTGGTACCGGGGATTGAACTCAGGGGCACTCGACCACTGGGTCACATCCCTAGCCCTATTTTGTATTTTATTTAGAGACAGGGTCTCACTGAGTTGCTAAGTGCCTCGCCATTGCTGAGGCTGGCTTTGAACTCGCGATCCTCCTGTCTCAGCCTCCCAAAGTGCTGGGATTACAGGCGTGCGCCACCGCGCCCGGCTCTTGGGATTCTTATATAACCTTCCTTGTAGGGTTGTTACGAGATTTCGTAAGATTAATTTTTTTTTTTAATATTTATTTATTTGCTTTAGTTATACATAATGCGTTTTATTTTTACACGGTGCTGAGGATTGAACCCGGGCCGTGCATGTGTTAGTTGAGTGCTCTACTGCTGAGCCACAACCCCAGTCTCCACAAGATTAATTTATGTAAAATGTTTAACAGGGTGCTCCATACATGGGAAGCCCTCAATAACAGTACCAGTTTTGTTCTGTTTTTGTTACTATTTTTGTTAAACTGGAAAGGGCAGTAACCATTGATCTGGTGGCTGCATTAGTTGTCCACTGACCCGTGGCTAATCTAGAAGCATCTGACCAAATGCAGCAGATAGCAATTATAGGTGATCAGAATAGTAATAATTAACAAGAAACTATGCACCAGAACATGAAAATTCAGCTAACACTTCAGAAATAGAACAGAGATTGGGAGAAAGGCTGAACCCTAATAACATTAACAATCCAGCCATGACAGAGACTGATTCCCTTTTGGGGAATTTAGTTTTGTTTGGTTCTAGTTTTTTTGATTTTTTTGTTTTTGTGGTGCTGGGGATCAAACCCAGGTCCTCATACATATTAGGCAAGCACTTTACCACTGAACTACATCCTTATCCCTGTTTTGTTTTGTTTTTTTGGAATTGGGAATTGAACCCAAGTAGTTCTACCTCTGAGGTACATCCCCAGGCCTTTTCAATTTTAATTTTGAGACAGAGGCTCACTAAGCTGTCCATTTGGGCCTTGAATCGACAATCCTCTGGCTCTAGCATCTGGAGCGGCTGGGATTACAGGCATGCACCATGGCACACAGGTTGGATTTAGTTTTTACATAAGCTAATACATTTTTATTTCCCACCCCTCCTGGGCCTAAGCCACTCTGAGTTGGGTTTCTGCCACCTGATTAAAACAAATGGTTTGTTAGTCCTTGGAAGGAGAAAGAGATCACTTGAAGTTAACAGTTTAATTTAAAAAAAAAAAAAAAGTCATTCCAGATTATCCTCATTCCCTTATTGAAAACTGACTACATTAGTAGATCAAAGGAATGCTGTATTCTAGAGTATGTGGCCCGGTAAGGTATTGTCATTCTCTTGTGACATCCTTACAAATAAGGAATAAGATGCTGCGATGGAGGCTGGGGGAAAGGGTTTAGTTGTAGTTGGACACAATACCAATAGGACAGTAATATGCACTGAAAATTGATAAAACTACTAAATGCAAAGGCCACTGATCAATGCCAACCTCTAGGCTCTGCCATGTTTTATTAAGCCTATCCATTCATTCTCTTATGCCTTCCACCCCCAAGACCAGCTGAGTCTATGCCCTCACCACCTTCTTGAGGACTAGTATAGCCGTATCCTGACTGAAATCACAGTCCAGTTCCTCTGTCTCCTGATCAACACTTGTGTGATCAACTTTTTAATTTTAGCCACCCTAATAGGTATGAAGCAATATCTCACTGTGTATTTTATGCACACTTCCCTAACGTTTAATTATCTTGAGGTATCTTTTCTTTTTTTTAATATTATTTATTTATTTTTTTGTGGTACCAGGGATTGAACTCAGGGGCACTCGACCACTGGGTCACATCCCCAGCCCTTTTTTGTATTTTATTAGAGACAGGGTCTCACTGAGTTGCTAAGTGCCTCGCCATTGCTGAGGCTGGCTTTGAACTTGCGATCCTCCTGCCTCAGCCTCCCAAAGTGCTGGGATTACAGGCGTGCGCCACCACGCCCGGCTAATATTTATTTTTTAGTTGTAGTTGGACACAATACCTTTATTTTATTTATTTATTTTTACATGGTACTGAGGATCAAACCCAAGGCTGCACATGTGCTAGGTGAGCGCTCTACCGCTGAGCCACAACCCCAGCCCTTGAGGTACCTTTTCAAATGCCTATTTGCCACCCATATGTATTCTTTGGACATTTGAAAATTTTTGTTTACATTATGAAAGAGGCTCTTGCTCATTATATAACTAGACAAACCATACAGAAAGGCATAAGAGTTCATAGTCCCTCACTGCTAACCCCCAACCCATAACACAGGTAACCCAAGGTGGAAAAGAATCACCAGGAGCACTAATGAGGCATGCAAATTATTGCCTCCACTCTTGAAGATCCTGATTCAGTGGGTTTGGGAGGGGCATTTTTAACAAACCCCTAGGTGATTCTGATATAAGAGGTCTATAAATAATTTCTTGAGAAATTCTGCTCTTAACATTGTTTTACAAGGAATAAAGGGGGCAAGTATGGAGAGGGAAACAGCTGTACCACTGCCTTCAAATAAGGCAGAGGCTTTGCCTGAAATGAGAAGCACATTTGCTCTGTATTGGCCTATGGAACATCTAATGTTTGGAACTGAAAGGTCAAATTAGAAAAAAAAAAATGCTAATTTTTTTTTTAACTACTGTAAAACAAAATCAGACCATAGAGACAGAAAGGAAGGAACATACCAGAGTTACCAGGCTTGAAGAAAAAGGGCTTCTCTGGGTTGAGAAATGACTGATTGGGAGTGAGGTAGAAAGAGGGCAAGAGATAACCCAGACACACACACACACACACACACACACACATTCTGTCTCTCCTGGAGGAAAATCTTCTTTTTATAAATACATGGAGAGGAATGTAACCCACCAGACAGGTAGTATGTGCCTTAACCTAAATTAAATAGCAGCTATTTACCCATAGCCATATTTTTCTGGCTTTATTAGGAAGGCCTAAAAAGGTAGAGAAAGGAAACAACACACTATTTTTAAAGAAAGTTCCTTTTATAGATAAGAAGGCCTGCCCAGGCCCTGTCCACACAATTTTGGGTCCATAGATTCAAAGTTCTTAAGAAGGTCAATAAACAAGCAACAGGCTTTGGACAATCAAGTTCAACAAGTGTCACTTTGCTTCTGTGACAGCACCCAAAGTCACACCCCCCTCCCCATTAGTTAAATAAAAAGCCATTTATTTGATTTAGAGCAGAATGAACCAAGGCACTGTTCGCCACAGTAATCTGCTGATCCAAGCAGGATATGAGCCAGCTGCCAGCAACTCCTGTGCCCTGGCAGGAATTCAGTAAGCCTCCATTGCTGGGCAAGACCGGGTGTTGCCAGGTCCCAGCTTAAAAACAAACCATATGGTGTAGTGGAGCAAGTAAACAGTCCTTGTTGGAATATCTGGTAGTATCTACTTTCAGCATTTGACCTTGGATCAAATATTGAGTGTAATGCTTCACTGCACTCTTATTTAGGATACTATTACCAGGGTATGTG
The DNA here is from genome assembly GCA_025594165.1 of Tamias sibiricus. Classification (NCBI taxonomy): domain Eukaryota; kingdom Metazoa; phylum Chordata; class Mammalia; order Rodentia; family Sciuridae; genus Tamias; species Tamias sibiricus. The sequence continues at coordinate 62,251,952 of CM046662.1, forward strand.
CTCTTGTTTGCAAGTCATAATAGGGTTGACTTTATATTTTCATGCTTACAATTTTATCTCATATGCAGTCCAATTTCTTCCAGTCCAGTTTCTTTCCTTTCCTAACTGGCACAGCTGTGATTGACTGGGCCATGTGCCTCAGTTCTTCTATAAAGTATCAACTACATGTCAGACATCAGGACTTCTCTCATTTTTAAATCTGATAATAACCTGGAGGGCAATGCAATCTTATTTCCATTGTACAAATAAAGCTGAACCTTGCAAAGGTTAAACTGCTCATCCCAGATCACATTTCTAGCAGCGTCTAGACACTGTCTGGACTTAAAAGCTACTTCTCCACCAATTGCCTTTCTATAATGAAGCAAATAAACTGATCTGAGTCGTCGGTAGGCAGTCATTCCTTACAGTAGGCATTCCTGTTAAACCGGAAACTGCGCAAAGTTATATGTGAACTACTCTGTGGTGAATGGACACCTACTTCTAAGAGGTCAGTGACTTCCAGAAGGTTAAGAACCAGTACCTGAGCAGGCTATCTGCTTCTCCATTCCCATCTAAGTTACGGCAAGCAGTACCTTCTGGCTTCTAGTACCAGTTTGGGCACGACTTTTCTGAGTGTCCTTGGCCAACTCACCTCACCTTATGGAACCCAGATTTCTGTTCTCTTTTTCCTGGCCTCGATTGTCTATTCATAATCATAGCTTCTTGGCAAAGGTTCTTTACCATTGTTTGTATGTTTCCACTGTTTTAATGCATGGTTTCTTATTAAAATCCACCTCACATCCTACACGGCAGCAGGCAGAGATAAACAAATAATTATTTTGTACTAACGCAGCTTAGCTCCCTGGGCTTCAGTTTCTCACCTATAAAACGACTCAGTTGGGCCACAAGGATCAGGTGGCTTGCATCCCTGTGAGACTACTCAAGACACAAAGCTAGCTACGGAACAAGCCGGGATCTGGAAGTTGACCGCATCCTGCCTTTCTGTCCCCCACTTCCCTTTTTTGATCTACCCAGCAGCTGTTTCCCGCACCCCTCCCTGCCCCATCCTGCCCGGCCGGGCACACTCACCGCGCGCACGCGCAAGGTGCCCGCCTGCGTCCACCCCAACACCAGCTGCGCCTGCCAGGTGACAGCGCAGCGGGGCGCCACCGGAGCGCCCGCGGATCCCCGCACCCACTCTGGGCAACCCGGTACCCGGCAAGCCAGTGCAGGGCGCGGCCACCGCGGGTCTGCCCACGCCGCTGCGTGCGTGCATGCGCCGTGCGGGAGAGGCAGGCCTCCAGCCCTTGTTAGTTGTCTTTCAGGAGTCAGGTTGTTTGCCCCGCTGCTCCTTGAGTCATCCACGGTGGAGGTGGCCCAGTGGCTGCTGCAACAGCCCTGAACTGGTCGGCAGCCAGCCCGAAACGTTGCAGGCAGGGTTTAGCACCGCGCCCGCGGAGGACTCACCCACCTGCGCTTTCATTAAGCCGCCTTCTCCTCACCCGGCTCTTCACCTCACAAACGGGGGCCAGCACTTAGGCCACCGTGTGGGAATGCTGATCCCAGTAGCGCTGGATTAATGTGCTCCTGCCCAGATCACTAAATTCTAGGCTGGGCCCGGATTGAATTCTGTTGGCTGCATGGGGACCCTTGGGGATTCCCTACACAACCTCAGAGGAATCAGCCAGCCGCCTCTCCTGTGACAGGGTGTTGGTCCATTGTCTCGCTCCTCTGTCAGTGAGACCCTGCAGTTAACATAACAGACAAGGTCCCCACCTTGTTGGGCTCCTAGACATTGAACACACAATTGAGGGTGATAATTGATGTGAAGTGTATGGAAAGTTTCCTATTAGCCAACCTAATCTTGTTTGTGAGGTCAGGAATGGAACATATTAATTTTTCTAATCTTTCCAGTTCTTTTATTCTTATTCTCACCATTAAAGCTTATTGTTTATTGTCACTATCGGTAGTAGTAGTAGTATTGCTTACAAAGAGCCAGGTACTGTACTAAACATTTTACTTGTATTGTGTCATTCACAGCTCCTCTAGGAGATGGGTATTACTATTTTCATTTCATTTTTAGTTTTTAGTATTGGGGATTGTACTCAGAGATGCTTTACCATTGAGCTACATCCACAATCCTTTTTAAAAATTTATTTATGTGTTGGGGGTGGGTACTGTGGATTGAACCTAGAGGCACTCTACCTTTAAGCTACACCCCCAGCCATTTATTTTTTATTTTTATTTTCTTTTTTGGGGGGAGGCGGGTACCAGGAATTGAACTCAGGGGCAGTCTACCAATAAGCCACATTCCCAGCCCTATTTTTTAATTTTATTTAGAGACGGTCTCACTGAGTGCTTAGTGCCTTGCTTTTGCTGAGGCTGGCTTTGAACTCACTATCTTCCTGCCTCAGCATCAAGCCACTGGGATTACAGGCATGCCCCAGCTTTATTTATTTTTTTTTATTTTGAGACAGCAGCTCCTTGGTTGGAACTTTTGATCTTCTTTATCTCTGCCTCCCTCATCACTGGGATTGCAGATATGCACCACAGCACCTATTCTCATTTTAGAGAGAGACTCAGGCATGGTGACCCACCCCTGTAATCCCAGCAACTTGGGGAGGCTGAGGCAGGAGAATCACAAGTCCAAAGCCAGCCTCAGCAATTTAGCCAGACCCAAAGCAATTTAGTGAGACCCTGACTCAAAATTAAAAAAAATAAATAAATAAATAAAGGCTGGGGTTGTGTCTCAATGGTTGAGCATCCCTGGGTATAATCCCCAGTACCAAAGGGAGTGGGCCTAGAGAAAACTAACTTGCCCATAGTCATCCAGTATTCAAGCTCAGACTAGGGCTTCAGGGTGCTTAACCACTACCCTACATCTATAAAAATATGAAAGACCAGAATAGTATCCTATCTTGAATGTGACAGATGAGAGCAATTGAGAGAGGTGGTTTTGTCTGTAGAAGAAAAAAGTATGAGAAGTTGAAAGTTTTTTAAGGAGTCCTATTGATTAGACTAGCTGTGCATGACTTGCAGAGGTCACCAGGAAAGGGAAAGCTATAGTGGGAACATAGCAGTTCAGTATGGGGCAAAGAACTTTTCTAAAATGACATCACTTGCCTGGAGAGTGTGTATCCTGCTACTAAAAGGAAGCACTCAAGCAGAAAGGTTTATTAGTGATGCTTCAGAGATGGGTTTAGGTGATATCTGAGGGTCCTTCCAATTCCCAGCTCTTTTATTTAGTCTAAACTGTTACCAAGAAAATTGAGTCGTAGAGTGGTTAAGTGATTTGTCCAAAGTCACCCATGAAGTGAAGAACTGATGTAATCTGATTCCTTGATCAGACTCCTTGATTCTTTGGGAGTGAGGGTCTTGGGAATGCTCTCAACTCTTCCTTCATGCTCCTATAAAGCACATGTGTATCTGCCTGGTTTTTCCTGGGTCTGTGGAATCATCTGCTTTACATGCTTTACTTCACATTATTTGTGTTTTCAAATACAGTGTCAACACTCCCTGGGCAATTGCTGTCCCAAGTGTATATTTGGTAATTTAAGAAGAAATAAGCTAGACACAATTTCATTTGAAACTGATGTTTCTTTGATTCTATTTTAGGACTCTGGGATACTTTTGAGGGAAATTTCTAATGTACTGGCACTAATTCCTTCATCTCTCATCCTAGTCATAAATATTTTGATGAGCAGCAATCTACTTGTCAACTTCAAAAGAGGCATTTTTTCTTAATCCTCTGTGAGAGCTATTTTTTTTTTTTTTTTACATGCTTTGGTTTATTGGTTTTTTTTTTTTTTTTTTTTTTTTTAAGTACTTTTAGAAAAGTTCTTCTCTAAAAAAGGGATCCACTTGACTTTTGGGATTAACATTTACAAATAAATGGAATCACCTTGCCCCTAGTAGCACTAACCCAAAGTGTCCCTCTTCACCATAATGTATTAGAAAAAAAAGAAAGAAAGAAAACGCATTTGTCTGGCTCAAACTTCCAGAGTATACTGTCAAAGCTGAGTGCAGTAGCACATGCCTATAATCCCAGCAACTCAGAAGGCTGAGGTGGGAGGATTGCAAGTTCAAGGTCAACCTAGGCAACTTAACAAGACCCTGTCACAAAATAAAAAATTTAATAGGACTGGGGATGTAACTCAGTGGTAGAACACACCTGGATTCAATCCCCAGCACTGCAAATAAATAAACAAACAACAAAGGTATACTGTCAAGGTTGTGGCTTACTGACCTTTTAATTCCTCTCAGTGCCCAGCATAATGCTATGTACATAGTAGGTGCTAAATAAGTGTTTCTATCTCTTGACTTTTGACTGATGGCAGGATAATATCAGATTTTCAAGTCCCCACTGCCCATGACAACTCTAGTTCACTTTGGCCTATGCTCATGGGTTCTTATTGGAACTTGTTCGTACAGATTTTACAGATAGGGGAAATGATCCTTACCTCCTCAGTTCTGAGATCGGGTCTGTGCAAGTGTCATAGAAGTCCCCACTGAAGGGTAACTTGTATTCTTCTTATTGGCATTTTGGGCCTGCTTTTCTCCTATAGACAGCAGGTTGTTTGATGAGGAATAGTCAATCATACCTGATTGACTTAAGGCAGGTAGAGCTGCAGGTAAACTGCTTTTTTAAAAAAAAGCATGTGGGGGGCTGGGGTTGTGGCTCAGTGGTAGAGTGCTTGCCTAGCATGTGTGAGGCACTAGTTTCAATTCTCAGCACCACATATGAACAAATAAAATAAAGGTCCATCAACAACTAAAAAAATTAAAAAAAGAAAGAAAGAAAGCATATGGGGATCAGCACAGTGGGCCCCGTTTATAGAATTATTCCCTTAACCTTGTGGTCCTACTGCTCACATCTGTTACCTATAAACAAGGATGTAGACTCTTCCCTTTTGCATGCAAATGTCAGGTAGATAGCTAAAAGCAGGATTAGAGACTTGGGATCTCTGCCTCTATTTTGCATCCATCTCCTTTGTCCCAAGTCACCTTGGATTCCAGCAACAAGGTCTGGCCTGATAAACATCTTGTGATGAGGAAACAGCAACTTTCTTATCCCAGACAAAGTCCTTCATCCTGGGTGATGATGAACCAGACCATACCTGATCAAGATCACCTGCTTTGGCAGCTACAAAAAACCTCCAACTGTGCAAATCCCCAACCGCTTCCCTCACTCCCCTTTCTATAAAACCCCAAAGTATTTATCAGCCCCTCAAAGATAATGTCAAGGACATGGGTCCCCTTGTCTTCCCAGTGTAGCCACACTGATTAGCGTTCCTTTCGTGCTCGGGGGGGGGGGGGGGGGGGGGGAGGGGGGGGGGGGGGGGGGGGGGGGGGGGGGGGGGGGGGGGGGGGGGGGGGGGGGGGGGGGGGGGTGTCACCATTGCCACTTCAGTTTGGGTTTGGGGAAGAGTGGCTGGACCTGATTGGATCCTCAGAGTCAGGCCCCTGGCCTAGCACTCCAGTAATACCACCACCGCTGAAATTCACTAAAATTGACTGGACAAATTTTATGCATGGCCTGCTTCTCTTCACTCTTCTCTCCAGAATCACAACCCAGAATGAATTGGCTGATTAGCCATGCTTGGGTCATAAGCAGTCAGCAGCCAGGGAAAACTGATACCAGGGCCTTATGGTTTTCATGAAGGAGATCCAGGCTAGCCTGGTCCTCAAATGCCTCAAATGTACAAAGGCAATTTGGAGATTGGGCAACCAGGAAAATGACAAATGTCATCTTTAATAATTTATAGGCCAAAATTTGAAAGAATGAAGGATATAATCTGTATAAAGTGCATAATATAGCAACTGATCTGTATTCTCAAAACCTGAACAGAGGGCTATTATAATTGTTACTCAACCTTTTAAAATTTTAGCTAATTGGCTGTGGGATGTAGCTCAGGCAGAGCACTTGCACCCTGGGTTCAAGACTCAGCACCTTCGTATGCCTCTGTGTCTGTGTCTGTGTCTGTGCGCGCGCACACACACACACACACACACACATAATTCAACTAATCAGAGGACGTCTTTACAGCAGGAATACTTTCCTCCCATGCCTTTCTTTTTCTTTCTCATTGGAGTCATTTGCACAAAATTAAGCAAAGGGAAATTTGAGATAAAATATAAGTTGTGTCAGATATATACTTAACATCACAGTAGAATGAAAGAGTCCCTTTAAAATTAAAAGCAACTTACTGAAAACTGCTTTTCTACATTTGGAGTTTTCTCCTGCTGAGAATGGAAAACTGAAAAAGCTACCCTCTGGCCCAGGGAGGTGATCAGAAAAGCTGAAACTGTGACATATTTCTGACTAGCACAACCTAGCAAAAGAAAAGAAAAACATGAATAGATGCTATTATGAAAGTTTGATGTGGAATGGAATCTTTACATAGTCTCAAAATATTTACTTATACGTTACTGATTAATTACAAAGGCAAAATGGTAGCTTTGTAGTGCAGTAATCTTGTGGACATCACCAGTAGTTAAAAGCTAGCATCTCCAAGCACCAAGATACCCTGTATCATGTGAATCCTAATATGATGCAAAGGAGATGACACAATGTTACTTTAAAGGTGTTCCTACCTCAAATGTAGAACCTGAATCTAATCATGGGGAAACGTAAAATAAACACAAATTCAGGATATTTTACAAAATAACTCGACTGTACTCTTTGAAAATGTCCAGGTAAATAAACAAAGACAGACTGAAGATTTCAGGTTGAAGAAAACTGAGATGATTGGGCTGGGGTTGTGGCTCAGTGGTAGAATGCTCTCTTAGCATGTGCAAGGCCCTGGGTTCAATCCTCAGCACCACATAAAAATAAGTAAATAAAATAAAAGTATTGTGTCCAACTACAACTAAAAAATAAATATTAAAAAGAAAAAGAAAACTGAGATGACAAGAAATAATATTAGGCTTGACACTAAACTGGATCCTGGACTTGAAAAAACTGTAAGTCGTTACCAGAACAATTGATGAAATCTTAATATGGACTGTGGATTAGATGTTTGTATTGTATTGTCATTAAATTTCCTAATTTTGATACATTGTTACAGTTATAAAGACAATGCCCTTGTTATTAAAAAATACACTGAATATTTAAGAATAAAAGGATACGAATATATATTTGTAATTAGAAGATTTGTGTATGTGTCTATACATATACAAACACATAAAATTAGTAGTGGAGGGAGATGCAGATCTCAGTGAGATGAGAATTCTGTTGGATTGACCAACCTGCAAGAATCTTCAAGCAAATAAACTGGTCTGTCATGTAATGGCAGGAGAGTGAACTTGAAAATTCATGAACTGGCCCATTTACTTATCTCTGTGACTTTGGACAAGCTAAGTCACCTGAGACTTAGTCTATTTTTATTTTTGGCACTGAGGATTGAACCCAGGGATGCTTTACCACTGAACTACATCTCTGATCTTTTTATTTTTCTATTTTGAGACAGCCTCGCTAAGTTGCTGAGGCTGGCCTTGAACTTGTGATCCTCCTGCCTTGGTCTCCGGAGTTGCTGGGAATACAGGTATATGCCACCTCACTGGTAACTTAGTTTTTTATTCATGTGAAGTGAATATAAAAGTCTTTACATATTTTACAGAATCGATTGACAAAAACTGAAATAATCTATGAGGAAAAATATCTGTAAACTTTAGAATGATAGAAAATGGGGTAATAATAATACCCACCATATCATTTACTGTGAGCGAAGACACTTTTTGGGAATGGCTATAGTTAGGCCACATCATTTATTCAACTAAGGTGAATCATAGGCAGTTTCTGTGTTTGCATTCCATTGCTCTGCTTCCCCAAGTCTTTGACTTTCTCCCTAGGAAGTCACTTAAAAAGGGACTGAGCATCATGTCCACCTGTCTAAAGACTGCTTCTGTAGAGAGTGCTCATCCAGTATCCTAAAATAATAATAATAATAATAATAATGCCCACCATATAGTGTTTGTGAAGATTCAGCGAGTTTACACTAATTCTGAAACCATAAATAAAATAGATTTTTACATTGTAATATTAAGACCAGATCTTGGAATAAAATGTCCTGGCCAAGCAATGACCACCCATGAGGACCCTATTTAATCAGTAGTATAGTCTATATTTACACTGTAAACTTCCTAAGAACCAAAGGAGTGACTGATTCAAATGGAACTTAATAAATAAGCCCAGTGCTCATAGCCTCAGACACATGCCTAATAGCCACCCTTCTTGGTCACAGGTTATGTATTTTTGAGTTTCTCTTAGTAGCCAACATACTTTTTCCATTTACAAATATATATAAGTATAGGGGATAGAACACTGATCTGGAAATTAGAAAAACTGGCTCGGCCATGACTTTGAATTTGTCCTCTTCTTCCTCTGTCCATCATTCATTAAGTCACAAAATATGTACTGGATACTTTATCAAATATTGCACTAAGGCTAGGAATACAATGCAGACAATACTATAAACAGGACTTGATCTGTGCTTTTGTAGTTCATGGTTTACTGGGAGAGAGAAACCGGTTCAGTGATTATACACAATATGATGGAGTCACACTAGAAGAAAAAACAGGGTGCTTTAGGAGTACACAAGGGCCCCTTCTCCTTGTTCTGCATATATTATTTGAGGGTGTCCTGATTTTGTCCTCTTCATTTACCTTTCTTTGAAAGACCCACAAGTTTGCTCAATCTCCTGACATGTGCTAGTTCTGCAAAGGTTATTTTAACCTCCTTGGACATTTAGCATTTGACTCTTCAGATATAACTAGGTAATTCTGGCTGTACATGATGCCAGAGAGGCCTGGCTAGAGTAGTAATGAATGATCACATCCACAAGATGGCAGCATTGTATAACCATTGAAAACCATGACGCTTTATAGCTTCTGGAAGACACCTTTTGTGGCATATTCTAGAATCTATTAAGTGGATATGGGTTTTTGTTTCTTCTCAGAATCTTAAAATAAGTGAGCAGTTTCTTTCCAAGGATGTTTTTTAGTACTGAGATACACATATTGAAGAAGTGGAAAAGCAGTGTCTTTGAAGTAAAACAAAATCTTGAGTTTGGCTAGGCCTAGTGGTACACTCCTATAATCCGAGTAACTTGGGTGGCAAAGGCAAAAGGATCACAAGTTCAAGGTCAGCCGCAGTGACATGGTGATACCCTGTCTCGAAATTTAAAAAAAAAAAATTAAAAGCGCTAGGGATGCACAGCAAGGGTGGAGTATCCCTGGGTTCATTCCCCAGTACCACAAAATAAATAAAATAAAATGAAATCTGAGTTTAAGGACAACAATGCTCCCCTAACTCATTTAGTACACTTTGACAAGTTAAGAAAGATCTCTGGGCTTCAACTATCCTATCTAAAATTTTAAAACAATGAAATTTTCCCCATGAAATCTTTGTGTGTTTGATATTAGATAATATAGGTAGGAACAATATGGTATAACATGTTATATACAATAAGTATAGAAAATAATTATGCTTTAGCATGAGAAAAATCAATCAGGGTAGATGCCAGTGATAATTCAGTATCTTCATGTTATTAGAAGAAAGATTCTGAGGCCTTAAGATAGCCTAGAAATTTTGATGGTTCCTGAGATACATTTAAAAGCCTATGTTGACCTTGTCAAAAGGAATTGTTTACACAAAAAAGTCAGTTGTGGTAGTGTCATAGTTGTTAAGCTTTTCTTATTTTTTCTTATTTTGGGCTTTAGACAATAATTGTGAAGTTTCTATTTCAGCTGACAGCCTGTCTCCTTCCACCAGTAAGTTTAGAGAAAGTCACCTTTGGCTTGAATTGCCTAATAATAACATCAGCAAGTTATATTTCTATGAGGTTTATGGCTTAAAGAGCTGTGACATATCCTGTTTCAACCAGGGCAGAAGCAATGGCAATCAAAGATATAGTGTGAGACAGTAAAATATAGGGTAAGAATGACAGAACTTGAAATACCAAACATAAGAAAATATCAAAATCTAAGTTCCATCTTGGTTAGAGAGCCTAAGAGAGAAGTAGAAGGGGTCTGAAGTCTATCATTGCCTGAGAGAAAACCAGAGATAAGAAGTATTTTTAGGAGTTCAGATCAGGTTCAGAGTCTGACAGGAACTAAAGAGGGTCTGGAAAGTCTGGTAGTAGCTGAGATTTAAATAGGTCAGCTGGCAGGAGGAGAGACAGGAGAAATTAGTGCTCCTGAAGCAGAAGTAAGCAGCATTGTCTGGGAGGTTGGCTGGTGGGGAGACAATGGGGGGGAAATACCTAAGACTAGGTATCCAGGATCAGGAACCAGACAGAGAGACAAGAGACTTCTGGGTTTGAGACTTTGGCATTGAGGATAATGGGCATTATCCCTTAAAAGTGCTTAAGAACCCAGACCCTAGATGGGAACGGTGGCGCACGCCTGTAATCCCAGCACTTGGGAGGCTGAGGCAGGAGGATCGCGAGTTCAAAGCCAGCTTCAGCAATAGTGAGGCACTAAGCGACTCAGTGAGACCCTGTCTCTAATAAAATACAAAAAAGAGCTGTGGTTAAGTGCCCCTGAGTTCAATCCAGTACAAAAAAAAAAAAAAAAAAAAAAAAAAAAAAAAAAGGAACCCAGACCCTAATGAAGCCCTAACTGCAGAATACAGACACTGAGGGTCAACTGAGTTGCAGATGGGTTGATTAAGCAAGTTGGAAAAGGGATGGCTTCAGGTCAAATATAGGTCTACTGAGGTAATCACTGATACTTTTTCAGATCTTGATCCAGAACAGGCAGAGAGAACTGGACAGGGCATGCTCCCTGTGAAAGTGAACAGACAGACATCACAGAACAGTGTGTGGAATGCAGGGAATTCTCAAAAGCTGGTGTTCTTGGGGGAGTCACCACACCTCTCCAGAGCTTCAGCTTCCTCACACAGAACAATAATTGATTTACCTGGTTCTTATAACTTGTCAGGAAAAGCATGAGTTAAGGCACCACAGGATACTTTGTGAACTGTATAGGGCTATATCAATACAATGTCATTTTTCATGCTTTTTGGATTAGGGATCTACAATTCAAGTTCTTTTTTCTGTCCAATCACAACCCTGGTTCTGTTCACTGCAGAAAGTCTTTCTGGAGAGATAGTAGGCTAGCTGGGACCAAATGATGCATTTATTCCATTTTCTGTGATACATATCAGTGCTTCCTGGTATTAGTATGGAGAGTTGAGAGTTAACAGGATGTGGTCTCAGGATCAGCTCCCCTCAGGAATGGCAACTCAAGCATCTTCCAAATTTAGTTCTCACAAAGAAGAGTAGATTACTACAGTGAGCAATAATGAGTCATAGGGAACACAGTTTCATGCCCTTGCTAATGAACAATGCAGAGGAAGAGAACAGGGACTGAGAGAAGAAAGAAAAGAAAGGGACATAGAAAATGCAGAAATTTCAAAACATTGATAATAGTCTTCCAAATAAAAATAGCTAACACAAATATTCCAAAATGTCATGCACGTGAGAGCACATTTCCAGGAATTAATGATTCATATGATTAAGACAGAAATTTTTAAATATAACTTGATTATCGAAATATTGCCAAGTCAGTCTGACCAGAATAACAGGAGTGGGGTAAAAGATGAAATGCTACCATTCACTTGTGTCTCCATAACAGGAGTGGGGTACCAGACACGTGTGAATGGAAGCATTTCATCTTTTACTATGCTTTTCAAGTCCTGGCCTCAGTAAGTGTTTTCAGTGAGTATATGGAACATCAGTGATGTGCACTTCCTTCTTGTCAAGACATATATCTATCATTTTATATATTATCTTACAGAATGTTCCTTTCAGACAAATGAGTTAAAGCCTCGGACATTATTTCAGAATAATTCTGACAGGGAGGGGAGAGGCTTGCGGAAATCGTATTCTAAGAGGCTATGAAATACACTGTTGGATTTTCACTTTTGATTGTTTGTTTTGGTATTGGGGATGGAATCCAGGAGTGCTCTACTACTGAACTATATCGCAGTCCCTTTTATTTTGAGATAGGGTCTTACTATATTGCCCAGATTAGCCTTGAAGTCCTCCCATTTCAGCCTCTTGAATAGATATGATTATAGGCATACACGACCACACCCAACTAACCTTTTCTCCTTAAAAGTTAATTATCTCAGGTATTTGCACATGCTAGGCAATTGCTGAGCTACATACCCTGTCCTTTTATTTTACTTTGGGACAGTATCTCACTACATTGCCAGGATGCCTCAAACTTGCAATCCTCTTGCCTCAGCCTCCTCAGTTGTTGGGATTAGAGATGTGTGCCAATGCTTCTGGCAGTGAATTTTTCACTGTTGAATCTCATTTCTTTACTGTTCGAAGGGTTAAATTTACTTCCTGATTTCCCTCTATGAGAATGGAAGCAAGAATTTTTTTTAGACAAAAAGGGACTTATAGAGGTCATTTAAGTAATGTCCTTCTCTGACTTCCAGAGAAAGCTATACTGAAAACTAAGGTATAATTACTGCCCTTCTTAAATATTTTGAAAAAAGAAGATATTTCCCAATCTCTTCTAATTCAGAAGTCTCTCCCAATTTCTAGGTATCCATCTAATGTCTAAGTTTCACTGTTAGAAGTTCTGATTTTCTTGACAGTTTAGCACTGAGGAGCACAGGTAAGTATCTGCCCATTAGAATTTTACATTTTATCTCAATTTTTAAGAAGCTATAAAAGGGAAAGAACATGTTGGTTTCTTCCTTCTATAGGAGTGATCTTCAGTAAAACAGGATTTTTTCACTTAATGATTTGTTGGAGACATGCTTCCATGTAACTAAAATATGTTTAATGTCTGTATGTTAAATATGTCTTGAATTGATGGAACTACATTTGACAGTTTCTAGTTGACTATTTCTGTTGTTTTTAGACTCTTGCTGGCACAAACAATGCTTTTGTGAATATTACTGTATTTTTTTCTTAAATCCAAAACTAACTGGTTAAGATATATTTCTTGTTTGTTTTTGTAGTCTGGGGATAGGACCCAGGGTGCTTGACCACTGAGCTACATTCCCATCCCTTTTTATTTTTATTTCAAGGTAGGATATATCAGTCAGCTTCCTTTTTTTTTTTTTTTTTTTTTTTTTTTTTTTGGTACCAGGGATTGAACTCAGGGACACTTGACCACTGGGCCACATCCCCAGTCCTTTTTTGTATTTTTAGTAGAGACAGGGTCTCACTGAGTTTCTAAGTGCCTCGCCTTTGCTGAGGCTGGCTTTGAACTCGTGATCCTCCTGCCTCAGCCTCCCAAGTGCTGGGATTACAGGCGTGTGCCACCGCGCCTGGCTTCAGTCAGAGACAAGAACAAGTTAGAGGCGGAAGTTTATTTTGGGCTCATGGTTTTAGGGGTCAGTCATGGTTGGCTGCCTCCATTGTCTGGGTCTGCAGTGAGGCGGAACATAATGGTGGAAGGGCTTGGCAGAGGATGCTGCTCACTTCATGGTAGCCAGTATGTACAGAAAGCACACACGTGTACACACAAGGAGCCAGGGGCTTATGTCTTCCAGCCACCCCCACCCAATAGTCCATTCAAATTATTAATCCATCAAATGGACTAATCCACTGATGAGGTTACAGCGCTCATCATCTAATCGTTTCACCCTTGAACATTGCCTGTTGTGCACAACTTATATCCAAACCATAATACAAGGTCTCCCCAAATTGCTTAGGTTGGCCTCAAATTTGTAATCCTCCTGCCCCAGCCTTTCGAGGCACTGGGATTACAGGTGTGCACCACTATGCCCTGCTCTAAGATATATTTCTAGAAATACTACAGGTATTAAAACCCCTTGAATTGTTGGGTGTGGTGGCATACACCTATAATCCCAGCAGCTCAAGAGGCTCAGGCAGGAGGATTGCAAGTTTGAGACCAGCCTCTACAATTTAGCAAGGTCCTATGCAATTTAGTGAAACCCTGTCTCAAAAAAAAAAAAAAAAAACTGAAGATATAGCTCAGTGGTTAAGTGCCTCTGGGCTCAATCCTGGTTTAAAAAAAAAAAAAAAAAAAGTTAATTAATTAATTTAGAAAAACCCTGGTATCATAAAAACCAACTTCTGATTGTGTTTTGGTACAGTTTGTGGGAATTAGATCCATCTGTGAAAAAATAGGTCTCACTTTCTGTTAATTTTAACAAATAAATTTAAATATATTCATACACACATATATACTGATACGTGTAACTGCTGGGGCTCAGAGACCAATAACTGAAAGTGGAGGCTTCATAAATCGCCTCAGAAGCAAAGTTTGTGATCCATCCTTTCATCTCTTGCCCCTTGTTCTCCTCTAAAGCAAGTCATAGAACGCAGAATCCTCTTTCCCCAAAACCAGCCGTAAAAACTAGAATTATTCCTCTGTCTAGGTGCTGACCATAGTGAAATTCTCTGACCTACCTTTTTGATACCAGGCCATAAGACTCCCATTCCAGAATGAGTCCTACTCTGCTGGAACCAACAGGCCAAAAAATTCTTGACAGACCTTGTTGCATTTTCCTGTTGAGTCTTTTCCTATTAGCTCAGTCACATTTCTAACATGATCATCCCGATTTCATCAGAAAAAGCATAAAATCTGGAGATATTGTGTCACATAAAACTATGATTTAAAAATTTTGGGCTGGGGTTGTGGCTCAGCAGTAGAGCGCTCACCTAGCACGTGCGCGGCCTGGGTTCGATCCTCAGCACCATGTAAAAAAAGGCTTTGTGTACAACTAAAGCAAATAAAGAAATATTTTTTTTAAAAAATTTTTATATGGCTTTTCTTCTATGAATCTGTCTATTGCCAGCTTATTTCATAAGACTCAAATATCAAACCTTCAGAGGGAGAATCTGATCTTCCCAAAAACACATACACAAATATGACTGGACGTTTATATAGGAAAATATCAACATTTGGTGATTATCTCTAAGAGATTTTTGTTTTCTTTGCCTGATTTATCTAAGTTTTCTTAGACATTTCAAATGGATATCTGTCACTTCTGCAAGGAAAAACAACAGTAAACATTTTGAGACAGGGTCTCACCAAGTTGATTAGGGCCTAAGTTGCAATCCTCCTGTCTCAGTGTCTGGAGCCACTGAGATTGCAGGCATGGGCCACAGCACCTGGCTTGTTGTCATGTTTTCAATCACTCTATTAACTCACTTATCTGCTATTTATTATGCACAAGGCTACGAAACAGTTAAACAACAGGGACGGTGTGCCATGTTTTAAATCACTGCATTTTTCTTCTTATTTGTACCCCAAATCTCTAGAGATAGGCAGGCCACCCTTGTGTTTTTAGCATACATCTAAAACTTCTTGTGCTTGTCCTGTCATTTTACTCAAGATACATTCTGGTTACCAGTGACTTTTCCTTGAATAAGCACTAGTGGCTTTAAAAAAAAAAAACAAAAAAAAAACTTTTTCTAATCATCTAGACCTCTGTATGAACCCAGAAGTAATCACTAGGATTTGATTGTTCCAGCTTGTGTTCTACCCTTTTTCTAAAATTTTTCTCTTTCTTTTGGTTAGGTACTTGGGGGCTAGTCCTGTCTTTGCCACCAAAATGTGTATGATCTTGGGCAATTTAGCTTGCTTTAGAAGGGCACAAATGGCATGTGTGAAAACACTCTGTAAATTGCATTTGAAATGTTATGATTACTGATCTGTAAATTTCCCTCAAGGCCAAAAATTTTCATTCAATACTTTTATTTTTAGTGAATTCATCTGATTTAGGAGCTGGCAATTGCATTTTGGTACTTTTTTTTTTAATATTTATTTATTTGCTTTAGTTGTACACAATGTGTTTATTTGTACCCACGTGGGGCTGAGGATCGAACCCGGGCCACACACGTGCTAGGCGAGCACTCTACCGCTGAGCCACAATCCCAGCCCCCATTTTGGTACATTTAAAAGAGCACTTCCATCGTAGCAAAACTGCTGCTGGTTCAAGAAATATGGAATGATTTGTGACTTTACATCAGCAGGACTTACAACAATTCTTCAATTATTTAAGATGAAAGTTGCTGCAAGTGACACATGATTTTAAGGTTGAGTCATAGCCAACACATAAAACATCATTTTGGAGCCAGGTGTGGTGGCACATGCCTGTAATCCCAGCACTTGGGAGGCTGAGGCAGGAGGACTGCGAGTTCAAAGCCAGCCTCACAATGGAGAGGCACCTAGCAACTCAGTGAGACCCTGTCTCTAAATAAAATACAAAAAAAAAAAAAAAAGGTCTGGGGATGTGACCCAGTGAGTGTCCCTGAGTTCAATCCCCGGTACCACAAAAAAAAAAAAAAAAAAAAAAAAAAATCATTTTGGGGCTGGGGCTATGGCTCCGTGGTAGAGCACTCAACTGACATGCATGAGGCACTGGGTTTGACATGCATGAGGCACTGGGTTTGATCCTCAGCACCACATAAAAATAAATAAAGTAAATGTACTGTGTCCATCTACAACTAAAGAAAAAGAAAAAAATTTTTTTTTGGTACCGGGGATTGAACTCAGGGGCACTCGACCCCTGGGCCACATCCCCAGCCCTTTTTTTGTATTTTATTAGAGACAGGGTCTCACTGAGTTGCTAAGTGCCTCGTCATTGCTGAGGCTGGCTTTGAACTTGCGATCCTCCTGCCTCAGCCTCCCAAGTGCTGAGATTACAGGCGTGCGCCACCGCGCCCGGCAGAAAAAATATTTAAAAAAAAATCATTTTCTACATAAAAGCACACACAGTTTGTCCTCCTTGATTTAATAAATTTAAGTTAAATTAAAATTTTAAGATGTATCCAACTGAAATCACATTTGAAAAGACTGTAGACATTCAAATAGCATTTTAGTACATTTAGTACATTACCAGTGCTGGAATAGTGACTATAACAGGCAGAAAACAAATGAAGATACACACCAAATGCATATAAAAAATTATAGAATCTCAGAATTAGAAGCCTAAGTTATTTAGACTAGTGGGTCCCAGAAGTGTGATTTCATAGACTTACAATTATTCCCCCTAAAAAGGTGGTCATACCTGACAACTTTTTATTGTCAAATAAGGATATTTTTAAAACAATAAAACAAATATCTATGATCAGTACCATTTTATAAAAAAGGTATTTTAATGACATGTAAGATGACAAAAATCTAGGCTAAACTACAATGTAAAATTAGATAAATGAAAAATATACTGCTCTTATTTCTCCAATATCTTTATGGAAAACATTGTTAGACTTATACCTGTCCATACTCAGACCTTTGGGGATCACTTAAGTCCATTCCATGCTCCCCCTACTCTATCATATCACCTGAACATATGTCAATATGTCACAGTAAAGCAGGGAGCTGAAACACCAAACTTCAGTTCTTATGTTCCAATGAAAGAAAATGTAAAGTCAGACACCAAAAGTCACACAAGAGAACTTTATTATAGGTAAAAGTAAAGTAAAAGCAAACTGTTGCTTAAGCAGACAGCACTCTTCAAGAGAGAGACAGGGCTGTCTCCAAGTAGAGAATGACAGAGCTGACTCCAATTTTATTACTGTTTGATGTTTTACCAGGAAATTGGAGGACTACCTTCTGTACTCTTTGCCAGTGTTCAACTCCTCCTTCACATGGGGCGATGGAGTTTTTGACCTTAGTTGGTCCTCTCTGGAACTGTCATGGTGTCCATCCTATTTAAGGGGTCTTTATCTACAAGTCAATCCCATGTTAATGTGGGTACTTGGGTCAAAAGCTGGTCAGAAGTTACTTTAGTGCAGCTGCACTACTAAAGGAATCTACCTTCCCAGACAAATAGAGACACTTCTAGCTATAATTCCTAGCTTTACATCAATATCAATGGACCTGTCAAGAGTTAGTCCCATTAATCCTTTCTCTTGCTGTGATTTCCAACTGGCTCCCTTGCTTTTGTTTATTTTCTACAGATTAACTACCACCCTTTGTTTTATCATCTACTTTGGAAGTGGTTTAAAGACCCTAAAATTGTTTAAAGAACGCCTGTGACCTTGCCTGCATTTCACTGCTCATTGCTAGCTACTACCTAACAATTACACCAAAAATCCCTTTAAATGTATATACCCCATCCCCTTATTCCTCAAAGTGAGGACTTTAATATTAAACTTTGTATGATAGAAAAATCAGCAAAATAGTGGTTATCCCTGGAAACCTCAAGATACTTAATCCCGGATCTTTTAAAAATTTAGTTATTTTAAAGGTACCAGAGAGTGAACTCAGGGGTGCTTTACCACTGAGCTACACCCTCATCCCTTTTTATTTTGGATTTCATTTATTTATTTTTGCACTGGGGATTGTACTCAAGGGCGCTTACATTCCACAACGCTTCTTTAAAAAATTTGAGATAGGGTCTCGTTAAATTGCTTAGAGCCTCACTAAATTGCTGAGGCTGGTCTTGAGCTTGCGATCCTCCTGCCTTAACCTCCCTAGTCGCTGGAATTACAGGCATGCGCTACCATGGCAGGGTCTCTTTTTATTTTGGGACAGATTGGCCTGGAACTTGTGATCCTCCTGCCTCAGCCTCCCGAATGCCTCACAGCACCCGGAAATGCTGTAATTTTCAACACTAACAAGATATGATTATTCGTTATGGGGGGGGGCGGATAATAACAACCGTTCCTATGTACAGTTCATGCACTGTCTACTTCCTCGGTTCATTCTGCCACTAATGCTCTTTATGAAGTAGCTACTAGGATTTTTCCTTGAAATCAAATGTATCACTGGAGCGACAGTGCAAGGACACAGGGCTGCAGAGCAATTTCTGCTTCCCCATTCTTTCCCCATCTGTAAAAGGAGGGTCTCTAATAACTCCGCAGAGGGCAGAATTCTAATTACTAGTCATCAGGTACTTAGGTCTGCTTTTCTCTTTCTGTCCACCAGAGGCGAAAACCTCTTTCCAAAAAGAAAATAGGCTGGAAAAAGCCGGTCCTAAGGAGTGGCCAGAGAAAGATCAAAGGCTAAAAACCGCCTAAAACAAAGAGCAAAGGTCAAAACCCAGCTCTCAAGGAGGCCTGAGGCTTCCCTCCGCCACAAAAAAAAAAGAAGGTGAGCTCTCCCTCACTCTTGCTCTCTAGGCCTAGGACCCCGCAGCCTAACAGACAGCGGGCGGGTACGAGGTGACTAACAGATAGTAATAGAACTGTCGACCACAGGAAGTTGAAGAGAGCCCCGAGCGGGGGTGAGGACAGGCCACGCCACGCTTGCGCAGACGGCAAGCGTTGCAGTGCGCATGCGCAGCTGTGTGGTGACGCGATGACGCTTGGAGCGTGGGCCGCGACTCTCACGGATCCGGTTCCGCCCTCCTCTCACTGCCGACCCTTCGGGGCTAGAGCCCGAGATCCCTTTCCCAGAGTGCTCTGCGCCGTGAAGAAGCGGCTCCCGGGGACTGGGGGCATTTTGTGTTGGCTGGAGCTGGAGTAACAAGATGGCGGCGTCGGCGGAGTGACAGGGGTCCCCCCGGGCCGGAGCCGGCGGCAGTGGTGGCTACGGTATCACCGTCCTAACTCACCGCGCCCCTTTTCCAGCCCGCGACGTCGCCGTGAAAACTAGGCAGCGGCGGCCTCCCAGAAACAAGTGTCCTAGCCTAAGTAACCGCGAAAAACCACTCACAAATTGCGGCCTGGCTAAAAGAAACCTACTGAGCGGCGGTGATCGGTTTCACTTGGCCGATTCTGGGCCGTGTACTCCGGGAAAGGCCTCCGATTTCCACTTCCTGCCGCCCTCCTCCGCAGCCTTGCCCGGTGAACGAGCCTCCGAGGCCTCCGTCCTCCCCTCTGAGGTGTCGGGGCTTGGCCCCAGCCTCCATCTTCGTCTCTCAGGATGGCGAGCAGCAGCGGCTCCAAGGCCGAATTCATTGTCGGAGGGAAATATAAACTGGTACGGAGATCGGGTCTGGCTCCTTCGGGGACATTTACCTGGCGATTAACATCACCAACGGCGAGGTAATCACCCAGGGTGGGGTTCATCCAACCCTGCGCCCCCCAACCCCAAACTGCTCGGACCTCTTCCCACCGCACGCACGCACCGGGGAATCCAGAGGGAACCAGGTTTCCTGCTTTAGGAGCCTCCCCCGCTTTCTTCCCTAAAAGGAAAAGAACCCAATAGAGAGGTTGGCTAGACTGAAGTTTCTCAGCTTGTTACAAATGTCCTTTGGTCAGACTTTGGTTTTTTAATGGTGTTCAGGGTGAGAAGGGCAGAATCCTGAGATCCCTGTTTCTCTTTTGTGTTTTCTATATGTAATTCTACTGGGGTTCTTGTTCCAATGAGTACAGTGTCCGATCGCCTAGTTCCTTCCAAATCGCTCATTGCGTCCAGAGGATGCCTGTTTTCTGGATGAATCCTTTTCTGCACTTTAGAGGACGTGCGGATTTCGTCACTACCCCCCGAAGAGGCCATTGAGGCTGGTTGCCTCGTTTTATGATTACAAAGGGGGCTTTCTTTTCCCAGCCTCGCGCTTCGTCCTAGTAATAGCGACTTGGAGCTTTGCTAATGTCTCTTTTCCTTTCCCAAGTGACATTGAGTCTTTAGGGATGTTGATGCCATCATCCCTTCTCTCCCCTGCAGGAAGTGGCAGTGAAGCTAGAGTCTCAGAAGGCCAGGCATCCCCAGTTGCTGTACGAGAGCAAACTCTATAAGATTCTTCAAGGTGGGGTTGGCATCCCCCACATACGGTAAGCACCCGTCAGCACAGAGGCGATCCGCTGAGGGACGTACGTAATGGGCAATGGGGAGAGGCAGCAAAAGGGACCAGCGAAGCCAGGTCTTGGTACTGAGTCCCCTGTAGTCGGGGATTTCCTGACAACCCTAAATCACCGGTGGTCAATGAGTAAATTTTAGTTCACCTACTGAGTATAAAATGTCAGTTTGTTTCACTCATCTCCATTCAGCTTCCGTCATTTTTTCCCTTCCCGAGGCTTTCATTTGCAGTTACATGTGCGGGTCAGCTTTGATCCCTACGTGGAGAGGTTGGCTGCTGCTTGCTTTCCTGCGGCACCTCTGATGTTCGTAGGTTTGTTCACTGGAGTGGATTTGAAGGTGCCCAAATGACCGGGCTCAGCCAGTTCGGGTTGATACTGGAGCTGGCTTGGGAAATGGCTGCTCTTTTGTTGTGTTTTTGTTCCAACATGTCTTCCTCCTCCGCTTAGAAAATGGCGGAACGACGTGACTCAACCACACATTACTGCCCTTTTTTCACTTTGAGTTCAGAAGTTATGCTTCTAGAATCCCCGTTAGCAGCCCTGAATGGATTAACCCATTGTAAAGCCAAGAACAAAGCTTCAGGAGGCGGTGGGGTTCAAGGAAGGAGATAGCAGAATGACAGTATGTTTGTAATCTCTGCGCAGATGCGACATGACATTGTTAAGTTATACTGTGTGAAAATCCTCAGAAATGTTTATTACCCTTTCTTTTGTGAATGATAATGTTGGCACATTTCAGTTTGTACTGAATTTTTTATGGGTAATGGCAATCTGAGTAGCACCAACCGTGTTGAAGTAAGTCAGTTGTGTTAAAAGAAAGCTTCACTTAGCCACAATTTGGTAAGTAATCTTAACCTGTTGAGTTGTTTTGTCAATACAACTTCGCATCAAGGACATTGTGGCCTTTTGGAGGATGGGATATTAGTGAATGCAAATAGAAATAGTCATCAAAGTAAAAGATGATGACTAGATTTTTAAAACACTGTGTTCTTTCAAATAGCTAATCTCTAAGGGGTTTAGAGTAAATTTTTTGAGATTAAATAACCCTTTACAGAATAGTGACTAAAATATGGTTCAAGATTAGCTGTATTCCATTAATGAAAAATAACATTTGCAAAAAGATGTTGAGTAGTTGAGAATTTAATGGAAGATTTTCTGTATTCTTTTCCATTCTAGTTTCTATTTTTTCAGTCTTAATTTAAGTACTGGATTACATACACTAATTCTGATTTGGGAACAACCAAACTAACATTATGCTTAAAAAAAATTCCAGTGCAGATATGACATTTTTAATGGAAAATTGATGAAATATACTGTTGGTTATTAGTGATGAATTCTTCAGAAGAAAATTTCAGATTTATTTTATGCAGCAAAGGTTGATGTGAAATTTGAGATGATCTGGATTTGAGATCTTCAATGTTTCTCATCACTTAAAAAAACCTTTGTGGAACAAAATGGCCTCTGACCCCCACTAGTTTGCTGTCTACCTTGTTTTTTCCTAGAATTTCTTAACAAATGGAATCGTACACTATGAGGTCATTTGTATCTGGCACCTTTCACTTAGTATTAATGCTTTTGAGATTCATGGAGTGGGAGATTTTAAAATTTCATAAATCAAGTTGAATTTAATGTATTTTAAATGATTTTCAAAAAGCATTAAGCATGTTGACTTTTCTTTCCTAAATGTGAGTTAAGAACATGCTATTTTATATGGTACCTTTTATTTAAGAATAACGCAGGTACAAGCCAATAAGGCAATGAGTAATACATTGAATAAGCACTTTAATAAATGAAATTAACTTGTGAGCAAGCTAATAAGGTGCCTGTTGTAAGATGGTGGGTGCAGAGAGAGTTGTGGTAGTTACAGTCTGCCTGTGGGTGGGGCCAAATAGATGGATCTGGCTTTCAAATTAAAGCTTTCTGGGAGAGGAGATAGGATTTCAGGGTCTGGCACTAAGGAAAAAAGGTTGGTGAACTGGTTGGGGAAGGACAACCAAGACTAGTGTGTGGCTTCTGGGAGTAGTCTCTAAGGTAAATGTAAAATTGGTTAAGAGCAGGGAAAGCATGCATTTGTTTCAAGAATGGTGGGGACAGGTACATATAAACAAAGTTGGTGCATTAAATTTGTTTTGTTTTGTTTATTTATTTATAATCTATCTATGTGGTATTAAGGATCAAACCCAGGAGCATTCTACCTCTGAGCTTTTTATCCCCAGCCTTTTTTTTTTTTTTTTTTTTTTTTTTTTTTTAAACTTTGAGACATGGTCTTGCTAAGTGGCTGAGGCTGGCCTCAAACTTGGGAACCTCCTGCATCAGCCTCCTATGTCACTGGTATTCCACATGTGTGCCACCATACCCAGCTCTGGTTCATTGGTGTTAAAGTCTGAAAGAAGAGTTTTTTCAGTGATGCATAAAAGATAAAGATTTATATTAATGTTCTTTGTTTAGATAGCAGCATCTTCCCAACCTCCTCATTTAGTTTGTTCCCCACAATTTCTGTGTCTGTATATACTTAATAAATACTTGGTAAATATTGAATTAAGTTGGCTTTTAGTTTTAGCTAGATTAGATAAGACAATCTTTTAAAACGTTGTTTTAGGCTTGTAAACACTAATTGTAAAAATTTAGATTTACCCTTTATTCACACACATCTTACACCCTCTTAACTCTTGCTATCTCTCATACACAAAGTCTCACACTTATACACAGTGCATGTTATTGGTCTATGGATTTGCTTTAAGATGCTTTGGGATATCCTAAAACAAATACTCAAAATTACCTGGTCTGTATAGCTGGTCTGCCTAATCAGATTCTTGCTATGTAATTTGAGGAACCTATTGTTAAGTTGAAGCCTGCCATCCCATCTCTTGGTATTTTAAACTAAATCCTTGGCATCTTGTGAATTGACATCAGGAAGTCACTTAAAATTACTGAGTTTCTGTTACATTCCTCCTTTGTGCCACACAGAACTGAATTAACATGTTCTTTAAAGAAACAATTAAGATAAGCAGAAAACAGTGCTTATTTAGGCAGTTGGTTTTCTGTGGTATTGACTGGTGATCTAGGGTCATTCAATCCTTTAACCTCTATGAACCTAGTGGTTTCCTCATCTTTATAAGATAAAGATTTTACTAATTTGGTAATTTTCTACTTTTGTTGGGGTGGGAAAGCGAAGTGCTGAACAGAAAGGATTTTTTTTTTTTTTTTTTTTTTCTAACTTTCTCTTTGACACCTACGATCCCTAGGTTGGGGGCTTCTACCCTCATACTGCAGAGGAAAATGTTCCACTGGCTTTTGCATACTGAGCTTTTGGTTTTGTTTGAATGAGGGATCCCTACCTAAGTAAATGTTTCTTGCTTTGTTTCACTTAGACCTTTCAATTCTGGAATTTTTTTTAAGACGTAGAAGACAGTAGCTAGAAAGCATTTTTTCAGTTTGATGTTATATCTAGATATCCTAACTACCCCACCCTTGGTACTGGGGATTGAACCTGGGGGGGGGGTGCTCTCCATTCACAGCCATTTTATTTTATTTGATTCCTGGGGATTGAATCCAGAGGTGCTTAACCACCCAGCTATATCCCTACCCCTTTTTTATATTTTATTTTGAAACAGGGTCTCACCAAGTTGCCCAGGTTGGTTTCCAACTTTCGATCCTCTTGCCTCAGCCTCCCAAGTCTCTGGGATTATAGGTTTGTGCCACTACACCTAACTTTAAATTTTAGGAATAAGTACCACAGAAGACTTAAAGATGTCATCAGCTTCAAATAAACCATAGAATAAAAATGAAGTAAAACAGTGGAATATACTTTTATAGGGAAACCATATATAAAGAAGATAGGTGGGGACATAGGAGACTTGCTCTTGCCTTGTATTTTTTGTTTTGTTTTTGGTACTGGGAATTGAACCCAAGCAACATCCCTAGTCCTTTTAATTTTTTCTTTCGAGATGGGGGTCTCACTAATCGAGGTGGGGGTCTCACTAAGTTGCTGAGGCTGACCTCACACTTTGGATCCTGCTTCAACCTCCCAAGTAGCTGAAATTATAGGTGTGCGCTGCCACACTTGGCCATTATTATTTTTACCCATACTTTTTTTGCCCTCTCTGTCCAAATGTCTGATATTCTAGAGGATAATTTTGAAGTAATAATTATTTTCTTTAGTGTTAAAATCAGCTTAAATTTTAGCCACACCAGGTTTCACAGGCCTATAAACCTAGTGGCTGGGAAGGCTGAGGCAGGAGGATCCCATGTTTGATTCAAGCTCAGCCTTAGCAACTGAGCAAGACTCTAAGCATCTTAGCAAGACCCCATCTCAAAATTTAAAAAAGAACTAGGAGTATTGCTCAGTGGTTAAGCACCCCTAGGTTCAATCTCTGTTACCAAAAATAAAACAATATCAGCTTAAATTTTAATCTTTTCAGCATTGAATATATATCTCATGAATAAGATTGCAATGCTGTTAGGAAACAAAAATGATAACTGTATTGGGTATGTTTTTACTGATATGTGTTACAGATCATTAGATGAATGAGAGATGTAATTATTAGTGTAACTGAAATCATGGAATACTAGAGACGTTCTTGTTGTTGTTGTTTTTTTGTGGTACCGGGGATTGAACTCAGGGGCATTCGACCACTGGGTCATATCCCCAGCCCTTTTTTGTATTTTATTTAGAGACAGGGTCTCACTGAGTTACTAAGTGCCTCACCATTGCTGAGGCTGGCTTTGAACTCGCGATCCTCCTGCCTCAGCCTCCCAAAGTGCTGGGATTACAGGCGTGCGCCACCGCGCCCGGCACTAGAGACGTTCTTTTGCTATTCTTAGTCTACAGAATAATGTTATAATGCTAGGTAGCATTTTTGAGTTGAATGAAACCTTAGAGATGTATGTAGCCCAATTCCTCATCATACAAATTAGACTGTTGTGTCTCAGAAGAGTACTAGAATCTACTAACTTCTAGTAATCTACTAACTTCTGAGAACCATTATCACCTTTGTCAAGGTCACATCATTCCTACTCACATACTATACGTTTTCCTTTGATGCTAGGAGAACCACTTAGCTTCATTATGACATTTAGCTTTATTTAGAAAAACTGGAAATCTTCTATAAAGTAAGTGGGCTGGGACTGTAGCTTAGTGGTGGAACACATGCTTAGCATGTGGGAGGCCCTAGGTTCAATCTCTAGCAACCCCACCCCACTGAAATTGTTAGCAGAGAGGGTTAACAATCTGGAGGTCAGAATTTGAAGCAAATGTTATAAAACGAGTCTTTAAAGTCAGTCCTTGTTTAACAGAAGTTTTTCTGAGTTATGTGAATACCTTGATAGCTTTTCACTGAGTGAATACCCATTTAAAATGGTGCCCCCTTTTTTATTTTTTATTTTAGTTTTATTTATTTATTTGTGTGCTGGTGACTAAGCCCAGGGTGGTCTACCACTGAGCTATACCCCCAGCCCTTTTTCACTTTTTCACTTTTTATTTGAGACTGTCTCAGTAAGTTGCTGAAGCTGGTCTTGAACTTGACATCCTCCTCCAAAGTCACTGGGATTACAGGAATGTGCTGCCCTGCTGATGTTCTTTTTGGTTAACTATTTTTGTTTTCAATAACAAAACAAAACCTTTTTTTGGCTATTTTTTTCAGATGGCTCTTAATATTTTGGATTACCAACATTAACAAAGCACAAACTGATGCAGTTAAATATATGTACAGCAAAATACACACATCTTAATGTGTTTGGATCCATTTTGACAAATGTATACAGTGATGTAACCCACGCCCCTCTTGAGATAAAGAATAATTTTTCTTTGCGTGCATGCACACACACAAACTTATAATCCTTGGTAAGCTACATTCTGTAATGACATTATTTTTAAGAAAAGGTGGATTTTTAGATCCACCTTATACTATTTACCTATTTATACTATTTGCCTAACAGAATATTCAGGTGATTTTGGTGGCTGCAGCAGTGAATGTTCATTGGTAATAGGGGAAATGGTAAAAGCTTTATATTGAGAGAGTTGATGTTAGGGTTCTGTCATATCATATAGATGTGAACCTACAATGAATTCTATAATTTTTAAAGTTGACTCTAATTTAGGAAAGGGATTTTCTACAACCACATAGGTCTTTAGAGTTTTTAAATGCATTATGTAAATTGAAAAAGTCAGTATGCCTGGAAGATGCCTCTTCCATTCCCTGTAGTACAATTTGTTGTTTGAGGTATGATTGCCTCTGATTTACTCATAACATTGGTGTAAGTACTATTGAAATTAGGGAGTAATTGTTTGAAACCAATATGGCTATTTTTTTTCCCTTCTACACATGAAGAGGGAAAAAGTCAAATGTTTGGGCATTGTACATGATTATGTTTTAATAATTACAACGATCTGTAAATTGGAGTTTTATATATAATGTGTCAATAGTTAATTTGTGTGAAGTCATATAGCTAATACATGATTTGAATATATATTGCTCCTTCTTTGAATAATACCAGTGCTTCTCAAATGTTCTTCCTAAAAGAACATCCCCAAATATGGGGTTGGGGATGTAGTTCATTGGTAGAGCACTTGCCTAATATATAGGAGGCTCTGTATCTGATCCCTGGTACTACGAAAAAGAAGAGACTCATGATTCCTAACCTGATGTTTTTATTTAATTGTCTTGGGGTATGGCCCAAAGTATTACGATTTTTTAAAACTCCCAGAGTGATTCTGATGTACAGCAAAGTTCAGGAACCACTGTACTATACCATATTTTGTGTATTGTTGCCTCTGCCCATTGTCATCAACCTTGTCTTTACCTGGAACTCCATCTTTCCTCTTTTTTTTTTTTTTGGAGGGGTTATCAGGGGTTGAACCCAGGGGTACTTAACCACTGAGCCACATCCCCAACCTTTTTTATTTTTTGAGACAAGGTCTTACTAAGTTTCTTAGGGCCTCCTAAATTGGTGAGGCTGGCTTTGAACTTGAGATCCTTGTGCCTCAGCCTCTCAAGCTGCTGGGATTACAGGTGTGTGCCACTACATCCAGCTGTATTTACTTAATTTACTTTAGAAGTACCAGATACATTTACATTTCAGTTCTTCAGTTTCTAATAGGGATGTTCTTCAACCCTGATACTTCTGTTTCTGAAGTATTCAGCTGAACCTTACTGTAGGCTAGCCACCAATTCACAAGTGGAAATGTGGCTTTTCATTTAGCTTTGAATACTGGTGTAAAGATGATACTATATCATTAAAATATAATGTCCTGTAACTTCACAGTGAAGACTCATTATTGATGATGTTCATTGCTTACATACCTATTAGCATCTGTTAGTAGCGCTGGCCCTTTTGAAGTTTCTTTTGATTCTAGGTCAGCAATATTAGGAAGTTGCTTCCAACAGCAACTTTTGTACTGATGGATTTTTTTTTTTTTTTTTTTTTTTTTTTTTTTTTTTTTTTTTTTGGTACGGGGGATTGAACCCGGGGGCACTTGACCACTGGGCCACATCCCCAGCCCTTTTTTGTATTTTATTAGAGACAGGGTCTCACTGAGTTACTAAATGCCTCACCATTGCTGAGGCTGGGCTTTGAACTCGCGATCCTCCTGCCTCAGCCTCCCAAAGTGCTGGGATTACAGGCGTGCGGCTCTGATGGATTTTTTCTTAAGGGATGATAACAGTGGCTGAAGCTTATGTAGTATAAACCATGTTGCAGTTGTGCCATTTTTAAGTATATTGTGGAGAGATTTGCAAATTAATCTTCTGAAATTGACTCTTATCTGTTTAGGTTGAGTAACGCTTATCTGAAATGCTTGGGACTGGAAATGTTTCAGATTTGGGGTTTTTTTCCCCCCTCCAGATTTTGTAATATTTGCGTAGACTTTTGTAGTTGAATATCCCTAACTTGGAAATGGTAAATGCTATGAAATCTGAAACTGTGTGCATCCATTTGGCACTCAGAAGATTTGGGATTTGGGAATTAGGAATGTGTTTAGTTTGTATTTCAGCAAATCTGGAAGTTGCTCTAAGTACTTAATCTTTGTTATATATCCCTACACTGCCAAACTATTCTATCCCCATGTTGACTTTTATGGACCATCAAGTATGAGATCTAATTTAAAGCTACTTTGGAAAGTAATAGTGTGAAACTTTTTTTTTTGTACCAGGGATTGAACTCCGGGGCACTCGACCATGGGCCACATACCCAGCCCTTTTTTTGTATTTTATTTAGAGACTGGGTCTCACTGAGTTGCTAAGTGCCTCACCATTGTTGAGGCTGGCTTTGAACTCAGCCTCCTAAGTGGTGGGATTACAGGCATGTGCCACGCGCCTGGTTTAGCATGAAACTTTTGTAGGTTTTAAGTTTGCAAATTTTTCAAGTCTCAGTTATATAAAAAGTGTCTAGTGGGCTGGGGTTGTGGCTCAGAGATAGAGCGCTCGCCTAGCATATGCGCGGCCCGGGTTCAATCCTCAGCACCACGTAAATAAATGCATTGTGTACAACTAAAGCAAATAAATATTTTTTTTAAAAAGTGTCTAGTATGTTGTCTTGGTAACAACTGAAATAATGAAGAGCATCTAATTAAACTGAAGTTCATGCTTTACATGAATACCATTTTTCCCCTTTTCTTTTTCTTTAGTATGCTTTCCTATTTTTTTTTTTTTTTTATGTTTGGCCATTCACATTTGATAGAAGTTAGTCTTCTACCAAGCTCCACTTGTTAAAATCTTAGTGTTCCTATTTCTGAACCTTCGTGGTATTAATACTTTGTATCCCTATTGCAGAAGTGTTTAATGAAAACTGATGGTTAAGACTGTCTTGGTGGACTTAGCATACTTTATAACATCTTGTACAGTACTGTGTAGGGAATAACAGGTACTTCTTTTCATTCAGTTTTGTGTGTGTGTGTGTATGTGCCTGCCTATCTATCCTGTGCAGACAAAATTGAAAATACTGGATATGTTTCACTTAATACTGGATACAGTTCACTTAAGGGAAAATTTTTGTGAGGCTTATATTTTGAGCATCTGCCTTGGATATGATATATGGTAGTGGTCAATTTGATTCCTGCAGAAAATCAGGAAAGATGTTTGGATCTTTTGGGTGGGGTGGTACTGGGGATTAAACCCAGGGGGCACTCTGGCTATATCTGAGCTATATCCCCAGTCCTAGCTTCCCATTTTTAAACTCAGCTACTGGTTTACTGGACCACTTTTAAGTTGTTTGGTCATGAAAGGACTTACTTTTATGAGTACTGCATAATTCTGTATTATTCAGGTTTTTACAGGATGTATGGCATTGTTTGTTGTGGTGGGGGGAGGTTCTGGAGATTTAACCCAGAGGCACTTTACCACTGAGCTTTATCCCCCGCCCTTTATTTGAAGACATGGTCTCACTGAGTTGCTGAAGCTAGCTTGAACTTGCTGTTCTTCTGTCTCAGCCTCCAGAGTTGCTGGGATTATAGGCATGCTTGACCACGCCCATCGGATCTATTTACTATTCATATATTCATTGCTTTGTGTGTTGTTTATTTTCCAGATGATATTGACTCTTTCTAAATAGGGATTGTTGCTTCTTCCATTTTCCCTGTTGCTACATCTTAGGTAACCTTCCCAGTCCAGACCTTGTATCTTTTATACCTATTTATTTATCTATTGGCCCCAGGGCTTGAACCCAGGGGCGCTTAACCACTGAGTCATACCCCCAGCCCTTTTAACATTTTTATTTAGAGACAAGGTCTCACTGAGTTGCTTAGGGCCTAAATTGCTGAGGATGGTCTCAAAACTTGTGATCCTCTTGCCTTAGCCTCCCAAGTCTCTGGAATTATATGTGTTCACCTTCATGCCTGGCTCTTCTGTACTTTTTAAGTACAAAAATTATACCAAACTGTAGAATAATTCACCGATTTCTCTTTGTATTCACCTTCACCAATAAGGTAGAGAATTTGAGTTAATTTTGTCACATATACTTTTCAGATACTGTTTTTACCTCAAATACTTAATCTCTTTTTAAAGGATTTGCTAGACATGTTAATGTAGTGTGGGGAAAATGTTCAAACATTTTATTTTTTTATTACTTTGATGCTGGGCATTCAATCCAGGACTTTTCCTGCTCAAACATTTTTGTGTGCATCATGTTTTCTGTTTTGAGGAGTGGGAGTATATCTCATTTAAGCCTTGAGAATTTGTGGTTTAAATTAGGGAGTCAGGAAGGGGGCTCAGTTTTGATATTTTGAAAGTAGGGTAGATCATTTTGACTTTGGACATGTTGAATTTAAGGTGACATGGTATCCCCAAGTTTCACTCTTGTGTAGTTAGTTGAAAACCAACAACATCTTGGCCCAGGGGATTAGGACCGAGATTAGATCTAAGCAAGATAAGCATACAAGTGAAGACTCAATCCCTTAGTTAATAATTCAAAGTTAATAAAGGAAAAAAAAATGTTGGGATAATGGGCTATGAAAGACAGTAAACTAGGTTTTCAACAAATGAGTTGGTAAAGAAGAAAATAAGATCATCTTATGCATATCATGTACCTACCTATTACTGGCTGTTTTCAGTATACATTGAAATAGGTCCAAATTTCAGGCAAACCCATAAATGCCACCCACCCTATCATCTCTTCCTCTTCCATCTATACTTTAAGAAGCAGCCTTACTTCTTCAAAGGAATTGAAGTCTTATAATTTGTGCACCCTTCTGTTTTTGTGTGCTTTTTTATTTTGGGGGTGGGGGTGCAGTCTCTGGCTTGTTTTAAAGTCATGGGCTTAATTGATCCTCCTGCCTCAATTTTCCTAGTAGCTGGACAAGAAACATATAACCAAACCTGACCAGTACTTATTTGCTTATGCACACTGTACTGCATATAGAAGCAGGGATTATTTGGTTTGCTTTTGTTAGCTATTATGAATACCAAATGGTTAGTGACTAGTGTCTTTGGTGGGTATTTTTGGAGAGTTTTATTTGGCTTTTGTTGTTGTTTTGGCATTACTGGGCATTGAATCCAGGGTAAGCGATCTTACCCCAGAACTATATCCCCAGCCCTCGGTGAGATTAGACCACCCCAGCTCCAATATTTATTTTCTTCCTAGACTTGTTCAATTTTATATTACTTACATGCTTTTTAATACTCTCCCCTGGGTGTGAGATTAGTGATATGGGGAAATGAGCCAATTTTAAAAGGTTGGATCCAGTCTGGTACACTGGCACTTACCTGTAATCCAATTAACTACTTGAAAGGCTGAGGCAGGAAGATTGCAAGTTCAAGGCCAGCCTTGGCAACTTTATATCTCATGGTATAGCACCTCTGGGTTCTGTATGGGGAACTGGGTATGGGGGTTGAAGTTGGGCACATGGTAGGACACCTTTAGTACGGCTACTCTTGTTTTTTTTTAGTTGTAGATGGACAAAATGTCTTTTTATTTATTTTTTAAAGCATATTTATTTTATTTTTATGTGGTGCTGAGGCTCAAACCCAGTGCCCCACGCATGGGAGACAAGCGCTATACCACTGAGCCACAACCCCAGCCCTAGTGCTCAATTTTTTATGGCAGGAGGATTCGTGTTTAGATAATAAAATTCCAGGTTCTGTATTCAAAGTGTAATGAATGAAGGCCACAAATTAAAGAAGCAAATAGGGGCAAGGAGTTTTAGGACAATGAGAGTTATACAGCTTCCATGTTTATGAAGACTTACTAAAAAGCCAGAAGGAAGTAACCCATATTTAGTCTGGTTCTGGTTCTCCTTTAAAAGGGCTGAAGATAGGGGCATCCTCAGCACCATGTAAAAATAAAGGCATTGTGTACAACTAAAGCAAATAAATAAATATTTTTAAAGGGGGGGGGGCTAAAGAGTTACCATGAATGAAATGTAGTTGAGCATGTCTTGCATTATTGGTCCCTTTCATAATGAATGCCAATAAGATGGGCTTGATAAGTACTGATAGTTGTCTTAATATTCAAGTTCATCAATGCCTACAGCTTCCAGAAGTAATCAACAAATGGCAGTACCAGAAAGTTTGGTGACTTTTCCAGCTTTTCATTTGTTGCTTGTTTAGTGGTTCTGGGGATCTAACCAGCATCTCATGCATACCTGATAAGAATTCACCACTGAGCCATATCCCTAGCCTTTTTTATTTATTGTTCTGAGACAAGGTCTTGCTGAGTTGCCTGGCTGACCTCAAGTTTGCAATAGGAGTAGCTGGGATCGCAGGATGCACACCAGGTCCAGCTTAGGCTCAAAGGTTTAAATTGGGAATAGAAGGGGTCCAGAAAAACCTGATGATGTAGGGGGATGAGGCCATCATGCTATTCTTTGTTACTAAAGAATGAATTGTTAGCACCAAAATAAACATAAAAAACTAGACAGAGATGTAGTACCAACTACTTGGAAGAATGAGGCAGGAGGACCACAAGTTCCAAGCCAGCCTTAACTATTTAGCAAGACCCTGCCTCAAAATAAAAGGGCTAGGAGCCAGGCGCGGTGGCGCACGCCTGTAATCCCAACGCTTGGGAGGCTGAGGCAGGAGGATCACGAGTTCAAAGCCAGCCTCAGAAATGGTGAGGCACTTAGCAACTCAGTGAGACCCTGTCTCTAAATAAAATACAAAAAAGGGCTGGGGATGTGGCCCAGTGGTGGAGTGCCCCTGAATTCAATTCCTGGTACAAAAAAAAAAAAAAAAAAAAAAAAGTAAAAAGGGCTAGGGATGTAGCTTAGTTAGTTGCAGAGTACTCTCTGGTTTCTATCCCCCAGTATCTCAAAAAAGGAAAAGAAATCAGCATGGCATGATTACAATAAGAAGCCAAATGTGCCAGGCTCAGTGACCCACACCTGTAATGAATCCCAGTAACTCCAGAGGCTGAAAAGGGCTGTGGATGTGGCTCAATGGTAGAATGCTCCTGGGTCCAATCCTCAGTACTGGGGAGAGGGAATGAAAAGAATGATTATGATTTTTGAGACTATATCTCTATTATAAATAGCAAAATTTACACTACTACTAATTGAAAGCTCGAACTTGATCCGAAAATGCAGCAGGCAGCCAACGAACGTTCGAGATTTTATTCGGCAAGGTAATGGGCTGGCTACAGCGGCTGGGTGGCTGTCGCAACCGGGGAAAGAAATGTTGGGGTTTTAAGGGGTACCGGACAGGGAAGGGGTGGACAAGTATTCAGTGGGTAGAGCTGGGGTGTTCTTCTCTCATTGGGGCTAGGTTACGTTACCAGGTGAGAAAGGAGAGTGAGGCCCTTAGGGATTGGTCATGTCACCTCCTGCCACCCCCAACGTCACTAGCGGAGAGCCCACCAATTTTCCAGCCCGCCAGTTTTCTCCCAGAAGAGAAGCACCTTAGCTGCCATCTTTTACCAATACTAATACCATACACAGGGCTGGGGATATAGCTAAGCAGTAGAGCACTTGCCTACCATGTATTAGGTTGTGAGTTTGATCCCCAGCACCATTAAAAAAAAAAAAAAAAAAAAAAGCTATACATGAATATTATTGCATAGGAACACTGAAAGGAATTCAGAGAAGAGAGCTGTGTAACTGGAACTGTTACAAGCAGCATTCTGGTTTTTGTTTTTGTTTTTTAATACTAATTCGGTGTTTAAACTTTTTAGTTTATGAAGCCTCCAGCATTAATAACCTAAAGATGAGAAAGATAAATAGTATGGGGAAAGAGGAAAGACTTTCTTTTTTTTTTTTTTGTTAAAACTGTCCTGCTCCCCACTGTAGTACTGGGGATTGGATCCAGGGCCTCCCAGAAGAGCTGATGTGATGTACTTGGTTAAAACTATCACTCTTAAAATTTTATAATTATTTGACCTATTTTAATCAAAGAACCATCTACTCAGATGCTTCCCAGTGATATTATATTATACCTTGAGTTCAGAGAGTATTTTTATTTTCCTTGTATTTTCTTCATCTGCCAACTCAGATACTCCCTATCAACAAATGCTACTGACCATTTCATCTATATAAAGGAAGATATGATAGGAATAAAGGGTTGCAAAATAGACAAACAGAATGGCTGCCCCTGTCAAGCTGATATTCTGAAGAGGGGACCTATATTAAACAAATAATTACTTTTAAAAAAATATTTTTTTTCTTTAGTTGTACACAATGCATTTATTTTTACGTGGTGCAGAGGATCAAACCTGGGCCACGCACGTGCTAGGCGAGCACTCTACTGCTGAGCCACAACCTCAGCCCCAATAATTACTTTTTTGATGTGTCCTAGTTATAGTGATGGAACCAGTACCTATTTGAGTACTTTATTTTGAAGTGTATAAGAGCTCTACCAATTTATTGTTCTTGGAATTTAATTCCTAGGTCTCATAGTAGTATTTAAGTACTTCGATTTCAGTAGTTTGATGTTTCCATTTTCATAAGGAGATTTCTCAGAAAAACAAAAACCCCTAACTTGAAATCTTCTGATATCATACAACACCACTTTTGTTACGTATATGTTATGTATATGTGGTATTGGGGACCTTACCACCTAATAGTTAACATCTCCAATCCCTGTTATATTGTGTCTCAGCTACAAACTCTCCTACTAGTTCTCCTAGTTACTTATAAAGTAAAATCTCTTTTAACATTGCATTTAAGAATTTATAAACAGGTCCAGGCATGCAGCTGTGTGGAGGTGCACTTGCCTAACATGCAGGAAGCCCTGTATACAATTCCCACCTACCCACCCCCACACATGTATCAAAAAATAATTCTATAACATAGCCTCAAACTATTTGACTCCTTTATGGGAGCCCCATACCCATAGTCCAGTATTACCTTAAATTTGTGTTCTTCATGTTCTAATTTAGATTGTAGTTTGGATATGGGATTAGAGGAAAGGAGCTGAGAACAGAGAGGTAGGTGGTCCTTGCTTTTTCTTAGCATATTCTTCAGACTTTAATGTACCCTTTTTTATACACTCTAAGCAAATAATGATATTGTATAAATTGTGAACTCAGCCTTCAGTCTGTTTCAAGTAACACTGATGTCTAAATGTGTTGGTTTAAAACAAATAGAAAACGAGAGCCCTGGACATCCTGTTTGTTTGTTTGTTTGTTTGAACTTATTAACATAAATTATTAGGAAGAATTAAGAACCCAATCCAACAATTTTTTAATCTCATAGATAAAACCTGAGTATCTATAATATGCACATCACTTTACCACAGCGTACTTAGTAGCAAGCCTATCTCATAAAAAAATATCTAAATGTAAAGCTGAGTCTATAACTTGTAGGCATCTAATAAATGGAGCATAGGAGTAAGGTTTTTGTGGTGGTATAGTTCTGATTGTCCACAAATTTAAATGATTTCAGAGTCAGGTTAGTGCTTATTCATTACTCAGGTTCTATAAAGACAGCTAAAAACCAAAACAGAATAGCAAGCTGTCCTCCAAACACTAAAGTAACAGAAAGTGAATATTGTATTGCCAAAGGGTTAGAGTATGGATATAAACAATAGGCAATGGATGAGGGAAATTCTGTGAAATGGGAGACCAGTGTGAAATAGGCTATATAAGGAGATTTCTTTGTTATCTGGGGTTTTAGGAGGTTGGATTGAAACAGTGAGAAGCTCTCAGAAATAGTGGAAAACATGAGGTGATGGTAGAAATTAAGAATGGGTAGGATTTGAATAAGCACATCATCCCTGGTTCCTAATCTGTGTGCAATAATGTTCTTGATGTGTTAGTCCAGATGGGAAGCACAGATGGAGGTTATGAAATGTTAGCTTTAGAGAAATAAGCTATATTCCTTGAAATCAAGAGGAAATAGAAAAGATAGAAACACTTGTCTCATACTTTTTTTTTTTTTTTAATATTTATTTATTTACTTTAGTTGTACACAATGCAATGCATTTATGTTTACGTGGTGCTGAGGATCGAACCTGGGCCGCGCACGTGCAAGGCGAGCGCTCTGCCGCTGAGCCACAACCCCAGCCCTTTGTCTCATACTTTTAAGGAGTTTAAAGCACCAATCTTTGTAGATAGAAAGATCTAGTTATTTTGGAGCTTTCTTGATATTTGCCTTTTTGTTTGTTTCTGTTTCTTTTTGAGAGATAGGATCCCTTAAATTTCCCAGTCTGGCCTCAAATTTGGGATCCTGCTGCTTCATCCTTCAGAGTAGCTGGGATTATAGACAGTGCTACCCCACCCAGCTTAGCTTTTTTTTTTTTTTTTTAAGTCCATACACTTTAGTAAGGAGAAAAGTACCCAAACGAAAAGGGAATTATGGAATTATGTTAACTAGATGAAAATATGAACTATAAATCTTTGCTTGTTACATTTCTATTTATATTTGGGCTTAGATGAATGGTTATAAAATTGCCTGTCTGGGCCATCCGTGGACATTTTCCTGGGTTGTAGATGAGAGTTGGTTTGTGCTTTTCTTTTGACCTATTAGACTTTTTATGCCTTCCCATTGCTTCCTTTGTTCTTACTCCCTTTCCTTAAAAATTTTGGTAAAGTCAGGTGTGGTGGGGAATGCTTGTAATCCTAGCTACAGGAGGCTGAGGCAGGAGGATGATGAGTTCAAGGCTAGCCTGGGCAATTTAGTGAGACCCTGTTTCAAAATAAAATATAAAAAGGAGTGGGAGTGTAGCTCAATGGTAGGGGTGCTTGCCTAACATGAGCACAAGGCCCTGGTTCGGTCCCTAGTACTGTCCACCCTGCACCCCAAAAAATTAGGTAAATTATATTTATATTTAAAATCTGCAGTAATTCTTGATAGTGTTAGACATTAAAATAGCAAGTTCCTGACAACTCTAGCATAGTTTTGCTGTTGCTGTTAAACAAAAGAAAAAAGAAAAGGGAAGGAAAATACAACTTTTTTGTTTATCATTCACCTTTTAATATTGTCATGTGTCTAATATTGTCATGTGTCCCCTGCCCCCGCACCCACCCCCCCCCACCCCTGCCCCAAAAAGTGCTGTGACCTTTTTATAAGTAAATGTTTGAATGAAAATGAAATGTGTTGAATTCCCATTTGGAGAGTAAAGAGTAGAAAAACAGTCCAATGCTGTTTTGTCACATTGGCACAGGTGTTTCTTTTCTTAGGCAAGTGGACAAGTCCTCTACAGGTTTAAGCAGACCTGTTTCCCTTTATCTTTTTTCTACAAAGAGGACATAAAATGGATATTTTTGTGTGTTTTTGGTGGTTATCCATACCTCACGCTTGGTATGTAGTACACTTAAAACAAAAGAGTTGGGCATGGCAGCACACATACTTAATCTCAATGATTAGGGAGGCTGAGGCAGGTGTATCACAAGTGCAAGACCAGTCTCAGTGAGACCCTGTCTCAAAAGAAAAGGGCTGGGGATGTGGCTCAGTGTTTAAGCACCCCTGGGTTCAATCCCCAGTACCAGGAAAAAGAAAGGGGAAACCAAAAGCCTATTTCTACCTTTTTTTTTTTTTTTAAGTTTATTTTTTTAAATATTTATTTATTTGCTTTAGTTGTACACAATGCAATGCATTTATGTTTACATGGTGTTGAGGATCGAACCCCGGCCATGCACGTGCTAGGCGAGCGCTCTACTGCTGAGCCACAACCCCAGCCCTATTTCTACCCTTTTGATGGATATTTTTATATTATAAATGTTTCAAATACAGTAACTCTTGTATCTGTTTTATTAGAGTTAACAAACTAGTCCAGTTTTAAGCTTTAAGATCACATGCTCTTTTTTGTTTACACATCCTAAATATTATCCAATTTTTTTTTTTCCAAGAAGAATTTGTTATCTGATTGTTTGAAATAAAAATAGATGTTCAAGCTGGGCACTGTGGTGCACAGCACCTGTAATCCCAGTGCAGCAGGATGATCATGAGTTCAAAGCTAGCCTCACCAAAAGTGAGGTGCTAAGCAACTCAGTGAGACCCTGTCTCTAAGTAAAATACACAATAGGGCTTGGGATGTGGCTCAGTGGGGTCAAGTGCCCCTGAGTTCAATCCCCGGCAACAACAACAAAAAAAAAGGATGTTCGTAAGTGTCAAAATTTCAAATCACTTATTGTGGTGATTCCCAGTCCTTGGGTAAATGAAAGTAGCAGTGGTCGTCCTTGAAAGAAAGTACAAGTAATAAGCACCATTTGGTGGAAAATGAGACAGGAGTTTGTTATTTAAAAAGAATTTTTTTGGGGGGGGGCAGGGTTGTGGTTCAGTGGTAGAGCACTTGCCTAGCATGCGTGAGGCACTGGGTTCGATTCCCGACACCACACAAACATAAAAACAAATAAAATAAAGGTATTGTGTCCATCTACAACTAAAAAATATATTTTTTTTTAAAAAGAGGTTTTTGTTGGGCTGGGGTTGTGGCTCAGCGGGAGAGTGCTCGCCTAGCACGTGTGCGGCCTGGGTTCGATCCTCAGCACCATGTACAAATAAATGCATTGTGTACAACTAAAGCAAATAAATAAATATTTTTTTTTAAAAAGGTTTTTGTTTTCTGAAAATTTTTAGAATGACTGATTTAGTTTTCATTTCTTATTTAGGAAGTAAGTCCAATAAGATTAAGGAACTTGACCAAGGTCACAGGAATCAGTGGCAGCTGCCCTAGTAAAAGAAGTTGTTAAGTGGATGGGGTGCTGTGGCACATGCCTGTAATCCCAGCACTTGGGAGGCTGAGGCAGGAGGATTCTGAGTTCAAAGCCAGCCTCAGCAATGGTGAGGCACTTAGCAACTCAGTGAGACCCTATCTCTAATAAAATACAAAAAAAGGCTAGAGATATGGCCCAGTGGTCGAGTGTCCCTGAGTTCAATCAATCCCCAGTACCAAAAAAAAAAAAGAAGAAGAAGAAGTTGTCGATACCTTCATGCACGTCCTGTCTTTAGGACATTGGAGTCACTTGACCAAAAAAAATCTTATTACCCCTATTTTATGTTAGACAATGTATTTAATCAGTGGGGTCATGTTCTGCATAGAGAGCTTACCTTGGGGGAAAAAAGAGAGAGAGAGAGAGAGAGAGAGAGAGAAGGAAAACTGTCTCTAATATTAGAGTTTAGGAATTTGTAAAGTTTTATGATAGTAAGTGATGATTGGGTTATCATAGTAATCCACCCTTCTCCTTTTTTTTTTTTTTTTTTTTTTTTTTTTTTCCCTGTTAGGTGGTATGGTCAGGAAAAAGACTATAATGTGCTAGTCATGGATCTTCTGGGACCCAGCCTTGAAGACCTCTTCAATTTCTGTTCAAGAAGGTTCACAATGAAAACTGTACTTATGTTAGCTGACCAGGTATGTGAAATTTTGATGAAAATGGAGACTAAGAAAACTACTATTAACTACAATTTAAACATTTCATAAACCAGGGTATCCATGTGTCACTATTTATCTCTAGGAAAAGCAAAAAAAAAAAAAAAAAAAGATTTTAATACTAACCAGGCATGGTGGCCCATACCAAGGTTCTATAATAGAAATCTGTGTTGAGTATGCTGGCAACATGATAAAGAATATATAATTTTGGGGTGGGGAGACATTGCAAGAAAGCTTTTGTTTAAGGCGGTTAATAGTCACAGGTTATTGATGGTTATTACTTAGCTAAGGCAAGTATACAAATTAAGT
Source organism: Tamias sibiricus (assembly GCA_025594165.1). Taxonomy (NCBI): domain Eukaryota; kingdom Metazoa; phylum Chordata; class Mammalia; order Rodentia; family Sciuridae; genus Tamias; species Tamias sibiricus. The sequence goes on from CM046662.1 coordinate 62,292,156, forward strand.
GACCTAAATATATTGTTTTTCTTCCTGTAAAGTTGCTGCTGCACTCAAAGTTAGTATTTGTACATTGTATTATGCTTCTTTGAGGGTGTAAATAGTTTAAGCCAGGGATATTGGTTTGGCTCCAAAAAAACATTTGTCAAGGTATAGGAGTATGATTTTAAATCTGTATATCCAAGGCAGTAAAAGCTCTGGGGGGAAGTGGGGACAAATTAAAAATAGAAACCTGACACTACTACTAAGAAGAGTAAGAATACATAAGTCAAAATATGCCGGGCGTGGTGGCACATGCCTGTAATCCTAGCACTTGGGAGGCTGAGGCAGGAGGATTGCAAGTTCAAAGCCAGCCTCAGCAATGGCGAGGGCACTTAGCAACTCAGTGAGACCCTGTCTCTAATAAAATACCAAAAAGGGCTGGGGATGTGGCCCATGGTCAAGTGCCCCTGAGTTCAATCCCCAGTACAAAAAAAAAAAAAAAAAAAAAAAGAATCACAACTAATTAAGTATCTTGCACAAAAGACAATGTATTTGTTAATTTGAAAATAAAAAACTCCTGCTGTATACAAGATGCCACAGTATAGTCAAAAGACAAAATTTTTAAACTTATATAACTATTTACATAATAGATGAAAGGTATCTGTTGTATGCAGGAGCTCCTAAAAATTAACAAGAAACGAGTAAGCCAAAAGAATAACAGACATCAAGAGTATAGTTTAGCAGTTCATAAAAATGATAAAGTGGTAGGGACCTAACAAGTGAGGTGATACTTTTTATCTGCCAGATCTAGAAAGAATATTCTGATACTGCTGGTGGAAATTGGAATTTTATAGCCTATTGTGAAAGGTGGTTGGATGTTATCTATAAAAATGAAAAGCATATAGATAACCTTCATAATCTCAGCTGCTCTGAGGGCTTAGGCAAAAGGATCACAAGTCTCAGATTACCTTGGGCAACTGGTGGGACCCTATTTCAAGACAAAAAGGGCTGGGGATATAGATAGCTCAGTTGGTAGAGTGCTTGCTTTGCATGCACAAGGCCCTGGGTTCAATCCCTAGCACACTCCCCCTCACCCCACCCCACCCACCCACCCAAAAAAAAAAAGACGAGGGATATAGCTCGGTGGTAGAGTTAGGTTCAGTCCCCAGTGCCACCAAAAAGAAAGTGTGTGTATATACCCTTTAACCCAGGAACTTCCTGGGTTGAGTTATAGCCCATGGTGGTGGGGAGGGGGGGAACACTGCTAGGTAAGGCTATATATCTAAGCATATATTAATAGGATTATTATACATAGGGGGAAATTGGAAATAATAATACCATGCATAGGGGAATATTGGGAGAAATTTATAGCTATACCATAGAATATTTGTAGCCATTAAAAAGAATATTAAGGGGCTGACAGTTTAGCTCAGTGGTAGAACATGTGCTTACTATTAGCATGTGTGAGGCCCTAGGTTCATTCTCCAGCATTAATATTACTACTAATAGAGCTACATTGTTTGATTTGATATAATTTCTAAGAAGCGCTTGTTAGAATGACATGTTTAATACTCAACTTTTGCATACAAGTATATAAGCACAGAAAGAAGAACATGGTAAAGACCCAATGCTTCTAACTCAGTTTGAAATAATAACTATAGCTTTTCAACCAGTAGTCAATACCCCCACTTCTAAGTGTGTGTGTGTCTTTGTGTGTCTTTGTATGTGTGTCTTTGTGTTTGTATTTATAAGAATAGCATGGAATGGGTCTTGGTAATAACCAGGGTGGATGTTTTGTGATACTGGGGATCAAACTCAAGGCCTCATGCGTGTCAAACAGGTGCTGTGCCACTGAGCTGTACTCTCAGCCCTACTAAGCTATTTTAACATGTTACCTTAGCACATGATTGAAGGTAGAAAGATTTTGTTTCATTTATTGTGACAATTGAAGTAATTCCACATGTTGTATTACTTTGATAATTTGAACATACTGACCACCAAGTCTTTCTATCAGATTAGACACATGTTTTTAACCATCAATACTGGAAGGACAAGCCAAAGGGCATTATAGGTTTATGCTTAGATATCTGTCAAGCTAGAAATAAATGGAGAGCTTTTATTCATCTCATTTAAATTTTTCTAATGCTCTTGTTGTGAACTTTAAATAATTGAGATACAGAAGTACGTGAAATAATTTGTTGGTTTCTTTTTATCACTTAATTCAATTATCTTTCTTTTTTTTTTCCAGATGATCAGTAGAATTGAGTATGTGCATACAAAGAATTTTATACACAGAGACATTAAGCCAGATAACTTCCTAATGGGTATTGGGCGGCACTGTAATAAGGTTAGTCAAATGCTCTTTGCATGAAAGAACAAAGAGTAGAATATTGACAAGAATTGCTTTGATAAACTTGTCTATCTTTAAGAAGCTGTAGTAAAAAATTGCTTTAAAAGATTGTGCTAGAAGGATAATCAGCTAACTCTATTAACTGAGTAACTTGAAATATATTCTCTCCAACTTAACCAACTGAGGTTGGTTATCTTTGTGGAAATATAAAATTCCAGGGGCTTCATAATGAACTGTAATCGTCTGTTATTTAACTGTTGAACAGTTGTATCTATTTTTCATTCACTTGAATAGTGAAAACCTCTATATACTTTTCCTCCTGAATGCTAAAAATCAGATTTTAACCTTTGGCTCTCAAGTGTGGGTTTTGTAATATATGTGCTTGTGCCAGTGTGGGAACCACTGACCCATCTTGTCACCATGGCGTTAACATTTGCTGACTGAGCATGGTTGATATTGAGAATTCTTTGGTCCTTGGATTTGTGTATATAAAAGGATAACTTTTGGGCCTCCTTCAAAAGTAGTTGACAGTTTCTTGGGCGCCAAGTTGGGTGAGTTCCTCCCTGCCCCCTTTTAAAAGGGAAAGAATAGACAAGTGAAACAAACATTCATTCATACAACAAAAGTAGTGCTTATTGGGATTGCTGAGAATGGTTCAACTTCTGGGGTGATTGGATTTAGCTAGTGGCGCATGATTATAGTTAGAAACTAATTGTGTTGAAATTTTTTCTGCAATGATTAGTTTTACTGAGTGAACTGCTTTCTTTTATCCATTCAATGTTGAGCTCGGGCAGACAGGCAGCATTGGCAATGCACTAAGCATGTTAATGATCTGATGATCTGATAGAAATTCTCAACTTCAGGACAACTTGGGAACTTTTTTGTTTTGTGTGTGTTTTTTGTTTTGTTTTTGGAAGGAAGAGTCCCATTTATTTTATTAAACTGTTAGGGAAAGTGGTGTTTTTAGGTCCAGCTACAAATGTTTACCTTTGTTTGCCTGTATGAATGCCAACTTGGAGCCATTACCATTAGAATTGGTGTTGATTTGTTAATGTGTGAGATTGACCAAGTTTTAGGAAATCAAACTTTTTTCATTGAGCTTTAAATAATGAAAGGTGTTTCAGCCTATGTATAACTTAACATTCCCAAATTGCATTTTCAGAGAACATTATGTTGCTTTTTTCTTTGAAGCATCCAGGTTCTTAATTGTTATTGTAAAACCTGGTAATTTAGCTGAAAAGATACTACTGATCTTAATTTTTTGGGCAATTTTGTCAGTTTGCCTGTTCTATTGACCTATTTCCCAACCCTCTTCTTCCAATTTTCTTAATCCTAAAGACCCTTTATTCCCATATGACCCTTGTCCTGCATGTCGACAGTGCAGTACATGGTTTTTGTCTTAAATTTAAATGATGGCCTAGATGATAATAATAATACTTAGGTTTTAGTTGTTGTTTTCCTCCTTAAGACTAGCTTATTAGTCATGTAGTTACGTTGGGAAGTCCACGTTGCCCGGTGGTGAAAGATTTTTTTAGGATCTGTGTCCTCACAATTATTAAAAAGAATTTCATGGACTTGTTTACTGCTACATGGTTTCAGAGAGAGCTTAGGGTAGAAGTGAAGTGTTTTGCTTACCTAAGATTCAAGTAATAAATGTTGAGCATTTTAGATTAGTGTCTTAAGTAGTTGGGTTTTAGTGTTTTCTGTATTATTGTAGTCTGAAAAATGCCAGTTGTATGAGACTGGATTCTTTGGTCAGCTTGTTCTAGTAGTTTCATATTCGGGGGAGGGGAGGGTATTTGAGGTCAATTTTTATTAAATTTCTTACTTGGAAAATTGTTCTGAATTTGGTATTTAGGAGTAGCCACTCCAATCTTAGTGAATTTACTCATCTCTTCCAGTAATCAGCCCTGCATGCTTATGAAAATAAATTTTAAGGTGACTAAATGCCTTCTACCTCTTCCTTACTGAAGATTTTTTTCTCCTATATAATCTTTTTTGGGGGAAGGGCAGATTGTGGTACCAAAGATTGCAGATCTAAATTCCCCATTTTTTATTTAAAAATTGAAGAGCCAAATGTCACCATTGCTATCCCTGTTTCAGGCAGTGACACAATATAGTGGCAATAAAAACCTGAGTATTTTCTAGAAATCAAATATTCTTGAGCATGTGATTCTTATTTGGAAATCTGAGAAGCTACAGTGCTTGGTGGAAGAAGGATGGCATTTGGCTACCCTGTTCTTTCTCTAATGCCTCGGTGTTGCCTGTCTGCGCCGGCCATTGTTGCAATGTAAGCAATACTGTTTGATGCACTGCCACCCTCTATTGTCTGTTTAGTGTTTAGAATCTCCAGTGGGGAAGAGGAAAAGAAGCATGACTGTTAGTACTTCTCAGGACCCATCTTTCTCAGGATTAAACCAGGTCTGAAACTGTCTCCTATTCCAACCTCAATCCCAAATTCATGTGCTTTTCTTTTTTATTGTTTTATTTTGATTATTTTTGTTTTGTTTTAATTCTGGATAATGTAGATCTTGCTCAAGCACCCCTTACCGTTGGCATTATTCAGACATACTTGGCAAACATATAACATTACTAAGATGTTTCTTTGTGGCTTTTGCTTAAAACTTGTGAAGTTTAGAGAAAACCTAAATGGAAATAGGGTATTATCTTTATACCTCCAGCATCCATATGAGGAAATGATATGTTGTTCTAGTATTAAAATTCTTTACCTAATAGTAAACTTCAGATAGACTAGTTTTTAAAAATGTATTTGGAGTTGCAGAACTTAATATACAAAAATTCAGTTGTGTAAAATGAAATTCAGTGCTGTACAATGAATATGTTCTGCCTCTCCTCTCCTCCTTCCCAAGTGAACTTCAGGTAAGTATAGGTCAGATTTCAGGTCTAGTATTTCTAGAATTGAGTTATCATAGTCTGTAAATTCTCAGCTTCCACCAGATGGATACTTAAAGAGCAGCATATGCTGTGGAGCTAGAGGACATTATATTTTAACAGTACAATAGTAACATAATTTAAGCACTATTGAAACTAAGTGGTAGATTACTACCATTAGTAATGTGAAAGATAAATGAATGTGTAGCCTGCTGATTTAGATTTTGACAACTTAGATAAAGAACAATAATTTGTTTCTGACTATTTAAAGAAAATACAAGCATTTTTTTCATATTTACTTTTGTGGAAGTTAGATAGCTTTTTTGTTTCCTATGTGAAAGACAAAGGAAAGTAAATAAAATTTAGGCATTTAAAGTTTGATGCTCCTGAACAGGTGAATCTTTATTTTTCAATTTAGTGTGCACTGAAAAGCAGGTGTTGGCATGAGGAATCAAAGAAGAAAACAGTACTGTGTAGTGCCTTATTAATCTACATATATCTGAATAACTATTTAAAGATTGCAGAAAACCAGTTATTTTTATTCAGCAAAGAAATACAGCTATTATGATTAGAATCTTGGTTGAGAAGTTAGAGCAGATAGATACATGGTAGGTAATTTGGTTCATTATAAGATAATGTAAATTTTTTAAGCTTTAGAGCTTATTTTCACTTATTCATATTTTACTTAATATTTGCTAGCATACTCTTTTAATAATTTACGTATAAAGTTATACTAAATTGTTTATATTCTGTACATACAGGCTAACTAGGTTGTGAGGTTAAGTGATCTTTCAAATTTTTTGGAAGAGTAGAGGAATGTCACCTCTAGTTAGGAGAAAAATTGCTCAAAGTCAAGTACTAAAAAAATAAAATTAGCAATAGTGTTTCTGAAGAAAATGGTGCCAGTTTATCAAATGTTAATTGATTCCTGTGTGCCTTTGAATAAGTAAGCTGCATTCTTAAAAACAGGCAATAAACAGATCTTAGACCACATGTAATTAGTAAAAGTCCACAGAAAAGCAGCTTGACCACCAAAGAATTTTGCTTCCCTTTGTATATGCAACCCTATATATGTACATTGTCTTACGTTTCTTGATACCGACTTTGCTTATTTGGTTTTCCTTTACATTATTTACAACTCTTTAGTATTCTTGATACCACTAGTTTTATGTAAACACTTATATTATGTGTTTATGTTAGTTTTTAAGTTGAAAACAGAACTACTGAAAGCTTTTGATTAGTATCCACAGGTAATGAACTACAAAGATATTTTCATTTTTATTTCAAGCAGCTTTCCTTTCAGTTGTTTGCTGAAAAAAAATAGGATGTATTTCTATAACAGTGACACTTTGTTTCCTGTTTTATTTTTGCTATTTGCAAGAGAAAATTTAAATTGATTTATTTTAAAGATTGAAATATTTAAGAAAACAGTGTTCATATGTTTTTAGGGGGGGTTTTGTTGTTGTTTTTAAGTATGGTTTCCTTCTTTAGCTTTGTGGAAGGAAAGAACTGTAGTGAATACTGGGTTTCTTTAAAGCAGTCATGGATTGTGAGAAAGTGTCTGGTTATTGAGTTGTAAATGGAGCTATGAACCGTAGATGCAGATTTGATGAAACTAACAGTCTTAAATTTTATGTCAGACCTGTTCCCCTTTTCTCCTCTGTTTTGAAGTACTAAAAGAAACAATCCCAGAAAATATCCCCTAGAGGAAATTATGTGTACTGATTACTCACTTAGCATTCAGGAATCCTCAAATTTACTAGGGGTATTTTTGAAATACCATGATGTTGAATGTTCTTTTGTGTTAATTTTTTTCCTGTTTTCTTTTCAATCTAAATCTGCAGAACTTAATCATAATTTTTGTTTTGTTTAACAGAAGTGTGTTTCACTCACTTTAATATTTGTGTACTGAACTGCTTTTCATAATCAAGAGAAATTTACAGCGTGAGCAATTTATTTCTCTTAGTGTTTTATATCACTAACTTTTTCATATTCCTGAAATAACTTGATTGCTTAGGGAGTTTAATCTTTACTTAAATAACTTTCATTATCCAATTACATTTTACTAATAATTTTAACCTTCATTGTTTTTTAGTAGACTTAAATGAAAAAAAGTGTCTCATTGTTGACATGGTGACAAAAGCTCAAATGTTAATGTCTTTACCATGCAAAGTATAACTGAGAATAGTTTGTAGTGCCTAACTGAAAATACTCATTCTCTTAAGAGAAGCACTTGGTCAACTAAATTAACTTAAATCAATAACTTGTATGTTTTTTTTTTTTTTAAACAAACTTTAACAATTTAGGCAAACAGGTTTCCCAGTACATCACAGATTACAGACTGTGGCAGAAGGGGCCCACAGAAAAGAATTATAAAATTATAAAATTATAAAACCTTACGAAAAGAATTATAAAATTTTAGACCTAAACAGTCAGGAGCAGTGGTATGCACCTATAATCCCAGTGGGTCTGGAGGCTGAATCAGGAAGATCATGAGTTTGAGGCCAGCCTCAGCAACTTTAATATTTGACCTTTTATTTTGAGACCCTCTCAAAATAAAGTAATAGATTGTTCCTGGGTTTAGTCCCTAGTATGGGGGTGGGGAGAGATTAGGAAACAACTAGAAAAAAACAAAAGTTCAGGACCATGTCCTGTAAGGGCAAATAGACCTGCCCTTCTTGATAATCATTGTAGATCTAACTTTATTATAGCATAGTGTAATAAGTAATTTTTTAAGATGAAGGCCAAAATTAGAAGTTTATTTGTTTTGCTTTAAATGGTAGGTAAATGTATTTTAGATTTCTCTTTCATTAAAAATAGGAGCACTTTTTTTCTTCAAAATTTTTTATTTCTGAAGAGTAAACTTGACTTATTTAGAAAAATTAGCTGTGTTATTAATGAGCACAATATTCCCTGGGTTTAGGGGAATGAGATAAAACTAAAAATGTTTTCTAAAATGTTAATTTTGTTTTGAATAGGCTAATTTAAACTGCTAATTGTAAGCCACCTTGTTTTAATTGCTGAGTACTTTTTTTTATATTGACTTGTTAAAAATTTTCCAGAAGTTTAACCTGGTCACCTGATGTCAATGCAAAGTAGTAGAATATAATGCGTGCTTGTTTATGAAAGTCTTATTTTTTATTTAATAAAAAAATCTTTGTTTTTCTGGCAATATTGGATTTTCAAGGTTGTCTTACTTTTAAATGAGTATTCCATTGGCATACTTAAAAGTGGCTTTTGTAAGAGGAAAGAGTTATAGATAGCTTATGTCTGGATTCTGAAACATCATGTTTGTTTACAAATAGTAACAGGATATCAGATTTCATTATGGCAAACTGAGTACTTGACAACTCTGCCATCAGGCATGTATCCATTTATCCACTGTTTTATAAAGACAGGATTCTGAACTGGAGCCTGTGAAGTGCAGATAAGATTAAACAACTAGATTTAACTGTGTTTTGGTTTTTGGTTTTGTTTTGTTTTGTTTTGTTTTACATGATTTATTGATGAGGACTAGTAAAAGCTTTTAGGGAGTAAGTCTGTTCAGTATCTGTGCTGCTTATGAAACCTTTATTTTGACATATTTGAATATATATAGATACATGCTATTAAATGGATAAGAAGAAGTTTAAACAAGGTTGAACACCTAATGTCTCTTTATTTCTCTTTTAAAGTTATTCCTTATTGATTTTGGTTTGGCCAAAAAGTACAGAGACAACAGGACAAGGCAACACATACCATACAGAGAAGATAAAAACCTCACTGGCACTGCCCGATATGCTAGCATCAATGCACATCTTGGTATTGAGCAGAGGTGAGTCTGAAAATATAATGGTTTATCATAGCAGAAGCTGTTAACAGGCTTGTGAAACATTTCAGTTAATTTCTTCCAATATGTAAGGATGTTTCTTGGCAGAAGATTGAAGGATGCTTTTAATTGTTTTATCTGGTGCTTTTAACCAGGAGGTCCATTCCTTTTTTCATTTTTGCTCGCTTTTTTGGTACTACTGATTAAACCCAGGGGCACTCTCAAGTACTGAGGCACATCCCCAGCCCTTTTAAAATATTTTATTTAGAGAGAGAGTCTTGCTGAGTTGCCTAAGGCCTCACTATGTTGCTGAGGCTGGCTTTGAACTCGCAATCCTCCTGGCTCACCAGCCCTTTTTAATTTTTAGTCTGAGAGAGAGGGTCTTACCAAGTTGCTGAGGCTAAGCTCAAATGTTTGATCTTTATGCCTCATCCTCCCAAGCTGCTGAAATTACAGATGTGCCCAGTGAGGCTGTTTGTTTTCTTCGTTGAAAGTTGTTTCTTGGGGAGAAAATATTGCATGATCAAAACTTAGAAATGAGCCAGGCGCTCTGATGCACGCCTGTAATCCCAGCACTTTGGAGGATCCTGAGTTCAAGCCAGCCTCAGCAATGACAAGGCACTTAGCAACTCAGTGAGACCCTGTCTCTAAATAAAAAAATTCAAAAAAGGGCTGGGGATGAGGCCCAGTAGTCGAGTGCCCCTGAGTTCAATCCCCGGTATCAAAAAAAAAGGGAAAGAAATTAGAAATGCTATTTTGGCTTTTTTTTTTTTTTTTAATCTATTTTTTTATGTGGTGCTGAGAATCAAACCCAGTGCCTCACATGTGTTAGGCAAGTGCTGTACCACTGAGCTACAACCCCAGCCCTATTTTGACATTTTTGATTTTACAGCTGAATTTAATTCCTGTTTCTCTTTAATGCTGATTTTGAATATTTTGTATTTTAGTTGTACAAATTGAGTTTGGGGAAAGAATGCAATTTTTGATCTTTTCAAGTTCCCATCATCTTTTATTACAATTGATTTTTTTTCCTCAAATATAGAAATAACATTTTTCTAGGGTGGGAACTCCACGAGAAGAATTTCAAGCTTAGGAAATAACCATGAATACTATGTTAAACTATAATTGAACTTTTTTTTGTATGCTGCAATACTACCTGTCTTAATTAAAATATGTATTTATTTGAGCTGGGACTGTATCAGTGGCAGAGCACTTACCTAGTGTGCTTGAAGCCCTGAGTTCAAGTCCCAGCACTGCAATGAATAAATGAATAAAACATGAATGAGCCAGGCGCAGTGGCGCACGCCTGTAATCCCAGCACTTTGGGAGGCTGAGGCAGGAGGATCACGAGTTCAAAGCCAGCCTCAGCAATGGCGAGGCACTTAGCAACTCAGTGAGACCCTGTCTCTAAATAAAATACAAAAAAGGGCTGGGGATGTGACCCAGTGGTCGAGTGCCCCTGAGTTCAATCCCCGGTACCACCAAAAAAAATATATATATATATATATGAATGTATGCATCTGAATATATTTTTGTGTGTATATAGATAATGTATATATGTATTCATGTAGGTATTTAATTTATTTTAAAATGTGAATTCATTTTAGCATCCCTAAAAAATATATTTTTTAATTGTTTGTTGTGGCTGTATTTTTTGTTTTTTGGTACTAGGGATTGAACCCAAGAACACTTTACCACTGAACTACATCTCCAACCTTTTTTAGTTTTTGAGTCAGGATCTCACTAGGTTGAAGAGAGTGTCATTGATCTTGGAATTCTCCTGCTTTGACATCCCTAAAGTTTATGAACTCATGCAAAGTTTAGAAGTGTTTTACAGGCTGGGCATGGTGGTGTACGCCTGTAATCCCAGCGATTTGGGAGGCTGAGACAGGAGGATTTTGAGTTCAAAGCCAGCCTCAGCAATAGCGAGGCACTTAGCAACTCAGTGAGACACTGTCTCTAAATAAAATACAAAAAAGGGCTGGGGATGTACCCAGTGGTCAGGTGCCCCTGAGTTCAATCCCTGGCACCAAAAAAAAAAAAAGAAGGAGGAGGAGGAAGTGTTTTGCTAGTTCAATTGCAGTTTTTATTAACCTGATTTAGAGTATTGTTTAGCAAATTCTTTTTTTGTTCTTTAAAAAAAATTATATTAAGTTTTAGTATTATAATTTTGATTGCATGAGGAAAAAAGTTGTTAAGAGGTAATCCATCATAAACTTTTTATTACCTTAACTGACTATCTTTTGTGGGGGTGTGGTTTTTGTTTGTTTGTTTGTTTTTCTCTCGGTACTGGGGATTGAACCCATGGAAGGCTTTACCACTGAGCCACATCCCCAGCTTTTTTTATAATTTTTTTGAGATAGGGTCTTGCTAAGTTGCTGAGGCTGGCTTTGAATTTAAGATCCTCCTGCCTTGGCCTCCCAAAACACTGAGATTACAGGTGTATGTCACCATGTCCAGTCACTAAGTATCTTCTTGCATAAGATTCCAAATGGTTCTCTCTCTTCATTTGGGAAAAATGTTTTTGTGTATTCCAATTGGCTTTTCTTTCACATATGTTTTTCATAATCCTGTTCATAAAATTATGTTTCTCTTCTAGTCGCCGAGATGACATGGAATCATTAGGATATGTTTTGATGTATTTTAATAGAACCAGCCTGCCTTGGCAAGGACTGAAGGTAAATTTGAATCAAATTACTGTAGTTCTGTTTTGTTTTAAGAATGGAAATAAAGGTGGGCAAGGAGGTTTTGTTAAAGTGAATTTGGCCCCACCCATTTTACTTAATATCACATCTGGAATTCTAATTTACATTTGAATGCCTAGCAAGGTAAACTAATAAAGGTTCTTCTCCATGTTACTTACTGAGAAGAACATCAAATCTTAATTCTTATTTTTTGTAGGCTGCAACAAAGAAACAAAAATATGAAAAGATTAGTGAAAAGAAGATGTCCACTCCTGTTGAAGTTTTGTGTAAGGTAAATGTGCATTCTAAGAATTATTTTAAAATATAAACGATACAAGAACACAAACATTTTATTTTCCAGCCCTAGGACTTAAACATCCTATTAGATAGCTGTTAGCTATCTTTTAAGTTTATACAGCTTTACTTTTGGCAATTGCTTGAACATGAATCATTTTAAGTAAGTGTTTTGTATTGTATCTCTGGTTTGTTAGAACTTTCTGATCTGTGTTTTTAAATGGAGGAAAATTAACAGGGCAGGTAGTTTCATTGATGTGTGAGAAAAATTAAGAAATACTGCCATTATCAACATAAATTGATGTCAGAAAGGTAAGAATATCAGCAATTGGCACCTCAAAGAATAGAGAAATGGGCAGATAGATACCAATAGAAAATAGCAATTTTCCAGCAGCTGTACAGGGTGGGGCATGCCTGTAATCCCAGCACTTGGGAGGCTGAGACAGGAGGATCATGAGTTTAAAGCCAGCCTCAACAATAGCGAGGCACTTAGCAATTCAGTGAGACCCTGTCTCTAAATAAAATACAAAAAAGGGCTGGAGATGTGGCCCAGTGGTCGAGTGCCCCTGAGTTCAATCTCTGGTACCAAAAAAATAAAGCAATTTTCTGATAATAGAAAAATATGGAAGACAGTTTGAATCACACTTATTTCTCTGAAATCTCAAAACTTCATATGTAATATATTATGTATGCAATATGATAATGGCTACTTTTTAAAAATCAATATATTACATTAGATATGTGTCACAAATTTTTAAAGAGGGACTAGGGATCTAGATCAGTGGTGGGGTAGAAGATAAATATAATGAAGTGGGTAGGATTATGGAACTTTGCTTAAATTTATGAGGTGACCAAGCCATAATTACTTTGTCATATCCTTAAAAATAAGATTTTTGTCTTAACTCTTGAACCTATAGGGGTTTCCTGCAGAATTTGCTATGTACTTAAACTATTGTCGTGGGCTGCGCTTTGAGGAAGCCCCGGATTACATGTATCTGAGGCAGCTATTCCGCATCCTTTTCAGGTCAGTTTTTAAGGTATTTTTAAGACTATAAATTCCAGTGAGAGAATTGAGTTAAATCTTTTTAATTTATCTATTCTGATAATTGGCTAAAATAAGGGAGGTCTAACCAGTATGAACAAAAGTTTTAAGAAACTTGAGTTCTATGGGAATTGTTGGCATTGGTCCATTTATAGTACAAATATATATGAGATGATTTTAGTTTGAGATAGAGATGGTTGAATCAAAGTAGAATCTAACTTTCCAGAGTCATTGCAATTTATATTAGATATGTGACTGTCAGTGCCCCCTGGAATTCTCTTTTGTACAGAACCCTAATCTGTACCAAATTAAAAAGCAATTAAAATGTCAGGTAGTTATGGACTGTGATCTTGTGGCAGCATTACCAAAGTAAGATTCCTTAAGAGTACCTATAGCCGGGCGCGGTGGCGCACGCCTGTAATCCCAGCACTTTGGGAGGCTGAGGCAGGAGGATCGCGAGTTCAAAGCCAGCCTCAGCAATGGCGAGGCACTTAGTAACTCAGTGAGACCCTGTCTCTAATAAAATACAAAAAAAGGGCTGGGGATGTGATCCAGTGGTCGAGTGCCCCTGAGATCAATCCCCAGTACCAAAAAAAAGAGTACCTATAGCTCAAATTCTTAGTTGTGAGAGAGTAAGAATTGAGGTAATCCTTTAATCTCAAAAAAAAAAAATCTTCCCAAGGCTTCCCAGACATCTCCCTCACAGACTTCAGTTCTATACTGACTCTTGCTTCTAGGAAATACCTCCTATTACAAATGTTTGTCTGTAGGAAGAGGAAAAGCTGCCCCATTTAAGACAAAATAATCATGTTCTAAAGAAGTGCCTCACTTTCTTAAAAAATCAATAGGGATATTTAACTGGATTCTGTTATTAATGAGTTAACAAGTGGTTTTATATTTTCCAGGACACTGAACCACCAATATGACTACACATTTGATTGGACAATGTTAAAGCAAAAAGCAGCACAGCAGGCAGCCTCTTCCAGTGGGCAGGGTCAGCAGGCCCAAACCCCCACAGGCAAGCAAACTGACAAAACCAAGAGTAACATGAAAGGTTAGTAGCCAAGAGCCAAGTGACGTTACAGGGAAAAAAAATTGAATACAAAATTGGGTAATTCGTTCATTTTTAACAGTGTTAGATCAAGGAGGTGGTTTTAAAATACATAAAAAATTTGGCTGTATATTTTTTTAAAAAATACGTCCTTGGAAAATTTGACTACTAACTTTAAACCCAAATGTCCTTGTTCATATATATGTATATGTATTTGTATATACATATATGTGTGTATATTATTATATCATTTCTCTTGGGATTTTGGGTCATTTTTAACAACTGCATCTTTTTTACTCATTCATTAACTCTTGTCCAAAATAAACATTTGGTGTTGGGAATATGGTATTATCAATCAATCCAAAATCCTAGACCTAACACTTGTTGATTTTTAATAATGAATCTGGTTAGCCATGGTATTTTGCTTTCTTTCAGACTAACAGTGTTAAGAGTTTTTATTTTATTTTTGCATGTTAATGATTAAAAATGGAAAATTGTGAACATGATCTAATTTCAAGAGGTGAGTCTGGCATTGCCCGCCAAAGTGTTTATCTTCACAGGTGCAGAGCATCTCATTTACTTCTAAATGCTCAAGTAACTGCAAAGTTCAACATATCTTTCCTAATCATAAAAATAAACCTTTTAATTGCCGTTTTACTACAGAAGTTCTTAATTTCAAATGATTCATTTGGTTTTGGCTTCAGTTTTTTAAATGTTGCAAACATCAGGCTCTAGTGGTTTAATATGGAATTGAAGCCTGCAGTTAGGCCTTGCAAATTGAAGATAACTGGGGCAAATGCCATTGAACTACCCATCAGATTCTTTTCTTAATCTTAGTGCTTCTAAGGAGTAGAACTGTTAGGGCACCACTCTGTTCCTTATCACTGTTGCCACACAGTTCAACTCCCACTTTAATGTTTTATACTTTTCCCCTTTTGGGGGCTTAACTCCTGATACCTGCCTACTTTCTGAAAAAGTAGTGGGCAGGTAAGGTTCATTTTTTCACTTCTAATTATTAAATTTCTGAATGACTGCTCTAGTCTGAATTTACTAGTCTTTATAGATTAATTTTTGGTCTGTATTTTCAGTGTTGTATTTAAACAATGTTATAATTTGAAAATAGATTCTAATCTGAGGATACTTTTCAAGAACTCTAATTAACTGATGTTATCTTCATCCCAGCGGCTCATCTATTAGAAGTGAAGTTGAAGCTGGGCATGGTGGTGCACACCTGTAATCCCAACTTCTCAGGTGGCTGAGATAGGAGGATCACAAGTTCAAGGCCAGCCAGAGCAATTCAGGAAGACTTATGTCAAAATAAAAGTTTTTGAAAGTGGCTGGGAATGTAGCTCAGTGGTAGAGCACTTGCCTAGCATGCACAAGATCCTGAGTTCAATCCCCAGTTCCCCACCCCAAAATGAAGTTAAGGTGCTTCCATCCTATGTTTCTGTATTTGAGAAAGATTCAAAGTTGAAGATTTAATGTACCTGGGGTTTTTAGGTGATTAAATTTAAGGTCAGGCCGGGCGCGGTGCGCACACCTGTAATCCCAGCACTTTGGGAGGCTGAGACAGGAGGATCGCGAGTTCAAAGCCAGCCTCAGCAATGGCGAGGCACTTAGCAACTCAGTGAGACCCTGTCTCTAAATAAAATACAAAAAAGGGCTGGGGATGTGGCCCAGTGGTCGAGTGCCCTGAGTTCAATACCTGGTACCACAAAAAAAAAAAAAAAAAAAAAAAAAAAATTTAAGGTCAGGAATGCAAATGCTAATGCTTTCCCAGTGTTCTCTGCCTTTGCATCTCAGTTGGGACTTTAGCCTCTTTTGAGTGTCTTAATCATTGCATAATTAATCATAGGGCCATGAGGTTCATAATCAAGTAAGTAGCTAGCATCACTGAGAAATGGTTCTGCTATTTAGGTAAGACCAAATAGAGTCTCTAAACCAAGCACTTGTTATATGTGACACCAATAGTGTATATGCTTTTTCTCACAATGTGAAGCCATTTTTGCCAAAAGCTAGCTGGGATAATAGGATCATCATGAGATACAGTTTTTGAAACTAAAATTAGTTGAAATTTTATCTGACCTAGAACATGTTACTTCAGGCATTCAGCAGACTTCAGAAAGAATTGCCTTACTTGAGCTAGTTTCATTGTTAGTTTATTGTGTCTCCTACTCAATAAATAAGCAGAATTTTTGTCCTGCCTTATCCAGGTCTTAAAGATGAGAAGTTGGATCAGCTGAGTTAGTATGTTTCCTTGATAAAGAAAAATTGTAATTAAATTTAAGTTTAATCCTTATTTTGTATCATAGCTATTTTTCATAAAAGTAACTTAAAATCTGAGAAACAGTAACAGCAGCATTAGGTATAGTGGTCATACAAATTAATACATAAACATGGACTTTTCAAATTCTGGAAAATCAAAATTTCAATAGATAATCACATCATTGATTGCTTTCAAAGATCAATTTCTAAGGCCAGGTACAGTGTCATACATGCTTATAGACCCAGCAGCTACTAAGGAGGATAAGGCAGAAGATCACTTGAACCGGGGGTTCAAGGCCAAACTGTGCAAATAGAAAGGTACCCCCATCTCAAAAAAGAAAGGTGGTTTACTGGGTAACATATTTTGACATTAAACCAAAGATTGCCAGGAGGATCACGAGTTCAAAGCCAGTCTCAGCAATGGCGAGGCACTTAGCAACTCAATGAGACCCTGTCTCTAAATAAAATACAAAAAAGGGCTGGGGATGTGGCCCAGTGGTTGAGTGCCCCTGAGTTCAATCCCTGGTACCACAAAAAACAAAAACAAAAACAAAAAACAAAGATTGCTACTAAAACATGCTATTCTACAAAGTACAAACAGCAGAATTTGTTTTTTCCTACACTTTTGACTTAGAAACATCTGTATTGTTCTTTGTGTATAGGACTTGGTTCCTAAAGCAAGTCTTACACACCTCCCTTCTATGAAAATATAGCTGGCCGCCAGGTGACATGAGATCATCATGGGGATTCTATTGCCCTAACCTCTTCTCTATCACATTATCTAGTTTTGTAGCATTTTCCCATGGAATTGTATTTCATAGATTTGTATTTTACTGAATTCAGTTTCATAAATGAATCTTCAGCCAGTAGTTCTCTGTTGTAGGAATATCTATTCCTAGAAAAATTATAGGAATGATGTTATGCAGTAATATATTCTGTGTAGTTATTTTTGGGAAATCTATATCTAATGTTTCTTCCATGGAAAATTTGTAACATTCTAGCAATTCACTAGACTGTTCAAAGATTCTGAGTCTGGCACTTCTACCTATTGGGGAGGTTTCACTTGTAACAGTCAAGATGGACCTATTATGATACAGGTGATTATTGCTTTTCTTTAGGCCTTTTCAAATACTCCATTCCAAAACCTACCAAAAAGTCCAAGAAATAAGGCTTTTCTCCTAATGACCATTATGATCTGTACTAGTTTTTAAATGGTAAGGTGCCACAAAATTATACTTTTTTCATGTTTAAGAGAAAAATACAAATTCATACCTGACTCACACTTAGAAATTCATTTTAGTCCCTTTTCTTCAGCTGTATGTGGTTACCAGAAAAATACTTTTCAAGACATTGAAGAAGTAGTAAAGGAAAGGGAAATATTGTTAGGCCATTTAAAAGTTCTGTTAATGCTATTGGTGGGGAGAAATTCAAAAGTAGATGAGCCAAATGTGAATCCTTGCATAATTCTACTCTCTGTCTTAACTCATCTGCACTATCCCAACCAAAGATATCAAGCACAGTTTTATCATAGCAATTTAAATGAATATCAAAATTGTTGCCATTCAAAGGTTAGAAATATTTTCTCATCACATCACCCTACCATGTCCATGTTTTTCCTTGAATTACCTTCCAGTGTTTACTGGGCTTTACCTACTGTTTATATCTAGCTTAACTTTTTCTGACTTCACCAATTGCTGCCAGGAACATGGCTGGTCATTCAGCAGTGTAACCCAAATCACAGGGGAAAACCTTGAAATACTTGGAGAGACTGATCTGCTCTGAATACATTCAATCTAAAGAAGTACCAGGAAACTGCATCTTCTTGCTGAATTCTTGAATTTTTGTCAGCTTTTTTCACGGTGCATAGTAAAGCAGGAGAATAGAATACCCAACAGGAAATGAAGGTGAGAGTGCAAGAGCTGATTTGTGGTGATATGGAACCCATGACTCAAGCTTGCTTGCTGGACCTCTCAAGACATTTAAGTTTGTCAGATTGGATGATACCACAGTTGTCAGAAAACCTAGAACATCAATAATCCCATGTTATGCCTCAGCCGTGTATAATGCAGACAGACCATCTACCACTTATAACCGGTATTTTAAAGTTCAACAACTTCAGAAATCTGTTGCAAAAATAATTTCTATAATAGGGAAGAAAAAAGAATTCAGATCAGCCAAGTGCAGTGGTGCACATCTCTAGTCCCAGTGGCTTGGGTAGGGGGCGGGGTGCTGAGGCAGGAGTATTGTGAGTTCAAAGCGAGCCTCAGCAAAAGCGAGTTGCTAAGCAACTCAGTGAGACCCTGTCTCTAAATAAAATACAAAATAGGTCTGGGGATATGACTCAGTGGTCAAGTGCCCCTGAATTCAATCCCCGGTACCCCCCCCCCCCCAAATAAAAATGAAAATAAATAAAAGGGCTGGGAATATAACTCAGTGGTAGAGTGCCACTGGGTTCATCCCTATGTGGGGGGGTAGGGAAGTTTTGTGCTAAATTTCTAGAGTTAAATTCCCAAATTTCAAACGCTTCATCACACATTTATAACTTACATAAATTTCTCCTTGAGCTAGTTTCCTGGCTAGCTCAAAAATAGAGACATTTTCAATGAATTCAACCTGAATTTTAGATTTCAGGTTGAGGGGTAGAATATTTTTGTTAGTCAGGCACGGTATCAGTCTCTGGTAATTCTAGTGACTTTGAAGGCTGAGGCAGGAGAATCACAAGTTCAAAGCTAACCTCAGCAACTTAGCAAGACCCTGTCTCAATAAAATAAAAGACTGGGATTGTGATTCAGTGGTAAAGCACCACAGGATTCAATCCCCAGTACCCCCCCCCCAAAAAAAAAAAAAAAAAAAAAACAAAAAGTACACACAAATGTAGTTATATATAAACAAATACTCTTCCTTTGAAGATTTAAATGCAGCTATTAACTCCTAAATAATCACACTGATCCTCCAACTCTGTGTCAACTACCCCCTCCCCTCTTTTTTAGGACAAAGGGACCCATTCCTCATTTTAACTCAGTGAACATGTGTTCTTGAACTTTTGGAAGCCAAGAGGTGCTATCCCATCTGCAAGATAAATCCCAAGGACTAAAAACATGCTCAAGAAATGAATGTTTATTAGTTCATGAAGTTTGGATGTTGGATACCTGCTGTGAATGTTCCTATTGAGATTTTTCCTACTTTAGTAACATCTTAGGACAATTCATGGAGAAACATTACTCCTGGGTGGAATTCCTACCATTGATCCATCTGAAGAGTTTAAAGCTGGATCTTACTACTGCTGTATTCTACCAGGAAGATTATTATATCAACCTTTAACCAATCCCTAAGCAGTTGTAATCATTTGTTGACCCAGCAATTCTGAACAGATAAAATTCTTATCTAGAGTTTTCCTATTAAAGACAGAGTGTTTTCTTATATTTTGACTAACATTGCAACTTATGTTTCCTTTTTAGTTTGTTAAACATTTGGGGGAATAGTCAGTGTAACAATGAAATTAGAAAGAAAACCCACAAATTTTAGTAGTTAACAAAAATTTTTTTTTTTTTTTTTTTTTTTTTCGGTTTTGTTTTTGAGCCATATTTAAGAATAATTGCAAGACTTGGAAACAAATCCTGATGGGATAGGGGTCATTTCTATTTAGCTAGTCATAGTTTCTTAACTTGCATATCTTCAAAATTAGAATTAAGTCACAGAATATAGTCAGATGTTTTTAGATCAAATTAAGGTTTGATTCATAGCCTTTTAAGTATGTTTGTTTACCTTGCTGATCTTATTTAATAGCATGCATCCAACACATAATATTCCTCAGTTTTATTATCCTTCATTTTCGTTTGCTTCCTGTGATCTTTGTACTCAGGCAACAATGACTATTAGTACCTACTCTTCATAGGAACTGTGGAGAGACAAAGAAGTAAAAGACAAAGAAGGAAAGCACCTTTTTCCTCTTGGCTTACCAAATATATTTATCAAATGGATGAAGATGTTTCTTCCCTCAAATGAAAAAAACTCCTTGATAACAAAAGAATAGCCACTAAGAAACAATGTATAAATGTTTAAATGGTAGTTCAAAAGAAACAAAGGCATACTTGCCATAAAAAGTAAATAATAGTAATTTTATTTTATCTCATATAACCCAGTGGAGGTGGTCTTGACAAATGTAAGAGAAAATGAGCAGTTTGTGATGGACAGAAACATGGTCAGACCTGTCAGGCCATTTTGAAGGCTTCAAAGGGGGTAGGCAAAGGACATTATGTCTCAAAGGGTGGCTATGAGTGAGAGGAGAAAGTGCTTATGTGGGATTTTCATGATTAAGAGAAGGCATATACTCGGCCGGGTGCGGTGGCGCATGCCTATAATCCCTGCACTTGGGTGCTGAGGCAGGAGGATCGTGAGTTCAAAGCTAGCCTCAGCAATGGCAAGGCACTTAGCAACTCAGTGAGACCCTGTCTCTAATAAAATACAAAAAAGGGCTGGGGATGTGGCCCAGTGATCGAGTGCCCCTGAGTTCAATCCCCAGTACTAAAAAAAAGAGAGAGAGAGAGAAGGCATATACTCTCTTTGCCTTAAACCATAGATAAAGCCTATAGTTATTATGACCTGCTGGCTTCTTGTATACAAACCTGCTGTTATGAAGAAAGCCCTAGGGTTGGGATCTCCTTTGAGGGGACAGTGGAAACGGGTTCAGAAGAGAGGAATTGAGAAACAAATGAAGTGCTCCCCCCCAAAAAAATTTTTTTTCTCTTGTTTACATTTTTCATATCAGTGATGAAGTCATCTTTTTTGTTTGTTTTTCTTGTGGTCCTAAAGAATCAAATCCAGAACTTCGGGAATGGTAGGCAAATGTTCTACCACTGAGCTGCATGCCCCCAGCCATGAAATCATTAACGTGTGAAAATAAAGTTTTAAAGATCTAAGTAAGGTTTCTGTATAAAAATCATACTTCGTAGGTCTGTTCAGTGCAACAACTCAAATAATTACACTTGTATGCATTTATTACTAAAGCTTACCTAGTTCCTCCCAGGTGCAATGGCCCATGTCTAATCCCAGCAACTCAGAAGGTTGAGGCAGAAAGATCAAAAATTTAAGGCAAGCCTGGATAGCTTAGAGAGACCCTGTCCCCATCTCAAAAAATATATATGAAAAGGACTGAGAATGTATCTTAGTAGCGGAGCACCTCAGGTTGAACCCCAAGAACTCTACTCCCAAAAAACATTGCTGTACCTGGTTCATTCCTAGTTTGTATCAGAAATAATATATGCAAAAATGCATGCTCATAATATGATTAAAACTATTCTGTCTAGTTGAGGCAAGGGAACCTATTTTTCATTCAAATTTTTGAAAGCATAAAAATACATTGTAGACACTAAAAAGTGAACTGAACATGCTTCTTGTTTGAGGATCATGCTGAGAAGCTTTAATTTGTTGTACCATACCTACTTAGTTATCCAAATCAGAAAAATTTACTATTTTGGGTATAGTTTAAAATTTAACTTGAAATTTTAACATTCTCTTTTCTATTTTGATTTTTTAAATAGGTTTCTAAGCATGAATTGAAGAACAGAAGAAGCAGAGCAGATGATTGGAGCAGCATTTGTTTCTCCCCAAATCTAGAAATTTTAGTTCATATGTACACTAGCCAGTGGTTGTGGACAACCATTTACTTGGTGTAAAGAACTTAATTTCAGTATAAACTGGCTCTGGGCAGCATTGTTGATGCTGTATCATGAGTTGTAGCCGCTGTAATTGTGAATATTAACTGAGATAGTGAAACATGGTGTCCGGTTTTCTATTAATTTTTTTCAAGTGGAAAAGTTAACTAAATGGTTGACACTCAAATTGGTGGAGAAATTGTGCATATGCCAATTTTTTGTTAAAACCTTTCATTTTGAACTATACTGCTTTGAGATCTCATTTCAGAAGAACGGCATGAACAGTCTTCAGCCACAGTTGTGATGGTTGTAAATGCTCACAATTGTGCATTCTTAGGGTTTTTCCACCCCTGGGGTTTGCAAGTTGTTCACTTAAAACATTCTTTAAATGGTTGGCTTCTTGTTTGCAAGCCAGCTGATAATGGTAGCAACCAAAGATTCCAGTGTTTGAGCATATGAAAGACTCTGCCTGCTTACTGTGCTAGAAATAACAGCATCTAAAGTGAAGACTTAAGAAAAACTTAGTGACTACTAGATTATCCTTAGGACTCTGCATTAACTCTATAATGTTCTTGGTATTAAAAAAAAAAGCATATTTGTCACAGAAATTTAGTTAACATCTTACAACTGAACATGTATGTATGTTGCTTAGATAAATGTAATCACTGTAAACATCTATTCGATCTGGGATTTTGTTTTTATTTTGAAATGGGAGCTTTTTTGTTTACAAAGTTCATTAAAAACTAAAAAATTGTTTCTGTAAGGAAATGAGGTTTTTTTTTTTTTTAAACAACAAAATGCCTTGCTGACTCACTATGAAATAAAAATCTCCCCAATTTTTTGATAGACTACTTTAAGCCATTTGTTACATGATATTCCTTTGCAAGTCTATTAAGATATAGTGTTATAAAGTCTCAAAATTTTTTAATTTTTTTTTTATTTTTATTTTTATTTTTTTTGGTCTGAAGGGAAAGGCATTCTCTCACTTTTTTCTTTTTTTAACGACTTGCAGGCACAATACCTAGTACTGCAGCTGCCAGAACTTGGCATTGTAACTCCTGCAGCCACTAACAGCTTGACTGATTCTGAGTAAGAATGAAAGCGTTAAAGGGTTTGACTACAAGATGTTTTTATTTAAAATACTTGTGAAATAACTATAAGCAGTTGACTCTAAATCTTGGAACAGAGTCAGGCTATGTGAAGTTCAAGTGCTTGTTGACCCCTCTATCTAGCGCGCCTCCCCCCCATCCTGCTTCTGTAGGTTACCTGTGTGCGTGCGCTTTCTCTCAGTCTTATTTGCGCGCTTTTCTCTTTTTCTCTGACCCAAGAGAAAGGAAACTTACCGATGATAATTCTTTAGTGTAATTTATTCCTTTATAGCATGTCAGGATAAATTAAAAGTACATTTGTCTGAAAAAAAAAAATGCTGCCGGGAGCCTATTGTGTACATGTAGGTGTTTTGTGAAATAACCTTGAAATTGTAAATCGACGTTGTGTGGTCAGATTGTGTCAAGTTTAATTTGTTTGGGATTTTTTTTTCCTTTTTTTTTTTTTAATTTGAAGATACTTTAGCAATAATTAATTCCATGTTTGCCACATTTTGCCATTAAGGGTTATGTTTAGTTCCATAGTATTGAAGAAATCTTAGTAAGTCTGAAGTTTTTGGGATAGGCAGCTTCTTTGTTTCTTTTCTAAGCACCCTGTCAGTTAAGGTATTTGTTTCTTGACTAATAAACCCTTTGATACTTTTAGCCAGAAATCAGTCTCATAAAGCTATTTTTGAGTATAGTTTGTGTAAAATAAAACTGTTTAGCTTTGGTAATGAATTTTCCAAGCTGAACTCCCTCTAGCAAGATATTTTTCAGTGCTTTTATTTACTATGCACTTAGACTATGCACTTTTTCTGAAATATTTTTGTAACACTTTTTTGTATTTTTGCCATTTGAAAAGGTTGTGGTGTAGTTGGTCTGTAATTAAGTTGCAGATTTAAAACTGCTGTTAGCTTTGTAAATCAAAATATAGGTGTTTTGTCTAGTATATTTTCATTCCATCTGCAGCTGGAGCTGGAATCCCATTGATCTTCTAGCTACCATTCATTTTCTTCACAGTTTACAAAAGAAGAATGTGAAATTCAGTGAATGCTGTTACTAATCCTGTCGGGAGATGAATCTCATTTCACCAAAATTAAATTATGGTTTTCCACTAAAATGATGATACAAGTTGAAGACACGTCACTCTGAAATTGGAAGACCTCACCACTTAAGGCTGCACAGTGGCTTACTCAGCTGAACTCTAGGTTATTCCTCTTTACTTTGTTCACGCATTGGGGGGGTGTAGGGGTTTTTTTTGTTGTTTTTTGTTTTTGTTTTTTTTGTTTTGTTTTGTTTTCTTAATGTTGGGAGATGGCCATTCTAACTACTGTTGAATGTCTGTTTTGGGAAGGTATAACAAGAAAATAAAAAAGTATATGAAGGGAGAGACTGGTTATATCCTCCCATATGGTTGTGCTTATGCTCTTATGGCCTACATTTTCAGGTTTGCTTTTACTATAATTTCTCATCAACAAATTCTTATATGAGATTCTCCTATTTCTACTAGTCCTTACAATACTAGTAGAATTAGATGTTAAGTATTTTGAGCAGAGCATACTGTAATAAATTATAACTTAATTCCATTATAATAAAATTATCAAAACAGATTTTAGAATCCAAGCCAATGAGCTAGTTTGCTGAGATATTGAGAATATTGATACCTTGAACATCAAGTTTAATTGGTCTTGGTCATGAATGCCTGTATTCCCAGCTACTTGTGAAGCTGAGACACGAAGAACACAAGTTCCAAGCCAACCTGGGAAATCTTAGAAGGCCCTGTCTCCAGAAAGAGGCAGCCTGGGCATGTAACTTAGTGTTGCAGCACCCCTGGGTTCGATCCACAGTATTTCGGGTGGAAAAATTAGTTTCTTGTAATTCCTAACTGAAATGAACCACAGGTATTCTAAGGGCTGACCTAAACAACATTAACTCAGCTGAAAATTCAGCACTTGGTGTAGCTCAAACTATGACATCACTTTTGTTAACTAGTCAGGGACCGTTTGGTTTGGTGGCGTGGGGGTTGTATACAGTACTAGGGATTGAACCTGAAGGTGCTAAACCACTTCACTACATCCTCAGCCCTTTATATTTTTTTTTGAGAGTGTCTCCTTAAGTAGTCTAGGCTGGCCAACCTCCCTAGTCACTGGGATTACAGGGGTGTGCCACCACACCTGGCCAGTTCAATTATTTCCAAGCCAAATTGGTATTTAGTAATTTTTTATTATTCTTTTGCCCATTTTAAAACAGTGGTAACCATATGACCACAATGTGAGGCAAATTATGGTAAAGAAATACAAACAAACTGGGCACCATGGTGCATGCCTATAATCCCAGCAACTTCAGAGGCTGAGGCTGAAGGATTCCAAATTTGAGGCCAGCCTCAGCAATTTAGCGAGGCCCTGAGCAACTTAGCAAGACCCTGTCTCAAAAAGGGCTGGGGATGTAACTCAGTGGTTAAGTGCCCATGGGTTTAATCCCCCTTATGGGGGATGAAAATGTCCAGCAGTGGCCAAGCTGTTACAGTAAGTAGCTGTCCCAGGCTGCTAAGTATTAAGGGAAACAGGTTCCTGGAGAAGTATCTGATTTCAGGGCTTGGGCAGAGGTAAAAGATGGACCTGGAACTGCCAGAAAAGAAATCCCAAAATTTGGTAGATATGTGTTTAAAGGATATAGGAACCACTTGAAAGGTCAGTGGCCAAATCTGCTAATTACATTATCAAAATAAATAGTGGTAGCAACATTATAACTCAATTTATGATTCCATATTGTGTGGAAAGAGGAGCTGGGGATGTGTTTAGTCCTAGAGCACTTACCTGGCATGTACAAGGACCTGAGTTTTATTCCTCGCACTCCAAGAAAATAAAATTGAGAGAATTTTTTTTTTTTTTTTTAATCTTTCTCTACCAGTGATTGAACCCAGGAGTGCTTAACCACTATGCTACATCCTAGCGCTTTTGTGTGTCTGAAGGAAGGTCTCACAAAGTTGCCCAAGCTTGTGATTCTCCTCCATCAGCCTCCAGAGAGAAAACTTCTTGAACAAGAATGTCAACTAATAAAGTTGCAAAGGGAACAGTGCATTAGAAAAATCAGTTTGCCAACTAAAGTTTTCAAAGTTCTCATTTACATCATTTCTTTAATTTTCTTAACAGTCACATGAAGCTTATTTCCATGAGCAGTGTCTGCAAAAAGGGTGGGATACCCAAGGTAAAGCATCTCTGTAAGCTTTG
Source organism: Tamias sibiricus (assembly GCA_025594165.1). NCBI lineage: Eukaryota > Metazoa > Chordata > Mammalia > Rodentia > Sciuridae > Tamias > Tamias sibiricus. Next base: position 62,318,487 of record CM046662.1, read on the forward strand.
TAGAGCTAGGACTTCAACCTGATCCCCTTTAGCTTTCATAGTATTAATCCATGCTGTTCTTTTATTGCCCTTTTAAACCAAGATGGATAATAATAGCAATTATTTCTTGAATACTTTAAGCCAGGCACTATTCTAAGTGCTTCATATATAATGACATGTCTAATTTTCAGTTTTCCATAAAGTAGATCCTCTCCCATTTTATGTATCAGAATACCAAGATATAAAATTAAAGAGGTAGTTATACTCAAGATTCTTAAGATCTTAACTTCCCCTTTTCCCATTTATGTATGTATGTACTGAGGATTGAACTTAGGGACACCTTAATCACTAAGTTATGTCCCTATCTCTCTTTTTTTTTTTTTTTTTTTTTTTTTGTCTTGAGACATTTCCACTAAGTTGTTGAGGCTAGACTGAAATTTTTTAAAGACTGGAAAATGAAGATCTCAATGTAGTTATTTGTATCATAGATGTGTTATGTAGTCTTCATTATCTAAAGTGAGAGCTGGGGGTTATTGGCTGTTAAAGTGTGCTTAGCATGTGCAAGACCCTAGGTTCAATCCCCAACACACAGATGGGGCCTGCTTAATTCAGGTCTAAAAGTTTAGGATTAGAAAAATGTGGCTGTTCATACACATACCACACAGTCAAATTATTGGGGCAGAGCCTACCTGTAATAAGCAAATGGCCAAAAATTAAATATTGAGCATTTTTTAATCCCTAAGATCCAGGCACTTTAAATTGTCAAGGGTAATCAGTCCCTGCTCTCTACCCACACCCAGAAAATAAAAAGCAGTCTTAAAGGGGCTTAAGTACCAGGTTTGAAGTGACTTAGTTGTTCCTTTGTAGCATTTGATGTATGTCTACTTAGAGAATATAAACTTGCTTATTGTAACTTTACTGCATAGTCATTAATTATTCAATACATTCATGAGATGGAAATAGTCTCCTATATGCAAAAGGCTGCTATGTTGGGGATTGAGGTAAGTAGAGAAAGGAATGTAAACAGTTGGAATAATTGGAGGCAGAAGGATGTGGGTTACTGAATCTCAAGGGAATGGCTTCAGGAAGTTGTGGAGGTATGACATTGCCATATGTATTCTGTGGAAGTAATTGTGTATATTCTGCAAGGTTATGCTGGTGACTTGGTTCTTTGGCCTTCAAACAGCAAAGGTTGGCCATTATAAGTCTACCCTTCATCCATCCACTAACCTAAGCACTTGGCATTCTCAAAAGACCTAGAATCCATTAGAGGGGCAAGTCAAGCTTTCTATTAATTTACTCACTGACCTGTTCAATCATTTCATGGCTCATTAATAGAATTTAGAACCAAATACAAGTTCACTGAAGTCTTGCAGATCTGTTGAAAGTGAAACCCAGAAAGATATACACAGGTGCTCAAGTTCTCCAACCAAGACTACAATTGGGGCCAATTGTTTTGGCAAATGCATTTAATCCCAGTGAGTTAAGGCTGAGGCAGGAGGGTCACAAGTTTTGAGGCTGGCATCAACAATTTGAAGAGATGGTAGCAAAAAAAAAAAAAAAAGAAAGAAAAAAACCTGGGAGTGTAACTCAGTGGTAAAGTGCCTCTAGGTTGTGGAGGTATGACATTTTTATAGTCTAATTTATGGACAGAATATATTGGTTAAATATATTGGGTACCATGGGGTAAGGGGTGGGTGTCCTACTACCCAGGTGTCCTACAACTATTTTAAGTACCTCCTAGTGACACCATTAAACCAAAGCAATTTTTAAAAATTTTTCTAGGATTGAACTCAAGTGCTCTAACAGCTGCATCCCAGCCCTTCTTATTTGGAGATAGGGTTTTGCTAAGTTGTCCAACCTGGTCTGGAACTCAAAATTCTGCCTCTGTCTCCTGAGTAGCAGGGATTACAGACATGTGCCGCCATGATTGACAGACAAGGCAATTTTATGTCTTTTATTTATCAGCCCAACCTTATGTGTTGATAACAAAAAAAAAAGTAAAAGGTTTTTTTGGGTTTTGTGGGTACTGGGCATTGGACCCAGGGTCTTGCAAATTCTCTTTATCACTGTGCCTCTCCCCAGCCTGTCGGCCTTTTTGCTATTAACAATATAAAAATTAAAATTTATTTCTTTTTGGGGGCTGTATGTGGGATTGTTCAATCCTAGGGGCACTTGTATCACTGAGCCACATCCCTAGCCCTTTTTATTTTTTATTTTGAGATAGGGTCTTTCTAAGTTGCTTAGGGCCTCAGTAAATTGCTGAGGCTGGCATTGAACTTGCTATTCTACTGCCTCAGCCTCCAGAGTCTCTGGGATTACTACTCCTGGCAAAATTTGTTTTTTTTTTTTAAACCAGCTTAAAACTATTGATCGGGCTGGGGTTGTTGCTCAGCGGTAGAGCGCTCACCTAGCACGTGCGCAGCCCAGGTTCGATCCTCAGCACCACCTATAAATAAATGCACTGTTACAACTAAAAGCAAATAAATAAATATTAAAAAAAAACAACAACAACTATTGACCAAATTAGTATTGGATAAATTCAAGGTAATATTGTCCTTGTCTCGTGATCAGGAATGAAATGCATAGGATTTGCATGCTAGTACATGAAACCAAATTTTGATCAAGTTAATTTTTGCTCAAACAAGTGTGTACACACAACAAGGATTTTCTTTCCATTAGTTTTAAGTTCTAGAGTACAATATATATTTCCCCTTTCTTTTCTTTTGGTGCTGGGGATCAAACCCAAGGCTTCATACATGATAGACAAGTGCTGTACCACTGAACTACATCTCTTAGAGTATGACATTTTCATAGTCTAATTTATGGGCAGAATATATAGGTTAAAAAAAGGTAACCTTTTCTCAACATTACCATATTAAGTCTGCAATGTTACTGATTAAAAAAAGGAAAATAGTTCGAATAACTGTCGGAAACCGTTTTTGTGGATTTTAGGCAGCCAACCCATTGGTTTTGTATGCCAGTGGATAGTGGCACAAATCTTGGTGATAAAGTGCTGTTAGATAATTTAGAATTGGAAGAAAGGGAGGGGAGGACATGGGTATTTTTAGAAACTGCTCATTAACAGTTGCTAAGTAAATATTTATCAAAAATTATTTGCACTCTGCTAACATGTGACTCCGTTAAAAGTGTAATGTTTTGGTCTGGATTGAGATAGTAAAACAAATTAGCCTTTTGTGGGTGTGCTACCAGAAAAATTGAAATATTCTGGACAATTTTAGTATCTGACCAACCACCATGCCCCCAGTAACATGGTAAAGTATATGTAAGCTATTGCTTACTTGAATTTTATGATTGCATGCGTGACTTTATTTATTCATTCATTTCCCTCTGTATTGAACCCAGAGGCCCTTCCCACTCCCAGCCCCCCCCCTTTTTTTTTTTTTTTTTTTTTTGGAGGGGTGGGTACCAGGGATTGGACTCAGGAGCACTCGACCACTGAGCCACCTTCCTGGCCCTGTTCTTTTTTTTGTTGTTTGTTTGTTTGTTTGTTTGTTTGTTTTTTTTTTTTTTTTTTTAATAAAAACTATTGACCAAATTAGTATTGGATACTAAGGCTGCATTTGAACTCTAGATCCTCCTGTCTCAGCCTCCTGGGCTGCTGGGATTACAGGTGTGTGGCACCATGCCCAGCCCTCCAGCCATTGCGATCTTCCTGCTGTATCCTCTCAAGTCTGGGATTGTAGGTGTACACCACTGTGCCCAGGTCTTTTTATTTTTATTTATTTTTTTGAGACAGAGTTGCATTATGTTACTCAAGCTGTCCAATTCCTGGATTCAAGCAATCTTCCTGCCTCACCCTTCCAAGTAACTGGCACTACAGCTATATACCACCACATCTGACATTTCTTTTGTTTTTAGCAAAAGTGCAAATTCTACAAAAACAGTAATAGGGACTGATTTTACTTACAGATGAGCAATTAAAGAGGATTTATTTAGTCTCAGTTCCAATTCTCCCTCGGAATTCAGAGGTGACATTTCACTTAAAATGTGTGTGTGTTGCCGGGCGCGGTGGCGCACGCCTGTAATCCCAGCACTTTGGGAGGCTGAGGCAGGAGGATCACGAGTTCAAAGCCAGCCTCAGCAATGGCGAGGCACTTAGCAACTCAGTGAAACCCTGTCTCTAATAAAAACACACAAAAAAAAGGGCTGGGAATGTGGCCCAGTGGTCGAGTGCCCCTGAGTTCAATCCCCGGTACAAAAAAAAAAAAAATGTGTGTGTGTTTGTACACAGTATGTATACACATAAACACATGTATATTCATTGGTTTTTTGTTTGTTTTTGGTAATGGAATTGAACCCAGGGTACTTTACCACCGAAGTATATCCCTAGCCCTTTTTTATATTTTGAAGCAGGATCTTGCCAAGTTGCTGGGGTTTTCCTCAAACCTGCAATCCTCCTGCCTCATTCAGTCTCCCAAATCACTGGGATTACAAATGTATGCTCCCATGCCCAGCTTCAGAGGTGACATTTCATATTGGTCTGTTTGCAATATGGAGTGTTACCAAAATTTGTGTAACACTAGTGGAACAGATGGAAACCAGAGGGAGTAAGATTTCATGAGGCAGTGGAGATTTTGTACTCATCTTAAGGAAACTAATCTTGGAGAAATGGTAGCAAAACACTCCCACAGATAATTTCCACCGGCAGAGTACCCACTCCTTTAACAAAGAGCCAAATGAGAACATGGGAGGTTAAGTACTGAAGATTCTTTGTTAGAGTACTCTCAGTCATATATAAATTCTACCAAAAGTTGTAATGTGGAAGTACATAGAATAAGAGGGAAAACATCAACTAGCAGTGCCCCCTATTCAATAAGTTTCACTGGCCTATAAATCAAGTCCAAACAGCAAGTATAAACCCAACATTAGGGAAATGTGAGGAAAATGGTTTTCTGGACAGCTAACAGTCCAGATGCCTGGCATGGTGGTGCACACCTGTAATCCCAGCGGCCCAGGAAGTTGAGGCAGAAGGATCAGAGGTTTAAGACCAGCCTCAGCAATTTAGGCTGTAAGCAACTTAGACCCTGTCTCAAAAAATAAAAAGGGCTGGAACATGGCTCAGTGGTTAACCGCTGATGGGTTCAATCACTGGAACAACAACAACAAAACGAAGCTCTTTCTCATTCTCTCCAACTCCAACCCTCTAAAAAGTCCCATGTGTGGTACTAACAACCTCCAAAACTGGTGGTGATAATTCACTGGGTTCCATTACATATTAAAGCTTTTGATTTTAGGGCTGATAATTTGTCCCTATGGGATTAATATAAATGTCCTTTAAAATGCCACTTGTCTTTTCTATCTGTAGAGAAAATGTGCTGTATTTATAACGATTTCACAAAGGAAAATTACATTAATTTTACTCTTCAGTGAATGCCAGAGCTTTTTATAAAGCCACACTCAAATATGCATTGTCACCAGGAGAACATTAAGCCTAATAGGGTGATTCTTGCTGCTTGCAAGATCTAGAGATAGACTACTCTGCTCGTATCCAGGTATGAGGGGGTAACAGGCTGAGAGTGATATATGGGAAAAGTAGCAATGTATGGAGAGTAAACAATAAGACCATTGAATCTTTTTTTTTTTTTTTTTTAACTGAATTTAATCCAAGGGCACTTAACCACTAAGATGATCTTATTTTGAGACAGGGTCTCACTAAGTTGCTGTGGCTGGCCTCAAATTTAGGATCCTCCAGCCTCAGCCTCCTGAGTCGCTGGGATTGCAGGCATATACCACCATGCCCTGCTAAAACCACTGAATCTTGAATCTGATGGGTTTTTTTTTGTGTGTGGGTTTTTTTTTTTTTTTTTTTTTTTTTTTTTTTTTTTTTTTTTTTTTGGTTTTGTTTTTTGGTTACTGGGGATTGAATTCAGGGGCACTCAACCACTGGGCCACATACCCAGCCCTATTTTGTATTTTATTTAGAGACAGGGTCTCTATTGAGTTGCTAAGTGCCTCACCATTGTTGAGGCTGGCTTTGAACTCGTGATCCTCTTGTCTCAGCCTCCCAAGTGCTGGGATTATAGGCATGCGCCACCATGCTTTTCTGATGTTATTTTGAACAATATCCTATTCAATGGCACAGAGCTGATTAGTGGCAGAGCTAGAAAGAAACCCCTGACACCCTTTTGCCACTAAACTGCTACTCTAGGCACAGAGCAGTGGTTTTATTGAGTAAGGTTCCAAGACTAGCAGCATCAGCATTATCTGGGAATTTGTTAGAAAAGCAAATTCTCATGCTCTGCCTCATGCCTCGCTGATTCTCACAATAAAGTTTGTAAACCACTGGCAAAGGGGATAAGGTCAAGTGTGGTGGTATATGCCTTATAATCCGAACAACAGGAGAGGCTGAGGCAGGAAGATTGCAAATTCAAGGCCAGCCTCTGCAATTTAGCGAGACCCTGTCTCAAAACTAAAAGGGCTGGGGATTAGCCCAAAGATAGAGCGCTCTTCACAAGGTTCAAACTCTAGTACCCCCAAAAAAGAAAAAAATGAGGCCTGCTGAGCCTATGACACACACTAGTGATCCCAGCAATTTGGGAGGCCGATGCAGGATTTCAAGGCTGGCCTGGACAATTTAGTGGGACTGTCTCAAAAAGTTTTTAAAAAGGACTGGGGGTGTGGGGATATACTTAAGTGGCAAAGTGTCCCTGGGTTCAATCCCCAGTACTGGAGAGTGAAACCAAATGGGTGGCAGAATAAACTGGGAAGGGGCTGGGGTTGTGACTCAGTGGTTGAGCGCTCTCCTGGGGTTGAGGGCTCTCCTGGCACGTGTACGGCCCAGGTTGATCTTCAGCACCACGCCTAAAAATAAAGGCATTGTGTACAACTAAAAATAAATATTTAAATAAATAAACTGGGAGGGAGCTGAGACAAAACCTTTGCTGTTTCAGTTTCCTCATTTTTTTTTTTTTTTAACGGGATTGAGTCAGCACTAGGAGACCCCTGGGTGGCGGCTGCGGGGAGGGGCGAAGCTAGCGGTTGGGAGAAGGATCTGGGAGGTAGCGGGCTGCCCGGGCTAGCGGCCAAGAGCCAGTTCTGCGGCTGCCCTGGCGAGCAAAGGTCGCCAGCCCTGAGTCGTCCCCCTCTCCGCCCCTCAGGAGGGACCAGAGGGAGCAGCTGCTGATATCAGAAATACACTTTCGGGAAATGGCCTCTAAATCTTGGTTGAATTCTTTTAACTTTCCTCTGTGGATCAGCATAGGGTTTGTTGTTTTTGTCGTTGTTGTTGTTGTTAATGCTCTCAGCTATTTAGTATTTTGTTAGGAGAATAGAATGACACACAGCCCAATATTCTTCATAATGATCCTCATGCTAGGCATTCAGATGATAATGGACAGAATCATCTACAAGGACAAATGAACTTAAATGCAGATTCTAGCCAACATAAAGACACAGACATCACTGAAAACCTTTCAGAAAGTTAAAATTCTTTGTTGGGTTATGACAGGCCCTCAGAATCTAGAGAAAAAGGCCAAACATGTCAAAGCTACATGGGCTCAACATTGTAATAAAGTGTTGTTTATGAGTTCAGAAGAAAATAAAGACTTTCCTACTGTGGGATTAAAAACCAAAGAAGGCAGAGATCATCTCTACTGGAAAACTTAAAGCTTTTCAGTATGTTCATGAACATTATTTAGAAGATGCAGATTGGTTTCTGAAAGCAGATGATGATACATATGTCATACTAGACAATTTGAGATAGCTGCTTTCAAATTATGACTCTGAAGAACCCATTTACTTTGGGAGAAGATTTAAGCCCTGTGTAAAGCAGGGTTACATGAGTGGGGGAGCAGGATAGGTACTAAGCAAAGAAGCCTTGAAGAGATTTGTTGATACATTTAAAACAGACAAATGTACACATACTTCCTCTATTGAAGACTTAGCCCTGGGACAATGCATGGAAATTATAAACGTAGAAGCTGAAGATTCCAGAGACACTGGAAAAGAAACTTTTCATTCCTTTGTACCAGAACACCACTTAATCAAAGGTTATATACCCAAAACCATTTGGTATGAATTATAACTACTATCCTCCTGTAGAGGGTCCTGGTTGCTGTTCTGATCTGGCAAGTTATTTTCACTATGTTAATTCTACAACCATGTATGAATTAGAATACCTCATTTATCATCTTCATCCATATGGTTATTTATATAGATATCAACCTGCCTTACCTGAGAATATATTAAAGGAACTAAGTCAAGCAAACAAAAACGAAGATCCAAAAGTAAAATTAGGAAACCCTTGAAAGATAAATGTGAATGAACAGAGGTAAAATGTCCAGTATTGCAGTGAAGAACTTCTGCATTTCTGACATAGAACCCTGAAATCCCATTGAGAAACTCATTCTAAGTGAACATTCCATATAGAAATCTTTCACCTGAAAGACTGTAAACTTAAGCTTTAGATGAGCTGTGAAGTCTGTTAAAATGTGTTTTGATACAGTAATATATAAATACATACATATATATATATGAAAAATTTGTGTTTTCTTAAAACAGTGGCAAGGTAGAAGAACTAGAAGAGATTTTGTTGCCTGCTCCTGACCTTGTGTATTATTGTCACTGAAAAACTAAAACAGTTGAACTTGCTAAAATGGCACTGTACCATGTAACATACACAATGCTAAACAGATCTGCCTTAAAGAAAATTTAGAAGTATTGTTGCTCAGTGTTGTTTGTACTCATTTGCTGTGTGATATAAATGAAACAATCTCACTACACAGTTGTCTAATGAAAATTCTGCTGATTATTTATAATCGACAATATTTATTCAAAAAGAAGGTAGAATAAAAATGGCACTTATCCTAAAGTACATTAATAAAATTACATTTTCAAAGTTAAAAAAACGAAACAAAACTGGGGATTGAACCTAAAGGCCACTGAGCCACATCCCCAGCCCTTTATCAGCCCTTTATAATTTGTTTGTTTCTTTGTTTTTTTGTTTTGTTTTTGAGACAGGGGCTCACTAAGTTGCTTAGGGTCTCACTAAGTTGCTGAGACTGGCCTTAAACCTGCAATCCTCTTGCCTCAGCCTCCCACGTCACTGGGATTACAGGTGTGCATCATGCTCAGTTTAATTGTTTTTCTTTATAACAATTTTTGTTGGTTCATTAATAATTACACATAATGGATTCATTTTTACATATTCACACATGCACACAATATAATTTGGCCAGTTTCTTTCCCCAATACCTTTTCTTTCCCTTCCTTCCTACCCTAGGTCCCCTTCCTCTATGCCACTGGTCTCCTCTATCTTTTTTTTTGTACCGGGCTTGAACTCAGGGCACTTAGCTTTGCCTAGGTTGTATCTCTAGTCCTTTAATTTAATTTTTTAATTTTTTTTTTTTTTTGGGCGGGGGACCAGGGATTGAACTCAGGGGCACTTAAGCACTGTGCCACATCCCCAGGGTCTCATTGAGTTGCTTAGGGCCTCGCTAAGTTCCTGAGGCTGGCCTGCCTTAGCCTTCCAAGCCACGGGGATTACAGGCATGCACCACCATACCTGGCAGTTTAATGTTTTTTAATTTTTTATTTATGTATTTATTTTGGACAGCATGCCTTTATTTTATTTGTTTATTTTTGTATGTGGTGCTAAGGATCGAACCCAGTGCCTCACACATGCTAGGCAAGTGCTCTGCCGCTGAGCCCCAGCCCCAGCCCTGTTTTAATTTTTTATTTTGAGGCAGGGTCTTACTAAATTGCCCAGGCTGGCCTCAAATTTGTGATCCTGGGATTACCGGATTAAAGGTTTGTGCCATCATACCTGGAGTACATGAATCCTGTGAAGCCCCACATTCCAAATAACTTCAAGGTGTGAGGTCAGAAGACAAGTATCCCAAGCCAGAGATGTGGGTTTGGGAGTTGTCATGATACAGGTGATAGTTGAAGCTCTAGAGCTAGGTACATTTTTCCATACTGAGAATTTTGATCTGCAAATGAAAAGGATTGAACTTGACTCTAGGGGATACAGGGATAAAGAATGATGAATCAGAAAGGAAGGGAAGTGGTTACAAAAGAAGAAATCCAACAAATTAGCATTGCCATGTGGAGGAACAAGAGGAAGTCATATTATTTATTTAATCAAGGTATTCAATACTAATTATCGCAAGGGACAAACTTAAAACATTTGCAAAATGTGTTTCTCCTTAAAGTCAGTCAAGTAGTGTGCCTTCCATTTTATGATTGCATCATTTGGATCTTGGCCTACCCAGATCAATGCAGAGGGAAAAAGTGATGGTGGCACACCAGCAACAATTATGTCAGCTGGGTAGTGACAACACTTCTCCATAGGCCAGTAGCCAGTAGTTGACCCCCGTTTGCAATAGAAGCTTTAAAATGTAGGGAAGAGCTGGGCACAGAGGTGCACGCTTGTAATACTAGCAATTTGGAAGTGGGAGGAGGAGGATTTCAAGTTAGAGAGGCCAGTGTCAGCAATTTAGTGAGACCCTGTCTCAAAAGAAAAAACAGCCTGGGGATGTAGTTCAGTGGTAAAGTGTCCCTGGTTAAATCCTAGTACCACAAAAAGAAAAGTAGGGAAGAGGATAGGTTTGGGGTTTTTTTGCTATGCTGGGGATTGAACTCATGGGTGCTCTACCACTGAACTATATCTGCAGCCTTTTTTACTTTTTGAAACAGGGTCTCACTAAATTGCCTTAAATTTGTTATTCTCCTCCCTCAGCAGGATTACAAGCGTGTGCTGCCACACCCAGCATGGATAGGTGTTTTGTTATTTTTAATGTTCTTTGTTACAGATTCTTCACATGTACTAATGTGAAGGGTTTTATTGTTGTTGTTGCTTTTTGTTTGTTTGTTTTTGTTTTGTGCTCAGGTAGAGAAAGTTGTATGTGTCAGAGAAACAGTCTCTGGCTGTTTGCATCCTCAAGATCCAGGCTGAATCTTCAGAAGGCAGAGCCTGGGCTTCATATAATGGCTCCTGGTCTATCTTTCAGGGCTTGTCACAGGAAAACAAGCCAGGCAGCCACCATCCTCCCATCCCCCAGGCCGTTGCTAGGAGATGTATAAACACAGCAAGAAATAATCCACTGATCTGCTGATGGTTTAGCATTGCAACTTTCCCATAAATGACCAACAGCTGTTTGACCTTTGGGGGGCTATATCTCTGTGTGGGTGGCATAGAAATAAGGATGAAAGGAGAGTGTGTATAAATAAAGTGACTTCTAGTGTGTATAAATGGTAGGAAAGGCGTATTACGGAGCCAGAAGCTCTGTATCCTTTTCTCCTTGTATTCAGAGTCTAGCACAGGAAGGTGAACAGCAAAGCTGTTGTTGAATATTAATGTAGATCCTATTGGTGCTGTTTTTCTCTCAGCAGTATTATGCTGTTGACTTATTGGGTTTGTGTTCAATTAAAACTACATTATTTTACTCTTGCCAAGGCACACCTATCTTGGACCTATGCAAAAAAAAAGTATTGTTTCATCTGAATGCTAATTTTAGATTCAAAAGTGGCCCTACCATGCCACACTATGCCACAGTGAATCAGCAAAAGCCCCCCCCCCCCCAAGATTCCTCTTGTTGAAAAGAGAACTGCAATTCTCTCCCTAACCGTAAAAGGAATTTTATCTTTTTTTTTTTTTTTTTTTTTTTTTTTTTTTGGTAGATGGACACAGGACATGATGCCTTTATTTTATTTATTTATTTTTATGTGGTGCTGAAGGATTGAACCCAGGGCCTCATACATGCTAAGTAAGTGCTCTACCACTGAGCTATAGCCACAGCCCTGATCAATACTTGATCCAGGGCTTCAGGGCTTCTTTTTTCCAGTGCTGGGGATTGAACTCAGTACCTTGAGATGCTAGGTAAGTGTGAAGCCAGCCTCAGCAACATAGTGAGACCCTGTCTCAAAATAAAAAGCATGGGGGATGTAACTTAGTGATAAAGTGCCTCTGGGTTCAATCTCCAGTATAAAAACAAAACAAACAAAAATATTAAAGACTGCAAAGCACAATTTATTTCTAGGAAGCTTCCCACACCCACCAGGAACACTGATCTCTCCTTCTCTTCCCTCACTGTAGCACTTTCCTAACTGTATCTACAATTATATTTCTGCAATTGCTCAGGTACACATTTCTCCCTGACCAGACTGAGAGCTCCTAAAGAGCCAGAACTAACCTGCACCTGTACCCCTAATGCTTGGGGGATGGCACACAGGTAGTAAATGCTTGGTGAGCATTTCCTCAGTGATGGCCTCACTATATCACAGTCTTGGGGGTGGGGGATAAAGTGACTTCTAGCCAGAAAGGAACTCCGAATCCATTGGACATAAGGTCGGTCTCTCTCTCTCTCTCTCTCTCTCTCTCTCTCTCTCTCTCTCTCTCTCTCTCTCTCTCTCTCTCTCTTATTTTCCTGGAACTGGGGATTGAACCTGGGGTGCTCTACCACTAAGCTATATCCTCAGTCCTTTTTATTTTTCATTTTGAGACACAGTCTCACTAATTTGCCCAGAGTGGCCTTGAACTTCAGATCCTTCTACCTCAGTCTCTTGAGCAGCTGGGATGACAGGTATGAGCCCAGATTCCTTACTGTCTTAATGATGACAGTATCATATTTCTCTAGCAAAAGTATGCCCTTGCATTCCAAGTAAAAACTAATATCTCATGACCACTGTTATTGAAGTGTTTCCCCCAAGCCCCCAGCACTGGGGATTGAGCACTTTACCACTGAACTATATTCCCAGCTCTTTTTGTTTTATTTTGAGACAGAGTCTCACACAGTTCCTAACCTGGCCTCACACTTGTGATCCTCCTGCCTCAGCCTCCTGAGTTGCTGGGATTACAGGCTTGTGCCACTGCGCCCAGCTCCTACTTTTTATTTCCATCCACATGTGAATAAGAGCATTGTTCACATAATTATATGGAAATAGAAGGAGTTTTACAATTGCAGTGTCTCTCAGTTCTTTGGATTCTTTCCACGATAACTGTGATAAAAGAAAAAAATCTGAGATGTCCTAAATATAATAACAAAGGCCAGAGGGTGGAGGGGGAAGATATAAGGGAAGTTAGTTAAACACAGCAGGTGAAACCAACAAAAAGATTATTTTGAAACCTTGACTTAAGTCTCATCACAACCACCAACCACCAAGATCACTGAGGATCTGTTTAAATCAAAGCTTTCAGGACTGTTAGGCCCAATCAATCCAAAAGCAACAGTTCCTTCTGATGGCCTGCCCTCCTGTCCAAAGCTTCCTCACTTCACCTTACCCTTTTTGTCTATAAGTAGCATAGGTTCTAGTGCCTTCACTGAATTTGAGAAAAACCCTACCAGCTAACATCTTCCAACTTGCTACCTTGTTCTACTGCTGGTAGTCATGGAAACTTGTTCCAGGACCTGGCCCTTACTTTTTCAGGCTAGCATCATAATGGCTCAATATACCTTTATTATTGTAGAGAACCCTTGGTTTCTAGTGTTTTGGCTTATTAGCATGTTCTGAAAATCAGTGTATAAGCCAAGTATGGTAGTGCAAATCAGGAGGCTGAAGCAGGAGGCTCTCAAGTTCAAGGCCAGCCTCAGCAACTTAGCAAAGATTCTGTCTCAAAATGAAAAATTAAAAGGGCCAGAGATGTATCTCAGTTGTAAAAAGCCCAGGGTTTAATCTCTAGTAACACACACACACACATATACACAAATCTGTGTACAGTTGTATCAACTTCTCCTTCCTGCTATGCCATGGCAACCTATTTCCTTCAAAGCCTGTTCCCCTGAGTAGTGTTTTTTGTTTTCTTTTCTTTTTCTTTTTTCTTTTTTTTTTTTTTTTTTGGTACAGGGTTTGAAGCCAGAGGTGCTTTATCACTGAACCACATCCCAAGCCCTCCAGAGTCTCACATAAGCCCTTGCAATCCTCCTGTATTCTTTTTAATTTTTTTTGAGTTTGTTTGTTTGGGTGGTACAGAGTCTCACACTAAGTTCCTAACTGTTGTAGCTGGCCTTGATAACTTGCAATCCTCCTGCCTTAGCCTCCCAAGTCACTGGAATCTAATCAAGGCCTGACAAGCCTCTCTGGCCTGGCTGGGTTTTTCTGTTTGTTTTGTTCTGTTGTTCCGTTGTAATTGTTTGTTTGTTTGGGTGGTACAGGGAATTAGACCCCGACAGGTGCTCTACAGCACTAAGCGATACCCCAAAAGCAGCCCTTTTTATTTTTAAATTTTTTGGTACCAGGGATTGAATTCAGGGGCACTCGACCACCTGGGCCACATCCCCAGCCCATTTTTGTATTTTATCAGAGGACAGGGTCACTCAGTGAGTTGCTAAGTGCCTCACCATTGCTGAGGCTGGCTTTGAACTCGTGATTCAAAAGCATCTCTGCCTCAGCCTCCCAAGTGCTGGGGGCATTACAGGCGTGCGCCACTGCGCCTGGCCCTTTTTATTTTATTTTTTTTTTTTTTTTTTGAGACAAGTTCTTACTAAATTGCCCTGGGGGCCTCAATTTGCAGTCCTCCTGCCTCAGCCTCCCTCACTGCTGGGCTTGCCAGTGTAAATCACGGCAGCCATCCCTGGAGAAGCTTCTAGAACAAGACGGTGGGTTTGCAATCTGTGGGGGCCTGTGAGAGTACTGCTCTTCAGCTGGGCTGCCCTCAGGCCACAGTCCCAAGCAATGCACTACAACAGTTTTCCTCCAACTCTGGCCTCTCCTTTCCCTCTCCGGGTTTGAAACTCTGGATCGGGCTCCTGAAACTCCTTTGAGATGAAAGTCAGGATTTTTTCCTGTCTCCTACCCTAACAATCCCTTCTCACAGTTCATTTTCTCTGCCAGACAAAGACTCACACTGTATGACAAATTAATCCAGTGGTCTCAAATGTTTGTCTTAAAAACACCGCCAACAGTGGGTCCGGGGAGGCCAGCTTGCTGCATCCCCTCCCCTCCAGTGATGTGCTTCTCAAAGACCAGTGTGCTGAAAGCTTTCAGAGTCAGCTGTCTGAGCCATTTACAGTCAGCTCCTGGACAATGCAGGAAACCAGCAGCCTCTGCCAGTCCACTGAACCGTTGGGAATTATGTGAAGCTGGCTGGCCCCTAACTTGCCACGTTAGCATGTTCGCTCAGGCCATTAACTTTCCTTTTGTATCTGCATCTACTTGGATTCTTGCCTCTTTTTGACCACATTAATTATCTCAGGTTTCATCAGGACTCTCTGCTTGGCTTGTTCCCATTTCTAATTAAATGTGAAACCACAGCATCAAAGCTGCACACACTTGGTGACTTTCTCCTGATTAACCTTTGCTGTGAAACAGAAGCAGTGTCCTCTGCTCCTAGGAGGCAGCTCCGTCCCTTGGAAGCAGCATTGAGGCTGATGAGGACAGAAGACCCAGTTACTAGACTACACTCTTTTGGCAGGGTGGTCAATGCGGGGCCTAAGCAGGCACTCTAACCACCTAGCCATCCCCTAGTCCCCAGAACTTTCTCTCTCTGAGATTGACAATGACCCAGGTTAACTCCCTTCTCTACCCTGAGACTCAGTTTTTGTTTTGTTTTTTGTTGTTGCTTGGTACTGGGGATTGAACCCAGGCATGCTCTACCGCTGAGCTATATCCCTAGCCCTTTTTATTAATTTATTTTGAGATAGGGCCTTGCTAAATTGCTGAGGCTGGCATTGACTTTGCAATTTCTCCTGCCTCACCTTCCAAGTCACTGGGATCACAGGCGTGCACCACAACACAGGGCTCCTAAGACCCAGTTCTTATGTCTTAACAATTGAAAACAAATTTCCACACTGAGCTAAGGACATAACTCAACATGCAGAAGGCCTTGGGTTCAATTCCCAGCACACACACACACACACACACACACACAATAAACAGGATCAAGGCAAAAGGTTTGTTAGGTTTAGAATGGTGCCAAGCACACAGCTGTTGATGAAAGTGAGGGGCTGTTATTGTTATTGTTGTTATTATTATTTTGGCACAGAAGATTGAACCCAGGGGTACTTTTACTACTGAGCTCACTTCCCAGACCTTTTTTATTTTTTTATTTTGAGATGGGATCTCACTAAGTTGTTTAGGGTCTTGCTAAGTTTCTGAGACTGACCTCAAATTTGTGATTCTCCTGCCTCAGCCTGGGATTACAGGGATGTGTCACTATGTCCGACATGAGGGGACATGATCAACATCCAAGTAGAAGGTATTCCCAGAATTTGAAGCCTGGTTCACAAGGAACTCTAACTCAAAGTCTCAGGGAACATGGTACAATAGGTGGGTTTTGATGAAGGAATACAGCTCTGACCAGTGTGAGACCTACAGGGTTAAAGCATTATCTCCTTAAGTCCTTTGTCCAATGGCCATGTTGCTGAGGCCTGTTTGGCAGGGAAAGTGGGTGGACCAGCTGCTTTGCCAGCTTGGAGTCACCTGCTGGTTTCCACAGCTCTCTCAGAGGGGCAGGTGTGCAGTGCCCGGGGTTGTGGTGAGTCACTTCAGCTGCATGTCCCCACATGCAGCACTATTTGCCTAGCACAGGAAATGCAGGGCCACCTGGGAGAGCCAGGCCTGTGCCAGGGTGGCTGCTGGGAAGAGCCTCTCCCCAGCCCCGAGGTGGATGATGGGCCAAAGTCCAGTGAAGCAGGAAAAGAGCAGGCCCTGAACAATGGTGGGCCACACTGGGGGTGGGGGCGGCCCAGCCCACCCTCAGACAACTGTGGTCGATCCAGGCAGAGACCCCACATCTGATCAGAGACAGGGGACTGTGGGTGTGGGAGAGCTCAGTGCTAAAGTCTACAAGAGGCCATTCTAGCCTGTCCATGTCTGAACTGTGTGATGTGAGGCCAATCAAACTTCTCAACTCCCAAGGAGGGACCCACCCATCATACACGGTTTTGGAGAATTCCATGTTTTTGGTTTTAGTTTGCTTTTCCATGCTGGGGATTCAACCCAAGTACTCTCGACCACTGAACGACATCACCAGCCTTTTAATTTTTTATTTTGAGACAAGCTTTCTAAGGTGCCCAGGCTGGCCTTAAACTTGGGATTCTCCTGCATCAACCTCCTGAGTAGGGGGTGGATTCCAGGCCTGTGTGACCCTAAAAATTAAAAGTTATGTAGAATCCAGGTAAATATAAAGAACCATGCAAATGTCTATCTGTTGGAGTTGAAGCTTAAAAAGGATGTCTTCAGGAGTGTTGCAAAGCCACTCAGAGTAGCCCACAGGGCTGGGCAAGCAAGAGAAAGCACCTAGACTGTGGGAGCAGTGGATGCCAGACACAGAGACAGGGAGCCTGTGAAGGTGCCCGAAGCCGGTAGAGAATGACTCCTGGAGCCAGGTGCAGTGGCGCACGCCTGTAATCCCAGCACTTGGGAGGCTGAGGCAGGAGGATCACGAGTTCAAAGCCAGCCTCAGCAATGGCAAGTGAGGCACTTAGCAACTTAGTGAGACCCTGTCTCTAAATAAATACAAAAAAGGGCTGGCGATGTGGCCCAGTGGTCGAGAGCCCCTGAGTTCAATCCCTGGTACCAAAAAAAAAAAAAAAAAAGAATGACTCCTGGGCTCTGCATTTTCAAAGGTAAGTCTTGGCAGCTTTCCTTGAAAAGGTGACATGGACAATGAGGACGAAGCAATACATCACCTATCCTGGGATGTAACAGCCTCACACCCCACCCCTGGGGGAGATAAGCAGCCCAGGCTAACCCACACACTTGACTGTAGGAGACCCCTGGGCTGAACTGAGCTTTTTTTTTTTTTGGTACCAGGGATTGAACCCAGGGGTGCTTACCACTGAGCCACATTCCCAGCCCTTCTATTTTGAGCAGGGTCTTGCTTAGTTCTTAGGGCATAGCTAAGTTGCTGAGGCTGGCCTTGAATTTATTCATGATCCTCCTGCCTCCGAGCCACTGGAATTACAGCCTACTGAAACTGACTGGATTGAGCTCCTTGACACCAAAGCCCCAGAGCAGAGAACAGGCAGGCAGTGGGCTTCCTGGACACAGCTGTGGGATGGAAGGAAAGGTGGGTGCCTGGAGCTCAGTCCTAGGTTTCAAAGGAGGGAGAAAGTCCAGAGCTGAGCTTGCTGTGCACAGGCCACAGCAGGTGGCGGAAAGCCAGGCCTGCAGGGACAGAGGCCCCCACCCTCCAGCCTGCCCCTCCAAACACACGGCCCCCACCCACCTAGGCCCTGAGAAAAGACCTTGCTGCAGCTGGGAACAGCCTGTCCTGCCAAAACACGACCCTCTGCACCCATCCCAGGTCCTCTTGGCCTCCCTGCGGGGTGAGCAGTTGCAGAACCCCGGAGAGGAGGTGCTGCCCCACCTGGGCAGTCCCCGCCCCGTCCTCCCACCCCCCTGCAGTCAGGAGCCAGTCTTTTGCTGGAGCACTCCTGTCTCCCTGGAAACCTCCAGGAGCAGAGTGCGTTCCACAGGCCACACTGCGCAGGCTTTCTTCCTCCATATCCAGAGAGGCTGAGGAGCCCTTCCTGCCTCTCCTGGTGGCCTCCATAATGCTGCCTCTTTTCTCCACCCCCTGGTGGGCCAAGGTCCAACCACTCACAAGATCAGAGGTAAGGCTTGAGAAGGAAGAAGGGCAGAGTAGGGCTGAGGGCAGTGAGTCAGCCGGGGAGCCCTCCTCGCACTTCTGCTCTCCTGCCCCCTCTTCCCAGAGCTGCAGCAGCCCGGTGATCCAGGTCATGTTAGTCCTCTGTCAAACCCCACCTCAGTCCAAGCAAGACCAGGCCCCGTACTCTCCAGCCCTGTCACTCCCAGAGCTCACCCCACCCTCCCCCTCCCTCCCAGTTACTCTGTAGGCTGAGGCAGGAGGCGGGCAAGTTCGAGGCCAGCCTCAGCAACTTAGACTCTGTCTTAACATTAAATAAAAAACAGGGCTGAGGATGTATCTCAGAGGTAGAGTGCCCCTGGATTAAACCCCTAGGACCACAAAAACAAGAAAACACTATACGGGATTATTACCACCTCCTCTGAACATTCCCAAACAGACTTTCTCCTTGAAACAGCTCTCAGTCTACCTCATCTGTCCTAAGCTCAACTCTTTACTGAACCTTCTCCAGTTTCTTCACTTTTTTTTGATACTGGGGATTGAACTCAGGGTCATTCGACCACTGAGCCACATTCCCAGCCCTATTTTGTATTTTATTTAGAGACAGGGTCTCGCTGAGTTGCTTAGGGCCTTTGAGTTGCTGAAGCTGGCTTTGAATTCACGATCCTCTTGCCTCAGCCTCCCAAGCGAGAGGCTGGGATTACAGACATGCGCCACCATGCTTGGTTCTTCACATCTTTTTAATGTAACTGAGATAGAAATAAGATATGACAGAGGACACATAACTGAAGCACGCGGCTTGATGAATGTTTTTGTATCTGTCTCCTGGGTAACTCACCACCCAGTTCAAGATGCTGGCCAGTTCTGTCACCCTGAGAGGTTCCCCAGAGGAGCCTCCTGACTTGATGGCCATGGGCTCTGCGTGCTCCACTGTGTCTGCCTCTCTTGTCCAGCACTGTGCCTGTGATGTGTAGCTCATTGTCCTGTGTCTTCCTGTTTATTGCTGGATAATATTCCTCTGCTTATTGTGTGGAGTGTGAAGTCACAGATCTGGAACAGTTCTTTCATCAGGCCTTATAGAGGACACTGTAGGCCCACACTTGCCCAGCTCTCAGGTCTCTGAACCAGAGACACAGAGGCTAGAGAGAGATCTGAGTTCAAAACAAACAAACAAATAAATAAAGGATCTGAGTCTGGTAGTCAGGACCTGAAGATGATGGACAAGGGCTAGAAATTTTTATTATGACTTAGAACACCAGACATTCTTCCATTCTTCTTCTTTTTTTGTGTGTGTGGTACTGGGGATTGAACTCAGGGGCACTCGACCACTGGGCCACATCCCCAGCCCTTTTTTGTTTTTTATTTAGAGACAGGGTCTCACTGAGTTGCTAAGTGCCTCGCCATTGCTAAGGCTGGCTTTGAACTCGCGATCCTCCTGCCTCAGCCTCCCAAAGTGCTGGGATTACAGGCATGCGCCACCGCGCCCGGCTCTCTCCATTCTTCTATAACCAGAGTCACAGGTTCTTTGCTCAACAGCCTGATCCATAGCCATCCTTTCCCCACTCAGGCCGCCTTTTCTGCAACTTTCAAAGCACTTTTATAAATGGCACAGGGAAGCAACTGGAACCCGGAAAAAATACAACAAAGCACACATCTATCAGGATCATTTTACAAGCACCATAATTAAAGCTTTGTATCCTCCTTGGGTCAGAATCATTATTGGGTCTTTAATTCAGGACTTTGAACTTGAGCTTCACAAAGTGCTGAGTGAGTGAGTGAGGAAGTAACTTAAGTGCAGAAGACAGGAAGCAATTTGAGATTCAATCTGGTCTCCCAGATGAGACATCTGAGTCACCTCACACCCACTTATAATGGTCTGTCCCCTCCCTGCTAAGAAGCTGCTGTTCCACTGACAGGAACATGAACCTGGCTGCACATGAGACACAGACCCACTGAGGTGCACAATGCAGATCCCCCTGCCTCCTGATCCCAATGTCACCCAGTGACCCAGCCTGACCAGGGGGCACATGCAGTGCCCATCCAGGGGGTTCCTGGGGAGTTCTTTGGTCACCCTACCCACCACCAGTAATGAACATCACTTCCTATGGCCGTCACTGAAGAGTAATAGCAACAGTATTTGATACAGGTGGGCAACTGGCAGTGTCTCTATCACACATTAGGTGGGACCCAGGGCATTTTCCAGAATGCTTGCTGTCTCTGTTGGTATATGACATGAGACCTCAGAGTTATCAATGAGTTCCTCCAATTGCATCTACCTCCCTCCACCCGCCCCTGCTGGTTCCTTCTCACTGTGAAATTTGGGAACCAGCACTGGCCACATAACAGAGATACACTTGCACTTCCCTGGGGCAGCCACCACAGGATGTGCCACAGTGCCTGGCAGCCACCATGCAGCAAAATAACAATAAGAAGAGGAATATTCAAAATGGCATGGTATTGGCACCAAAATAGACATGCAGACCAATGGTACAGAATGGAAGACACAGAGACAAACCCACATAAATACAGTTATCTGATACTAGACAAAGGAGCTGAAAACATATATATTGGAGAAAAGATAGCCTCTTCAACAAATGGTGCTAGGAGAACTAGAAATCCATATGCAGCAAAATGAAACTAAACCCCTATCAGTCACCAAGCACAAAACTCAACTCAAAGTGGATCAAGGACCTAGGAATTAAACCAGAGACCCTGCACCTAATAGAGGAAAAAGTAGGCCCAAATCTTCATCATGTCAGATTAGGCCCAACTTCCTTAACAAAACTCCTAAAGCACAAGAAATAAAATAAAGAATTAATAAAAGGGATGGATTCAAACTATAAAAAGCTTCTTCTCAGCAAAAGAAACTGAAGGGCAAAAAACCCACGCCAGAAACTGCCATGTAGCAAAGGGGTTTATTTAACTGGCCTTGGCCGCCAGTCAGGACCAAAGGGGCGCATGGAGGGAAAGGGAGCAAGAGGAAGAAGAAGGAGGGAAGGGAATCCAGCGGGGAGAACAAAGGGAAGGGGAGAAGGGTGGCAAGAAGGAAAAGGGGAGACGGGAAGAAGGGGGAAAGGGAAGGGGAAGTCGGTGAGAAGAAGAAGGCGAAAGGAAAAAGGGATGAGTTCCAGCCTGGCGGGGGTTTAAGTCAGAAAGGGAGAGCCTGCCCCGGGTGAATTCCCGCGAGAGGGGAGTATTCCCAGGATCAGAAAGGGCGGAGACTCAGAACCCACCAAAGGTGTATTCTCGTGAGAGATGGGCACTTCCGGGAAGTTAAAGCTCAGGCTCACTGGATAACCTAAGGTACCTGGGGGGGGGGGGTGTGGCCTGTCAGCCCGAATTCATCTAACATTTCCCCTTTTTTTGTTTTCTTAGGGAGCAGGGCGTCATGTATCAGTCTGGCTGCTTCAAGCTGAAATGGGGCAATGTGGGGTGTTATGGGAGGGGCGATGTGGGCATACAAGACAGGCAGGTCAGGCTTGAAGATGAAAAGAAATTCTCAAGAGGCAGGCACCAAAAAGATGAATTTCTGCAGGTGTAAAAATGGATGAAGTTTCCTTGAAGCCATAGGTTGGTGAGGGTGTCAAACGAAGCTTCTGCAGAGGTCACTGGGGGAATCAGCCAGTAATCCTCCTAAAGAGCATGTAGGAATTGTAGGCATCGAGAGTTTACAGGCAGCATCTTAACACTATTATGAAGACATCAAAGAGAAAGAAGGAGAGAGGGACCACCAGGTGGGACTTACGGTGAAGAGGCCAATGGAGAGTAGGAAGCTCCTGAACAAGGTCATCATACTTAACATAGGGTGGCAGATTAAGGGCCCCTCAGGGTGAGCTGGCGAGGAGTAGTCCAGGGTGTAGTTGGTCCCTCTAGAGACTGGTAAGTCCGTCCCGAGGTGATGAGAAGTCATCTCTGGTTGGAAATTCATCTGTGGTTTTTAACAGTTGATAATCCCTGAGGAGAAGCTGGTTAAAGGTTTGATTAGAAACCTGAGAACTCTGATTTTGAAGGCATCTTGTGACACAAGGGGCTAACATCAGGACGAGACATAAAGTTATAAGTGGGCCTAAGAGAGGGAGGATCAATGGGGCCATCCCTTCCCACAATTCCCATGAGGACCTGTGCTGCCACTGAGTCTTCTTATCCCCTAGATCTTGTACCACCTTCTTCAAGCAATGTATGTTGTGGTCAAACTTGCCTGACCGGTTGACAAAATAACAGCATTCTTCACCCAAGAAAATACAGGTACCCCCTTTTTCTGCTGTGATGAGGTCTAAAGCTCGTCTGTTCTGGAGTACAACCTCTGCTAACGAGGAGAGTTGTTGCTGGAGGGCCTGGATGGAGTAGGCAGAGGCTTCAGCCATTGTGGTGATCTTATCTGTGAGATCTGAGAGTTCCTGGCTAAAGGAGTGGGCCATTACGAGTGAGTGAGCCAACCCTCCAACTGAGAGACCTGCAGAGGCAAATTGTGGTGACTAAGCTAACACCCACTAAGACTGCCAGAGTGGCAGCTCCTTTAGAGCACCCCCTTGAGACTGTAGGGAGGTAAGAGGGTCCTCAACCTCAGCCTCTGTATGTAAAGTTAGGCTCAGAATCAAAACAACAGGGTAGCAGGGACCTGGGGCCTCATCGTCAATGCATTGGAACACATGAGTGGAGCACCAAAATAGAAGATGGGAAGGAAGAGTAAAATTGCCCATTATGGAGTGCCAGGTGTGTTCTGGGCAAGAGTCATTGATGGTGGCCCAAAAAGAGGTGACATTAAAGAAAGGGGAAATAGTCAGAAGAAGGAGAGAGAGCAATGGTTGGTCGTGGCATGAGGAGGCCGGGGTGACATTGGCTTGAACTGGGATTGGGACCAGTAGAGGCCTTTGAAGTAGTGTGCAGAGGAAACAAGTTGAGGCATTAAAGGTGGAATAGTTTGCTAATAAGGAGAGAGATAAGGAGAGGATGGAGTCCCAGGAGAAAGAGAGAGACTCATTCAAACGTTGAAGATGGGTTTGGGTCTGTTGCCTGGGGGCATTAAGTACCTCGAGGGCCCTGGCAGTAGTAGAATCTTTTATAGTCTCGGGATCATCGCACCAGTCCTGTGTCTGGTCCTCCTTAAAACAAAGGTACTTTCCTTTGCCCTTGAGGGGGAGCAGTGGTGGGTACATGTGGAGACTGCATCAAAGGTGAGCAGGATGGACAGGCAGTTATCAAAGGGGCAAGCAGCAGCCAGAGCCCGAAGACAGGGGGCCCATCCGCAGTGGGATCAAGTTATTTAGAAAGGTAGGCAACCGGAGCAGAAGTGGAGGCCTTATATTGGCCTAAAACACCTAGAGCCAGACCCATCATCTCATGGACATAAAGGGTGAATGGCTGAAGAAGGTCCGGGAGGTGAAGAGCTGGAGCCCGTAATAATGCCTGCTGCAGATAACTAAAATCAGCCCAAATGCCTTCGGGGAGGAACTTTTCCTCAACCCCCTTAGCAGCCTCATATAGGGGCTTTGCATAAAGAGAAAAATTGGGGATCCAAGCAGATTCCCATGTATCCCGCTAGCCCCAGGAAGGAAAGAATCTCCTCCTTTGTCTTGGGACACAGGGGAGCCTCGATAAGGGCCTTTTGGTCTAGAGTAGTGGCTTTCGATTGATGGGAGATCTGAACTCCTAAATAAGCTACCTGGGTACTCACAAGAAGCAAGAAAATTGAAAAGGGTGTAAGAGTCTATATGGGTTGTGGAGAAGGAAGGGCTACAAAGGAGAAGGTCATCTACATCTTGCAGAAGAGTGGAGTCAGAGAATTCAAGGCCTTTGAGGTCAGCAGCCAGTGTCTGTCCAAAGATATAAGGGCTGTCTCAAAAACCCTGAGGGAGGACTGTCCAGGTCAATTGTTGGGACTGTTGAGTATCAGGGTCAGTCCAGGTAAAAGCAAAAAAGGTCTTGTGATTCCCAAGCTAAAGGGACAGTGAAGAAGGCATCCTTGAGGTCAATGCCTGAGAAGTGGTTGGATAAGGAGGGAATTAGGGAAAGGATGGTATAAGGATTTGCGACCAGAGAGTGTATGGACCTGACAGCCTCGTTGATGAGATGAAGATCCTGGACTAGCTGGTACGACCCATTGGACTTCTTAACTGCCAATATGGGAGTACTATAAGGGGAATGTGTGGGTCGGGGAAAACATTTCTGCAGAAGGTCTGAGATAATAGGTTGGAGACCCCTGAGGCTAGTGGCCGGAAGTGGGTGCTGGGCTCTGTTGGGGAAATGCTGGGGATCTTTAAGGTGTATTTGTACAGGGTCACAGCGAGCAAGGGAGGGTGTCTGAGTGTCCCAAACTTTGGGGTCTACCAGATGGATGGGGGCAGGCTAACAGGAGGTTTCTGCACAGGTAGAGGATAGAGAGGTCTTTTCAAGGTTATCAGCCTCTAAGACAGTAAGAAGAAAGATGGAGGAGGAGACAGAGTGAGTCGAACCAGGGAGCACAACTGAGCGAGGTGGGTCAGAGAGCACAACTGAGGCCTGAAATTTGGCCAGTATGTCTCAGCCCAGGACGGGACACTGAGGCATTACTAGGAACTGGTGGGCAAAAGGATGGAGGTGGAGGCGACAAGACAGCGTGGGAGTCTTGCAGGGGTGAATGGTGTGTCCCTCTACCCCAACAATAGGGGATAATGCTATGGTGGTGGGCCCCCAAAACTCCTTCAAGACCGAGAAAGTGGCTCCCGTATCTAGTAGGAAATTTATGGGGCGGCCATCAACAAGAAGGGTGACCCTAGGCTCCTGTAAGGTGATGTCAATTGTTGGGAGAGGAACCCCTGGGCCCCGTCAATCCTCCACAGCCAGTCCCAGCAGGCCGGGGTTTGCTACTGGTCCAGCCCCCCTGCAGGAACTGGGGCAGTTGACACCCCAGTGGCCCATCTTGGAACATTTAGGGCATGGGCGTGTAGGGGGCCTGGGGTTAGGGCAAGGTTTAGCCCAGTGTCCATTGTTCCAGCACCTGAAACAGGACCCTGGAGGTTCCCTCTGTGTGGGCTTGCGGCCCCCTGATTGTGAGGCCCGAGTGTTGGAGCCCCGTAGGGCCTGGGCCAGCGTTGGAACTTTGTTCGTTCGGCCTTTTCATATTTCTGAAACATGTGGCGCTCGACATCCTCGTCTCTGTTATGATAGACCTTAAAGGCCGAGGCCAAGATCTTGGTCTGAGGTGTCGCAGGCCCTTGCTCCACTTTTTTTAATTTAGCTCGTATGTCGGGGTAACTTTAGGACAGGAAATAAGTCATAAGGCCCTGACGTCCCCTGGAGATTCAGGATCTACATTAGTATATTGTTGGAGGGCTTTTGTTGGCTGATCAAGAAATTCAGATTTTTGTATAATTTCCTGTAGTTTGTCAAAATTAATGGCTTTTTGTGCTGCATGTTTAAGGCCAGCTATTATACAAGTGGCAAACTGATCTCTCAGGGCCACGTCCCCTGGAGAATTATAGTCCCGATTTGGGTCCCTTTCAGGGATGTCCTGAGGTCCAATAGGATGGCTTGGGTTAGTTCTATGGTTCTCATCAGCATAGGCCCTTGCCTGCTCCCAGACTCACCTACACTCCTCAGAAAGGAGAGTATTTGCCAGAATCATATATATATCATGGAAGGTGAGGCTGTCAGCTTGGAGGACTCATTAAAATTCCATAAGGTAGGTGGTGGGGTCAGTGGCATAGGAACCCAACCGTTTCTCAATCTGTGATAAATCTGTCATGGAGAATGGAACATTGTTAGATAAATTCGTGCCCCCCAGGTGCCTTAAATTGGCCACACCCCAGGTACCTTAAGTTATCCAGTGAGCCTGAGCTGTAACTTCCCGGAAGTGCCCATCTCTTGCAAGAATCCACCTTTGGCGGGCTCTGAGTCCCCGTCCTTTCTGATCCTGGGATTAATCGCCTCTTGCGGGAACTCACCCTGGGGCAGGCTTTCCCTTTCTGAGCCAATCCCAAGCGTACAACCCGCTTCTGCCCCTCTGTACTGAAACACCCACTGGTCCAGAACTCATTCCTTCTTCGCCACTGCCTTCTCGCTGGCCCCCCCTTTCCCTTCTCTTTTTTCCCTTCTTCCCTTCCCTTTTTTTCCCCCTTCACCGCCTTCTTCTCATCAGCTTCCCTTTCCCCTTCTCCCCTTCCCCTTTTTCCCTTTTCCCCTCTTTCCCCCCTTTGTGTCACTTTTCCTTTGTCACCCCATCTTTGCCCTTCCCCTTCTCGCCGGCCTCCCCTTCCTTCCCTTCACTCCCCTTCCCTCCACGTGCCCCTCAGTCCCGACCGGCGGCTAAGGCCAGTTAAATAAACCCCTTTGCTACATGGTGGTTTCTGGTGTGGGTTTTTTGCCTTTCATTTGGTGCCGAAACCTGGGAAGTTAAAGTTCAGGCTCACTGGATAACCTAAGGTACCTGAGGGGTGTGGCCTGTTGGCCCGAATCCATCTGACAGAAACAATCAATGAGGTAAAGAGAGAGCCTAAATTTGGGGAGCAAATTTTTGCCACACACACCTCAGATAGAGCACTAATCTCCAGGATATATAAAGAACTCAAAAAACTTAACACCAAAAAAACAAATAACCCAATCAACAAATGGGCTAAGGACCTGAACAGACACTTCTCTGAAGATTTACATTGATCAACAAATATATGAAAAAATGTTCAACATCTCTAGTAATTAGAGAAATGCAAATCAAAACTACTCTAAGATTTCATTTTACACCAGTCAGAATGGCAATTCTCAAGAATACAGACAACAATAAGTGTTGGCAAGGATGTGGGGTAAAGGCACACTCATTCATTGCTGGTGGAACTGCAAATTGGTGCAAACAATCTGAAAAGCAGTATGGAAATTCCTTAGAAAACTTGGAATGGAACCACCATTTGACCCAGCTATCCCACTCCTTGGTCTATACCCAAAGGACTTAAAATCAGCAGACTAAAGTAATGTGGACACATCAATGTTCATAGCAGCTCAATTTGTAATAGCTAAACTGTGGAAGCAACCTAGATGCCCTTCAACAGATGAATGGATAAAGAAACTGTGGTATATACATACAATGGTATATTACTCAGCATCAAAAGAGAATAAAATTATGGCATTTGCAGGTAAATGGATGGAGTTGGAGTATATCATGCTAAGTGAGGTAAGCCAATCCCCAAAAACCCAAAGGCTGAATGTTCTCTCTGATAAGTGGATGGTGGGGGGTGGTGCATGGGAAAAATGGAGGAAATTTGATTGGGCAAAGAGGAGGGTGGAGAGTGGAGGGAGTATGGGGGCAAGAAAGATGGTAGAATGAGATGAACATTATTACCCTAGGTACACATATGAGTGCACATATGGTGGGATGCTACATAGTGTACAATCAGAGAAATGAAAATGTACAATGAATCAAACTGCATTCTGCTGTCATATACCTAATAAAAATAAATAAATAAGCCGGGTGCGGTGGTGCACACCTGTAATCCTAGCACTTTAGGAGTCTGAGGCAGGAGGATCGCGAGTTCAAAGCCAGCCTCAGCAATGGTGAGGCGCTGAGCAATTCAGTGAGACCCTGTCTCTAATAAAATACAAAAAAAAGGGCTGGGGATGTGGCCCAGTGGTCGAGTGCCCCTGAGTTCAATCCCTGGTACCACAAAAAAATAAAAATAAAAATAAATAAATAAAGTTTTACAAAAAAAGAAGAGGAATATTCATGTAGTGATTTTGCTGTGTCATTTAACCCATTCAAGCCACACCCCAGCCACACTGTGGAACAGCAGGAAATGGTAGCATTGGTGGAGGGAGTATAGACTTGGTGACCAGAGAGCAGGACTCCATCCCATGAGCCTGGGCTCACACTGGCCCTGGCTAGCTGGGTGCCCTCACTTGGTCTCAGTCTTCCCATTCTTTTTTTTTTTTTTTTTTGGTACTGGGTTATTGAGCCCAGGGGCACCTCACCACTGAACCACATCCCCAGCCCCTTTTTGTATTTTATTTAGAGACAGGGTCTCACTAAATTGCTTAGAGCCTCACTAAGTTGCTGAGCCTCAGCCTCCAGAGATGCTAGGATTACAGGCGTGGGCCACTAGCCCAGCTTCCCATTCATTTTTGCTTTTTGGTTTTTGCAGTGCTGGGGATAGAACCCAAGGCCTTGCAAATGCCAGACAAGCTTTTACTTGAGCCACACCCCAGCCCCCCCACCCCCAGGGAGAGCTTTGGCCCCACTGGAGTCCTCCTCCACGTGGGATAGATTGGTCCTTAAGAGAGTGAAGAAGTTGCCTCCACCAGCTCCCGAGCCCTCAAGTCTCTAACAGGCAGAAGGTCCTGGTGGTCCTGGTGGCTTCAGGCTTGTGTCTGGTTTCCATTTGCAGCTGAGAGGCAGGGTAAGGAGCGGTGAGATCACGACCCTGAGTGAAACTGCTTGGATGGAGCCTGTAGGAGCGGGGAGGGAAGCCAGAAGCAGAAGCTGATGAGGCCAGGAGTCTCCAGGGAACGGGGAGTGCAGTCCCTCCCCCACCACCACTTCAGAGGAGACCTGCCCTCCACTCAGCTCCAGCCCTGTTCCCAGAGACATCCTGGAGACAGCACCTTCCCTGTAGGAGGGCAGGGCCCTGTCTTCTCAAAGAGGACCTGTGGGCCTCTGGGCTCTGGATAGCTTCTTGGCTGCTATCCAGACGCAAGGCAAATGCCTTCTGGGTACCAGAAAGGTCGGGGTTCTGGAGTCTTTTTTTCTGAGTTCTGGCTTGTTTCCTAGATGGGGTGTGGTGGGAGGGGCTGGACTTCCAGCATCCTGGACTCCCAGTGGGACGTTTTGCTTCTCTGGGCCTCGGTCTCCCCACGTGTAAGTGAAGAGATTATTCTTGTCCAGTGATAAGACTCTGGGTTCTCTTTCCTACTTCAAATGACAAGAGGTATTCATTGCATGATTATTGGGAATGGAGAGTATTTGTGGGGTTAAGTCCTCCGCACCCTTTACCTCACACCTCTAGGAGGTAGGTGCTAGAGGCAAGAGATTCCCTAGGTCAACAGCAAAGTGCCAATCACTAATAGAGGTTGAATTTATGCTTTTGTAGGCCCCACCCCAGCCCTCACTGCTCTGACCTGTTCAGAACCCTCCCCCTGCCACCCACAAACAAACAAACAAACAAAAAATGCTGGGCTGGGTAAGTCCATCCCTGAGCATGTTCTTGAGAACTGCCTCTTATTTAACTAGCTGTTGTTGTTGTTGTTGTTGTTGTTGTTTTGGTGGGGGAGTACCAGGGATTGAACCCAGGGGCACTTTGTCTCTCAGCTACATTCATAGCCCTTTTTATTTTTCATTTTAAGAAAGGATCTTGTGGGCTGGGGTTGCTCAGTGGTAGAGTGCTTGCCTAGCATGTGTGAGGCACTGGGTTTGATTCTCAGCACCACAAAAAAATAAAAATTAAAAAAAAAAATAAAAAAGATAGGATCTTACTAGCTTGCTCAAGACCTCACTAGATTGCTGAGGATGGCCTCAAACTTGAAATTCTCCTGCCACAGTCTCCCAAGCCACTGGGATTATAGGCATGTGCTACTGCACCCGGTCTATTCAATTAATTTTTAAAGATGGTCTTAAGAGCCTGGTGTATCTGGGCACAGTGGTGCACATCTGTAATCCCAGTGGCTTGGAGACTGAGGCAGGAGGATCACAAGTTCAAGGCCAAACCTAACAATTTAGCAAGGCCCTAAGCAAGTTATTGATATCCTGTCTTAAAACAAAAAAATAAAAAGGGCTGGGGATGTAGCTCAGTGGCCCCTGGGTTCAATCCCACTACCAAAAAAAAGTCTAGTGTTGTGATGCACTGCCACTCTTAGGCCTTGTCATGGAGGAAGCTCTTGGAAAACACAAAAGCATGAGATTCTTCCCCCCAAAATATACATATAAATAAGATGTCTCAAGTGAAAATGGATGTTCCAAATTTGTTGCCAAATACTAAAAGTGAAAATATTTCACATGAAACAATCTGGAATTTTTTGCTTTTTGGTACTGAGAATTTCACCCAGGGGCAATTTTCCACTGAGTTACATTCCCCACCATTTTATTTTTTATTTTGTGAAGGGGTCTCACTAAATGGCTTAGGGCCTCGCTAAGTTGCTCAGGCTGGCTTTGAATTTGCAATCTTCATTCACCACCATGTCTGGCTCTTCAAGATCTTTTAAACCACAGTCTCCTTCCCTCATTTGGGTTATCTCACCACCCCTTCAACAGAAGAGTGAATTATTTTTTTTGTTGTTGTTGTTGTTTTTCTCCTATGTTGTTTGTATGTCAAAATGTCAAGTCATTTAAGGAAGATGTGCACACACTATTCTGTTGATTCAGACCACATGGATATAGCAAGGCTCTGAGAAGTTCGCTGTTTCTCAAAGCATAAGGATCTCATTTGACAACAGTGGATGCCTCCCCAGACAGACATACTGGCCCATGTGCCTTTGGGGTTGATTCTTTGGTACCTTCAAAGCACTGGTCGGTGTGTTAGTAGGTAGCTGAGGAGCACCTCTGTGTGTGGGGGAGGCTGCCCATTTGACTCACAGCAGAGACAGAGACAGAGGAGATTGGATGATGAACTTCAGACCCAGAGCCAGTGAGTCAGCACCTCACCCCCAGCCTTGCCCTTGGCCCAGGCATCTCCTCCCAAACTGCTCATGCCAACAGCTTCGGGCTCTTCAGTAACTGGAACCTCTCCTATGGGACACTGACCACTGTTCTGGCCCCTCCCATGCAGTGGGATGTGCTCAGGCGAAAAGCTGACTCACTCCCACCTGCCAGAGCCCAGGGCCAGTTAGAGATCATCCCATCCTATCCAGTTCTTTCATGTCACTGGAATCTATTGACTGTGGCTTCCTGGTGTGAGCTATTGACAATTAGCCTTCTGTCTGTGTTCAGCTGGGGGGAGAGAGGGGTATGATCAATTGATTGGTCATGCCTGCCATGGGTGGGTCCAGGAGTGGTGGCCCTTGCCCCAAGTGACAACCTGTCCTAGGGACAAAGGCCCCTCGTGGGGTGGAGGGGACCTATGACAGAGAAGGGCTTTCTGTTTATAAAGGAAGTTGAAGCCAAGGGAGACGGTTGAAGGTGCAGCCTTCGGCTTGCCCAGCCCTGGCAGGCCCCTCCCACAGCCTCCACAGAAGCAGCCAGGCTGGTGCCTGTGACCCCAGCCTCCCAGGCTTCAGCACTCGGATCAGAGTTGGGGCCCAATCTATATTCACAAGCAATTCACAAGCCTTTGAGGCAGCCTGGTGAGGAAGCAGCTGGACCCAGCAGACCCTCTTTGGGGAAATGTTAATTGAAGGCAAAAAGTAGAACACTTGGTAACAACAGCAGGCTAGAAGATGGACAAAGGTGTGGGAGTAGAGAAGAGACAAGCCACATTAGGGCAGTGACACCTCCTAGAGTGAAGCTGATGTGAACAGCTCCCCAGAGTCCCATGGGTGTAGTGGGGTGCAAGAAAGAATGCATGCTGCATTATCAGTGATGGGGTCCCCATTGCCCACCAAATCTATTTCAGGCCAAAGGAGTTTTTCCTGGGCTGAGGACTGAGGGTGGCCCAATAGGTCTGCTCTGGTCTCAGTCCCCTAGTGCCAAGGTCAGGTCCATGTGGGCTCCCTTGGGACTCCTGACTCCATTTGCCAGGTCTAATAGTTGTAGGTCTTAGTCTTAGGGTGGTGATTCATCTAAAGAGAGCATGTGAATTGTCACACCTGCTGTCTGTGACAATTTTCACTAGAAAGGGCAAACAGTCAATACTGATAGTGAGGCCGGGTGCAGTGGCACTGCCCATAACCTCAGCAACCTGGGAGGCTGAAGCAGGAGGATTGAAAGTTCCAGGCCAGTTTGAGGCCAGCCTGGTCAACTTGGGGAGACCTAGTCTCAAAATAAAAAAATTTAAAAAAGAGCTGGGGATGTAGCTCAGTGGCAAAACACTCGCCTCGCACATGGAAGGCCCGCCCTGGGTTTCATCCCCAGCACCACAAAAATACATATATTGATGGTGAATAGATGAAACCTGGGCTCAGGGCCTGACCGCCTGGACTTGAGTCCTGGATGCCACGGACTGCTCCCGTGAGCTGTGCCTCAGTTTCCTCAGCTGCAACCTGGGGGTGACAATGGCTCCTCAGCGTGGTTGGGGGGGAGGATAAATTTAAGTGTTTGGAATGGCACACAGGTCGTTGTAGTAAGTGTCAGGCCTATGTCAGGTGCAGAGAAACAAAGCAGACCCAGCCTCTGCTGTCATTGCGTTTCCTGTTGGGAACGCAGACGTGGCTGAGGGCCGTGTCCACCTTTGACATTCACACTGTGGGAAAGCTGTCCCTCCCGGGCTGCCCTCAGCCTACCTCTGTGAGCCTGCCTTCGGCCCCCACAAGTCTGGTCCTGTGGCTCCTTCCGCAGCTGGTGTGCATCAGCCAGGTGTGGCAGTGGAGCTGGAGCCCAGGAGGCACCAGAGGCTGTGAGTCAAGACAGTCAGTGTCTGGGGGTGGGGGCAGCACATCCGGAGCCGCGGTCCCCTCTCCTCTGTGGAGGACCACTGGATGTCAGGTGCTGGGCTCTGGACGTTACAAACATCCCTGTTTTTGTTTCTTAGGGCTGCTGTGACAGAGTACCTCAAATGAGGTGGTTTAAAACACAAAGGTACCAGGCACCATGGTGCATGCCTAGAATCCCTGTGATTCAGGAGGCTGAGGCAGGAGGACCACAAGTTCAAGGCCAGACTCAGCAACTTTAAGCTCCTGTCTCAAAATTAAAAATAAGGGGCTGGGGCTGCAGCTCAGTGGCAGAGCACTTGCCTAGCATGTGTGAGGCCCTGGGTTCAATCCTTAACACCACATAAAAATAGACAAATAAAACAAAAGGCATTCTGTCCATCTACAACTACAAAAAAATTAAAAATAAAAAGGACTGGAGACATGGGCTGGGGTTGTGGCTCAGAGGTAGAGCGCTCGCCTAGCATGTGTGTGGCACGAGTTCGGTCCTCAGCACCACGTAAGAATAAAGGCATTGTGTACAACTAAAACAAACAAATAAATATTAAAATAATAAAAAAAAAAGGACTGGAGACATAGCTCAGTGGTGGAGCATACCTGGGTTCAATCCCCAGCACTTCCCCACCAAACAAAACAAAAATGACAAAAGCCCATAGAAATTGATCTCACAATTCCAGAGGCCAGGAGTTCAAGACCTAGGTGTCATCAGGGCCATGCTTCTTCCAAAGGCTCTAGAGCATTCCTTCCACGACTCTTCAGCTTCTGGTGCCTCCTGGTGTTCTTCGTGTGGCACATGCCTCCAGCATCTACCTCCACCTTCAGATGGTATGCACCTATTTGTGTTTTGTCTGTGTCAAAATTTCCCTTTCCTCCCTCCCTCCCTCCCTCCTTTCTTTCTTCTTTCTTTCTTTCTTTCTTTCTTTCTTTCTTTCTTTCTTTCTTTCTTTCTTTCTTTCTTTTTCTTTTTCTGCAGTCCTGGCGATTGAACCTAGGATGCTCTATCACTGAGCTACACCCTCAGCCATTTTTTATTTTAAGACAGGGTCTTGCTGAATTGCCCATCTTGGCCTCAAACTTGCAATCCTTCTGCCTCGGCCTCCTGAGTAGCTGGAATTATGTGTGGGCACTACCATACATCACTCAACGCCTCCTTTTCTTATAAGAATACCAGATATGTTGGATTTTCAGCCCACCCTAATCCAATCTCGAATCAAATAAAGTCTTACAGGTTCTGGTGGACATGAATTTTGGGAAGACACTATTCTCTCCCAATCCCTCAGCCATCACTTTATTCAGAATGAAGTAAGTGAAATGAGAAAACTAAGGTAGTAGACAGCCTGAAGTCACACAGCCAGTTGGACTTCAGATCCAGCTTTCGGCCCTGCAAAGGGCCTGGGCCAGACAGCGTGGCGCTAGAGGAGGAAGAAGCAGGGAGAACAGGAAACTCCTTGTTAGGGCGAAGTCCAGGGCTGCTTAACAGCTTGAGGACTGGACTTTGGCCTCCCATCCTCCCTCCTGTTTTTCCAGCTCTCTCACCCCCTGGCCTTCCCAGCATTCCGCAGGAAGCAGCTCAGCCCAATGGTCTGCCCAGGTCCCTTGTGAGCTGACCGGGCCAGAATGAGCCACCAGTGCTGGAGCAGCCCAGGAGGAAACCAAGCTGGAAAGAATGCTTATCTGGGTGACAGAGCGGGGAAAGGGCTGGAGCCTGCAGCCAGAGGCGCAGTTGCCTGGAAAGGCCCTTTATCTCCTCCCAGAGGCTGGGCTCTTTTGTGCACAGTGACACAGAAGAAGGGGCCAGGCTTATGGCCCAGCCAGAGGACATGGTCAAGCCAGAAGCTGCTGATTCAGATCTCAGGGATATATTCAGGGCAAGGGGAACCCTAAGACTCAGCTTAGGCATGGAGTAGCAAATAAATGACCAGTCTACCGTCAGAGGACGCCTCAGAGTCCTTCTCAACACAGTTCTCCAGACAGCAACATCAAAGAACTGGCACAAGGGTTAAAAATTGCCCCAGGGGGTTCGAGCCTAGATTATGTCTCCCAGCGTACAGTGGCCCAGAGGAGAGAGACAGGTTGGGCCAGGTCTCCCAATGCAGGTTCCAGGCGCTTGCTTTTTCATGACGCTGACACTTTTTATACAGAGGTGATGCCCAAACCTGCCTGAGTCCCACTCCCTGTGTGAATCATTCCTGGCTGCTGCCAACAACCAGGTCTAGCAGCTGTTGAGACTGCAGGCCTGGCATCTGAGGCTGGCATCTAAGGACAGCTGCTGGTGCTGCAGGACCCGCCCAACCCTGGCCCACACTGGTCTTCATGATGGGGACGCTCAATGTTTTTTTTCTTTTTGTGGTGCTGGGGATTGAACCCAGAGGTGCTATACCACTGAACTATACCCCCAGCCCCCCCCCCTTTTTTTTTTTTTTTTTTTTTTTTGGTACCAGGGATTGAACTCAGGGGCACTTGACCACTGGGCCACATCCCCAGCCCTTTTTTGTATTTTATTAGAGACAGGGTCTCACTAAGTTGCTAAGTGCCTCGCCATTGCTGAGGCTGGCTTTGAATTTGATCCTCCTGCCTCAGCCTCCCAAGTGCTGGGATTACAGGCGTGCGCCACCGCGCCCGGCTACCCCCAGCCCTCTTTATTTTATTTTTTTTTTAATTTGGAGACAGGGTCTTGATAAGTTGTCTAGGTTGACCTATCATTGCAATTCTCCTGGTTCAGCCTCCAGAGTAGCTGGAATTACAGGCAGGCGTCATCATGGTCAGCTCAAAACATTTTGTTTTGTTTTCTTGGTGTACCGGGGATTGAACTCAGGGGTACTCGACCACTAAGCCACATCCCCAGCCCTATTTTGTGTTATACTTAGAGACAGGGTGTCACTGAATTGCTTAGCACCTCGCTTTTGCTTAGCTTGGCTTTACTCATGATCCTCCTGCCTTAGCCTCCCGAGCTGCTGAGATTACTGGCGTGCGCCACTGCGCCTGGCTCAAAATTTTTATTTATTTATTTTTGGCACTGGGGATTGAACCCAGAGGTGCCTAGCCACTGAGACACACCCTCTGGCCCTTTTTATATTTTAGTTTGAGACAGGGTCTCTCTGAGTTGCTTAGGGCCTTGCTAAATTGCTGAGGCTGGCCTTGAACTCATGATCCTCCTGCCTCAGCCTCCTGAGCCCCTGGGATTACAGGTGTGCACCACCACACCTGGCTTCAAAATGGTTTTGAAGTACAGTCATCCCTCCGTATCTACAGGTGATTGGTTCTAGGACCCCCAAGGATGTTGAAATCCCTGGATGCACAATGGCAGAGTATTTGTATGTAACCTGTGCACAATCTCCCGTATAGTTTATAAATCATCTCGAGATTATTTATAATACCTAAGACAATGCCAGTGCTATGTAAACAGTTGTTACACTGTATCATTTAGAGAATAATGAGAAGGGAAAAAAAGTGTACTCTACAAGTAGGAGTTTGTCCAGAAAAGAAACTTCAAGGAGGGAGCTGGGCGTTATGGTACATACCTGTAATCCCAGTGACTCTGGAGGCTGAAGCAGCAGGATTGCAAGATCAAGACTAACCTCAGCAACCTAGTGAGATGCTGTCTCAAAACACAATAAAAGGGGCTGGGGTGTAGTTCAGTGGTAGAGTGCCTGCCTAGCATGCACAAAGCCCTGGGTTCCATTCCCAGTGCCTCCTTCCTCACTCTCCTCGTAGGTGGAAGGGACCCTGGTACTGGTGCTCAGAGAAGCCCCTCGTGGCTGCAAGCTAGTCCTTGTCTCTTTGGGTCTCTGCACAGGCCAACCTGGCAATAGGGTGGTGGGGAGGGATACTGAAGCTCTTCTCTCCTCTCTGCACTGGGACAAGAGGCACGCTGGTAATGGCTAAGTGTGCCCTGTGACCCTCGGTGAGCCATGCACCCTCCCTGGGCTCTCCTCTCTGTAAGGCAGCAGGCCGCTTCCCTGGGGACTGAGGCTCTGACAGCTGGTGGGTGGCTGGAGGAGGGAATGCCTCCATGGCCAGGAGGAATGTGCTTACTCCCCCAAAATCAGCAAGGCCAGATTCCTTCCAAGCCAGGCAGCAGGCCTCTCCACCCTCTCCCCAAGCTGACATTGTTGTAGGAGCCCCTTAGCCTCCCAGCCCCACACTCTACTGGGTACTGAACCCAGAGCTTGCACATGCTAGGTAAGTGCTGAGCTATACGCCCAGCCCTTTTTATTTTATTTTGGGACAGGATCTTGCTAAGTTGCCCAGGCTGGCTTTGAATTTGTAATCCTTCTGCTTCAGTCTCCTGAGTAGAGGGGATTAGAGGTGTGAGCCACTGTGAGCCACTGGATGCTACTTTTTTTTGAGCCTTGGAGAGGCCACCTGGGAAGGCAGGTCCGTGTGCACAGTTTGCTCACTTGCCAAAGTCTCAGTGCCTGGATGTGGCAGGCTCTGTTGCCAGTGCTGCGGATATAGCAGCAAACAAGACCAGTGAGTCCTGGTCCACAGAGAGAGGCCTGTGGCAAGCAAACTCCAAACATAGCACCTGCACATGAACTGTGGACCATGCTAAAGAGAGATGGCTTGTTAGGAACGAGTTACGAGAGAGGGAAGAGCCCATCTGCCATGGGGCTCAGGGAAGGCTTCGCCCAGGAGGTGACATTCAAGTCAAAATATGAAGGAGATACCAGGGTCAAGAAAGGGGTAGGGAAGAAGATTCCAGGCTAAGAGTTTAGTTTGTCTAAAGAAATGAAGAAATGAGGGGCAAAGACTGGACTGGGTGGTGGTGGGGCCAAGACATTGATTCCACCAGTTAGACCTGTGGGGCCTTAGACAGGGCTTCTCCTCCCCAGTCTCATTTGCATCGTCTGTAAATTAGCCATAATATCTCACTTGCAAGATGCTCTTGAGGATTTAATTATATAGTGTTCCCTTCTTATTTCAGGTCTTTTGAAGAATAAGCACTCAATAAATGGCAGCAGGTCTGGGGGTGTGGCTCAGTGGTAGATCACTTGCCCAGCATGCATGAGGCCCTGGTTCCACTCCCATCATGGCAGCAAAGGATGATGGGCTCAGTTGGCACATGCTTGTAATTCCAGCAGCTCAGGGGGCTGAGTCAGGAGGATCGCAAGTTCAAAGCCAGCCTCAGCAACTTAGTGAGGCCCTAAGCAACTTAGTGAGACCCAAAAAAGAAAGAATAAAAAGAAAAAACAAAACAAAAAGTAAACAGAAAAGAAAAAAGGTAAGAAGAAAAGTAAAAAGAGCTGGGGGTGTAGCTGAGTGGCAAAGCATCCTTGGGTTCAATCCCCAGTACCATCAACAAAAGGAAAAAAGTAAAAAATGGCATCAAAGTATCTAGGTATGTTCTGTGCATATATTATTTACATCTACTAATCTGATTATTATTATTATTATTTGGTACTAGGGATTGAACCCAGGGGTGCCTTACCACTGAGCTACATCCCCAGTCCTTTTTCTTTTCTTTTTTTTCTTTTTTTTATTCAATGTTATTGTATTTGTAATAGTAGAATACATTACAATTCATAATACACACATTGAGTCTCCTTTCACATAACACTGTTTGTATACAAAGTATTTGTACTATTCAAGTCTTCAATCATGCATTTAGGATAATGATATCCATCTTATTATACCACCTTTTCTTTCCCCCCTCCCCTATTTTTTCTTTTGAGACAGGGTCCTGCTAAGTTACTGAGGCCAGGCTTGAATTTGTGATCCTCCTGCCTCAGTCTCCCAAGTCACTGGGATCACAGGCATGTGCCACCACACCTGGGTTATGGGTCCATCCTATAAATGAAATATAAAAGTGCAGGAAAATGCTTTCAAATGTATGAACTGGTATGCAAATGTGAAGGACTCTTCATACAAAGTAACTTTGAGCTGCATTGATACATAATATATTGCATCACAGGATCCAAACTTTGCAAACCTGTAGCATCACTTGCCAAGGAGCTATGGACAGTGGGCATTTTCCCCCCAGATGGCTTTAGGAAATGCTATGAAAGCTGTGCTGAAAGCAGGCAGATCTTGTGAGTAAGGCTGGGGATCTGGGGAAGAGAAACCCAGAGCACTGTCTGCATGGCTCTGCTTGACCTCCTGAGCGAGAGACTGTGGCTCATGTGCAGTGTGAATGAACGAATATGAGGAAGCATTTTGCAATGCTTTAATAAGAGAGTGGTAAACACCTGTCACTCTGGTTGTGTAAACTGTACAACTGCAATTTATTTAAAATATTTATTTATTTGTTTTAGTTGTACACAATGCCTTTAGTTTTACGTGGTGCTGGGGATCGAACCTGGGCCGTGCACTTATGAGGGGAGCTCTCTATCGATAAGCCACAACCCCAGCCCCCTGAAAACTGCAGTTTATACAATGGTTTGGAGAAGAAGCCTGCCTTGGGTGGTAGATGTGTATTCTTGGGGAGAGTTGAAGGACATTGGGAAGC
This sequence comes from Tamias sibiricus, assembly GCA_025594165.1. Taxonomy (NCBI): domain Eukaryota; kingdom Metazoa; phylum Chordata; class Mammalia; order Rodentia; family Sciuridae; genus Tamias; species Tamias sibiricus. The sequence continues at coordinate 62,357,900 of CM046662.1, forward strand.
TACAAGAAATCATTTGTCATCAATAAGCTTCAGATTTTTATTTTAAGGGGCTGGAATTTAAACCCAGGACCTTCCATATGCAAGGTAAGTGCTCTACCACTGAGTTATATCCCCAGCCCCTAGGATCAGATTTGAACGCAGAAGTAGAAGTCCAAAATACTAATGGCTCTACAACATGAACGTTTACTTCTTCTTCTTCTTCTTCTTTTTTTTTTTTTTTTTTTGTACCTGGGATTGAATTCAGGGGCACTTGACCACTGGGCTACATCCCCAGCCCCTTTTTTTGTATTTTATTTAGAGACCGGGTCTCACTGAGTTACTAAGTGCCTTAGCCATTGCTGAGGCTGGCTTTGAACTCGCAATCCTCCTGCCTCAGCCTCCCAAGTGCTGGGATTACAGGCGTGTGCCACTGCGCCTGGCTAAATGCTTACTTCTTTCTTCCATAAAAATTTAAAGATGACCGGTCCAGAGCTGGCATGATGGCCCTGGTAAGTCTGATCCTCAAGGCTCCAGGCTCCTTGCATTTTGTATCCACCTTGCCTTTGGTATGTTCCTCATCCTCAGGGTCCAGAATGGTAGCCATCATATCCACATTTCAGGATGCAAGTCTGAAAAAGGGACAGAGTTGCAAGGATGAAGGGACAAAGATGAAAAGAGCAAAGGAAGATTCTGAGAGGTTGTCCAGGAATGTTCATGCTCTCATTTAAATGTCTCATGGCTATACCTAGTGGCAAAGGAGGATGGGAAATGTAGTCTTTATTCTGGGTACCATGGTTCCAGCTTTGTAGAAGGGGAGGATGGACAGTGAGGGCTAATCTGTGGCCTCGTCCATAGATAATATTTTTGATCTCCTTCAGCTCTACTAGTCCATGAGTTTGACATTCTCCGGTCTAGATGCTTGCCCTGGACCCTAAACTCATATCTGAGTGGAATGGGCCAGGCGGACAGGTGAGACTGAGGGTGAAAGCAGGGAAGTCTCCAAGAGATGGCTGCTCCATTCTCCATGCTGACCAAATGCCCTCTGGACTTGGCAACATCACCTACTTTTCTTCTGAGGAGCTCCCCCTTCCCCACCTGAGCTTTCAGTGCCTGTGGTTCTGGCGGGCTGACCCAACACTTCCTTTTCCAGCTGTGGGGCGTAATATCCGGGCCGTGCTAATGAAAGTCATAGTGTCTGGATCCAGGATTGGATCATGGTCCAGTGTGGGCCATTGTGAGATAGTCTTTGGGCTTTTGCTGAAATTATTTGGGAGAAACAATATTTTCCACTGTGGGACCCTAAGCTGATGAGCAAATTTGGAGTTGCTGGGGGACATCTTTGCATTTTGTAGAAACAACTTGCTTGAGAATGAGGGAACAGGGCCAACCAAGAAGACAGCAGAGCAGAGAATGAAGATTGTGACACATTCTCTTTTTTTTTTTTTTTTTTTTTTGTGTGGTACCAGGGATTGAACTCAGGGGCACTCGACCACTGGGTCACATCCCCAGCCCTTTTTGTGTGTGTGTATTTTATTAGAGACAGGGTCTCACTGAGTTGCTAAGTGCCTCACCATTGCTGAGGCTGGCTTTGAACTCGTGATCCTCCTGCCTCAGCCTCCCAAAGTGCTGGGATTACAGGCGTGCGCACCGCGCCCGGCTCGTGACACATTCTCAATGATATTACGTAGGCCTCGGGATCCAGACATGCCTGAAGCAGGAGTATCCCTGAATTTCCACTGTATGAGTCAATAATTCTCTCTCTCTCTCTCTCTCTCTTTTTTTTTTTTTTTTTTTTTTTTTTTGCTTAGCTCAGTTCAAGCTGGGTTTGGATCACTTGTAAATTAAAAAGTCCCCAATAATATACTAGCCAAGATGCAATTCTGCCTGGAAGAGAAGAAAATAATTCTGTGATTAAGAGTGCTGTCATCCCAGGTGCCTGATATGCCTGCCTGCTTCCCACAGAAAGCACACTGAGTCTAATGAGCATGCCCACTATGTTGGAGTGTCTGTAGAGGAGCTGCCAAATGATTCCTCTCATCCCTGTGCATGTGTGTGGTGCCTCCTAACTCATGAATTGGGGCTTGCTTTATAAGTTGCTTTAACCCATAGAGTGTGGCTGAGGCCATGCTGGGCCAGTTTCCAGGCTGAGGCTCAGCAGGTTCTGCTTTTGCTCTCCCAGATCCCGGGGTTGCCAGGTAAAGAAAGCTGGCTACTCGGCTGGAGAGACCATGTGAGAGAGGAGAAGGGATAGCCCCAGGCGCTCCAGCCCCCACAGTGGAGGTACTAGACATGGGAAGGAAGCCACGGTGCACATTCCAGCCCCAGCCAAGCTCCCAGCTGAGTACATCTGCCTGAGTGGTCCCAGCTGACCCTGGGCAGAAGAACTGCACAGATGAGCCCAGCCAAGGCAGGAATCATGAGAAATTATGTTGCTGTTTAGGTTACTAAGTGCTGCCCTGTTGATTTGTTGGGCATAAAAGCCGACTGACCCATCCACACAAGCAGCTCTGGAACATCAGGATGTGTCACTGGGTGTCTTAGTCAAATGAGGTCCTCGCTGAGAAACGGTGGTGTAAAGTGTTGGCACTGAGGGTCAGATAAGACTCGACTCCAGAACAAGAAGGAAGGAACTCTGCTTCAGCTTCAGCACGGGAGGAGCTGGGTGGCCAAGAATCCACCTTGAGGGATCAGGGAGACCAGAGCCCAGCCCAGCACCCTGGCCACTGGGGTGTGGGTAGTTGTTGAAGGATCCCGCAGCCCAGCCATCTTTGGGAGCTGAGGGAGAGCTGAGTCTGGCTGCCTGATCCCCGAGGCAGAGGTGGCCCTGGGCAGCAGGGAGGAAGCCTCTCACAGCTCCCCTTGGGACAAGCAGACGGTGGGGGAGGGTGCACAAGGGCCATAGTTCAGTGAATAGTCAGGAAAAGGCAGCCTGGGGCCAGGGTTCTGAAATCACAGACCACTGCGTCCTTACCCCTTTCCATTAGGGGTACTACGCCCCAGTCCTGCAGAAAGCAGGCTTATACTTTTAATGTTTCTTTCTTCCTTCTTCTTCTTCTTTTTTCTTTTTGTAAATCATCTTGCTTCATTTAGGATTTAACCTTCTAAACCATCTCAAATCCTTTTTGGAAATGGGTGGGAGGAACGTCACAGATCCTGAGAGCTGGGATTATCTCGGGAACCCAGTAGGAGGAAGCTGAGCCAACGGTGCCCACCCACGGGCCCCACCTGCTCACCTCTGGGGAGGCCCTCGTGCCTGTGTGCATGAGTGGGTGCGTGTGCATGTATGAGTGTGTGAAGAGAGTTGTGTAGAAAGTGGGTGTGTTTAGTGTATTTTTGAGAGCATGAATGCAGATAAGTAGTGCGTCCACAATGACAGTGCAAGCGTCAAGCTGTGTGAAAATGTGTGTGCGTTACTGTGTTCGTGTAAAAGTGAGCCTGAATATAGTGTGGGTACGACTGCTGGTGCAAGAGCACCTGTGAGGGGGGTGGGGGAGAATCCATGCCCCAGGTTGGGGTGCGCCTGCCTTGACTGATGACTTCTAAGGGGAAGGGGCCCTGCTGTCCTTCCTCAGCGGGTTGTTACTGCCTTTGGCCATCCAGGCGCTGACCAGGGACGACTCCTCCCACCAGGGCATTGCACCGACCAGCCCTGCAAGGACTGGAGTGTGGCGGATGGGATGGGAGGGGGCCGCCTGGGGGCCCAGCACCGACAGAATGCTGATGTGACAGAGGCACTTGTGAAATTTTTTCCTGACAACTGCGAGGCTGAAAATCCCCGAGCCTCGGTTCCGGGATTGCCAAGGTCATGGGCGCGCTCTTGATGGGCCGCAGTCCTGTAGGCTGGCGGTGCGCTCTCTGCTGCCCTCTTCTGGGCCTCGGCCTCCTCGCAGATGCCGAGTGATGCTAAGCCCACCCGCCCCAGCAGAGTAGCTTCCTCCCCCTTTAGTCCACCGACAGGGCTGCGGGGAGGCGGGGCGGCCACTTCCGGCTAGGCGGAGCGTTTCCCAAGCCTGGGGACCAAGGATCGCTGACTCCGCGATGCTCACTGCCGTCCTGACACTTGATAGCTGCCCCACGAAGGGCAAATGAATGCACACATTGGTTCAAGTCCTAATCAGCGGAGAAACTGAGTCCCAGAAAGGATATAGTGTTTGCACAGAGAGGCCAGAAATTGAGCAAGGCTGTGCTATGACTTCATTAGGCCATGGGTCCTGGCTTTTTCCTGCTCGCCATGAGCCGACTTTCCCAGCTGACTGGGCTGTCAGGAGAAATTGCTGTCCCTGCATCAGGGCAACTGGGTCAAGCTGGGCAGACAGTGAGGGGTGGAACTTCGTCTGCCTCTGCTGGGTGCCCAGGCTGGTCCCTCCTGATTGTGCTGAGTTGGCCCACGCCTGGGCGGAAGAAGACAGGAACACAGACACGCCTGGTGCCACAGGGTGCATGTGGGTGTCCCTAATGCCTCTGCCACAGCATCGTCACCCCCAGACAGAGAAGAACACAGTTTCAGAGGCTGGAGTTGCCCGAGGCCCAGCTTGGTGTGTCCATCAGAGCCTCTCTCACTACTGGATCCTGGGACCCGCCCATCAGTCCTGTGGCTCTCTCTAGCTCCTCAGGGAGGAACCAGGACTCCCAGACGACAGCCTGCCCCTCTCTTCTAGTTACTCAGTGTAGAAAAAGGGAAAACATAGACTAATGGAAAGAAGGAGAAATCACCCGGGATACCATGCCAGTCCTCATCCTCACTCCCACGCAGTCCTGTTCATTCTGCCCTGTTTAAGTCTGGACTGCTTCTTCCCCAGCGGCTGCTACCAGGACTGACTCCCTCCCTCACCTCTCTGTGTGTCTCATCCAGTCCACCTTCAACCTTTGCTTGAACCAAGATGTCCCATCCCTGGCCCAATAGGCCCAGGGACCTGAGCTCCTACACTGCCGCTCCCTGCATCATGCCTGCCTCAGTGATAGCTCAGGAGCCCTACAGGCCACAGGAACCAGAAGGCCATCTCTGAGTGACCACCTGCTCTAAGTAAGTCCTTCTGTGGTTGCCGAGTCCTGTGACCCCAGTGCCAGCCCAGCCCTACTCCTCTGCACCAAGGACTACAGAAATGCCCACCATCCTCGGCCTCCCCAGAGATCTCCTGAGCTATGTGACAGGAGCTTCATCCACTTTATATCCTCAGTGCTCAGCCAGGGCCTGACATGTGGCAGGCTCTTGGTAAATGTCCACCAAAAGGAGATAAGCTGGTGCGACTGAATCAATTTACTCCCATGAATAACAAGAAGTGTCGGGTGCAGTGGTGTCTGCCTGTAATACCAGCAATTCAGGAGGCTGAGGTAGGAGGATTGAAAGTTTGAGGCCAGCCTCATCAACTTAGGCCCTAAGCAACTTAGCAAGACCCTGTCTCAAAATAGAAAATAAAAAAAGGGCTGGGGAGGTGGCCCAGTGATTAAGTGTCTCTGGGTTCAAGCCTTGATACTACTTCTTCTTCTACTACTACTACTACTACTACTACTAAACAATTGCTCAGCGTGTATTCTGTCCAGCATTGTGCTAAATGCATTAGGAGAAGCCTTGCTTAGACCTCAGACTGCTCAAAAGGTAAGCTAGCTTACTACCCCTTTTCCAGATAAGGGAACCGAGATCCAGAGATATGATCAAAGTGATACCCTGGATTCTGGCCCAGCCCATGCCCTGGGCCTTGGGTTTGCCACCCACCCCGCCCTGTGTGCATGCTGGTGTCTGCCCATTTCTGTCTCTCTCTGGGCCCAAAGGCCCTTTCATTCTGTTCTCACTTCAGGCTCAGCCCAGGGCCAGCAAAGCACAGACAAGTTTCCTCCAAGTATCAGGTGCAGACTCGCCTGGGAGGCTGCAGGGGATGGGTTCCTTAGAGCACAGACACACCTCTGCTCTTTCATGTGGCTAAACAAGATTCAGCAGGTCCATTTTAGTTCCCAAACCTCAAGTTCCTAAAATGAGCTCCAATCAAACTGATGCTGGAAATGCCTGGCCTGAGAATTTGGGCCCAGGAACCAGCACAAACTCATTACGTGACCTTGGGCCGGGAGCTGAGGCAAGTGGAGCCTTTGCTTCCACATCTGCACAATGGGCACAAGAGTATCCACTCCACAGCGTCACTGGGAGGATCAAACACCAGTGACACGAGCGTCCCATAAGCTACCAAACTCACTAATGCAGGGCGAGGAGATATTATGGGATGGACAGTGGCCTGCTCCAGAGACTGGGAGGAAGGAGGGGAGGAATGAGGCACTTGGCCCAGGTACAGGTTTTTCTGGTTAGGGTGTGGAGGGGGTGGAGGGGAGAAGTGGAAAAGGAGCTGGGCAATGAGGTGGGGCTCTGTAGAAACTGCTGAGTCACCCCCTTTCTCTTCCTTCAAACCCAAGGCCTCCATGTTTTAGGCCAGTGCTGTATCAGTGGGCTACCCCACCAAATCTGTTTATTTTTTTATTTTGAGACAGGATCTCACTAAATTGTTGGGGTCAGATTCGAATTTGTGATCTTCCTGCCTCATCCTTCTAACTTGCTGGGATTGCAGGCCTGTGACACCTTGCTTGGCTCTTCTTTTGAAAGCAGTTTTATTTAGGAGTTGGGTGCAGTTGTACTTTCCTGAAATCACGGCAACTCAGGGAACCTGAGGCAGGAGGACTGCAAGTTCAAGGTCAGCCTCAGCAACTTAGTGAGACCCTGTATCCAAAAAAAAAAAAAAAAAAGAAAGAAAAAAGAAAAGAGTGGGCGATGGGTAAGTCAGTGGTGAAGAGTTCCCTGGTTAGCGGGGCGTGGTGGCACACGCCTGTAATCCCAGCACTTTGGGAGGCTGAGGCAGGAGGATCGCGAGTTCAAAGCCAGCCTCAGCAATGGTGAGGCACTTAGCAACTCAGTGAGACCCTGTCTCTAATAAAATACAAAAAAGGGCTGGGGATGTGGCCCAGTGGACGAGTGCCCCTGAGTTCAATCCCCGGTACCACACACACACACAAAAAAAGAGTTCCCTGGTTAAATCTTCAATACCAGAGGAAAAAAGTCTTGATTACTTTTTTCTGTGTATATAAGCAGTACATACTTACTGCAGAAAGTTCAAACAACCCTGAGATACAGTGTGGAAGGTGGACAGTTTCCCAAGTTGATGTTCCCCAGATGGAGCTGCTATTGACATTTTTGAATATGTTCATCCAGATTTTTCTTTTCATGAACAGATGTCTATTTACTAATGAGATAAGTATGTTCCTTGAAGATTTTTTTTTTTTTTTAAATTTATGGTTCTGCGGATAGAACCTGGGGGTGCTCTACCATGGAGCTGCCTCCCCAAATCTTTTAATCTTTTATTTTTTATTTTCAGGGCTGGGGCTGTAGCTCAGTCAGTAGAGTGCTTGCCTCGCATGCACAAGGTCCTTGGCTCAATCCCCAGCACCACAAAATAAATAAATAAATAAATAAATAAATAAATAAATAAATAGGGCCTCACTAAGGTTCCCAGGCTGGCCTTGAACTTGTGATTCTCCTGCCTCCACCTCCTGAGTTGCTGGCATTATAGGCATGCACCACTGTGCCTGGCCCTTGAAGATAATTGAAGGCAAAGCAGAGCTGTATAATATGTAATTCTTCCCATCACCCCTCTCAGAAGTAATCACTATTCACAGCTCTACAGGAACACGTTTGAGCTTTTCATATGCATTTATATCCTAAAGGAGGGGGTGGGATGATGACAGACACAAAGGCCAAGACTGCCACAGTTCAAGATCCAGCTCCAGTGATTACTGGCTGGGTGAATGTGGGCAAGTTACTTAACCTCTCTGAGCCTCATTTTCTTCTGGAAGATGGAAATCACGATAACACCTCTTCAATGTGTGGTTGAAAGAAGTGAGATAAAGGGTGCCAAGTTTAGCATGATGTCTGGCTCATCAAGGATTAACTGTTGTTATAGACACACAGAGTCTCACACACACACACACACACACACACACACACACACATACGCTCGAGCGATCATATTATGCATATTATCTTGTTAGGTTTGGAGGCAGAATTATGTGGAAAGATTAGTCACAAGGATCCTGAAATTTAAACTGGAGATGAGAAGTCAGGCATTTTAGGTTCAAATAATTGGTTGTACAGGCGGGGGCTGGGAGGAACCTAGGTTTCCCTGGTGAGTCACAGCCACCTCTTTGATGGAGCTGAGGCCTGGCTTGCATCAATGGGGAGCTCTCACCGCAGGGGACAGGACAGGAGGGCTTGGGCTTTCTGAAGACTGGTCCGGTCAGTTCACTTAGGCCTATCCCATGGGCCTCTCCCTCCCTCCTCCCCAGCCTCCGCTTCCTGCCTCCCTGTGGCCTCCATTTTGCCACCTGCTGGTCATTTGCAGCCCCACAGCTAGAACCCAAGCTTACAGTGTCTTCGGGCCTTTTGAACAGGTAATGGGATATGCTGAAGAGGAAAATCCCCAAAGAGCTGTCACATCCCCATTCCTGAAATCTGCAAATGTGACCTTATTTGGAAAAAGGGTCTCTGCAGATATTATTAAGGACCTTGTGATGAAGAGCTTGTCCTGGGTGATGGCGTTCTAATTCTATGGCAAATGTACTTAGAAGAGACACCCTGGGGAGATTTGACAGAGAGAGGAAGAAGAGGTAGTGTGGCCATGGAGGCAGAGGTTGGAGGCAGGACATGCCCTCCCTGCCCAGGGAGGGAATGCTCAGAGCCACCACGACACAAAGAGGTGAGGGGCCGAAGAAGGAGCCCACAGAGGGGCCACACCTTCCGAACTGTGGGAGAGGGAACTGCTGTTGTTCTAAGTCACTTGGTTTGTGATAATGTGTAATGGCAGCCGCAAGAGAAGAATGCCGCTCACATATACATGGGTCATAATGTCCCCAGAAGCTGGCGTGCTGGGTGGGTGCAATGGCATGTGCCTGTAATCCCAGCAACTCAGGAGGCTGAGGCAGGAGGATTGAAAGTTGGAGGCGAACCTGGGTAACTAAGTGAGGCCCTTAGCAACTTAGCGAGACCCTGTCTCAAAATAAGAAATAAAAAGGTCTGGGGATATAGCTCAGTAGTAAAGCACCCCTGGGTTCAATCCCCAGTGCCCGATACCTACCTGCAAAAAAAGCAGGAAAAAAAGTCAGATGATATAAACTGTATATATTGAAAAGTCTTGTTTTTATAGATAAGCATTTTTATTAGGTTCTTTTGTATTTTTCCACGGTGTCCTTTTTTTTTTTTCAATGTTTATTTATTGGTTTCAGTTGTACACAATGCCTTTATTTTTATGTGGTGCTGAGGATCGAACCCAGGCCGTGCACATGCTAGGCGAGTGCTCTGCCGCTGAGCCACGATCCCAGCCCCAGAAATAATACCTTTAATTTTATTTGTGTGGTGCTGAGGATCGAACCCAGGGCCTCACACATGTGAGAGGAGTGCTGTACCACTGAGCCATAGCCCCAGCCCCTTTCCCGGGGAAACCTGCCCCCCGCCCCCCCCCCCCAACCTTCCTGTAATTAGGGATCGAACCTAGGGCCTTGTACATGAAGGGCAAGCACTCTACCACTGAGTTATGCCCTCAGCCTGCCTCCCCAAGCCCCCTCTCTTTAATTGTGTCTTGAGACAAGGTCTCACTGAGTTGTCCAGGCTGGTCTCAGAACTTGCAATCCTCCTGCCTCAGGCTTCTGAGTTCATGGAATTATCAATGTACATGCCCCCCACCCCATCCCAGCACACTTTATATAGAGAGGAATACATTTTGCTTGCTTTCTCTGCCATGTTTAGGAGTGACCTTCTAAAATGTGTATGTGAGGGCCAGGCGCATGGCTCATGCCTATAATCCCAGCTACTTGGGAGGCTGAGACAGGGGGATTGTGAGTTCAAAACCAGCCTCAGCAAAAAGCGAGGTGCTAAGCACCTCAGTGTCTCTAAATAAAATACAAAATAGGGCTGGGGATATGGTTCAGTGGTTGAATGCCCCTGAGTTCAATCCCTGGTACCCAAATAAAATATGTATGTGACTGTGTCACTCACTGTCTTTATTTTTCTAAATTTTATTTTATTTTATTTTTTTGCGGGGGATATGGGGATTGAACCCAAGGGCACTTAACCACTGAGCCACATCCCCAGCTCTTTTTTATATTTTATTTAGTGACAGGGCCTTGCTAAGTTGCTAAGTTGCTTTGAACTTGCTGCGATCCTCCTGCCTCAGCCTCCCAAACTGCTGGGATTACAGGCATGTGCCATCATGCCTGGCACTCACTATCTTCAGATGAGATCCAAACTTCTAAAGTGGTCCCCAGGAAGACCCTATCCCATGATCTCTACTCCAGTGCCACCTCCCTTGAGACACCTTCCCTGACCTCCCAAGCTGAAAAAGTTCCCCTATTCCTGCTATTTCTTATCTAACCACCCTGCTTATCATGTGTGAAGTTTCTGCATTTCATCGAATGTATCACAATAAAAAATGGTCTTGGTGATGTGTCTGGTTCTTTGTGTCTGTCTCCCCAGTCTAGACTGTAAATTCTTGGAGCTGGAATCTGTTTTGTTCCTATCTTCTCCTGGAGAGCCCCAAGCAGTGGGCTTGGCCTATCATAGTTCCTCTGTAAACATCTGTCTGGTACGTAAATGAATACTGAAGGTCAAGCATTTTCTTTCTTTCTTTTTTAAAGTTTATTTATTTGTTCTAATCAGTTATACGTGACAGTAGAAAGTTCTTCATTGTACACAAACGGAACAGAATTTTTCACTTCCCTGGTTGCACATGAAGTAGTCACGCCATTCGTGCAATCACACATGTACCTAGAGTACTGACGTCCGTCTCATTCCACTGTCTTTCTTACCCCTTTGCCCCCTCCTCCCTCCCCTTTGCCCCATCCAAAGTTCCTCCACTTACCCCAAGCACCGCCCCCCAATATGGATCAGCATCCACTTATCAGAGAAAATATTCAGCCCCTGTTTTTTTGGGATCGGCTTATTTCACTTAGCATGATATTCTCCAACTCCATCCATTTACCTGCAAATGCCATAATTTTATTCTCTTTTAATGCTGAGTAATACTCCATTGTGTATAAATACCACAGTTTCTTTATCCATCCATCTATTGAAGGGCATCTTGGTTGCTTCCACAGTTTAGTTCTTGTGAATTGAGCTGCTATAAACATTGATGTGGCTGTGTGTCCTGTAGTATGTATGCTGTTTTTAGGTCTTTAGGGTATAAACCAAAGAGTGGGATAGCTGGGTCAGATGGTGGTTCCATTCCAAGTTTTCTAAGGAATCTCCATACTGTTTTCCAGATTGGCTGCACCAATTTGCAGTCCCACTAGCAATATATAGGTGAGATCAAGCATTTTCTAGAAACTGACAAACACCAAAGAAAGCGTTCTTAGATCCTTGGGCCTCTAAATCTGTCTGCAACATTGTGCGTACGCGTGTTGTTCTCCAGGGAAATGCTCGGCAGCTTTTTTGAGATTCTCAAAGGGGTCCTAACCTCACAGATGTGAAGGGGCTTTAAAATCAGAGCCTGATTCTGATGGAAGAGGAACAAACTTGAACACATTCTCCAAGGCCCCTTGGGGCCCCTGGGGCTTAGCTTGGAGGAGTAGAGTTGCTACTTGCTACCCCTGGCTAGTCACTGCAGGATGCCCCCTTAGAGTGAAGGAGCCAGAGGAAATGGGACCAGGGATTTTACTCCAATAGGGTAAGGACCTCCTAACAGGCACAGCTGACCTGGGACATAAGGACTGACTGGTGAGGTGGTGAGGTCCTTGTCACTGAAGGTATGCAAGGAGATGTATACAACCTTCTGTCAGAAATTGTCTGGGCCAGGCAGGCCAAGGAGACATGCAGTTCCAGGATGTAGGAGTAGTATGCAGATGGCTTGGGGTCAGAGGGGTCTGTCTCTAAATGAATAGAGTGGTGGTCACCCCAGCCTCCTACAGGTTGTGCAATTGACCCACCTGAGAGTCCTTTTTGCTTTTCCCCTTTTATTTTCTCTTTTGGTGGTACTGGGGCTCAAACTCAAGGCACTGTGCAGGCTAGGCAAACATTCTACCGCTGATCCACATGCCCAGGCTTTTTTTTTTTTTTTATTTTTTAAAATTTTTTTGGTACCACGGATTGAACTCAGGGACACTTGACCACTGGGCCACATCCCCAACCCTTTTTTGTATTTTATTAGAGACTCACTGAGTTTTATTAGAGACTCACTGAGTTGCTGAGTGCCTCAGCCATTGCTGAGGCTGGCTTTGAACTCGTGATCCTCCTGCCTCAGCTTCCCAAGTGCTGGGATTACAGGCGTGCAGCCCCGGGGCTTCTCCCTGCTCCCTGGTTCTTAAGAGGGCCCAGCCCTTCTGAACCCCATGCTCCCAGGGAGGAAGTGCAGCCATCTGGGCCTTCCCTCAGCTTGTTCTGGGGTGCAGAGGAGAGATTTGGGTAGGTCCTTGGCATCTGGGAATCATTGCATAAGAAGATCTTTGTTCTCAAAATGTGGCAGTGTGGAGGACCTTGCCAAGGTGGGATTCCTGTGCTAACAGTGTCCTCACAGCCCAAGTCCAATGTCATTGTGCAACCCGGCTAACGCCTGAGGGGCACTAGGAATCCAAATGCTGTGTGAGGTGTGAACTGGCCTTAGATTTCAGACTCTGTGTCTCCTATTTGACCAGATGAGTCATACCTTTGAGACTGAAGGACAGAGGCTGTCACATGGCCAGGCTACCAGTGCTCCGGACCCTTGCTGAGCCTCAAGAGATGCTCTCTCTCCCAACCCTGCATGTCAGAACGTTCCTAGACAGTGGTGGCATTTTTCTGAGACATCTGATTGCCTGGAAGTGGCCCCTGATTGCTATCTATGCCGCCTCTGGAAGTGTTGGGTGACGTGGAGGCATGGAGATGGGGATTGCCTTATCTGGGGCTGTTCCGAGGTTCTTTCCCTGCATCCTCATGATGTTCCCAGGAAGAAATAGGACATGAGTCAAGAGTCCAGCACTTTATTATGGTCACATAGCACAGGAGAGACCACTTGGGTTTCAGCAAAGGGGAAGCCTCCCCAGCAGACAGCCCCACCAGGCAGGCCAAGTGGGGATGGGAGACCACATGTCATGGTTAAAAGCAGAAACACAGACTTGATTTGATGGCAGCTTCACCACGCCCTAGCTGTGTGGCCTCAGCTAAATCTCTCGACCTCTCTCAGCCTTGTCTGAGATCTCTTGTCTATGAAGTAAGTAGTAGAACTGACTTCAGTGGGTTGTCAAGAGAACTGAGACCACGCGAGCACATATGTTTAGCTCAGTCCCTGGCAAGTTCTGAACCGTGAACAAGTGGATGCCACGATTATTATTGTTACTAGCAAAAACAACCTGGTTCCTGGGAATGTGGAATGAGGTTTCTGGGGCCATGGCAGTTATCTCTACCAAATCCATGAAAAGTACCAGGAAAAGTTTGTAGAAAGTCCTAGTTTTGTACCTGGACCACTTGAGGGGTTTTGGCATTTATTTCATCAGCATTCCCTCTACATACTCAGGGGGGCAGTCTCTCTTTAGTTTTTGCTTTTGGCCAAGACAGTGACAGAGGCCACTGAACTTGAAATCTGTGCTGCTTTCTCTGCCTTTTGCTGTCTGGGTGACCTTGGGCTGGTCACTTTACCTCTCAACCTCACTAACCCTACTAACTTTAGTGGAACTTTGAAGATGACACTAGGCATTGGGATAAAAAGTGTATTGGAAATGATGGCCACTTTGTAGGTGGCAAAGTCGTAGATAAGACGTAAGTGGGTTGGTGGCTCAATTGATTGGGGCTGGGCATGGTGGTGCATGCCTGTAATCCCAGCTACTTAGGAGGCTGAGGCACAAGCTCTAGGCCAGACTCTGAAAATTAGCAAAATTCTCTCAAATAAGATTTTAGAAAAAAAAAAAAAAGTAAGGGCTGAGGATGTAGAGTGTAGAGTAGGTTGTGTAGGTAGGTAGAGGGCCTAACGTGTGAGGCCTTTAGTTCAATCCCCAGAACTACAAGAAGATAAAGGAAGGATAGAATGTGTGTGTGTGTGTGTGTGTGTGTGTGTGTGTGTGTGTGTGTGTGTGTATTGCTGCGTGTGCTTGTGTAGGAAGAACAATACCTGAATCCTGACCCTTGTAGCAAGGTTAGGGTTTGTGTGTAACATGGTCACAGGGCTCTGCAGTGAGTATAAGCACCACAAGAGGGCGTCCTGAGTCTTATTTGCTCTGATGAAAAAATTTTCCATTTTTCTGTGGCTGCTTTCCAAATCAAACTAAGCCTTATGGTTCGTAGTTTACCTAATTGGTTTAATAAACTTTTAAGATAGATCCACGTGCATGTATTAGTTTCTCAGTAACGTGGATACGATACTGTTGTTCCTATCACAAGACCTGCAGGGAAGCGGGGTTGGGGGGAGGGATGGAGCGGGGCTCCTGCCTCCTGGTGTCCTGGTTCAAGCACTGCTCAGCTGTGTGACGTGGAACCAGCTTCTCCAGCGTGCGGCAGTGCTGAAGTTCCCACATCCAGCCTCACAGGGATGTCACGAAACGGACACAGTGGAAAGAAAAGCAACTTAAAGGTCAAGAACATGGTTCACAAGCCCTCTTACCTCCAGTGCATGACCTTCTCCTTGACCCTCATCCCACGGGGCACTGCTGGGGTGGGAAGGAGGCGAATCCAGCTGCTAAACCGTGACCTCAAGAACAGTATTTCCAGGAATCCCCATCTTAGCATCCAAGGGATTCCTGGGAAAACTGGACCGTGAGGACAAGGTGGGAGAGAGTGAGTGGCCTTCAGGACCAAGGCTGCCATGTCCCTACAGGCCAGCTGGAGTTTTCTTCTGCATCCAGCCATGGCCGCAGTGGCCAGTGTGGGGTGCCATGTTTCCCAGGATGCAGCCCATTGCTCTGGGAAGAGTACTGACTGGAGCTTCAAGTGCCCTGGAAAGTACCTTCCCTGTCGTCAAAGCTGACGATGTCCATCAGAAACATCTGGCAACCCAGATCCCAGCCTCAACCCCCTTCCTCCGCCTCTGTGATCTCCATGGGTCTCCTGCATCCCTGAGGCTCCAGTCAGAGGCGTGAACTCAACTGGGCAGATTGAGTCCCCAGTCTCTGGCAATTTCCTCGCTGATGACCCCTGGCAAATCACTTAACCTCGGAGCCCTGGCCTTGCTTCATTGTAAAATGGGATAGTACAGGACCTAGTGGGGAGATTAATGAGATCAGAGAGCAGGGGAAAGGATTCATGCAAGTGTTTGGGTCTGTCTTTGCTAAAGTGACCCCAGGTTTGAACACAGGTGGGCTTCTCCTCCTGCTCCCCCATCCTGGATTCCATAATCACAACTGATGGGTAAGAATGTGGATCTGGAGACAGACAGATGAGGAAACACCCTCAGCTCAGCACAATCTGTGTGACCTTGGGCAAGTCACTTAGCAGAGCATTAATTTTCTCCTCTGTAAAGTGGCCCAATGACACTGTCCATCTCCCAAGTTTGGGGGGAGGTTAAATAAAATTGTACCAGCCCAGCGGCTCTCCTCCTCTCCTCTGCTCTCACTGTCTGTCCAAAGCCTCTGGGAGCGCTCACACATTTCTGAGATGCCTGCGCTGGTTTAGGCAACAGCCCAGCCAAGATTAGGAGCTCAGAGAGGAAAGACCTTGACTCGAAGCCCAGGACTTCTGTCTCTAGGCTGAAAGGGTTTTTAGGAATTGTCTGATCTACACATGATAAATGGGTTTCAGCTCCAAATCACTAAGAGTGGCTGTCCAGGTCTCAGTTGAGCAGGATTCTAAAGCTCTATCCAAACACTTCAAGAATGGCTGCCTTGATGGATTAGCAGTGTCTGTTGTGGGCTCAGAAAGAGGATGTGGAGGCAGATTGCTAGACAGAATCTCCACAGAGTGGCCCAACACCTCCTGCTACAGATAGGCCTTCTGGGGTCACAGGGGCAGGGCCTGCTTGAAATCACAAAGCCCATCGGGACCCTGGTAGAACCTCCCCACCTCTGCAAGCTGCTGACAGTCTGCAGTGTGTGACACCCCGTCCTTCCCGGTACTTCACTTACCACTTCCAGGCTGATGGCTGCAGAACAACTTCTCCCTTCCCGAGCTACAGTGCTTCATCTCAGACTCCCAACTGACCAGAGATGCAGCACTGCACCTCAGGCTGGGGGACAGGGCGCTGCTCCGCTCTGCTTGGCTGGCTGGTGGTGGGCACTCCTCCCTGCACAGGAAAAGGGGCATTAGAGGGGACCTCAGCTCCACCCCTCCAGCTCTGCCCAGGGACTGCTGGAGTGAGCCCAGCAGTGTTTCCTGCCCTTGGTCTGTCATTGGAGCCCTCTGGAATCAAACCTCAGTCTTCCTTTTCTTTTCCTTTTGGACTAGAGATTGAACCTGAGGGTGCTTTACCACTGAGCTATATCCCCAGCCCATTTCATTTTTTTGTTCTGAGACAGGGTCTCACTAAATGCTGACTGGTCTCAAATTTGTGACTCTCCTCCAGCCTCCCAAGTCACTGGGATTATAAGCATGTGCCACTAGGTTTGGTCTTAAATGTGTTTTAATCCCAAAGTTGTGCTAACATCGCCACAATCCACTTTAGAATATTTCGTCACCCCCCTAAAAGAAAGAAAGCCCCTTACTTATAGCCAATCCCAACCCTAGGAAGACTGTCTTCTGCCCCTGTATATCTGCCTGTTTTGGACATTTTGATAATTGGAATCATCAAGTAGGCTGACCACCCTTTCTGATCCTATGCCTCATCTTTATGCGTGATGTGCCCCAGTCAAACAGCATCCTGGTACTTGATATTTATTCATCAAATACTGTATCCAACCTGTCTCCCTATCCTCCTTCTTTCTTTCTTTCTTTCTTTCTTTCTTTCTTTCTTTCTTTCTTTCTTTCTTTTCTTTCTTTCTTTCTCTCTTTCTTTCTCTCTCCTCCTCCTCCTCTCCTTCTCCTTCTTCTTCTTTTGGTACCAGGGATTGAACTCAGGGGCACTTGACCACTGGGCCACATCCCCAGCCCTTTTTTGTATTTTTATTAGACAGGGTCTCACTGAGTTGCTAAGTGCCTTGCCATTGCTGAGGCTGGCTTTGAACTCATGATCCTCCTGCCTCAGCCTCCCAAGTGCTGGGATTACAGGTGTGCACCACCGTGCCTGGCTCCACCTTCTTTCTTCTTACCCATCCTCCCAAAGTGACTTTTCAAAATGCAAGTGTGCTCATATTTTCCCTGGGCTCTTTCCCTGAAGAGCCTCCCCATTGTCCTGGTGCTGGGCTGTCCCCCCTCCCTTCCCCAACCATATCTTCTTGGTGTGCTGTCTCTACTCAAATAACCGCTTCTGATGCTGTCTCTGACTTCTTAGATCTCAGGACACCCTGCTAGGCATGCTTCCCTATCCTGGGACCACTCTTTTCCTTTACTGCTCATGGGTTGTAGTTTTCACTTGTGGACTGTGAGGCCCACCTGCAAAGGCAGGAGCCCTGGCAACTGTCCTCAGCCCTGAAATCAGGGTCTGGCAGTGTGGGTGCCCCACAGCACTGGCTGGGTGGATGCACCATCTCCTCCGTCTTGTTCTCTCTAGTATGGGAGTTATTTGTCTGGGTGTCTGACTGGGTTAGATTTCCAGTTCCCTGAAGACAGTGCCCCATGTCTTATTAACTGAGGGGTCCCCAGCTCTTGCTGATGGCTTTGTCCAGGGTGATGGGCTACAGAGAGTGCCATGTGGTGGCTGGTTAAATGGCCATGTAGGTGATTCATGTTCTTCTCTGGGCCTGACGTGGGTGAGAACTTCCAGGTGAGCGAACCCCTTCCCAATTCCTCCTGCTCTGCCAAGCTCTCAGGCTCCCCCAGAGGACCCTCCTGCTTTGGCTGATGATGACTGTGGTGGCCTTGATGCTGGATGACGTGGGCTCTCAGAGATGTGTGAAAGGGGTGAGCAGCCTTTCCTCAGGGCTGGGATAGAACAGAAAAAAAATACACAGCTCCCTTAAAAATAAACAAACATGTTTACTCTGCCTCCAGCAGAAATCTGACATCAGGTCCCATCTGAGCTCTTGGGGGAGGGGGAGGGCACTGTCCTCCGGGCTGTTGCTCGGGGCAGGCCACTTCGGCGGTCAGCTAATGGAACAGCCCTGCCTTCTTCTTATCTGGAATTTTCCTGCAGAAATTCATTTCCAACTGCATTTGGCTGGCTAGCGATGGGGACACTGGCCTCGTTTGGGGGTCAGGGACAGCCTGTCTGCTCCATACCCTGCAGCTCCTGTTCCCTGGGAGAGGAGGCATCTAGCCTGACCAAGGTGGGTCTCAGCGAGAGCCAGAGGGTTATCCTAAAAAAGAGCAGCTTCACTCCAGGAGCCAAGCTGAGAAGGAATCCCCACCTTCCTTGGGTGACTGTAGCCAAAGCCCTCTGTCTACACCACCTTGGCCTCCAAGAGCAGGAGGTAGAGTGAGCTATTTCTGGGAGTTGGTGGCCTCAGCACTAACTCAGTTGCTCCCCCATTGATTTGCTTTCAGTTCTTCTATGTATCAGGGGGAGAAAATTCTCCGCTTGGTGCCATCCTGCCTCTGAAACCTTTCTGACTGCAGCATATCACCCACCCTGGGCTTAACCCAGGGCCCCGCCAGCCACAGTGTCAGCTTAAAGTGTAACAATGTTGTTTCATTTTCATTGTGTTTATTTTTAACTATGGGTAGTGCTACAGTGTTTCATTTAAGCATTTACCATTTAAGCAACTGTTTCTACTTTAGCATTCAAAAGGAGCTAGGGAGGCTGGGACAGGAGGATCACGAATTCAAAGCCAGCCTCAGCAAAAGCAAGGTGCCAAGCAACTCAGTGAGACCCTGTCTTTAAATAAAATACAAAATAGGGCTGGGGATGTGGCTCAGTGGTAGAGTACCCCTGAGTTCAATCCCTGGTACAAAAAAAAAAAAAAAAAAAAAAAAAAAAAAAAAAAAAAAAAGAGCATGGGAATGGTTGAGTTTGGAAAATTGGGCCTGATGCCTTTTGATCTTCAGACAGCTGGTGAGGTCCACCTCCGATGGAGGACTAGGAATGGGAGGTGACCATTCCAGGGTTGCAGAGCCTGAACTCCACCTGGGGAGGGGCCTATTTCTACCTCACCCTGTGGGTGAAAGCTAGTGCATCCAAGATAGCATGTCTCCTGGGCTGAGAGGCATGAACCAGCAGGAGGAGGTCCCATGCTTCTCTAGGAGAGACTGGTGCCCAGACAGGGGGCTGAGATGCAGCCTTTGGCCACAGGAGGTCTTTGCCTCTATCTCCTCAAGGGCCATGGTTCTGTCCTTCCCTAGGCCAGAGGCTGCCTAGATCTGTCCCTTTGTATCTGGGACAATCATGTTGGTGATGACTATAATAAGAATGGTCATTTATTGAAATGCTTTAATTGTGCAAATCCTCATGGACACCCTCAGGCTCCATGGGAATGGAATTTTCCAAAGGCAGAGAGCGAGGACCTGCGTTAGGATTCCTCACGGAACAGCCAACCCCAGGCCCCTCACTGTTGACCTCCATACCAGATATCTCATCTCTTGACCAGTGTCCCAGTCTCTGGTTTGGGGATAAGATCTCATCACCACACCTGTTCATACAGCAGAGCAAGTGCCTCGTCTGTGTGCAGAGGGAGATGGGACTGGATCTGACACAGTCCTTGCCTTAGTACTGCAAAGTTAGGCTGAGAGGGAGGCAGATCTCAGTGGGTCAAGAAAGACCCCATGGAAGGATTGCCAAAGACTTAGAGGACAAAGAGGTTCCGTCCCTAGGGGAGCTGGGCAGGCTTCCTGGAGGAGGAGGTGGTACTGCTGGGCTGGGCCGAGGGGCGGAGGTCCAAGCAGGGGGCCCTTCCTCCTGACTCTCTGGCCCCAGGAACACTTCCTTTGAGATTTGCTCACTTACTGGGCTTGGCAGGCAGCACCTGTCCCATCCCCTGTCTCCTTCAAGTGAGGGCCTCACTGAGAAGGGGCTCTGTGGCCCCTATTTCACTTACCCCATGAAAGGTCCTTCACACTGGATCCCAGGGGAGATGAGGGAAGCCGTTTGGGAGTCCTGGTTCTGTCGCCAGTTGGCAAGTGACTTCACACCAGCCTCCTCTCCCCTCTGTGGCGCTCTTTCCCCTCTGTTAAGGGAGGTGACGGAGCCAGGTGGTGTCAGATTTACCTGGTGGCTTTCAGTGCTGGTGGTGGGTAACTTGAGGGTCTGCTCCCAGGAGAACACGCTGTTGTTTCCCCCTCCCTTTCTTGACGTCTCCGGGAAATGTCGCTGGGTTGGGGGAACCTGGGTCGGCAGGCTCTGGGGAAGGGTGGGTGAAGGGGCGGCTGGGAAGGAGAAAATAAACAGTGGCTGTCTGGGTTTTCTCACCAGGCCTAGGCGAGGAGGCTGCCCAGGGCTCCTTCCTTATATGGCCTGGCTGCTCTGGGCTGGGAGCCTGTGCAGCACTCCCCACCTCCACCAGCAGGCAGAGGGCTGGGGGACACTGCTGGTCACCTGGAGCTGTGCTGCTGTGGAGGCCAGAGCAAAACCCAGGACTTGCCCCAGTTATAACCTATATAAACCAAACTGTCCTGGCCTCCGACTGCTTGGGTAGAGTGGGAGGATTCATATGGGGATAAGGGATGGTGGAAGAGCATCGTCCAGAGAGGAGGGGACCCCCCTGGTCCTGACTTGACTCCCAACTCAGTGTGACCTGGCTAAGCCCTTTCCCTTCCGGGTGTCTGTTTCTCCTTCTGTCAAATGGGAGTATGGAAAATAATAATAAATCTTTTCAGCCCTATGCGGTTGAAGCTTTTGAATCCCCATTTTGCAGAAAGGAAAACAGACTGGGAGAGGCCAAATTATTTGACATCCCAGCTGACAGGGAGTAAGACAGCCTCCCAGCTTGGGGCTGTCTGATGTCAGAGTCTGGTTCTGAATGGGCTGAGACTCCTCTTGGTGGAAACATTCTGCCACTCATAGGTGCTCTATGGAAAAGAGATCACACTGCAGCCACTCCCCTGGGAGACCCCAGTGCCCACTGCCCAAGCCCAATGCGGACAATTCCTTTAAGCAACAGGAACAGGAGCTACAACGTCATTTATCTTGGTGTTCTCAGCACATAACATAGTGCCTGGCAGACTCAGAGCTCAGGAAGGGGTTTTGTGGAATCATTGAATGAAAATGCCACAGTGGCCAGCCTGTATCACGGGCACAATCCCCTAACTCCAAGGCACATTCTCAGGATTAAACAAAACAATCCATGAAAAACGAATAGCCAGGTGCAGTGGTGCATGCCTGTAATCCTAGCAGCTTGGGCGGCTGAGACAGGAGGATTGCAAGTTCAAAGGCAGTCGCAGCAACTTAGCAAGGACCTGCCTCTAAATAAAAAATGAAAAGGGCTGGGGATGTGGTTCAATCCCTGGTATTAAAATGGCCTTAGCCAGGCGCGGTGGCACATGCCAGCACTTTGGGAGGCTGAGGCAGGAGGATCGCGAGTTCAAAGCCAGCCTCAGCAATGGCGAGGCACTTAGCAACTCAGCGAGACCCTGTCTCTAAATAAAATACAAAAAAAAAGGCTGGGGATGTGGTCCAGTGGTCAAGTGCCCCTGAGTTCAATCCCTGGTACCACAAAAAAAAAAAAAAAAAAATGGCCTTGTCTTGTGGAGCATGGTGGCACATGCCTGTCTTCCCAGCAACTCAGAAGGCTGAGACAGGAGGACTACAAGTTCAAAGCCAGTCTCAGAAACATAGCAAGGCTCTAAGTAACTGAGTGAGACCATATCTCAAAATAAAAAATAAAAAAGGGGGCCGAGAATATATAGCACAGGCATAAACTGCCCCTGGGTTTAATCCCAGTACCCTGACACCCTGCAAAAAAAAAAAAAAAAAAAAAAAAAAAAAAAAAAAAAAAAGATGGCCTTGGCCTTCTGCTCACAAGTTACTTCTTTCTTCTGAAGTGCCCGTGGTGCAGTGTCATGCCCAGAAGGTCAGAATGCTCTCCTGACGTCCTGCTCAGCCCAGCCATGGGACAGAGAGGTGAGAGGTACATGTGCTCAGAGCCTGGACTCTGGGTTCTGGTGGGAGCCTCAGGCTGGTCCCAAGTCCCAGCCAGGCTGCACCGACTGTGAGAGAGGCTGGAAAGAGGGAGGGTGAGGGGGTGGGGGTGGGCTGCTGGGAACAGCTCGGAAATGTGCCTCACACAAGCACTGACTTCCTGTGTGCTCTTGAGGCGGCCTTGGAACCTCCCTCACCCCATCCATCATCCTGGCATCCTCTAGGACCCCTTCCCAGGGCTTGGGGGTGGGGCTTGGGGCCGAGGTCTGACTGTCAGTGTGGCTGAGAGACTGCAGCTGGCTGTCCTGCAGGCCTGCTTAGTGTTGGAGCTGGACAGTGGGTGTTGGGTGGGGGTGGGGGAGGCGCCTGCCACCCTTTTAATCCAATTTGTTTAGACCCAGTCTTTGTGACTCATTTGCTAGCGGGAGGACTGGGTGCCCGCTGTGCCGGGGTGCACGTTTGCACACACGTATGGAGCGTGCAGGGTGAACAGGTTGGTTGACTGTGTTCTGTAAGACAGGCCTGGGCTTCGTCCTTGTCCCACATCCCCAGGTGTCAGTTCCTTGCTAGAGCGCTGCCTCCTTCTCTCTCCCCTTCCCTTCCCTCCCCTTTCCTCCCACATAGGAAAGGAGCCAGATGGGGGTAGATCTTCTCCCCATCTTCCCATCCACATGAGATCTGGTGCCAGAAGTCCCCTCTGTACTCCCTGTCTGTGCAACTCTGAGTGGGTTCCTTCACCTCCTGGACCTCAGTTTCCCCTCCAGTCTTACGGAGCTGGCACCTCACCTTGCCCATTCCCATTCCACTGTGAGCGTGGAAGTGTCTTCAGCAATTGGCCAGTGTGGGAAAGAATATGATCAGTGGTAGAAATGGCTGCCACCCTGTCCCAGGCTTCACTGTGTGCTAAGTGTTGCCCACTTGGGACAGCCTGCCCCCAGGAGCCCTCTCAAAGCCAGATGACTTGCTTGGTTATTACTAGGCTCAGAGAGGCTCAGAGACTGTCCTGCCTCTGGATTCTGACCCTGTTCATTCCTTTCTAGGCAAGGTTACTATTGGTCCTATGTCTTTAATTCTATTGGTCACCCTGTCATGTTGGCTTTGCATTGCCATTTTATAGGGAAAGTGGGGTGGGGTGATTTCTTGGCTCCTGGTTGATTCTCCCTTCTTTGGTTCCATTTCTTTTCACTTTTAACCCAGACCCCAACAGCCCCGAATGACCCTCAGTCCCACTCATCCACTGGGACTTTCCTTTGACCAAGTTCTTCTCTTTAGCATTTTTGTTTTTCCTGGTACTGGGGACTGAACCCACCAGGCCACATCCCCATCTCTCTCTCTTTTTAAAAAAAAATATTTATTTATTTACTTTAGTTGTACACAATGCAATGCATTTATGTTTACGTGGTGCTGAGGATCGACCCCAGGCCGCGCACGTGCGAGGCGAGCGCTCTGCCGCTGAGCCACAACCCGAGCCCATCTCTTTTCATTTTTTATTTTAAGACAGGGTTTCACTGAATTGCTAATTCTGGCCTTGAACTTGTACTCCTCCTGCCTCAGTCTCCCCAGTCACTGGGATTACAGGCAGGTACAACCATGCCTGGCTGCTCTTTAGCATTCTGGGGCCTGGTTTCTGGGTCATGAGTGGCAGGTTGGGGAGTTTTCCCAAGGGTCCAGGTTACTCCAGGTGCTGCCTGCTGAGCTGGGTGTGTGCATGAGTGGAGGGGGAGTACTCACAGTTCTGCTGCCAGAGCTGCCTGCCACCTCCCTCCTCTGGTCTCCAGGAGGCTCCCCCTCTGGGGTTCTTGGTCCTCTAATGCCAGGATGGTAGGTGGCTTCTACCAGCCAGTGTCCTTGCCTAAAGAAACAAATACCCCACCTGTCAGAGGGATGCTGACTGCCTTATGGCCAGAGTCCTGGCCTCTCAAGTCCCTGATCAGGCTGCCAGTCTCTGAGGGACTGAGGAAGAGCCCACAGCTATCGCTAGCTCAGAAGTCTTGGGCTAGCCATTTGTGGTAGTGCATGCCTGTAATCCCAGCCACTGGGGAAACTGATGCAGGAGGATCACAAGCTCAACGCCAGCCTCAGAAACTTAGTGAGACCCTGTCTCAAAATAAAAAAAACTAAAAGGCCTGGGGATATGGCTCAGTGACAGAGAGCCTCTGGGTTAAATCCCCAGTGCCCTGCCCCACACACAAGTCTTGGGCTTAAACCCCTAGAGAGTTTTCAGGCCCCAACGGCTCCTCTATCCCTGCTTTGCTGCCTAGCTTTGATTTTCTTTTTTTCTTTTTTCTTTCTTTCTTAATGTTTTGCAGTGCTAGGGATTGAACCCAGAGCCTTGCACATACAACACAAGCACTCTACCACTGAGCCACATACCCAGCCCTATTGCCTGGCTTTGAAAGAGGGTCTTCAGAGAAACTCTAAGGTTCATGATCAGGAGGAGTTACCTTCCCTTCCAGCACACTCAGACCCCATCTGCAAAAGCACTGGTCTGGGAGGAATTTCCTAGAGGCACTCCTGACCAGCGGCCACACTTCCAGCCTCACACATAGGAAAGGAGCCAGATAGGGGTAGATTGAAATCTGGGGCTAAGCTAGACCTGTGACTGACCCTTCCAGCAGTACCAGGCTTGCAGCCTGGGGGATGCTCCCCCCATAAGTCAGAATGCTCACAGTCTCTGCCAGGGGTGAGTTTAAAGAGGCAGCATGGCTTGCTCAGGGTCATCTGCCGACCAGTGTCAGAGGCAGACATGGACCCAGGCTCTGCATGCTCAATTCGGCTGCCCCTCGAGCGTGGGCAGGAGCCAGCTGGATGACCACAAAACAAAGCTCACATCGTCATGGTCATTGCAAAAGCCCAGTGGCCTCTCCTGGCCTTGCTCATTTCCAAGAAACATGAGGGGCTGGGAATGGGCCACATCTGTGGGCCAGATGGCACTGCTGTGGGGACAGGGCTGAGGCCAGGGCTCTGCGTGAGCCCGTGAGGCATGCTCATGAACCCGGTTGTTTCCAGAGACACTTCCTTGCCACAGTTCCCATCCCTAGCTCCCTCGCACAGGCACATGTCCCACAGCCTTTTCTCACCTTGGGCTCCAGGGCCCAGGTTTTCGCCGTATGTTTGGAAATAATGAAGACACCGGGTCCCTGCCTTTGCATCTCACCTCCGGCACTTACTAGCTGTGTGACCGCTGTCTTCACTTCTCTGAACTTAGGCTTCTGACCTCACCACCTTGTTTGTGAAGGTCAAGTGAGGCAGATGTCAAGTGCAAGCACAGATCCAGACACATAGTGGGCCCAGAATACGTGGTCACAGTCGCCACCGTTAGCACGGCAGCCCGGAGGAGGGGGAGGGTCCAGGCCAGCATCCAGGGCAGATGTGGAAGCTGGCTTTAGGAGCCTGGGAGCTGCCTTCTGTCCCCTCCGTGCACGGCTTCCTCGGGCCTCTATTCCCAGGGCACCCCCCAACGGAGTTCACCAGTCTAACACGCTCCCCACTTCCTCCCCTGGGAAGGGAGCTCCAGGACTTCTCAGCAAGCCCTGGGAAAGGGGTATGAGACCGAAACAAATGAAGAAGGGAAAAGGGGAAAGAGGGAAGAAAAGGGGCCCCAGGCTTGCCTGGCCTAGAACCCCAGGGCCTGCCTCCAATAGCTCAGCCCACCATGGGAGGGGTCTACAGTCCAGGATTCCTTTTTTTTTTTTTTTTTTTTTTTTTTTTTGGTACCAGGGATTGAACTCAGGGGCACTCGACCACTGGGCCACATCCCTAGTCCTTTTTTGTATTTTATTTAGAGACAGGGTCTCGCTGAGTTGCTAAGTGCCTTGCCATTGCTGAGGCTGACTTGGAACTCGTGATCCTCCTGCCTCAGCCTCCCAAGTGCTGGGATTACAGGCGTGGGCCACTGTGCCTGGCTCTCAGACCAGTGCTGTCGCCTGGCCTTCCAGTGAGGGCAAAAACTGGGGAAGTGTGGGAGGGTACGAGTTCTCACCCATCTGTCTTCCTGTGCGCCAGGCACTTTGGGATCTGCTGCAGTCCTAAGAGTAGCTAACAGCATTGGGCTTTTGAGGCACCCCCCCCTTGACAAAGTATTTGCAGCTGGTCTTCATGATTATTTATGACTTAGGTATTGCTCTTAATCCCCATTTTCCAGATGAGGAAACTGAGGCTCTCAGAGGTTATAGCACATGCTCAAGGTGACAAGGTGAAAGTCAGCATCAGGCAGCCCCACATGCACTTTCATGGCTCCCCTGCAGACCCAGATTTTTCATGGCACCATTTTTAGATGAATAACCTGAGTCAGGATCTCGTGGCATTTTTCAGGTGCGTGTTGGTCTCTGTGGTGGGAGTTTGTGAACAGAGAAAGCACTTTGTCTAAGTGAAAACCATCTGGGCCCTGGTGAAGACCACGTGTTACTAAAAGTAAGGGGGCATCTTATTTTGGTCGTTCCTCTGCCTCTTTCCCCAATATCTTTTTCTTGCATCTGTCCATTTGTTAAAAAACAAGAAACAAGCCGGGCACGGTGGCACATGCCTGTAATCCTAGCACTTGGGAGGCTGAGGCAGGAGGATCGTGAGTTCAAAGCCATCCTCAGCAATGGCGAGGCACTTAGCAACTCAGTGAGACCCTGTCTCTAATAAAATACAAAAAAGGGCTGGGGATGTGGCCCAGTGGTTGAGTGCCCCCAGGTTCAATCCCCAGTACCAAAGGGGGGGGGGGGGAAGTAACAAAAACCACTACCATAATAAAGGCATTGGTTCTGCCTTCTGTCCTGACACTTTGTGAAGAACAGGGTTTCAGGGACTATGTGATGCTTTTGGGGTAATAAAAATATCAGTTTCTTCTGGAATGAGTTGCATGGGAAGAGCAGTAGGTGAAGCACCAGGCATCCTGCAGATGTGTATGCTGTGTGATCAGGGACAAGGGTCTTCCACTCTTTGGGCCCTGGGATCCACACGGGTGTGATGGGGTAGTGAGAGTGGACCTCACAGTACACAGGGCCCTCCCAGGTAGACTCCCACCCTCATCCCACTCCTCACTGCTGAGCCTAAAGCAGGCCTCAATGACCTGGACCAGGAGGATTTTCTGCAGCAGGACTGGAAATCTTGGAGCATTAGTACTAGAAGCATCCTTGTCTTGAACTTATTGTTTGGATAAGGAAACAAGGGCACGAAGAGGAGAAGCAATGAGTTCAAAGCGATGCATGTGACCAGAGGCCCAGCTGGTACCCCAGCAAAAGTCCTGCCTCCCTGAGGGAGCATAATTCATCAGATAATAACTCAGGGGCCCCTGGAGGAAGGTGGGAGAGAAGAGGGCCTTAAGTTCCTGTGGCCTTGAAGATGGAATAATCGTGACTTCCTTCTCCAAATAACTTTTGGCCCTTCCTAGAACCAGATGGCGGATGTTTGGAATTGATGTTGTAAATAGTTTTTCAGAAGGGGGAGGGGGCGCAGATGTGTTACTTTCTCCAACCACCACAAAGATCTGAGGGAGGGAGATGGGGGAGGGAAGCTGGGTATAAAAAGATTTGGGGGACAGGCAGAAGGAAGGGGGAAGGAAGAGAAAAGAGATGTGAGGTGGGAGGGAGGGAAAGCAAAAGGAAGGAACACTGATGGAGATTGAGAGCAGGAGGGTGAGAGGAAGAAGCACAGGAGAGGGAGGATGGGAGGGGGAGGAGTAGGGGGAGATGGGAGGGGGCTCCAGGGTGCAGGCGCAGACAAGCTCAGCCTGACTTCAGGAGCAAACCCTTGGGTTTTCTAAAAATAGCTCAGCCTTTCCCCCAGCAGGGCTGGCGGCAGGGACCAGGAGAGGCACGCTTGCCCTTTTATGGTAAGAAAAATCCAGATCCTCAGAGGGAAGCTGAGCTGGAGCCTCTAATTCTGGATGAAGCCCAGCAGTGGGGTCTGGGGTGGGACAGGGCTGGATGGGGGTATGTCTGGGTGGGATTTCCTGGCCTAGGTCCTATACAATCTCTGAGAAAAGGGCAGAGGTGGGGATGGCAGGGGCCACCCAGGAAAGCCCTGGGGTCCTGGTGGATGCTGACTGCTGAGGTCCAGGCTCCTAGAGACAGGTGCTCCATTCCACCTCCCTGCCCTATGGAAGAGAAAACGGAATCTCAGAGGAAGGATCGCAGGCTCCCTGCCTGAGAGTTCGAGCTCTCCAGGTGAATTGATACCTGGGTCCGTAGGAGGATGACTTCTGTGTCTGTTATTCCTGGAGGCCAGGGTGGTCAGTTGAAAGAGCACTGATCTGGGAGTCAGGAGAGCCACTGTCTTGCTGTGTGACCCTGAGTAATTTGCTGACCCTCTTTGGTCTCAGCTTCCTTCACTGGGATGATCTTATGGGCCTTCCTAGCTGTTTCTCTCTCTCTGGGAATTTTATAGCTTGAAGTGAAACTTGGGCATAGAAGAATTCACTGGCTGCTGTTTTCTTCCTGCCCTGGCCCACTTCCTGCTCCAAGTTGGGTAGGTAAAATCTAACACGGAACAGAGACAGAGAGGAGGCCCCATAGGAGACCGAGGCAGATCATGAATGGAATCCCTGACTTCTCCAATTGGTTGGGTCCAGCCTGCCACTGGATACACTGAGGCCAAGGGGACCTCATGTTCAAGGTCATGCTCAAGGTGATATAGAGAATTGGGGAAGAGCCAGGAATAAAGTCCCTCTCAGCCTTGGGCTCTTTTCTCTACAGGAGGTCTCCTATCTGCAGCTGCCAACAGCTTGGGGACCATCTCTGGCCACACAAAGGGACTCCCTGGGCAGAGCAGCAAGAAGCCAATATAGGCTGTCATCTTCCCACTCCCCCTTGGAGACAGGAGATCCTTGCTGGCTCCCTGTCTTTCCTCTGTCCCCACTGCCCTTGGCTGTGAGGAACATGCCATAGACTCCATCTTTGGCTAGAAGGCAAAGGAACCTCAAGGATGCTCAGGCAGGGTGACCTTGGACAAGTCTCTCTCTGTCACTGGGCCTCAGTTTCTGCATCTAGGACACAAGGACCAAGACTATGATGTACTTTGAGGTCCTTTTCCCTCCAAAAGGACAAAGATGTCGAGAGTTTAGGATTGAACATCAGGAATGTTTATTAAGCATCTGCCACACCGGGTCACCGGGGTGGATAAGATGGAGACAGAGTGCTTTAGTTACATGTTTGATGGGAGGTGGAGACTCATTGCCCAAGGTTTCTGGGATCTCCAATCCTGAAACCCTTCTGTCTTTATTCTAGGAGACCCTGCACTGACTCTCTAAGCCCAGCTTGAACCTGGGATCAGGTAGCTGTGGTCATGATGGTCCGGGGATGCCTACTGGCCTGGTCAATGTCCATGTGCAGTGCCCCAGGACCCTCAGCAGGCCTGGCTAGCTCTTGACTTCTCTCACATGACTGTCCACATCTCCAAGTCCTGGAAGGTTAGGAGGGTGTCCTCAGTTTGCTCTGTCCACCCCCCCACAGCCTGTACCTCTCCACTGTCTTTTGTGACTCAGTCCAGCAGGGATGCTTGATTTCCTTTTCCAGCTTCAGGCGACACCCCCACCCACCCTTGGGGGAAAGGATAGAACAGAAGAGGAAAAGGAAAAAAATAAATAAAGCATCTTGGTTCTAAATCAGAAGTTTTCCTGTGACCCTCCTGGAATTTCCATGCAGACTCTTGGGAGCGTGTGAACAGAACTCCCGGGGACCCTGGCCCCTCCCTCTCATTCCTGCAGGGTGGAAGGCCATCAGCTGAATGTTCCCTAGGGATCTCTGTCTCAAACCAGGCTCCAGGTCTCTCTGGCCAGGCCTGGGGTCCCCTGGGAAGGGCAGAAGGCAGCTGTGGGATGAAAGGAAATGGGAGGCAGGGTTCCCAAGAGGCCCTTCTGCAAAGTCAGGGCAGAACTGATGTCATGTCTGGCTGGAATCTGACATGCAGGCAGCTATGGGGAAGGGGGAGGCTCAGTTCTGTGATTATCCCATGGCAGCTAGAGTTGGCATATGAACCAGGCTGCTGGTGGGAAAAGCCAGAAGCTTCTGATACCTAACTTCTTTCTATGTCACTCCTGCCAATCTTGCATACTTCTGGTGATGGGGAGCTCACCATTTCCAAATTGGAGACTCCTTCCCAGTATCTTGCTGCCACCTGTCCCCATGGGGCTTGGTACCCTATCTTCTGGAGCTGCAAAGAAGATCCTGCTCCTCAGAAGGCTCTGGAGAGGTTTGCAGATGGTGACCGCAGCTCTTGGGCTTCCTGTCCCTCCTAATTCCATGAGGTCTCTTCTCCCTGTTGTCTGACATCAGAAAATTACCTGATGCCCAGATTCCCAGTTCTCTTCCCTGCACTGGGGTTCTTGGTCTGACAGTGTTTTGGGGAAGGAGACAAACAGGTTAAAGGAAGGGATGGGCAGAGACCAAAGAGGACTTCCTCAACTCCTGTGGCTGTGGTTTTGATTGCCAAAGCCACTTGGCAGCTTAGGTCTTCCCCACTTTGCCAGTCCCCTCCCTCACTGAGCTTCTAGATCAATGCTCAGCTCCAGCCAGATACGCTCCTATCTTCTGAAGATGCTCACAGTCCTCTGTACTCCTGCACACCGGGCTCTCTCTCCTTCTGTCTGTCTGTCCAGAGCATGCCCTTGCTACCTACCACCTTCACCTGAACTGTCTCCTTTCCATCACAAACACTGGGCATCTGGGCCTGAGGGGCTCAGTGGGTTGGGGTGCACCCCCAGTGTGCGGGCTGCAGGGCCTGAGCCAGGTCTTATCACACTGGGCCACATGCCCGAGGTCTAGCAGCTCTGATAAGGCTGACCAGTGGCCTCTAAGCCCAGCCGTGCAGCTATGGTGTCATAGCCTCTGTAAATGCCACCCAAGGCCAGCAGCCTCATTCTGGACACTTTCTCCCATCCCCATTTCCCTGGAGGAAGAGGAGGAGGAGGGACGGGTAGGAGCTAGTAGCAGTGGAGCAGTGTCTGGTTTTGATTTTGTTTGGGTACCAGGGATTGAGCCAGGGGTACTTTACCACGGAGCTATATTCCCAGCCCTTTTTATTTTGAGACAGGGTTTCCTTAAGTTGTTGAGGTCCTCACTAGATTGCTGAGGCTGGCCTCAAACTTGCCATCATCCTGCCTCAGCCTTTGGTGTCCCTGGCATTACAGGGGTCTGCCACCGTGCCTGGCTAGAGCAGTCTGTTAAGCCTGTGGGTCCTGTGCAATTGAAGTGCAGCTTGGGTCTGAGGAGGGGTCTTTAAGGAGAAGCCTTGGCCTGTGGTTGATGAGGACTTTTGGGGAGGTGCCAGGGTGGGGTGGCTTCTCCCATTCTTGGTCTAGCCTGCTGTCCCTTCAAGTCTCCAATAGCCTGGGGAGGGGCAGCCCAAGCTGATGAGTGCCAACTGGGCCAATTGTTGTTCTAAAGGCTTCACAGGTTTCATCCCATTAATCCAAACTCCTCAGTAAGCTAGTCAGACAGGTCCTCTTATCACGTCTATTTTACAGATGAGGCAACTGAGGCACAGAGAGCTCAGGTGGCCCAAGGTCCCACAGCAGCTTCCAGGCAGACGCAGGAGGGAACCCAGGCAGCCTGTCTCCTATCTGGCGCCTGCTGCATCTGAGCCGCCCTTCAGAGCTCGCTGACTCCCCTCTGCCCTCTTCACTCATCTGGTGGACACAGGATTCCCCCAACCCACGACAGCCCCTCAGCTAAACAAAAAGGGGCTGAATAAGCTGGGCTCCGGGGGCCAGGAGAGTGGGGATCCATGTTTTGAACTGGAGAAAAGGTCTCGGTGGTGAAGCCTCACCGCCAAGAAGCCTCTTTTGTAAGCGGGGAGGGGGTGGGCCTGGTGCTCTTACAACGTGTGGTGAGAACTGGAGCCCCGTGGGGCCTGTCTAGACAGGCTGTTAGCAGGCGGCAGCCACGGTGGACTCTTTCCCCCAAATTCCTGCAGCTCAGTCCCCTGGGTACCTCTGATTGGACTGCGGCAAATGTATTCTGGTTAGCTGGGGAAGGGCCACATGGGCAATGCCCACTCCCACTCTGGGGCCTGTGATTCTCAAAGCTCTGCAGCTTGGCTCTACATATGTAGAGCAAATGTCTAGATACGCACAAGGACAAGAGCACAGCATCCTGCAGGACACACACAGTTTTATTTCGATTCCTTCTTTCTTTTTCTTTTTTTTTTTTTTTTTGTGGTGCTGGTTTGGAACCCTGAGCCTCTTGCATGCTAGGCAAGCGTTCTACCATTGAACTATATCCAGCCCCATCCCTTTCATTGTTTACTAGACAAGTTTGATACATATGATATGTGCAACACATATACTTCAAGAAACCTGCTCATTCCATAAGTGATCATTTTCACATGAGATCGTGGCCTGCTGGTGGGAATGGAACTTGGATTGTACGGCCACTGTGGAAAGGACCTTGTTGCTTTCTTATAGAGCTGGAAGGTACACACCCAGGACCTAGCAAGCCCCTCTAGGTAGAAACCAGAGCAACTCCAGCTTCTGGGTGCCAGTAGGCAAGCACAAAAGTGGACATAACAACAACTGGAAATAGCCTTTATTGTGGCTCTTTGAACCACCCCAAGGCCCTGAGCCCCAGGGACTGCTTAATTGCAAAATTGCAAAAGGAGGCATAGCTCTGCAGTGAGGACCTCAGAGACAATCTCGGGGCCCCTGAGGCTCACACGGGGAAGTTTGGCACAGCCACGAGGGTCAGTGGTGGTCACGGCCTGGAACTTCCTGTTCTGCAGGGCTATATGTTTGCTCTTCCCCAGAAAGGGGAGATCCAGCTCCTCTCTCTCCAGGGGCAGCAGTGTGGTTGAAGGGAGAACAGTGACCTCAGGACCAGGAGACTTGGGTCAAGCCCTGGGGCAGCTCCTCCTTGCTTCAGTGTCCTCAAGACAGGATTCCTCCTCTCAGCTCACAGAGGGGCTAAGAGTATGTGGTTAGGGCCACACAGGCTGGGCTCAGATCCCCCTGGGCCACTTTCTAGCTGCATGGCCTCAGGTGAGCTGCAGTGTTTCCCTTTTCTGTAAACTGGGAAGGATGGACTCATGCTGATTCCTGTCTCACAGGAATCCTGGGAGACCTAAATGACAATTCAAGTAAGTCTGCCCAGTACATGGCTCCTGGGAAGTCCTCCCTACATATTCTGTCTGCTTCTACAAGGTAGATTGGAGATTTCTCAGGAATGCTGCAGTGGCCAAGGGTTAGGGCAGGAGGTTGGAGACTCCTGGGGGTCGGGGGACAGCAGCCTTGGACAGCCAGCACACACACAGTGTCCAAGCTACTTTTCTCTGTGCCTCTAGTATCTCATCTGTGCATTAGGGACACTTGCTGCTAGCTCATAGGGTGTTTTGAGGATGGAATTCATTCTTTTATATAAAGATGTTAGTTAGTCACTGGACCTTGTAAGCACTCCACAAATGAAAGCAATGTAACTGTCCTTATTTGTCCCTCCTTAAGGAGCCCATAGTTGGGCAGAGCTGCAGGTTCTGTTCCAGCTCGGCCACCGGCTTGCTGCATCGCCTAGAGCTAAGTTTCCCCTCTGGCTTCACAGCTCTCTGTGAGGGTCCCAGTCGGCTTACATCCCAGCATTCCTATAACTTCCCCAAACCTGGGAACAACTGGGAGCCTGCACTAAAGATCCGAGGCCACCTGACATACATCAACAGAGGAGCGTGCAGTGGCTCAGACCCCTGCACCTGGGAGACCCCCGACCCACACCATGCCATACACACAAACAAGGAGGCCCCACCAGCCCTTCAGGACCTCAGGCTGGATCTCGGCCCCTCACCTCTGGTTTTCAGATCCATCTTGCCCCCTCCCTCACCCCCTCCCTCTTGAGCAGCTCTGGATACCCCCTGCCTGGCTCTTATCCCTCTTCTCTAAACATAGCCAAGGTTACCTTGCCCTGCAGAAGGCACGGGGTCTAACTGTACTGTCACACCAGCCCCTGCTCCTTAGGGGCATGAGCCTTCAGTGCTTCTAACAGCCATGTAAGGTCAGAAGCAGGACTGTACCCATTTCACAGAGGGAGAAGGTGAGGCTCAGAGATGACAAGTGACTTGCCCAGGGCCACTCTTTTGATAAGCAGACAAGCCAGAATTGAACCCATTCAACTGGATTCCAGAGCCTTCTTCAGGACCGTTACACAAGGCCTTGGGCCTTACGTAACCAGAAGAAGGTGAGGGTGCTGGACACCCCAGTGCAGGAGGGGCTGTGCTGCATTTGGGCCTGGATGTGGCCAGTGTGTGATCTGAGGAGCCCGCCTGGATGTCGCCTGTGTGACCCTGAGTCCCAGACCTAAGCCTCTGCCTCTGCTCAGCCCAGACTCCCACAGAGCCCATCACAGGTCTTCTGCCTTCATCTGAGAGTCCTGGCCCCCTGCCTTGCCCCTGAAGCCCTCCATGGTTCCCCCACATCCTTCCCTGAGGTCCTGCACTCCTGTATCGCTAAGTCCAGTGACTAGCCCCTTGGCCCTAGAGGCTGCGGCCTGGGGAAGCTCAACCTGAGGCCTCAGCCAGACACCCCTCCGCCACGTTCCATTATTTCAGGCTCAGCCTCCAAAAGCTCCCACGGGCTTCGGGCATCTGCTTGGGCTCCGAGACTGTGGTCAAAAGTCAGACGTAGCTCAGGCACCTCTTAAGAGAACTTTCCCACACCAGCGCCCCTTAGGCTCAAATGTCTCAGAAGTCACATCCTATAGAGAGACTTTGGTCCACTGGCTTCCTTGTACAATGGGGAAACTGTGGCCCAGAGACAGAAGGGTGCCTATTCAGGCCACACAGCTGGGCACTGAGAGCAGAGCTAGGGCTGGAGCCCAGGGCTCCCTCGTCCCCACCGCCAGTGTCTTTTCCTACTGCTCCGGCAGAGCCGGCTGCTCCTCCTGCAGGACCTCTGCCTCCCTGCCAGAGCCTGAACTTACGCAGCTTCTTCCCCAGCTTTGTTTCTTCAGACTATTATCTGAAGACAGTTTTCCTTACCAGGAGCCCCAGGCTCTTGGAACGATAAAGTCAAAACCTCATACAACAAAGAAGAGCACTGTCTACAGAGAAGCCGGGAGACTGACCCCGACTCGGGCTCGAGGTGAAGCTCGGGACAGCAGGGCAGTAACTCCGTCTACCCCATCCGCTCCTCCTTTCCCATTTAATGGCAGCCAGTCCCAGGATCAAAGGACCACAGATTAGAGCTGGGCAGGGTTGGGTGGACTCTTAGAGGTCATCGAGACCAGGCCCTGTGCAGATGGGTAAACTGAGGTTCCGAGAGGCAGGAGGCAGAGGGGTCAGGAAGAGAGCAAGGAGGAGAGCCCCAGATACAGCCTCCTCCTGGAGAGAGGCCACAGAGGCCCCATCATGGCCCCCATCTCTGCTGCTGATTCTTACCTGTCCCGCAGTCTGGTCCAGGTGTGGCTCCGTGGGGCCTAGAGATGGGGTCAGCCTGTTTGGGGACTGGTGGGGGGGGTGGGTCACTGCTTCTCAACTAACTTGACCCGGCCTCTGGCACCCCTTTCTCCCACAGGGGCATTTGTAAGCGACTGGCACTGGATCCCCTCCCCTCAGCCTCTTGCCGGCGGTTCCCTGGCCACGGAGGCCGGTCTGCCCTTTACCTTATATGAGCCGAAGAGGCGAGCCTGGTGTTGGCGCGAGGCGGGCCCTGAGTCCTCCCAGGGCCCCCCATTGGCCCAGCGTCCAGCCACGTGACTGCCTCGCCTTGACCTGCCCCTGGTGCTGAATGTTGCTTTTACCCCCTAAGGAAGGAGTGGTTGACAATTTTCATATTTCTTCTAAATTTGGAGATTTCAGACAATGCTGGGAGGCTTGGCTCCAGCCGCTGGAGGCCCATGTGGAAGTCATTAAGCTTGAGAAGGGGGCAGGGGAAAGAGGGAGGTAGGGAGAAGGGGAGGAGGAAGGGGTGGGGGACGAAGTTCTGAGGGCTGCCAGTGTCAGCCTGGGAACATGAGCAGATTCCCTGGGAGAAGGCTATGTGTGAGAATTTCCTTCCTTCCCCTGGCCCTTGTGCCCAGAACTGCAGAGGGAGTTCTGAGGGTTTCTGGGAATCCCCAGTGAGGAAGACACCAGGCCTGGCTCCTGGGGACCAGGGGTGATGGGAATGGTGGGGCATGGGGGACTACAGGGGAAGCAAATCTCTTCTCTGGAACTCCAGGTGGCTACTTTTATCATCATGCAAAGGAGGCCCAGTGTCCCACAGAGGGAGGCTGCCACAGACAGGGCAGGGCCTTGAATCCAGGGGTGCCTGGCTGGGTCTCTTTCCTGAGGAATGACCATATCTCACCCTAGCTCCCTTTCTCACTATGTTTTGGCCACCTTGGCCTTCTCTAGATGTCTTAGCATTTTTCATGCCTCAGGGCCTTTGCACAAACAGTGCTCTCTGTTCAAGGTCCCCTCCTCCCAGAGCTAATCATGAGTAGCTCTTTCCCCTGCCCCTGCTCTATGCTCAAATGTCACTTCTGGGAGAAGCCTTTCCCGGCCTCAGTATTCCCTGCCATGTTCCCCACTTTTCCCTCACAGGATCCACTGGGCACTGTGCTCATCTTGCGTGTTTTCTGGTTCAGTTTCTTGCTGAATGGCACCTTCAGGAGAGCGTGCCTCCTCCAGGCAGGGTTTGAGTCTCCAGGCTTTCCAGGTACCTGCAAAGAATGTTCAGAGAAGACGTGAGGAGCACAGGAGAGGCAGCAACCACCACCAAAGGAGCCACTGCTCTTAGGCCTGCCAAGAGCCCCTCCAGTGGCCAGCCATGCCCTGGCCCTATCCTGGATTGCTCCTAGCTTCTCTTCTGTGGCCACCCCGATGGCCCTCCACAGACTTCGTCCATAACCTTAATCATGGCTCCGCACCGTCCTTGGTCAGCCACGTGCAGTGTCTGCCTGCCCCTGGCACAGGGTTCCCTCCTGCACACAACTCGTGCCGTCCTGTGAGGGGTCAGTAAGGGTCCTCTCAGGGCATGGGGTGCTGAGTCAGACATTCTCCCTGGCCTAAGACTCCCAATCTACCAGGGGGGAAGCCTCCTTGCCCGCTGGCTTTGTCTCTTAAGGAAAGAGTTGCTGGGATGTCGGCAGGCCTTGCTCTTCCTCCTGCCTTTGTGGCTCCCTAGCTGTGAGGCCTGGCCTAGTTATCTCAGGGTGGCACTCTGGGGGGCACTTCGCTCCTCCGTAAATGAGAATAAATCATCTGCTTGCTGTGTCACCCCTGCCGCTGTCTGCACGGCCGTCCTGGTGGTGGCCTGAGCAGGTAGGGAGTCCACCTGGGCTCAGCTGCAGCCCTCTGCTGCCCAGGGGCCTCAGGAAGGTTCCCCTGTGAGCTAACTCTGTGAAGCTCACTTTCCTCCTCTGGAGAAGGAAGTGGTCATGGGTGCCCGCCTCCCAGATCTGCCGTGAAGGGGAGGTGAGAGGAGGCCGTGAGGGTGTGGTCTGGGGCCTGCTTCAGAGCAACTCTCAACCAGCCCGGGACATTACTAAGAGTTACAGTGCAGGAGCCTGACGCACAGCAGACTCGCCATTAATGTCATCCCCTTCCTTCCTGTCCCAGAGGATGGATTCCATCCTTGTGCACAACCCTGGGGCAAGCGAGAGGTGGGGGGTGGTGCAGGGAGGGCAGAACCCCCACCCGCCTCCCCTGCTCCACAGCTGGGTTTGATACTCCCGAGTGCCACCAGCAGAGCCTAGAGTAAAAGTAAAGCCAGTCCAACAGAACCATGGTAGAAAATCCACGGGAGACTGTGAAACTTGGGTTATGTTGCTGTATAAATGACAAAGATTCTTTACAAAACTTTTTGTTTGCAAATCATTTTATTTATCATTTTATAATCATTTTATTTATCATTAATTTATAAAATAAAAATAATTTTATTTATAAATCATTTTCTATAAAATGTGTAAATGTCAAAACTCCCAGTTAGAGTTGTGGAGAAAACCACCATTTCAAATACCCAATAGCTCTTACAGAAACCTGGCTGAGCTCTCCAAGCAGCTCTGCCTGTGAGTCGACAGGCTTGCTGACCCAAAGTCCACCGTGAGAGGCCGAGACGAGGAAACTGAAGAGACCTGGAGACAGAAGAGAGGCGTCCCCACTTCAAAATATCTCAAAAGCGTAGCTAAATGGCAGCCATTCATGACTCCATCTCCACACATCCGCCTCCAACACTTTGGAAAATTGCTTCCTTCCTGCCCATACCATCTCTTGGGAGTTCTGAGCACTTTCTGTCCATGAACCTCTGTGTGAAGTGTCTTCGTCCTGGACTATGGAGAAGCAGCCCTGACGTCTCTGCACTCCCAGGAGAGATGGGTTGACGGCCTCTGGCTCAGCACGCACAGTAGGCTTCCTGGGAGGGGAGCAGAGGCCACTCCTGTTGGGAGATGGAGAGTGCCTGTGACCTGGAGGGTCCTGTGTCCTCAGAGGTGTGAGTCAAGAGAAGAGAAGCCCCATTCAGGAGAGTGAGGCGAGCTGGAGAAGGGAGAGGGCCTGCACCTTCTGCAGAGTGATCAAGAATGACCTGATTGGTACCCTTGGAAACTTCAGGAAGAAGGAGTCTAGATCTACAGAGGAAAGATTTAAATCAGTGGAGACATCCAAGGATGAAGAGGGCTAGTGGCTGTCTTGGTAGAGTGGTGGGTTCCCTGTCACTAGAGAATTGCAAGCGAAGGCTGGGTGACAATTTGGCAAGTCCCTTCTAGCCCTGAGACCCTATATACTTCTCATCCCCAACCTGTCCCTTGCCTCCAGCCCCACTTCATACCATTCTGTCCAAAAGACACAGCTTGGTGGAGACCAGCTTGGAAACAATTATGTGTTGGACAGGGCCATGATTCTTTAGTTAAAAATTAAGCTCCAGGGCTGGGGTTGTAGCTCAGTGGCAGAGCATTTGCCTGGCATGTGTGAGGCACTGGGTTTCGATCCTTAGTACTGCATACAAATAAATAAGTAAAATAAAGGCATGCTGTCCATATGCAACTACAAAAAAATTTTTTTTTAAATTAAGCTCCATATATTCTCTTCAATGAGCGCAAAACTTTTGTTGATAGAGTTTGAATCTGGGAGGTGAGCTCGTAGACAATTACTGATGAAATTCTGATAATTGCTAGGCATGGTGGGGAATGCCCATAATCCCAGCAACTCAGGAGCCTAAGGCAGGAGAATCACAAATTCAAGACCTGCCTGGACAAGTTCCAAGACCCTGTCTTAAAATAAAAGATACAAAGAACTGGAGATAGCGCCAGGTGTTGTGGCACACACCTGTAATCCCGGTGGCTCAGGAGGCTGAAGCAGGAGGATCGTGTATTCACGACCAGTCTCAGAAATTTAGTGAAGCCCTAAGCAACTTAGTGAGGACCTGTCCTAAATAAAATACAAAAATGGCTAGGATGGTCCCTGGTACCAAATACAAAAACAAGAAAACAAAGAACTGTGGATGTAGCTCAGAACTTTCCTAGTATGTGCAAGACATCTTGGGTTCAATCTCCTGTGCTGCAAAAAAAAAAAAAAAAAAAAAAAAAAAAAATTAAAAAATATAATTAATAACTTGTCTTGGGAATTAAACCAATTTCTCAAAAATCTCATTGCCATAGAAAGCTGTGCACAACATACTGCTAAAGTTTTTTTTTTTTTTTTTTAATTTTTAATTTTTACAAGCATGGCACAGAGAAGGCCTGGTGTAATTCCACTGAAGTAAAACAATATGTGTGCC
Organism: Tamias sibiricus; assembly: GCA_025594165.1. Classification (NCBI taxonomy): domain Eukaryota; kingdom Metazoa; phylum Chordata; class Mammalia; order Rodentia; family Sciuridae; genus Tamias; species Tamias sibiricus. The sequence goes on from CM046662.1 coordinate 62,397,560, forward strand.
TGTGCAGGGTGGGGGTGAGCGTGCCTGGCAGGGCCCCTGCTGGAGGTAGAATTTGTTTTTTTCTCTCCCTAAGTCTACTGCACAGACAGGCCAGGACAGAGAGTCGCTGTGGAATGTCCAGGGTAGTATCTCTGGGAATGGCAGGGGCGGGTGAGTTGCCCCATTGTCCTGGGGAAGGATGCAACAAACCTCTTGCATTGCTCACCAGGGAAGAATGGCTGCGGAGGTGGAAGGAACAATGGTGTGGCACAGTCCTTCCAAATCCCTGGGACATCCTGGCATGGACTGCTGGCAGGCAGTGGGGGAAGGCCTGCCCTGAAGGGACCCGGGTGGTGTTGACCTGGAGCCTTCCCTGCTCGAGGGGGAAATATGGGCTTCTACCCCTGTGGATGTTGTGGAGTTGTGAACTTGACCCACAACTGGGGAAATTACTCACTGAGGTCAGTCTATGCTCTGTCATTCATGTCTTTTCCCCCCCGCAGTCAGGTGGGACTGGTACTGCACCCTACCTAAAACATCTGTGTGTCTGAGAGAGGTGGTAAGAACCTTGGAGAGAGCAGCTGGCCATCTGTCTGACTTCCTGCTGTCACCAGAACATGGGGCTTGGATATTTGAACACTCAAGGCCAACTGGACCACACTTTATTTTGCTTTGAATGGTGCAAAGGAACATCACAGTAATGTGTGAGTGTGCAAGTAGTTGCACGGGTATGTCAAATTGTATCATCTGAAGGAACATGTGAAAGAATGTTCAACAAAATAAGAACAGAGGTTGTCTGTGGGTGGTGGGAATTTGGGTGATTTTGGCTTATTTCATTATAGTTTTCTATTTGATTATTTTCTTGATTTCCATTGTTTTTCACTATTAGGAAAGAATAGCAATTATCATGTTTCAAAAAGGCATTCAACAAGTCCTCACTTGCTTACTTTGGGTTAGAATTTAGATAATAACAAGTATGCAAAACTGAAAATTCAATGTAGTGTTCACTGTCCAATGAAGTGGTACAAGGCAGGGCCTAGTTGTAAGAAAGAAATCATTCTTGCTACTTAAGCAGAATAAAAATTGCTACAGGGAATTGGTGCATACACAACTGGGAAGGCTGAAGAAGTAGGCTCTGGCCAGGGTCCCTGGGCATGACTGCAATAACACAACAGAGCTGTCCTGCAGTGGTAGCAACTACCTTGCTGCCATCAGAAAGATGGTGTGTGATGGTTAGTTTTATGTGTCAACATGACTGGGCTAAGGGGATGCCCAGATATCTACTAAAACCTTATGTATGGTGTATCTGTGAGAGTGTTTCTGGAGGAGATTGGCATTTCAATCAGGAGACTGAGTAAAGAAGATCCACCTGCACCAGGATGGTTGGACATCAGCTGATCTATTGAAGGCCTGTATAGAACAAAAAGTAAAGGAAGGGCAAATTCTCTCTGCTCTTGACCTGGGACATCTATCTCTGGCCTTGGATATCGGCGCTCCTGGTGCTTTGGCCTTTGGCCTCCAGGACTTCCACCAGGAACTCCCTCGGTTCTCAGGCCTTTGAACTTGACTGAGGACTGAGTCACACTGGCAGCTCTCCTGGGGTCTCCAGTTTCCAGATGGCATATTGTGGGATTTCTTCCCTCCCTCCCCCTCCCTCCTTCGCTCCCTTCCTTTCCTTCCTTCCTCCCTTCCCTTCCCTTTCTTTCTCAGGAGTAAACCCTGGACTGATTTTCCCACTGAGTTCTCCAGCCATTTTCATTTTGAGACAGGGTTTCACTAAATTGCTTAGGGTCTTGCTAGGTTGCTGAGGCTGGCCTTGAACTTGCAATCCTCCTGCCTAGGTCAGGAGGATTATAGGCATATGTTATTGCACTCAGCATATTTTGGAATTTTTTTGTGGGGGGCGGAGCTACTGAGGATTCAACTCAGGGGCACTCTACTGCTGAGCAACATTCCTAGCTCCATTTAGTATTTTATTTAGAGACAGGGTCTCACTGAGTTACTTAGTACCTCGCTTTTGCTGAGGCTGGATTTGAACTCACGATCCTCCTGCCTCAGCCTCTGGAGCTGCTGGGATTACAGGCATGTGTCACCATGCCACGGCCATATTTTGAAATTTCTTGACCTCCATAAACATATGAGCCAATTTTCATAATTAATCTCGTATATATCTCTGTATTCTTTGGTTCTTTTCTCTGGAGGACTCTGACTGATTCGTGGTGGACTCAGGGAGGGGAGCATGACCATCCATTCTAAGAGCGCAGTGCTGAAGCCAAGGCAGGGGCCACTCCTGTCTCTGCCACAACTGTCCCTAGACACCCACGGAGCCAGTGATGGGTCCTACTAGTCAGCTAGGACTGCCACAACACATATCACAGAGGGGTGGCTTTCAACACAGGATGGCTTGGTCTCACTGTGCCAGAGGCTAGATGTCCAAAGTCAAAGAGTCGGCAGGTTGGCTCCTTCTCTGGCTGTGGGAAGGAAGCTGCCACGTCTCTTTCCTGGCATCTCAGTGGTGTGCAGGCGGTCTTTGGTGCCTGCTTGTTGATGTGTCTCTCTAACCTTTGCCTTCATGAGTACTTGGCGTTTTCCTTGCGCACATTTGTCTCCACACCCTTCACTCCCCCCATTTTTTTTAAATAAGGAAAAGAGTCATATCGGATTAGGGACTCACTCTATTCTAACATGACTTCACCCTAACTAATTACATCTGCGAAAACCCTATTTCCAAATACGGTCAAATTCTGAGGTGTTAGGGATTAGGATGTCAAAATATGGATTTATGGGGGCAGATGGACACGATTCAACCTGAACGTGGGTGATGGAGTGTTGCTGTGGACAGACTCAAGTTGCTGTTCTTGTTTTATTTAGAGACAGGGTCTCACTGAGTTACTTAGTACCTCGCTTTTGCTGAGGCTGGATTTGAACTCACGATCCTCCTACCTCAGCCTCTGGAGCTGCTGGGATTACAGGCATGTGTCACCATGCCCGGCCATATTTTGAAATTTCTTGACCTCCATAAACATATGAGCCAATTTTCATAATTAATCTCGTATATATCTCTGTATTCTTTTGGTTCTTTTCTCTGTAGGACTCTGACTGATTCGTGGTGGACTCAGGGAGGGGAGCATGACCATCCATTCTAAGAGCGCAGTGCTGAAGCCAAGGCAGGGGCCACTCCTGTCTCTGCCACAACTGTCCCTAGACACCCACGGAGCCAGTGATGGGTCCTACTAGTCAGCTAGGACTGCCACAACACATATCACAGAGGGGTGGCTTTCAACACAGGATGGCTTGGTCTCACTGTGCCAGAGGCTAGATGTCCAAAGTCAAAGAGTCGGCAGGTTGGCTCCTTCTCTGGCTGTGGGAAGGAAGCTGCCACGTCTCTTTCCTGGCATCTCAGTGGTGTGCAGGCGGTCTTTGGTGCCTGCTTGTTGATGTGTCTCTCTAACCTTTGCCTTCATGAGTACTTGGCGTTTTCCTGCGCACATTTGTCTCCACACCACTCCCCCCATTTTTTTTAAATAAGGAAAAGAGTCATATCGGATTAGGGACTCACTCTATTCTAACATGACTTCACCCTAACTAATTACATCTGCGAAAACCCTATTTCCAAATACGGTCAAATTCTGAGGTGTTAGGGATTAGGATGTCAAAATATGGATTTATGGGGGCAGATGGACACGATTCAACCTGAACGTGGGTGATGGAGTGTTGCTGTGGACAGACTCAAGTTGCTGTTCTTGTAGCAGCTGCAATGAGAAAGCAGGGAAATAACCTTTATCCAGAGCCCTGGGAATGTAGATTTTGTTTTTTAGGTGGGGAAATGAATCCAACAGGGGTCGCTTTATCACTGAGCTACGTCCCCAGTTCCTTTTTGGTTTTTATTTTGAGAAAGGATTTTGCTAAGTTGCTGAGGCTTTGGTAAATGGATGGCCAGCTGAGCCTGGCCTTGAACTTGTGATCCTTTTGCCTTAGCTTCTGGAGTAGCTGGGATTAGAGGTGTGTGCCACCGTATCTGACTAGAAACCATAGTTTTTAGCACGCAGGAGTAATAAAGTAATGAAGGCACCCTAGAAGCAGGCTGATGTGGATGTTGTGCCAAATCCTCTGTGTCTAATTATTTAGAGACAGGGTCTCACTGAGTTACTTAGTACCTCGCTTTTGCTGAGGCTGGATTTGAACTCACGATCCTCCTGCCTCAGCCTCTGGAGCTGCTGGGATCACAGGCATCTTCCCACCATCCTGACCCTGGTCACTTTATGGCAGCAAAATTTCATACCACTGAGCACATGAGCCTGGAGTACTGGAAATAGCAGTGTCCTCAGGAACCAGGAGAGGCACTGGAGCCCTGGCCCTATCATTAACTGACAGGGTTGGTGGCAAATCAAACCTACCAGATGGACGGGAAGTCCCACCACATGCAATTCACTCAACAACCAGTGTGGCACTGGTTGCAGTTACTACCATACTCAGAGCCCAGTGCCACATTTGTAAATTTGCTCCACAAGGCTGTCCCACCCAAATTTACCAATTATTTCTTGCTATCCTGGAATTATCTTTATTTTTTTTTTTAACCCTGCGATTATTTTTAAAACTAGTCATTTTAGGCCGGGCATGGTGGCACATGCCTGTAATCCTAGTGGTGTGGGAGGCTGAGACAGGAGGATCGTGAGTTCAAAGCCAGCCTCAGCAAACAGTGAGGCACTTAGCAACTCAGTGAGACCCTGTCTCAAAATAAAATACAAAATGGGGCTGGGAATGTGGCTCAGTGGTTGAGTGCCCCTGAGTTCAGTCCCTGGTACAAAAAAAAAAAAAAAAAAAAAGTCATTTTAGCAGGGCATGGTGTCACTTGTCTATAATCCCATCTACTTTGAAAACTGAGGCAGGAGGATTGAAAATTCAAGGCCAGGGGCTGGGATTGTGGCTCAGCGGTAGAGCGCTCGTCTAGTACGTGTGCGGCCCGGGTTCAATCCTCAGCACCACGTAAAAATAAATACATTTGTGTACAACTAAAGCAAATAAATAAATATTAAAAAAAAAAGAAAATTCAAGGCCAACCCGTGGCAACTTAGCCAAACCATGTCCCAAAGAGAAATAAAAAGGAATGGTGATGTAGCTCAGTGGCAGAGTACTCCTGGGTTCAATCCCCAGTTTCTCCCCCTAAAACAAAGATGAAAACAGCTGGTGTGTGGTGCACACCAATAATCCCAGTGATTCAGGAGGCTGAGGCTGGAGGATTTCAAATTCAAATCCAGCCTCAGCAACTTGCAAAACCCTGTCTCAAAACAAAAAGACTAAAGATGTGGGCGGGGCACAGTGGCGCACGCCTGTAATCCCAGCACTTGGGAGGCTGAGGCAGGAGGATCACAAGTTCAAAGCCAGCCTCAACAATGGCAAGGCACTTAGCAACTCAGTGAGACCCTGTCTCTAATAAATTACAAAAAAAAGGGCTGGGGATGTGGCCCAGTGGTCAAGTGCCCCTGAGTTCAATCCCCGGTACCACAACAACAACAAAAAAGACTAGGGATGTGGCTCAGTGGTAAAGTGCCACTGGATTCAGTCTCTGGTACATGCACGCACACACACATACACACACACACACAAATCAAAACAGCAAAACAATAATCATCTTCTCCCAGCCATGACCAGTTTCCCATTGTCCCCATTTTTCTTGTTTGTGTACTGAGTGTTGTGTGCATGTGTAACCGAAACCCAGCGCTCTAATTTTTTTTTCTTATTTTTTTGGGGGATGGGGGTACCAAGGATAAATTCAGTGGTATTTGACCACTGAGCCACATCCCCAGATCTATTTTTTATACTTTATTTCTTTATTTATTTAATTTTTTTTTTTTTTTTTGTACCAGGGATTGAACTCAGGGGTACTCTACCACTGGGCCACATCCCCAACCCCTTTCTGCATTTTATTAAGGACAGGGTCTCACTGAGTTGCTAAGTGCCTCGCCATTGCTGAGGCTGGCTTTGAACTCATGATCCTCCTGCCTCAGCCTCCCAAGTGCTGGGATTACAGGTGTGCACCACCATGCTCAGCTCTAGTGCCCCGCTTTGATGTGAGATGATTTAGAAGGAACTGAACCAAGAGGCCACACTCTCCACCCCACTGTGCCACTGACTTGTTGTGTGGTGGGATTCCTAATACTCTATGCATGACAGGGTCATAACTCTCTGCCCTCCTGGCAGAGCCTGGGCAGGGTCATGGAGGACAGTAGTCAGGGGGATTGTGCTGTGTGGGGTTTGCTCTGTAAACTCTTTTTTCTCATTTTCTATTTTTAAAATAGGGTCTTTGTATGTTGTCCGAGCTGGGCTTGAACTCTCCATCCTCCAGGCTCAGCTTCCTGAGGAGCTGGGATGACAGGTGTGTGCCACTGAGCCCAGATGCTGCTCTTCCCCAAATATGTTTGAGCATCTATTGTATAGAAAGCACCATGCTCAGCACCATCGTGATTAGAAAGGGAAGTCAGACCATTCCTGATACAATTAGTGGAGAGTTGATACCCCACAACATTTTTTTTATAGGAGAATGAAAACTTAATTTTCTTGTTTTGAGAACAAAAGGGAATTCATTGGCCCAAGTGACTATAAACTCCCTTGGAAGATTCAGCTTTAGGCATGGTTGGATCTAGGGACTCAAGTGTTCCTGGAATATATTTCCCTCTTAGAATGGATTCTGGGGAACGAAAAAAGGAAAGAAGAAAGAAAGAGAGAAAGAGGGAGGAAGAAAGATGTCATCAGCAGACATGCCAGGAAGAATTACACTGTAAGGAAGACGGTGTTATGTGATATGTGGTTTCTGTGAAGCACACAGGACTTCAGAAGAGGGAGGAATTGATGCACTCATGCGTCTGTTCATTTATTTATTCATGTCTTAAACAGTCAGCCATTCTGGGCTTCCCACTGGATAAGACCAGGTGCTCCCGAGGTGAAGACCACGTCCCTGCTCTCAGGGAGCTCCTGCCATCTATTAGAGAAACAAGTGGGTAGAAAACCAGTTACTGATTTGTATCATGGTCCAGGGAAGCACAGGGCATTCTGAGAGCTCATTTCCTAATAGGAGATCTGGGATTTTTAAAAAATAGGTCCTGGAGATGGAACCCAGGGCCTATATGCATGCTAGGCTAGCACTCTACCACTGAGCTACATCCCTAGTCTTAGGAAGTTTTTTGGAAGCAGGTTACTAGGAACTCAGGGGAAAAGGCAGGAAAGATCATTTAAAGCAAAGGAAACCACACAAGCAAAAGCTCAGAGCCCATATTCAGAACCACTTGAGCCGGGCGCAGTGGTGCACTCCTGTAATCCGATCACCTGGGAGGCTGAGGCAGGAGGATCACGAGTTCAAAGCCAGCCTCAGCAATGGCGAGGCACTTAGCAACTCAGTGAGACCCTGTCTCTAATAAAATACAAAAATGGGCTGGGGGTGTGCTCCAGTGGTTGAGGGCCCTTGAGTTCAATCCCTGGTACAAAAACAAAACAAAACAAAACAAAACAAAAAAAAACCAAAAAACCAAAAAACCCAGCAACAACAAAAAAAACAGAACCACTTGAAGGGTGATTGGGTGACATTGGGTATAGATTTTCCTAAACTGGGCCTCTGATTTTTTCCATTTGTATAATAAAATGGTTGGGTACTCTGCTACTAAGGAAGGGAAGCGCGTGCACGCACATGCGCGCACGCGCGCTCGTGCACACACACACACACACACACACACACACACACACACACAGGCTGTGGTTGTCTCAGCTTGGAGGGACAAGATTTGATTTACTTCTAAGTGACCTTGTTGGCTCACGAAGATGAGGGCTTTGGGGCCTAGCTCCCAGAGGGGAGCGGAAGAGAATAAAAATGATCCATGTCATACTAGGTATTATGTTACGCTTTAAAACAGTATTTATTTTTTGATGAACAATATCAGTACATTGTTACCATCAAAAAGGTACAAATGGTACTCTGTGAAGAAAAGGTTCCTCCCATACCTACCCCTTAACTCACTGGCAAGAGGCTTTGAGTTTAAAATCCCAGTCAAGGAACCCAAACATTTGTGATCATAAACCACTGTTCTTAAACTACAGTTTATTTAAATGCGTTTTAATTTTATGTTATTTAAAAAATAAATCATTATTCGGGGCTGGGGTTGTAGCTCAGGGGCAGAGCGCTTGCCTAGCATGCGGGAGACACTGGGTTCGATCCTCAGCACCACATAAAAATAAACAAATAAAAAAGAGGCATCTGGGGCTGGGGTTGTGGCTCAGCGGTAGAGCGCTTGCCTAGCACGTGCGCAACCCGGGTTCGATCCTCAGCACCACGTAAGAATAAAAGCATTGTGTACAACTAAAACAAATAAATAAATATTAAAAAAAATAAAGGCATTCTGTTCATCTACAACTACAAAAAAATTTTAAAAAATCATTAAAATAACTACTTTTAGAATAAAATCTCTAAAGTGCTATAATAACAATACACTTATTTAACACAAATAAAAATAAAAGGAAAGTAAAAAAGATAAAAAAGTAAAAATTGAAGTCCCTAGTATTTTTCCTAAGCCCTAAATGACACCCCACTTTGGAAACCACCAATTTAGCTTTAAGACTGTGCGAGCTGGGCTGTGCTCAGGACTAGGGGGCTGCCTGAGTGCGTGCATGCGTTTGTGTGCGCATGAGTGTGCCCGTGCTAACTCAGGCTGCTGGAGCTGCTGTGCGAGCTGGGAGACTTGGGACATGGCAGAGGCTGTGTGTGGGGTTCTTGAGTGGTGGAGGCCTGGGCTGAGCTTGCATGGGACCCTGCATAGCGAGGGGGCATGACTTTATGGCAGATGGACGAGACCTCCAGCTTCTAGGTATGGGAGAGGCTTGGCAAGGGTGACCCCTGCATGCCAGCTTGGCTGCAAGCCGGTGGGGAACCTTTCACCTTCATGAGGACCCCACTCCCCTGCTCCGGTCCCCACCCCTGCCTCCTTGGACAAGGAGCTTAATTGTAGTGGGACACAGAGACGGAGCCAGGCCCCTCTCTCACTGAGGGGAGGGGTCAGTAATCTTGGCTGCTAATGTAGGGGAATTCAACAGGACATTGACGAGAGTAAAATGAATATTATTTCTTTTCTTTCTTACTTTTTGTTTTGGGGGGTGGTGGTACTGGGGATTGAACTCGCAGGCGCTTTACCACTGAGCTACACCCCCAGCACTTTTTCTTTTTTCTTTTGGACAGGGTCTTGCTAAGTTGCTTAGGGCCTCATTAAGTTGCCAAGGCTGGTCTTGAACTTGCGAATCTCCTGCCTCAGCCTCTCACCTCCCTGGAATCACAGGTTTGCGCCACCACCCCATGATAAGTATTTCTCTTGCCTTAGGACAAATTCACATTTATTACCCATGTATGAAAGCGTTCTGCTAACAGAGGGAAGTTGCTAGAAATTATTTCCAACTGGGAGTAACCTAGTTAGCGGAATTAGGGAAAAATCACTTTATTACCCCTCTGGGCCTTGGCTTGTCCTTGTCGTCTTTCCCCTGTGCTGTGAAGCCACCCTCCCTGCGCACATCTCCCTGACACTCCTCAGCAGTCCTCGGGACAGCTGGCTCACTCCAAGCCTTTGCAAACCACCCAGGACTGTTAAACAGAGCCTATAATTAGACGCCAGGTTTCCTAAACGAAGTGAAAAATGTAACGTTACCCTCTGTTTGTTCACTGGATGCTCAGCTCATGTCCCATGACCCAGAAGAGCTGTGACCTTGGATTTCCAAGAAGCCTTAATAAGGTAATGTTTATAAGGCTCATAGCTTTACAACTCCACTGGAGTACAATTCTGTGAAATGAGGATAAGCTATAATTCCAAGATGATACCCTCCTCTTGAGGGAGAAGAATGTGGCCCCTCAGGTATTATGCAAAAAGCCCCAAGACTGGGAGTAAAGAAAGTGGGTTCTGATCCTGGCTGTGTGACAGTGTAGCTGTCTCTTTCCCTCTCTGGACTTACATTTGGGCATTGTTCTAAAGGGCTTTTCCAGCTCTGATGTTCTACAGTTGATTTCTGTGTCTACCACTGAGTTTTATCTCAAGCAATGATTCTTTTCCAGATTCCATCTTTCTTCTTTAGAAGAAAGGAGCTGCTGATGAAACTTTAACTGCATAGATCTTGTTGGTTGGGAGGCTGCATAGATACTCCTTTTCTTTTCTTTTTTTGGGGGGAGGGTACTGGGAATTGAACCCAGGGTCACTTAACCATTGAGCCATATTCCCAGCCCCCTTTTGTATTTTATTTAGAGGCAAGAGTCTCACTAAGTTGCTTAGGGCCTTGCTGAGTTGCGGAGGCTGGCTTTGAACTCTTGATCCTCCTGCCTCAGCCTCCTGAGCTGCTGGGATTACAAGTGTGCACCACTGTGCTCGGCAGATACTCCTTTTTCTGCCTCAGGTTTCAGCCCTAAGGCCTCTCTGATGAGATAAAATGCATTAAAAAATAAAATGAAAATGACTAGTGGAAATAAAGTTGTTGAACATGAGGACCCAGAGTCACTGTGTCTGGCGATGGCAGCACCACACATCCACATCACACCAGGCCAACGCCATCGTAACTGACCCGTGTTCTTCCTAGGAACCACACTCCGTGTTTAGGGTTCATATCCTCAGCCTCCCAGCAAACCCGTGAGGCAGGTACTTTATCATTACTTTCTCCTTTAACACATGAGATGCTGACAATTAAGGAAATGAAAGAGACAGTCACAGTGGCTCACACTCGTAATCCTGGTTAACTTAGGCTGTAGCAAGAGGATCATAAGTTCAAGGCCAGCCTGGGCAACTTAATGAGACCCTGTCTCAAAATAAAAAAATTAAATTAAATAAATTAAAGGGTTTGGGGTGTAGCTCAAATTTATCCAGAGGTAGCATGTGATTGGAGCAGAGACCATAGAACCTACCCTTGACCTCTGCAGACTGCTGACCTTCAAGCTGCCTGTAGCAACATGGTGATGCATCTTCCATCTCGGTGGCCCTGCACGATTCTGAGGGCAGCACACGACCCGCCAGCCTGCACAGGATGTGTGGCATGGGTGGTAAGGACACCTTGCTGGGCTGAGCCTCCTCGGTTTGGGGGTCGCTTGTTGTTGCAGCACAACTTGATCTGTCTTGACTTGACATTGTTCTCAACGGGCAGAGGGAGCAGCTTTGCTCTGTCTATTCTCAGACAGCCAATTTGCCACCAGCAAAAGGAAGGAGCAGGGACATTTAAAACAATCAGTAAAAACACCAGCAGTATTTATTTAATAGAAGTCTCATTTAGAAGCCAGCAAAATACCCCTGGGGGGCTCCCGGGGAGCTCAGGAGTGAGAGAAGTGGTCCACGAACTGAGAATGGTCAAAGGTGATTCTGGAAAGCCAGCTCTGGGGTGGGATGGTGGGACGCAGGACAAGGGAAGCCCAGTATGGAAGACAAAGGTTTTGAACAGTTGTGAGCCAGACTGAGGGCCAAACAATTCTCATCTTTTTTTCCAAGCTCACAGTCCTGGGGAGAGGGAGCTCAGGGTCAGCCTGACCCCGCATTCTCTCCGGAGCCAACCCAGAAAGCGTGTCCCTCTGGCGCGAAGCCCTCTCACCAGACATGTTCCCTCCCATGTAGAGAGCCCGGCGGCCATGGCTGCAATGATTTGATTGGCCTTTCGTCCTGACCACTCTGACCACACTAACCCAGCTCTACCCGCTGCCCTTTACAGTGCTCGTTAACTTTCCCCAACCTGGGGCAGAGGTTAGGGCAGCTGGTGGCCAAAAGTGACCTGGGGGGGCCCAGCCTTTCATCCCAAACTCTGTCCCTTTTTTCCTCCCTGTGTGAGAAAAAACCATGGTAGATTGTTCCTCTTCACAGGGCCTCTTTCCTTTTCTGTAATATTTTTGTCTTCATAGGGTTGATACATGGAGTAAATTAAGTCAGCAAGAGTGTCTCCTAAGCTGTAGAGTGCTCCGCATGTGTGAGGAATATCACTCTTCTCAGAGGCGACTGTCGACAGCCTCTGCCTGGGCTGTTGGCATGGCCTCTTCTGTCTCCAGGGCCACATCCCTGAAGCTGCCTTCAAGCACCAGAGTGGTTCTCGAGGCCTCTTTCCTTCCCAGGACTTTGGAAATGGTCAGATTCCACACTAGCCGTTTCTTCCTCTTTCCTCACAGTATTTATGAGAACTGACCTTCCAATGGAAATTTGGCAAGATTTCATATTCTGGAGACATTGTACCTTCCTCCACATGACCCAAGGGCCAAGGTCATGGGCTTCCCAGAAGATGGAGCCATTCCCACGGATGCAGGAGGTGCAGAGGACTGAGAGTAGGGGGCCAGCAAGAGTCCCGGAGCTGCAGGTTGGTTCTGATCACTATCGTCATATCCCCCATCCTTCAGTAGGACACTAGCTCAGGAACTTGCCTCCCCAGTGCCTGGAACAGCGTACGTACAAGGAGGGGCTCTCTATATATCTGTTAAGGGAAGTGAATGGGTGCCTTCAAGAGCTCTCAAAGGTGCTTCATGGCCCTGACGGCCATGGCTCACAGACACTGAGGGAACACACCAGGCAAGACATTTAAGCACCACCTGAGGCTGCTGTTCAACAGTGTGCCCTCACAGGCCCAGGCCACAGAGATGAGCTTCGGCAAGGAGGCCAGGGTCAGGAGTGATGGACGCCCTGAGGGCTGAGGTGTTTTCTGGGGTCAAGAGAATGGGGACAGAGCCCTTGGCTACAGCTATCAAGGCTCCTTGCTCAAGTGTGATAAATGTGTCTCAGAGCTGCTGCCTGCCTCTGTGGTGGGTTGTGAGTAGCCCCCACAGTGTCCTTCAGCAAGTGCTGCCCTGGTCATGCTGGTCCCAGGCTCCCGGGCCAGGTGCTGCGACGTACATCTGAGAATAAGACATGTTGGCAGCCTGTAAGCAGCTCTCTCTCCATGGCCCTTCAAATCAATAACCAAACAAAGCACACGTGTTTAAGACGCCCTCCGCAAATTCACACACAGACACACCCAAACAACTGCAGTGAGAGCTGCCCAGCTGGGCCTGTAGCAGAAGCCGGCAGGCCAGGCCACTCGACGAGCACCTCAGCTTTGGTGCGGTGTTCAGGGCACAGGTCTGGGGACCCAGGTACCGGCTGCCCCACCCTGCCTGGCCGCCGGACTCTCCCCCTGACAGCAGCGAGGGCCCTGGCTCGGGCTCATTCCTCCACCAGGGTCCAGGCTCTGGGGTCTGCAGAGAACACTTCTTCTGCTCTCTGTCCCTTTTTGTCCTTCTGCTGGAAAGTAGGGCCTCCTACCCCAATTAGACACAGACCCACCAGCGAGAGGAGGGGCTGACAGCTTTGTGGGGAAAGTCAGGATTCTGGATCTTGTAAATCCAGACGTCCTGTAAACTCTGACCAGAGTATAAACATCCCCTGGGACCAAGGGGAGGAGGTGCCGGTGGGCAGGGGGCCCGGTGCCTCAGCGGCCCTGGGGACAGGCTGTTTATTCCATGTCTCCCACCAGCTCCCTCCGGCTTCTTCCTGCCCCAGGTTTGGGCAAGTGAAGCCAGGCTGGACAGCCCTACGTGGGGCCTGAGGCTGTGGACAGATCTGGACCTGGATCTCAATGCTAGAAGGGAACTTTTAAAGCTCAACGAGCTCAACCCCTTCCCCGACCTGCACAGCCCTCACAGTGCTCCCGACTGGTCTTCTGGCCTCTGCTGAAACGCATGGGCTGATGGGAGCTCACTCCTGCCAGGGCAGTCCATTGCGTTCCTGGGCAGCTCTGGCAGCTAGAAGGATCTAGAATTGAACTCACGAGAATTGTTCTCTGCCACTTGATTGGGCAGAACTAAGAACAATATGAACAACTAAACAAGAGTAGGGTCATTCACTGAGTGCCACCCTGTGCCAGGCAATTAACATGGTCTTAGTACATCACCCTTTGAGGCCTAGACTCAGGGAGGTTAGGTCACTTGTCCAAGGTGACCCAGCTGCTCTGTGGCAGGTCTGGAGTGCAGGCCACTCTGGCTGAAGTCTGTGCTTTGACTATTAGTCTAAACTGGCTCTTCACAAAATCAGAAAACAGAAACAGCACCTATACCCACCAGAGTACCACATCACAAACACAGGTACATATAAAACCAAACCAAATTATAATAAAAACAGCCCGAATTGGTCAAATATTAAGTACCTTTATGTAAAAATTGAATGCGTGTTCTAGAGAGAAGTGGTCTCCCCGGCCTGAAGGGAGGTACACAGCAAAGACCTTTGAGCGGGGTTCCTGCCCTGGGCGGGCCTGCACGAGGCATCCCTGCCTCTGGTAGTCTGTGGTGAGGAGTGTTCGTGGGGCACTTGGTCCAGTGTTGCATCAGTCTGCAACCCGGAAGCACTTGGTGTCTTCACGGCTAGATATGGGCAGAAGGGTGGTCTCAGCACCGTCACCAGAGAACCCGCCCTAGCTCCCACTTCTTGATTCCCCCGGTGCCTGGCCTGGCCAGAGGGTCCCGCGGCTGTGGCGGCCCCTCCGCACAGCTCAGGGGCCGTCCATTCACCCATGCCTTTCCCTTTTTTGAGAACTGGGAGCTTGCTGTCTGGGACTGTTCCCACCAACAATGTTCCCATCCAGAGAGCTTAAAATAGCCCCTCTTGGCTGGGGCTCTCGAGTGAGCAGTGAGGCAGGCATTTGTGCAAATATGGGCCTGGAAGAAGGACTTCTACCCGGGAGGGAGGGTGGGCGGCATGGCAGAGGAGCTAGGACCTCCTGGGGGGATGTGCCTTCCTGACCACAGCCAGCAAAAGGCATCTTCTAGTCACCTCCTGCCTCCTCAACCTTACTGGGTCCACTTGGGCAAAGTTTACACCAAGCCCCTCAGGTCCTCCTGGCCTAGCTGAGCTCCAGGGTGGGCCCACTGAATAGAGGTCTCTGCATTCTTCCACTGGCTCTCACCTCCTCCCTACCTATCTCATAATGCCCTTCCTACCTAGGAAGCATCCTACACTTCAGAAGCATTCTCAAAGGCCACTGACAAGACCACCATTGAAGCGGGCACTCACTTTTGCCAGGTACTTGAACATGCATCATCTCATTTGACCCTTGCAATAATCAACTGAGAAACAAGTTGTGATTATTTGCTTTTTTTTTTTTTTTTTTTTTTTTTTTTTTTTTTATTGTGCTGGGGATTGAACCTCACATATGTCAGGCAGGTGCTCTACCACTGAGCTACATCCCCAGCTCCAAGAACCATGTTGTTATTAACTCCACTGAGCAGAAGAGAGAAGTCAAGTAACTTTCCCAAGGTCACACAGCTGTGAAGGGGTAGGAACAGTACTGAGACTCGGGTCTGTTAACCTGAAGATGTTGAACACCTCCACACCTCCCCCAGGGCTGCACCTTCTCCTCTGGATTTCCACTGCTCTGGCCTCTCACCCTTCATCCTAGCATTATCATCTGGTGTTAGAGTTGGTTTGATTTAATGTATCAAGTAAGTCCTTTCCACATGCCAAAAATGCTGTGGCTGAGGCGTCCACAGTCTGGGAGCTGTCAGACTCCCCTCCACTCCCCAGGACTCTAACTTGGCCTTAGGCTTGGTGAGCTCCTGAACTTGCAGGGTCAAGGGTGTTTGAGGATGGTGGGGTGAGGTTGGTCATCCTCAATGACCAGTGGACCAGTGGGACATCCTTCTCTCTGGCGGCAGTGCCCACGGCAGGGAACGGCATGTGCAGGGTCAAACTTGCCTTGCCTATTCTGGGACTTTGGGCAAGTGATTAAGTAAGCTTCTGAACCTCAGTTTCCAACCCAAGTCATAATTGTGGGCTGAACTAGGAACCCTGTCCCCTGACAGAGCCATTGGGAGGATTTAAAGAGAGAACACACATAAAGGAGTCATCTTGGCCTGGCAGACGGTAGGTGAAGCAGCAACTGTTATCATTGCTAGTTGTTATTTTCTGGACATCAGGGTGTGCGGGTGCCAAATACTGAGGGCCTAGCACATAGTAGGTCTCAAAGAGGATTACTCACTCAGCAAGCACCCTGGCTGGCCATGTCCTTCCTGCTCTGACATGGGAGCTGGTCCTTATCTGCAGTAGGGACCCTAGGGAAGCCAGGGCCAGGCACAGGGTCCCTACCCTCTAGCTCATCTCATTTTCAGCTCCAGGCCCACCCCAGGCTACAGGGAAGGGGTGGCTGACTTGGAAGTTCCAACAGCGTTTGCAGGGCAGTTTGGGGCTGTCTGGCTTTCTGGTGGCGCCACCTGGTGGTGAGTGCTGCACTGCTCCGGGGAAGGTTTCCTGCACAACAGTCTCTCAACACCCACTGCCCACCATTCACCACCATTTCTCCCTGGCAGGTGCTGTCCACCTCCTGTGCTTCAAGAGCAAGGAGCCCAGCCTCCTGTGTGAAACCCCGGTTCCTACACCCTCTCAGGCCTGGCGCTGGCCTCGGAGGCTGGGTCCCACGGCCTGCCAATGTTCACACTCAGGACCTCTCTGAGGGAAGATGATCCTTCAGTGTTTTCTCAAAGCCAAGGCTGGAGGAAGGCTCTTTCCTGACCTGCGATGGCCCAGGACTGGGAAGTCCAACCATAGTCTTGGGTACCTGTCTGGAAAGCCATGGTGAGGGGTCTGTACCCCCCGAAGGACTGGCCTAGTTCCTGGGCCCCCTCTAGACCAGCAAGGAGGCCCAGCCTAGCCCAGAGCTGTTGATATAAACTTTGAGAGGGAGGAGCAGTGAATAAAATTAGCAGACTAGGTCTGCACCCAGCTGTGCACAGCACACCCTGTCATCCTGGGCAAGGCCTTCCCACTTGTGGTGAAGTGGGTAGCAGGAGCTCGATGAAGGGTGAGGGTGCCTGTAGCTCCAGACCAGGATCATGTTAAAATGCAGGTTCCCGGGTCTCCTACGTCAGAATCTCCAGAGCTGGGACCCTGGAATCTCTATTAACAGACACTGCAGCTGGGCGCTGGGGCAGCTGCTGGGTCCTGGCTTTGGAAGGCAGAACCAAAGGCTGTGTATGCCAGCAGGTAAGGAGAGTAGGGGCTTCAGGGGTCATGAAACGCAGAGGAACCCCCATACTGGGTGCCCGTCTTTCAATTTCCCTAAGTTTACGTGGACACGGGCGGGGTCTCTGAGCTGAGAAGGGTAGTAAGGAATACAACCAGGATGCCCCATTGGCCCCTCAGGCTAGTCCTTTTATTGTCCAGAGGACAGTGGCAGAGGGGTTGGGACAGCCGGGGCTGTGTGGGTGGCTCTTGTTGCCCAAGGAGGTGCTTTCAGAACCCCCCTCCCTCTGGAGTTTCCAACGGCAGAACAGAGCCCTGTCTAGTATTTGACCAAATATGGTGGTATCTCTTGAAGGGCTCAAGCGCCAGCCAGCTCCTCAGTTATGCTGTGGAAACCTGCCCTGGACAGATTAATCTTGTGACATTCAGGAGCTTCTCGCCCTGCCTCCTTCCCCTTGCCAATTCCTGTAAATGGCCATGATGGGCCCTCAGCAAGACAGGGCAGGGCTGGCTGTCTGTCCCAGAGCCCCCTCCCCAACTTTTTACTCCCCCCACGCCTCCCTGTGGGTTCCCTGGCTAGCTCACAGTCGGCTGGCCCGTTCCCTCCAGGTGAGAGACCTTGGCATGTGAGTCCAGGACCTGGGGACTCTGGGGTCACCTGAGCTCATGAAATTGTGGCCTGAGTCTAGGAGGGCTTGAGCTCTCTCAGCCAGGAGGGCGGGCCTGAGGGGCAGAAAGGCAGTTGGTCGAGTAATAAAAATCACGCCAGCTCTAAAGCTAATCAGAAGAGCTAATGTTTATAATCATAAATATAAAATGATTTTATAATAATATTTTTATTGAGCACTTACTCTGTGCCAGGCTCTGTGCTAGCTATTTAACATGGATTATTTCCTTTAATCCTTCTGGAAGCCTCAAGGGCTGGATGCTATGATTATTCCCATTTCAGAGATGTGGGAACTGAGGCTCAGAAAGATTTCAGGGAGGAATTTCCAGGTCACTGTCTCTTCCTGGGCATAACTCCCATTTTACAGAGAAGGGGACAGAGGCTGCGAGAGAAGGGGGGATCACAAGCAGCCTCACGGGGGGGCCCAGGAGTGGAGAGCTTCCACACGTGAGGGGAGTGCTGCGTCAGGAAGGCCAGTCGATCCTCCATAAAGTCCTCGCGGATCTGCCACCGGCCTGAGTGAAGCACCCAGGCTCAGAAACATGTTCACAGCAGGCTGGAGTTGTGCAGAAAACCCCCCAAACCAACAGCGTGGGGTGAGGGATAGAGTTCTAGATCAGAACCAGGCACAAACCCCAGCTTGTCCCCTCTAACTCACCGTGTGACACTGGGCAAGTCCCCTCTTGAGCAGGCCTCAGTTTCCTTGCCGCCCGAGGCTGGCAGAGGCTGAGTCCCGAGGCGGTTTCCCTGGGAGATAGGGCCGCGGCCACTCTGGGCAGCACTCTCTCTGAGAACATTTGCTCTCTTGACCAACCAGCAGCCCGTCCCTCCTCCACCCTCATCCCCTTGCCATCCCCAAAGCAAACGAAGCTGATTGTCTTAGCTGGCCCTGTGGGTGCTGGCCGGGCGGCCAGCCGCAGGCCACAGGCGGAGGTGCCACCAGCCAGAGCCCCGCCAGACACACAGGGCATTGTCCCTCGGTCAACAGCCCCTGGGCACCTCAGTCCAGCTCCTGGCCTGCCCCCACACACCTCACCGCCTGCCACTGCTCTGGGCCCAGCCAGCTGGGGCCCCAGGCTCCAGCCGATGATGAGCCCACCCACCCACTCCCCCAGCAGCCCCCCGTAGAGCTATAATTGCTGCGCTCCGTCCTGTTGCTGCCATTCTCTCCACAGCGGCATCTGGGGTTCCAGGCGGGCAGCAGCTGCAGGCCGCCGACGGCCCGGGATGGACTGGCCACACAACCTGGTACGTGGCGCTCCCCAGCCCCACCCCCACCCCGTAGGGCCTGAGTGCTTTAGTATTTCTTTCCTATTGATTAATGACCGCCTCTGTTTGGCTTGGACTCTGTAGAGGTGAGCTCTCCCCTGTCCTCCCCTCCAGGACGAGAGAGAAACAGAGCTGGCCTCAGAGCCTGCAGCCATGGCTGGCCACTCGACTCCTGCTCAGGAGTCAGCCCCTCCGCACTGATGCTCTTTCAGGCAGGGGCATCTGGGGAGATCCTGGCAGACTCAGTCACAAGTCACAGGGTTTTTTTCCAGGCCTGGGATCCAGGCGGGCTGTGTGACCTTGGGCAAGTCCTTCAGTTTCTATATCCCATCTGGGTCTCCTTTGGGTTTCTCTGAGTGGAGAGCTACAGTTAGGAATGCCACGTGGGAAGCTCAGGTGAGCCAGCCTACTGTGAGGGAGACAGTTTTCTGCTCCAGAATCTAGAACCAAAAAGAAGAGTTTAGTGACTTGAATCTCTGTTGCAGATTTTGTGCCAGGGAAGGGGCCCACCAAGAGGGCCTGTTTCCAAGGGTCGAGCCCAGTCGGTTAGCCTGGGCGACTCAGGCCTGGGTCCTGTGGGCTGGGGAGGGCTGCAGGGAAGGTATGGAGCCGGGCTAGATTCAGCGAGGGGCCGAGGCTCCCCAGAAGTCAGTCTGTTCCGGAAGCTCTGCAGCCACGCCCAGGTTCCCATGGCCTGTTTCTCCCTGGCTTCCAAGGGAGCCCCTCCATGTGAGACAGGCTTCAGAAGTCCAGGGTGGCCGTGAGTGGGCGGGGCAGGGAGGGTCATACAGGGGTCCCTGAGAAGGAGGCCTGCCCGGCCTCTAGCCTGGGACTGGCTCATCTCCCCCAGTTCACCCCGTGCCCGCCCCCCCCCCCCCGGCTCCCTCCCCCCACTCCTCAGCCTGTTTCCTTTCAGCCAAGCTCTTAACCAGCTCAGGCCTCTCTCTCTCTCCCCTGCCTGGAAGACTTTGAGACTCCCTCTGCCATGTCTGCCTCCCTTTCGTCCTACAGGCCTCCCCTGAGTCCCCTGCCCAGGAAAGCTCGGTGGGGCTGCTGCTCTGGCACAAGCTGAGAGGGGCCCTGCCCTTCTCCAGCCAGCCCATTACTGCACTTGACACTAGCCTTGTTTTCCCTCTGGGACTGTCACACAAGGGCAGGGGTGATGGCATCATCCATTCACTCAGCAAATGCTCCCTGAATACCTAAGTACCTAGTACCAGGCAGACGCAAAGGACCAGAGTGACACAGTGCCCTTGGGGAGTCTGTGCTCAGTGGAGGCCCCACATATAAAAACATCACATATACAAAAATGTAAGGTGACAGTCATGCAAGTGACTCATGGGTTATGAGAGCCAAGGAAGTCCAGAGGCATCCCTGAGGTGGTGATACTAGGTCCCACATGTGGGGGTGCAAAGGGGTTTAGAAGGTGAAGGGAAGAGGCAGACCTCGGCAGACAGAGGCCTGTGCAAAGTCCCTGTGGCAGAAGGGAACAAGGCCAGAACAAGAGATGGAAGGCTGGGGCTGGAGCACACATATAAGAGGAAGCAGGGAGGGGCCCAGGAGTCCCCTAAAGGCCATGGGAATGGTGCTAGTGGAAGGTGACATTGTTAAATTTGCATTTTAAATAGCTATCCTTGGCCACAGTGTGGAGAATTGGTTGGAAGAACCAGAGGGGGTTTGGGAAGCCCAGCTAGGGGGCTGTGGAGCTGTCCTGGAAGCCGGGACAGTGCTGCAGATAGAATGCATGGGTGGGAAGATTTTTCTGAGGTGCCCTAGTTTTAGGACTTCAAGTTGGGGGGTGTGTGTGACTGGTATGGTGCACAGCAAGCACCCACAAACATGGGACCAGGCCAGGGCATGGTAGGTGAGGGGGACCCATTGTAGAATCCTTTCCTCTTCCATCTCCCCTCCCTGGGTCCTGAGTCTTGCCCAGAGAGAGACGTGGTCCTCCCAGTGTTGACCAGTGGCCTTCCTCCCCAGCTGCTCCTTCTGGTCATCTCCATCTTCCTGGGGCTGGGCCAGCTTAGGAACCCCAAAGGCAAGAGGAAGGGGCCAGGGCGGCCTGGGACCCTGGCCCCTGGGCCTCACCAGATGCCACTTGACCTGGTGTCCCGGGTGAAGCCCTATGCTCGTATGGAGGAGTATGAGAGGAACCTTGGAGAGATGGTGGCCCAGCTCAGAAACAGCTCGGAGCCAGCCAAGAGGAAGTGTGAGGTCAACCTGCAGCTGTGGCTGTCCAACAAGAGGAGCCTGTCTCCCTGGGGCTACAGGTAGGTGGTGGGCAGCAGCAGGCCAGATTTCTATTGGAGGGTGGGGGCCTTTGCCAATACCCCAGTCATTGAAATGGTCAAAACTTTGGGTTCAGAAGTCTGCAGTCTGGGTTTGAATCCTGGCTCTGCCCCTCACCAGCTGTGAGGCTTTGGCCTAGTTGGTTAGTCTCTCTGGGCCTCAGTTTCCCCAACTGTAACAGAGGCGATAGTAGTACCCACTTTGTGAGCTTGTTATATGCATATCCATGCAGAGCATTGCCCTTACTGTCCCAGCTGAAATGCCCGCAAGGCCTTCCCCAAATGTCACTTTGTGCCTGTCAGTGGCTGTGTTGCTGGCTGGGCTCATGCCTACCTCTCAAGCCAGATGGGGACCTCCCTAATGCCTGCACCAGGATCAGCTAAGGGTTCCCATGCCCCAGCCTGTCACAGTGTCCAGGACTCAGGCCCAGAACATGGCACTGTATGTATCTACACACGAGTAGGACGCACAGCCAGGTTTTGACTGGGGAACCCACCCTGCTGCCCTGGATTGGAGCTCCTCGGATGGACCTCCACCTCCCAGCTCAGTGCCTGCACACGGAAGGGACCAACGTGAATGTATCGAGTGAAAATGAAGAAACAGGCTGGCCCTCAAGGGTCCTCCCTTTAGTCACACGGCTTATATTCTGAGACTCTAGGATAGCACTCTTTTTTTTTTTTTTAAACATTTATTTATTTGCTTTAGTTGTACACAATGCGTTTGTTTTTATGTGGTGCTGAGGATCGAACCTGGGCCACGCACGTGCAAGGCGAGCGCTCCGCCGCTGAGCCACAATCCCAGCCCCAAGGATAGCACTCTTGACTTCAGTGATGGTAAAAAAAAAAATTCTCATATAGTAGCCAATTGAAAAGTGGCCAATGAGACTGAAGAACTAATTTTGATTAATGTCAATGTAACTTGGCCCTGTGGCCACTGGCTTCTCCATTAGAATGGGACTATTAGGCAGATCAGTAAGGATCCTCCAGAGCCTGGCTTCCCTCAATTTACTGGCCCATGAAGCACTCGGGGAGCTTGTAGAAATGCAGGCCAGGTTCAGGGGGTTCTGTGTTTCTAACAAGGTCCCCAGCATAATAAGGCGATGCTGGTGCCGCATGTTCATTGGTCTGGTTCACCCATTTCCACACTCCACTTAGCAGAGGCAGCCACTAAGGTACAGAGGAAAGGTCCCAGCAAGTTCCTGCTAGGTTCCATGAGAGCACCAGGAAGGGACTCATCTATTTTATTCCACAAACATTTAAAAAGTCTAGGACAGAACTGCTCACACGGCGAGACTGTAAAATATGTGTTGAATGAGCCCTGACTCCTCTTCTGCTGGAAATTCACATCAATGTGTTCCCATTTTATTTCTGTAGATTAAGTTCCTCCCAAATATAAAAATAGGGTGGGGAAGCAGAGAAGCTTAGGCTTCTCTGGGGTACCCATCGCACAGTATAATACAGGGATCTTGCTGGGTATAAGAAGGAAGCTGGTGACTGGTGACCTTGACCTGGATAACTTCTAGGACATGGCTTGCCTTCCTTCCTTCTGGGATCTCCAGTTTCCTCACCAGAAACATGAGTTGATTACCACCCTTCCTTCCAGTGCAGCACAGTCTTGCTATAGGAATCAAACTTTTGGATAGGGCCAGGCAGGCATGGTGGCAGCGTTTAATTTCAGCCACTGGAGGCTGATACAGGAGGATTGCAAGTTCAAGGCCAGCCTCAGCAATTTAGCAAGTCCTTATCTCAAAATTAAAAATAAAATAAAGGGCTGGGGATGTAGCTCAGTGGCAAAGCACCCCTGGGTTCAATCCTTACTACCAAAACAAACAAAAAGCAGCAACAACCAAAAGCGAAGGTAGGGGATTGGGGAGGGACGTCATTTGCTCCTTTGTGACCACAACTTCACCTTGAGCTCTCCGCTGCTCGCTCCCCGCAGCATCAACCACGACCCCAGCCGCATTCCCGCGGACCTGCCCGAGGCTCGGTGCCTGTGTCTGGGCTGCGTGAACCCCTTCACCATGCAGGAGGACCGCAGCATGGTGAGCGTGCCCGTGTTTAGCCAAGTGCCCGTGCGCCGGCGCCTCTGCCCGCCACCGCCGCGAACCGGGCCCTGTCGCCAGCGCGCCGTGATGGAGACGATAGCCGTAGGCTGCACCTGCATCTTCTGAACCACCGTAGGCTGCGAAGACTGCCTCCCTGCACCCCAGTGACAAGGCTGATGAAAAGTAAATGCTGTCTTCTGTAAAGCAAGACTTTGGGTTTGCTGCTTGTGGGTCTGAAGCCAAAACTGGGATGGGGCTTGGCCATCCTTAGGAGGCCCATTTCAGTTCAGTATAAAGGAGGATTTCCGTCACTCTGACTCCTTTAACTCTGAGATAGGCCATTAAACATACTGCATTCAAGCTGGACCTGGTGGCCCTTGCCTGTAATCCGAGACTCAGGAGTCTGAGGCAGGAGGATCCCAAGTTCCAGCCTCAGCAATTTAGCAAAGTCTAAGCAACTTAGACTCTGTCTCAAAAAAAAAAAAAAAAAAAAAAAAAAGAGAGAGTTGGGGATATAGCTCAGTGGTAAAGTGTTCCTTGGGTTCAATCACCAGTATTAAAAAAAATAAAAAGCAAAAACAACAAAAAAAATTGCCTTCATCTCTATCACTTAGGACAGAAACATGCTTCTTTTCAGGATTATAAGCCTATATTCCACCCATATTATTGAAATTTTGTTGACATGAACTGATATAGGAATTAATAGCTAATTCTATCCAAATCACTCAGGATCCTGAAGAAAGACTGTTTTGAAGTGGTGCGCTCTGCACCCTGGAAACGTCAAGCTACAGCTAAGCCTTTCAAGGAGGCTGTGAGGCCAGTCCTTGCCTGATTGTAGTAGATGATTCATAAGGTTTCTCTCAGTTCTGAGATCAGACTGCAGATCAGTGTTAGGCCCCCCAAAGGACCTTCAGGTTGCCAAAGATCAGGCATTTTCAACCTGGGCCAGCGACCCCCTAAAATTTTCATGTGAGATATATTGTTTTCTGGGTCCCTGGCTTTGAAGAGACACTCAAGAGTTGGGCGGAGTCAATGTAGACCATTCTTCCATCCCACCCTGTCTGCATCACATTTGGTTAGATAGTTTGCTGGTAACCTTGGTTCTCAAACTTTTGCAAGTCCCAGAATCCCCTGGGGAGGGCTTGTTGAAACAGACTGCTGGGCCCCACCCCTAAAGGTCCTGATTTAGGTGGGGACTGGATATTTTTCATTTTATGCAGTGGTTTCTTTTTCTTTCCAGTATAGTGGTTTCCAGGTGCTGCTGCCTCCTCTGGTCCGGGACCACACTTTGAAAACCCCTGGCTTTGTGAAGACACTTTACTGATTGCAAAAGGCTGCATGGCCCTCCTTGCCCATACTGGCTCTCACCCCTCCATGGTAACCCCATGTTTCCCCCTTTAGCCCCTAGCAATTCAATCCTCCCCCTGGCCCTCTAACCCCTGCAGCAAATCCCAACTCAGCTGTCCTAGGGTCTAAAAATACTCTCCCTCCAAGACAGCTGAGGGGCTTGAGCTATTTTCTAAGGGTAAGAATAGTTAGCACTTTAGAATTAACTTCAGTGTAAAGGCCAACAGCCTCTGTAGGAATCCTGTCCTTGGCTTCCTAGCTTTAGTGCTTAAAGTAGCCCCGGTGCTGAGTGTTTTCAAGGGTCTAATTCATAAAAACCAATGGTTAGGTATGTGTCTGTCTGGGGTGGTGAGTAACTTACCTTTTTTGGTATTGTTCTAGAGTGGATACCGGTTAAAATTACTCCAGGAAGCTTCGGCCTGGTTCCAGACACATGGAAAATAGATTTCATGTGCCAGCTGAGCCGATCCCTTCAACAGCCTTGTCTCCTCCCTCAGGGTTGCTTGACTCTAAGGCCCCCACAGATGGCTTTCCATGCTTTCTTTCTTTCTTTCTTTTTTTTTTTTTTTGCTACTAGGGTTCGAATCTAGGGCCTCACGCATGTGCTCTATCACTGAGCTTCATCCCTGGTCCTATGCTCCACCCCCAGGCCTGTGCATTCCAGGTCTTAAGGCTTCAGCCCCACATGAAGGGCACAAGCTTCCAAGGCCTTTGGGGAAGTAGGGTGAACGTGTGGGAAGAGCTGAGCTCCAGGAGTGTTGCTTTTAGTCCTGGGAGGCCAAGGTAGCCTGGGGATGTAGGGATTTGGGCAGGAGGTCCCTTTTTCCTGGTAAGAAGGGCCTGTCCTCTACTTAGAAGCCTGGCAGCATGAGCCTGGACTGGTAGGGGGCTCATCCCAGTTCCGGGTTTAAAGGCAGTAGCAGGGAACCCAGAGAACTAGGTCTACCAGGCACTCTGGAACCTTCTTTGGACTGAGTCTAAAACGTGCTTCCTGTTTTCCACTTGCTAGTGAGAAAATTCCACTCCATGAGGTGGGCAGTTCACTTGCCTGTTCAATGTTGCACCTCCAACACCCCCCCCCCACCTAGTGTCCCCCCACAGTACCCAGAGCACAATAGGGGTGCAGCGCTTGGAGAATTAGCGCATCAAGGCCTCCAGGGGGAGCCCAAGATCTGCTGCTAGCTCCCTCAAGTGCTCCCTGGTGGTGGTTGTTGGTGGTTGGAACACAAAGGTGTCCCTTACCTCTCTACTCACACCCCCAAACTCTACCCTTCACACAGCAGAGTGGCCCCTTGCTTCCCACAGCGTGCTGAAATGGTGCTTGGGTCACCAGCTCTAGGAGTTCTCGTGAAGGGTTTTAATGCAAAGTACGCTACACACACCAGAGACTACCAAGGATGAGTGTGGTTATAGGGCTCCCTACAAATGCTCTATTTTCCCCCCCAGGAGTCTGTGGGCCTGTGGGGGCTTCTATTCTGGTCTGAGAAGGCTGCTGCTGATGGTGGGGTGCCTTGGGTCAAAGACTTGTTGTTGGTTCTTGCTCCCCTTTCTGGAATCTGTCCTTTCTTCCTTGCATGCAAGGAAGGCTGACGGGAGATCCAACTTTTAGGCCTGGGCTGGGGTAAGCAGGCAGCGTGGGCATTTAGGTTCTGAACTGTCTGGTCCTGCCCCTCAGGTGAAGGAGGTTTCTGAAGGACAGCCAGTTCCGCTGCAGTCGTGCTTGGGCAGGCAGCCAAGGCCCCAGCTGAGGGCTGAGGATCACATATAACTGCACTCATTTGTATTGTCTGTGCACGTACCCTCCCGAGGGACAAAAGGGAAGGGTGATTATTAGGGATATATTTTGTGTTTCCCCAGGCCCAATACCAGTTATCAATTACACCATGACAGTTTATGCCATTTTCTTTTCAAGCAAAGGCCACCAAAAAATGCCATGTCAGCTGGGCACGGTGGCGCACGCCTGTAATCCCAGTGGCTTGGGAGGCCAAGACAGGAGAATCATGAGTTCAAAGCCAGCCTCAGCAACAGTGAGGTGCTAAGCAACTCAGTGAGACCCTGTCTCTAAATAAAATACAAAATAGGGCTGGAGATGTGGTTCAGTGGTCAAGTACCCCTAAGTTCAATCCCTGGTACCAAAATAAAACAAAAAGATGCCATGTCACTGGATTTGAGGTAAGGGAGAGCATGGGCCCTTCTGCAGGTGGCTGACATTATAGCTCTCTCCATCCTTCCAACCCGGACATTTGGATAAGACCACCCCTGCTACTAACGGGAGGTCTTATCAGCTTAATTTTATCCCCTGTGTCACAGTGAATGGTCTGGTGTCTGGGTCCCAAGCCAATCAGCATGTGGCACTGCCCTGGCCACAGGAATTGGTTCAGGGGTGGTCCAACTGGCCCAGAGCCTGGAATTGGGTTTAGTGGTTGTAGAAAAAAAAACTTTTCACCTGGGGAGCTGCCAGTAGCCATCTTGGACTGTGAGAGAAGTAACAGGGCTGGGGATAGCAGTGCCGTGTGCCTGCCACTCAAGTCATAACCAATACCATCTTTATTGCTTTAGAGTTTGAGTTCAGTGTTCTACTTCAACCAAAGCCTTCTTAGTGATGCGTCAGTTTCATAATTTCTGTAATAAGCAATGAATGAGTGCTACTTTTACTCTAATGGCTCCATCTCTTTCACTGCCATCACCACCACCCTGACATAGTGAAAACAACCGCACAGCCAGTTTGGGCACCCTCATCTGGAATAGTATTTTGCCCCATGTTGAACTCAATTAACAGGACGAAGTTCCAGACTTGAGTTGTTCTGTGTCCAAGGAGACCTTGGACAAGTTACTTTCCCACTTTGGGATTTTATCTTCTTCTTTGCAAAGGGAGGAAAGTTAGCTGGATGACCTCTGGGGACTGTTTCTGTTAGGAAAGCCACATCATTTGGCAGAGATGTTTCCTTTGGGCACCCAGGCCCCTCCCCTGAAGCCTGGTTTAGCAAGTTTGGGTGGAACTTGGCCATCTACACTTTGCCAAGCTCCCTCCCCTTCTCCAGGAGATTCAGATGCGGTGGTTGGCCCACGGACCACGCTTGCACGGTGTCCAGGGCTCCATTCCTACATTCTCTTCCTTTTACAGAAAGACACTGAGCCAAAGAGGATGAAGAGGATTCTACTTTCTTAAAAAAACAAAATAAAAACCTCCCAAAAACCCGGGTGCGGTGGTGCACGCCTGTAATCCCAGTGGCTCAGGAGGCTGAGGTAGGAAGATCAGGAGTTCAAAGTCAGTCTCAGCAACTTAGCCAAGCCCTAAGCAACTTAGCGAGACCCTGTCTCTAAATAAAATATTGAAAAGGCTGGGGATGTGGCTCAGTGGTTGAGTGCATCTGGGTTCAATCCCTAGTCCTCCCCCACCCCACCCCCCACAAAAAACTACCAATTTATAGAAAAAGCAAAGCACAATTGTCCTGTCCTCTCAAATTAGTGGGGAAAGCACCAGATTAACTTCTGAACAACTCTGTCCTAATATGTTCTTTTCCTCTGCTGAGGTGAAGGTTTAGGGGTGAGGTATAACTGCTCCCCACCATCTGAGGACTTCTGTTCTTTGCAAGAAAGATGTCATAATATTCTTGAACCCGTGCATAAATAACAGAATGCTCAGTTCCTACAGATACCAAGGAAAAGCTTCCTTCTTCCTATAGCTTAGTTTGTTTCTTTTCCCACTGGTTGCCAGGAAGCTCAGAGCTATACCAATGGCAGTGCCGGGGTAAACATCTCTTCTTCAGGTCCTACCAGTCATCTCCTCAAATGTGCAGTGTTGTTGAGGGGCCTGGAGATGGTTTCTAAGAAAATTCTGAACTAGGTACTTCACATCCATCAAGCCCAGAGCAAACAGGAGCTATTATAATATGTTAGGTTTTCTGATCTTCCCTTCTATTCTCCAGTTAACTACTGGGTTGTAAATGTTTTACTGTAGGTTGCCCCAATCAGTTGTACATTTTGGTAATAGGTAGTAGAAATAAGAGAACTCAGACTCAAGAGTTCTCTTCCTTACATTCCATAGATATCCTGGTTCCTAGCTAGAAAACCAAGTTAGAAGAGCTTGAGAAGATGGATTTTTATTTCTCCTTAAAAAAAAAAAAAAAAAAATAAATAACTAAGACAAATACACTGGCTTGAATTCCCTTCCCTTTAGTTACCCTGTCCCACTGCAAGGATCCTTAAGATAGACAGGTGGACAGTGGATCACCTGGACCCACATTGGAGGGAGAAGATATATAAGGGGTCGAAAGAGCAGCTTGTCAGGCGAATGTGGCTGTCAGTCCTGGGCTGCCATGGGGTGTGATCCATCTTCACTGTGGTACAGAAGTTCCTGGGCTCTCCCTGGGGTCCTCACAGTTCAGTCTTGACCTTGTGCATCAAATCCTTCTGGTCAATCTTGTCCAGGTCCTGGTACCAGCGGTTGTAAGCCAGCAAGGCCACATTCTTTGCAGCTACAGCCATCACCTCCACAGAGCTGGCCGCCCACTCTAGGGCGTTGAGGTAGAAGAGTTGATCATGGAGTGCGAACCTTGGGAGGGTGGTGCGGGAGCCATAGAGGGGGTGGGCTTGCCACTCGGCTGTCTGGACTGAGTAATAAGAACGGAAGAGGGTCTTCAGCTGTGTCCGAAAGAGGGGCTTGGGGGACTGGACTCGCCAAACAGCTGCCTCCTGGGGCTGCTTCCTCCGGAAGCTAGCTGAGATGTTGACAGGGCAGATGTTATCCAGAGTGCAGAAGAAGTTGGGGAAATCTGTGGTAAGGATGTTAGCAAAGGGGAAAAGCTTTGGGTCAGGAAAGCCAAAGTAGGAAGAGTTGAGGTAGCCATGGACCAAGGAGACGACGGTGGGCTGGAATGAGCCCTGGACATCATCAATGGGTGGGTTGAAGCCTTCAAAGGTGAAGTTGCTGCTGCTGTTGTCCAAGTGCAGGGGGGTGGCGATGACCACGATGTCGTAGAAGTCAGATCCACTGCCCAATTCATTCTCATACCCCACCTGGTACAAGGCTTTTCCTTCTAGAAGGAAAGAGAAGACAGCACCAAAGTCAACT
Source organism: Tamias sibiricus (assembly GCA_025594165.1). Classification (NCBI taxonomy): domain Eukaryota; kingdom Metazoa; phylum Chordata; class Mammalia; order Rodentia; family Sciuridae; genus Tamias; species Tamias sibiricus. The sequence continues at coordinate 62,427,196 of CM046662.1, forward strand.
TACTCCTTGTTTTCTATCCACTGATCTCCTATCTGGGGGTCAGACCTTAAGGTGGGGAAGGAGGGAGCTGGGCTGTCCTAATGGCAGATCATCTCTCTTCATACTGGTACAGTTGCAGGGTGAGCACTTGACTTGGAATCAGGGGGCCCAAATTCTTTCTCTGGTTCTGCTACTGACTGGCTGAGAGAGTTTGTCAAGACTGTCAATCTTCCTTGGTTAAAGGAAGAGGCTGGATCCATGGAAGTCTTAGCTTCCTGGCTCTGACATCTGAACCGGGGCAAAAGCGCCCTCTAGCGTCCATGGGGCTTCCCACTGCTTTTTTTTGAAAACACTCGCCAGCAGAGCACACAGCCCAGGGTTGAGGTACAGGAGAAGCAGCTGGCTAGGACTGGTGTGGCTGTGCCTCCTGCCCTGTTACTCACCTGTACTGTGCAGGGTCACAGAGGTCACTGTGGCATGGATCACATTGGCCTTGGTGAGCTTCAGCAAACCGGAACACACCAGCTTGTTGCCTCCTTCCACTGCCCACAGGCTGCCCTGGGCCCCGGCTAGCGACATGGCTCCTGGGCAAAATGGGAAGGGTGGCCAGTGAGTCTGGAGAGTCTAGCACTACTCTCCCTAGATCTCCCTACCAGGGAAAGACTCCTCCCAACCGTGGGCACAGGGAGATAAGAAACAAATAATACAGCCAAGTTCACAATGCTATGTGTGAGAACATAAAAGGGCCAGCTCCAAAAGACTGCATGGTGTACAGTTCTGTTGCTAAAGAATGCCCCCAAACCAGCATATCCCGAAAAAGAAGAAAATTGTAGTTATCTAGGGCTGGAAATCTGGGGGGTGTTGGGAAGGTGATGGCTAAAAGGTAGGGGGTTTTGTTTGGAGTGATGAAATGCCCTAAAATTATGGTAATGGTTGCACAACTCTATAAATATACTAAGAACCATGGAATTGTATATTTTAAGTAGGTAAATTGTAGCATGTGTGAATTATATCTCAATAGAAATATGCTATGAAGGATATGCACAAGGTCCTAGAAGACTGAGAGAGAAATACTGAGGGGACACTGAGGCAGAACCCAAAGGCTGGGAAGAAGCCAGAGGAACAGTATCCTGGGCTCATGGGAGGTGCTTGTCATTCCCCACCTTTTTATTCACTTATTCAACAAAAGTGCACTGAGTTCCTAGCATGGCCCAGGCACTATTCTAAGTATGTGGGATGTATCAGTGGAAAAAGAAGGCATGAATCCTGCCCTTGTGAAGCCTGTGTTCTCTATTCTTGGGGCTGGGTAGGAGGATGGTGGGTTTGTACATGCATACCCACCCCAGTAAGGAGCTGGGAAGATTACGTGCACTAGTGGATTAATAGCAGGGGCACAGAGGCTCAAGAGGGCACTTCTTGAAACCCAACTGTGGACAACAAAATATCACCTCAGCTGTAATATTTACACATCTGTATGGTAGTAGCAGGAAATCAGGAATGGTGGGCACACACTGGACCTGCCTCTAAGTTTTGCTTTTACCTTCTATAAAGTGTAAATACCATCTTGCCAACTTGGAGGAATGAGCCAGAATCAAACATAAACTGGACAACAAAGTATAAAGGCGAGGGTAATGAGCTGGATAAACGTAAGGTTCTTATGGGGACCACAGCTCAGTGTGGGCGCTATGGGCAGGGCAAGGGTGGATGGGCAGGCTGAGGGGCTGGACACTCACCAGCAAAGGCGGGCATGGCTGCTGACTGTCCATAGCTGGCCCGTAGGACAGCAGAGACAACATCGTCGATAAAGCGCTGCGTGACGCCCACCTGAAGCAGGGACTCGGCCACAGAGCGCTGGGTCATGTTGACAAAGGCAGACTCTCCTAGCGAGTAGAGCAGCTCCTCAACACCCGAAAAGGCGTAACCATGGGCCTGGTACTTGTAGATCCTAGGGGACACATGGAGCTACCGTCCTCTGCAGAAAGCTTTTAGGCTGACCACCTGCCACTGGGTACCCGTGGACCCAGAAGGCCCACCAGGGATCTGCCTCCTCCTCTACATCTGGAGGGCTGAGAAAGGAGGCCAATTATGTTCCCTTTGGCCTATTTTCTGGCTGTGCTGGGCCCTGTCCTAGAGGAACAGCATGGAGACAAAGGCAAGTAATCCAGATTCCCATTATATGCGGCCTCAAGTCACAGCTCTGTTGAATACAATTATATTACTACTCCTCTGAGGTCAGTCCACAGCCTTTTCCCACCCCACTGGGACTGCAGGCAGTGGCCATGGCCTGTCCCCACTGATATATCCCCGGATGTGGAGGGGTGTCCCACTAGTTTCCACTCTGCCCTGGCTTCTAGGACCATGTTGGACCTGGTGGCAGCAGCCTCATGTCAATACTGTCCTCTCCTTTGTCTGGATCTGACAGAGCTCACATGGTACCACTCTAACACCCAGTCCCAAGGGCTAGCACGGACTGGAAACATCTGCCTATGGATTTCTAGACCCGCTGGCCTTTGAAACATTGCCCGTTCTAGGGCTGCTTTGTAAACATGCTTGGTTGCTAACAGGGCAAAAGATAAAGGTGCCCAGAGCAGATGGAAATGTGGGTCTGGAACTGAAGGGAAAACTAGAGCTGCAGGTAGAAGTTATCTCCCATAATGGGAGAAGTCAACTTTGTAGGCTCAAGTAAAATTAACAAGGGAGAAAAGTATAAGAAAAAATGAGACTCAAGGACATAAACTGTGGGGAACATCTGGAAAATATAAGGGAGAAATGCCACATACAATAGTCATGGAATGGGAAGGGAGTGGGGAAGTGCCAGAAAGCAGGGACCACGTGGCCACACTTGAGCATTTGACACTGAAGAGAGGGGGACAATGAGGGTGGAGGGACAGCCTCTGCCAGGGGCAGGAGGTAGGTAGCAGGGAGAGCCTGCAGGAGGCCTTGGGGACTCCACGTGGATGCTTGGTGTATGGTATACTTAGCAGGCACAGACCACTCGTCCTCCATACCTGGAGGTGATGGGGAGGGTCTGGCACCCAAGGAGGAGAGAAGTGATGAAGTGAGATATTTGTCCTACCCAGAAAAACTGGGGATAGCAAACTTTGCAAATGAATGGTCCTGGCTGCACGCGGCCTGCAGATGAGTTTAATTTGGCCTACAAGATGAATTAGTTGCCAACACTGAAACACTGGGAAACTTCATGTATAACTCTGGATTTCCAGCTTCCCGCCTGAAAAAATGGAAGATGTAGCCCGTGGAGCGGCGTCCTCACATGCTGACTGCCTCCCCCTGAAGACCTGGCTCCTCGGGTCCCCCCACTTCCTGTGGCTCCATGCTCTCTTCCACCAGTGGCTTCATTTATGCACATCCCACTTGGGTCCTTGTAGGGGACTGAATTTCAGTCCATGCTCTAATCGGAAAGAATGTGGGCTCAAGTGACAATGCCAGAGGCACCAGCCCTTCCCAAGAGGCCGGTCCTCAGGATAAGGGCTTGCTTGGAGCCTGCACTGAATCATGCTGGCCCTTATATCCACCAGCCCTTTCCCTTTTCACTGTGGCTGAGCTCTTCCTGAGCTCTTCTCCTTGGCCCCCTGGAAAGCCCTCCCCACAGCTCGGCCCAGCCCTACCTCATGAATTTCTCCATGACCTCCTCCACCCACATCTGCAGTCTCAGGAAGCTGATGCCATAGTGCCACCAGAGGCGGAAGAGGTTCAGCAGGTACCAGTCGGTTTCCTCCAGGACGAAATGCTCTCCACCAAAGATGGCGCTCCTGCCCACCACCTCGCGACGGTGCCTCAGCCCTGCAGAAACCAGAAGCCCCTCAGGTCCCCTTCAAGGCTCCCCCGCCCCAGGAGGCCTTAAGCTTAAATTCAGGGCCTTCTTAATGCAAATGGCTGGCTTCATTAAAAGAAACAGGAGCACCATGGCTTGTCCTTATGTGCTGTGTCTGTAAACTGCACACATATACACTAGGACAATGTTTGTCCTTCCTAGTCAATTAGGAAAAGAGAATAATATAACATTTTATATATTTTTAAATGGGAATCCACTCAGATGTAAGGGAAATCCAGATGTCATTCCAGAGTGTCCAGGGGCTGAGAGACACAAGGCTTGCTGAGATGGGGTCCTGGGCACCAAGGTAACATGGAGACAGCCATAGCTCCTTCCAGCTGTCCAGTGCTCTACAACCCACAAAGCACTGGATTTGGAAATATGCAGATAGCCATGATTTAATCCCCACTCCCCACATATGATACACACTGTTCTGCACCTTAGCAACATAGTATATATTGGAGATTATTCTATAACTGGGTACAAAGGATCTTCCCATTCTGGCTGCTGTTCTTACACAATCAGGTATTTATTATTGTGAATGAATAGGTCCCAGCGGGTAGGCAGATAGGACACTTCCAATCTTTTGCTAGTGCAAACAATGCTATAATGAATCAGCTCACGTGTGTGCCACTCTGCACACCTGTAGGACCACCTGTAGGTTCACTTCTGCTAAGTGGAATTTCTGTGTCAAACAGTAAGTACATTTATGGCTTGGACAGATGCTGCTGGGTTCGAATCCCAGCTCTCTGATTTATTAGCTGTGTGCTTTTAGTTGAGGAGTTTTAAAACTTCTGAGCCTCAGTTTCCTCACACCCTTCTCTCAGGTTGGTAAGGAGGATGTGAGGTAATTCTCACATATTACCTAGAAGAGTGCCAAGTAGCCGGCAGGTACCAGCATGTGGATGCTGATGTAATCACAATAATTAAGAGGCAGCAAATTGAAAGGGAAAGAAACTGGCCTGGGAGTCAAACCTGAGTTCTAATCCCGGCTCTGCAACTAACTCACTGTGTAACCTCAGGTAAGTTCCTTCCCCTCTCTGGTCTCAGCTGCTCCATCTGTAAAATGAGGAGATTGGGCTACATGACCATTGGGCCTCAAAGGTCTGGGCAGTCTGGGAAGGGCCTGGTGGCTGCTGCCAGCCCTGGGGTGCTAGAGCCCCAGGACCCAGCACTTACCCAGCAGCTTGACGAAGTCCTGCATGTGGAGGCTCAAGGAGTGAAAGGAGGCTGCCCCACTCTCATAGTGCTGCTTGTTGACTGAGATGGTGGCCAGACGGCCACCCACGGTCCCCTTCTCATACACATCGATCTGCACTCGGGGTCCAAAGTGCTGCTGGAGGAAATGGGCCACAGCAGAGCCCCCGATCCCAGCGCCAACCACCGCTGCCAGCAGGCCCGGGAGGGGGGGGGAGGGGGTAGGGGAGGACAGAGAGAGTACAGGAGTGAGGGGCCCGTGGGTCACACCCTGCATCCTCCTTCACTGGTGGTTCCCCGGCACCTGCACCTCACAGGCTTGTAACATTTCAAACTGGAAATTCACAGTCCTGAGTTTTCACTAGAGCTCTGAATAACAAGCAAAGGGCAACCTGAAAACTGCGGCCTACTATCACCCTCATGTTACGAAGGAAAACACAATTGAGCAGCAGAAGAGCAGGAAAGAATCTCAAAATTCAGGATGGTTGTTTGAAAAGAATAAATTTAGTTTTACCCCAAATTCACTACACTGTCCCTATTTTTCTTATTTCTGTATAGACTGGTAACAGTGTTTACTGACCAGTTCTGTTGTAAGGATCAGTGTCTGGAAATCACTCTTGAATCTAGGGCTCAGCAGACTCTAGCCTGCAGGTCAAATCCAAGCAGGTGGTTGTTTTTGTAAACAGCGTTATTTATTCACTTTTTTAAAATTTTCTTTCTTTCTTTTTTTTTATGTGGTGCTAAGGATTGAACCCAGGACCTCGCATGTGCCAGGCAAGCGCTCTACCACTGAGCCACTACCCCAGACCTGTAAACAATGTTTTATTGGCACACTTTTTTTTTTTTTCTTGGATTCCTGGGCTCAAGTGATCCTTCCCTGTCAGCCTCCCAAATGCTGGAACTACAAGTGTGTGCCACTGTGCCCAGCAATAAAGTTTTATTGGAACACTGCCATGTCTTTTCTTTTACATATTGTCTATGGTTACTTTCATGCTAGACAGAGCTGAATAACTGCAGTGGAGACTATATGGACCACAAAGCTCTCTGGCCTTTTACTGGAAAATGTTTGCCAACCCCTAGTCTAAGTACAACCTACCACCTGACATGTAAATCATTTTAATGTCTGTATTTGCTAAGATTGGAATGTACCCTATGACAGGCTGCTCCTTACCTATGGGACACTCCAGTCCAGTTTGGACTCTTGTTACAGTTCCTGTTTGTTGAGGTATCTTTTGGGTCTTATCATTCACCATCTTTACTATACACCTCCTGCCTTCCTGTTATCTGCAAGCCAGGTTTGTATGCATCAGTATTCTAAGTCACTGATAAAAAACGTTTCACTGGACAGAGCTCAGAGGCGCTATGAGGAACCACTATTTAGACAAACACTAATCACTAAATAGCCCTGTCTGAGAAGAGTAGACCAGTCATGAAGCAACTGAACTGGGTTGTGACCTAACCCATGACTGTGCCCACCATGTATTGGAAACACTGCTTTCCTCTCACCCGACAGTCCAGTAACCCTATCCAAAAAGGAAGTGAGCTAAATCTGGTCTCATTTGTCCTTACTAGACTTATGTTGGACCCTAAGACCATACATCTCTAATCAAGAAGTGGCAGATAGCCAGGTACTGTGGCATACACCTGTAATCCCAGTGGCTCGGGAGGCTGAGGCAGGAGGATCATAAGTTTGAAGCCAGTCTCAGCAACTTAGTGAAGCCCTAAGCAACTTAGCCATGGCCTTTCTCTGGGGGGTGGGGGTGGGGATACATATATATATAAAGGGCTGGGACATGGCTCAGAGGTTAAGTGCCTTGGGTTCAATCCCGGGTACAAAATAAATACATAAAAAAATATAAAGAAATGGCTGGTAACCTTCAGAGAACACCAGGTTCTTTATAATCGGCCTCCACTTACCTTTCTATTCCCTGCCCTCCTCTCCCAGTACTCTACTTTCTTGTCTGTCTAGCCTTCTTCCACTGTGCAGTGCATGTACTTACCCACAGGCTCAGGCATGAGCCTGGCCTTTGCCTGAGCGGGACTTCTCAGGCATCCTCTGAGACCTTGCGCCTTGCTGACTTGCATGGCCTGAATCTTTAGCTTGGCTTGCCTGACCCTCCTAAGACTCAAGGCTTCCTTCTGTGTATACATGCAGCACAGTCTGCTTATCCCTGGCCTAACCTTTGCCACACGATATTCAAATGGTCTGTTTAAGGACCCAGAGAGAGCAGGGTCACCATGTCCCCAGGTTCTCACAGGTAGTGGAGTTCATGAAGTATTTGTTGCATGTTGAAAAAAAATCACTTCCTCTTTATCAGCATTCCCAAAGTCACTTTCAAGAATGCCCCCTTTATTTTTTAACTACTCTTTTCTCCTCCTTTTCATTTGTAAACCACACATGGTTCCTACCATAAACGGATATTTCAAAGCCTAGAAGGCACACAAGGGGGGCAGAGAAGCAGAAGACACTACTTCACTGTGGACCAGCTCACTGAACATTACATAACTGACAGCTACCTAGGTCTATATAGTAAGATGTGCTGGGAATCAAAGATGAACCAAATAGGGCTTCTGTCCCCAGGAGCCCAGGTAGGCAGTGGGCATTCATGCAAATCAGCTATCACAACCTGGGCCAAAGTGTGATAACAGAGCTCCAGGGAATCCTGAGGAAGAAGCAATACATTCTGCTTGAGAGAATGTGGGGACACAAGGGAAAAAACTTTGGATCAGGATCCTAGAGGACAATTAGCTATGCCAATGAGAGGAACTGCATGATCTGCAGAGAACAACATGAGAAGGGCAGCATGTGGAAATTTATGGGTGGGCTTAGAGGGTCCAGATGCCACTCTGAGGAGTTCAGATTGGATCCAGCTGGAGTCTAAGGATTAAGTCATCCTGATGGGAAGCTCCTCATTTTCCTTCCGGGTAGGGTGGACACAGGCTCCTGTCACAGGACTGAGGAAAATCAAGAAAGCTAAAGGGAAGCTTGGCATGGCACTGGTCCTGCTCTGAATAACTGGAATTCATCAAAAATGTAAGTTGGATTCACAGATGGCTAGACCATGTGATAGGTATGAGATAAAGTGAGTAGCAATGAACAGCAAAATCTAGGTAGTTGGTATATGGATGATCACTGCAAAATCCTTTCAACTTTGCTGTGTTTGACAGTTTCAAATGAAATACTGCAGAAACCGCACAACTAATAAACAAAGAAAAATGACTGCTATAGGGCTGGGGATGTAGCTTTGTGGTAGAGCACTTGTCTAGTGCGCTGGGGTCCCTGGGTTAGATCCTCAGCAACGAACGCAAAAAAAAAAAAAAAAAAAAAAAAAAAGAAAAGAAAAAAATAAATAATCCCTTTTCTGTCATCTAGCAAATCTATCTCCAGCTGATCTATTGTTCTGTCTCGGTGGAACTGTCTCCTATCGACCAGAAGTTTTGGCTGAGATGTTACTTCTAGGAAGCCCTGGCAAGCTGGCAAAGCCTGGGGTGAAGCGCCCTTCCTCTGTGTGCTCGGTACTTTCTCAGCCTTAGAACAGACTTCCCGTATTGTGAGGTCTCTCTTCCAAGCAGGAACTACAGCACGATGCCTGCTACAGATAGCCCTGAATAGACCTTTGTGAATGCTATCGCCAGCTCCTGTTCTGTCATCTGGGCGCCTAGCAAAGAGCCACGTCCATATCAGAAGCTCAGTGACCCTGCACCTACGGGTGAGATCAGTGACCAGTCCTTCTTTAGCGTCCCAGGTGCCCTCTTTACATGCCCACCCCACCCTCCCCATCTACACCTTCCCTACTGCGGTCACTCTTTTCTCCCAGTCCTAGTCCCTCGTCTCTCTGTCACCCAGCTACTCTCCTGAGGTCTCCCCACTTGCCCAGCTGCCCTCCCCTACCCCCAGCCAGCTGCTGCCGGCTGCGAACCCTTTTCCCGCCCAGCCGTTCCCAACATAGCCCCCCACCGCGTCCTTCCCGCACCGATTTTGCCGGGCGGGACATCTCCGCCTGCAGCGGCTGCGGCGAGCAGCGTGGACAGCTCGGCGAGGAGCAAGGCGGCACGGGCCATGGCGGGCGGCGACCGGGGCAGCACGCTGGAGCTCGGCGCTCGCGGGTTGGCGCTCGGCTCTCAGCCTGGCCGTTCCGCCTTCCAGCCTGGCAGGTTCTAGCCTCTCATTGGCCGAGCAGCCGTCCTTTTTCAGTTCAAGATTCTGATTTGACACATCTTTCTCCCTGAGGGTTCTATCATTGGCAAATTCGCGGTCCCGCCTCCTGGATGTGGTCTCCTCATTGGCTGACTCATTTGGCCCCGGCGCAGCGCTCAGGAACCTCAGCATCAGGACCAGGGCCCAGCTGCCGGGTCACCGGAGAAAAGAATGAACTAAACTCCAGTCTCCCAAATCAGCTAGCTCTGTAATGTGTCTTCTCTATGACTGCTTCCACTTTCATAAAATGGACAGAATAATTCCCGATCTACCTTTCTAGGTAGTTAGGATGATCACGTGAGATAAGGGATGTGAAACCCTTTTGGGGTTTGCCAGTGTCTGCAAGTGCTGGAAACTGCTGACCAAGCAGGAGGCTGAGATGACTAGATCCATACCCTATGTATATGTTGAAACAAGTCCATATATATAATATATATATATATATATATATTTTTTTTTTTTTTTTTTTTTTTTTTTTTTTTTTTTTTTTTTTTTTTTTGTGGTACCAGGGATTGAACTCAGGGGCACTCGACCACTGGGTCACATCCCCAGCCCTTTTTTGTATTTTATTTAGAGACAGGGTCTCACTGAGTTACTAAGTGCCTCACCATTGCTGAGGCTGGCTTTGAACTCGGGATCCTCCTGCCTCAGCCTCCCAAAGTGCTGGGATTACAGGCGTGCGCCACCGCGCCCGGCACAAGTCCATATATTTTTAAGACTGCAGTTTGTGTGTGTGTGTGTGTGTGTGTGTGTGTGTGTGTATGTGCCCGCGCGCGCGCGTTTGCAGTTTCTATATACAGTTTGTATATCTGTGTTCTATTTCTTTAAAAACAAAAGAGTTTCATTCATTCTCTTTTCAGACTCCAAGGAAATGAACAGCTCACTATGGCTAGTTTACCACACCATTAAGAACAGATTACCTCTGGCAGAGGAATAAAGTTAGGGTGAATCTCATGATAAATAAGGAAAATCTGTATTTATTCAGTTGGCCTAGGGAAGAAATTAACAGAATTAAGAGAATGGTTAAGAGCTTATAGCTGGGGTTATAAGTCAGCTTTTCACATCTTAATAGGTCCAAACTAGATTACTGCTGATTAAGAGGCATATGAATAAACATGAATTTATCACAATCTTTTCAGTGCTGGAGATGGAACCAAGGACCTCCCATATGCTAGGCAAATGCTCTACTACTGAGCTACATCTTCAGACCTTTTCAAATTTTATTTTAAGTTTCCCAGACTGGCCTCACACTTGTCATCCTCCTACTTTGGCTTCCGAGTAGCTAGGATTATAGGATGAGTGCTATCACACCAGGCTTTTATGATATTAACATAAGTAATTATTATTTTTAAAATATATTTTTAGTTGTAGTTGAACACAATACCTTTATTTTATTTATTTATGTGATGCTTAGTACCTCACTCGTGCTAGGAGATTGCTCTACCCCCGAGCCACAACCCCAGACCTTAAAACAATTATTATTTTTTTGAGATATCTGAGTCAGAATGTAAAACCTTTTAAGTTTATTTCCACAGATCAAAATATATCTTACCCAGGCGAGGTGGTGCACGCCTATAATCCCAGCAACTCAGGAGGCTGAGGCAGGAGGACTGTGAGTTCAAAGTCTGCCTCAGCAAAAGCGAGGCACTAAGCAACTCAGTGAGATCCTGTCCTAAATGAAATTCAAAATAGGGTTGGGGATGTGGCTCAGTGGTCAAGTGGCCCTGAGTTCGATCCCTGGTACACACACACACACACACACACACACAAAAATTAAAAATATATATATAACTTTTTTTTTTTTAAAGCAAAAGAAACAATCAGTGAGGTGAATAGAGAGCCTACAGAATGGGAGCAAATTTTTACCACACACACATCAAAGAGCACTAATCTCTAGGATATATAAAGAACTAAAAAATCTTAACACCATAAAAACAAATAACCCAATCAATAAATGGGCCAAGGAAAAGAACAGACACTTCTCAGAAGATGATATACAATCAATCAACAAATATATAAAAAAGTTCAACATCACTAGCAAGTAGAGAAATGCAAATCAAAACTACTCTAAGATTTCATCTCACTCCAGTCAGAATGGCAGCTATTAAGAACACAAACCACAATAAGTGTTGGCGAGGATGTGGGGAGAAAGGCACACTCATACATTAATTGTGGGACTGTAAGTTGGTGCAACCAATATGGAAAACAGCATGAAGATTCCTTGGAAAACTTGGAATGGAACCACCATTTGACCCAACTATCCCACCCCTTGGTTTATACCCAAAGGACTTAAAAACAGCATACTTAATGCAGCCACATCAATATTTATAGCAGCACCATTCACAAGAACTAAACTGTGGAACTAACCTAGATACCCTTCAGTAGATGAATGGATAAAGAAAACGTGGTATATATACACAATGGAATATTACTCAGCGTTAAAAGAGAATAAAATTATGGCATTTGCAGATTTGGATGAAGTTGGAAAATATAATGCTAAGTAAAGTTAGCCAATCCCAAAAACCAAATTCCAAATGTTTTCTCTGATATGAAGATGCTTTCCCATAATGGGGATGGGGGTGGGGAAGCATGCGAATGGAGGAACTTTAGATAGGGCAAAGGGGTGGGACAGGAAGGGAGGGGGTAGGAGTGTAGAAAAGATGGTGGAATGAGATGGACATCATTACCCCAAGTACATGTATGGTGTGATTCTACTTTGTGTACAACCAGAGACATGAAAAATTGTGCTCTATATGTGTACTATGAATTGAAATGCATTCTGCTGTCATATATAACAAATTAGAATAAATTAAAAAAAAAACAAGCATTCATTGATTATTTTGTGCCAACTTGCCTAATGCGCTGATTTTTTTGGGGGGGGGTGTCAAACAAGGGGGCCCTTTACCACTGAGCTACATATCTAGCTCATTTTATTTATTTATTTATTTATTTATTTGGTACCAGGGATTGAACTCAGGGGCACCCGACCACTGGGCCACAACCCCAGCCAGACCTTTTCTTGTATTTTATTAGAGACAGGGTCTCACTGAGTTGCTAAGTGCCTCGCCATTGCTGAGGCTAGCTTTGAACTCGTGATCCTCCTGCCTCAGCCTCCCAAGTGCTGGGATTACAGGTGTGCACCACGGCACCCGGCTTCATTTTATTTATTTATTTAGAGACAGGGTCTTGGTAAGTTGCTGAGGCTAACCTTAAACATGCAATCTTCCCGACTCAGCCTCTCAAGTTGCTGGTATTACAAATGTGCACCACCTTTCCAGGCTTCTTCTTATTTTTTTTTCTGTAGAATAAATCATACTAACTTTAAAATTCATCTTGGGTCTACTTTGTTTTTAACTTTAGGGCCTTTTAAACTCTTAAATCTAGAGCTGTTGACTGTTAGGAAGTTTTTCCAAGCCTAGCATCCCACAATGTGTGAGGTCATCAAATTCAAGAGACAAAGTCAAGAGAGTTGATAACAGGAAAAACAAGGATGCACAATTTTGGTGACATAGAGGTGAAAAGCAAAAACAAAAGCAAAAAAACCTAGCTCAGCCATAGGAATGAGGTTAGATGATAGTTATGGTTTGCTGTGTAACAAGCCACTCCAAACTTGGTGGTTTGAAGTAATAATTATTTTGCACACAAATCTGCACTTTGGGCAGTGCAGTGAGATCAGCTCATCTATTATACTTGGTATCCTCATGGCTGCTCTATTGGGGGTGGGAGGAAACACTTTCATGATGGCTCAATGGCTAGCAAGATGGTGTTGGCTCAGCTGAAAGCTTGGCTCCATTCCACAGGCTACTTCAGCTTAGTTTTGGCATGATGGTTAGGTTCTCAAGGAAATGGAGCCACCAGTATTTTGTGTTGAGAAACTGGCAGTGTGACTTCCACTGGATCCTAGTAGTCACTCACAAATATCCAAGAAGATTCATAGATCCTACCCCTAAATGTATCAGGGAATTCTGGAGCCACTGTTTTAAAACCAGCAGTTAACCTGAGAGTGTGGGCAAAGTCTGAGTGGCTAGGAATAAGGATACATTTATCAACGAGCACTGGGATAGGGGAAATGATGGATTACAGAGCCAGGGTACAGAACGGACTGGAAGAATGATGAAAACAAAAGCCTGAATCCCAGGAAAGGTTAGCTCCAAAGAGGGCCATTTTCCAGGAAACTGCAATATGGGAGCCTATTGAGAAACAGAAGTAAAGACAAGGCCAGGCAGTCAGAAGTTGGGAAGAACACAGGGAAGGTAAGGGTCAAATCAAGGCCAAATGCTTGAAATCTGAGGATAGTTAGAAGTCCAGTGTGTAAGTGAAGTAGTCAAAGCTGGTAAGAAAACTAGAACTAAGAAGCCAATACAAGAAAACATGGCAATGCCAGAGTACAAGGCAGAAATAGGAATCCAGGAAATCAGAAAAAGGCAAATCAAAGAGGTAGAAAAATAGGAAGACTTTAACACTGAGGTGGAATATGGAAAGCCTAAACTCCCATCTACTGGACTGTGCTATTGAGAGATCTGAGTACCTCTCCTGCTCATCTATATGGGGGGCAGCAGTCAATGAATTGACTGAATCTAGATACCATATGCAGCATGAATTAGGCAAAGACTCAAAACATCTGAACTTCAGGGGTTGGGAGAGTAGTTCAGTGGCAGAGGCCTTGCCTAGCATAGGAAGCTCTGGGTTTAATCCCTGAAACCACAAAATAGAAAAACAACAAACAGAAAACACCTCAACTACAATTATTTTAATTCAGGTTTTATTAAAGTTATTTCTGAATATACATTTCATTCTTACTTTCCCCTGTTTAATTTTGCTTTAGTGTTTTAAGAACCTTTCTTCTTTTATCAAATCCTGTGTCATGAATAAGAGCACCAAATAACTTAGTAAATGTCAAAGAGACTGATTGTTTTATGGCAGTCAGGAAAGTCAATAAGATTTGAAGAATCCAAGCACAGAAACACCAAAATCCCCCCTTCAAGTGAGCCACAGCTTCTTTACATAATCATCTGCGAGCTAAATGTTTTTGCACTTTACCATCAAGATGAAAATAATAAGAGCAAGATCAGTTTTTATTTTTATTTTTTTGCTTCTTTAGTCTAAAAATGTGAGTTTCTTGTGGTATGGTTAATACCCCCCCCCCCCCCCAAAAAAAAAAAAAAAAAAAAAAAAAAACTCAACCAAAACTGGAAGGAAAATAAGTCATTGTGAATGATTTGTTTACCATTTTTAAAATCACTTGACTAGCCTTCCCCTTTCCCTAGATTTTAGGCAGCTAAAAAAATGTAAGAAAAACAACATGGATTAAAAAAAGGTAAATAAATGAGGGCCTACAGTAGGAGGCAATTTGCACACTTCATTTAATCCTCACAGTATCATGAGAGAGCATTTTAAAAACAAGCTTATAAAAATGAAATGACTGGGGCTCAATGTCACATAGGTAATGGGGCTGGTGGGATTTATGTTCAAGTCTACGCCTAGCAAGCCTAGTTCTATAATGCTGCTCCAGCTCCCTAAAGCTCTTTGACTTGAGATTTTTTTCACTATTACCATTTCATCATCTAATTCTAAATTTATGTTTCAAGTCTGCCAAACTACTGAATAATAAAAGAACCTAAAATTATTCTCAATCTGCTTGCAAAAACAGGAAGTGGAAAGGGTATCAGAAAACTCTTCAGGTAATGAGAATCTTCCATACCTGAAATTATAAACAATTCACTGGAAATGATAGCTAGTAATACCAAAACACACATGGGTAATTTAACTCAATTTCTTATTGTTACTATTTGTCAATCTCACAGGAATAAAGGCAGAAAAGGACAAATTATTATAGTAAAAATTTGACTGCTTATTAAATACAGTGTGCACTTGGTGGAGTGCCAAAAGCACCTTTTGATAACCTTTTAAAAGTGCATGTTTACTAGCCCCTCCCCACCTTGTGCACACTACACAGCTACACCTCACTCAGTCCCCTAGTTTTTTTTAAGTGTTTAAATATGATGGAGATGGTAAGCCCACGGGGGGGATCCCTTTATTCATATACATTTGTGTAGTGTCTTAGAATTGACTATATTGTCTAAGGATAACTTACAAACCCCCAAATATACTTCTTTTGCATATTTTGAGCTGGATATTCTGAGAACTGCAGAAAAGAGTAGCTCTGAAAAGTTGTCCTTACATAAAATGAGCTTTTATCTAGAAAGGAAACTTGAAACTTGAGCTTTTATCTAGAAAGGAAACAGACTTAAAGGTGTCTGTATCAGAGAGGGGGCTGCTAGACAACTTTTGTTACCTGCGCCCTCACCTCCCACCCCGCTTTTGGTGGTGATGGAAATCAAACGCATATTACCTTCCTATCTGCATAATAAAACCACCTTTTCCCTCCATGTCCCCCACTCCTACTCCTCTGCCAAGGCTTGTAGCTCAGGATGCTATAAGCTTCAACTATCTTTGACTCTTTTTGAGTCTTATTTTGTGGGACTCCCATGCATAGGTATATAATGAAATATGATTTTTCTCCTGTTGCTCTGTCCTTAGTAAATTTAATTTGCAGCCCGAAGAACCTAAAAGAGTGGATAAAAGCCAGTTTTTGGTTTTCACAGGGTCAGAATTCCAGTGAAGTGATTTTACGGGTAACCAACTTAAATCTATATAATCTGGACATCTCACAAGTAACTGTCTGCTGGGGATATATTTCTATGTAATCTTTAAATGTTTGAAGTTAACATCTATACTTACTCCTTATTCAAGCTCTTATTGAAGTTTAGTCACTGGTTTATAGTTTTTTTTCCCCCTTTGGGTCCAATCCTAGAAAGGGGAGTAAGTAAAAGTAAGTAAAGGCTCTTTTACTTCAGAAGCTGAAAGGGTTAAGATTAGACTGAAGCCTCTCCTAACATTAAAGTATTTCTAACTGACCTCCTTTCTAAAGTCTCACTGATGTTATTATTCATTAAGTCACTTATTAGACATGTCTTTTACATAATAACAGTTGTAAGACTAAAAAATCCCCACATAGGTCCATTAACTTTAGGAGGTTAATACATAAAGGGAAGCTAGATGTTTATACAAATATGGATAAAAAGCTTGACAGGCTTGGGGATATAGCATAGTGGCAGAGCATTTGTCTAGCATGCATGAGACCTTGGGTTCAATCCCAACACTGCAAAAACAAAAACAAAAATAAAGTTTGTCAATGTAGAGAAGCAGTGATTTGTTAGTACCAATTAAAGACAAAAACAAAAACAAAAACACCTCAATATAACCAAGTGAAATGAGAAATTGTGAGAATGTAACATTTTTGTCCTGATCACCTCTCCTCATAATCTTAACACAGGGTCGTAAGACAAATTTACCTGAAATTACTGTATACGCAGTGAGGCTAAAAAATAATTCCTTGCTTTAAAGGGATGTAGGTGCTTTGAATTTCCTTCCAAGTAGAATTGGAAAGGGGTAGGTATCACAAAACAAAATAAGTATGAAGCCTAGCACAGACTACAAGGACAAAAGATGGCTAAACAGAACAGAATAAAACAAAAGGGGGAAATCCTGAAAAATCTATGTATATAAAAACCAATCCAATCTAAGCTGGGCATGGAGGTGCACGCCCGTACTCCCAGCACTTGGGAGGCTGAGGCAGGAGGATCGCGAGTTCAAAGCCAGCCTCAGCAATGGCGAGGCACTTAGCAACTCAGTGAGACTCTGTCTCTAATAAAATACAAAAAAGGGCTGGGGATATGGCCCAGTGGTTGAGTGCCCCTGAGTTCAATCCCCAGTACTTTAAAAAAAAAAAAAAAAAAAAAAAAAAAAAAAAAAATCAATCTAATCTAAACATATACAAGTGTAAAGCTTTATCATCTAAATACCCAAATGTTGAACCAATCCCTACTGTCTCCTTTTCCCACAAAATACAAAACGCTATACAAGATACTGTACTAATTTCAACCATTAGTTGAAAATACGTAGTTAAGAAGAGGATTTTGGATTCGAAGTCATCAGAGTACCAGTTTAAAAATAATTTTTGTAAACATTTTTTGATAAAGGCCATAGGAACACTTGTCACATTGTTCAAATGCTCAATAGCAAGACTTCCGATGAGACCAAACAGGTCACATAAAAATCAATAGAGTATCATAGAAATAAAGCCAATATGACTAAATCCAAAACAGATCACATGAAGTACTTCATGTACAATACAAACCTAGTTTAATAAATAAAGGAAACACAGGTGACTGCACTCTGGGAGAACATTCAGTTCTTCATGGCCTGCTCATAATCTTCTCTGAGATTCCACGGCCACTTCCACTTGAGCAAGTCTAATGGTACGGCCATGAAGTTTGTAGCCATCTTGTCTTACTAATGCCACTGTGCCAGGTTGTACTCCAACACCAGCTGGCACATGACAGATGAGTTCATGCTCATGAGGGTCATATTTATCACCGATGGGAGTCATCTTCTCCAGGCCATGCTTGGCAAACACACTTTTCAGCTTTGCTTCTAAAAGTGACAACCCTCGGAAAACTTTCTCCAGAGTGAGCTTCTGGTCCCCAGGTTCTGTTTCTTCAGAAATGCACTCAGTAGTCTTCTCCAAAATGTCTGCTACCTCCACCAAGTCCTTACAGAAACTCTGGATTCCTACAGAGAAACCAGACACTTAAGTTTGTGAGGTAATCACTCTGCTCTTAGGAGGAGAATATGGGGCAGGCCCAAACAGGGGTTTAGTATCTATACTTTTTTTTGGTACCAGGGATTGAACTAGGGGCACCCGACCACAGGGCCACATCTCCAGCAGTTTTTTGTATTTTTATTAAAGACAGGGTCTCAGTGAGTTGCTAAGTGCCTCGCCATTGCTGAGGCTGGCTTTGAACTCGCAATCCTCCTGCCTCAGCCTCCCAAGTGCTGGGATTATAGGCGCGCACCACCATGCCCGGCTGGGGCTAGTATATTATATACAAAGAGTGGGAGGATTGCCTCACAGAACTTGAAGATCATCCTCATTTTCCACCCTAACCCAACTGATAAGTCTTTTTGAGAAGGTTTAGAAGACCAGAAAACCTACTGGGAAATGAGGAAGAGAGAACCCAAGAACTAGCTGAGTTTATATACAACAGGCTCAAAAACCTGTTCTTTTAAAACAACTACTATTTTTGTGTCCTATATTTTGTTGCTATTCAGCTTTAGTATGGAGTTATATATATTTTGAAAATTCCTGTCTCAGCTGTACAAAGGCCACACTCTCAACAGGGACAAGATATTAACAGTTGGGGGGTGGGCAATAAAAATGTCAACACTCTGCTAAGGATGTCAAGAGTGGTTTATTCTTGAGGACTGGCTAATAATAAACAGGAAGGTTAAGTCACATCAATAGATGATCTGAGTCTCCAACTGCCTACTGTGAAGCTGCTAGAGATGGGTCACAAAATTTAGTCACATGAATTGTTACAGGATAAAAGGAAACTCAGCTGTTGAGAAATCCCATTCTTCCCAAATCTGCAAGATGCTCTTTCTTACAGAGATTAGGATAAGATTAGGATAAGAAATGGCATCATTAGAGATGCCTATGACACAATACCTAGTTGGGGTTGGTGAGGACTTTGTTAATTCAGGGACAAATTTATATGCTAGTAGCTGCCTTAACTTTACTCAGAGGTGAGAAAGAAGGAAGACAAGCAGCGAGCAATAAATGGCATAAAAGAGAAGAGAGATGGGAAAACTCACTGCGTAGATAGAAGTCTAAAGAATGCATAGGAAGTTACCTTTAACTTCAAGGTGAAGAGCTTCCTCCCCACTGCCTTTTGTTTTTGGCACTAGGGATTGAACCCTGAGGTGCTTTCCCACTAAACTATACTCCAGCACTCTAATACAATTTTAAACATGGTTAGCTTCTGGGCTGACCTGTACATTGCCAAGGCACAGTCCTTGCTTCTAGTCAGTGTAAAGCTGTATGAATTTGGGTAAATAGAAGCCTAAGTTCACTTGTCTGTATAATAAAGGTTCATTCTCTAATTTTATTCTAATTATTGTATTACTTTGTTAGTGACTGCATGATGTCTTAAAAGAAAAATGGATCTTTGTGACCAAGAAGGTGGATTATTGAGGAAAAAAACACCTCTGGAAGGTCAGATAGTCTTCATGCTGTATCCCTTTAAAAACATCCTATTTTTCTTCTATTTCCATGATTACCCAGTTATCTTCAATTTTCTAAATATTTCTGGCCACTAGGAGGAAATGACCCAAGAGAATAACTTATGTGGCATCTTTTGCAAAAAACATTTAACTCTAAAGCCAATCAGGTGGATTAATTTATCAAATTCTTCTGGATTTAGTTAACATGGGTTTGTTTTCAGAAATCATACTATTACTTGAGTAAACGAATATAATAAGCTAGTTCTAACTCAAAGTCTGACTTTTTTTTTTAATATACCTTTATTTTACTTATTTTCATGTGATGTGGAGGATCGAACCCAGTGCCTCACACATGCTAGGTGAGCACTCTACCACCGAGCCACAAGCCCAGCCCAAAGTCTGACTTTTGATAAGCCACTCACCTGGCTTCTCTCAAGTAGGTTGTATATGGAGTCTAGAGCAGCCACCTGAGGTTATCTGATTCTGTGATCTAAGCCTTTGTCTTCAAGCTATTTTATAACTCACCACAATGTACAGTAGTGATGGTAATGCAAAAGATACTTGTCCATAGTAGGGAAAATTGTCTGGTTGTTCATTCTTACACTGTGGATATAAACCAATTTTGCTTCCAAAGAATAAGTAACTTCACACATCAAGTATTATTGAGTGTCTACCACATGCCAGGCACACATTGCCAAAATATCAGATATGTAAGTACTGTGATAAACAGGGAACTAAATGGAGATGACTATCCTCAGTCAGTGGCATTTTTGAGCTTCTCAAATTTCATATTCCTAACTGCTTATAAGCCTACTCTTCAGATTCTCCTCTGGATATCTTAATGATCCACTTGTTCATTATTCAGAATTGTCTGCACAGGCACTAGCATGTTGTAAATGTAGCGACTGAATGTACTTAGAAAATAAAAACAAAGGTTTGGTTAAAACAAAGGCTAACATTATCTTAGCAAAAGGTTAGGTTGACACCATTCCTGATAAGCAGCACAGAAAGCCTACTGGGATGGTGGAATGTGTAAGAACCCAGATGTACTTTTACTGTGCTAAGTTTGCATGTATTAAGCAAGTGCCCTTCAACTGAAATACATTTTATTGTGAATAAATTTCTCACCAAATATCTTGGCGTCTTCCACACATCTCTGGGTTCTTCTCCTTATGTTTTCACCATCAGCTACAGCTCTCTGATATCTCAGCTGAACATCAACAGCAACATCGAAAAGATGAAAAAAAATGCTTAACAGTGAATAAGAATGTTTTTCCTTACTTTATAAAATCTCACCCTTATGATAAATCTTAGATCAGCTACTCCAAATCCCCAGCCAAAGGAGGAACCTACTGTAGTAGACCTGATGGGTAGTCATTTAGCCTGCTAGATTATGAATATAAATTTTGTTCCTTCATTTTCTTTCTTCCTTTTTTCTTTGTGGTATGGGAGTTGGGCCCAGGACCTCGCATGTGCTAGGCAAGTGCTCTAGCACTGAGCTATGACCCAGCACCTGGATATAAGTGTTCAAACTACTTATATAGAGAAAAAAACTTTTTATCTCATATCCAGCTAATACTGTTAACCTTCAGTTTTCTTTCTCTGACTTAACTCTAGGACAACCGAGAGTAAGTTTTAAAAGTGTGTTATTGGGCTGGGGTTGTGGCTCAGCGGTAGAGCGCTCGCCTAGCATGTGCGTGACCTGGGTTTGATCCTCAGTACCACGTAAAGACCAATGCATTGTGTACAACTAAAGCAAATAAATAAATATTTTTTTAAAAAAAGTGTGTTATCTATTTGAAGGGACTGATTTTAGCCTCTTAATCTTTTCCATTCTTACAAATTCTGGTTCCTTCAATTGCTCTTTTAAGATAAGCTTTACAGTCTCCTATCATTTTGAGTGGTCTTGCTTTTGAACTACTCAGGTTAATATACTTATTTCCCTTGCCAGGGCGCAGTGGCACAAGTCTGTAATCCCAGCACTTGGGAGGCTGAGGCAGGAGGATCACGAGTTCAAAGCCAGCCTCAGCAATGGTGAGGCATTAGCAACTCAGTGAGACCCTGTCTCTAATAAAATACAAAAAAAGGGCTGGGAATGTGGCCCAGTGGTCGAGTGCCCCTGAGTTCAATCCCCAGTACCAAAAAAACAAAAACAAAAAAAACAAAAAAAAAAAAAAAAAAAAAAACAAAACAAACAAAAAAAACCTTATCTCCCTCCAAGTGTGCCAACCCAGGACTAGGTCCCGTATGCCTAATTTGGTCTCAGCAGCCGAATACAAGAGTAAGTAACCTCACACATTAAATATTATTGAGTGTCTACCACAAGCCAGGTACCACACTGCTAAAATATCTGATATGTAAGTACTGTGATAAACAGGGAACTAAAAGGAGATGACTATGCTCCATCAGTGGCATTTTTGAGCCTCTCAAGTTTTTTTGCTGGGTACACCTAGCAATGAAGGGTTGAGGGGCAGTTGAAGAGTCAAATCAGAGAAAATTTCATTTTAAAAACGACAAAGAAAATTTTACTTGGATATTTAAACCAGAGAAAGAAGATTAAATAACATAAAATCTACTCACTGTTAAATCCTGGACTTCCTTCTCCAGTTTAACAGCTTTTAGCTTTAAGGCTCGTTCAGCAAGAGAGGGCCCAAGCTCATCAGGAGGGTCCTCAGAACTGCAGTCTTCACCTGCAGTTCTCTGGGTGGCAGTGCTGAATAGATGCAGCCATACCCTAAAATAGGAGGGAGGTGGCAATATTGAATGAATGTTATCATAGAAAAGGCAAATTACAACGAAGTTGTTGAAGTTTAGAGACCCAAAACTTCCCACACTGAATCTCTAGAGAAAGGGTTTTCAGTCACAGTAACAAATGAACACTATTGAGTACTTAGTAAGCATCAGGTACTGTTTTATCTGTATCATCTTTTCATCTCACAACATGTAAGGTAAGTACTATTTTTTTTTAGAGCTTCTAAAAAATATTAGTTTTATCGATATTCAGTTCTTATGCCATACAATTCACCATTAAAAGGTTTTTAGGGATTGGGGTTGTGGCTCAGTGGTAGAGTGCTCGCCTAGCACGTGCACGGCCCAGGTTCGATCCTCAGCACCACATACAAATAAACGCATCGTGTACAACTAAAGCAAAGAAATATTAAAAAAAGAAAAAGGTTTTTAGTATATTCACAGTGGTAATATCACAATTTTAGAACATCTTTATCACCATAAAAAAGAAAGCTTGTAAGCCATTCACCATTTCCAGCTAAATTATCTGCTCTGGCAAAGTCTAACATACTTTTTATTTCCCACGTATTTGCCTTTTATGGATGTTTAACTTAACTGGAACTATACAATAGGTGGGCATTTGAACCATACAATATGTGGTCATTTGAGAGCACTTTCTTTCACTTAGTGTATTTAAGGTTCATCCATAAAATTGCACTTACCAGTGAAACTTTTTTTTTGTACTGGGGATTGAACCCGGGGTGATTAGCCACTGAACCACATTCACAGCCCTTTTCATTTTTTGAGACAGAGTCTTGCTAAGTTGCTGAGGCTACCTTTGAACTTGTGATCCTCCTGCTTCAGCCTCCTGAGTCACTGGGATTACAGGATTGAGCCACTGTGCCTGGCTGTACTTTTTATTTTGAGATGGGGTCTCACTAAGTTGCTGAGGCTGGTCTAGAACTTGTAATTCTTCCTGCCTCAGACTCCCAAGTCACTGGGATTACAGGCATGTGCCTCGGAGCCTAGCCAACAAAACTTTTTAATTGCTAAGTAATATTTTGTTGTGTGGATATACCAACTTTTTATTCCATCTGTCAGTTGATGGGACATTTTGATTCTTTCCACTTTTTTGCTGTAATGAATCATCTCTATTTAACTGATGAAAAAACTGAGGCTGAGAGGCTTAATGATTTGGTCAAGAGCACACACAGCTGGGCAAAGTGACATATGACTGTAGTCTCAGTTACTAAGGAGGCTGACGTGGGAGGATCATGAGGTCAGCCTGGGCAGCAAAGCAAGACCCTGTTTTGAAAAACAAACAAACAAATAAAACACAACAAAACCCCAACACAACTAGTACACTGTGGAGCCAGGATGCCGAGCTCCAGGTAGTAGAAATAGCCAGAAGTGGGCACACAAAAGTCATCAAAAAAGAAACTAAGAATACTCAGAATCAGAGAAGCAATATCAGAGGTGGAAATTCAAAACCAGAGTCACAGTTTTGCTTCAACCCTTCATTTACAGAAAAGAAAAATTAAATCTAGTAAAAGGAGCTGAATTAGACTTTGAATTCTAAGCTTTCTTGATCACAAGTTCTAAGGCTTTTAGGAAAAATAACTTGTGCTAAGAAGGAAGTTCTGAGTTGGGAACTCAACTGCATGTAAAATCAAGTCAATGAAGTGCTTATAAAACACTTGCTGTGTGTTCAGTCTCTAGGCTAAATAGGTGACTAAAACAGATCCTTGTATTTAATACTTGTGTAATCTAGAATTTTGTACAGCTAATAAAGTGGTGAAGGCCTGGATACAACCAGATATAAATCCCTTAAATAAGGAAGTATTTAAGTTGTTTTTTATGAAATGCCTCCAAAATCCATTCAAGGATGATTTAAAACTGATTGTTCAAGAATGGAATTGCGCAGAAGCCAGCTCGCCTGAGGTTAAGTTCAAAATCCTCCATAAAGAACAGGCCCTTGGGGAAAAAAAAAAAAAAAAAAAAAAAAAAAAAAAAAAAAAAAAACCTGTGACTCTTGAAGAGGCATAACCATCTATCTATACCTGTACAAAAGAACCCAAAAACTACTCCTCACCCATCCATCCAATCAGCAGCCTCTCCACTCTCCCTTCCCACAAATTCAAATGAAAACAACTCAGTGGACAGGCAGATTTGAACTTTCTGCTCCTGACCTCCTTGTCAGTTGTCCTCACAATACAGTCCTTTACTTTTTTTTTAAAAAAAAATATTTATTTATTTGCTTTAGTTGTACACAATTCGTTTATTTGTATGTGGTGCTGAGGATTGAACCCGGGCCTCGCACATTCTAGGCGAGCGCTCTACCGCTGAGCCACAACCCCAGCCCCAAAACATTGCAGCTACTTTTGAAAAAGAAACAAAAAACCAGTGTGCCACAGTATTGGCTTCTGTGTATGTAGGGCCCTTGCTCAGTATCACTAAAAGTGTGACATTTAGTTCAGTTTACAAAGGAAGAAATTTAGACTAGGGGTTAGTTTGCAGCAGATCTTGAACTGTGGCAGTTCTGATCTCTAGTATATAGGGAAGTTTCCATTATACATCCTGGATCCTGATAATTTGATTTCAAGTAAAATCAATGTATTGGTACAAGAGCTCTTTAAAAACAAAATAGCCAGGCGTGGTGGCTCACGCCTGTAATCCCAGCAGTTGGGAGGCTGAGGCAGGAAGATCCCGAGTTCAAAGCCAGCCTCAGCAATGGAGAGGCACTTAGCAACTCAGTGAGACCCTGTCTCTAATAAAATATAAAAATAGGGCTGGGGATGTGGCTCAGTGGTCAAGTGCCCCTGAGTTCAGTCCCCAGTACCAAAAAAAAAGTTTACACGAACAGGCAAATATTGGAGAATGGTCACTGAGATGACATGAGTAAAGGCTTAAGGAGGTAAAAGAGTTTGCTTTAAGGACAGGGAAGAGCATTCTAGGCAGACTGATGCACTAGTTTAAAGGTATAAACAAGAGTACTCCCAGACTTTAGCTGGTCTTGAATTCAATTATTATGATCTGGTGTCCAATTATATATGGTTCCTAATTTTTGGTTCAGAAAATATGGTCACCATAGATCTGGGGCAATTATACATTGTGAAATCCTTCCTTCCCCCTAAAAAAATTATTTAGCCTACTGAAAACAGATCAAAATATCCTCAGGGCTAGTCTGCAGAGAACATGGCTAGAGGTCAGATTATGAAAGAGTTGTGGCTGATCCCAATTCCTACTCCTTCAGAACTGGAGGAAAGGGGAATCTTATCAGAAGGCATTATTTTTTTTCTTCCTGATAATTTCTCTACCTTACCAAACTGCCAAACGAAGTTGAAAAGAAAACACAAAATAAACCCCACGAAACCCTAAATTTAACTGCTCACCTGTGCTATGGGAGAGTACTTTGTCAGGTGTGTTAAAATTAAAAGAACTGACAAAATAGTTATGCAAATTTCTCTGTAGCTAAATTTACAATTCAGAATCTAATCCTATCCCATACTCAGTCATTTTTATTCTTTCCCAGGAATACAAACTGAGAAAAATGAACACGGTTCATAATAAAAGCACCGGTCCTATTAAGTCCGGGTTCTATCACTACCCAAGTATTTAAGTTTGGAAAATTTAACCCAATTTTTCTAAACCTCACTTTCCTCAATTATTAAACGGGGAATAACAAAATGAGGTAGTCGGCAAGGTAAGTGATCAAATAAAACTTGATGACGCCTAAAAGCAGCAGCTCGAATTTCAGAGTATCTCGAAGGCAGAAGAAAGGACTGTTTGGAGAAACCAGGTCCAATACCCTCCTTTTACCAATGGGTAGAATGATGCCCGGGAAAAGGGAAAGAACCAGTACGTAAGGTCACATGGAGTCAGAGGAACCAACTATTCTCAGACATCACTAATGAGAAGGGGCCAAGAGAGAGGTAAATCTCCAATTCAGTCGATGCTTCAGGCACAAGAGACTCCCACGTCCCAGGACATGACTCCATATCTGCCCACTTCCTCGGCCTGGGAAAGAGGCGCGCCTGTGAACCTCAGTTTCCCCCTCTGTAAAATGGGGTCGTGAACACCTGGTCGTCGAGGCCGCGAGCAGTGGCTGGTTCTCTCGCCTGCGCCGAGTTACCCCTCGCCCTCCAGCCCATAACAGCCCTTGCCAGCGCCCTCGTTCGGCATAGCCTTCGTGTTTCTGACTCCTCGCCCGCAAAGCTTACCTGCTATGCGAGGCCAGGAGGCGCTGCACCCGCCGCTGGACCGCCCACACAGACCGCGCGGCCATGATCCAGACCGGAGAGGATCGGCGCAGCGCACGCGCACTCGCTCTGAGTGAACGCGCGCTCGAAAGCCACGCCTCCGGGGAGCCTTTGCGAGCGATTGCCCCTTTGGACGTCCGGACAGGAACGCTAAACTTCCGGTTATCTAGTGCGCCACGCTGTTCTTGGAACCGTACGCAACACTTCCGGTTGTTAGCTCATTGGGTTAGCAAGGTGGGTACCTAGGTACGGAGGATCTGTATTAGGCACGGAACGACGAACAAAAGCGGCTGAGTTTTCCTAGAGCTTGCGTGAAATTATAAACGGTGGACACAAGCACAATATAAAGTCGAACTATGACTAGTGTTTAAAGGTGAGGGACATAGTGCTGCGGAGGCCTAGAATATAAATATGGCCGAGTATGTGAAGTTTTCCCAAAGGAAATGATATTGAGCTGAGAGTAAAAGAATTGGTAGGTGAAAGGAGGGTAAAGGGGTGATGAAGGGTAATATTTGCAAACACCCGGTGAAGAGGGAAAAGTATTGCAAACGAGAGACTGAAATACAGGAAAGGGGAGTAGAAGCATAAGCAGATCATGTGAACGGTGAAAAAACCTGCAGCCTGAACGCTTCTTCCCCCACTTTTCCTTCAATACCCTTATTTTCTGATTAGTAACTGTTTCTTAATGGTGTGTATTGTTTTATTTTCTCTTACTAAAATTTAGGTTCCATTGTGGGGCAGAGATATTTTTTTGTTAATTCCCAATGAGCAGTGCCCTAATGTAGGTGTTTAACATCTTTTTTTGCTGAATGTAAAAATCTTAGTCTTATTTTGGTTGCATTGAGAATATGTGGTAAAGCCTTTATATATTTTTGTTGTATGGAGAAGACAAGGTGTAAGATAAGTAGGAGAGATAAGCTGTTGGAATAATAGCCCATGCAGGAGAGGGATGTATTCTGCCTCAGGTCACCTCAATGGAGAAACCTTTGTAACCACCCTGTGTTAAAGTAGCTGTGTCTCAAATCCCTTTCGTTTCTTAGTATTTATTTTACTTCCTCTAATTAGAGTTCCAGCTTCACTAGGTGTCTGCCTGGCTTAAAGCTATTTTCTTTTTGACATCTAGTATAGTAGATGCTCAATAAATATTTGTTTAGTGAATTAATGAAGTTGGATGATGTGAATGAAGATAGGAAAATGTGGATGAACTTTAGAGATTCAGGATGGAAAGCTGACAGGATATGAGAATGAACTGGTGGCTGAGGTCTAGGGTACTTGGAGTTGCCAACTTATTGAATACTCTTAAAAAAAAAAAGAAGGAATGGGATATACTTTAGCACTCTGAATATTTACCATGTTATGGCTTACTTCTGTAGCAATCTGGGTCAGATTTTCTCTCCTGCTTGTGAGTTCCATGAGGACAGAGATGGAGTTTTTTCCATTTTTATATGACATCTAAGGCCCACTCAAATGTGTTATAACCAATCCCTTCTAGTTTTTGTTTGTTGCCTTACAAGAAGGGAAACCTAGTTTAGGGAGGGGCTATTAACCTTTTACAGAAAATTGAGGTTCAAAGCAGTTGGTGAACCTGTACAAAGTCCAGATCCAACACTAGAATTCTAACAGACCAAACATGTGGCAGTGTTGGGAAGGATGGAACTTCAAGTTCATCTCAGACCCATGACCTGTAGTTTGAAAAAATACAACCAAACAAGGCATTTTAACAAGAATAGGAACTGGCATTTGCATTTTAGCCATTTTGCTTACATTTCTCTTAGCTGTCCAGTTATACCAAGTGTGCTGCATACATTCATTCATCTGTTTATTAAGTGCTAGTGTGCTTCTGAATGCTGCAGTGCAGTGGGAGGGAGATACATGGTGAAAAAGAGCTTTGGACTTGAGAGACTCTAGGAGCAGACTGAATTGTAAACACTGGGATGATATGACCCATCTTGCAGGATTTTAGTGAAGATTTTAGTAATGCCTAGAAAAGTTACCACCAGGGCTGGCTAGTAATTTATAGGGACAAAAGGAAAAGCCCTTTTGTTAAAAAATTATTAAGGAAAAAAATTATCAAGAAGGCAGCAGTAGAATAGCGAACCAAGCACAGGACCCTTCTGAGCATTGGACCCTCCCACCCCTTGACTACACAGGCTGCGTGGCTGTAAAGCAGACTGTGGTGAGTGCTCAGTAAGTGTTAATTATTAGTGACCTAGGGTCCCTCCTCTAGGTTCAAGATCTATTGGAAAAAGATGTCTAACTCCAAAATAACTGAATCAGAAACAATGTGACAGATATCGAAGACATAGTTGTGGGTGCCATTCCAGAATACACAATTTAAAAAAAGAACATTGGCAATCCAGAGTATATGAGAGTTGTTATGATTTTGTAAAATAATTGATGTCACTTTAGACACTGAGGTGGAATTTGGATGAAAACTGTCAGTTTGCATTGTTAACCTTTTGATGACTGTAATTATACTCTAAAAGCTATTTCTTTTTCAGTGGAAAGAACAAAGCCTTTTGAGTCAAACATTTCTTATCTAATAATAAAAATCACTCTGGACTTGAACATACCTTATTTCTGACACTATACAAGATGCTTCCTGTGTATTGTATCATTAAATCCCCCAAACAGTCTTTGCAGGGAAGTACAATCATCCTGTTTTTATAGATAGGGAAAGCAAGAATCCGACAGGTCAGGTGACTATACTAAGGTTACCCTGCTGGTTAGCAGCAGAGGCACAAACTGAGCCTTATCTGGATCCAGGATCATAACCCCTAAATCAGATGCTCAGCCAGGGATCAGCTGGGTGATTTTGGTCAGGTTATTTTTCCCGCTGTAGCCCCTAGCTACTTCAGAGAATGCTGAAGTTTTAATGAGGCTGAAGTTTGTTCAGCCTTAGGTGGATAAAATATGTCAAGGCTTTAGCAGACTTGTTCTGGGATTTCCCTTCTCCCCCCTTGTCTGATCTTTTAGAGTTAAATGGTTGTATTTTTATTGTAGAGAAATGTGTTAAAGACAGATCTATGACTTGCCTATAGTGTTGAGATGGTAGTGAGTGGCACAGAAAAGAGACTGCTCAGGACTTCAAGGTTCTTGCTCCTCTTATAAAAGTATTAAATGTTTGTAAAAGGCTTAGCACCCATGTGGTAGAAATGGGCCACCATCCTATTGGTTTTACTTGGTAGCTTTACTTTATAGCACTGGCAGGCTTCCCAGTGCAAGATGAGGACTTCATTAGGATAAAGGCATAGTTTTTTTTTTTTTTTTTTTTTTTTTTTTTTGTGTGGTACCGGGGATTGAACTCAGGGGCACTCGACCACTGGGTCACATCCCCAGCCCTTTTTTGTATTTTTATTTAGAGACAGGGTCTCACTGAGTTGCTAAGTGCCTCGCCATTGCTGAGGCTGGCTTTGAACTCTCGATCCTCCTGCCTCAGCCTCCCAAAGTGCTGGGATTACAGGCGTGCGCCACCGCGCCCGGCAAAGGCATAGTTTTTAACCATAGCCCCAGGATCCTCAGTGTCATAAAATAGGTAAAGGACCTGACTGACAGCAAGTCCCACCCTTCAATGCCTGCAACATCCTGTGGACATTAGAACTCCATACTTCTGTCACTGCAAACTTAAAATGTGTTGGCTGATCAGTTTTGCCCTCTGGCTACTCAAATATCTGATTTTTTTTTTTTTTTTTGTGGTACCGGGGATTGAACTCAGGGGCACTTGACCACTGGGCCACATCCCCAGCCCTTTTTTGTGTTTTTATTAGAGACAGGGTCTCACTGAGTTGCTAAGTGCCTCACCATTGATGAGGCTGGCTTTGAACTCGCGATTCTCCTGCCTTAGCCTGCCAAAGTGCTGGGATTACAGGTGTGCGCCACCGCGCCTGGCTTCAAATATCTGATTTTAAAATGCTCAGATCTGAAAGGCTCCAGTAGCTGCACTCTGCCTAGCTCTAAAACAGATAGGAATGATTGTAGAATTTGCATGCTCTTGTTTTTTTTTTTGTTTTTTTTTTTTTTTTAGTACCAGGGATTGAACTCAGGGGCACTTGACCACTGAGCCACATTCCCAGCCCTATTTTATATTTTATTTAGAGACAGGGTCTTACTGAGTTGCTTAGTGCCTTGCCAGTGCTGAGGCTGGCTTTGAACTCAGTGATCCTCCTGCCTCAGCCTCCCAAGCCACTGGGATTACAGGCGTGAGCCACCATGCCCAGCTATCTTTTGTTCATTTCTGTGTAGGCAGAGATAATATATTTGATTTTTCAGCCCATTTTCCTTGTCCAGAGGTGGTAAGTAATACCCAAGAAGAATGCAGTTGGTAAAGGTGTGATCAGATGATCAAGTCTCTTCTCTTTACACTGTACCACTGATGTTCAGCATTGCCTTCATTTGCTTTAAGGACTGGGAATGGGATGCTGAGATGAGATGGAATGGCTAATTCACATGTGCTTTCATTTCTTCTTCAGAAGGGAAGATAAAGATATCTAAAAATAAAACCTTTACAACTGTGCAGAATTCAGTCTCCCTCTACCACCATTTCCACCCTTTGTAAAGTCAAAAGGGAACCCCCTCTGTTTCCATATGCCTTTGACTACTTCCCTCCCAAGATGCCCTCAAATCATTCAGACAACGAGGGCTGGTCTTTTGGGTGCCCCAGAAAATGGGGGCTACTTCCAGTTTTCTCCTGGTTTCTCTTTGTGAAAAAAGCATTTGCGCCTCAGATGGACAAACTGGTATTTCTTTTGGAATGAAATCCTCATCCTCGTTCTAGGTCTTCTTCATTTCCCATTCCTGAAGTACAGAAAGAAAAGATAAATCAGGTTGTTGTGAGTTCTAGTGTGACTGTAGGATAGAAAACATTTCACTGTACCTAATTATATAAACATCACCACTGTCCTGGTCCTACTCAATCTCTCTGTGATCCGGAGTAAGTCACTTCTCTATGCCAGTCTCTCGTTCCCTTGTCCATTCTCAACATAGTAGCCAGAATGATCTTTTTTTTCTTTTTTTTAAAATATTTTTATTTATTTGCTTTTAGTTGTACACAATGCATTTTATTCAATGCGTGTTATTTGTACGTGGTGCTGAGGATCGAACCCGGGTCGCCCACGTACTAGGCGAGTGCTCTACCGCTGAGCCACAATCCCAGCCCGCCAGAATGATCTTTTAAAAATGTAATTCATAAAAAAATTTTCTCTCTCAAATCTGTCCAGTGGCTTTCCATTAAGTCAAACAAAATCAAAGTCTTCACATAAAGGAATGGCTAACTATAGCCCACTGACCAAATCTGGCTTGTCATCTGCTTTTGTATAACCCATTAGCTAAGAATGCTTTCACATTTCTAAATAGATGTTTGGGGGGAAAAAAAGAAAAGAAAAGAAAAAAAAAGAACAGATTCATGACAGGTGGAAATTATATGAAATTCAAATTTCAGTATCTGTAAATAAAGTTTTATCAAGACATAGCGATCCTCTTCATTTGTTTAAATTTGTCTATGGCTACCTTTGTGCTATAATGGCAGGGCTGAGTGGTTGTGAAACAGATCATAAAGTCCACAGAGGCTGGGTGCTGGGGTTGTGGCTCAGTGGTAGGGTGCTTGCCTAACATGTGTGAGCCACTGGGTTCAATCCTCAGTACCACATAAAAATAAGTAAATAAAGGTAAAAAATAAATAAATCTCAAAAAAAAAAAAAAAAAAAAAAAAAAAGGTCCACAGAGGCTGAAGTACTTATTGCCTGGCCTTTTATAGGCCAGTTTTCTGGCTCCTGGTCTTAGCAATCTGGGTCCCAGCTGGTTCTTCTCCCATCTCATCTCCCATCTCATCTCCTAATGCTCACCCTTGGTTCCCTTCCTTAGAATCACTTGGATCTGCTCAGTGTTCTTCACATGTCAAGCTTCTTTTCCCACATGAAGGATGTGGCAGTTGCTCTTTGCTCTTTCCGAATCACCCTTCCCTCAGATCCCTACACTTTGCTCCCTCATACTCCATTCATCCCCTCAAAAGTCCCCCCCACCCCTGTCTTGTTTCCTCAGTTATAAAATGAGAACTTTTCTGTCTTTAGGCTCAGAAGCCACATGCCTGAGCTTGTTAGAACTATGTGTTATCAAATAGTGAAAAAGTTCTGAATGAGATTGGAGGAATATCTTCTTTGAGGAAACTGCATGTGTTCTACTGCATGGGTGTATTAGTAATTCTCTGCCTTTCTCACTAGCTAATGTTTTGGTTTGGAGTGAGGTTCCATATAAAGGGGAATACCAGATCTCCAATTTTGGTTAATTGGTTTACCTTGGCTTTCTGTAGCACCCTTCCTTGGTTCGAGGCTACAATGGATGGGCTCCTCTTCCTCAGCTCAGAAACACAGTTTACAGGGAGAGATTGCTCTGGAACATTGTTCTGAGGTTTATTTGCAGCTTCCTGTTGATGATTAAAAAAAAAAGAAAGAAAAAGAAAAAAAGAAAAAGTTAAATAGGTGAGATCCAGTGCTGGCTACTGGCTACTTGTATCCAGCCTGCCTTTAAACGAATAAGGGCACTTTAAAATATAAGGCACTAGGTAAATGTGCCAGTATTGAACAAAGTGAGAGGAAGAAGATACTGAGGGCCTGGGGATAAAGACAGTGATAGCTAGAATTACTGGACCCTCACTCTGTACCAGACATTGCATGGATTAGCTCATGTAGCTTTTCAACAAGCATATGAAGTAGGTACTATGATCAGCCATCCCATTTTACAGATGAGGAAACTGGGAAGGTCAAGTTACTGTGAAATATCAAAGGCTGGTAAGAGAGCTGGGATTGAAACTCCACAACCCCACCCTTTTTTTGGGGGTGGAAGGGGTGTTGAGGATTGAACCCAGAGCTGCATGCATGCTAAGTATGTGCTCTACCACTGAGCCTTACTTTTAGCCTCTCTGGTATTCCTTCTTATTTTCTACACTACTGTTACCCCTTACATTTTCCCAATAATTGCTTAATATTGTACTGGATGTAGTTACTTAAGTGTGATATCTTAACAGCCAAGCCTGTAAGGAATTTAGAGAAGACTTCTATGTATCTTCAGAGTATCAACAGGCTCAAAAGCAGAGGGAAAAAGCATTTGGACCAGGCACATCAGGGAATGCCGGTGGGAGGAAGCAGGTGTGATAAATGAATCAGCTCTGGCTCCTCCACCAGCCCTCTGTGACTCTGGCCATCATGCTTTTCATCAATAAAATGAGGTTGGATACGCCCCATGGGGAGGAAGTGTAAGGGTGTAAGACACAGCTCTAGATTCAGATTCATGGGTGTGGTCTTCCCAGGCATGTGACCTGGAACAACAACAACACAGCTCCCAGTGACAGCTCATACTTATCAGACAAATTATTTCATCTCTTCCATGGTCTGAAAGCAGGCAAGGCATTTATTAATTCAACAAACATTTATTATACTCCTACAATCATTCAGATGTTGTAAAGAGCTAGGAATGCCTTGCCCCTAATTCTTAATAAAAATACATATTGGTTAGGGAGAGACAGATATTATACAAACAAGGACATAAATACATATACATACATACAAATTATGGTTAAGTGCTATGAGGAAAACGAATAGATGGGACTGTTGGTAATTTAGACCAATGGTTCCTAACTAGGGGTGATTTTGCCCTCCCAGGGGACACCTGGCAATTTCTGGTGACACTTTGGGTCATGATAACTTGGGTCAGGTGCCAATGGTAGTCAGTGGGTGCGGGCTAGGATTGCAGCTAAACATTCTAGAATGTACACAGCAGTCTCCTGTAAAAAGGATTACTGGATCCAATATATATACTGCTGAGATTGAAAACCTTGAGAGAGGAGGTCTGGGAGTTCTCCCTGAGAAGGTCCTGCTGGAGGTGAGAGTATTGCCCTTGCCGAGTTGCCAGGGTGTTAGAGGTGATGGATGTCAACCCTGAGGACAGGACCCCAGGAGAGGGCATGCACCACAGTGGTAGAGCAGAGTTCTGCCATCAGACTTCCTGGATTTGGAAGCCTGTGAGTAACCTTGAGCAAGTCATTTAAGACCTGTGACCCTCACTTTCCTTGTCTGTCAAATGAGGTTAATACATGTAATGCTACTTCTTAGGACTGCAAAGATTGGAGTAATTCAGGTGAAGATCATATACTGATGGCAGAGGATCAACACATTTGTGAGTCATTATATGGCAGCTGTTATCATCAACAACCCCAAGGGCATTTCTAAGATCAACCTCAGGACAAAAGTCCAACAGTGGGGCTGCTGAGGAGAGAACAGGCCAGAGAACCAGAACTTGCCACAGGAGTTCCCTTCCTGACTGTGCTGACAGTGGCATGCGCCCTCACCTCTCTGGGCCTCAGTTTTCTCATCTGGAAATAAACATAACTCCTGTCTCCAAACAGCAATCATAATGGAGACATCTGCAGCATGTGAGGGGATAGAGGAGCAGCTGCCTCCCCTGCATAGATGGCAGTAGACTCACCCCGCTCTTGTTCCTGCTGCTCATGGACAGCCCCAGCGCGGGACCCCCTGCCAGGGACTGCTGCAAGCGCTCCTTCACAGCCACCAGTCTCAGCTCCAGGTCGATCCTGTGTTCCTCCTTTGCTCGACACTGAGCTTCCAGGGTGGCCACAGCTTCCTCCAGAGCCTTTAACTTTGCTCCTGAGTCCAGAGACACTGATGAGACACAGCCCAGCCTGACCCGAAGCTCAGGGAGTCTGTCAGAGCCTTTGGCCCGTGTCTGTCCCTCCAAGAGGACCTTTCAGAACTTCAGTCCTGGTTAAAACAAGGATTTTGGGCCTGGGCTTCTAGCTCTGTGCTGAGTGTGTGGTCTTTACCTGCCTAAGACCCGTTTTCTGGAATCAGCATCCCAATTTTCCACTGGAAAATCAATTTCCCCCTCTCATTTTCTGTAGTTCAAGTAGGGCCTACCCTACTTTTTAGTTCAAAGGTTTGGCATATAACTTAGGCCTATCCCATAATTGCCTCTCATCTTCTGGTCACAGTGAGTGGTTTAGCATCAGAGTTGGTTCAATCAGAGTGAATCCTGAGGTTTTGGTGGTACTTATGGGGGAGAAGCTCTGTTGGGATTGCGAAGAGAATTGGGTGAGGGTTGGAGCTGTGCAGCCATTGTGCCACCACAAGGGGGAGAGAATGAAACTAAAGTAGAGGAAAGCACAAATACAAGTTAGATAAGCTTCCCTGGGGACATCATTTAAGCCCCTAGACCTCACTGCACCTAATCTTTCAATTTTAAAGTCATATTTTTCTTTTTTTTTCATTTCTATGCCAATTTAACTTTGGTTTCTGTTACCTGCAAACAAGAATTGCAACAGCTTTACACAGACCAGGGTTTCCAGTACGATTTTGCTCTTATTTAGTTTAATTCAAAAAACCTATAGTAGTTTTGTGCCAAGTATTGTGTTAGTTCTTACCAGGTTTAAAAATTAGTTCCATTCTTTGCCCTGAAGGAGGTGCATCAGAAGGGCTTCCAGTAATGTTAAATAATTAATTCCTTCCTTCCTTCAGTAAACATTTATTGCATTCTTACTGTGTACCAGAAACTGTCTTAGACCAGTGGGATTTATCAGTGAGCAAAACAGGCAAAAGATCTCTGCCCTTATGGAGCTTATCTGTGAGTGTGTGTGAATGTGTGTGTGCGTGCGCGCATGCAAAACAATAAATACAAATAAACATAATAAATAATCTTGGTGTTTTACAAAGTGATAGTGCTATTGAAAAAAGCAATTTAACAGGATGAGGAGAATAGTCATCCTGTTTACAATTCTGGTTCTGACATTTGGAAAATGTTCCTTTCTACTGAAACTGACTGCCTTCTTGTGCCTCTCTCCCACTGGCTCTGGTTCTTGACTACACAGAATGTGTCTATCCTTCAAACCAGGCTCACGGGCACTCTATGGATAAGTTCCAGGGGCTCCTGAAATTATTTGCAATACTGTGAGTGGTGGTGGTTTTTTCTTAGGAAAGGTCTATAGGTTTCATCAGATTCTCATAGGGCTATATGATCTTGAACATGTTCTATAAGGATAGGAGTTGTGTTTCTTCCAGCATGTGGAGAAACCTCAGGTGGAAAGCATGGTGAACTGTATTTAAAGGAAACACAGCAGAATGGGGTATGGAGGAAACCAGAGTAGGCAGGGATTTCAGAAGAGGAGCCTGGGAAAGTATCAGTGTTCATCATTTCCACCTGGGACCAATGTCTCTCATGTAATCTGTGAATGAATGAATGCAAGATGCAAAATGATCTCTCATTTCCTAGGTGCTAAGGTCACTTCTATTTTTCATGCTTCTGAATCCGGGCTGCATCCTTCCACTTTAAGTGTACACATTATTGTGATGCTTTTCCATTTTCTTCTCCCAAAGTGGTTATTAAACTGAAGGCACTTTTTTTAATTAGGAGGAATTATGATGTAAAGATGAAGAGGAGGAGGCAGGGAGAAGAAGCACACCCCCTTGGGTGGACAACTAAATAACCTGTGCAAGAAACTTCCCCTTGTCGTGACAGGGAAGGTGCCAGCCAAGGCTAAGCCACCCATGGAGGCTTAGGACCTCAACCACACAGGTACCTGGGTTGTTCCGAATGGCTTCCCTCAGCTCCCTCTTCTCCTGCCGAAGTGCCATCAGCTCTGTCCGAATTGTCTCTTTCTCTTTCTCCAGCTTCTCTTTTTCTACCAGGTATCTCCGGGCATCTTCCTCAGCTCGGTTCTTGCCATACTTGTATTGATTGGCACCTGAAGAGATTTGGGGAAGAAAAAGGCCCTCAGTTCTGACCTCTGGTTGAGGTAGGTGGATAGTGTTAATTTCTCTCTCAGCCTTAACTTCTCCATCTATCAAATGGGAATATTTAGATCTATTCCCTTTCATATATATATGTAACCCTCTAAGGAAATGAAGAGCAAAAGAGAGGCCCCACTGCACAGGGAGTAGAAGCAAGGGCTTTGCAACTCACAGACCAGGGTTTGCATTTGCATTCTCTCTTGCCCTTAGTGGTTGTGTGTCTTGAGGCAAAAGTGAATGGTGGTGCTTTTGTGCCTTTCCCCTGAGGCCTCAATTACCTGATGTGTAAATAAGGATACGGATAACATTTGCCTCATGGGGTGTGGAAAGATTTAAAGGAGGTATTTAAGGAAAAGTATTTAGCATAGTATCTGGCAAATGGAGAGTGCTTAGTAATTATTAAATAATAATGCTAGTAATATATGACAGAAAAAATTTTATGAGGTATATAACACACTTTGATTTTTAAAAGGGCATATAACACACTTTGGTTTTTAAAAGGGCATGCTTTATATGAGTTAACTCTCTGATAGGGAGATAGCTACACATAACTCAAATTCATAGAGAATCCAGACTCTGGCTAAGGCAGGAATTGCCCATTGTATTCCTGGGGGAAGGATGGAGAAAGGGAGGGTCTCAGTATTCTACTGTAGATTGAACATGATGGTGGACAATAACAACCAATAATCATGGCAGTAAATAATTAAGCATTTACTATGTGCTAGACACTTACACGCTAAGCCAATACTTGCATTTACTTTTTTTTGTTGGTACTGGAGATTGAACTCAGGGACACTCGACCACTGGACCACATCCTCAGCCCTTTTTTGTATTTTATTAGAGACAGGGTCTCACTGAATTGCTAAGTGCCTTGCCATTGCTGAGGCTGGCTTTGAACTTGTGATCCTCCTGCCTCAGCCTCCCAAGTGCTGGGATTACTGGCATGCGCTACCACGCCCGGCTTGCATTCACATTTAATCCTTATAAAATGTACTCTTTTATTATTAGTTCTATTTATTTGTTTAGCTGTATTTATTATTATTAGCTTTATTTATTAGCTCTTTTATTGTTGAGGAAACTGAGACACAGAAAGATTAGGTTTCACTGTTAATGGTGACAGCTCAATTGAACCCATGTCTGTCTGACTCTAAGGTTCATGCCATATTTTTTTTTGGGGGGGGTGAGGGTACCAGGTATTGAACTCAGGGGCACTCAACCTGAGTCACATCTCCAGCCCTATTTTGTATTTTATTTAGAGACAGGGTCTCACTGAGTTGTTTAATGCCTCACCATTGCTGAGGCTGGCTTTGAACTTTTGATTCTCCTGTCTCAGCCTCCAGAGTCACTGGGATTACAGGCGTGTGCCACCATGCCCAGCTCATGCTGTATGTTGATGCTTGAACTGGGCCAAGGCCAAAGCCCAACCTCTCTGGGAAAATTACAGCCTGTTGGAAGCTGGTAGCATGTTGTACAATTCCTATGGTTTGCTGATAATTGGGGTGTCTTGTCTGTCTAGATTTTCTAGGATTACAGTAGTCACCGAACGACCCATGCAAGACTTAGGTCTTGCCACAACTACCATACAGTTCAAAGCTGGATCATAAATACAGCAAGGAGGAAGGAAATCCATACCTTCTCTACCTTTCCAGATATACAGAGGCATGCCAGGAGAATTCACTCCTAGACTTTTGAATTTTGTAGTTTGTTTGTTTGTTTTTGGTAGTGGGGATTGAACTCTAGGCTGCTTTACCACTGAGCTACCGCTCCAGCCCTTTTTACTTTTGGAGATAGGGTCAGTCTCACTAAGTTTCTTCTGCCAGTTCAAATCTACTGTTAAGCCCCTCTAGTGAGTTTTTCATTTTAGTTATTGTACTTCTCAGTTCCCTAATTTCTATTTGGTTCTTCTTTTTATAATTTCTATTTTATTATCGATGGTCTCAATTTGATAACACATTGTCACCCTCCCTCATTCTATCCCTCCCTCCTTCTCTTTATGGTATCGGGGATTGAACCCAGAGGCAGTGATAGCCCCATCCTTTTAAAATTTGAGATAGGGTCTTGCTAAATTGCTGAGGCTAGACTCAAAACTTGCAATCCTCCTGCCTCAGCCTCCTGAATCACTGGAATTATACGCATGTGCCACCAGGCTCAGCTTACCTTTATTTCTTTGAATGTATTTACAATGGCTGTTTTGAAGTATTTGTTAAATTCTACATCTGCACCCTTTCACAGGCACCTTTTAAAAATATTTTTTGGTTGTTGATGGACCTTTGTTTTATTTATTTGTATGTGGTGCTGAGAATTGAACCCAGTGCCTCACACATGCTAGGCAAGTGCGCTACCACTGAGCCACAATCCCAGCCCTTCACAGGCACTTTTTGTTGATTGCTTTGCCCCCTTTGAATGGGTCATGTTTTCATGATTCTTTACATGTCTCATAATATTTTGTTGAAAACTGGTCACTTTACTATATTACAGCATCTTTAGATATTGATTCTGCTTCCTCTCAAGGATTGCTATTTGCTTAATATTTTAGTGACTTGGCTGGACTATTTTAGTGATGTCAGTTCTCTCTAGCAACATGAAACCTCTGATATTGCTCCTCATAGGACATAGTGCTGGGCATGGGTATAATCACCCTGGATGGCAAAGGTTTTATCAGGGTTCTTTCTGACTCTCTCCCTAATCTGTCTCTTAAGCTGTCTGCTTAACCTAATGCCCAGCTACTAGGTGCTAATAATTGTTAACTAATTATTGTTTTTGAAAATGCTCTGGGGCATAAATTGCTCCATGGTCTGATCCAATTAAATTCACTCCCTTTATAGGATAGATTTTGGGGCCAGTCTTTGAGATTTGTTCCAAATGCTGTTCTTAGCTGTCTTTGTGGTTCTCTCTGATCAACTAGTGGCCTGTGGTTTAGTTTATTGCTCCCATGGAGCTCCTAGCCTCTTCTCCTTTACCACCAATCTCTATTGTGTTTGAGAGCACCTTTTGGCTTGAACTTCGCTACACTGTGTTCTAGCCAAAGTCAGTTTTTTTTTTTTTTTTTTTTTTTGTTAGTTATACATGAACACAATCTTTATTTTATTTATTTATTTATTTTAAAATATTTTTAGATTTATTTTTTAGTTTTATTAGACACAATAACTTTATTGTATTTATTTTTATGTGATGCTGAGGATTAAACCCAGTGCCTCATATGTGGGAGGCAAGCACTCTGCCACTGAGCCACAACCCCAGCACTAAGTCAGTTCATTTGAGAAAGAACTTTGGGAGTTCTCTGTTCTTATGGCCTGCCTTTTCCCCTGGCCAAAATCCCCGAGTCACTGCTCTAGATCTGGGGATAGAAACATTGACCAGTGTCATCTGAATGTTTTTCCTCTCTAAAATTTATGTTGAAACTTAATTGCTATTGTAATAGTATTAAAAAGTGGCACTTTCCTCCAAAGTGGGACCTTTGAAAAATGATTAGCTTATGAGGGCTCCACCCTCATGGGTGGGATTAATGCTGTTATGAAGAGGCAAATTCCCCTGTGCGGTCGTGCGTACCTGTAATCTCAGTGGCTGGGGAGGCTGAGGTGGAAGGATTGTGAGTTCAAAGCCAGCCTTAGCAATTTAGTGAGGCCCTGTTTCTAAATAAGATACAAAACAAACAAACAAACAGGGCTGGGGATGTGGCTCAGTGGTTAAGCACATCTGGATTTAATCCCTGGTACCAAAAAAAAAAAAAAAAAAAAAAAAAAAGGCAGGTTTTATTTCTTTGTCCTTCCACCTTCCACTTTCTGTCATGTGATGATACAGCATGAAGGCTCCTGCCAGATGCTGGTAACTTGATCTTGGACTTTCCAGTCTATAAAATCATGGGCCAATAAATCTCTTTTCATTATGAATTACCAGTTTCAGGTATTCTGTTTTAGCAGCACAAAATGAACTAAGACAGCTTGCTTGTCTTGGAGTGACATTCCTGCCTTATGAGTAGGGTGCAGGATTGGGGCAGTAACCTCTGGTCTTCTCTGCTTGCCTCCTCCAGTCTGGAACCTCTGTCTGGTTGAACTGGAAGGAGGGCATTCAGGCTCCAAG
Source organism: Tamias sibiricus (assembly GCA_025594165.1). Classification (NCBI taxonomy): domain Eukaryota; kingdom Metazoa; phylum Chordata; class Mammalia; order Rodentia; family Sciuridae; genus Tamias; species Tamias sibiricus. The sequence continues at coordinate 62,468,383 of CM046662.1, forward strand.
TACTGTGAGCTGGCCCACCTTGGGTAAAGCCTGTGCCCCCAAAGAACTGGGTGGAGGAAGGGGTCCCTATCTTTCTGCTGCACTTACTTGGAATTTAGCCTCTGCAACATGGAGCTGGGCAGGATGAGGAATGCTGGCAGCCTGCCCTTCCTGTGGAGATACTGTAGCCTTCCACTAGGAGCTGGGGGAACAATGAGCCCTGTTTGCTCATCCACACCTGCCTGAAGCAGACACTTTTTCATACTGAGAAGGGGGTAGGGGTAGAAGAGAGTAAAGGTGTGGGTTGTGGCTTAAATGCCACTCACTCTCCATGTTCTTACTGAGATTTTTTTTAAAAAAAAATTTGTTTTAAATATTTATTTATTTGCTTTTAGTTGTACACAATGCGTTTATTTTTATGTGGTGCTGAGGCTAGAACCCGGCCCACACATGCTAGATAAGCGCTCTACCACTGAGCCATAACCCCAGCCTTCTTACTGAGATTTAGCAAAATTTCTAGAAGAGGTATTTTATTCATTTGTTATATGCTGTTATAACAATTTCCAGATATTTTATATGATTGTTTTGATATTTTTCTTCAGTTACAGTTGTTTTTCTGGGGAGTGGGTCCACAGTTTTCTAATGTCATCATTTTTCTCAGTAATCAACTTGGCCTCCACAATTTTTACTTTCTGATATTCATGCCCTTTTGTGGTTCTTTCCCAGAAAAAACAAGGCTGAGCTGTGTAATATTAGGATATTGCAGAAATGACAGACTATGACTTCTAAAGGTAGATCATAAAAGACATGTATTATCTGCTTGCTGCTCCCTCTCAGGTTGCTTGCTCTTGGGGAAGCCAGTTGTAACATCATGAGGACTTGTAACCCTATGAAGTGGTCCCCATGACAAAGAACTGAGGCCTCCTTCCAACACCAGCACAAACTTGCCTGGCATGCGAGTGAGCCATTTTAGAAAGCAGATCCCCAGCTCTGCAAGTCTTCAGATGACTTCAGGTGATGGGCCAATATCTTGACTGCAACCTCATGAGAGGCCCTCAGCCAAAACTACATAACTAATTTACTCAGAATTCCCAAACAGCAGAAACTGGCATAACACATGATCATTGTTTTGAACCACTAAATTTTGGGTATTTTGTTATATTGTGATAGGAAATTAAAACATGATGTTGGGCAAGTCTCTTTTGCTACAGACTGAATATGAATCACCAAAATTCATATTTGGAGGTGGGTCTTTTGTAATTAGGTCATGAGAGTGGAACTTTCATTAATGGGATTAATGCCTTTACAAGACACCCCACAAAGTGAAAAAAAAATGGCTATATATGAAGCAGCAAATGGGCCCTCACAGACACTAAATCTGCTGGCACTTTGGACTTCCCAGCCTCCAAACTGTGAGAAATAAATTTCTGTTATTTATAAGTCATTCTGTCTATGGTATTCTGTTATAGCAGCCTAAATGGGCCACGACACCTTTTGTTTTATGTTCTTCAAACAATGTTGTTGGACTACATTAGTGGTTTCCCACCACCCTTCAAGGAACCCTGTGAATTCACAGTAATGGCTAACAGTGATGGCTAGGGGAATGTGTGGGTTTCAACAAGAGTAGCTCCTTTTTTACATCTCTTTTATAAATTGGTCTTTCTGCTTATTTCACTTTTCCATTTTAAAATGGGCTTTTCATAAGGCCCTATATTTCCAGTGCCTATGAGTAGCATGTAAAGAATGTCACACAACATTCCTTTAGTTGTTTAGAGAGGAAGCTCAGAACATGTCGCTGTTCTCCCTACCCCCCACCCCCTTTCTTTCACATTGGGAATGTAACCCAGGCCTTCAGGCATGTGAGGCAGGTGTTGTAGCACTGAGCTGCATCCCTAGCCTCAGGAGGGAATTCAGACCCAGAGATGGGAAAGGACTTTACCAAACTTGTCTTCCAAAGAAGACAGATCATCTCACTCCCAGGAGGTGTTTTTTTTTTTTTTTTTTTTAATAAGTCTTAAAAAAGCAAAGAATAGAAGTTCACTTTTTTTCAGGTGCAAAGGAAGAAAAGTAAAGCAAGGAAGAAAAAACTCTTGGAACAGGCTGTCCTACAGGAAGCTGGCTTCTCATGGCATAGCAATAGTTCACATGGAAGCAAAGGTTAGTGTTGGAAATCAGACAGAATTTAAAAGAGGCACCTGATGTACTCAGTTATCATTGTGCAGTGTGGCAATTGAGCAATTCACTGAGACCCACAGCATGCTAGGTGGAGCTTGGCCTGGGACAGAGGTGAGCCATGGCTCTCATGACAGCCCCCTCCAAGTTGTGTGGAGGGATTTAGTTCTCCACTTATTATCACAGACCAGAAATCACAAATTATTAGCTTCTGAAACAGATACAGCTTGAAGATGACCTCTCTCGTTGTCCCTCTCTCTATATATATGTATATATATATATATGCATATGCATATACATATATAAAACAATCTGTTAAAATTTGTAAAAAATTAATTGCTAACATTATTAAAATGTCACATAAAGTCTAGATTTCTGGCATTTTGAATAACCAGTAAATCTGACAACAGGGGCTGGGAACCACTGAACTAAGCTATAGTCACCTATAGAGTTGGGCCCTGAGTGCTCCAGTTCCCACAGCCCTACCCCCATTCATTTTCCCTCTGAGGCTACCTTGTAGCTTCCCTTTTTCACTGTTATGTGTTGTTACTTTTTTCTTCAGTGCTAGGAATGAACCCAGAGTCTTATGCTTGCTAGGCAAGTGCTCTACCACTGAGCAACACCCCAATCCCTGTTACTTTTTCTAGGGCATTTCCTTATGACTGACTTTACTCATTTATTGACCTGCCTGAACCTGGAGGAATCTGATTTTGAGAACTGTGCTGTAGGCTGCTTCCCTTTTCTGTCCCTGATTAGCAGGGAAGGCCCACACAGAACTCACTGGAGGCATGGCGCTTGACCTTGACCTGTGGATCCACTCGATGGGACTTCTCACTGCAGGAGGAGGCATGGCGTTTCACCTGGGCTCCAGTGGGGCGCTCGGGCTCCTCATCCTAAGTGGGAGATGGAGGAAAATGATTAAGTGCAGGAGGCTTAGGCTGCAATGCAGGGATGTGTTCTGTACGGCTTTACATCTTGAGATTTGTGCAGTACTTAACAGTTTATAAACCACTTTCCCTGGTGGTATATTATTTGAATCTCCTACCTATCAAGGCAGCAGAAGGCAACTCTAAACTGGAGTACCTATGAGAGGAAAACTAGGAAGTCTGAAAAGACTGTGGCATGTTGCCATAGCATTCTGGGACATGTGACAGGTACTGAGGACTCAAGGACTCCTCCTTAGTTTTGTGAGCAAAACAGGGAGACAAACCTGAGAGCTGAAGTCTAGACTGCAGAGGCCTCCAGGTGAAGGCCTTGCAGGTGGCCACACAGGCAGCATCCACCCCTGATGACATGGAATGAACAACTCAGTTCAGAGTGGTAAGCAGAGGAGGAGAGTCCAGCCCCTTGCTCAAAGTGGACACAGGGCCTTACATGTCTGGAGTGCTTAGCAGTCTAAAGAGCCTCTTTTTCCTCCTGACCAGGGGCTCTTTCCACTGTACCACCTGGCCTCCTGTGCTAGGGATTCCTCCTCCCAAGCCATCATCTGTCAGAAGATGGGACTCCCCTTTGAGCTGCCAGTTAAGTGAAAACCATTTCTCTGAAGCAAAGGATAAAAGGGTCACTGAGGGAAAGAAAGAAATAGAAGAAATGGCCTTTATTATGTTCCCAGGGAACCCCAAAGGACCATACCTGCATCTTTTCATAAGGAACATCATCATAGACTCTAGGCTCAGGCCACTGATCCTGGCAGGATCTTGCATATCTGGAAAATGAAAGGTACAATGATAGTGATGACAGTTTGTGGTTTATAGTGCTTTCCTGTCCACTCTCATTTGATCCTGGCAGCAGCTCTTAATGTGGGTCGGCAGATCATGTGCTATGTGAGCACTTCATGGGAAGGGATCCACGTGATTCTCACAACAGCCCAGGGGGCAGGCCATTCATCAGTGCCTTTCTGTAAGTCAGGAAACAGAAGATCCAAGATGGTAAGCAACCAGCCCACATTTCCACAGCTGGTAGTAATAAAGCTGGGACTTAAACCTGGAGCCTCCAATGCTTAACTCCATGGAACAGCCACATGCCCACCTGCATACTCAAGGATAGCTTAAGGTCCAGTAGCATGAGGGCAGAGCCCATTACTCCAGGGCTTCCCCACTTTTGCTCATTCCACAGCTTGCCTTGACCCTGGGCTACCTCCCTCAGCCAGCTCTTTCCCCCATGCTGCAGGAGGAAGGCACCCACTCTAGCTTCCCAAGCTCTTCCTCCCTTTCCTTCCAGTGCCCAAGGCTGGACACAGATACTTTGAGATTGAGCTGAGACAGGAAAGGTCATGGTCAGGTGTGTGCTGAGGGACTGGCCCTTACAGGAAGGAGTTGCGCCCAGCACTGACAATGCTGGTTAAGGTCTCCACGTCCACGTAGTCATAGTGTAGCGCCTCTGGAGTGACCTTGGAGCCCATCTCCACCAGCAGCAGCCCAAGCCAGCGACCCATGTCCTCTGAACAGCTTGCCTGGGGGAGAGGTGGCACAGCGGAGTTCATTTTCACACTGTTGGGCCTCTGGCTTCCTGCTCACTTCAGCCAACCCACAAATATTTATAAGTGCCTATTATGTACCCAGTTCTTAGGAACCAAAGAGGAATAAGACTTAGGGTCTATGCTACCATTTGGATATAAAAACAACATTTAGGTGTTCTGTGAAATTTTTGAAAACTATTTACTTTTTTATTAGGGGAACAAATTGCTCATATAACTCAATTTTTTTTTACTTTTGTTGTAATTGCCAAATAATTACAGTACTGTAGGGGAAACCTCCTGGTTAGCTAAACACATACTTAATTCTCATTTAAAAAGCATTGTTATAAAATCAACTTAGCTTGCAGATGATAAAAATGAATAAAGGAGAGCTGGGCACGGTGGCACACGCCTGTAATCCCAGCACTTGGGAGGCTGAGGCAAGAGGATCTCAAGTTCAAAGCCAGCCTCAGCAATAGCAAGGCACTTAGCAACTCAGTGAGACCCTGTCTCTAATAAAAATACAAAAAAAGGGCTGGGGATGTGGCCCAGTGGTCAAGTGCCCCTGAGCTCAATCCCCAGTACCAAAAAAGATAAAATAAAATAAAGGCCAGGCACGGTGGCGCACGCCTGTAATCCCAGCACTTGGGAGGCTGAGACAGGAGGATCGCGAGTTCAAAGCCAGCCTCAGCAATGGCGAGGCATTTAGCAACTCAGTGAAACCCTGTCTCTAATAAAATACAAAAAAGGGCTGGGGATGTGGCCCAGGGGTCGAGTGCCCCTGAGTTCAATCCCCGGTACCAAAAAATAATAATAATAAAAATAAAAATAAAAAAAATAAAATAAAATAAAGGAGGTACACTTTGGGCTAGAAAGCTCTGTGTCTAAGTTAAAGAAATAAGAGATTTATCTGAAACTATCAGAAATAAAAGCAAATTACAGAGGCAATATTTCTTGAAGTTTAAGAACTGAGAGAAGCAGTGGGTACTGGCAAAGAGAACAAGATCAACAGGTTGAGTTTTAATTCTAGGACAAGACCAAGAGGCCACTGATCCTCTGTGGGGTCCTATGTAAAGCATTAGACTGCCCTGGCCTCAGTTTCCTTATCTATAATAAGAGAAGGTAGGTATTTAAGTTTTCTTCCAGTGTCAACATTTTAAATTCTAAATAGTCAGATAGGATTCTGAGAATCAATGTGTTTTGCATGATCTCAGGGAGGAACTCAGTGCCAGTGGGTAGGAAGCACAATGAATAAATGAAATGAATTCATGTTTCATCCATCCATTTGTACAACAAATGTTATTGAGCACATAGTACATGCCAGGCATCATGCAGAGTTCTAGAAAAATAAAAGCATGCAGAGCAGGCATGGTTACTGCTTTTGTGGAATTGAAAGATTTCAACTTAATATGGAGAAAATATTTCTAGAAACTCAAATTGCTTGATGAGAAGAGTAGGCTACGTCAAAGGGCAGTGGTTTATCTGAGGTGGACTGCTGGGAAAGTTTTATGGGAGACTCTAGAATCAGATTGGGGTTAGACCAGATGAAATGCCTTTCAGATCTGGGATTTCAAGGTCAGGGAGGATATAAACATACTTTGGTTCTAGGGTGGTCAGAATTAGGATTAAAACCACAAAATGCAGCTGGGCACGGTAGCGCACGCCTGTAATCCCAGCACTTGGGAGGCTGAGGCAGGAGGATTGTGAATTCAAAGCCAGCCTCAGCAATGGTGAGGCACTTAGCAACTCAGTGAGACCCTATTTCTAACAAAATACAAAAAAGGGCTGGGGATGTGGCCCAGTGGTCCAGTGCCCCTGAGTTCAATCCCCAGTAAAAAAAAAAAAAAAAAGAAAGAAAAAAGAAAAAAATATTAAACCCACAAAATGCTCTGTTAAATTTGAATTTCAGATGAACAACAAATAATTTTTTAGTATAGGTATGTCTAAAATTTAGTATGTCACACATAATATACAAATAGTGTAGGTACACATGTATTAAAAACATGATTCCCCGAGTACCTGGAACTGGCATTCAAGTGAATGTCCCCCCTGTGTTATCTTGCAAGCCTGCTGGGTCACTAACAGCAGTGCTTGCTTGCCTCTCTCAGCCCCTGCAGTGTCCTTGGGCAAGGTTCCCGACAAGAACAGGACCCTTGGGCCAGAGTCCCACCACAAGGCCCACCTGGACTCTCTCCTCTCACCTCCAGGATGGCCACCTCCTGCCGGTTTCGCAGGATCCTGAAGGCAAATGGGTGTCTGGGCCCAAAGCCCGGAGCCACCTCGCAGCCCCGGAGGGCAATTGCATTCACGTGGGTCCGCAGGTCCGCACGGTCCTTGTGGAAATACAGTGTGTTGCATTTGAGGCGGCACCAGCGTTCCTTCCAGCCCTGGTTCACCAGCACGTGCAGATAGCCTGGGAGGGGGAGACGGTGGTGGCTTGGTCTTCCCACAGCCCGCGTTGGACAAACCCCAGGTGGGGGTGCAAATTGGGTGCATGGGCCACAACCGGGGACCGAGTGCCCAGATAACTCTTGCACCCACTGGAAAGAAGGTCTCTGTGTTCTTTTGGATCAGCCCACTCGCCCTGGCCTGTGATCTTAGGCATCCTCTTCTCTGAGTTTCAGTTTCCTAGCTGTGAAGTGGGCACTGATAATCCCATTCACACATCACTGCACAGCCTTGGGACCAAGTGTGATGAAAAGGGCAGTAGCTGTTCCATAAATTGTATAAAAGACACAACTCTCCCTCTTGCCTCTCCTTCCTTCCCCAAATCCAGAATTTACATAGATAGAAAATAATGGATGGTGCTGACACCTAGTGGCAGAGTGTGGGAATAAAACTAGCAGGCCAGGGGAAAAAATTATAAAATTGAAATCAAGGCCCAGACTGCTACATAGTCAACCACAGGTGGGGTTAAAATTCCCTCTTAACAAATAGACTAAAATTTATTATATTATTTTACCATAACAAGCCTGGACTCACTGATTACAAAATATTTTGTGTTTTTCATTTTTTTTTTTATAAAATATTAGTCATGTTCTCTTATCTAATTTTTTTAAGAGGTAGAAGAATATTACTGCATATCCAAAACAGCTTTTTCTTTTTGTGGTTCCAGAGATCAAAATCAGGACCTCATGCGTGCTAGGCAAGTGCTCTGAGTTACCCCCACCCAGCCCCTCAAAATAGATGATTTCTATTGGATTACAGTAAATGGAACGCTGCATTTACATGAAAAAAATGTTTTCCCTCCCAAAGCCCTTTTCACTCACACTGAATGCATTTATATTGAAAATTGCTTAAATATTTTAATCCAAATCTCTTTATGAGACTGGTTTGCAACTTACATAGCATGTTATATGCTATGAAATGTTACTTTCCTCTCATTATAGAGGAGGAAACTAAGAAACTGAGGCCCCAAGATGGGTAGCAATTTGGGCCAAGGTCACGGGGAGTACAGGAATATGGGGGTCACTTGACCTTTCCTTTCACTAAGAGTCAGGGCCTCACAGGAGCCAAGTGATAGCAGGGCGTGGATGTTGGTGAAGCGGAGTCAGCCATGCAGAAGGCTGGAACTCTCTTCCCTGCCCTGGGAGCCAGGTAGATGAGGCACAGAGGGTCCCTGGCCTCAGCCCTAGGTGCCTGAATGCCCCTGCTCTCCACAGCCCGTAGTACCCACCACAGCATGGCACCTCCTCCTCTGCAGAGGACGTCTGCAGGTCCTCGGCCAGTGCTTTTTTCTTAGAGAAGCTGATGATGCGGGTGATCTTGCGGCCTGCAGCTCTGCTCACAGAGCCCTTCAGCTCTGCCAGACTGCTCTCTTAATCTTCTTCCCTTTGCCTGTTACAGCAGAGATAGGTCAGGGGAGGAGAAGGAGCCCTTTGTCTCAGTTCCATCCATCCCTGGTCTTCCCAGCAGCCCTTTCAGCCTGCACAAAGAGACTAGCATGCAGTTCCAGGTATGACAGTCCAGGTCATTTAACCCAGCTCGCCAGGACCTGCTCTGCCACTGTGTCCCCACAGCTAAGGCCCCTCCTAGCTCTGGCAATCTCCAGCCTGAGCCAGCAGAGGCTCCTACCATGTTCGCAGGTCTCCCGGCGGCCAAGGGTGGAAGCATTGTCGCCCATGCCTAGGCTGTCGGAGTCTGAGGTCTGTTTTTCTTGGGACAGCCTCTGAGAAGGGACACAGACAGCCTCACATCAGAGGGGACACTCAGAAGTACCCTTTTATTGGTTCAGTTCCCCCCCCCCCCGAGTCCCCACACACATGATAATTAGTTAACGAACACTATAATGTACCTGATATATATTGTGCCAGACGTGGGGAGGACAACAACAACTTACTTATGTTGTGTCTTTGTTTGATAGTCTATTGGGGATGAGGCAATTTTTGGCAGGTGACAGGGAGCTGGAAGTCAATGTAAGTGGTATGCTAATGTGATCCACAGGTATTCTAGGGATGGACAAGAGGGGGCAAGACCAAATTCAAAAGAGCCTATGGAGAGCACGTCATTCCTGGTCAAGATGAGACTCCAGGAGGGGATGAGCCAAGATGACAGAAGGGATGATGGAAGGGATGATGGAAAAGGGATGAGCCAGCAGACATTTTCAAAATAGTTAAGACAGGACTATGTGGCCCATAGGAGTCTATTTTGATCCCAGCTTTGATGGGAGAATGATAAGCACGCACACACACACACACACACACACACACACACACACGCAACTTCATTGCCAGACAACATTATTTTTACTCATACCAACTCCAGACCAATCATACATCCATTGATTCAGTCATACAAGGTCAATGTAGCCTGGGAGGTAGAGCAGAGTGGTTAGACAGATCTTGGAAGAAATTAGGACCCTACTCTCATTTTTTAGCTGTGCAAATGTGGGAAAATCCTTTCATCTTCCCTAGGCTGGTTTTCTTACCCAAATTACTCCCCCTTCAGAAGGCTGCTGTGAGGCACCAGAGAGCTGGCCCAAGGGAAGCTATGAGACCAACAGGTTGTATCATTCTTTTTTTTTTTTTTTTTTTTAATATTTATTTATTTTAGTTGTACACAATGCCTTTATTCTTACGTGGTGCTGAGGATCGAACCCGGGTTGCGCACGTGCTAGGCAAGCGCTCTACCGCTGAGCCACAACCCCAGCCCCGGTTGTATCATTCTTAACACCTGTGTGAGGTGCTGTCGTCTTGCTTCAAGAAGCTAAACTGTGCCAGCCAGGCCTGGGACTGGGTTAAAATGATACCCACCCACTTAAGAAGGCAGAATTACAGAGCTGAGACCCCTGCCAAGGATCCTCAAGATCAGGCCCAGGGGTGCTTTGTGATAAGCCCCGTCCTAGGAACCAGGGAGTACGGGAGAGGTCATGGGCTCTCCTGTTTCCATAGGGCTGGAAATATAACAACTGTCAAAAATGGGCTAGCACTGCCCAAGCCTTCTCTGTAAACTGTGAAACAGAAGCTGTGGCTCTATTTGTTCTGCAGTGGTGTGCAGACAACAAGCTTTTCACCAACACAGAAAGCAAACACCAAGCAATGCTGCAAGCACTCTGGGATTAATTGAGGGATGATGACATTACAACCCCATGATTCCATGGAGAGGCAGACCCATCAACACCATGTCCTCAGCCCCATTTCCACCCCAAAAACCACCCTAAGTATGTTACCCTCCCCCACTGGCTTGGCTGCAGCAAAACTCAACTACACAAGCTCACCTCTACACATCCTGTGAACTGCACCACAGTGTGAACCCATGAGTGTGTGTGCGCACGTGAGCACAAGCGTGTGAGATCTCTCTCTCTCACCATCAACATTGCTTTCCTTTAGGCTCCACTACTGGCAAGGCTGAGTGAGGGCAGGGCTGAGCTTCTCCACCAGCATCCATTACACATCAGAGACCCTGCCCTAGCCATATCTGTCACCTGATCCCACGCCAAGTGCTTCTGCTGGCCCCTTCCTTGACACCCCCCTCCCCCGCCCCGCTTCAGTAACATCTTGCCTGTGCTTTAAGGCTCACCATAAGTGCCATCTTCCCTACTCCTCCTGTCCCTCCATCGGGTCCCCCTCGCTGTCACTGTTCAGGACCACTCTAATAGGGCTGACAGGCTCTCCCCACCCTCTGAATTCCATGCTTCCCTCTGCTCCAGCCTGTTCCCTCTGCTTGGAATGCCTTTCTCTGCCCCTTTCTTGCTAACTTTTCATCTTCATATGAAAAGCGACTACCTCAGGGAACCTTCCTGTACCTCTGAGACAGGAGCAGGCCCCCACCACACACTCCCAGGGACCAGGGTACTTCTCTTCCTAGAGCTTCCTTGGCTTGGTGTTTGTAAGTTGTGGGATTATTTGATTCACCGCTGCTTATTCACCTGCTGTAAGTGCTGTGAGAGCAGGGGATATGCCTATTTTTGTTAGGACTGCATTTTAGGGTCTCCATGGTGCCTGGCATGGGCAGAGCCTTAACAAATACTTGTCTGGTGGATGGTCGGGGTGCTTTACTGAGATGGTAGAGTCCTCAAGACAGTCTGGCTTTAAACTCTAGTTCTGTTTCTTCTTTCTTCCTTTTTTTTTTTTTTTTTTTTTTTTTTTAGGGCCACTCTTACCACTGAGCTATAGACCCTGTCCTGCCTTTTTACAAATTGTTGAGACAGAGTCTCACCAAGTTTCTGAGGCTGGCCTCAAACTTATGATTCTCCTGCCTCAGACTCCTGAACTGCAGGGATTACAGGTGTGCACCACCAAACCCGGCTTCTGTTTCTTATTTACTATGTGACATTGGATAAATCTTTCCATGCCACAGCTTTCTCATCTGAAAAATTTATTCAACTCCAAAAATCGTTACAGAAATTAGTTAATATACATAAAACATTTGAAACAATGCTGTATACAGTTATAGTCTATAAATACTAGCCTTTATTACATTCTGTACGACCCATGTATGTGGAGCTTTAAACCTTCCTGTAGGCTATGATGTACTCAAGGGGATGATCTGAGTCTGAGTTCCTGTGTTACCCACAGTACCTGGCAAAGGGTAGGCATTGGTACATATTTGCCCATGGCCTGACCAGCAGACCAATGACTGCTTTACCCGCGTTCCAGGCAGCCATCTTTCTTTTCTGGTGATATAGTCAAACTTGTTTTTCATGGTATAGTTCCTGTCTAGACAGGGTGAGCCACTCCCTCCTGTGTTCATACTGCACCTTGGACATAGACACTCATTTATTTGTGCATTCATGTGTTCAGTAGACATTTACTGAGCACCTACTGCTGTGCCTGCTCTGTGCTGGGCATGTGTTGCTGTTTGACATCATTGGCGGGGACCTGGCTTCACCACCAGCCTGTGATATCCCCCAGGGGTGGGGTCCATGCTGAGTGCCCACTGCCTGGCCAGGAGGAGCTTAGTAGAGACAGACGTACCTTGTCCAGATCCAGCTTGCACAGGAGCACTGGGGATCTGGGAGCCTCTGTACCCTCGGCTCCCCCGATTGGCCTGCTGACCTCGCGGATGACCTGTGGAGAGGACACACAACCAGGAGCAGATGGTCACGGAAGGTCTGGAGGCAAAAGGATGATTGGGTTTTGTATGATCAGGGCTGTCATGCAGAGGGGTGGACGCAGACACCTGCATAAGTGTGGGGTATCTCAGGGTCTGAAAAGGCTTCCTCTTGTATCTGTCCCTCAGACGAAAAGGATACAGGGCTAGAAACCAAGAGACTTGTTTTTAGACTTTGCTTCATTGTTGATTAGTTTTTGTGTCTTGAAAAAGCTACTTCTGCTTGGTGGCACATGCCTGTAATCCCAGCAACTTGGAAGGCTGAGGCAGGAGGATGGTGAGTTCAAAGCCAGCCTCAGCAACTTGGTGAGGTCCTTAGCAACTCAGTGAGACCCTGTCTCAAAATAAAACATAAAAAGGGCTGGGGATGTGTCTCAGTAGTTAAGTGTCCCTGAGTTTAAACTCTGGTACTGGGGGGAAAAAAAGAAAAAAGAAAAAGAAAAAGCTACTTCTTTGCTCTGGGCCTCTACTTCCACATCTGTAACATGAGAACACTGGTCCTCTGCTGGGGCTGTGGACAGTGAGACTGTGGATGTGAGGGGTGATATGAACCAGAAAGCCTTGAAAGTCGAGGGCCTGCTTCTGTGACCATGGAGAACAGCTGGGGTCATCATTTCTATGTTAATGATGCAGAAACAGACTCACTCACTCAAGATTGCAGCAATAAGCATGCAGATCATAAAATAATGATAGCCACCATTTGATGCTAACCCATCAGGCATTTTATCCCCACAGCAACCAGTGATCCCCAAGTTGCAGGTTAGGATGATGAGGCTCAGAGAAGTAAAGCCACCTGTTGGGTAGCAGTACAGCCAGAAACCAAAGGCAAGCAGTATGGCTGCAGGCTCTTCATCTTTGGATCAGATGTCAAGGCAGGCAGGCCCCGTCCCCTTCTCTCTGTTTTGTAGTATGGGGAATAGATCTCAGGGGTACTCTCCCACTGAGCTACATCTGCAGCCCTTTCTATTTTTTATTTTGAGGCAAGGTTTTACTAAGTTGCCCAGGTTAGCCTTGAACTTGCTGAGGCTGGCCTCTACTTGTGATCCTCCTGCCTCAGCCTCTCAAGGATTATGGCTGACAAGAGTCTTGTAGCTCAGTGCCTGGGGCTCCTTCTTATGACCCACCTGGCCCCTGGAGGCAGAGGTTTCCCCACCAGGCAGGTTCTCTCACTTCCTTCCCCTCCTGAGACAAAAGCAGTTAGGAGAAGCACCAAACATTCTATGCAAGAGCTGGTTATCACAGGAAGGAAGGGAGGGAAGGAAGGAGGGAGTGAGGGAGGTGCTTGGTTTCCTTGTTCCAGCAGGGAGATCAGAGGAGGAGAGAGAAAGGTGTCAGAGTGGAGCAGAGGTCTGTGCAGGGAGAGGTCGGCTGGAGAGGACTGGGACTGGGGCATCGCCATCATTGCAGCAGCAGTCACTACAGTTACTGGCACTTGCTGCTGGCAGGCGCTGTGTGAGTGCTCTCTAGCATCTTTACAAGAACAATTCTACAGACAAGGAAACCAGGCACAGGGAGGCAAGATCACTTGCAGAAGACCACATAGCCAGTGAGTGCTGCTTATCCTGGGACTTGAGCCAAGTCTATGTGCCACCAAAGTTTTCCCTTGTAACTGTGTCTATGCCTTTGGAGTAGATCTACTTCTTTGATTCAAGTTATGGCACCAACCACTCGGCAGTGAGGCCTTTGGCAAGTCATAAGTGCCTCAGTTTCCTCGTTTGTAAAACAGGAGCGATAATAGTCCCATTGTGAGGGTAACTAAGACCATGCATGTAAAGCTGTCAGCAGCACAAGCCACGGCACAAAGTAATTCTCAATATGTGGTGGCTCTCATTGTTCTGTGTGGCCACAAAGATGCAGAAGTGGGACCACCGGTGCTGGCTACAGGGGTGAATGTTTCCACCCCAAAATGTGAGTTTTTCCCTCCCTCCCTTCCTTTTTTTTTTTCTGATAGCAGGAATTGAACCCAGGGGTGCTTACGGACTGAGCCATAGCCCCAGCCCCCTCCCCCATTTTTAACATTTTCTTTAGAGACAGGGTCTTGCAAAGTTGCTTGGGGCTAAGTTGCTAAGTTGCTGCGGCTGCCTTTGAATTCACAAACCCTCCTGCCTAAGCCTCCCGGACTGCTGGGATTATGGGTGTGTGCCGCCACACTGAGCCCTTTTCTTTTATTCTTTTTTTAAGGGTTAGCTTGTCTAATGATAAAATCGGCTTCCTTCATATTAAGCTCCCCGTTCCAGGAGGTACACAAGTGCAGTCCAGACAAGCTCACAGTAGGATGTTAGAGGATTCAGATACTAGAGGGAACTTGGGTCTCTAGCATGAGGTCTGTCTCTTACAGATATCCAAGACCCATTTCCAAACATGAGCCCCAACTATGTGCAGGGCACCAGCGCTCAGGCTCTGACCCCTTCTACCCTGAGCAAGGATTGGTTCTTCCAGGGACAGAATTCAGCTCCATCAATGGGGTTCTGGAGAAGAGAGGAAGGAAAGAAGGGCGGGAAGACAGGAGTGGGGTTCGGGCCCCACATACCTTCAGCCATTCCTCAGCCTGCTCCCGGCTCTGCAGCGCCAGCACCAAGACCTCAGTGGCCCCCTGGGTGAAGCGCAGCTCATGCCTCTTGTGCCGGCTGTCCTTGGGCACGTAGATGACGCTGCAGGCATCCAGCGCCAACCTCAGATGTGGCTGCCGGTCCTTGGAGCTTTTGTAACACTGGACGAGGAAAGAAGGGGTCAGGGCCTTCTGGAGTGGAGGGTAGAGCAGGGAGCCACACTCACACAAGGGCTTGGAGCACCCAAAGTCTCCAATGAAGCTTGACCTACCCCACAAAGACCTCCCCACCCAGCCCAACTATGGGCACTGTGCGAGGACATGGAGATGCCAGGGGCATCTCTGGGCATCTTCAGGCACAACTGTCTAGTAAGAGGAAGCAGATTGCAGCATAATACCAGGAAGACCATTTGGGTCTAAAGAAGTAGAGAAGAATGGGCTGGCTTGGGAGGAAGCTGCTGAAAGGGTTGCATGGTAGGAATTTGGAAAAGGGAATTCTAGCAGAGGTGGGGGCTGGCCTTGGGAGGTCAGCAGTTTATCAACCAACGATTCTGACTCCTCCATTCTTCTCATGAAGCCAGCATCACCTTGGTGGGAGAAACTGACAGTGACATTACAGAAAAGAAGACCATAGGCTAATTGCTCTTACAACAGTGGCAAAAACCCACAACAAAAGACCAACAAATGGAATCTAGATACATAGAAAAGCACACTACATCAAGACCAAGTGCAGCTTTTTCTAGGAACACAGTATGGTTTCACAGTCAAAAATCAACCACAAAATTCATCAAATAAACAGAAAAAAGGAGAAAAATCACACATCTCAAGAGAGTCAGAAAAAGGCATTTGATAAAATTCAGTACCCGTTTATGATATAAACTCTTAGCAAACCAAGAATAGAGGGGAGGGATCTTCCTTAACGTGGTAATAAGGAACATCTATAAAAGTCTGCAGGAAAAATAGACATCGGCCTTAATGGTGAATAACTGGAGCCTCCTCTAGAGGTCTGGATGGAGTGAGGCCCAGCTCTCACCACTCTATTTACACTGTGCTGGAGGTCCTGGCCATGGCTGGCAGTTGGGAATAGAGAGGGCACAGGGAGTGGACCCTTGAACCGGTGCTGGCCTGGGATGAGTTTTCACTGCCCCAGGGTGACAAAGGGACTTGTTTCACATGCATCTGTGTTGAGCCAGTCTTGTCAGCAGAGTATTCTGGGGACGAGCTATTATTTTTTTCCTAAAACTTATGCTCATCCTCCCATTTTGGAATTAAAGATGTACTTTATTTTATAGTGGTGTTATATAATAACAAGTGCTGCAGGAGATTGGTTTCATGAGACAGAGGTGTGGAAATCAAGGTGGAAATACAGTGGTCATCTCTTGGCCTATGGGATCATGGGTATTTTTCTTTTTTTAATTACGTTTCATTGTGCTTTTCTCTAGTTTTTTAAATAAGCACATTAGCTTGCATAATGAAAAACAACAGATAATGCTTTAAAGTGACAAATTCTTTTCTGGCAAAACAAAACAAAAACCTAGGTGAGCTTACATCAGGACTTTAAGGTGTGTGTGTGTGTGTGTGTGTGTGTGTGTGTGTGTGTGTATGTGAATTTTGCTTGTGTGGAAAGCCAGGATCTCAGATGCTCTGGGCTTTGCGCTGTGCACAAGGCCGGGCCAGTGGTCCCGAGGCAGAAACATGTGAGTCTGCCTAAAGGCACTCACTCACCAAGAGCTGGTCCTCCTTGATGACGGTCAGCTGCTTGGCCCACTGCCCAAAGCGCTTTTTCCGTAGCAGGAAGGCACATATCCTGCAGTCCCTCACCAGGTGCATAGAGGCCTCCTCGGAGGGCCACTGGTGCCTGGGCTGCGGCCCCTTCCCTTCCTCCTCCTCCTCATCGTAGGACTCGTAGGAGCTGCTCATGGCATCTGAGTCATTATCTGCAGGTACCACAAGAAAGGACCTGTCACTGTGTTGTCCTGGGGAAGCCCCCTACTCACCCCTCTGCAGGTACACTGCCCCGATACCCTGAGACCACAGAGGGGACATGGCATGGTGTTGATGAGGACTAGAGGCCTCTCTCATGCGGTACAGTGCGTTTTGGATTTACCACTTGCTTTGTGATCTTGGTGACTTCACTTGGGGAGCCTCAGTGTTCTAATTTGTATGGGATCTCCATAAATAATAGTACGTATTTCAACCAGCCTCTGGAACACCAAAGCTGTCATTACCCCATCATCGTGCAGCCCTTGTCTCAGGTGACCCTCACACCAAATCCCCATCATGGGTAAGGAAACTAGGCTCCCCTAAGATCAGTTACCAAGAGTCAGGGCAAAGGCAGGATTCCGGGTTCCAGGCTCCTATTCCAGTGGCCTTTCCACTGAACCCTGGAGTCACAAGGGCTTTGGGGCATCCATGGTGACCACAGCCGGGGTGAGAGGTGGGGCACATGAATGCCAGGGGCTGGCTGTTTGTGAGGGTGGAGCTGGTGTGAACTTACAGGAGTTCTTCAGCTCTCCATTCAGCCTGGCTGCAGGGTAGCTGCTGTCTGCATCCTCATAGTAGCCGTCCACAATCGAGTGGGCTGGGCTGCAGCCATCTGTGGGGTTGTCAGGAAGAGCTGAACATGGAGGAACATGGACAGACCCAGGATTGACCCAGGGGCAGGGCTGGGAAGGCCCTGGATACCTTGCCCCTTGTCGGGGAATACAGAGTGGAGCTCAGGGCAGTCCCAGACTGGGTGTGGGGACTTGTCTCTGCATCTTGTCTGCTCTGACTCCCAACATACCCAAAGTGCCCCTTTCCCAAGGAACTGCCCTGTTGGGCCTGGTCACACCTCCAGGCCTATGTTCATGCTATTCCCTGTGCCCTCTTCTTCCAGAGAACTCCTACGTATCCTTCAAGACCCAGTTCAAAGATCTTTCCTCTGCCCTTCCCAGTTAGCTTCTCCTCAGTGACCCAGGGCATCAGGTGTGTGTGAGAACATTTTGATCGCAGCTCTGGTCCTTGCACTGCTAGGAGTGGTGCACCAGCTGCCAGGGCTCAGCTTTGCCTCCCTGTTCTGCACAGGCCTCCTCTTCTCCCCTCAGACCTGCCACTCACTTCCTAATACATCTGCTCCCTCATCTTGGAAAGGCAATTTCCCTTCTAAACCTCTGGGACTACAAAGAAAGACCTGGACCACAGGAGCAAATAATGATGCATGTACGAGCGAGTGCCTGCAACAGCTATTGGAGCTGAATTGTTGCCACACATTCTCCTTTGGGGCTGGGAGGCAGTACAGAGCAGTGCAGTGGTGAGCAGGGCACCTCAAACTTCTGCATCAGTATCACTTAGAGGTTGTTTTCCAATGCAGCTTTCTGGGTTGCATCCCTAGAGATTGGGATTCCCTGGAGTGAGTTGGGCTGAGGAATCTGCACTGGAAAAAATTATTTGATAGGAAAATTCTAAATATACATAAAAGAGAAAATGTATCAAACTCTAATGAATTGGAACAAATTTATTTAATAAATTTATTTTTAAAAAAAATATAAAATTGGGCTAGGTGTTCAGTGGCAGAGCACTTGCCTTGCATGTGTGAGGCATGGGGTTCAATCCTTAGCACCACATTAAAAAAAAAAAAAAAAAAAAAAAAAAAAGAAAAAGAAAATCATGCTGTCCACCTACCACTACAAAATAAATAAATGAATATATATATAAAGTCATTTTGATGTAGATAGACCCGGAGGCCCATCTGGAAGTTCGACTGGTGACAGGTTTGGGCTCTGTCAGCGTTGAGCTCCAGTCCTATGTCTCCCATCTCCTGAGTGAGCTTGGAAAGAGCACAGCTTCCCTGCATTCCGATTCTTCACCCAGGAAGTGAGCCGCTCCCACGTGGATTAGTGATATCATGCACATAAGCTCTGAGCACAGAGCCTGGCACACATATGGTGCTGACAAATGCTAGCTGTCATTATCGTTGTCTCCTTTGATTCTCAATGCAGGGAGGGAGGTTCAGCCCCATTTTACAGATGGGGAAACAAGCCACACGTGGTTGGTTTGCTAGTGACAGAGCTTGGGTCAGAACTGAGGTTGCCCGCTAGGCGATGGAAGCCTACCCAGGAGGTCTTCCTCAGCCCAGTCCCACTCGCTCTCACACACACTGTTCTTCAGTTCTGCTCTGGGTTCCCAGCCCCTCCTGTCCATGTGTTTCCCGAGGGCCACAGCACTGAAGTTTCCCGTCACTGGGACTCCCAGTTCTATTTCCCAAGAGGGGCTCGAGCTGCCTTTCTCAGCAGGTGTTCTGAGGCCTCAGATGCTGGCCACACACCGGTGAGGTGGACTGGGGGTGTCAGGGCCAGAGCAGCAGGGGGGGAGTGGAGGGGGAGGCATGTCAAAGAGGGACAGGGCGAAGCACTGCAACACCTGGCAGGACTGGACGCTGTGCGCCAGAGGAAGGATACTCCCTGACGGCCTTGGCATGAGCTCCCTGGACAAGGTCCCAGCCCTTCCTGAGGCCCTCCCTTCCCAGCTGCTCCCAGGAGGGTGCTTCTCTGCCCTGTCTGAAAGGGAAGTGAGCTCTCTGGGAAGATGCAGGAGCCTCGTCTAGCCGAGGGGCTTGACCTGGGATTGGGGCCCAGAAGCACCTCTTCCCCCTCCTTCCTCCCCCTGCCCTGGAGTGGATGAGATAGGAAAGGCTGCCTGTTTTACATCCAAGCAGCTGCTTGCAGTGACATGGAACTTGGGATAATCAAGGCTGGAGAGGGCAAAAGATCATCTAGTGCAGCCCTACCACAGTTAAAAGGTAGAAACAACCCAAATGTTCATCAATTGATAAATAGATATACACACATGGCATAGCTACGTGGAACATTATTTGGTCATAGGAAAGAATGAAATTCTGATCTATGCTCCAACACCGATGAACCTTGGAAACATTATGAGAAGTGAAAGAAGCTAGATAGAAAAGGTTATGTAGCGCGTGATTCCATTTATATGACATGTTCAGAATAGGCAAATCCATGCTGACAGAAGACTGGAGGTCAGCAGGGGCTGGGTGGAGGGGGCTGGGAACTGACTCATTGGTTAACAGCAGTTTCCTGTGGGATGACGAAAATGTTTGGGAACTACATAGTGGTGATGGCTGTACGACACTGAATGTACCAAATGCCACTGGTTGGACTTTTTAAAAATGGTGAAAATGTTCAACCTCGCATGCATTTTACTACAGTAAAAAAGAAAATGCCCATGACACAAAGCCCAAGCAGTACAAAAGAGAATGAATGGAAGAGTATGTTTCCTTGTTCAGATTTTTTTTTCTTTTTTGAGACAGGATTTGGGGCTTTGTTGCCTAGGTTGGCCTTAAACTCCTAGGTTCAAGTGACCCTCCAACCTCAGTCTCCTGAGTAGTTGGGATTAGGGTGTACACCATCAAGCCCAGCTGAAATAGGAAGCATATTTCTCAAATCACACATCAGGTTCATATATATATATATATATATATATATATATATATATATATATTCAGTGCTGAGGTTGGAACCTAGGCCTCAAGCATGCTAGGCAAGTGCTCTACCACTGAATTGCATCGCCAACTCTCTCCCCAGATTTCAGATTTCATTTCACTCAGGAAAATCCCATTAATATTTCTTGCATGTCCTAGAAAAATTATTAGAATGCATGCATGTGTGTATACCCCATCAGAAAAAAAAAAAAAAGCTAGACTCATGATATATGCAGTATTTTGTGTTTGATTTTCTTAACTGACTATATCTTGGACTTTGTTTCTGGTCAGCAAAGGCTTGTTTGATGTATGTATCCACGGTGCTGCTGGATGATCACACTAACATTATATACAAATTCAGCTCCACACGCTGGGTCATTCAAAACCATTCAAAATGGTTCCTTGTGTATAATGTTAAGTCCTTGCTTTCAAGAAAGTGATAGCTTGTGATCCTCAAAGGAACGCTACCTGTTAACTCACTGGGGGAGAACCATTGAAGATCAAGGACTCTAGTTGGTGATAAATTTAAGAGATTTTCAAAGTTAATTTATTCCAGTGTCCTCTATATAATTTTAATGAGCATACCCAGCAGTAAAAATATGTATGTGGAATATTTTTATATTTATTCATTATAAGTTATGTGTGTAGTAAACTATTTCAAGTATGCTCTTATTAGAGTATAAATGCTATATTCATATAGAATTTTTAAAAACATGTGTTGAATTAAATACCAATATAACTTTTGAGATTTCTGCCAATGGCGAGGCACTTAGCAACTCAGTGAGACCCTGTCTCTAAGAAAATACAAAAAAACGGGCTGGGGATGTGGCCTAGTGGTTGAGTACCCCTGAGTTCAATCCCCAGTACCAAAAAAAAAAAAAAAAAAAAAAAAAAAAGATTTCTGCCAACACCATTTTATGAATCTCTGGGATGTGCACATCAGAGACCTCTAATAAGACCGTGTGTAGTATCTTTTTTTAAATTTTTTTTTTCCAGTGCTGGGAATTGAACCCAGGCCTTGCACATGCCAGGCAAGCACTCTACCACTAAGCTATACCCCACACATGCCCTATTTTACCTGTTGTTGGCTTGATAACCTAACCCATCAGTAAGATGTGATTCTACTGAAATGCAAATTATCTCAACTCCCCCCCTCCACAGGAGCAGCTGGGTTAGCAGTTTCAGGGGTCAGAACAGGTTGGTTTATGTTACCTCCTTCCTAGTGCATCTATGTAAGTATATTTTTGTTTTAGGGGTAGAGAAATAGAGGCCCAGAGAGGGGAAGAGGGTGGTCCAAGGCCACACAGAACTGAGACTAACCCAAGTCCCTGGCCCCTGGGCTGTGCCCATCAGTCCACCCAGACTGGCACTGCAGAGGCCAGAAGCTCAGAGCAGCCCCTCCTAAAGAACTGGTGACATGGCTGAGCAGGTACCAGGCCTGGTCCACTCCAGCACCTGGATGCACTTAGAATTGGCTTCTCAGGAAGGAGAAGCCCGTAACCCCCAAGGGCACCAGGACTTACTGTGGGAGCTGATGTACTCAGGGGACTTGCCTGGTCCCAGAGGAAGGGCCTCCTCATAGTAGTCCTCGGGGGGAGGCTTGCTGGGTAGTGGCGGAGGCAGGTCTGCTGCCTGTGTGGGGACAAGAAGGTGTGTGAGAGCAGATGGCTGGGGAGCAGAGCAGGAGGGAGCGAGGTGGTGGAGAGGAGGTGGTAGCTCTTAGGAGGTGGGTGGACCCTGAATGGGAAGCCATAATTTTAATACAGTCACAGAGCAGGCCAAACTTGGAAAAGTGTATTTGTCCTGTGTTTCTTACCCCAAGTTTTGAAGCATTAGAGCTTCTCTATAATGGCTGAAAGTTTTGTGGACTGCCAAACCCTGGTAGCTACACTATTGAGCACTCACAGAATTACAAAAAACTACCAGGAGTTTCCCAAACTCTGCCACCACATCCACATAAGAGGAGTGGCAGGACACATGAGCATGAGGCCTATGATTCAGTGAACAGCTTAGGCTCTGGGCCAGGGGAACCCCTGCGTTACAGCTAAGTTCTGCCATTTACTAGTTGTGGGATAGCAGATGTATCACTTGCCCTCTCTGAACCTCTGTTTCCTTATCTGTAAAACGGGGGGTTAGCAGTTGTACCAAGCTCACTAGTTGCTGTGAGCATGAGAAGTACATATTAAGTTGACAACAATTGGTGCCATTTATGATGGTGATGATAATCCATTATTGAGTGGACAGACAATATTTGTCTCTAATTCTGTGACCCCCAAGTCTGAGAACCCTAGATCTGGTCCAATATTTCATCTTGTGGGTAAAAAACTCAGGTTCTGAGAAGGGAAATGATTTGCCTAAGGGCACATAGCATAGTGGTGGGGGGAGGAAGAGACCCCCAACCCCTGGCCCAGAGCATTTCCCATCACCTCTACATGCAATCTGAGGTTGGGGTGGTGATGTGCTTCGGGCCGAAGGGACAGACCAGGTCACCACATTCTCTCTGCTTAGCAGGACCACAGTGTGCATGCATGTGCTATTGAATATATGAATGCTCATTTGTGCTATTTCTTCCCTTAACCACCACCTGGGAGAGAGAGCAGTGTCCTGCACACAAGGAGGTCCCAAGCATCAGGGGTGGGGGGAAAGCTTCCCTCACCCTCTACAGAGGGGTACAGGGCTTGAAGGTATGGGACCCATGACTCACATTCCTCAGAGACGGGCTCTTGGCTGGCTCAGGGCTGGTTCCTTTGCTGGGCTCCCCATCATCCTCTGGCATGTCCCGGAGGTCACTCAGGTCACAGTCTACAGAGGATCAGGGCATTGGTCAAGAGAAAATCAAAAGACTAGTATGACACAGGGGGAAGAGGGCTGGATTTGGGGCTTCCGAGTGAGGACTGGACTCCACTACTGCCTCCATCAGTAACCTAGGTGGCTTGATCAATTACCTTGGGACTCCTCCATGGTAATCTGGTCATCCCGCCCCCTGCCTCATCTGTCAAGAGGACCAAATCACATAGTCTTTGTTATGGTGCTTTGGAAGTTCCCGATGGTTGTGTTATGAAAGCACAGTGTTCTCCCTAAGTCTAGCAGTCCCCAAAGCTCCTGCATGGACTGTAGCTTTCTCCCTGTGGTGAGCACTGCTCTCTGCCCCAGGATGGAGTTGGGCTGGCACACAGCCTCCCACACACTGGCCAGGCTGCTGCTGGGCCAGGCAGTCCTCTGACACAGCTCTCATTTTCTGCTTAGATGCTGGCCGCTCAGCCAGGGTCCCAGGTGGACATGGCTGATGGAGGCAGTGGCAGGTGAGCTAACCCTCTGTACTGCACTCTTTGACTTATACTTTTCTTCCTTCTGTTCCTCAAATCTCAGGAACATTTCCTCTAATGCCAAGTTCCAATTACATTTTTCAGAGCTGGCAGAGCCCAGAAAACCCAAAGTAACTCCATGAATCAGTGTTAGAGCCATGCCCAGCCACCTGGGAGAGATGGTGCCAACCAAGGTTGGGAGAAGCACTTACCAAATTCTTCAAAGAGGGACTCCACAAAGCTGGGCCCTGAGTGGAGGTCAGCAGTGTTCACGTACAGGTAGGAGACTTCCTTAGCTGGAAGGGAGGGGAGGAGGCTGAGAGGGGAGAGGGTGGAGTCTGCCCGCCCCAGGTGGACTTCTGTTCCACAGGAGCTCGGCAACTCACTTTGCAAAGCCCGCTCACCTCCTGTCATGGCACTGTTTTTCACACTTTGTTTTCATTTTTACTCTGTCACTGAGGATCTGTCTCCAAATAAAAGGACACCCAGAGACCTAGTGTTATGGGGCTGCTATGGAGATGGTCGGGGGACAGGGGTCCAGTGAGCACAGTAGGAAAAATGCTGCCTGTTTCTTCCTCCCCATAGTCCTGTGAGGGCAGTAGGGATCGTCAACTCTGCTTTTTTTGGGGGGAAACAAGACTTGGAGTCACTCAGTGGTAACTTCCCATAGCATCCCTCAGATGCCCTGAGTACGGAAGGACACGGGTGCAGCTTGGAGTTTAGGGAGATGCATCGTTCCATCAACTGACCTGGAGTGTGGCGGAAAGGATGGAGCCAGTGGGAGGAGCATGTTCCTGGGCAGACAGCGAAGGGCAGAGACGTGGGCTTGGGGGGGCACGAGCATAGATGCAGGGGACGTGTGCAGCTCATGAGGATGAGTGTGTGCAGAACGGATGCCTGTGCAGGAGGGCGTGATGTGCACATGCGTGTGTGCCGGGGGCGGGGGGGTCTGTCTGGCATAGTTCAGAGCATGTATGTTTGTGCATGTGTGTGTGCTGTGTGTGCATGTGAGGGTGTCATGTGTGGCAGGTATGTGGGTGCAATGTGTTCTTGTGTGTGAATGTGTGGAGGGCTGGGGATGGAGGAGGGCAAAGAACCGGGATGGAAGAGCAGGCTCTAAGTGGACGAGAACATTAGACCAGAGCATGACATTAGCAGGACCCGCTGTGTTATGAGGCTTAGACGTCCCCTTGCACAGGTCCTGGGGAGTTACTAAGGTTCTTGAGGAGGGTCAAGAGTGACACAGCTGTCTGTATAGGAGGGCCTCCCCAGGGCTGACCTGGGAGGGGCTGCAGGCTCTGCAGGATGGAGGCCACGGCCATCTTCTTTTCCAGGGTGCTGTCACTTAGGTACTCGTGGTCCAGGAGGCTGAGCAGCCCAGTGAGCTCCGGAAGAAGCTGCTCCAGCACTGGGGAGAAAGGCCAGGGACCAGTCAGAGTTCTGCATGCAGGATCTGGCCCTCCCCACCCACTGAAGCCGGGGCCGGAGGGGCCTGAGAGCAGGGCCTGGTACAAAAGGGAGAGGCAGGAACCTCACACAGCTGTCCCCGTGCTGGCCACCAGCCTCCCTTGGGGGGCCCTGCTCATTAGCCCCGTGGCATTCCTCCAGGCCTCCTCACACTGCCTCAGACCTCAGATGGCCTTGGCCGGAGGACTGTACCTCCCTGGGCTCACCCTCACCACTCTGAACCCAGGCGGCCCTGGGCAGAAGCACCCAGGCCTCCCTTTGTCCCCATCTGCTCTCTGCTTTGCGGGTCCAGGGGGGCTCAGTGCAGGGCTAAGGCTGGAGCCCCTGGCTATCCAGGATATAGGCAGGAAGGAGCCTTCCTGTCCCATCAGTTCATATGCTTCAATCTCTGGAACCTTCTGTTTCCGGTGCCTTGGCCAGAGCCAAACTAAACATTAACCCTTCCTACCCCATGCCCAGAGCTATCATTGCCATTCTTCCCATGCTCCCACCAGTGCTTCTCCAGCCTGAGTGTGTTTAGGAACTACCTGGGATCTTCCCAAAATGCAAATTCGTAGTCAGGAGGTCTGGAGTGGGACCTGGGTGTCTGCATTTCTGACAAGTTCCCAGGTCTGTGACTAAAGTGAGTTGCAAGATGCTAAAGCACAGAATCCTTTAAAGACTGGAGCATACCAAGATCATGATGTCATTGATGTCTCCCTGTCCCAAATAGTAACTTGGGACGTGATTTGTGTTAAGGCCAAAGGCCAGCTTCATCACAGTAGTAGTATTGTCCTGCTTTGTGTCTTACCACACACTGTGCATGATAATAAAACTAACCTGCATTGAACAATGCCAAGACCTTTATGCTTATTGTACCTTTTAAATCTCATATCAAGCATTTTCTTGTCTCCATCATATGGAGGATGACACTGAGGCTCAGAAACATCTCCATGATTGCACAACTACTAACCCTGGCTGGACTACTTTCCTCACTCTAGTATCTTCACCATGGAACTGTATTGCCTTGCAGTATTTTGTGCAAGTTTTGAGGTGTGTCTCAGGATCACCCTTACTTTTTTAGATGAAGAAACTAAGGCTGAGGGAAGGTGAGTAACTAGCTTGAAGTCACAGAGGCAAGGTGAAGGACCAGGACTTCCACTCTGGCCATGATTCCCAGCACCCTCCACCCTGCATGCCCCGAGGAAGCAGGAGACTCTGATATGAACCTGTGGGGTCTGGGACATGTACAAGAGGCTGTCACATCCTGCCTAGGAAAACCAGCCCTGGAGCCAGGGTGCCAAGTTCAAATTCAAGCTGCCTTATTCCTCAGCTCTGAGACCTTTGACAAGTTACTTAGCTTGCCAGTGGCTCAATTTTCTCCTCTGTGAAGGGAGGCTAACAACAGCACCTGCCTCATCAGGTGGCTGTGAGAATTTCTTCCACTAAGCTCATCCGTGCCTGGGCCAGCTCAGTGCACAGGCTCACCACCAGTCAGCTGCTCTCCCTGCCTCTGCGGCCTTCACCCTGCTGACCTGTGCTGTGCAGGCCTCTGAGGGTCTGTCTCCCTCAGCAGGTGCTGAGGCTCCAGAAGGTGTGGGCGGGACAATGATACTGCTTCCTTAGTAGTGTCTGCTCAGCACAGGTGTGGTAGGTGTGTTTGACAAGAGAAGGGATGTGCAGATGACTGCTCTTGGATTTTCTTTTAAAAGGAAATTGTCACCAGGCGTGGTGGCGCATGCCTGTAATCCCAGCTCTCGGGAGGCTGAGGCAGGAGGATCGCGAGTTCAAAGCCAGCCTCAGCAATGGCGAGGCACTTAGCAACTCAGTGAGACCCTGTCTCTAAATAAAATACAAAAAAAGGGTTGGGGATGTGGCCCAGTGGTCGAGTACCCCTGAGTTCAATCCCTGGTACCAAAAAAAAAAAAAAAAAAAAAAAAAAAAAAAAAAAAAAAAAACCCAAAGGAAATCGTCTGTAGAGATAGTGGCATTGTTGGGAACATGTGACATTGTTGTCTCTCTGCAGCAGTCCAGCTTCTCCTCAAACTTGTGGAATATGAGCTAAAGGTGGGATCTGGTTGGGATGGCTCATTCATGAGTGCTCCCCACTGCTAGGCACTGAGTTAGTGGCTTCCAAGCCACTTCCTGCCTCACCCCCAGGCACAGATCTGAGCAGCTATTGGGATACACATTTTCCAGGACATGCCTCCCAGGCTGAGGAGACCTAAGGGATGTTCCTCAGTTTCAGAGGGCTGGAGCCCAACTGATTCCCAGGCTGTGTGACTTCTAGAGCCACTGAGTGGTGCTGTTCCAGGGGGCTGGGTGAAAGGAGCCTGGAGACCTGTTGTCCCCAGAGCTGAGCCCCACAGTGCCATAGAAGCGAGGGTTCTGGATGGGTGGGCTCCTTCTCAAAGCAGCAATTCATTTAAAATCATCTCAACCAAACTTTAGTTGGTTGGGAAGGAAATCTTCTCAGATAGAATCATGAACTTCTCTGGCACCCTTAGGGACACACCAAACATCAGTTAATGTAATTTCAAAGCATTTACTGAGTACTTAATATGTGCTGGGGGGGGATTGGGGGTTAGGAAAAATAAACAAGATATTGTCCCAGTAGGCATCCTCTCTATTCAGTCTCTCTCTCTTTCTCTCTCTCTCTCTCTGCACGCACACTCACATGTAATGACTCACAGGGGAAGTCCCTGTAAATGCAGTAAGGCAGGCACCAAGGGCAGCACGAGCTGTCCAAGGCCTGCAGCCATGGTTCTCATTTACAAGTTCACAAGGTTGCCCTGCTCTCATGTGCCTGAGTCGGAGTTCAGGGCCGCTGGGCAATCTGGCTCTACGCCAAGCATTCTGAAACCTCTGGTGTCAGGATTCCTTTATACTTTTAGAAATTATGAAGGACCCCAAAGAACTTTTCTTTTCTGGGGGTTTTGTCTGCCAATATTAACTGCATCAACAATTAAACCCGAGACATTCTAGAACCACAAGAACGCACTCTTGGAGTGGCCTTCAAAGCTTCCACATCA
Organism: Tamias sibiricus; assembly: GCA_025594165.1. Taxonomy (NCBI): domain Eukaryota; kingdom Metazoa; phylum Chordata; class Mammalia; order Rodentia; family Sciuridae; genus Tamias; species Tamias sibiricus. The sequence continues at coordinate 62,496,350 of CM046662.1, forward strand.
TCCCACGTCCCCTCTGGAAATCTCCAGTGCACACTCACAGAGAATGAGTGAGGCAGGCATGTGACATCTTAGTACTATATAAAAGCAGTTTTGACCTTGTGGACCCCTTGAAAGCATTTTGGGGATTCCTTGGGTATCCCCTATCCCAACGCATACCTTGAGAACTGCTGTGTTCAATGAATGAGCCCAGATTGCTCAGCCTACTGAGTTTCTTTCTTTCCTCCTTTTGTGTTATTGGGGATTGAACCCAGGGGCACTTTACCACTGAGCTACATCTCCAGCCCTTTTAATTTTTTTAAAAATATTTTTTAGTTGTAGATGGACACCATACCTTTATTTTATTTATTTTTATGTGGTGTTGAGGATTGAACCCAGTGACTCACATGTGCTAGGCAAGAGCTTTACCACTGAGCTACAACCTCAGCCCAGCCCTTTTAGTTTTGAAACAGGTCTAGCTAAGTTGCCCAGGCTGGTCTTGAACTGGCACTCCTCCTGCCTTAGCCTCCTGACTAGCTGGGATTACAGGCATGCGCCACCCCGCCTGGCAGCATCTTTCGTCTCCCACCCTTTCTTTCTTTTCCTCGTGTTTCTTTCCTTCTATCTGAGGTTCCAACACTTTCTTGCTGCTCTTAGCAAATACCTGCATGTGGCACTACTCCTGCTTCTAAGTGCTCTGCCTTACTGCTTCCAATACATACAATAAGCTTTGTTACTGTTGCTTCTAATAAGAACAATGCAGTTCTGGGTGAGTTCTCTGTATTTGTCATATGAGCTTTAGTATCCAAGCTTCATAACAGCGTATTTGTTTCCTTCCTGGTCTTTGATGGGATTCTTCACATGGGACCTTGACTTTTAAGTGCTTTTCATTTAACAGAGATGTGATCACTCAAGTCCAAACAAACCGGAAGAGAAGGAAGGGCCTGAGCGAGCCAGGGAGAAGCAGATGAAGAGCAAGGGCTGCCACCTAGTCCTGGTGTCTCAGCTCAGTGCAGCAGAGGCTGGCAGAGGTACTGCTGGGCTTCCTCTCCAAGTCCTCCCGCTGAGGGCTCTGGGTGAGACTTCACCAGGGCTCCCAACTCTTTCACTGGGGACCCCTTCACTTGTGGGTGGCCCTCACTGTGGGGCTGACATTCCTTCTCTCTCTCTTTCTTTGTACCAAGGGTTGAACCCAGGGGTGCTCAACCACTGAGCCAACACCCCCAGCCCTTTTTTATATTTTATTAGAGACAGGGTCTTGCTGAGTTGCTGAGGTTGGATTTGAATTCACAATCCTCCTGCCTCAGCCTCCGCATCTGGCCTGACATTCCTTCTCTATGGCCCTGTCCCCACTGAGCCTATTTGAACATCAAAACCCTGACTATGAGGACCTCACAGAAGTAAAACAGGTTACTCAAAGAGAATACCAGACATACCAGCGGATCTCAGCTGATAGAACCTTCTGTACATCAGGGATACCAGAAACCTTCAGCCAGCACCAGGCTCTTCTAGAACAGTGCCGAGCTCACCCCAAGACAGCCTTCAAGTAAGTACAGCAAATACAGAAGCACTTTCAATGAGAGCTTTTTCTTTAGTACTGGAGAATCCGACCATGGGGATTTAACCAACAGAGAATTTAATTTGAGAGAAGTCTATGGGTATAATGCAAATGACAAATAATTCTGGCCAGGGCTCACACATACTACCAGGACAGTTGCCTCGAATTTCAGAAAGACTGAGTTTTCTAGTCTTGGAAATGTCAGTTCCTGGACCTCCTTCCCAGAGAGTGACCCAGTAGACCTGTGCTAGGATCTGGAATCTACATTTTAATAAGCACTCCGCCTAGGTGATTCTGTTGTAGTCAGTTCTAATTTCAACCTCTGCAAAATACTCCATCAAACATACTACAGGGAGCATCTGTGAATTTCAGAAATGTGGGGAAACCTCTCATACTCCTTAAAAAAAATCACTGGACTGACCCTTTTGAGATGACTGAGAGTCAAGGAATAAGAGCCCAAGAGAAAATGGTAAATGACTGGAACATGGAGTACTACTTTGATTAGGCACAGTGGTGGGACTTTGGGGACAGATTCATAATGAGTACTAGGATTTCTTTCTTTCTTTTTTTTTTTTTTTTGGTGCTGGGGATTGAACCCAGGGTTTTATGCATGCAAGGCAAGCACTCTACCTCTAGGTTACATCCCCACCCTAGTATTGGGATTCTTATACTGCCATTTCTGAGCTGAGGAGAGCCCTGGTTTTGTCTTATGTAAAATAAGAATAGAGAGATCCCAGCCTCAAGGGCAGGGAGGTCTAAGGTAATGCCTCAAGGCCTTTAGCATAACACTATACCTGAATAATTACTAAATGACAGCCATATTGCTTATTGTTGTTGTCCCTTGCTACTTCCTGACACTTCCCAGAACAATGCAGATTCCAAAGTACTGATCAGATAGTATTTGGTGACAGATGTGTGATTGTTGTAACAAGCTCAGTGAGGACAGAGCCTGAATTATGATCAGCACTTGGTAGATGCCCAGTGAACACTAATTCAATAGACTCAATATTTTGATGACCTAGTCTAATCCCCATTGATTGATTGATTGGTACCGGGGATTGAACTCAAGGGCACTTGACCACTGAGCCACATCCCCAGCCCTTTTTTGTATGTTACTTAGAGACAGGGTCTGAGTTGCTTAGCGCCATGCTTTTGCTGAGGCTGGATTTGAACTTGAGATCGTCCTGCCTCAGCCTCCTGAGCTGCTGGGATTACAGGCGTGTGCCACTATGCCAGGCTAATCCCCTCATTTTAAAGATGAGAAAAGTGAGGACCAAAGAAAGAGGTTATCTGACTTGGCTGTGATTACATGACCGCTTGGGAAAAAAGTATCTAGTGCTAAATTCACACAAAACCTGATGCTTAAGGCAAGTCATTGGAAGAGTGGCTAAGAACACAGGCCATGGACAATCCAGCTCCCCTCCCAGCTGTGGGCCCCTGGGGACATTTCTTAATTTTACTAAGCCTCCAATTGAAGTGCAGACAGTGGAGCTAATAACAGTAGCTGTTTCACAAGGTCATGGTGAAGATGGAAATATGTGATGTGGAAGGAGCTCAGCGCACTGGAGAGCTGTTCTCTTCACTCCTATGTGACTTCCAGGGTGCAGTTTCAGGTGCATTGGTAGGCACAGGTAGGGGATAGGCCAAGAGAACATCATGGATTCTGCCAATCTCATGGCTTTGGGCCCAAGGCAGCGCTCAGGATGGTTGTAGCAGGAGGCAGTGGCTCCCCTTTCCTCAGGCTGCTCACATTCCAAGGACCCGTCCATGCCAGGTGAGGGGACAACATTCTTCAGTTGGAGGGGCAGAAATGCAACCCAGAAACTGTGCCCTTACCATGCCCAGTCAGGAAGATCTCATTCACCAGTTCCTAACCTGCCCCTTGCCATCTTTACTACTGGTCCAGGTCATCTGTCCTATCTGGGGGCAGAGGTGGGGCATCAGGACATGATGGCCTTTATGTCTGAAATTTATTTAGTACCACAAGCAAATTTCATTCTTCTTATTTGGTTTAGTTTAATATTAGAGAGTTATGGTAAATTCCAAAGATTAAAACAAAGCAAAACAAACAACAACCAGGGAAAAATGAACTAATTATTATTCATAATTTTTCAATATTTTAAGTGGGAAAGGCACAGAAATCCAAGATAGGGGATACTTATTCTCTAGGCTGCAAAAATGTTTCTCAAATAAGATTATGACCTATTTAAAAATACATCTAAGATTAAACTGAGGAATGCTTATTGTTTTGGTGAGTACTCCACTAAAACTAAGGTCAAATTTCTCTCTGCTCCTCTATCCTCCCTACCACAATGAAATAAAAATAAAATGTTATGAGGTCCTAAGCAACTTCGCAAGACCCTATCTCAAAATAAAAAAGAAAAAACCAGGCTGGGGATGTGGCTCGGTGGTTAAGCACTGCTGGGTTCAATTCTCAAAAAAAAAAAAAAAAAAAGAAAAGAAAGAAAGAAAAAGATGTTATACAGCAGAAATTTAGTCCCAAGCTAAAAGTGCTGTCACTGGCTCTTCCTGGTCCACATCCCTGGGGCAGCTAGAGGGAAACCTTCAAGCAAAAGACATTCATTGCAGCCACTAAGGGTGATCACACAGAAGCTCCGAACTATTTAAAGATCTCAAAGGTTGTGAGTCTAATTCCCATGACAAAAGAGAAATTAATAATTAAACTTCTACCAACCACAGGTTGGGCTCATATAGGTTGGGCACTGGAGCTGAGCACCTTGACGCATGACCTCAGGCCCAAGCAACTTTCAGACTCTGGAACCAACAAAAATGCTTGGTGACAGTGTGGATGTTACAACTTCATTAAATTCAAAGCAGCAGGGAGAGACGCCCGTTCCCTTTCCCCCACCTCACTGTTTGAGAAGCATCTTTCTAGAGGAGACAGAGACAACTCCATCCTTCTTTGTTTTCAGTCAGAGGAAATGCAGCTGGCTCAATTTTAAAATGGAAAATAAGAAGAGTTGTTGGATTGTGGTTTTATGAAAGGCCTATAATTTTTCTTTGGGTTTATTCAGATTTCCTTTGTAATTTCTATGCAGCAAAATAACCCAATTTCCATCTCATAAAGGCTCCTGTTTGGAGAGAGAAACAGTGTGTTACTTTGAAAAATTTTGATTATGATTTTAGAGATAATTTCCTATATACTGTACTTTAACAAGCTGGCACAATAATAGCGCCTGATCCTTTAGAACTGTGGTGTGTGTGTGTGTGTGTGTGTGTTTCCCCAAAGACTACACGTTGCTGAACTTGAATCCCTCCCGTGGGAACGGCTGCTAATGGATGTACATTTTGTCATTAATGAATTTTAATTCTAACACATAAATTGGGGAATAATGACAATTAACAGATATTGAGTGACCCAGTCTACCTGAGTTTATATCCTGTTCCCAATTTCCTAGCTGTGGATACTGATAAATTATCCCTGCCTCATGTACCTCATGTATGTCATTGGTAAACTGTGAGTGTGTCTTCCCAGTGGCAATGGGCCCTGATGTACATGAAAGTGCTTAGAATGATGTCTGACACCTGGTAGGTGCTCAAGAAATGTTATTTATATTACTCTTCATTACTGTTATAAGGCGTACCCTACTTCAAGAGATTTACATGTGTTATTTATATCAATTAATCTGCCCACCAAGGTGAGACAGCCCATTTTACAGGTGTGGGACTTGAGCAGAGCAGAACAGGAGGGGCAGTTTTGATGCCTCCTCCAGTTTCCCTCCAACACGCTGCTTCTGTCAGTGCCCAACTCAGGGTCCATTCTGCAGAGGCCATCAGCTCCACAGGCAAGGCAGGTAGCAGTGCCCATTCTCCTAGTAGGCTCAGAAATCTCTCCTTCCCTGGCCCTTCTCTTCCAAGTCTACTCAGCTGGGAACATGGGGATGTCTCACTTCCTTCCTCTGAATTTACAAGCTCTCTCCTCTACATCCAAGGGAAGGCCAGATAGTGGGCAGAACATCGGAGGGGACAGTACTGGTTGGACCCCCATTGTTTATCACCCAAACAAATACTTCCTGTTGTCTCGGTATAGATGGGGAAGATCATGGTGCAATGAGGATGGAAAAGAGTCAAGGAGGAGCAGCAAAGCAAGCCCAGCTGCACACCCAGGGCCTGGTGCTCAGTGCTTCCCAGGAGTTAAATATAGCCCCTGTGAGAGGGAAGGCAAGGAGTGGTGAGGTCACCTTGGAAGGCTTTTGTGTGTGTTAATGAGAGCTGTTGCAGGAAACTGAATATCCTTTTATGCTGAAAAGAATAGTAAGAGTTTGACTCCCCAGGATAGAAACAGAAACATTCATGAGGGAGGGAGGTGGGAAGGACCAGTGGGAAGAACTTGGGTTCTAGCTCCTCCCCTTACTAGTGTGTAACTAAGTCAGTTCCTTAACCCCTCTGACCATGGTCTTCCTCTTCATAAGAGGTTTAGAAAACCTCTGCGTGAGGAGGAAATGGGGAATGGCTGGGGAAGGGTTTGTACACCCAGGGCTTATTATTAGGGGTGGCAGACTTGCACAGTTCTCTCACCTCATGTTACTTCAGGTCAGGGAAGTCACAGGTGAATGGCAAAGCAGGTCGTGGGGTGTTTCTGGTGACTTTTTCCCCAAGAGCCAGGCTAGGGCGACAGGCTGGGGAAGTCCTGCATCTTCAATGCTCTTCCTAGCAGCAGCTGTGCCCATGTTCCTGTCACCCACCAGGAGGCTCTCCCTTGGGGCACCTCATTTCTAGCTCCGGGCCACCAGGGAAGCCCAGCCTCTTCTCCTCAAGTCATTTCCAGACCACACAGGAGGAGGTGGGGGCTAGCCACCGAGGAAATAACTTTTGGCTGTGGGACTGGGCTCTCCCAGAATTGTTCCTTTGTCTGCGGATTCCTCCCTGTTTAGCTCACAAAGGAAATGGTTCCAGGAGGAAGTGGAAAACCGTGACACACTTGCTCAGCTCTCCGGGCTGCAAGATGGCAGCTGCTTCCTCTGGGGCAGTATGCACCATCTCCTTCACCAGGCCTGGGGAAACAGCAGTAGTCCCAGGAGTGGTCTGGGATACCTGATAATAAAAGCAGGTAGTAACTGCACGCTCCTAAGTGATAATCCAGATGTTGTACTAAGCATTTTGCATGAATTACCTCATTTAATTCTCTTAATGACCTCACAAGGTACCTTCTGTTTTTTTCTTTTAAATATGTATTTATTTTAGTTGTAAATGGACCTTTATTTTATTTATATGTGGTGTCCAGACTCAAACCCAGGGCCTCACACATGCTAGGCAAGTGCTCTACCACTGAGCCACAACCCCAGCCCCCATACCTTATGTTTTTACCTGCTATTTTACACATGGACCAAGTGAAATTCAGAGAGGCAGTCATTTGTGTAAAGGTACACAGCAAGCAGATTGAGATTCAAACTTAGACCTAACTCTAGAACTTCAGCTTCCAATTGCTGCAATATAATGCCTTCTAGCCTTTTTTATCGAACATTTCCTATATGAAGATACTGTGCCTAGCATTTTCATTTCTTTTTAAAAATAGCTGGGCTTGGTGGGACACAGCTGTAATCCCAGAGACTCTGGAGGCTGAGGCAGGAGGATTACAAATGCAAGGCCAACTTCATCAACTTAGTGAGGCCCTAAGTAATATAATGAGAACTGTCTCAAAATAAAAAATAAAAATAAAAAGCGCTGGGGGTGGTAAAATCCCTCTGGGTTCAATTCCCAGTACAAAACAAAACAAAACAAAACAACAAAACAGAAAACAGCCAAACACCCCCCTCCCCCCCCAAAAAAAAAAAAAAAAAAAAAAACCCTAACTAAATAAAAGTAAGGCCTCAGATGGACAAAAATCAGACTTATCCCAATCTTTACTTCACAAGAAACACTCTTCAAGAACTGGCCCATGTGCATCTCACTTTTATTTAGTTGTTATTATGTAATCAATGAGTTTTGATAATATAGTAGGCAACCACCAACCTACCATTCCCAGCAAAAGCCAGGATCTTGCCAGCATCTTCCATGTACCTGTGTGACTCACCCCTGCCTCTCCTGCCCAATCCAACCACCACCGGCATGCAGAGCTCATCATGCCCCTGCTTCCCTCATATGTCGTTTTGTTGCAACTGCTGTACTCCTGAAAATATGCATTTACAATTTTTAGTTGTTAAACGTACATTTAAAAAATTTAGTTGTGTCAGGCACAGTGGTGCATGCCTGTAATCCCAGCATCTTGGGAGGCTGAGGTAGGAGGCTCATGAGTTCAAAGCCAGCCTCAGCAAAATGAGGTGCTGAGCAACTCAGTGAGACCCTGTCTCTAAATAAAATACAAAATAGGTTTGGGATGTGGCTCAGTGGTCAAGTGCCCCTGAGTTCAATCCCCAATACCAAAAAAAAAAAAAAAAAAAAAAAAAAAAAAAAAGAAAATTTTAGTTGTAACTTTAAAATATATATTTAAAAAATTTAGTTGTTGTCTCCAAAAAGAGGACAATGCTATAGGTAATGTTTTGTGACTTTTTCCTTTAATATTATGCTTCAAAGATTGATTCATATTGCCACCTGTCACTGTGTTCATACCTTCTGACTGGTGGATGCCACTCCACTGGGAGAACATTCTCGGTGCCTAACACTCTGTACCTATGCCCTCATTTACTACGGCCACAGCCCTGTGTGGAAGGAACTCTTCCCTGATACTGACAGAAAACTGAGGCCCAGAGAGGTTACTCTGATGCTGCTTCTTGTTTTTGCAGTGCTGGGAATTGAACCCAGGGCCTTGTGCACACTAGGCAAATGCTCTGCCACTAAGCTCTGTTCCCAGCCCCTCAGAGAGGTTAACTGTGGAGGCCACAGTTGCCTGGGTCGGAGTATTTCTGGCCCCCACTGTGTGTCGTGTTTTGGGTAGTGGAGAAAACATGGGCACTGGAGCCAGAATCCAGGGGCTGCAGCCCTGGCCACATGCTAACGGACCATGTGGCGTTGGACAGGTTGCTTCATGTCTGGAACCCTCAGTTTCCTCAGTGTCAAAGTGGGTGATCGGGACTGCGCTGCCTACCTCCAGGCCTATTGTGAGACCCAAGGTAAATCATCAACAGTGATTGATAGTAATTGCACCACCACTGTCACCCTCCAGCCTCCACTCCCAGCCAAACAACAGAAACTGTGGGACTCAGGGACGAGACTGACCAGTACCCCATTCAGTATAGTGCAGGATTAGGTGACAGTCAGCTCACATAAACCCTAGCGTGAAGGAACCAGAAAAGCACCCACAGATGCCTGAAGGTGCGCTAATAGGAACCTAGTATGAATCCAGCTTTGTTCTGTTTCATAGTCTTAAAAATGTTATTATTATCATCATTGTTATTATTATTTAGTATTTCTCACCTAATTTTCATTTATTTCTGAGACACCATCCCTGTGCTGTTTGTTCATGGTGTTTCCTCTGAATGACCTATTTTCCAACTCTCATCTCCTAGTAGCTGTGTGACCTCAGGCAAGTTACTTAACTTCTCTGTGTCTGTATCCTCACCTGAAAAATGGAGATGATAACAACACTGTTGTGTGAAGTACTGCATAATGTGTTTAGAACAGTTCCTCATGCAAACCAAGCTATTATTATAAAATCTCCCTCACTCTCTACCTAGCACCCACTGACGCTCTGAGAGTTGGTTTAAATGCCACTTCCTCCAGGAGGCCCATCCTGGATCCCTGAATAGGTAAGGTCACCCTGTTCAAGACTGCAAAGGTGCTAACTCGCTTCTTCATTAACTTATAAGGCCAGGAGGGCAAGGACAGTGCCTGACTTGGCAGGTACCACTGTGACCCAATGTCCAGCAGAGTAGTGGGTACACAGCAGGTGCAGTGGGAAGAAACTAGCCACCAACCTTGAACTCAGAGGAAGGGCCACAGACTAGGGAGTACTGTCTCTGAGAACAGGAAGGCTCCTGGGTATGGGGTGGGGAAAGGAAGGTGGAGCAGATTTGCCCCCTGGAGCATGGGATGGGGGGTGGCAGCTTCAGGACCACAGTATTTGGTTCACTGTATGGAACTTCCTAGAAATCTGAACAAGGAAGAGAAGTAGATGTCCTAAGAGGGACTGAGCAGGGGGGACAGCCCCTGGCTGGCAAAGTCAATAGAATGGATAAATGGTACCCTGAGAACAGAGACGAGAAACACCTGGAATCAAACCTTGGGATTGCCACCTGCCACCCAGTGATTCCAGGCAGGTGGTGCCACCTGACCAAGTCCCGGTTTCCTCACTGTGACAGATAATAAATAAGAGCACTTTCCTCAGAAGTTTATGAGCAGAAAGGGAGAGTGTTCCACAGGGGCCCAGGTACTCATCAGTCATGTCTGTTTCTATTAATGCTGTTGCTGTAATCAGTGAGCACCAGGGCTTGGGCCAGGTGTTCTAGGTGGAGTGCGAAGGGTTGATCTGGCTTTTCCTTTCTATTTTTCCTCACTGCCTCCCTTAAATGGGGTTTTGTTCTGTTGCTGGTCTTGAACTCCTGAGCTCAAGGATCCTCCCCCCTCAGCCTCCTAGTAGCTGCGACTATAAGTGCTTGCCCTAATGCCTCTCTATTTGAAAATGGAGAGTTTAAACCTGTACGTGGCCCTGCTCTTCAACATCAAGGTGAGCTAATCTTAGTCTAAGGATTTGCGTCAGCTCCCAACTGGCCACTTCTGTCCCACCCCTACCCCATCCCCCTTTGCATTCTGATGTGAGCTCTCTGGCTGGCTTTAACAATGGCTCCAAATTGCAGCACACCATAATCTCTTCCTGCTCACAGCGGGCAACAGCTACCTGGGGCCCGGATGTCAGCTCACGTGCTCACGCTTTCTCAATCACACCCCCTCTGTCATTCCATCCCTTCCCAGGGCCGACGTGCAAGGAGCAGAGAGCAGAAATGCTGCAGAGGTAACTTGGATTCCTCTCCAATTGATTAAGGAAGGCAATCTCTCACAAACGCATATTTCAAGCAGTTTTTTTTTTTTTTAATTGAACACTTCTGAGAGCTTTCCCTGCCCGAATCCAATCATCTCCCATTGGTAAATCAGAGATTGTTATCTCCATTTTTTGGTTGCTTTAACTGAGACTCCGCGGGTTAAGTGCAAGAGTGGAAGGAGCAGCGCCAGGACCGGCCCCACCCCCACTGCAACCCGACACTGCAGCTGCGGCACTTGGTCCTGGCCTTATCTGCCTCTATTATTAGGTACCCATCACAGGCAGCCCAACCTCTAAGGACAGGGACACACCCAGTTAGGGACCTGGAGAATGGAATCTTTGGAAGGATCTGGAGGTCTCGTTTTCCACCTGTCCTTGGTGCTCCAGGCCTGCTGCCCTTTTCGCTGCTCTTGCACCTTCTGGACTTTTTTTTGTCCTCTCCCCATTTTTTTTTCCCCCACGTAAAAGTCCCTCCCACAGTGTTCCTGAGGTTCTTGGCTAAAAAGTGACCCTTGAGTCTTCTGGTTCTTTACATATTCTCTTTGATGGACACCAGCCAGATCTGACCCAAGTCACCAGCACTGGTGACCAAGCCCCACTTTCTCTGTTACGCTGGGGCATTCCAGGGTGCAGGGACCCTGAGCTTGCCCTCTGCAGGCCCTCACAGCTGCACCTGGTTGCTAGCTGGAGGTGAGGAAAAGCCATCAGTCTCCTTGGCTTCCTGGCACAGTCCCAGAAGATCACTTTCCTTTTTGGTTCAAGTGGAGCTGAAAAAAAAAATCCCCCTTGGTTTGCTATCAGCAGGATCTGCCCTCAGCACACCCTTCAACAAGAATGGGCAGGAAGGGTAAATATTTATTCTACAAATGAATAAATCCGATTCCATCTTCAAAAGCAAGCTTTGGAATAAATTACCATAATTTCTCCATTCTAACATGCCACTGATTTGAAGATGTTTTTATCTATTGAACAACAATGTCTTTTGAAAAGCAAGAAAAAGCAGATAAATATGTCAATTGTAAAATATGTTCTGAGTTATTAGAAAAATGTGTGTTTGTATCAATGAAATAAAAACACATATGGTCAATTTTGATTTTAAGTTTTCTCCTTTTGGCTCTGGTGTTCTTAGGGGAAAAAAAAAAAAAGGTTCCCAAGCCCTCACTCAGTCACAGTGACATAAGGGCAGGTAATGTGTCCTGGCCCAAGTTAGCCCTGAACCCCTGTAGGCTGCTGGGTCAGCAAAGGCCATTGATGGCTGTCCCAGGGCCTGTGAAGTCAACAGACAGGCTTCTCTCCTAGCTGAGATATGCTCTGCTGAGACCATGTTAGGATTTCTGTGGAACACTCACTGAGGGGGGGGGGGGTCTGTCAAGTGACCTGCTGCCCCTTGGGCCTTAGTTTCTCCAGTTACAAAATTAGGGGCACAGAGTTAGATGAGTGGTTTTCAAGTGCTCTTCTGCAGAAACCTAGGGGATGTGCAGAGCTTCCCTAAGGACCACCAGGAGGAGGAGGGTTGGGGTGAGTGGGCTCGGTGCTCCCATTCCCACCTCACCCAGAGCAGTTCCATTTCTTCAGATTTTGTTTGTAAAAGGATTCAAAGGCTAAAAGTGATTTGAAAAAACACCCTAAATGGCATTCTGGAGTTCTTCCAACACTACTGTTGAACACACTCTCCTATGGTGAAGGCCAGGGCTTCATTTCTGTCTGGACCCGCCCTCAGAACCCTCCCCCTCTGCCATGCACTTTTTTTTTTTTTTTTTTTTTTTTTTTTTTTTGCGGGGTGTGTGGGGGGGGACCAGGGATTGAACTCAGGGGCACTAAACCATTAGACCACATCGACAGCGCCCCCCCCCCCCCCACTTTTTTGTATTTTATTTAGAGACAGAGTCTCACTGAGTTGCTAAGAGCCTCACCATTGCTGAGGCTGGCTTTGAACTAGAGATTTTCCTGTCTCAGCCTCCCAAGTGCTGGGATTATAGGCGTGCACCACTGCGTCTGGCTACCATGCACTTTTGATCTCTCCACTACTTACACCAGGGGCTGGCAATTTTTTTTTTCCCCCTAAGGGTCCAGGTAGTCATGTTTTAGGTTTTGTGGTCCACATACAGCTTCTGTTTCAACCACTCAACTCTGCTCTTATAGTGAGAAAATAGCCACAGACCATACATAATGAATGGGTGTAGCTGCATGCCAATAAAACTTTCTTTACAATAACAGGTGGTGGTGGATTTGGTCCGTGGGCTGAGGTATTATATACGATTTCTGCACTTCGACCTGACAGGTGAAGAAACTGGAGCCCATGTAGGGGATTTGAGGAGTCAGGCTGGAACTCCCGTCTCCCAACACTGAGAGGGCCTCCTCCACCCCTCCCTGCTCACCTAGCAATGACTCTTGCTCTAAATTGAATCACGGGCATCTGGGGACTGTACAGTCGAGGAGATGGTGCCTGGACAAGACACATGCTTCACTTTTCTCTCAGGAGATCAGTTTTCCTCTAGGTTCTTAGAGGGCTATAAAAAGCCCCCGAGCTTACCTTCTGCGCCGCTTGCTGTTGGTAAATTCCCCAGAGCTGGAATGACTGCAATGTGGTGCCACATTCTGCCCCTGCTACAGCCTGACAGCTGTGCCAAGAAGAATCACGCCTGGCCAGCTCTGCACCTCTGCCACCCACTCTGGGCATGACTAGGATTCCCCAAATGGAATTTTAGGTGGAGGACAAGCCCTGCCTGGGCCCTCCTGGGTCAGTTTCTTCATCAATTCCAGGAGCATGAGAGATTCTTGAATTCTAAACTCCAGAACTCTGAGGGCTATAGTGGGAAAGGCAAGTCATTAAACTTCACATGGGCTGCTTGGCTGGACACTTCCACTGATGGAGGGTGTTTCCTGGAATGGTTATGATTCCCCTCCCCTCCTCTTCAGAATCCTTCCTGTCCCCACCTTGAAATTTTTACTTAGTTCTGTGGCTTACCTAGCAAGTCTTTCATATAATAACTAACTTGGGGGTGAGGGGCTTCAAGAGTCATGGAGAAGCAGTGGTTAGCAATGGAGGCAGGCAGGGCTGGGTAAATAAATGGACTTTTCTAAGACCCAGCTTCTTAATCTGTAAAATGGGAATAATGACAGCATTTACTTCAGGATTTGAGTCACGGTCAGTGCTCAGTGGAAGTAGCACTACTGTTTTTATTTTGTGTTTTTTTTTTTTTTTTTTTGTACTGCAGATTGAACCCAGGGATGGTTTTAACCACTGAGCCACATACCCAGCCCTTTTTATATTTTATTTAAAGAGAGGGCCAGCCGGGCGCGGTGGCGCACGCCTGTAATCCCAGCACTTTGGGAGGCTGAGGCAGGAGGATCGCGAGTTCAAAGCCAGCCTCAGCAATGGCGAGGCACTTAGCAACTCAGTGAGACCCTGTCTCTAAATAAAAATACAAAAAAGGGCTGGGGATGTGACCCAGTGGTCGAGTGCCCCTGAGTTTAATCCCTGGTACCACAAAAAAAAAAAAAAAAAAAAAAAAAAAAAAAGAGAGAGGGCCACACTGAGTTGCTTAGCACCTCGCTAAATTGCTTTGAAATTGTGTTCCATGTTCCTCCTACCCTGGGCTCCCAAGCCACTGGATTTACAGTCATGCACCACTGTGCCCTGCCTGTAAGTAGCATTTGACTACAAATGTAAAGTGTTTACTGTATGTTAGAATTGGAGATATGATGCAGAAGACAGCCCTAAACATCAGGATTCATATATACATAGAGGAAACATTTCAATAAGTACATTCAAATCTTCTAAAAGCCCAGACTGAGGAGGGGGCTGGGCAAAAGTGGAGATGTGGCAGGAAGTTCCCACAGGGAAGTGATGCTGAGCTGGTCTCTCCCAGGAAGGGGAATACTGCAGTCATCTTTCAGAACTTAGTTTTTGCATGGGTCCAATGGGGGAGACTGCCTCTGCTGTCCATTTCACAGGGACATTGCCAGGGTTGAGAAAAGTCACAGAAGAGTACCCAGGGCTGAAAGAGTCTCCAGAAAAAGGACTGTGGTGGTCCATTCTTCTGACAATTCCCCCTACCCCATGAGTTCCTTGTACCCCGTAGAAACCCCTCAGTAAATGGCGGCTGAGAGCGTGTATGATGACCATGGACAGAGGTGGCCCAGCATCTGCAGGGAATCCTCAGCATCCCTGGGGCTAGGCTGAAGTGCATACCACTGAGGAATGTCAAAATGCCTCTCAAAGTTCCAGCTTTTATGAAAGTGTTAAGTGAGTGGCCAAACCAGGGATAGGAGTGGAATTTTGGCTTCCATGTCCACTCTGGTACTTGTGCTGGGATATTTATTGGGGGTCAGAGTTCACATGACCCGAGAGTCCATGGCAGAGGCCAGGGGGTGGGTAGGGAAGAAGCTTGAGGGAAAGAAACACAGTGCATCTCTGGAGGTCCATTCTCACAATGATTTTTTTTTTTTTTGGGGGGGGCGGATATATGGAGTTTTAATATAATGGGCTATAATAAAAAATTTTTGCATGGCTTTTTAAATAAAATGAGACATTTCAAGCTTTCAGAGGGGTACTTTGAGTAACAGACCCAGATTCTAGGGTCCCATTTAGTTGAAAAGTGTGAAAGGAGGAACTAGAATAGGCAACAGGGTTCCTGGAAGTGTTTGAGCTGGGTTACGTGGTAAAAGCAGTGCCTAAGGACAGAGGCTGTCACCTGTGAGAACAAGAGAATCACCTAAGGCTTTACAACAAAGGGCAGGTTTCTCAATCTCAATTCAAACCCACTGATCAGATCTCGGGTCTATCTCCAGTCGGCTCTACAGCGTGTGATACTGAGGCCAAGTGGATATGAGAACCACTTCTTCAGACAAATAGGAAGTGGTCCTTAAGGCAGGCTGGAGAAGGCAAGAGTGGAAACAGGAAGCCCCCGCGGGAGGCAACAGGATATAGGAAGCCATCCAAGATCCATCTCCCAATAATAGTCAACAGGATTTGGGATTTAATTGTATGAAGGCAAAGGAAATGATGGATAGTGATAAAGTCCTACATTTTCTGTCTGTAAAATGGATATCATTGAAATGGAGAATCCTGGGACTGAAAATGGCCACATCCAACTTCCACTCTGTGAACTGTATGCGCTCACTGTCCTTTATCCATCATCTTGATGGACATTTCTTGAGCAGGCACTATGTGCTACCTATGGTACTAGGTGCTGGGGAAAGGGATACAAACCAGGCAAGAAGAGCCCTGTCCTCACAGAGTTCCCGTCAACAGCTAATTCAGGCCCACAGTCAACTGGAACTGTGAAAATGGCCACTAGTGAAGCACTGGGGGCTCCGAGCACCTGCAACATGGAGCGTAGCTTGGGAGATTAGAAAATGCGGCCTTGAGGAAGAAATGTTTGAGCAGAGAGCCAGGATGAGCAGGGGTGGCCCAGGTGAAGGCACAGAGTTTCAAGGCTGGAAGGACAAAGTCCAGTGTGAGGACAGCACACAGCAAGAGGCAGGCATGGCCAAGGGAGCAAGTGAAGTGGGCAGAGCAGACGGTGCAGGCCTGGAGGGCCTGGAGGGCCACCATAAGGACTGTCACTTATATCTTATAGCCCTTTTTTGTATTTTATTAGAGACACTAAGTGATAACTGGAGGGTTTGAAGCCTGATCAGTGCTATCGACCACCGCGCCCGGCTAGTTTTTAAATAACTAAACAACTTAATCGCATTAGATTTTCTTTTTCCCAAACTCCATCCTTACGCACAGATGATCACAAATCCCTTAAAAACTATGATACAGTTCTCATCTAAACAAAAGATGAATGCTCGAGGGTGCTGCATACCCTCCTGGAAGGCCTGTTCTCTCCTGTGTGCAAAAGGTTCGTGACCATAGAAACCTCTTGATCTGTGACAGGAGTCCTTAACCTACATATTAATGTGGTTCCCAGGAGCCATTCTGTGGCTTCCCTGATCCATGGTCATTCATCCTTTGCTTCCTTATGTCCCTGGGCAGCTCCGAGTCTAACTTTGAGCAGTTCTTTTCATTAGTGTACTTCTCCTAGACTGAACCCAAATCAACTCCTGTTGAAGCTCTTGTAGAGCCTCTGGGAAGTCTGTCTATTATCACTCCTATAGGACTGCTACTTGGAAAACACGCTCCCCTGTACCACCTTCAAATTTGGTCTTATTCACAAACACCCCCATTTCCTTCCATAGCTCCTCACGCGGCTGTGTTGTTAACAGAAAACAAGAAACAGGAAGGGTCGTCTGATGTGGTGGTGAATAAGATAAGTTCAAAATTGGGTCACTGTGAGGTTGAGCTGAGCTCTGAGTGGAAATGTACCGCAGGCAGGAGGTGATGTAGAAATGAAGCCCAGTTATGGCTGATAATGGGCGTCTAGACTCCCCCTTACAGGGGCTTGGTCCTCTGCAGGAGTGAGACGAGAGGGCTGAGCTGGTGGGAGCAAGGTGGGAGAGGCCAAGGGCATCACAGAAGATAGAATAGGAAGATAGAGACAGGGCAAGTGAGTATACTGGTCCAGCAAGAGGGAGAAGATGGGAATTGACAGTTTGTAAGCAGCTGCTGTGGGCCCGTTACTGGGTGCTTGGCAAATATCACTGCATGCTAATCTCCCCATTTTGGGTGTCATTCCTCCTACTTTACGATCTGAGGGAACCACTGAGTTATCCATCTTGCCTTAGAGAAGGAGAGGCTCAAAGACTCAGAGCACCTGTAACAGTGGGAGAGAGGTGGAGAGTGGGAGAAAGAGTTTCCAGGAGGGATGGAGAGGTGGCTATTTAACTGGGACTTATTTGATTCCAAAGCCTGTGCAAAATAAGAGTATATCAGAAAGGAGAAGAGGGGTCAACCAAGCTACAGAGAAGTCCTGGAGATGGGATGGAGAACAGGTCAAAGATTAGACTCTGGTCCAGTGCAAGAGGAAGCCACCCACAGGTGAGGTTTCTGAGGGGCTTTCAGCCCAGGGTGTGATTGGAAGCGAGGCTCCCGGAGGTGAAGAGAGGATGCAGGAAGGAACAGGAGACTGCGAATACCCAACATTTATTTGAGAAATTTGGCCAAGAAAAGATGGAAGACAGTGTTTAGGGGTGTGGTGTGTGTGTGTGTGTGTGTGTGTGTGTGTGTGTGTATGTAAGGGAGGAGGGTATAAATGGCTTCACTTTTTTGTTCAGTTGAAATTTTATTTTATTTTATTTTTCTATGTAAGAAGGGTATGAGAAACTGCGGGTATGAGATGGTATCCAAAAGCAGGATTGTTTTTCTGGACCAAAAATGAGAATGGAGTAATGATAGGTTTTTGGCAGAGGGTGGGGAGGGAGAAACTTACTTGGCAAGTTGCTCACCCATGTGAAAAGGAGGGTTTGAAACTGATATTAGAGGGAGAGGTGGAAAAAACCCTGACTAAAAGAGAAGCCAAACACCACGGGGGTCAATGGGGACAAGGAAATGGAAGCAGTGCCCAGTGACCAGCAGAGGACTCTAACAGGGAAGGAAGTAAGGCTAAGTGTTATGTCCCCACGGGACTCCTTACACCTACTGCAGCGTGCCATTAACATCCAAGAGCTAGCCTATGTGCATTACTTTCTCATGACATACCTGATGACGATACTGAAGGTCAAAGAAGTCAGATCTGTCCTAGATCACATAGCTAGAAAACTGCAATCAAAACTCAAGCCCAGCTGGGTGTGGTGGTGCACGCCTGCAATCCCCGTGGCTCTCGAGGCTGAGGCAGGAGGATCTCCAGTTCAAAGCCAGCCTCAGCAAAAGTGAGGCACTAAGCAACTCAGTGAGACCCTGTCACTAAATAAAATACAAAATAGGGCTGGGCTGGGGATGTGGCTCAGTGGCTAAGTGCCCCTGAGTTTAATTCCTGATTCCCTGCCTCCAAAAAAAAAAAAAAAAACACCTCAAGCCCAACCCAGATCTGTCCTTTCTCTGAATTCTCTGAACCACTCAACTCTGCTGAGTCCCCAGACTGGCAAGGATAACTTCACAGTCACAAAAATTTACAATATATTTTGTATAGAACTAGAAGAGAAGACCGCAAAAGTTCCCAACACAAAGAAATGATAAATGTTTAAAAAGGTAGAAATGCTAATGAGCTTGATTTGATCATTATGAATTAGATACATGTATTGAATTACCACACTGTACCTTATACTTACACTTATTATATGACAAAAAAATCAATGCAAAAATGACCTCATTAAATATGTCTGGATGGAAAAGATAATTAAAATAATGTTGCCTTTCAAAACAATTGGACTGATAGAAGGAGTAGGATGTGAACTTGGATGTCAGGGAAGAGGTAAGTCTGCTTGGGAATCCATAGTTTTGGGGACAGAAGGCTGGAGGAGCAGCTCTGTGTGGGGTTAGCTCTGGGCTGCTTGGCCAATATGGATGCTAAAGGCAAAATGTGGCCTTCCTAATGTGGATCTCAATGTGGCCCAACAGAGCCAAGACAGTTAGAATGGATTCTTCCATCGTCTCTGGAATAACAAGAATGTCACTCAATGAAAAGCAGAGAATCAGATTATTTTGTGGACTGTCCATTAGAGAACACTATCTCCCAAAGCACACAGAACTCAGGAGAAGAAACTCCCAGCTTGAAAAAGAACTAGCTGTGAAGTAGAAAGGGAAGCCAATCACATCCCATTAGCCACAGAGATCAGACATAATGTTGGACATAAAGGAAGCAAATTTAAAAAATCAGAGAAAATTTAGAATGAAGACTTTAAAGAGAAGATGGTTCAAGGACTGGAAAGTTTGAAAAAGCAAAACTGTAGTGACCTAACCATAGTTAGTAAGTGTGAACAGGTAAAGAGAAAATGGACACGCTGGCATATGCGTCAGTATTTTACCAGTCACAAATGTCAGTTGGACAGTGATCTGATGACCAAGGTCAGAGACAGATTTCCAAGGGAAAAGCACCATGGAGGAACTGCAGGACACAAAGATGATGACGACATATTCCCTGTCTTTGTGTTGCACACAAAACTGTCTAACTCAGTGTTTAGAACTGAGCACAGACTCAAAACTATCACCCTAATTGGATCAGCCTACAGAGGAAACAAAGGACATTCTATAGAGCAGTTGTGTCACATCGAGTCTGATTTTTAAAAATTACAATTCTTTTTGGTACTGGGGATTGAACTCAGGGGCACTCAACCACTGAGCCACATCCGCAACCCTATTTCGTATTTTATTTAGAGACAGGTTCCCAATGAGTTGCTTAGTGCCTCACTTTTGCTGAGGCTGGCTTTGACCTCATAATCCTCCCGCCTCAGCCTACCAAGCTGCTGGTATTATAGGTGTGTGCCACTGCACCCGGCTAAAAATTACAATTCTTACATTAACCAACATTCATTAAGTGGATCTTTTGTCCTACCTATTGTCTGAAGTATTTTCCATGCATTTAATATTTGCTATCCCAAGAAATAAGTATTATCAGTATCCACATTTTATCATCATTCAAGGATAGAAAAAGTTGGTTAACTTGTCCTGTGAAAGGTGGTATGTATGGTCATTGAGTTTACCTGTGTTCCCTTCACCAATGGCTGATTCTCTTTGTATGAAATTCACAAATCAGAAAATCCTGCTGGGAGGAATTCATTATATGTGGTTTCTATGTCTGTTACTGTATCACAGAAATTCTGCTTCACTCATGAGAAGCCAGTATCCTGCAAGAAGATAAATTCTTCCCAGGTTTGTTTCCATTCTCTAGCCACTTGACCTTGATGCTGAGCTTTTATGCTATAATTGTGAAAAACATCTGAACAGTGTTGCTGAGGTGTGGTGGCCTGGGCCTGGAGAAGTAAGATTTGGCATCTAGGCTTATACTAGGGCCTGGAATTCACATGTTCAAGCCCTAACTCCCATGTGACTATATTTAAAGAGAGGGCCTTTAGGAAGTAATTAAAGGTTAAATGAGGTCAGAAGGATGGGGGGGGCCCCTAATCTGGAGTCCTTGTAGGAAAAGGAAGAGACAGTAGAAAGGGGCCACGTGTGGACGCGGTAAGAAAGTAGATCTTCTGGCCAGGGAGAGAGGCCTCATCAGAAATTACCCTTACAGCACCTAGATTTTAGACCTCCAGCATCTAGAACAGTGGGAAAATAAAGCTCTTTTGTCAAAGCCATCCAAGCTGTGGAATTATGCTATGGTAGTTGGAGCTGACTGATACATGGCTGGGCCTGTTTCCTACAAGCTGTGATTAATGATATTGTCTGCCCATAGGCCCCATCCCAAGGGTTGTTCTGAGAGAAAACATGTGAAAAGCTGAGCATGGAGCCTGGCACCCAGTAAGAGCTTAATGATTTCAGTTGTCACTGTTAGTACTAAAGTGTACTCCCTAGTACCCTGCAAGTGACAGTCCTACCTAGATGTGGTAGGAATGAGGTTAAAATGAGATCTGCTCTTAAACCTTCTCTAACAACAGGAAAGAGTGTATACCTACCTACCTGGGAATAGGGCACCAAGGAAGTCTGCTAAAACCATGTTTTAAAACTCACGTTCTAGGGCTGGAGTTGTGGCTCAGTGGTGCCTGGCATGTGTGAGGCACTGGGTTCGAGTCTCATCACCACATACAAATAAATAAAAAAAAGTTCTATCAACAACTAAAAAAAATATATATAAAAAAATAAACACCCTTATATTCTAGTTTAAAAATACATAGATTTTGTATTCTAATTCATAAGATGGTCACATTTGCCTGAATTGACTTTCATTCCTTAAAATATTTGTAATTATTTATCAGGGCATAAAACTGATGGGAAGAATGGGAAATTATGCTCCATGTATGTATAATATGTCAAGATATATTCTACTGTCATGTATACATAAAAAATAAAAAAAAAAAGTCTAATTATGGCTGCTGACTGCTTGGTATCTACTGCGATTAAACAACAACAACAAAACCTGAGGATTTAGAAGGATAACCAGGTCTTGTGTGCCTGAGTCACAAAACCACTTTACTCAAAGGTTGAGGCATGCTTTGCAAGCCATGAAGAATGGTTCTGATGTAAGGATTTAGAAATATTCTTTTTAAAATCACCATTACGATTAATTAACTTGAAATGCACTCTAAAGCATATCATTTTACTCAGGCGAGCAGCCTGACCTGACCATGTGCCAGGCATCAGGTCAGCAGGAGCGATCACAGCAGCTCTATTTCCTGCCTTCTGGAAGCTCAGTTCTGGGCAAAGGAGGGAGATGTGGAGGATTAACTCTATACTTTTTTTTAAAACTCTGGCAGTCCTAGAGATGCAACCCAGGGCCTTGGGCATGCTAGGCTAGTGCTCCACCATTGAGCTACATCCCCTGTCCTGGACTCACTCTATAGAGCAAATAGCACATTGCTGGGAAAGTGAAGGAAAGCAGACTAGAAAGAAAAGGTCCACAAATGCTCTGAGCACCAAGGTATTGCGGGAAGTCTGGCTTCCTACTGAGCATCTTTGGAGGCAGCCTTCTGAAGTGGTGGCATTTAAAGCATAGTGAATTATTATCATCCTATTTTCCACAAGTCGGGATAGGCCTACCTATGGATTTTTGTACTGGGGACCAGACATGGTGAATGGTTATATTCTTTGCCTTGGTGGGGACAGCAGAGCTGAGGAATGGTGGGAGATGCTGCTTTTCTTCTTTCTGGTTTTCCTCCCCAGTGGGAGGGTGAACCCTGGCTGAGAAGTAAGTTAACAGGTGAGAAATGCCTTACAAATCATGGCCTTAGTTTGCAATGGAACTTCCCCCATTTCCTGCCTGCTCTGGGGGAGGGGAGGAGAAAGGAGAGGGTGGAGGGGTATTTTGTTTGGGGGAGGGGTGGCTGGGTCTACCGTGGCCCTCTGAGCTAGGTAAGCCTGGCTTCACCGGAAATAGTGCAGGGGAGGTTATCCCCCACACTACACCTGCTCAGGCACCCGCTCCTGGCCCCCAGTGCTTCCTTCTAGTGCTTCCACACTCCTGGTCACTCCTCTTCTCCCTGGGGGCCTCAGCATAGTAAACAGGCAGATAGGGGGAAGGGTATAAAATTGTGGGGAGGGGTGATTTTTCTATTAACAATAATAATTAAAACAACTCTTCTCATGATGGCACACTTGCCAGTTTACCAAGTGCCTTCAAACCTGTGGTCTCTTTGGATCTCAGAGGTGCCGCTAGAACCCCTACTTTTCGATTTCAGCCTTTGGCACTGCCCCATGTCCAGACAGGCCACTTCTTTATAGACACTCTTTACAGGCACCCACATGCCTATTGCAACGTCTACACCTTTACTTAAGAGACGCGCTGCCCTCACCCCAACCTCTATGAATGCCTTTCTCAATGCTCTTGTTAATCCCAATTTCCGTAGTTCCTATCACTTCTGTGAAACTGCTATCAAATACACGCAAGCATGTGCGCAGGCGCGCTCACAACAGCCCCTCCTTCCAAAGCCCTAGGAAGCTGCAAACTTTGGTCTCCTGGGACTTCTTTCCAGGCGCACAGTAGGGGCTTGCACGTCTCTGTGTTTTGGGAGTGTGATCTGTAAACCTTATTTTACTCTTCCTTCGTGGAGTGGGATGGGAGGAGCTCGCTGTCCTCAGGAATCCTGCTGGGAACCTTTTATGAAGTTAGGAATTGGAGGGTATGAAAACTCCAATTTCACACACAGCAGTTGACTCAGCCCCAGGATAAGAGGGACTGACACGCACCCGGCTGCTCTAGCTGCAGGAGGCACCTGTAAACACCGCACCGCGGGTCTGCCAGTCCCCCACCCGCCCCAGTCC
This sequence comes from Tamias sibiricus, assembly GCA_025594165.1. Classification (NCBI taxonomy): domain Eukaryota; kingdom Metazoa; phylum Chordata; class Mammalia; order Rodentia; family Sciuridae; genus Tamias; species Tamias sibiricus. The sequence continues at coordinate 62,519,567 of CM046662.1, forward strand.
GATCGCTCCTCAGCCCCCGCCCTACCGCCCACCTTTTCCCCGACTCAGAGCGCCCAGGTCCCCCTTTCCAGCCCAGCGCAGCAACAAGTGCAGACGCCGCGGCTCCTCTTACCCCGGCCTCTGTCCATGGCGCCGCCGGGATCCCCCGGGCGCGGAGCCGCAGGGCACAGTGGCTCCGGCGAGGCTGGCTGCCGGCGCGCTGCTCTCTCTCGGGCCGGCGGGTGGCCAGCGCGCTTGGCGGGTCCCCTCCCCCAGACAGGATGCTCGCCGCGCGCCCCCGCCCCGCCCGCGCCCGCCCCTCCGCGCCGCTCCCGGAATAGACCGGGAGCACGCCTCGCCCCCTGGCCGCAGGCCGGTGTCCCGTGTCCCGCACACGCCCGCGCCACGCCCTGCCTCCTGCACGCCCTTCCCGGCCAGCCCCCCGCTGGACCTGGAGGACCCGCTTCCCGGTCCACACGCTTTCGTTCCGGTGCCCGCGTGACCCCCCCGCCCCCGCCCGCCCAGTTGGACCAAGGCGGTATAGCAGTGCTCGAACTCCCCTAGCCACGGGGGACTACCTCACGTCTCAGCTCACTCCATCTCAGATTGCAAAACATGTGTTTCTCTGATGGACTCAAACTCAAAACCCCTTTCTCTGAAGTTGTCACCCATTTCCTGGTTTTTGGTTTATCTTCTGCATTCCATGCGTCTCTCCTGAGCACCTTCTAGCACCAGATAGTGGACTGGGAACTAGGCTGTTAGAATGTCAATAAAGGTGTGAAAAAGGCGTGAGATGATAATAATAAACAACAAGATTTGAAAAAAAGAAATCCACTCAGGAAAAGGAGAGATTGCCAAAAGATGGACAACAACTTGGGACAGCGCCAACTTTCGAAGTTTCTAGTGTACTAAAAAGTGTAGAAATGCCAAAATGGAGTGATAAAAATTGTGTAAATGAACAGCTGTAGCATGCAAGTTACAGGGCAATATTAGTGTGCTCCTTCAAGATACTAAAAGAATGTAGAAAACATATTGCTATATTCAGTGTGGTCCAGGAATGGGATTTAAGCTTAAAGTTATATGAAACATGTCAGTTCCTTCATCCTATTAGTATATCACTGTGAAAATAGGTGTAACTCATTTGTAGACAGCATGAAATGCCTGAATTTAAGACCCTTCCTAAAGCAAAGTCCAAGCCCAGTTGTACACCTGGAAACCCCAATTCCCCATCATGGGCCAGGCCATGTTGCCAGTTTTGACTGGGTCAGTACTAAGCACATTCTGGCACCTTGTATAAAGGCATAGAGGCAAGAGAGGGCCCTGTAAAGAGCATCCTATACTTTCCTGTACTGGGAATAGTCTCTCCATTGCTTTTCTGGGTAAATTGAAATCAATATTGTTTTTGTAAGATGGCATCAGTAGTTTGTTTAGTGTGTTTGTGTGAGTGCTCAGAGGAAACAAGGTATAGTAAGAAAACAATGGCTTTGACTCTGAAAACTCGAGCATGAGCTCTTGCTCTACATACTCAGAAAGTGCTGCATATAACTTCCAGTCTAGGATGCTTTCTTGCTCATCTGTGCTGCGGGGAACCTCAGACTGACCTCACAGAGCTCACAGGGCAGGGCAAATGAAGTGATGATACAAAACCACTTTATAAACCATAAATAGCTATGAAAATGTGAGCCATTATTATTTTCTGAGTTGCTCTTTGTTCCTGCCCATTTTTCCAATTTGAAAAGGCCATTTTAAATTCTAAAGCAGCAAACCAACAATTTACAAGTAGATTAAGTTCCCAAAGTCCACTAAACTCTGAAATACTTGGAAATCAGTCTATACGTTGCAGTTAAGTTTCCATGCTAGCCCGCCAATTCTTTTAAAAACAGGTTTCATTTGAAATAATTTACAAACAAGAGTTTGAAACATTATTACTGAAAGAACAGATGGAGGCTTTTGTAGAGATTTTAAAAGAGAACTCTCAGAAACTTATAAGGACTTTGGAGGTTTCTTCAGAGAATTGGGACAGAAAAGTCAAAAGGGCTAAGGAGAGTTTACATGTGTCAATGAAGTAACTTATGGAGTGGAATTAGCTGAGCTATGGTCAGGGAAAGATATAAAGATGGAAAAACATTGTGCACAGTTTTGAGAATAAAAATTTGCTGGAAAAGTGTAGAGGACCTGGTTTAGATAATTACCCATGATTTCCACTAGGTGGCAATGTTGACTAAGTAGACTACAGCTTGGTTGCTGCCAGGATAAGGAATTAGATGGATGAAGACTATTTCTGGATTAATGTATAGGAAGGACTATGTATTTTCTTTACTTTTCCTTTAATGAGATCTATATTCACCACAAACTGATGGACAAACTAGCTAATTTACTATCATCTCAGGTGATTTTGATTGCACTATGTGCATGTTCCTATTGAGAGAACGAACACTGAGTAGAAATTTTCCCTGTTCTCTAGGAATCTACAATCCAGTGGAGGACATATACAAACTACTTTTTAACACCAATTACTGTGTAAAAAGTACTAAAGGAGAAATCAAACACTGTTGGAGTCTGTTATGGTTCAGGTGTGAGGTGTCTCTTAAAACTCATGTGTGAGACAATGCAAGAAGGTTTAGAAGGTAAATGATTGGATTATGAGAGTCTCCACCCAATCAGTGAATTAATACCCTGATTCGGATTAACTGAGTGGTAATTGAAGATGGGTAGGGTGTGGCTGGAGGAGGTAAATCTTTGGGGGTGTGCCTTTGGGGTATATATTTTGTATCTGGCGAATGGAGTCTCTCTCTCTGCTTCCTGATCATCATGTGAGCCTTTTCCCTCTGCCACACTCTTCCATTATGATGTTCTGTCTCACCTCAAGCCCTGAAAAATGGAGCCAGCTATCTATGGACTGAGACTTCTGAAACTGTGAGCTCCCAAATAAACTTTTCCTCCTCTAAAATTGTTCTTTTCTGGTCTTTCAGTCACAGCAGAAAAAGAAAAAGAAAAAAAAAAAAAAAAAAAAAAACGGACTAAAACAGAGTCCATAAAGGTTAAGCAAGAATTTCTTACTGATCATGGAGATGGTAATGGATGACAGACAATTAATTGGTGGGGTGTCAACTGAGTTGCAGAGGATTTGAACATGCAATGAGGAGATAACATTTTGGGGAAGGAAAACAGTGAGAACCAAGACATAAAGATAGGAAACGGCAGGATGTGTCTGCAAAGCAGTTTGGGTTGGCTGGATCATGGGGTATCAGGTGCTAGGCACTGAAACAGGGGTGGGAGGGGAACTGTTGATGTCTGGTTTTCTCTTTCCTTTTCTATTTCTCTGAGTGCAAAACTGGCAGTATATTTAGGATCTGCCTCGTATCTTTCCTTTGCTTCTTGTTCACTACACTTTCCTAGGTTTGCCTCCTGCTTGTCTAAAGAATTCTATGTGGTGAGGTCTGGCTCTGTAAGAAGATATCAAATTTGATCCCAGTGAACAATACCAGGAAGAAAGCTCTGACTCCCTCTTGCTCCCAGTCTTATGAAAACAAATGATACTCCCCAGGCTCATTCTTAGCTTATCAGGTGGAACTGGGAGACCCTGGGAAAGAAAAAATTGGAGGCAAAAGGCTCTTTGTCCCAGGGACAGAAACATACTCTCGCTTTGAGTCTAGGGTCTGCTTCCGCCATGGCCATCAGAGTGGACTATGGACTACGTCACTTCCCCCTTAAAAATATTTTATGAGGGGCTGGGGTTGTGGCTCAGCGGCAGAGCGCTCGCCTCGCACGTGCGCGGCCCGGGTTCGATCCTCAGCACCACGTAAACATAAATGCGTTGCATTGTGTACAACTAAAAGTAAATAAATAAATATTTAAAAAAAATATTTTATGACATTCTTTTGCCCTCACTGGAGAGTCCAAATTCCTTATTATGCTCCTGAAGATGCCTTATTCACTGAGCCTGAGCCTGCACCTATCTCTGGCAATTCAAGGAACTGTAGGGAAACAACAGACGGGGCTCAGATCTGGGTTCTTTTTTATTTTGTTTTGGCTGTACTGGGGACTGAACCAGGGGCATTTTACCACTGAGCTGCATCCCAGCCCTGTTCATTTTTAATTTTGAGATAGGCTGTCACTAAATTGCTGAGGCTGGCCTCGAACTTGTGATCCTCCTGTCTCAGCCTCCTGAGTTGCTGGGATTACAGGCATGTGCCATAGCCCTTGGCTAGATCTGGGTTCTTGAGTTGCTTCTGTTACTACATGAATCTCAGTTTTCTTGTTGGGTCATCAAAATATAATTTCCTGTGTACTTATCTCTTCCTGGCCCCAGATTGCCATGAGGGTCTTATGCATTGCTAGGTCACTACAACCTAGCACAGCACCTGGATGGTAGGAAGTAGTAAATATTTCTGAAATGAGTCAGTCAGTAAATACTCATGGATTTGTGAAGGCTGTCATCACTGGCTTCTATTAATGCATGTGTCCTGGGGGTCCCATTTATCCTCTAGGATTGTTTAATTGGCTTATTTATTTGCAAAGGGAGGTGGGATCTCAGTGAGGTGCCGTGTGAGAAATGCCTTTGTGCTTCCAGCCCCATGTGGCTGCGGAGGCCTTGCAGCTTCTCCTTGGCTCGGGGCCCCTCTCCCGTGCTCCTTTGTGCAGGGTGAGCCCCAGAGTCCCTTGCTGTGGTGTCTGCCCAATGTTGGCTGCTGGATGAAAACCTCTCTTGTTCCACTTGGGACAATGTCGCCATTATAGCCCCTGTCCCGGGAAATGACATGCTGCTGGTCCACCCTGAGTCCTGGAAAGCAGATAGAGCTATGAATGGCGGCTGATGGGAGAAAAAGAGTCTCGTGGGTGGATGAACGCTCCTCCGTCGGGCACCTTCAGGTTTCTGCTCCAGGTCACAGGGCTTGGCTTCCACAGTCCGTAGATGCAAGCCCGCTGGTGTGTTGGAGCAAAATGAGCTTTTGTTTTCATGCCCGAGTGCTACCCACATGAAGCCTGTCCCCTCCCTTTGGTCCTGCTGCAAGGAAAGAGCGCAGAGGGGCCCGATGTAAGGTGCACACGCTCGGGGGACAGGCTGTGGGAGCCCTGGGCTGTGGCAAAGCAGGGCTGGGAGCCAGTCAGCTCAGGCCTGGGGTGGGCAGACTTCCGATTTTGTAGGAGAAAGAACCTAGATATCCAGATTTTATTGGAAACTCTCTATGGGTAAAAATGTTGGTAACTAATTCCTATTGCCTTAGAACATGTGAGAACCAGCTAAAGCCTTCCTATGGGCTCAATCTGGCCTACGGGCCCCCCTGTGGAGACACGCGGAAAAACTGTAGCCCATGAAGACCTTTGGAGCTTCTGTCCAGCTAGATTCCTCTACCCCGAGGGACCCAGACTTCACCCCCAGGGAGCAGGTGGACTCCAGGTTTTGGGGTCCAAAGTGAATTTCATAACCTGGAGCTAGAAAAACTCCTGAGACTGCAGTCAGTCTTATCCCTTCTTCTGGTCCCATTCAGATGGGGAAACAGTCGAGAGGGGAAGAGATGTGGCCTGAACTCACACGTAGCCTCAGAGGCAGCACCAGGAGCAATGGTGCCCAGGGTCCCCGGCGTGATGTCACACACGCCACGTTACCTCCACCCTAAGGACTGCCACTCTGCTCGGCTCATGGTCCACACTGATGAAGAGTAAGACTTTGGGACGACTTGAGTTTGCTACTCAGCTCTGCCTCTGCATGGTCAAGAGCATGACCTTCAACCTCCCTGAACCTCAAATTTCTCATCTAAAAGTTGGGGCTACCCACATCTCCCTGACCTGGTGGTAGTGAGGCTTAAATATGACTGACTGTGAAGAGACTGGTGCCATGCCTGGCCCAGGTAAGCCTTCTCCAAATGCCATTTGGCCCTCTACCTAGGAGGTGTCATTGTTCAGTGGCCAAGGGCATGTTTGGGTACCATGGCCCTGAGTTCAAGTTCAGGCTCTGCCACAAACAGCAGAGAAACCTTAGATGAATTATTCATCAAGGGCTCAATTTCCTCATCTGTAAAAAAAATTTCCTCATCTGTAAAAAATTTTCTCATCTGTAAAAAGGATGAAGGTGGCACCCCGAAGTCAAATGAGACATGTGACATGCTTAGCACAGTTCCTGACCTGTTGCCAGAAGGGCCAGTTGTTATGTTATCAGTGCGGTTTCCTCTGAAGAGGTTGTCAGATGCTTATGGAAATAGTAAGGAAATCTTGGCTACGTACCCAGGCTGCCCCCTGCAGGGAGTTTTCTATAAATCAAACTACTGGACCTGCTGGGGGTCTGCCAGCTTCCTCCTTTCTTTCAGGAACACCCTGTGCTCCTGGATGAGTGGGCTACCATGCCTGCAGTTCCTGCTACCCCCGAGTCTGCTACGGAGTGATGATGTTTTGTATGCAGAGTGGAAAAAATTAGTGCAGTTATTTCATCAGAAGGACAAATTGCTTGGGTAAGGTGGACGGTTCGTCCCAATCCAGGTGAGCAAGACCTTGTGTGTCAGGGGGGTGGGCAATAGGCGCTTTGGAAAATGAGCAGGCTGCTGGTCCTGGCCCTGCCAGCCCTTCTCAACGACTGAGGAAAGCTTTTATCCCTTTACATTTGTTTGCTTTGCTTCCCTCATGAGTCCCATTGCATGCTGCCAGGGGCAGGGGACTGATGCCTGCACCATTAGATTGTGGTCGTTCTGCCACACAGACAGCAAAGGAACACACACGAGACTCCACTGTCACCATTAATTCAGCCGGGGAGCCAGTGTATTTGTCCTAACTCCAAGTGAGTTACAACTCAAACCAGCTCAAACCAAAAGAGCAATTTATTTGCTTGGAGGCTTCCCGGGGAGCCCGAGGGTGGTACAGGTTTAAGGGAACCTCAGATCCAGGAATGCAAACAGAGTCGTCACTGCTTTCCTCTGCTAATGCTTCCTTCCTCTGTTTAGTCTCCCCGTCTGTGGCAAGGAAGGCCAGGAAGCTCTTGGCTGAGTCGTGCTGATAGCTGGAGACTCAGGTGAGAGGGGCCCGCCTCTCTCTCGGCAATGGCCTAGAGGGGGCACTCACAGCCTGGGCACACTCATGATGGGCCCATTGGGGTGATGCTGAGCACCCAGAAGCATACCTCCCCTGGGGCAGCAGTGGTATGTGAGAGTCGTGGCCTCTGCAGGAGCACATCACCCATGAGTACGTGACATTATTTCTGTTTTGCAAATCTAATTCAGCTGGTATGTTAGTTTGTGAGGGTGGCTAGAACACAACACCACAGGCTGCATGGCTTCAACAACAGAGATTAATTTTCTGTCAATTGTGGAGGCTGGAAGTCCAAGACCAAGGTGCTGGCACATTGGCACATTGGTTTCCTGGGAAGCTCTCCTTGACTCCTAGCTGGTGGTCATGTACGCCTTGGCTCTCAGTGTGTCCTGATCTCTGTGTCTCTGACACCAGATCAATCAGAGCCCACTCTGATGCCTCATTTAAACTCAATCACCTTTTAAAAGCCCTGTCTCAAAATACCGTCGGTCACATTCTCAGGGGCTGAGGGCTGGGGCTTCGACATGCGAAGACGGGGGCAGGGGCGGGAACAATTCAGCTTGTAACTGTCAAGGCTAAGATTTGCCGGGGAAGCTGGTGTTGGCAGGGTGTGTCCCTATCTGTGGAGCTATAATGTCCACAAGAAGGCAAAGGCCTTACAACCCAGAGCAGCAGGGGATATAGAAACTGTATCCAGTGAAAACCTAAGCCAGGTCCAGGGACCGCCTGTGTACATGGTGCCCCAGGAACCAGCAATGGTATGTGAGCGTCTTGGCCTCTGTGGTTGACCAAAATTGATTGTCAAAGAATCTCGTGTTTTCCTCTCTCTGCAGCATCTCCACCTCCCCAGGGACCAGGTGTCATGAGGACGCTGAGGTTGTAAAGTCACCTTCTCCCTGCTTACTTCCATCAACCAGAAAGTGGCTCCCTGGGTGCGGGTGAAGATGTGAGCTGAGTTGAGTGTTACACAGGCCAGTGTCTTTGGAGAATTAGGAAATGTATCTGAATTTGTATTAAAAAAGTATAACCAGTCCTACGAACAGATAGTTTCACTGATATTCAAATAGAAACTGAAGGAAAAATATCCCTTAGATATCATTGAGTAAATAGATAATTTGAAAGGTGTTTGAGTGGGACAGTGCTTCCTGACAAGGAGACACTTCAGGCCATGAGCACAGATGTCACATTACTTTATAACCTGATTTATCTGCACACGTGGTCCCAATGAGCCCTGAGGACAGAGCAAGTGTGGTGGCTGCTGGCCTTTGGTGTCCTTTCTCTGTGTCCCTGTGCCAGCACATTGGACCAGGCCTGGGAAAGAGGCAGGAGTGCTCTTGGTGGGTAGTGGGAGGCTGGCCCCATCTCACAGCTCTGGGTTTTCTCTATTTAGAGTCCCACTCCAGGGCTTCTGAATGGCTGGGCAGAGGCTCATAGCTGCATATGTAAGCAAGGTATTCATCACTGTGTGGTCAAGATTTTTAGTGATGTAGAGCACTACACTTAAGACTTCGTCCCACGTGGGGCATTAATGAAGTTGGCATGATTCTGTGTGTTAATTATTAATTTTGGCTGTGCTTTTCTCCTCTTGAATTTTGCTATCAGTGCTGAATAGCAGCCCTTCTGTTCCATGTGTGGCTCTGCTCAGTGGCCAGCTGCAGTCACTGACACCTTCCATAGCTGGTGCCCATGGCTCTGGGCATGACACCTGGTGAAGGCGAGGGGCTCCCGGTGCAGCCCCCCTCGTTCACACCGACTTCAGTGCTCAGCTGGCCCATTGCATCAGCTTTAAACTCTGACCTTGTGTGATGCAGGTGACCCCCAAAGTTGGGTTCTGCCTTATTCATGTAAGGTTGCCCTCCAGTGTCCAAAGGGATTATATGCAGGAGGAAAAGTCCCCCTTGTAGAACTTCAGGAAGTCTGATTCAAAAGGTTGTTTCTGTCTGTAAAAGGCAGATGATTTGGGGTAGCACTTCTGAAATTGCACTATTGGTGTCTCTTGGGGAATTTATTAAAATACAGGTGCTGATGGAAGAGGTCAGGGTGGGGCCCCAGATTCTGCATTTCTGGCGAGTTCCCGGGTGATGTTGATGTTCCTGGTTAGACTACACTTTGAGTGGCGAGGCTTAGAGCAGTTCTCTTTACATCCAGCATGTTAATAACCATGGCGCAAGCCAGACTCTCTCTACCAAAGCTGAATGAATGAGAGAGGTCCCTGTAGACCTTCCTCATATTCTGACCCCTAGCTGCCTGCTCACCTCTTCTAACCCGATGTTCCTCTTCACTGGCTCTACTCCCCATGAATTTTTAGCTGGTCATTCCTTTCAGCCTGTCTCCTTTTCCCCTTGTCAATAGGCTTCCCACCTCCCACTATCAAGAATGAAAATGCTCATTTCCCAGCCTTTATTGCTGTAATGGTACGGACATACTCCCTATTTCTGGTCAGCAGAACTTGAATAGAAGTGTACTGAGGGCTTCTGGGAAAGTTTTTCTTATTGAACTAGACATGCAAGGGGAAAATCCTTTCCTGTCTCTTGATGTGGTTGTATGGGGATATGATGCCTGGAGGCAAAGCAGCCTTTTGTAAACATGAGGGGACACATTGGCAGAGGACAAAAGTCAAAATACTGTGGGTAGTGAAGAGGTGTAAGGAACGTGGGCTCTGGACAGCATCACTGAGCTGATGCCTTTACTAACCTTGTTCTCATTGTTTAAGCCACTTTTAATAAGGTGCATTTTACTTGCAATGGAAGGGGTCTTGCCAGATAAGAGTGAGGAGCTGGTCTTTCCAGCCAGACCAGCTGGGATTGACTTCTGGCTCTACTGGTGGTAATCATGTGTCTTCTTCTAAGCTGTTTTTCATCTGTGAGATGGGTTTATTAATTATGGCCACCTCTAGAGTTATTATAGAGGCTTTAGTAAGATGATGTATAAGGACCTCAGCATATACCTGGATACATTATTGGTGCTTAATATTACTTGTGGTTGGAGCAACCTCTGCTATCTTGAGGTACCCCGCATTTTGCAGAACACAATCTGGATACTGTGGATCTCATCAAACATTCCCATTTTTCAGAAGATAAAACCAAGGCCAAACAAGTGCCTGCTCTTTAGGTTTATTTATTTTGAAAAAAATGTGCATGGTTCAGCCTTTTCCCATGTCAGTAATTTCCACTCACACTGGAAACCATAGAGGACACGGGTCTGGGTTGCAATGATGTGCTTTTATGGGAAACAAAAATATTCAACAACAATAACAAAAGCCCTTCAGTCTCGCAAGTTGTTAACCAGTGATAATGAGGCAGTTTCAATGATCGTGTCTGGCTGGGGACATTTCTCACAGGTCAGGAAAGTTGAAAGACGTTGGCCAAGAAGAGAAGTTGCAGGGAGACTTGACAGCTTAAACGAGAATACATTAGACTTCCCTTCTGGTCCTTCCCCCACCCTATCACCCTTTCAACTAGCAGTTTCCTCCAAGTTTACAGAGATCCTTCCAGATTTCACTCAAATGCAGTCTCTTCCAGTAAGCTCTCCTTGGTCTGCACCAACTGCACCTGGCTTTTCAGTAATGTCACACTTTCTCATGCCTTCTCTCACTTTCTGCCTTATATTCCTTATGTTTGGGGACACGCCTCACGTTGCCCACTCTTACTAGGCGTGCTCCCAAGACAGGGCCCACGTTGACTCATCCCAGCATCCCCTCTCCCCCTTTCAGTGCTCAGTATTCAGCAGGTATTCAGTGAGGGTTGTTGGATGGACTTTAGTTTTACATTGCCTCATTGCATTACCAGCCACTTGAGAGTCACAATTATCATCTCCACTTCTTCATCCTTCCTCCATGATCTCAAGATGGTCTGAAATAACACATCTCCAAAGAAGGAACAGTGCCCATCCCCCAAACATGGCTAATTCAGGGTTGAAAGTTTGGAGACAGGATGAGAGAAGGTTAAGCTTTCACTCCTGTTCCAGAGACAGGAAAGGCAGCCACTGGGGCAGTCTGGATGACCATGAGCAGTGTCGCCCAATGCTTCATTTTGGAATCTTGTAAGAAGCCACGCTCTGGAAGTTTCCCCCATGAGACCTGGCCAACTTTGCAGCGGGACCCAGGATTGGTGGGGGTCTAGTATGGTTGCCCTGCCGGCCCAGGGACCAGTGGCCCAGGCCAAGAACCTTTCTCTGAGGTGTGGCCTATTCTCCCTGTAGAGTGTGGTGAGAGCTGTCTCTCGGTTATTGGGTTGGAGCTGTGGGGGGAACGTTAGCCCTGTGGTGTGTAGATCATCAGGCACATAGATTGTAATAAGGCTGAAGAATACAGGCTGCAACAATGGGCCTCTCCTAGGAAGGGGCAAGCATCAGGAGGTGCTGAGAGCAGTGAGGGAGAGAGGAGGGTCAGAGGTCCCACAGCCTCGACTTGGCAGGTGCCTGGCTCCATCTCCTGCTCCCAGCTCCCTCTCCTCTCTCTGTGCCTCCAAGTTCAGGCCAGGCAAAGAGGCCAGTTGGAGGTGGTGGAGGGAAGGGAAGCACCTTTCTATCTTTTTCTACCTCAAATCCTAGATTTGGACAAGGGAGAGATTGAGATCAAGGGCAGAGGAGGAGGGTTGGTGAGCTGAGGAGAGGCCAAGGCCCTGTCCACTTGTGTCCACTGGTGTAACGAGTGGGTCTAGGGCTCACACTTCTAACTGCATCACCCCGAGAGCAATGAGCTCCTAATTGGGGGTGTGGAGAAAATTCTTCAGGAGCCCTCGAAGGTGTTCAGTGATTTGGGGAGATCACTATGGATCGTCCCACAGGAGGGCCCCTGAGGGGCCAATGGTGTGTGAGAACTACAAGGTCAAAATGAGCCCTGGAGGCTCGGGAGAGGGCCAAGAAGCAGAGAGCAGAGAGACTTCTTCAGGCACCTTTTGAACAGAGTTGGACCTTGGGGGGACTCACTTTGGGACAGATGTTTCAGTATAAAAAGGATCCCCAGCAAAAGGACGGGGGCCCCTCAAATCCCTTCCCGGATCCCACAGCACTTAGAAAAGAGAAGTAAGGAGCATAAAAATACCTTAATGATGTGGGCTTGCCTGACAGTACAGAAAAGCAAGTCTCACGGAGGCAGCGTGTCCCATCACACAAGGGGATGACACAGCGCTTCAGGATAGAGATTTTACATAATCTTTATATAAATGCATCTATATGTATAGAGCCTCTGCCTAGAAGAGCCGGGCTTGCTTCTTGAGTTCGTTCCTCTTCCAGAGGGCTAGCCGCTCGAACTCCGAGATGGTCATGCCGAAGACCTGGTAGAACTCTTCCTGGGACAGGTGGCGCTGGAGGAGCAGGAAAGGATTGAGAGAAAACAGCATGAGGACCCTAGGTGTGGGCTGGGGGTGGTGGGCGCTGCAGTGGTCTCTGTGTGCCCTCTGAGTGCCCCCTGCCTGGCACAGGGTTCCATCAGGGAGGTGTGCAATAACTGTGTGGAGTGGATGAATATGGAAACGAAAGTTTCCCCAGAGGGGCTTCTGGAGCTGATCTGGCTGCAGAGTCCCCCTTGCCCATGGCTCAGGTGGGACTTTGGCTTCCCCAAGCACCCCTTGTGCATGCTGGTTGGCCTCACCTTTCTGCAACCTACTCCATGCATTTGTGTCCAGAAGTGTGTATGGATTAATGCCATCCTGCTCCCCTTTGGCAGAATAGGAGGAATACCTAAGATTTTTAGGGTGTCTTTCCTTTTATTAATATTTTCACAAATGATCTGGAAGGGTTGTTCATCAGTCCAATGGGGGAAGGGGGAGAATTGCTCACATTTCTCAACCCACTGAAAGGTCCTTTCATCTCTTTCTCATTTGAAACCAGTCTGGCATGGCGCGGTGGTGCACGCCTGTAATCCCAGGACTTGGGAGGCTGAGGCAGGAGGATCACAAGTTCAAAGCCAGCCTCAGCAATGGCGAGGCACTTAGCAACTCAGTGAGACCCTGTCTCTAATAAAATACAAAAAAGGGCTGGGGATGTGGCCCAGTGGTTGAGTGCCCCTGAGTTCAATCCCCGTACCAAAAAACAAAACAAAACAAAACAAACAGTCTGCTACATGGTCAAACACTGCTTTGCATTCCACAGAAGTCTTCCCCACTTTGTTTTCTCTTTCTCCTTCCTTCCTAAGCAGCCTTGAAGGTGTGATACACTGCCAAAAGCCTTCAGAGTTACAAGTATATGAACTTAGAATGTGCCAAAATGTTGACAATTGGTATATTTAAGTGAACGGTGGATGGAAGCTCATTTGCCTGTTTTTGCAGCTTTTCTTGAAATCTGAAATTTTTCAAAATGAAATTTAAAATCAAGTTTTTTTATTTTTGTACCAGGGATTGAACCCAGGGGTACTTTATCACTGAGCCACATCTCCAGCCCCTCTTTATATATATATATTTGGAGACAGGGTCTCATTTAGGGCTTTGCTAAGTTGGTGAGGCTGGCTTTGAACTCATGATCCTCCTGCTTCAGCCTCCCGAGCCGCTGGGATTACAGGGGTGCACTACTGTGCCCAGCTAAAATCAAATTTTAAAAGAGAACTACACATCAGATATTCTACAAGTCGACTGGATTCAGTGAGCTGGTCTATTGGTAGCAATGATATTAGCTAACTGAATACTGAAGGAATCTAGACACAGCCGCACAATAATTATGCACTTCTCCAGCCTACCGTGACTATGAATGTATTTTTAGCTGCACTTCCAGAATTTTGAACAAAGGTAACTTTGATGATTTGGATAGATGTTACTGGCTGCTGGGGACTCTGAGATCATTTTTATACACTCAGCAGTGTTTAGTAACCCAGCCGTCCTGGCACTCACTGCTCCTGGCCTGCTCAGTCGCTCCCAACTCACTTCCACACTCACGGTTCTCATTTAATCTTTCTGATCACTCTGCAAACCAGGAATCACTTTTATCCAATTAAAGGATGAGAAAAACTCAAACTCAGAGGATGAAAATGATCTACTTGCCCAAGAGGGAGGGAGGGAAGGAAGCAGAGCTGAGACCCGGATCTGGGTCTTCCAATTCTAAACGCATTGCCCCTCTTGGTCCATCCCATTACAAGAAATCCACACATGTCTGTCTACTATGAAAAATTTCAGAAATACACAAAAGAGGGACAACAGTACAAAGCACATGTCCACTGTTCAGATGAGAGGATTTCCTAGTGCATTGCCTTGGCTTCATCTGTCTGTTCTCTTTTCGGAGGTCCTTAAAGGGGAGCCCAGACATGGTCAGTTCGTTCCTGTCTACCTCAGTATGGATGGCCAAACGGACCCCACGTTTTCTCACATAACCACAATGCCACGAGTGAACCTAGGAAAAATTAACAATTCCTCAGAAACACCCAAATGCTGGTCCATGATAAACTCCAATAGTCTTAGTGTCTCTTGACATTCGGCTTGTTTGAATGAGGACCTAAGGGGTGTCCAAATGTGGCTTTTTGTGGGTAGGCCCCTTCAGCGTCTCTCCTCTTTCGAAATCATGGTATTGACTTGTCTGTGCTGTTTTTTACTCTAGTGAACACTGAAAAATAATTTGTGAAAGAGGAAGTTTTCTTCTCTGTTTCTTCCATAGTAAAGACTGAGGGGAATGGTAATTCAGCCTCATTTATTCTTTTTCTATTGGAGGGTGGTGGTTACTACTGATTCTCTAGTTGGTTTTCTTTACTAGGCTCAAGTCTTTTTTATGATACTCAATTTAAAGGAACGGTAGCCTTGTTCCCAAGTAAAGTGTCTATAAGTAGGACACACGGAAAGGAGACAAAGGCTTCTCTTTCCCTTACTAAGGGCCAACTGGAGCCTCTGCTCCCCCTGAGTCCGCAGAACCTCTAACATCCCTGTGCATGTGACATTCACCACAGACTTTAAGGCAAAAACATTTAGAGCATGGCTTTTAGAACCAGGTGGACATAGGTATGTGACCTTGGACAAGTGACATAACCTCTCCTAAGCCTCAATTTCCTCCGCTGGAAAATGGGAGCATCATAGCATCTACCTCATTGGTACCACAAGGGTGAATGAGAGGACACAGGTACATGCTCAGCATGTGGCCACCACGTGGAAAGTGCTCCATCATGGCTCACCCTCACTGCTCAAATGCCCATCACATAGTGCAATCTGGTCCCTACTTCCATTGACTTCAACTCCACTTCATCTTCTCTTCTGTGCTCATGAGATCCCCTGCCACACTCACCTCTTGTGTACTCAAACACGCCAGCCTCATTCCTGCATTAGCCTTGGCGCTGGGTGTTCCCTCTGCCCAGAATGCTCTTCTGTCTCACGAGAGCCTGGCTAATTCCCTCCCCTACTTTGAGTCTTTGCTCAAACGTTACATAGTCCATGAGACCTACCCTGATCTCCTTGTACCCTCTCCATTATCCCTTATGGACTTCTAAGGTACTACTGCATTTATTTTTTTGTGTTCTTTAGTGTCTGTCTTCTCACACAAGAATGCAAGCTCCAAAAAGGCAGGCTGTTTTGCTCACTGATACCTAGAAGAGTATTTGGTGTCTATAATAGATTTTTCATATGTTTTGGATGAATGAGTATTTGTACTCTTGAGTCCCTTGAAGACAGAGACAGGGATTTCCTTCTATAGGCTACTCCCTGAACTGGGGCAAGGCCTGAGGCAGTGTTTCTAGCCCAGTGATTTCAGCTCTACATTCCTCAAAGCTTTTAAAAAATACCAGTGCCTGAGTTCCTTCCTGAGAGTGCAGTTTCATTGGTCCAGAGTGGGGACCCTGTATTGATTCTGATGCTCAAGAAAGACTGAGCTTCCCAGGCCTGAGCTTCCGGGGAGCTGAGATGTTGCATCCCTTCCTGCTGGCTGCACTGAGCAGCCATGGGAGCTGTCCCCTTCAGCACCGGCAGGTGCTCACTTCTGGAGAGGAAGGAGGAGGCCCATGGGGGGAGTCTCTCATGTTCTCAGGCTGCTGACCCAGCATGCTAGAGCTAGAAAGGCCCACTCACATTCCCCTCCTCTGCTTCTACCCTGTGTGAATTCCTGGGCATCAGGTCAAGGGTGGCTCATATACTCTTCTGGAAGAGCTTGAGCCTCCTCTTTTAGAAGTCCGCATCAATTCCGCAAACATTTTCTGACATCTCTCCCACCCCCAGGTCCTGCAGTAGAAGACAGACAATCTTTGCCCCTTGGAAGCTCAGGGTCAGGCAGAGGAAATAGGTAAGTCGATGATGTAAGAAAAGGAGAATGGGAAGTACCAAATCCACCCCTGGCCACAGGCTAAGGGAGGCTGCAGGAACAGGTGAGTGACCCCAGGTGAGTTACCCAGCCCGTGGAGGACTACAGGAGGGCATGGAGTACTGAGAGCACAAGTGTGGAGCCCTGAGGAGCCAGAAGGTTCACAGCCTGGGGAGGTCACTCTAGGGAGAGGGAGGAAGAGGGAGAGGCAGGGAGAAGCATGTTGAGGGAGAGGGTGAAGCATGCTCCAGACCACAGGTGGCCAGGGGCAGGCACTCCACATCAAGTGAACTGCACTGCTTGACCACCTGACACCATGCCCAGGCCACTCTGACTGTGCCTTTATCTATATGGATGCCACTGCTCATGGTGCTTCCTTCTCTCTCTCCATCTAAACCCTACCTACCTTCCAAGTCCATCCAAATCCTCCCTGTTTCTGTCAGCCTGTGTTGCCCAAAGTAGTCCTCTCTGAATAGCAGCAAACTAACCTCTACCAGGTACTGAATACTCGTTCGGTTGTTGGACTCTGTGCTGAGGGCTTGATGTGTATTGTTTATTGTTCATTTATTTCTCCTGGCAACTCCTTGACATGTGCACTATACCCTCACCCTCACTGCACAAGGAGAAAATTAAAGTGTAATGAAGTTGTGGCTTGGCTGCGCCTGCCCACCTAGTGACGGCAGGAGCAGAGTGTGAACCTGGGGGTTTGACTCTGGACTTAGTATGCAGTGCCGCCTCCCTGTCTTTCCCCATTGCAAGCACTAGCCTTATGCACAGCTCTGAGACTCCATGCAGGTCCCTTGAAGGTGGAGACCAAATCTAGCTCTCGTCCTGTGTCTGGTGTTTGCAGAATGTCAGTACCCAGTGAGGACATGCTGCTGTCGAGCATCTGAGGCGTCATTTGGGCTGAACAGGAGGCAGCACACAGCAGCATGGAACAGCCTTGGACTGAGGAAACTGCTCCAATCTGTGCTTTTCCAATAAGCAGTGGGGCCTTAAAGCCATGTATTGTCTGTTCCCCCTCCTGAGCTGGGTTGGACCAGGCAACTTTGGATCCCTTCAAACTCAAAGGCTCCTGTTCAGTTTTCTGGACTCACCTCTAAGCGTGTCCGGTCCACATCCTTGGGCAGTCGGTTTCTCCCTCTTGTGGTCACCAGCAGCAGTTCATAGGGATAGATCTAAGGAGAAAGGTAGGGGGGTGTTTCCAGCTTGGGTGAGGGGGTGGGTCTGTCTCTTTCAGCAATATTTTTTTTTTTTTGTGGTATCGGGGATTGAACTCAGGGGCACTCGACCACTGGGCCACATCCCCAGCCCTTTTTTGTGTTTTTATTAGAGACAGGGTCTCCCTGAGTTGCTAAGTGCCTCGCCATTGCTGAGGCTGGCTTTGAACTCGTGATCCTCCTGCCTCAGCCTCCCAAAGTGCTGGGATTACAGGCATGCGCCACCGCGCCCCGGCTCTTTCAGCAATATTTTGTGTCTGGGCTCCTTTTTCTAGCCAGAAAGGGTCAGCGATTAAGTCTGGAGGAAGGGCTGGGCCTGCCCTTCTTTGGGTTGCTTGGAAGTCTAAGGTATCTTTTCCCAAAATGTCCCCACAGCATCTCCTAAAACCGCTAGGGACAAGCCTGGTGGCATTTGGCATTAGTGTGGACACAGAGTCTCCTGAATTAAGCGTCTAATATTTGGTGGCCTGGTAATCCACCAGTCTTTGAGGACCAGTCTATTCAGTAATCAGGAGACGTAGGGCAGGATTCAGGGGTGGCGGGCCAAGGAGGGACAGGGAATGTTAGTCTCAAAATGACCCAGGGGCGATTCATCTATGTTCCCTTCCTTGAATAGAGACAGTGCTGTCATCTTCTTGGTGGTCCCCAAGGTACTGGCTCCGAGCATCAGGAGGGTCTATGGGTCCTTTACCTTGTACTCTGCAGAGAGAAAAGATATGCCCAGAATAGAATCCACAACTCTTTCTTTGCATTACCACAATGGCCTCTTCCTTAGTCTCCTGGGAGGTCTGGCCTCCACACATGCCTTGCTCTTGACCATCCAGAGACCCTGTCCTTGCTGAATTCACCATGGAGGATAGTGAGCATGGAGGGTGGCTGGAGATAGGGGCTGGGCTGATTTTGTGATGCTTTTAAGGGAAAAAGAGCTTTTGAGATATTTAGAATAGAAATAAGAAG
Source organism: Tamias sibiricus (assembly GCA_025594165.1). Taxonomy (NCBI): domain Eukaryota; kingdom Metazoa; phylum Chordata; class Mammalia; order Rodentia; family Sciuridae; genus Tamias; species Tamias sibiricus. The sequence continues at coordinate 62,537,947 of CM046662.1, forward strand.
AATGTGAGACTGGGAAGCATGTGGGAGGGACTTTCCACTTTCTGGGGGAATCCTCCAAGGTTTTGATGTGCCTGCTTGGAGCTGCTGGTGGAGGCTGGCGTGGAAGCTTCCCTGACAAAGGGCATGAAGCTCATGGAATTTTTTTCTGGGAACCATGTGTATTTGGCTCTGAGTGTTTCCCTCCACTGGGGTTGGCAAGCGGCTTTAGCTCAGCAGTTCAGGGAGATCAGCACTCTGCGATGGCTCTGGGAACCCAGATGGGGCAGATGGCCTGGAGATCACCCAAGGCCAGGGACTTGAGAGGATGAGGAAAGCGCAGGGCAAAGGAGGGAGTAGAAATGAAAGGGAGTGGGAACTTGGGGTTTGGATGGAGCCCAGCATGGGGACAGAGTCTGTAGGAATTGTTTGCCAAAGGTCAAGCGGCAGTTATGAGCAGTGCATCCGGAGTCCCTGGGAAGTCCCAGGAGGGACCTCCTCCTGCAACCCCAGCTAGGGCGCTTACCTCGCATGCCCCAGTTGACTGCGTTCATGCTGTCGTAGTGGAAGAGGTCTGCGCTGGGTGTCTGCAGGAGAGACAAAGCCAGGGATGGTCTGAGCCTCCAGGAAGCACTTGCCCATCTCAGGACATGGGCCAGGGAGGGGGTGGGGCATGGGGCTATCTCAGCAGTCCCCATCTCAAGTCAAGGGAAATGAGCTTGCTGCCAGCTTCTGGTGCCTATTTCTAGCACAGAGTAGGCACTCAACATATACTCAATATATATTCATTCATTTGATGAATTTCATCTTGCGCTTTCTTTCATTGCTCTATGAGGTCTTTCCTGACAACCCTACTGGGAATTCTAAGTTGTCCCCTTAATAAACTCTCAATCTTATTCTGCTCATCATTTTTTTTTTTTTTTTTTTTTTTTTTTGTGGTGCTGATGATTGAACCCAGGGCCTTGTGCATGCAAGGCAAGCGCTCTACCAACTGAGCTATATCCCCAGCCCCTCATCTTTTTTAAAAATGGCACTATCTTCTAACATTCTATATAATTTGACTTGTTTCCTATTTACTTCATACTTTCTATTCTCCCTAGAAGAATATAAGCTCCAGCTGGGAGCAGTGGTGCATGCCTGTAATCCCAGCGGCTTGGAAGGCTGAAGCAGGAGGATCGCGAGTTCAAAGCTAGCCTCAGCAATGGAGAGGCACTTAGCAACTCAGTGAGACCCTGTCTCTAAATAAAATACAAAAAAAAAAAAAAAAAAAAAAAAAAGGGCTGGGGATGTGGCCCAGTGGTTGAGTGCCCCTGAGTTCAATCCCCGGTACCAAGAAAAAAAAAAAAAAAAAAAAAGAATATAAGCTCCGAGGGGCAGAGGTCTTTGTTCTGCTGTGTTCCAGGCACCCTGAGTAGTACCTGGTGCATGGATGTGGCTTTCAATACACCTCTGCTGAATGAAGGAGTGTCTAGCCTCTGGGTGCGTGGAGGACAGTGTGCTCAGCAGGCAGGGGTTCTCAACACCAGCCACTGCTCTGCAGTGGTGCTCTTGTCGTTTTTGTGTGCCCCACCCTATGAGAGTCTCCTAATGGGTGTAGGGTTCCACTTCTGCCCCTCTGCAGTCTCCATTCCACACATCCGGCAGAGGCATCCCATTGGGAATCTGCCTTGGATCTCAGCATATCTACTGAACTCTGAAGTCCTTACTTGGTGTTCAAGGCCCTAATGATGTTCCCGTCTGGCTTCACCTCCTCATTCCCTCCATCTTGGTCACGTGGTTTAGGACCATTTTGCCATTCCCCTTCAAGGACTTAGACGTTGTGCTTCCCTGCATCTGGATGGCTCTTGCAGGTCACCAGGTGGTGAGGTTCTCTTCCACACTCAAGCCTTTGTCTGAATTCACCGCCTCTCGGACTTCCCTTCTCTATCCCCTGGCTTTGTTTTCCACCCAAGTACTTCCAACAACCTGATATCACGTCACACATTTTCTTGTTCATTGTTCATCTCCCAACTAGAATATGAGCTCCACAGGAGCAGCAGCTGCTTTCATTGCAGGATTCCCCCGCACCTGAAACAGTGTCTGAGACTTAGTAGGTGCTCAATAATTCAATGTCTATCCTTGGTCTTTGGCTCCTGTAACTTGTCCAGTCTCACAGCCTCTCCTATTGCTAACAAGACAAGTTTTCATTCCCTTGCAGACTTTAAGCCAGCTTACTGCTCCCATGAAGTTTTTATGTCACAGGCTCTTAGAGCTCATGTAGCTCAGAAGACTCCATGCTATGTTGGGCATGGCAGTCAGGTGTGGGTTGCAGGTTCAGTTGGTTTGGGCTCCAGTCCTGGCTCCATGACTGCTGGGTGTGAGCTAGGGCCAGTCACCTCAGCCCTCTGCCTCCATTCCTCCATCCACAAAATATGGTCAATACTAGCAACCCCCTTCTCTGGGCTGTGAAGGTCACATGAGTAGGTGCTGGTAAAGTTCAGTGTCCGGCACAGGATTCTTGCTCAATAAGTACCAGTTTTCCCTAGTCCCTCCCCGGGGACCTCTTTTCACACAGGGGTCATAATGGAGGCGGGCAAGTCATTGCCATTGGCTTCCTTCATTGGATTCACTTCTAGCCCCAAGGTTTTCCCTCCAGTTTCACTCATAAGCAGCTGCCAGAATAATGGCCTGGTGTTGGGCTGGTTAGCATCTGGGGGTGGTCCCACCCCCCAGCAGAGCCCCTCTTACCCTGTGCAGCCCGTTTCTCCTGTAGGCAGGCAGAGAGGCAGATTTGGAGATAAGAGGATCTGAAAAGAAGGATCCAGAGCAATTACCAGGAGCTCTCTCCCTGGAGTCATTTGGTTATAAATGGCCAGTATTACCCACAACCCAGTGGGGAGGGGTGGGAGGCAGAGTCCCTGGTTCCTCCTGATGCCCTCTAGACCTGCAACTTGACCCCCTTCCTTGCAGAATTATAGGCCCACCAGAGACACTACTCACACCCATTTCTGGCCTTGACTTATACATATCTATCCTATGATTAACTCCTCTGTTCTGGCCAAAGGCCTGGTCAAAGGCCTGGAAATTGGAGTTGAGCTCAGAAGCAGAGAGGAAGGCTTCCAGCTGGGTGGAAGAGGTGCTTTTTCTTCCTCTTTGGGAGCTATTGGACATGGCAGCCTTGGTTCTAGAACCCAAAATGGAGGCTCGCAATCTCACAACTACGGTGGGGTTAGCTCTTTGAGATCAGGACTGTGCTGAGACATCTACACTGTATGGCCAGCAGAGATTTGGGAGACTGCAGCCATCTTGACTCTGCCCTCACAGGACACCATGAGCTGAAAGCAGGGCAGATAGAACATACCGCTGTCAGCCAGGTAGTGCGAACGAGGAGCTGCAAGAAAGAAAAGCTTCAGGTCATTCATGGGGACAGACAGACATGATAGATATAGTTCCTGGGGACAAGGACACAAGGCTCCCGTACTTGGCTACCTGGCTGGTGGAGAGGAGGGGCATTCTTAGCAATTCCTTTACTGCTGGTCAGTTTCCAATCATGGTGCTACTTCCCTCCACCTCCTTCCACCTCCCAGCCCAGCACCTGGTGTGGAGCAGGTGATCTGGGATGCTTGTTGCACAGATGTGGTTGAACAGAAGTGATTGTGTGTGTGTATGTGTGTGTGTGGTGTTGGGGAAGGAACCCAGGGCCTCACACATGCTAGGCACACACTATCACTGAGTGTGAATTTTGAGCAGCCTGAGTACACTGCATAGGGCTTAGAGCTGGTGATTGAAAATGGTCTCTTGGTGGTCAGACCGGGAAAACAGGTTCATCAGTTCATCCTGCCCCTGCCATTAATAGACACCTAACTTGACACAAGTTACTTAATCATGCTTTGGTTTTCTCAACTGTAAAATAGGAGTGACAGTATCTCCTCTATAGGGTTTCTGTGAAGAATAGATGACATAACACAGTAGGGAACTCAGCACAGTGCCTGGGGCACATTAACAGTCCATACAACTGGCTTTACCATCACCACCACCGCCATCTTTAATTTCACCAAGCTCAAGGTGTAGTAAGGTGAAGAGGGAAAATCTCATGGCCTTAGGGTCCCTCCAACTTTGGTCTGATCTCTGCTCAGTTACTTATTGGCTTTTTGACCTTGGCAAGTGACATCACCTCAGTTATCTCATCTATGAAATGAGTGTTAACAATCTTGACATTGAAGGGATTTGTGAGGATCAGGAGTGATAATGTATCTGTGCATAATAAACAATACCTCTTATTGTCCATCACATATTGATGTGAGATGGTATTTCCTGGTAGGACTGAGTCCCCCAGGGGTAAGAAAAGGAGGAGGCAGACAGATCACATGTGCCTGTCCAGGAATAGGGAGGAGCTTGAAGTGAGAGACTCTCAAAGTCAAGTGTTAGAGTGAAGCCTCTGTTTGTATACCTCCAAGTGGTGGGAGGCCCTGCACCTCAGGAAATAGGCCTATAGCTTTGAGCCCCTCAGGCTACAGTGTTGGAATATATTTTTCTTTACATTGAACCCAACAGAATGTCAGTTTCAGATGGCCCAAAGAAGTGGGGTAACTCCTCAGGACAGAGGATGGGCTCATTGGTACCCCATCCAGTCCCTTATCAAGTCTGTGTTCCAGACCTGGGGAGGCTTCCAGAGGGGACACCTGAGATGGAGGAAAGTGTGTGTGGGGGGGCTCTGAGGTTCACCTTCACAGGCAACCTCTACTTATCCCTTTGTTAGCCCAGGGGATTGAGTTTGGGGCTGGCTGTGTTCCAACAAAGCTTTCAGGAATGGGATCTCATCGAGAGCTCCACCACTTACAAACTCATTGATCTTGCACAGGTTGCTGAAGGTTTGTGTGCCTGGGTCCCCTGACTGTAGCATGTGGGGGCACCTACTGCTCAGTGGTGCTGGGAGGAAGAAGGGGCACTTGTACTGTGTCTCACAGGGTGCCTGGCTCAATGTGAACAGCCAGCAGGCGTTGGCTCCCGGAGGAGTGCTTACAGCCATTGAGGGACATCTCATAGCCAGCTGTGTGCAGGGCCTCTCGGCTGCTGGTGGAGCTCCGGGGAGGGGTCCAGGGATCTGCGTAGGAGCTTGACCGGGCCTTCATCTCCTCCTTAAGAATCAGACGGCCAATCCCACTCTGGAGCTGGCGTGGGGAGGGGCAGGATGAAGTTAGAAGGAAGCAGACGGCACTGAGAAGGGCTGAGTCATCGGGCCCTTTGGGGGGAACCTCTGTCATTTTTGCCTTCCCAGCATTCCTCCCTCCTTATAGTACCCACATTTCCCTTTGGACTTAATCTCTCTTCTACATGTAGTCCTGAGACCTGGTTGAGGCTCTGGAGATTGGCACAAAAAAGCAGGTCTGGCCGTGACAGGATCACATTGCCCTTGTCCCAGCAGTTGGTTCAAAGATGGGGAGATAGCCATCTTTTATTTTATTTTATTTTTTAAATTGAGGTAGAAATCATATAATTTCAAATTAGCCACTTTGAAGTACAATCATCCCTCATTATCCACAGGGGATTGATTCCAGGTCTACCCCTACTTCATACCAAAATCCTCAGATGCTCAAGTTTCATATAAAATGGTGTAGTATTTTCATATATCCTATGCACGTCTTCCTGTAGACTTCAATCTCTAGATTATTTTTCTAGATGTTTTTCACTAAGCGCAATGTTTTTATGGTTCACTCACATTGTGGCATGTGTCAATACTTCATTCTTTCTAACAGCTGAGTAATATTCCATTGTAATTTGTTTATCCACTTGTGAGTTAGACATTTGGGTCATTTCCACCTTTCAGCTATTTTGAATAGTATTGGCATGAACAAATATCTACATACATTTGAGTCCTTATTTTTAATTCTTATGGGTATATGCCAGAAGTAGAATTGTTGGACCCTGTGATAATTCTATGTTAGCTTTTTGGGGAACCATCAAACTTTTCCATAGTGGCTGGACCATCTTATGTTCCCAACAGCCAACTATGAGAGCGGTTGGCACCCATTTGCCACTATAGGAAAAAAGAACCAGTCTGAACATTAAACAAATATGGAGGCGAGCCCCACAGGTAAAGAGAGAGAAGCTTCCCCATGACATTTCATTTTTTGAACAGCTGGATCTGGTCATACCTGAAGCTAACCCTACCATTTGACTTTTCAGTTATGCAAAATTAAGCTTTTCTTTTTTCTATTGTACATGAATTTGAATATGATTTCCATTCTTGCAAGTGAAAAAAAAAATCCTCAGCAATCCATCCTCTAAGCATCTTATTTCAGTGATGTGGCTTGCTCACCTTGTGCATGCTGCGGTCAAAATCATCTTCCTCTCCTCCCGATGAGAACCTCCTGGCTCGGGGCACTGTCAAGGGAAAGATGGGATCAGCTTCATCCTGTGCTCCCTACACAGCCTGACCTGGCTTAAGCCATTGGGCCCTCCCTCCCCCTCTCTCTTCCTTCCTGGAATGAAATAGGCTCATCTAAGATACCTACTGGGTGTGATCTCTCTTTGTCATTGCATCTCTGAACACTTAATCTCCCATGGGTGCTCATCCCTGTCCACCTTGGGTTATACTATTTCTGTGTCTTGCCTCCTTTTTTGGATAGAGAATTCTCTGAGGGTAATGGAAGACTCACCTCTGAGCATCCATGAAGACTTGCTCAGAATGGGCATTTAATTAGTAAAGCCAGGTGTTGAATCCAAGCAACATGTATCAGTGTTTGAAGACAATTTCTCCCCATGATTGAAAGGAACAACTTGGGCTCTCTGGGTGAGGAGGTGACCCAAGGACCAGGGTGCCCACGAGAGCCTTTTATCTTTCTACATCCTTTCATTTTCCATTCCCCACCATTTTTCATCCTACAGCCAAAGAGGTTTCTCAAAAGCACGACTGTGATCATGTCACTGTTTTGAATAGCTTCTAACTAGGATGATAACCCACATCCTTTTCTCAACTCACAAGACCTATGGAACATCTTCCCTCACCCCCCACTTGCTCTGGTCCCTCTCCAAGATCAAGGTTAAGAGGGTAGCCTTTCCTTTCCTCCAGTAGAACTGGTCCTCCCCTCTCAGGTCTGGGCAAATGTCAGACAGTCTGCACTTCCTATGAACCTGCCCCTAGTCACCCTTCCTGTGGCAACTTCTGCATATGGCTGGATAGCCTGCCTCGGCCATCAGCTCTCCTACCTCAAGATTGGGATCTATGTCTCCTCCACAAGGGCAGGAACTTGGTCTGTTTTGCTCCCCAGTGTATCCCTAGGGCCTGTGGCTGGCCCTTCGTATCTGCTATGGAATGAATAGAAATCCCAAGGCCTATCCCTGCAAAGCATTCTTATTCGGGATGGTGGTGTGAAGAAGTGGGTGACTGTTCTGACCTCCTGAGTCCCCAGCACAGGCGATGGGGCTCTGGCTCCAGGGACCCTGGGGATGCTACCTTTGGGGGACCCATGGTAGGTCCAGTACTCAGACTCTGCAGCATAGTAGGGGTCTGGCGAGTAGGCTGGGCTGTACTTGGAAGCCTGGCTGATGTCTTCACTTGTTTTGCTCTTGGTTGCTGTAGACAAATCACCTGCAAAGGACCCAAGGGGAGCTGAAGTCAGTGTCCTGGCTGGGAATCTGTACCCTTTCCCTGTCTCTGCCAGGCATTAGCACATGGGAGAGAGGCCACTTTGAGGTCAGAGATAGGAGGGTCTGGGACATGGAGCACTGGAGGTAGAAAAGCTCTGGTCCAACCTCTCATTTTATGTCTGGGAATCTAAAGACCTGAGAGGGGAAGGGGCTTGCTTAAGATCACACAGAAAGTTTGAACCAGAACTGGGCCAGACCCCAGCCTAGGGTTCCTTCCAGCACATTCCATGGACTCCCAGGTCTGCTCTTTAGTGAACAGTAAGATTCAACAGGCTCCCGAGGAGCCCACCATTTCCTTTCTGGCCCTTATGTTATGGACGTGAACTATACCTAGACAGAAGTCACCAGGCAGGGCTGCAGTATTTGTGTGTGGGGTCAGGGCAGCCTTCTCCCGTCATTCTGGTTTTTTTTGTATTTGTATTATTATTATTATTATTTTTGGTACCAGATATTGAACTCAGGGGCACTCAACCCCTAAGCCACATCCCCAGCCCTATTTTGTATTTTATTTAGAGACAGGGTTTCAATGAGTTGCTTAGTGCCTTGCTAAGTCACTGAGGCTGGCTTTGAACTCGCAATCCTCCTGTCTCAGCCTCCCGAACCCCTGGGATTATAGGTGTGCACCATGGCACCCTGCCTGTCATCCTGTTTAAGGAGGCTACTGGGCCCAAAGGAAGGAGCACTGGATAGTGAGTCAGCAAAGCTGGGTTCTGGTCCTAACTCTGCCACTTAGTTCAGGTGCAACACAACACTGGGAAAATCCTGCCTGTCGCTGCCTTGGTCTCCTCATCTGTAATTGTTGAAATTGGTGCATTGACTCAGAAGCTCCAAGTTTCCTTTGGAAGTAAACCCACAATAGGAGTTACCAAAAAACCCACTGTGGCATGAATGCCTACAAGGCAGTGACTTTAGGGTGACCCAAAGACTGGTGACTTGTTGACAAGGCAGAGAGAGAGAGAGAGAGAGAGAGAGAGAGAGAGAGAGAGAGAGAGAGAAAGGGAGGGGCTGGGGAAACCAGGGTTCCACAACCATTTCTCAGGGAGACCTATAGGGAAGCTTTTGGGACAAGCTCTGTGTTCTGTGGAGCCAGAGCAGCAGAGGTCCTGGGACAGTCTGATCTTCAGCAAGCCCGCCTTGTGCACCTTCCCCCAGGAGCACGTGCTAAGAAGCTTTAGAATTCTCCTTTGACTTGGGTCCTGGGAAGTCCCTCCTGGCAACTGCATTTTGTTATTTCACCACCCTGTTGCCACACAACCACCTCCCCCCTGGAGTCCTCCTAGGTCTGTGCCTGTGTTACTGCTCAGAGCCCACCTGGAAAATCCTACCAAGTCTTGAGAAGCTTGGGACCTGTAGGACTTTTTGCATATAAAACCAAGTCACCTTTGTTGAGGCTGGTGCCTTCCTGTGGCCGCTTGGGGGCACATAGCATGTTCTTCACTGTCACATGTACACATGCACATGCTTCCCGACTCATTATGGGATCTGATCAGCCCCCACTGAAACTGAGGATGCTTATCTAAATTGCAGGGTCTTTAGCACCCAGAACCACTATTTATACTTGCCCTGACCCCTCCACCAGCTGGTTAGTTCAGACTCTGGTACAGGACTGCTCCATACACCTCCAAGCTTGTCCAAGTCTGTGCTCCCCTCTGTTACCTGCTAGCCCATAACAGGCAAAGGTGCCTAGGGTGGCAGCTGCTCTTCTGCATTGGCAAAGGGAGGGATATGCTTATTCAGCTGAGGTCAATATCGGCTTTTGCAAAAATGAAAGGTGTTCTCTGAGGTGAATGACTTGGTGGTTCTCATACCAAGTGTAGGCAGGAATCATGGATGAAGCCAGTTTAGTGCATTTCCTGGGCATCCTTAGTATTTCTAATTAGGGAGTCTGGCAGAGAAGGGGCTAGGGAATCTGCCCTTATTTAATAAGTCTCAAAGGAGCAACTGGTCCATAAGCCATTCTTCAATAAACACCGAAGGAATGAATGAATGAAAGAAGGAAGGGGTTCCTTGTTCTTTTCTCATCTGTGTGCCCTCTTAGGGTCTCTATCCATTCTCAGGATGACTGAGACAGCTCAGAGAAGTTGTCCCCAAGCTGTACTAAGCATCAGAATCACCTAGAGAAATTGCTATAGATACAAAATTCCAATTCAGTAAGTCTAGGGTAGTGTTGAGGAATCTGTATGAATCTCATATGATTCTAATAAACATTTTTAATATCAATGCCTTGGAGTGTAACTCTCCCAGGGGCACATGCATTTTATAAGAATTACCCTGATCATGGGATTTTAAAACACTAGACAGCAGGTAATGGGGGTTGGAGAGGTGCTGGGAAAGGATTTAGGGGACATGAAGCCTTCTTTCCTCTTTTGAATGACACTAAACTCCTTTACAATGTCACCCTGAGTGATTGGGGGTCAGCAAGAAGAAGGACCAAGCTGTGTCCTTGCAGCGTGTTGCTCCTGGTGGCCCATGCAGAGCAACTGCACAGAGGGTTAACATCCCCCCTCTCTTTGTCTGGCCAAGCCCTGTCTGCCTCTGACCATACCATGCCGTTTGTAGATCGGGGGTTTCCGGTAGATGTTACTTTCTCCAGCTGCTAGACAGACCAGGAAGGGACAGGGGGAGGAGAGAGAAAGAGAGACAGGGGAGGAGACAGCACTTGGTCAGTTGATCTCAGAAGAGAGAGACTGTCAGCAACCTTTTCCAAGGGGCCACCATCTTTCCCCAGTAGACTTCCTCTTCCACAGTTGAACTTTCAACCTCACCCCAACAGGTACCAAGTAAGGTGGGGGGAGAGAGATGGATGGATACAAATGGTGCCAAGGAAGGGACGTGGGGCTGAATGGTGGGCATGCAGGGTGGGTGCGTGCTCAGCAGATCCTCATGCAGGGAGTGTCCACTGCTCCTCCCAGTGGTCACACCTCATTCCACGTGAGAGTCCCTAGGATGCGTCAGCCAAATTTCAGCATTATCTTTCTGCCCCTTCCTTAAACCAGACAGGATGGGACCACTCTGGGGCAGTTGAGAAAGGTGTAGATGAAACAGCAAGATGAATTCTTGTGGGGAAAGTGAGTGGCCAGTGAGAAGCCAACCTGAGTTGGGAGGCAGGGTCTAGACCTGGCTCTGCCGTCTGTCACTCAGGGGCAGATCTTGTCCTCCAAGACCACACCCAGGCCCTGCCTTCCTCTCACCTTGTTGCCACCTTGGGCAGAATGGCTTTACGCATGCTGTTCCTGCTGCCTGGGGTGCTTTCCCTGGGATCCTCACAGGACTTCTCCTCATCTTTTAGCTTTGATGTCCCCTCTTCCAAGAAGCCCTTTCTGACCACCCCACCTGGCCTGGCCTCCTCTACTCCAGTCTCATGATGGATGCCCTGTTTCTTTTTAAAAAAACGTTTATAGCATCTATCATCACCCGAAATTATCCTTCTACTTATTTATATATTCTTTTATTGTCTCTGTCTCCACATTAGAACATGCATTCCATGAAGGCAGGATTGAGGCTGGCGGGGGGCGAAGCACAGTGGCAACCTCAGGGCCCTAACAGTGCCTTGCTGCACAGGCAGAACAGCAGAGGTGCAGGGAAGCTGAGTCACTGGCCTGGGTCACCAGCTTACAAGCAGCAGGATTGGGATTCAGTCCCAGGAGCTTGGATGCAAGCAGCCTTTACCGCTATGTTACTGCTGTGCCCCATCAGGCCCTCGAAAACACAGGCAGTTCACACTAGCTCCCTGTGACTTTTCTTCCCTGGGATGCTTACGTGTGGTCCTGATCAAGGTTGGTTCTGTCAAGTAGGAGACAAACCCATGGGCATACTGGGGCAGGAGGGTGGGTTAGCATGGGTGACTGGTTAGGGAGGGTCCCCCAGGAACTGGCTTCTCCTCCATGCCTGAACAGCATCGAGTGGACAGCTCAGGTGCCCCACGACCCCACGGAGCATGCACCCATGCTGGGAATGCCAGGCTGGCAGTGCCTACCTGGGATGTGAAAGTGCTTGGGAGCCTGGTAAGAGGTCGGAGTGGAGGACCTCACATCTAACTGGCTATGGTATGGAGAGCTCCGGCCACTCTCGGGCCCTGGAGCACGCAGGCAGTGGTCCCCAGAGAGAACAGAGGCACAGAGAAAACAGGCATTAACGCGGTGGCAGTTAAGGAAGCGGTGAGGTGATGGCAGCGGGGATGGGGTGGGCTGGGCGTCCCGGCGTGCTCAGCTCCGGAGTGGAAGAAGCATGAGCCCTCATGCACCGCATCTGCAGGAACGAGCTCGACCTGTTTCCTTGCTTGACCCCAAAGTCAGGTTTTGAGGGTTGTAAGAATCAACTCTCCAGAGCTTCAGTAAGGTGTCTTCTCTGCTTAGCACCCCCTAGCCCTCCCTGCCCGAGCCCCTCCCTTAATTGCCCCTTTCCTCCATCCAGGCACCCACTGCACCCCTAGCCCTGGGTTGACTGTGGACACCCCGACTGGCTGGGGGTCGGGTGGGACTGGGCCCCTGGTGAGGGCCAGGCCACAGCCCTATTACTAGCCTGGTTCTAACCCATGATGGGAGATGGGGCAGGCCAAAGGATGAGGTTGGAGGAAGCTTGCTCCATCCAGCGAGGGCTCTGCGCTTCCTGCCACTCCCCAGGCCTGGCAGCTCCTCACCCACCTCCTGCTGCTTCTCAGTGTCACATACCCCACCTTTCTCCTTGTCAGGAGCAGCTCAGGAACTCAGCCTAGCTGACCACGTGAGTGGCCAGAGGCTTCCAGAGGGCTGTGTTATCATGGAAATCTTGGGGAAGCCTGGGCTGTCTCTGAAGCCCTGCTCTTCCTCTCCCTTCTAGCCCCCCATCTTACCTGAGCGGTAGTAGTGGTGAGGCGAGCGGGAGAAGGTGGGAGACATGCCTTGCCGGCTGTAAGTTGGGGAGTCGATGTATCCCGGGCTAGAGGCCCGTCTCTGCCGGAGGTCCAGGTTCTCATAAATGTCCTAGGGAAAGAGATGCCTCGTGAGCACGGCCTGTGGTCCAAGAGTCCAGTAGGTGGGTGGGGCATGCCATGGACTCTGGGATTCTTGTGGCTCAGGCACAAATAGGGAGACCCCCTGTCTGAGCGACTCATGCAGCCTGAGGAGGGCAGCGGAGAGTCACGCATCACTCCAAAGTCTGGCTGGAACCGTGAGTCAGTCCCAGGGATCACAGAGTCTCGAGGGAGGGCACCTCTGGGGGCACCTAAGTTCTCTCCCAACCATTCCCATTGTTATGCCCTGCCCTGGCTGAGGGAGCACCTTGGGTGTAGGGATCAGGCCCCTTGGAGACCTGGCAAGGGGTGAAGTCAGGGCCCAATTTGGACAGCTTAAAGGGACACAATTACATAAAATGTTTTCCTGACCTTTTGCACATCAGTTGAATTACCTGGGAGTAGGGAGATAATGTTCCCAACGACTTAGAAGCGGAGAGGTTGAAGGCAGCCATGGACGAAGGAAGGGAGAGAAAGGAGGGCAAGAGGAAGGGACAGAGTGTGGTTAAATGGTTTGGCAAAGAAAGGGCCTGCAGCTGCCCCTTGGCACCGCTCTCTAAGTGATGCCTCTAAGAGGTAGGAAACTTGTGATCATGATTGCCACCCCCCCTAAACATGGGAAAACGAAGGCCCAGGGAGGGATGAGGAGGGCTCAGGGCCAGTCAGGACCCCTTGGGTAGGAAGGGGCTGGTCCTGACTGGGCTGGTCCCAGCCTCCTCTGCTACAAACTCAGGGCTTATTTTCATGACCCCCTCCTGTCTCCCTCCTGGCTTATGACCGCTTGGTGTTCATGAAGACCATGCCCAGGGAAGGGGATCCAAAAGTAAGGTTGAGCAAGTGCCAGGCTGCGGTCAACAGGGAGAGAGCTGGGCGGGTGGGTAGGCTGCTCAGGGCAGCGCTGCTCGGCTCTAGCAGGTCAGGGTCATGCTGGATGCCTGCCCAATGTTAACCAGCTTCTTCATTTCCAAGACAAGTCAGAAATGCAGTTTCTTATGTGAGATCTCCCAACATTTACATGTTGACAACTAGTTTACATTTTTGAAAGATACTCTATGAGTGACTCAAAACATCTGGGGTCTGGCTGTGGCCCATGGGCTCTGGTTGGCCATGTCTAACTTCAGGAGAATCAACTTATACAAACACTTGATTCCTCTTTCCTGGTCCATTTCAGGGTCCAGAACACAGAGAACCTCAGCATTAGGCTCTTTAACCAAATGGAACTCCAATCCGTTTTTGAGAGGTGGGATGTTGCCTGAGGATACTAGCTAGTTGGTGGTGGAGCTGGGACAAGAATTTGGGAACCTTTCCATCCAGCCAGGGCTCCTTCCGCCCATTGTAGTTCAGGAGGCCTGAGAGGGGGTTGGAAATCTCCTGGTATTATAGATGGTCAGCACCTTCTATGTGATGATCACCCTGCCTTCCCCAGAGAACTTTTTCTCATCTGGCAACCATGTAATGATTTCTAAAGCCAAATGATGCTGAGTCTTATTAAGTGTGTCTCTTGCTTTGAGCACAGGGGCTTAATGTCAGGTGCAAAAACAAGAGAACATGCCTAACCAGAGAATATGAACTTCAGTGGCTATTAAGCCTGGCAGGGGATGAGAGCCTCGGGCTGAGTAGAAGCAAAATTTTTCCCGTATAAGAAAAACACAAGCTCAAGTGATAAGTGGTCACAAGCTCTCAGCTTCGGTGTTGGGTTTTGCAGGGAGTGGTGGGGACCCGGAAGAATGGGGAGTCCAAGTCCTGTCCATAGGGGGTGCTGCTACCCATCTCCAGATGGTGAAAATCCTAAATTTAATGTCTGATTTTTCCAAGAATAACCAGAAGACCATATTTGTGGATGAGATCTCTTGATTTTTAAATGTTAGCTATAAATTCCAGTTTTGGAGGGTCTACACTGGAGATCAACTTGTCTGTGATGAAGTGGGACCACGGGTCCTCCAACAGTCCTGGAGAGAAGGGCTGCATGCAATACCTCTCCATAGCCACATCTCTCCAGCATCTCGTCAGACGTGTATCTGGAATGAGGCTCGTAGGAAATGAGGTCGGGGCGTTGTACCTCGTAGATGGACTTAACCTTGGGGAGAGCTGCCAGGTCTTTGTAATTAAGGATCTCATTATCCACTTTAGCCTGAGGAAGAGGGAAATGAACAGGAAAGAAGTAGAAAGATAAGAGGGAAAAGGGAAAGAAAAGAGGAAACAAAAACGAGGTAAAGGAAGAACATGCTTCACTAGTTTTCACTAAAAACAAAATATCAGGATCTAATCAAAGAGCTGTAAAGTGCTAGAAGAAGAAAGGTCTTAGAGGCCCTCCATTCCAACAGGGCTAATATTTATTGAGCACATATTGTTTGAGAGGCCCTGTGCTTTACAGGGATCATCTCCTCTAAATGTCATAGCAGCTCTGTGGAGCAAGTGTCAATGTTGTTCCTATTTTCTGGACTCGAAAAGTTCCATAAATTATACCAATTAGCTTGTAGCTTTGAATTCAGTCTGGTACACAACCTTCTAACCCCACACTATGTGGACATCCCCATTCCCAGCCTTCACAGAAAGGAAGACGGTAAACACTAAAATAATCACGACAGTGAAACACTACTGGCTGGCAATTGGCAAGCATTTATCATCAGCCCGGCTCTAAGTTTCTTATGCAGAGTTAACTCAGTTAATCCACACAACTCACAACAGTAGAGTTATATTATCCTCATTTTGAATAAGGAAACAGAGGTGCAGAGAAATAATGAACTTGCCCAAGTTCACACAGCCAATAAGTAGCAAAATCCAGCATTTGAACCCAGATAGTCTCTCCTGAGAGCCTGCCATTCCCTGTGGCCTCCTAGGACAGGGAGTTTACTATAGAGGGCTGCACCCAGAAAGCAGCTTCTTACAGTGAGTTGAAATGAGCCTTGAACTTGTACTTGACTTCACCAGAGTACAGAACTCTATAGGGCCACATGGATTAGAAGACAGCTTCCCTTTGCATGTGACAACCCATCTCTTATGGCTCCTGAAACCATGTCCTGTCCAAGTCTATGTCCTCCAGCTGTTTCCTCTGTGACCTGGTTTCTGTTCTGCTCAACTAGGATCTGTCTTTCTGGTAACTACCATGGTACAGAATGTGCTGGGGTGAGGTAAATTAAGAGGAGGCTACTAGATAGAGAATCTAAGGAGACTTGTAATATTCTCCCAGGTCAGAGGGGTCAGACAGAGACTCAGGACCATGAATACTCTAGAGAGTAGCAGCTTTCTAATTATCTTACAAACTTCGCTATTTTAAAAGCTTCTCAAGGCCCTTTCTATAAATATTTTTTTAAAAATGTCTATCCATTTGCTTTTAGTTGTACACAATGCATGTATTTTTACGTAGTGCTGAGGATCGAACCCGGGTCGCGCACGTGCTAGGCAAGCACCCTACCACTGAGCCACATCCCAGCCCCCTCTATAAATATTTTATCCTTGGTCCATCCTACTGTTATCTGGGCACCATGTTCTTCTCATTGCCCCTACACTCTGTGGCCACCTTTCTTTCCTGACTGTATGTCCTGCGTCTCCTCTCTGCACCACAGCCTCTCCTGCTCAGGAGGTTTGCAACTTTCCTGCCTGGCTGTGGGTTGAGCAGGACTTCTGTCTCATACCTCTTCTTCACAGCTCTACCTCTTGCCAGCTCTGGTAATGTTGTTCCTTTCCCTTGTGTCCTTATTCCTGGGGTGACGACAATATCCCACTGTTGCTGTCCTTGGATGCTTCCCTATTTCTTGTGGGTCCCTTTATCCAATTCCACGAAACTCTGCTCAGCTGAACTCTTTGAGTTGTACCATCTGATTTCTGCCAGAGATGGTGCATCAATTTTGGGGGGTGTGGGCAAGGGGAAGCTGCTTAGAGGAGTCTACTTGCTGTAGTAATTGATGCCTTTGGTCCTGGGATGTTAGGTCCTGACCTTGAGAGCTCTTGTCATTTTACAAACTCATCTTGATGAATAGCTAGTCATTTTGGCACTTTACTCCAAACCTCAAAATTACTAAATTTATATTTCTTCCTATAGCTGCTTTATTTACAGTGCTATAAATGAACCTTAAGTCTGGAGGCACAGTGATGGATTAGAAGCTTCCTAACATAATTAGCCAGGAAGGAAGAGAATATGTGGGGCTGGTTGAAATCAAGCTGCCCCAGGATGGTTCTAGAAGCCAGTGGGGGATGGAACAAAGTTTGAAAGAACCTGCCCATTCCAGGTTCACTGATGATTCTATTTTAATACCAAAATGTCAATTATCTATGAAAGTTAAACCAACAGTCCATCTTTCTATAGGTTACTGCATATCCCTAATGTGAGCAGATAGATGCTTTGCCAAATTTGGAAGCCATGCTTAGAAAGGTCCGAGCTCAACATGGCTGATGTGACATGCACATGACATGCACATGTCTGTATGTGAGGCACCACGTGAGGTGAAAGGAGCACTTGGAAGGTAAGACTCAGATGTGAGGGGCAACTGATCTCAGCAATAAGCCCCCAGCAGGAAGGCAGGAGAGCAGGGGCTCTAGTTGTCATTGGTCATAAGGAAGCTTCTTCTCATGGGGGCAAGTCTAGCAGGCTTTCTCCGGAATGCCAAGGTGAACATCAGGGATCAACTTATTTCACCAGGGTTAATGAGGGCTCCTGGGTCACACAGGGGACCAGTTGGTGAATAATGGTGTTCTAGTGCTGCAGCTTCCTGAGCCCTCGCTTCCTGGAGATGTGCTCACACTTGTTAATGACCCCACAGTGCAGGACCCAAAACTGAGCCCACTCATCCTGCTGTTGTAGATCCCATTCATAGCACAGAAGATAGTCTGGGGATTATCTTCTTTCTTGTGCTGGACAAGAGTCTTTAATGAGTACAGTCTGTGATCAAAGTAGCTTGTCTTGGATTGGGGGTGGAGCTCAGTGTTAGAGCACTTTCCTAGCATGTGTGAGGCTCTAAGTTTGATCTCCAGCACCACAAAATAAGAGAGTGGCTTGTCTTCTATGTCAGCCACCTGGTAGTATTGACTCATATTGACACTGAAGTCAATGACTCCTATGTCTTCTTCTTCTTCTTTTTTTCCATTTGACCAGAGGAAGAAAGAAAAGGAAATAGTTTCATCAGTGGGCATTATCCAGGGATTGAAGAGGAAATTGGATATGGATTTGGAGTAACGACCTCATCATGGTGTCAGGACCCATCCCAAACTAGTGGGTTGGGGCACTGCATCTAGAGCTTCTCCCTAGGAGTGGGTCCCCCCCCCCAATTCTTTCTGGCTCCTTTGACTTGTGGAAGGCTGGTACCGTGCAGGAGTTTACCAGAATGTTGTCTGCTGCTCATTTCAGTTCTCCTGGGCTCTGCCACCCTCACCCCCTTGGACTGATTTCTGTTTACCCCTCAGGTTTGAGCTTAAACATTTTTCCTTCAGGATGCCTTCTCTCAACTGGTTCTGGACCTTCAGGTTCTTCTATTCATCTGAAGCATCAAGGGAACCCTGCGCTTTCTCTTCCTGGCACTTATCACTGCAGCTGATGATTCCTGGCATTCTGTGTCTAATGTTATGAGGACAGGCATCAGGTGTGTGTTGTTCACCACTGTTCCCCAGCATAGAGCTCAGTGCTCATTACCAGAGTAGATGCTCAGCACACGTTTGTTGAATGAAGGAATAAATTACACACACAAGGGACTTCTGAGGTCATCTAACTCTGTTCCTTCTGCCACATCCCAGGAAGATGAGTCTGTCTGTGCTTGAAGGACTCTGGAGATGGCAGCTCAGACAGCTGCAGGTAATCTTCTTCATCCCTGGACTTCTCACATGATTAGAAAGCTGTTTGGCATGTTTCCAAATCCTGGATAGCAGTTTCCACATCATATGACTCCTTCCCCTTCCTTCCTCATCAACACACACCCCTTCCTCCCTTCACATCAACATTCCACCCGATGCCCACTCTGAATGCCTCTCTGGTCCCAGTGCTTCCCTTGCCCTTGTATTGCGTAAGGAATGGGTTAGGAGGGAACTCACACTGGCTTCAGAACTCCACAGAGGGCCACTATCATGGCACTTTGTTTCTCGTGCTCCGTGGTGCTCTGCACTATCTCTGTGACTCTAGGTTTACCAGACTGCGTGCATGAGGGCAGGGTCCACGTCCTCTCTGTACACACTGCATCCTCAGGGCCTGGCATGTAACAGGCACACACCAAATATCAGCTGGCAGAAAACCTGAGGGTTCCTTCATCCTTAGAAACTTTAGCTGCCAGGCCAGGGGTAGGAAAGTCCCCTAAGGGGCTGAAAAGTAATACATACGCAGATGACTCGGTTGGGTGACCCAATGCTGGATCCAGGGGGTGAGATGGAGGTTTCAGATGTCCGTCTATGCTGTGGGAGAAAGGAAGGCAGAGAGGTGAGAAGCTGCACCCTGGGCTTGGTGGGGAGGGGAAACGGGGCACATTAGCAGCAATAAGTCTTTTTTGGCTACTTTTTGTACTTTGTTTTATTTTCTGCCTTTTAAATCAATGTTTGAGTGTGAATGAGATCCAACAGGCATAGGACTTCAGGCTATTGGATAGACTATAAATTTATTTTCTATGTATTTGTAGCTAGAATTTTCAACAGCATATTACTCATAAGACTTTTCATTTTGGATTATCCCAGTCAAAAATGTCTTTACTTTGAGGAAAATTGCATAGTATTCATTCCTTAGTAGGTTTGTTTATTCACATCATGTACTTGCACAATATGCTGATTCTTTATCATGTACCCTTTGCAAACTGACATCAACCTAAGTGAAAAAGTTAAAAAAAATCTGTCTCTGAACAATGACAATGATGGATTAATAGCTCCCTCAGCAGAACAGCATGATGTCAATCTTCGTGCTTCCACAAGAGTGGCAGCGTGCTGTGGTGACAAAGTCAATGGCTTGGGAATCAAGGACTACTGGGGAAGCATGTGATTTTAGAGATCTTGGATTCCTGATGTGTAAAATGAAGGGGCTGAGCTTCAAGATTGCTCAGTTCCCTCCCAGACCTCTCATCCTGCAATTTAAAGCATTCTGAGGGCTACAGAGCAGTGTTTTCCAAAATATGGATTGTGAACATGGGGTGGTTCTGGAAGATAAGTGTAGGTGGTACGTTTGATAACAGTGAGTCACAGAGTGAGTATAATGTAATGTTTTATTTCAATCCTCCTGATTTGATCAAAGAGGACTCTCAATTTGGTGCTAATACATATCAACAACTGTCTCAACGATGGCTAATTTCCCTTTTTTTCTTCCTTGCCAAAGAGAGTACAGGCATCATTAACTAGAAGTTTTAAGATTTAATCTCAAGAATTATTTTATTTTATGGCTGCCTTTTATTTATAGCAAGTACTATTGATTTCCACTTGGTGATATACAGTTTATTTTAAAATAATTTTAGTTAAGTAAAAAGTAATGAGTTGATTTAAAGAAAAATATTAAGCTTATAATGATACAAAGAGAGGTAGCACATATATACAGCAGAAAGCTGCAGTGTTTTCTTTTTTGAATACCAGGGACACTTAACCATTGAGCCACATTCCCAGCCCTTTTTATGTTTTATTTTGAGATAGCTCTCACTAAGTTGTTAGGGCCTCGATAAATTCTGAGGCGGCTTTGAACTCATGATCCTCCTACCTCAACCTCCTGAGCCACTGGGATTACCGGCATGCACCACTGTGCCCAGATCTGTGCCCCAGGGTTTTAAAAAATGACTCAAGGGTTAGGGTTGTGGCTCAGTGGTACAGCACTCTCCTAGCATGTGTGAGGCAATGGGTTTGATCGTCAGCTCCACACATAAATAAATAAAATGAAGGTGTTTTAAAAAAATGACTCAGGGGCAGGGCCTATAGCTCAGTGGCAGAGCCCTTGCCTAGCACGTGTGAGGCACTGGGTTTGATCCTTAGCACTGCATAAAAATAAACAAATAAAATAAAGGCATTCTGTTCAACTACAACAAAATTTAAAAAAAAAAAAAATCACTCAAATTGGGGAAATGCCCTCAAAGAGGGAGAGATTGAGGAATAAAAGAACAATTATATCTTCTGACACCTTAAATAAAAGACCTTGGAAGAAACAGGAAAAAAATTCATGGATGATTCAAAAGAAATCACACATCAATAAGCCGGTTCTTCCACAAAATTTATAGTAAGTAGATGAAATGGCAAAGGAGACATGTGTAATTAGCTGGTCAGAATTGTGCAGGTGTGTATTTAGTTAAGGAGACTCCAGCAGGTAATATGATAGCCAGGTGTCAGGGTGTAAAGGCATGCTGGAGGGCAAGTGCACTCCCTATCCCCTACACACACCCCAGGTATCTCCTGCACAGCATCAAGAACCCAGGAGGGGCTGGGGTTGTGGCTCAGCGGCAGAGCGCTCGCCTTGCACATGTGCGGCCCAGGTTCGATCCTCAGCATCCACGTAAACATAAATGCATTACATTGTGTACAACTAAAATAAATAAATAAGTATTAAAAAAAAAAAAAAAAGAACCCAGGAGCCCATCTCTCTCTGCAGCCAGGATGGCTCCACCCACTCCCTATTGTATCAGGAACCCAGATTCACAGGTTAAAGGTCTCTGTATAGGACTGCTATTCTGGCATCATGACTAGCGTGCTTACCTTTAACTTCTTCTCTGCCCGGGCTGCCTGCTTGCAGATGGGGTGCCAGACCTCAGAACCTAAGAGGCCAAGAAAATAGCAAAGGCTCAGACTTTTTAAACCAACCATATTCTGAATCGGTCCCCATCCCCCACTCGACCTACTCTTCCAGCCGCACATGCGCCCTGCACATCATTGGGAGGACCCCCTCTGCTCTCTTAGCTCCCTCCTGGCACCTCGCCACTGTACGCCAACTTCACTGCCCACATGTGTTTGCTGTGTATCCAAATCCTAACCATCCCTCAAGGTTCAAGTCTTGCGCGACATCCTCTTGCAAACTTTCTTACCTGCCAGCTGGGGGTGACTTCTCTCTCCTCTGTGTTCCATAGTTCTTTGTAGAGCCTTAAGTCACAGTAGCTTGAAATTTCTCAACCCAACTAATTAAGAGTTCCTTCTGGGGAAGACCTGAGCTTTATTCATTGCTATATCTCCCACAGCACTCGGCATAGGACTTGGCTCTTAGCTGAGGTCCATACATGTTTGTGGGGTGAATAGATGAGTGGATGATTGGCATTGAGTGACACAGAGCAGGTGGCCAATGAATATTTGTTGAATGAATGAATGGCAGTGGGGGATGAAAGAAAATGACAGACTGTGGTGAATTCCAGCCTTCCTTCTCTTCAAAGACTTAGGACAGACTTAAAACTTATCAGAGCTATCACGTTTAAGGGGAGGAGGTGTCATGGTTTTTTCTGCTTAAGAGCATTGTGTTGACCTGCTAATTCCTCAGAGACTGCAGACTCTTCAAATCTAGTATATTTGTGTTGCTAAAGCCCACATTTTATCGTGGGTGGGGGTCCAGTTGGCCAGCCCCAAATTCGAGAAGCCAATTTGGAAAGGCATGAACAACAGGTGGCTGGTCACATGTTGAGATGAAGCCCCAAATATTACACATGCCCCAAAGAAGGGACAGGTGTCCTGGATTAGAAGGAAAAATAGGAACATATTATCCCTCTGGAGCCATTCCTCTTGTAACCAGCCCTAAAAGGAAAGGAACCAGCAAATGGCTGAATTCCTGAGCACCCAGATGGCATGTGTTTGTCTGACTTTGTTTCTAGGATATTCTTTCCATTATGGTTTGTTGCCTGGAGCCCCTGGGACCAGAATACTGGCTAGGGACAGGAGGGTGCTGTAGGGTCATAAAATCAGACTCAAAAGAAAAGACAGAGGATGGGCTCTAGGTATGGAGCCCTGGGTTCTTGTCTCTGCTCAGCCCCTAACACATCCTTTCTCTGGGTCCCAGTTTCTTCATCTGACTACCAATGAGGTGAGACTTAGAAGATCTTGGAGATTTATTTTCATCTTCTAGGACCAGTTTTGTCTTTTGCGCAGAAGGAATCTTCAGTTCTTGTGTGCTGCTACTCTTTGGGGCTCTTAATTGCTCAGTAGGAGTTGAATTCCTTTGACAGTGAATGCAGTGGCTCTCAGAGCCCAGTAGAGGGACTCTGAATCAATGGCTGGAGCCAGCGATCACAGGGTGTGTCCACTAACAAGCTGTTGGCTGGGATCTTTGCTTTCGGGAGTTACTGGAGAGAGCATTTCTAGTTCCTCTCTGAGTTGCTCCTGGGTCTACCAGGAGTTGTTTACAACTGTGGCTCTGGCAGGAAACACATGTTATAGGTCACTGTAGGAAATGGACTAGGTGGACACAAGGGTCTGAAGGGGTCAATGGAGTAGGTGAAAGACACATGGGAAGGGTGAAGGGGGCAGAAGTCCTCGTGCAGGGAAGTGATGTGTCCAGTGGGTGGGGGAGCTCAGGCTAGGTGGTCTCTATTGCTTGTTGACTCCACGACATTGACATGTCTGATCCAAAATAAAACAGCCACAAGTGGCCATGAGCTTCAGCACTCTGCATATGGGAAAGCGTGTTTATATAATAAATGAGGTGGGGGAAGGCTAGAACGAGAGAAAGGAAATATAATTAGAAGAGGAAAAGATAAGTTTAGGAGTTAGCTGTGTGTCAGCCAAATAAAAGAGAATCAATAAAGAATTTGTTGGTAGCTAGCTGTAAACTGAGAAATCTGAAGGAAAAAATGTTTTATTTTTTCCATGAAGATGACTATGAAATTATCATCTGCTGAGTCTATGTCCTTGGCCAATAGCTCAACCACTTGGCAGCAACAGAAAGATAACAATGTCCAGAGGGAAGAAGGTAGTTATTGACTTCTTTCTGTGCTTGGCCTGTGCATGTTTAAAAAAGAAACATATGGATGACTGACTGTGTCCTACCTTTGTATTTTTAAAAAGATACAAGGTGAGGAGTCACCCAAAGGAGGATGATAACCAGAGTAGGGAGGATACCCCAAATGAGGTCCTAAGGCAGGGTCTTCACCCCGAGAGACTGAACAGAATAGCAAAGTATGTCTTTGAATATTTTAATGGCTCTCTGTGGGAAGAGGCTTTCATTTGCTTTGCAAATCTTATAAAGTAGAACAAGAACTAAGGAGTAGAAGTTCCAGGGAAGGGAAATTAACATCCGAGAATTGAATGGTCTCTTTCATCTGACAGTGAGCTTCCTGGGCCTAGAAGTATTTAAGTACTCAGGAGTGATAATGCGGAAGAGACTCATTGCTTAGCAGTTACGCTGAAGGCTTCTGACCAACCATCCCAATCCTCAAAAATTCTGTTTCCACCTGACCAGTCTTCTCTGTATAAAGAAAATAATTATTTGCTTTTATCTGATAATCACAAGGAGAATGCAAATTCTATGAGAGGGATTCACTTCCATCTTAACTGCAAGAATGAAAAATTCTCAATACTCATTGAATGAATGCATAAACAAAAGAAATAGAAGATTCTATCCTAGGCCATGTGGATTCTGGAAGCTGTACCCAAAGACTCGAACAAGTAGAACAATTTAGACTCTGATTTGACAGGTACAATTCCAGCTTGAGTGTTAAGGTATGCATCATGGACCCCCTGTCTTAGAGCTTGGAAAAATGTATATTCCCAGGCCCCAGGAGCCACTGAAACCAACTTCCTGGATGAGGAGCCTGGGAATTGGTGCTTCAGCAGCTCTCCAAGTGATTTGATGACTCTAAATACAAAAACCAGAGGGCTCAATACCAGGCCACATTCCAGATTGGTTTCTTTGGGATAAAGAAACAAATTATACAAGACAGAATTCTAACTTCCTACAAGAATGCAACATTGTTTGCTTGTTGGACTTGGGTTCCACAATCCATGCTCTTTTTCCCACTGAGATTGTCATTCACACCTCCAGGCTCTGCCCGTGAATCCGACTGGAAGTGACATGTTGGCTATTTCTCTGTCAGCTGACTCAGAGTCAGAGACCTCAGTCTCCCGAAGGGCCCCTCAGCTGGCCATTAGGGTCGTTCTTCATCCTGAGAAGTGCCAACAGGGGCTCATCTGACTGGTCACAGCACACCCCATGCCTGTGACATCGGGGCTTGATTCAATGGTGGGGAACCCACCACATCTCTGCTGGACCTTGAAATCCAGTTTGTCAAAGCCGTTGTTTCAAACGCCAAAGCCGGAACTGGTGCCATCATCTTTTAGGATCCCCAGGTGGGGGTTACAAGCACAGTGGTGTCTGAAAGTGGCCAGCTTGAAGGTTCTATTTAGTCAGCACTATGATTTTAAGCATTTTTGAATCTGAATGTTTTTAGACACTGCAGGTTGCTGTGATCTTCCCTGTGGACCCTCCCTGTGTAAAACCCCTAGCCCTTCTCATTAACTGATGTGGAAACTTGAGTTTTGGGCCTCAGATTATAGCCAGGGAATTCTCCTGCAGTGGGTTTCCTCACCAGATTTCTCTTGACCTTAGCAGGGGGAGATCTCTTAGCTTTCTGCCTTTGTGACAGCAGCACTACCTTTGTGACAAAGACTTGGAGTTTGTCCTTTAAAATCCCCATTCAGATAAACAGACGTGGTATATTCATACAATAGAATATTATTCAGTCATAAAAGATATGACATACTGATGCATGCTAGGACATGAATGAACCTAGAAAACTTTATGCTCAGGGAAGGAGTTACATACAGTATGATCACATAACGTATGATTTTTTTTCTATGTGAAATTCCCCAAATAGGTACATCTATAGACCCACAGCAGATTGATGGCTGCCAGAAGCTAGGGGGAGCCAGGAATGGAGAGCAACTGCTTAATGGGTCCCAGGTTTCTTTTGTGATGATGGAAATGTTTCGGAACTAGATAGAGGGGTGGTCACACAACCTGCACTAAAAGCTACTGAATTGTATACACTTTAAATGGTTAATTTTATGTCATGTGAATATTATCTCCATGAATACCCTGTTTTTCCTCTGTCACTCAGGGTGCAGACTCTGCACGAGGGAGACAAGCAGGCTCTTCTGTTGAATGTGCCATGAGACAATGCCATCATTACCATCATCTTGGCATTAGCAATCTTCTCCATGCCTCAGGCACTCTATTCATTATTTAATATAATGTTCTTATGAGGTTTGTGTCCTGGTTACAACACTTACTGCATTAGTAGCTGCATGTCTAAAGCAACTCAATTACCACTCTGTGCCTTGGTTTTCCTGTCTATGTAGTGGGGATGATGACACTATCTGCCTCGTAGGTTTGTTTTAAGGATCAACCAGATAGTATGTGTATAACACGTAGAACAATATCTGCCTGTAGTTGTTGTTTGTGTTAGTTATAATCTGTGCCAGGGGCTAGTTGGGGCCGGAGACAGGACTCACTGAGAGGCTGGGGTGGAGAGATTTGTTCCCATCAGGATGAGGCAGGGGGATGCAGTGAGTGACAGGCTGGCTGTGCAGGTGGAGTTGCCAGGCAGAAGCCTGGCTTGGTTGCCAGCATGCCCTCCCGGAGGTTGGGCTTGTGCCCAGGGAGGAGGGCACCTTGGGAGAAGTGGGAAAGACCCATTTGCCTGGAGTTTCCATGATGAAGTGGGCTTGAAGCTTAATAAGGAGGCAGGGAGAAAAGTGCCTCGTACTATGAAGCTGGTTACCATGGAGGGTACCAGGCAGGAGGGGGCGAGGAGAGCAGCAGTGACAAGGGGCCTAGTAATTCAGGGGAAGTAGTGACTGCTGATAGGAACAACTGGGACAGTGATTAAAATGTACCAGGTGCTTAGTTTGTGCCAAGCACTAAGTATTCTTATTATTCTTATTGGTATTATTATAACTAACATTTACAGAGTGCCTGTGCCTGGCCTCATGCTACATACCAATTTTATAGCAGTAGTAATTGAGTAAAAAATTATAATGCCAACCTCTGCTGAGCATATATGCTGAGTCTTACTTGAGCATCCTTACTAATGACAGGAGCCTGCACTGATGAGTGTCGGGTGTCCTAGGGCATGGCTGTCTCTGGGTGTTTATCAGGAGCTCAGACTGGCAGAGCTGGCAGTGCCAGGCTTTGTGCTAAGTCCATACCCTGCAGTAGCTCAGCTGATCCTCATGACAGCCTGGAGTGGCGGGGCCTAGTCTCATCCTTCTTTTACAGATGGGGCAACTGGGATTTAGGGAGCCAGAATGGGTTGCCTGCTTCTCTACCTGGCCTGGACATGGGCATGTGGCCCAAGTCAGGTCGTTGTAGTCTCTGGGACTTGTCTCTGAGCCCAGTGAAGAATGCTACCTCTTTGTATGGCTGGGGGCTGGGGGCTGGCCCTGGCCTCCTTCCCACCACATGGTGCCCCCCAGTCTGGGGCAGGAGATCATGGGCCAAACACAAAAAGAAGCAGGGAGAAGAACTGCCTGTTGATACTCCTGGGCCCCTCAACCCACCTCCCTTAGATGCTCCTCAGTTATGGGAGCCATAAGTTCCCTTTGGCCTAACGTGGTTTGAGTTGGGATTCTGTCATTTACAAAGTCCACACTGATAAAACATCTCATCAGGCTACAACCTGAGTATCTGACAAGTTCTTGACTTGCCCCACAGGCAATAGTGTTTCTCAGAAAATAGAGGAAGCAACCAGGGAAATTGCTGCTCTGGACCTAATTCTGACCAACGTGGACAAATTGGCTGGTAAAGTAGATGTGACATGTAACTGGTGAGAAAAGTGCTACATCACCTTGAGTTTGTGGTGACCTGAGAGAAGCAAGCTGGAAACAGACTTTAAGAATACAAACCTGAGACTACTACACTGTGATATTTTCTATATGATTCAAGATGTTTGGTAACCCTTAAAAAAATCTAAAAAAAAAAAGGCAGCTTATCAAAAATTAAAATGTACTCTATTTAAAATGAAATATGCTTAGTAAGTCAGACTTTAGGAAATATCAATTTAGTACAGGAACAGAATATGTTTGAAGAATCTAAAATTATGTAGAAGGATTGGGGAAACATAAGATTTAAAGTTTTTAAGCATAACTCCTACAACCTAAGCTGTCAGTAGAGAGATCCAATTTAAAGTAATAATGCTAAAGTATGAAATGATAGCAACCAATACTACAATAGTGCCTTTGAACATAGTTTGATGACAGGCAAAGATCATGACTGAGAGCTGGCATGCCACAACCTGTGACAGCGGGAGGCGCTTCCCTGGGACATCTATAGCCCAGTGCTCCTATTCTGAGTTACCTGTCAGAGGAAAAGGAGGCCTTTGCTAAATAAATATCAATGGCATCCCCAGCTGTGCCAGGACACCCCTCCTGATACCAGAACCTTGTATTATCTGAACTAAAAAAAAAAAAAAAAAAAAAAAAAAAAAAAAAAAAAGTGGTCTGAAATAGACTCAGCTATATAAAGGAAGGGTTTGGTGTAATTATCAAAGTGAGCCTCAAGGCTCCATTCTGGATTTGCATTAATACAGAGCTAAGGCTCTTCACTTTATTTTGGGCCACGGACCCCTTTGAAAATCATGAAAGTTATGGATTTTCTTCCTAGAGACACACACCTACATGCAGAATTTGGCACACAATTTCAGGAGACTCAGAATTCAGAAGGCCAACTATGAACCATAGCTTAAGAATTCAGTACTAGACAAGAAAACTGCTTTAAAGAAACCCCAGCAAGACAGGCAAGCTGACCTTGGTCAGACAATGTAACCTCTATAAGTTTTTGTTTTTCTTCTCTACAATGAGGATATTAATATAGTAATGATTTTTTAAGCTCACAAGGTAGTTGTGATGATAAAAGAGGGTTATATTTAAAAATCCTAGTATAGTACTTGGCACATAGTCAATGCTTAATCAATATCAGCTGATGACATTTTATTATTACTACTATTTTATCATGCTTATTATTGGTAGGACCTACAATGTGTTATAATGCTTTCATTAGCGGAGCAGGATTTGTCCCAGGATTTCATAAATGATTTCCTCCCTTGTGGATTTTAGTTGAAAATACAAATGATAACAGAGAACTGTTATAAAATGTGTAGTGGAACCCTGTGTACTCGTGTCTCTAGTGTTACTGTTGCAGGTCCTTGGCATGAGGTGGGAGGTGGAGCCGATATTTCCTATAGACAAAAGAGGAGGAAAAAGAATCCTTCCTTTTTTTCCCTGGGCACAGGTACATTTAGAACAAGAGCAAAATCTATCTCGTGAACCATATTTGGAGTTAAAAAAAAAATTCCCACTGGTCCAGCAACTGCAACCTTTGTGATTTCAGTGTGAGTTTTTGCCTTGAACCTGCAACATTTTAGCTATTATTTTGCCGCACAAAAAAACCAGTGACCTAATTTCCTGATGAAGCCCAAATGAAGGGTTTGGATAACAAACAGATTAGAAATTTGGCATCTTTACAAAAACAGTTAAAAGACTAATGCGCAACTGAACTTAAAAACACAAAAGGAAAGTTGCTTTTGTCTCCTGGGGCCCCGGAAGTTCTCCTCCAGATAGACGTCAGCCTTCTCCCAATTAGAGCCCATCAGAAAGCCATCTCACAGCAATTAAGACGCAAACAAACTGACCAAAGAATCTCCTGAGGACCATTTGCCAGGACCAGACAGTCCAGCTACAGAACCGACGAGGCTAGGTTGATAAACTTTGTAGGCATCTGAACACACTCTCTGTGCCTGTCTCAGCCTCTTTGTCTCTCTCCCTCTCCCCTGTTCTAAGTTGCTTTATGGGGTCCTCAGCACCTTCCCATCAGTCCTCTCTGTTCATGAGAGCCTGTGATGTGTGCTTGCTCTCCATGCACCAGGCATGTGGTCCTGCCTCAATTTCTCCACCATGTACGTGTTTCCTCCCTTGGGGTTCTCTGCCCAGCTGTCCTCACTCCCTCCCCCACCTCCCCTACTCTCCACACCTCACTTCCTACTCATCTTCAAGATCTTGGTGTGAAATGGTCCTTCTTTAGTGGAGCCCTTTTCCTGGCCTCCCAGACTCCATAGATGGCACATTCTCATTGTCCCCAAACATTTCCTTCGCTTTCATTTGATCGTGCCAATCTCTCCTTTCAGACGGTAAGCTCCACCAGGGCAGCAGGCATGCCCACTGTGCTCAGCTCCAAGCACCAGACCCACAGCTGAGACCGTGCCACAAGGTGTGGCCTCTGGTGGAATGGATCAACCAGAGACTGTGATGTTATCCACATTGGACAGGGGAAGGAAGAGACCCAGAAAAGGAAGTCACTTCTCAAGGTCTATTAATGGAAGTCCTGGCTCTCAGTTGGCTCTGTCTACTTCTGTGCTGCCTGGGAGGAGGGCTTTTTTGCTATTTTTTCCCCCTTTCTTCCTTCTTTTTTTTTTTTTTTTTGGTATTGGGAATTAAACCCAAAGACCCTTAAACACTGAGCTGAGCCACATCCCAGCCATTTTAAAAAAATATTGTATTTATTTAGACAGGGTCTCGCTGAGTTGCGTAGGGCCTTGATAAGGCTGAGGCTGACTTTGAACTTGTGATCCTCCTGCCTTAGCCCTCTGAGGCCCTGGGATTACAGGTGTGCACCACCATGCCCTTTCTTGCCATTTCTGAAGGAGGTCATTGTGAGCCCTGGTGCCCCTACCTGGTAAGGGTGTCCAAGGCCAGCTTTTGGTGGTAGCAGAAACACCTGGTGGCTGTCACCCCCACAAGACACCCACAGCCAGAGTCAGCAGTACTGTAGCATTGCATGACCTAAGCCCCCTCATTCCAGGATCACTCAGCACCCCCTGAGGCAGGTCCTTGAATGCCCTGCAATTACTCCCACTCTCCCAGGAGCCAGGAGGGTAGGGATGGGGATATTTAATGAGAGGGTGACAGGCCCTTCTTCCCTACCAAGAATAGCTCCCGCCTCCTGGAGGCATTTCTGCCTTAGGTTTGTTGGTGCATTCTTGCTCATGATCATAAAGCTGTTCATTAACTCTCTCAGTATCTGTGTGAAGTTGGATCAGCAAAGACACCAGTCCATTAGCTGTGAGCTCCACAAGGGGAGGGGCTGGCTGACTTGCTCCCTGCTGTATCTCTAGCTGTTAGAACAGCACTGGGCATACAGTAGGTTCAAGAGATATTTGTTAAAGGAATGGGGAGCTTCCCATGTGTCAAGAACTTACTATGCCTGTACTTATAGGGACTGTTACTAGCTTGTTTTACAGAGTAGGTAAACAAGGTTCAGAGAGTTAAGAGACTTGTCCAAAGTCACAAACTTAGCAAGTAGTAGAACCAGTATTCATTCAACCCAAGGCCATTTGTATCAAGGCACAAATGGGGAAAAGTTGGAATTGGAAATTCAGGCAGGAAGGTGAAGAAGTTTATTATTCTAGTGAGGCACAGGTAGGAATGTGGACACCAGGGCAATTTTGACACTAGGGGATGTATTCACTAGAGAGGGGGAAAGAACACTGTGCAACAAAATTTCAAGACAAATGCAAACTCCAGATCCCCACGTGGGCACAAAGACATCATGCAGTTTGCGGAGACTTGTAACATAGGGTCCAGCCCCAGGAATCACTTGGGGACCCAGGCGCTGAGGGACTGGTGCTCATGGGAAGGGGGAGGGACTTGAGTAGTAGCAGGGCCTGGGTCTCAGGAGGAAAGGTGGAGAGAACCCTGGAAGGGGACTCCCAAGGCCATGTCCTGCTTTGCCCCAGCACACTCTGGTTCTCATCCATCTCTTCCTTTCTCTGGGCCTATTTTTTCTATCTATACAATGAGGGCAGTCATTTTATAGTTTAGAGTGGCCCCTGGGAGCCTTCCAACCCCCCAAAGCTGTATGAGAACATTTAAAAGTGAGTGGTTACAGAGTCACAAAATCTTAAAATGGTGCTCTTCATCCAATTCAGCAAGTTCTGAGGTAACTCATGTCTGTGGGTACCAATGACCAGGACAAGTTTAATAGGAAGACGCACCCCTCAGGAATCCCTGCTCCAGCACTCCTAGTAGATGGCACAGTTTCTGTTGAAGAGCTCAGGCCAGTGGTTCTCAATTGAGGATGATTTTGCCTCCCTGAGGGCATTTGGCAATATTGAAGACATTTTGGGTCTTCACAATGGGAAGGGGCACATTAGTGGCATCTAGTGGTTGGGATCAAGGATGCTACTATATACTTTATAGTGCACAGGACAGTCTCCACACCAAAGAATTAACCAGCCCCAAATGTCAATAGTGTTGAGCAAGGGGTCTCAGGGAGAAGACCAACAACTCTTCCACAAGAGAGGGGACCAGTTGCCAACAAAGGACTGTGGGGACTCAGGGAGGATGGCATGTGTCAAGTTGTGGGTGGGGTTGATGGGAGCTGGGGTGTCTATGAAGCAGGTAGAGATTGAACCAGGCCTAGAATGGTAGGATTTCCAAAGGAGGGTAAGGGAAAAGAAGAGGAAGGGCTGCCAGTTCATTTCTGAACACCATCTTGCTCCAAAGCCCAGCCTGGATGACACCTGTGCACCTCCGCCACACCGCTTATCTCTGTCTGCACCTGGCCAGGTAGCTCCTCTTGTCTCATACACTTATCATCTCTTCACCCACCTTAGAGTCTTGCAGACTCTGTCCCGTCAGGCTGGCATATTCCATTCCTCCTCTTTTTGTCTAGTTTTATAGTCTGAATGTTTGTGTTCCCCCAAATCCACCTACTGAAATTCTACCTGCTCAGCTGACGGTCTTAAGAGGTGGAGCCTCTGGGAGGTGGTTAGGTCATGAGAGCAGCACCTTCATGAATGAGACCAGGGCCCTTATAAAATCGGCTCCACAGGGCTCCCTTCCCCTTCACCATGTGAGGACACAGCAGGAAGGCACCTGAGAAAGCAGGCCCTCACCAGATACCTAGTCTGCTGGCACCTTGACCTGGGTGAGAATTCCCAGCTTTCAGAACTATGAGAAATAAATTTTTGTTGTTTATAAGCCAGCCTGTCTATGGTAGTTTGTTATAGCAGCCTGATGGGCACAGATACCAGTTAACACCCATGCATCCAGGATCTCAGCTCCTGGCCCTTCCTCAGGGAGACTTCCTGGAACTCCCCCACCTGCCACGTATGCTTACTACCCCTTTTCCTCCCCTCTTGGCACTTACCCCTGTTGACCTTTACTCCTGGGATTACAACTAACTGTCCTTCTCCTCACTGGACTGTAGGGCTATGATGGATCTCTCAATGGACCCTGGCACAGCCTGTGTGTGGTAGGGGCTCAAGAAATAGTTGTTGAAGGGAGGAATAAGTGGAATAAAGATTGGCTTTGGCAGCCTAAGTGCTGGGTATGTTCAAGGCTATTGTGGGACCTTGGTGAGAAGATCTAGCATGCTAGGCTGAAGTGTCTGTACCTAAACTGGTAGGCAGGAGGGACCTGGGAGACCTCTCAGTGGGGCAAAGCCAAGAGTATTGTGATGGCCCAGGATGATGGACTGGGCAGAGGCTGGAGAACTGAGAAGAATCTGGAGACCAATTAGGTGACCATTGCAGGAATCCTCGGGCAAGAGGCTGGATCCTGGGAGGTTGCCATGGGGAATCAGCCCTGGTTTGCTTTTGGGGGATATTAGTGTCCTCCATTTCTCATGCACTTTGAGAGCCTTGGAAGGTCTAAGCAGCAGCCTGGTGTGATGCTCTGAGATGTGGGGAGAAGGTCTGGGATGAGATGGGGGTGGGCAAAGGCTGTGATGCTGTAGACTCTCTGCAACTGAGACATCTCTCTGGGGCTCCTGACCCCGTGGCCCTGTGCAGCTCAGCCTTCCACCCCCAGGCAGAACCAGAGGATCCTCTCAGAGCACTGCCAGGGAAGCAGGCCAGCTGAGCAGCGGGTGGAGGCTCACAAGGATGGGAGGCAGATTACATGTCACTTCATATTAGCCACACCGGCAACTTTTCCCATCCGCCCAGAGAGAAGCGAATTAATTGCAATTTTGAGGACAAGCCAACAGCAAAGATAACATCAAAATGGAAGGTGACCGCATCTCCTTTTCAGGCACGAGCAGATTGGAATGCCTTACGGAGGGTCAGATTTGCTTACCTGTGAGGTACATCTCTTCCCCTTCTGTGAACATCTGGTGGCAGCGCACACATCTGGCACAGGTGGGGTGGTAGTGCTTCCCTCCAGCCTGAGGAAATCAAGAGGTGACACAGGATGTCAGAGCTAGGGCCACGGTCCAGAGGGCAGCTGTTGGTGTCTTCATGGCCCCATGGTTGGTTGGGAGGACCACCCAGGGGAATCCAGAACCACATGAGAGTCCACCTAGGAAGCTTGGTGGCTCCCTCCATGGGTCCCTGATGGGGACTCAGGGGACTTCCATGGAAACCTGTAGGGAA
Organism: Tamias sibiricus; assembly: GCA_025594165.1. NCBI lineage: Eukaryota > Metazoa > Chordata > Mammalia > Rodentia > Sciuridae > Tamias > Tamias sibiricus. The sequence continues at coordinate 62,571,823 of CM046662.1, forward strand.
AGGGCCCTTCAGAGGCCACTGGTTCCACCTCCTCATTTTCAAGAGGAAACAGTATTGATTTGAGGACATCTCAGCATCTCCCCACATATGGGGCCTTTACTACTAGTGGTCCTGGAAGTGGCTTTAAGTGGCTCACAAACTTAGGATATGATAATATTCAAGTACAACAAAGAAACAATTTCCTTTTAAATCTTCTATCAATTCTTCTGATTTTTATCAAAGACAAAGTACCAGTTTGGTGCTAGTAAATGTTTAATGTTTATCCAAAACACACTCAGCTCTCCTTTTAAGAATAAGAACAGGTGTGAGGCTTGCAGCCTCCATAAGCAATAGAATGTAGCTAGAACTATATTCGATTTGGAGTTATTTGAACACGGCAAGTGATACAGGCTTTCCTGTTATGTTGTATAATTTTCCTGTATGTCAGTGAGGCCACTTAAGGACAAATCCAAGTATTAGGTAAGAATGGGTGAATATACAATGTTCACAGACATGGTAAAAATTATGAATGGCATGTGAAGGACACATTTTTTAGTGCTCAGTAGTACTCAAAAAGCCAAGGCTTGCTGGGGACTGCCTAGTCCCCAGGCCAAACTGTTGTACTGGGGTGCCTCAGTCCTGAGCCCAGCCTACCCTGATTTGGCTTTGGTGAGTCCCCTTCCCTTTCTCTGCCTTTCTCCCCCAACCCCCACTATTTACATTAAAAATGGAAATGACTGCAGCCACAAATTCTTCTATGTGGGTAAGAAACAGCATCTGAGAAGGCTGTGCCTCAAGGTCTCAATGGAAGCCAACAGCAGTGTTAGGGCCAGACTGTGGGAGCAGCCACCAGCTCAATACTGCATTCCATACTGATAAGTCTGACACTAACATCCTATCTGGGAGGACTTGATGTGTAAGTGCCCTTTTGCGGCAGCTCAAGGTAGGAGTGGGGCAGGGACTGACTTGGGAAGTGGGGCTTGTTTGGAAGGAATATTTTGCATGTCAGGGGAGAGGGTTTTTTTTTGGAGGGGTAATCACTGGGGAAAACGGATGGATATTTGGGGGTTGTAAGGTCCCCTTTCCAACTCACCATTTGGACTGATGCTAATGTGTTCCTTCTAACTCAAAAATTATAATTGCATAATAAGACCTATTGCCAACCATTTTGGGGGCAGTGGGGTTGTTGGGATGGGCTTACCTATTCTGGAGATACTCAATTTATTCTAAAAACCTAGCAAGAATGTAAAATGGGAAGACTTTTTACAAAAGGAAAAAATTTTCCAACATCCTCTTTTTTTCATTCTTGGTTGTTCATGTGGCTCCCACCAATGAGAAAATGTCCTTGTCATCATCCAAGCAAACTGCGTTCAAACTTTAGAAGGAGCCTGCTATTTTTCCAAGCTGGGAAGTCATGGGACTGATTCTCTGGTATCATGACAAAGATAATAGGCTTAATTAGTAGCCTCTTCCTACTCTATGTCTTTTTATCATTTCAATTATAGACCTTTTCCCCAGGATGACAACAGTGCCTTGGCAAAAGGGAAGTGTAGCATCTCCCTAAATGTCACACCCCACCACTCCGCCCCAGCTGAAAGAGGTCCTATGCCCATCTCAGCAACCCTGGCCACAGGGGGTGTAGAAACGAGTCAAGGGAAGGGATGCTGTTAGAGCAGCCTGTACCCAAGTCAGTGAGATAAGACCACTGTGCCTGTTAACAACTGAAATTGAGGAAGTAGTGAAGAAGAACAGCAGAGAGTTGGTGCACCAAAAGGACGCCATGTTGGGAAGGACTGAGAAGAGCAGCCAAGGTGAGGAATGCAACAGCAAGCCCAGGTTCTGGTTCTCAATGGTGAGGACATGGACAGGGAAGGAAGGATGGGGACTGACACTCAGCATACTGAGCTGTCACTGAGGAAGGGATTATGGGATGGCCTGAGGAGTGAATGGGGAGGGTTGAGATGAAAAGGGGAGAAGGAACTTAATTAAATGCCTGTGGTGCACTGGTAATAAACAGGGCCATGCCTGGTCAACAGCACCAGAAACAGCACCAAGCCTTTCTTTGATGGGACTACCTATCCCCCACATCAGTCCAGCTGGTGAAGTCGTGCTGACCCCACCAATAAGCATATTCTAATTCTACAGGCACAGTGACAGACTCAGCAATGGGCCTGAAATTGCCCAGTCAGGGTCAGTCCCAGGCTGTTTGCTGAGCTATTAGGAGAGAGGATTGCTCTCCGCTAGGGATGCTGGCTGGAAGGATGCAAGCCTGCAGGGAATGGTGCCCAACATGCTCATCCCAAAGAAGAGCCTTCTCGAGACCGTCAATGTAGAAGAAAGTAGAGCCAAGAGAGCCAGAGCTTTCAGGTTGTTTTCCTTTAGGCACTAGATCCAGCTGTGCCTGAAGCCAGGATTACTCCTGGCTTCATTTCCTTTTTAGCCTGAGCCATTTGAGTATAATTTCTATACTTGTAACCAGACACGTCCTAACCTATCCTTTAGGAATGAAATGACAGTAGTAGTTTCTATTGACAGACAATGACTATGATTCAGGGCAAGAAACTTTCTTAAGGTTTCATGGTTAGAAGTGACACAATCTAAATCCAAGTCTGTTTCACTGTAACCATGTTTCTTTTGCTTGATACTATGCTGCCTCAAAACCCCCTGAGTGGCTTAGAGCTGTGAGCATCAGGGTGGGAACAGGGGCTTGGATCCCTAGATTTTACACAATCCTGTCCCTACCAGCAACACTTCTTGTGACCTTGGAAAGGCAACCTCAAGTCTTGGATCTCACTTTTCTCATCTGTAAAATGAGGAGGTTGAACAAGTTGATTGCTAAGTCTCTTCTAGCTCTAAGAAAAAAAAAAAAAAAAATCAATAAGCCCAAGATGCTAATGGAGCCTTGTACAAGTAGAATCAATCAAAACTCAGTTACAGTTGCCTGGGATGAAGAGATCACCACCATGCTAAACAATAGTGATACTTGGGGAAAGGACAGACACCATCAATAAAATTTCAAAGCAGCTGGGAAATGCTGGAACAGTTTCCCATCCACAGTCCTGTGTATAATCGGAATTCTTTCCTTCTCAAAAGAAAAGCCAGCTGTTGTGATCTCCCATTCCACTGACCCCACTACCTCCTAGATGGTCAGGCAGGTGCACCCAGCAATTCTTTCCTCAAGGCCACCTCCCCCCACACCCAACAGCTTTTTACCAGTCCCCATGTCCCTTCGCAGCTCTACAGAGTTTGGCCAACACTCTGTTGACCTCACCATATTTTCTCAAGTTCTGGCCTTTCACCGTTCCCTCTGTTCTCTTCCCACATCCCTGATTATCTATCCCTCTTCTTTCTCTGATAAGTCCTCCATCTCTGTAGGCCAGCTACTCTTCAAAGTTGGCTCCAGCTCCTGTCTGTCCCCCACCTGCTGTTCTAGAGATCCTGACAACTCCCATGGTGCTACTATTCAAATTTTATTGTTTTGTGATTGGCCCCTCCAGGCCAGAGTTTGTTCTTGAGCTCTGATCCATATTTTGGACTGCCTTCTTGCACCCTTCCCGGATTGCAATCACAGCCTGTCCCAAGTGGAACTTGGCATGTTTCTGCCCAGACCAACTTGTCTCTCTGTCATCCCCAGTTCGGCAGATGGAGACGACAGACTTCCTATCATCCAGGCTTGATATTTTGGTACAACTCTTGGCTTCTTCTCTTTGAGTCCCCACACCTACAAGTTACCCCTCATTGCAGAGCTGTTGAAGTTCTATTAATGTTGGAGACAAAGGTAGTTGTCTTTGTCATATGCTGGCCTCCTTGCTAGTCCCCTCTTCCAGTTTCCTTCCTTCAAATTTAGCCAGTGAACATCATCACGTTATCTTCCTGGAGGCGTAGCTCCAGCCAGGTCACTCCTGCCCCGTCCTTCCACAATTCCCATTGTACGAATCTCATACAAACTCCATGGTCCTTGATCCCAGGCCCAGCAGCACTTCCTGTGCTCAGGCCCCGTCCTCTGCTCTGCCCTCCTTACTACCCCTTGGAGATGCTTAATAGTTCAACAACTCAATGCATTTGTTCATCTTATCCCCTCTGATTTACAGTCAATTATTCACATTATATTTTTTTTTAAAAAACATACTGTTTTTTCACTGCACTTAGCATAAAACCCAAACTCCTAAAGTTGGTCTACAAAGTCCTGTGAGATTTGTCCTTGATGATATACTCCATCTTCCTCTACCCTCTATTTATGAATTCAGCCATGTTGGCCCTTTTCTCTGTTCTCTGCAGGGGTCAAGCTCATTCTTCCTCTAGCTCGCATGCTGGCCTTCCCACCCTGAAGGCTCTCTTTAGTGCATCTCCTTGGAGGGTCCCTTCTGATTGCCAACTCTCTCCTGCTGAGCCCACATGTGGCACAGACTCCTTCTCAGTTTAGCAAACATGGTAACCACCATCAGCTGGCCAGATCTGGCAAAACTAGTAATTCTGCTCACAGTAGCTCATCCAGTCTGCCATACCCCAGCCATTGTCAGATGAAAAACAGTCCTAGAGATACAGAGACCCTCACCCACAATCTGAGTATGTTAGCAGTATCTGAGCATGAGTTATCGGTAGAGTCAATATTAGATCCTAATTGTTCCTTCTCTTCTGCTATTATTTTTTCCTTTGTACCAAACTCTTTTTCTAATTCCTCAAGGTGAATTAGAGAAGACAGCTTCCGCATCACATGTTATGGGAATGAAACCCAGGAAGGCTAGTGGACGGGGGCTCAGGCAAGGCCTCAGCAAGGTGCTGCAGGTTGTCTGTCACTGGCAGAGCGAGCTGTGCATCAGAGGCTGGGAGAACTGTTGCCATGGTGATGGACCAGCCAAAGGAGGGCTTAGGGAGCAAGCTGCTAGACATGCTGGTTCTTAAATCAGCACATTACCAAAGACTTTAAAAAAAAAAGCTTCCATCCTTAGGCAGGGCTTGGAGGAAAATCCTAATTGTTACTCCCCAGAAATCTGTCTGGGTCTGAAGCCAAAGAAGCAACTGATTTTTCCAGCACAGCAATTTTTGAACCAGAAATAATTGTGTCTAATTTGTCATTCTGGGGGTGTTCAGAGATCTTGGCAAGGTTATCTGTTTAAGGTCATGTGGCAAGCAAAACTGGGGAGGTTTAGGCTATGGAAGAAGGGGTCTGGGGTGACTTTCCTTTCCTTGGTGATGGCATTTTAGAGTTGCAGACCATGTTGCTTGTGCATCTTCATGGTTACTTGGGCCCACTCACCTCCAAGACCCTGCCGCTGATGTATCGGTCACAGGTCTCGCATTTAATGCCAAACTGGGAGTGGTAGTCAGACTCGCAGTATGGAACACCATCCCTGCAAGAGGAAATTGACACAGGATGAGGAGGTTAGGGGGGTTCCTGGGGTGTCCCGTGGCAGTGCCAGGACCTGCAGCCTAAGTTGTCCAGGCCAAGGTTGGAAGTGTTTTGAGATCATTTAAAATGCAAATTCCTCAGATCCCCCTTGGAACCATGGAATCAGAGAATTCCTGGGGTAGGGGGCCCAGGAATTGATTGCATCTAGTGAGCTCCCCAGTACGGATGGCAGCTCCTGCTCTGGATGCTGGCCTTGGGTGGCCCTTTTCCACCCTCCTCTCCCCACCCCCAGGAGTTCTCCAGGCCCATTCTCTTCCCTTAACCCTCAAAAGACTCTGAAAATTATTTAAAACATCTAAGGGTTGTTTTATTTAGAATAGGTAATATTTCTATGTGATACAACATTCTCAAGGCATAAAGGGAGAAGTCCCCACCTTCCCTCCCATCCCTCCCAGTGTTCCAGGAGGTAATGGATGTGATCAATGTTTTGCACATCCTTAAGGCCTCCTCCTTTAATCAAGCATTTCACCTGTAGTGAAAGAACCATCTGGTTGTGCTGTAAGATCAGTAGCTTCCCCTGAACACATCCTACGCACTCCATTTCTACCCAGTGCTTAGGACTTAGCAGACAGAGATAAGATTGCCATCGATTATCTTACTACTAATAATCACTAGCACTTCTTGCTTGGTGTGTGCGAGGCCCTCTGGTGGTGTTTCCCATTTAGTCCTTAGGGCAGCCCTGTGGGCTCAATGCTGTTTCCCAGTGTGTGGACAAGAAGACCTGAGCAGGAAGTAGTTGAGTAACTTGTCCCAGGCCACCCAGGGTGACAGGTAGCTGGGATCTGAATCCAGATGGTCTGGTTTCTCATCCAGGTTTACATGAGGATTAATGGAGATAGGGCCAGTGTATCCAAGGATGTAGCATGGTGCCTGGCCCACGGTGGGTACTCAGCACCTGGCAGCAATTGCCAAGATTGCTTAGAGGGGATTTTGAGAAGGATGTTTGGTGCTCAGCTCTCCAGTGCTGACACAGAAACAGCTGAGGACATTGGTGAGCTCTGCCCAGCCTCTTGTAACTTTAAGGAGTAGGACTGAACTCCAAGGAGAGAGGGATATTTCCCCACTTTTGGGTGTATGAGAACTTGATTCTAAAACTGTCATGTACTGCGTTTGATCCTCAGCACCACATAAATAAAATAAAGGTGTTGTGTCCACCTACAACTAAAAAAAAAAAAAAAAAAAAAGAGTGGCGTAAAGGACAGACAAGCCATATTTCCATCTCAAAGCTAGAGCCATGCTGGGGCTTCTAGGAACCTTGCCTGGGCAGCAGGGCAGCCAGCACTTCCTGAAGCAGCAATAAGGAGGGCTGACGTGTGGCTAGGACTGGAGGTGAGACTACACCCACAGAGCAAGGACTTATTTGTGACCCTATGAGACAAGCCTCCTCCAACTCCTTCAACCTCCCCAACCCCCAAACGAGTTCTCACTCTTTGAGTGCAAGAGGGCTGCTTTGCAGGGGAAACAAAAATCATTCCTCAGGAGGCAGGTACAACAAGCCAGAAAAATTTGGCTATAAATGCCAACGCAACCTTACTTGGATGCCTGAGTTGGGGAGGCCTTAAGGAATTTGGAAAATACACGATTCTGAAAAGACAGATGGTAACAAGAAGATTTATTGGGCACTCATTAGGTACAAAGCACAGATCTCTAAGCCTTGACACATCCCTACCAGGAGGTCATCTTATTAAACCTATTTTTATAAATGAGGAAGCTAAGATTCAGATCAGTTGAGTCCCTGGCCTAGGGCACACAGGCTGGGCTTCTACTCTGGGCATCTGATGCCATCGCCACTCTGCCTCAGCCAGGTGAGGAACCCAGAGGCAGACTATCAAGGCGCCAGGTGTGGTGGGTAACCTGGGCTGGGCCTCCTTGAGAGGAACTCTGAACAAGCTCTTACCGCCCCAGAGAATTTTGACTTGGGCTCCCAGATTCAAGGACTCCTTGCTGATGACTTACTAAGGACACTCCTTCCTTGGCAGGTCCAGAGGGAAATGCCACACTCCCACTCAGAACTTTTGGTGACCCAACCTCAGCTCACCTCTGCGGTCTGGGACTCTGCTTTACCTCTGCACACATTTGAGCTCCCAAACAGGGTGGGGTGCTCCACACTCACCCACCTCCCTTGCCTTGTTCTCCTGTGCATTTCAAATCTTATTCCGTTTTCCAACATCCAGCTCAAAGACCACCATCTGTGGGCTGGGGTTGTGGCTCAGTGGGAGAGCGCTTGCCTAGCACTTGTGAGGCACTGGGTTCGATCCTCAGCACCACATAAAAATAAATAAATAAAATAAAGGTATTGTGCCCAACTACAACTAAAAAAAAATATTAAACAACAACAACAACAACAACAAAACCATCACCTGCCACGGAGCTCACAGATTCCAGACTCCACTTCCTGCTAATTAAAAGTGGTCCCTCCTATTTCTGAAGGTTTACAGTCCTTCACTTGCACCTTGAACATAGGCAGGTGTTGTTTGCCTACCATCCATTTCCCCTTCTGTTGGTACCAGTCCTAGGATTTTCCTTTGGAAGACACCCCTTCCTGTTTGAGATTACTGTAGGTCACAAGGGCTGCTTGATGGCTCTAGGATTGCATCCTCCTTGCTAGTGATCAATCAGAAATGGGTGTGTGACTCAAGGGTAGCTCAATCAGAGGCAGCCCTGGGATATTTGCTCAAGGTTTTGGGAAACAGGCCTCTGTCTGCTAGGCTTGCTAAGCTGATAGAAGGGGAAAAAACCTGGCATTGTTGGTTATCTTCTTTGCAACTTAGGGAGTGCTTGCTTGAGAATGAATCCAACATGGTGGGTAGGAGGGGAGGGAGGGAGAGAAAGAGAGAGTGAGAGAGAGAGAGAGAAAGAGAGAGAGAGAAGGAGAGAGAGAGAAGGAGAGAGAGAGAGAGAGAGAGAGAGAGAGAGAGAGAGAGAGAGAGGAGAGAGAGAGAGAGATCTGTAGATGTCTTTAAGCCATGCAGCCAGGCCTAAAGCCAGCGTGCCTCTGAACTTTCCATTTTGGTGAGTTAATAAACTCCTGTTGCTTTTAAGTGAGTTAGAATTGGGTTCTCTGCCAGTTATGATTGAAAATGTTTTAAGATTTAAACTTCTCATGAACTCCTTTCACACACCCCCATTGGTGTCCTAATTCTTCATGTATACAGCCCATTTCCCTTTAAACTGTGTCTTGAAAGCAGATACCACATATACAGCAACTTTACATGCTCACCATCTCCTGGCATCAGACCACACATGGGTCTAGAAAGTATCTGGGGACAGAAAGTGTCAGTGTGCTTTTGGGTACTCCAGTATATACATGTGGTCACTAGGATCTAGCAACATGGGGGTGCTTATTCAAAGCTGCAGTGTGCAGTTCTCTGGGGGTGGGCTCCTCTGTCCTGATAACTTTATGTGTCCATCATCTCCTCTTATCTCAGTTAAATGCATTCAACAACTATATTATTGACAATGGTCAGGCATTATTGACTATGGGAAGAGGACACCACAGTGACTGAACAAAGCCCCTGTCCTGGTAGGAAGAGTAAACACCCCCACTAGAGTAAGTTACTCCCCTGAGTCTTGGTATCTATCCCATGGAGACAGACCCCTTGTGGGGTAGTTAAGGGGGTTTAAGGTGATAACCCATCCATAGCAGTTAGTAACTTCCTTGCACATAATAAAAGTTCAGTAAATGGTAGTTAACTTATAAGCATTATTAAAAAGTTAAAACAGATAAGTATGTAATTATAAATGTTGGCAGCCTGTGGAAAGGAAACAAGGAGCAGTCTGAGGGCTGGGGATGGGGGAGTGGAGGTGGGGAGCGGTGTAGAGTGCACCTCTGAGCAGGAGGCACAGGGAAGGAGCAAGTGCTGAGAGGGGGCAGACCACCACAGGCAGGGGGAATGGCGTGGGAGGGCCTGCGGGTGCAGAGAGGCTTTATAGCTCTAGTGTGGCAGCTAGGAGTGAGGAGGGTGATGCTGGAGATTCAGCTAGGGGCCCGATGGGGCAGGCCTTGCAGGACGCAGAGGCCCAGGAAGCTGGGACCAGCAGGGAGAGGGACACCCACTTGCTGATGTACTCCCCAGTGAGGATGACACTGCAGGTCTGGCACTTGAAGCAGCTGACGTGCCATTGCTTGTCCAGCGCCAGGAGTGACTGGCCGTGCTTGATCTCCTCCTTGCACCCAGCACAGTCTGCAAAGACAAGAGGACACTGCTGAGCAAAACGCCCTGGGCTTCCTGGCCCTCCTGCCATCAACTCATGCCCACAGCAAGGGACCCCCTCCCTGAACACGTTTTCCCACCTTGGCATTAGCAGCTTCCTGGAGACCCTACCAGGTGAGAGAAAAGGCCCCTGGAGACCTGGCCTGTCCACAGGGGACTTGGTATAGAGAGAAAAGGACCTCCCTGCTTATCATCATGTTTGCTGTTCATCCACAGCACTGCTTCTTCCCTCCTCCAGCTGGAAACTGAGGCTGTGCCTTTCTCTGTGACCTTGGCACCTGCAGTATCTCTATCTCCTGGGAACTTGCAGCATGCAGCATGGCAAGCTCCGCCCAGACCTGTGGATTTCAGCAAGATCCCTGTGCCCCGTGAAGTTTGACCAGCACCCCTCCTGGGGACAGTCTGCTTTCTTTTTCTCTCTCCTGGCTGTACACTCAATGGCAAGGACCATGTCTGTGTTTTGAGGTTCAATCCATTCCTTCGCCTGGCATGGTGCTAGGTGCATAGTAGGAGCTCAAAGCATGTCTGCTGAAGGCGTACAAACTGGTGGCACTTAAGTACTCTGCAAAGGACAGAACTCACCACACCACCCTTTCCCCAATGTGCTTATATAGCAAGTATTCGCCTTCAAGAAGCAAAGATTAGAGTCTGATGAGTCTTCTGTCCCAAACCAGAAACGTTCCCTCACTCCCTGTCACTGTCACTCTGGAATGTGTGTTGGGGCCAGCAGAATGTGGGGCAGGCCCAGCGGTCTGCTTATTGCTCAATGAATGTCTGAGGAGGGGAGGGGCAGGAAATGGAGCCAGCGGCCAAGGTACTTGGGAGATGCTGGGAATTTAGGCCTAGCTGACCGGATGGCCCGCTTTAGAGGAGGACAGGGTCACAGGCCAAAGTTTACCAGAGGGCAAAACGCCCTGTTGGCGCCACATGACAAATGCACACTTTGTAGCGGAGAGGAAAAAGGAGTCACATGTAGAGTTGGGAGAGTCTAGCTGGGCAGTCCTCAATCCTGCTGGGAGCCTGTCCTGGGAGAGAAGATGATGTGTCCCTGTGTCTAGGAGGGGCACTGTGTCCAGCTGGCTGTGAGGAGAGGCTAGTCCTGATGAAGTGTTGGTGTCTGAGTGATGGGCTCAACCTCAGTGTACACGCTGTAGGCATCTGGTCAAGCTTTCTAGGCCACAGAGACTGAACTTTTGTCTCTGTGGGACTCCCCAGTAGGGTTTAATATTTCCCCAGGGGCTTTAAGTTCACAGAGCACTTAGTCAAATATCCTAGCCAGTGCAGGAACTTGTCACATGATTGACAAGTGCCCCTCCGCCCCCCTGCTTAGTCACATCAGGGGTGAGCAGCTCAGCCCTTCTTGAGGAGTCCACTCTGTTTGGACAGGTATGACTGCCATGGATGCCTCTTTCTGTGGAGCTGAGGCCACTCTCCTATGATTCCCCCACTCATATGCAAATGAGAATAATCTGCTCTTTTCCCCACATGACATTTCCTTCAAACAAAGGCAAGTAGGGTTCCTCGGTACCCTTCCTTGTGCTTCGCTTGCTATGGTCATCACTGGTCCAGTTCACTTGTAGAGGCCAGGGAGGAGGGCGTGCTATTGGCCAACGAAACAGTCCTCCACTTTGTCGATAAAACCTATTTAATAGCTGCATCATTTTATGGCCACATTCCAGTGACAAGTCCCATCTCGCTGCATTAAAGTGAAAATCTGAGATGAATTTAGCACCTTGAGCTAAAATTTGGGAGCCAGTACAGTGCAGTGGTTAGCATTTTAGGTGAGAGGTTGAGTGAGTGAGAAGCTGGCCTAGGTGAGAACCATTTAGTTGTTTGACCTCTGAGCCCTAGTTCTTCATCAGAATGCCTTCCTTTCCATCAGCAGGTATAAGTAACGTATATATCCAATAAACGGTTATTGTCACTATTTCACACTCTTGTGTTTTTAACCCACATCCCAGGTGATGCCTGATCTCTGATCTGAAGCTACAGGCAACGCTCCTCTTACAGCTAAGCTCTGCTTATTCCTCCTCAAAGTTCTGGGATGCCTTCTCTGTGTTTCTTTTCATGATACATTGCTGGTCCTCCATTGTACTGGTTTTATATTTATCTGGATGGTTTTCTCCCTCTTCTTCCTCCTTTCCCTCTTGACTACTGGTGGAGCTTAGACACCCCGTCTGGGAGCCCCTGGATCAGGTGTCATAGGCAGTCATGAGAACTGCACCCTATACTGAGTTGGTTTCTGCAGAGCCAGCTGTCCACTCCTCTCTTGTTCCTCTCCATTCCAAAATTATGATCATTAGCTGGCAGAAAGTCTGATGCCTCCACCTGTTCCTCCCCAGTCCCTCAGTTTACTGAAGACTCTAAAGACCTCTGGCCACTGTTTCAGTTTAATTCACTATGTCATTCATTCCACTTAGATCAGCAAAAACAAGTGGGTTTTATGAGTCACAGCAAGCTACCCACTTTGTTTCAGGCAACTAATCTAGGAAGACATAACCCTTCCAATTAGCAAGTCATCTTTCTGGTTAGGGTGTTAACAGAATGGCCTCCAGAATCAGGCTGCCTGGTCTCATGTCTTATTATCTGTGTCACTTTGGGGAAATCATTTATGCCCTTTGAGTCTGTAGTGATTAAATGAAATATTGTGTGTAGCATGTTTAGTGCAGTTGCCTGACAATGGTAATATCAATGCTGATAGTGGTGATGATGGTGATACTGGCATTGATAGTGATTGGGGGAGTTGGTAGTGATTAGCAGTTATGGTAATGTAATGCTAGTGATGGTGATGATGACATGATGGTTGTGGTGGTGGTAATGAAGGTGATAGTAGGAATAATGGTAGTTATGGTGATGATGGTATTAGTGATGGTGATGGTGGTAGTGGTGGTGTTAAGTGATGGTGGTGGTGATGGTAGTGATGGGGGTGATGGTGATGGTGTTAATAGTGATAGTGGTGGTGTTATGGTCGTGATAGGGATTGTAATGGTGGTGGTGGTGATTAAGTGATGGTGGTGGTGATGGTAGTGATGCTGATGCTGTAACTGCTGCTGATTCTTCTCTGTGAGATCTGTGAGGAGACATTTATTTTTCCTCTTGTAAGTAACATGATTCTTTCCTCTTGACAGTTCCTGAGTATTCTTCTTGATCTCTTTTGAGCAAACATTGCCCCTGATTTTCAAGAATATCTTTATTTGTCCTGCAAAGATAAAAACTCCACACTTCTGTAGCTTAAGGAAAAAAAAGAAGAGGTTCTTTTTCCTTTTCCATGATATGTTCTTCTTCCTAGCAATCTCACATACCTAGCTGATCTCTTGGCTCTCCTCTCTTCTTTGGGAACTCAAGAGGATTTCCATCATGCCCTCTAGTCAGCCTCCCTTGCATTTGCAGCACGAGCAGTAACCCCCCACCCCAGAAGAAAATACTGCTATGAAATGTATGTGGATCCATGGATTGATGTGTGTGTGATGAATAATGAGAGAAGCTACAATCCTGAATGCTCCCCCAAAAAAACTCTCCACAAGCTCATGCATCCCTCTTTACTCACTTTCCCTCACATTTCTCTACCTCCTACCCTGCAAAATCATGGTGGAGACATTCAGGAGCCTCTCTTTAAGAAAAATGCACATGGGAAGTCTCACACTTGGTTGAGGAAATCTCCCTCCAGCCAGAACCCAGCACACAGAAACATGAGCACAACCTGAGAGAAATAACAGGAATCTTAATCTCAGTGCTCCTTTGGTGCGCTCACTTTATATTTTACACACTGCAGTGTATGTTGTATGTTAGCTCAATTCTTACATGCTCATATATTCGCTTTCTACAACAATCCTGAGAGGATGATAAGAAATCTCATCTCTCTTTCAGAGCTGGGTAAACTGAGTCTCAGGAAGGCTACATGACTGATTTTGCATCATGCAGAAGGTTGCCAGGCTCCTGACTCAGGCTTGCCCCACTCTCTGTTGCTTTGCATGCTGGTTCCATTGGCCTCTGGGGTTCTCAGCAGCATCAGTCCCAGGCCACAGACCTGCAATCCCGGCCTCTGAGTGTTTCCGGATGATGTTTCCAAGGAGTTATGAAGGATAACAGCGTGAACACTCAGCCTCCTTGAGATGGAAACTTGGTTAGAACAGCAAACTGTTCTTGGGCATCGCCAAGGACACTGAAGAAAGTGTGCCACACGTTCTGGGAACACATTCGAGTTGACTGAAGGGAAGGGCAAGCAAGGGAGGGAGCCTTCCCCCAGCCCTCTGCTCGGCTGACCATGGCTGGGCGCACTCTAATGGAGCCCCTGGGAACTGAACCCTGCTGACTCGGGGTGTTCTCTGCTCACCCTCCTAGATGGGATGCAGCCCCCACATGCTGACTCTGCTGGTGCCATGGCTGGCAGCCCCTGCACCTGCACCATGATACAGCCCAGGAGGCTAATGGGTTTTCATTGATTCTCTCCATGAGGCCAGCCAGAGTGTCATATAACATGAAAGAATACCGGAGCCTAGTGTGGCTGACGGAGGCCCAGGGGGCTGATCTACGTGTGTGCAAGCACGTGAAGTCAGCAGTCTGACAAGGGCACCTGGGAACAGTAATTTAGATGTCTTTTTGCTAGACACACGTCAGTGGGATGGACTTCCACCAGGAGGACGAATGCTCTGAGATACATTCTTGGTCCTCACTAATCCCCCAATCTGTGGTTTGGTGATAAAATATAACATGGCATGTCAGATGCCCCTCATCCCTATGTAATGGTTCCCAATTTTAGGAACAGCAAACGAATCACCCAGAAGCCTACTAAGAGGGTTGACTCTTATAATTCATCCCTAGAGGTCCAAGGTGAGCCCAGATATTTGCATTTTCACAGGTTCCACAGTGAAGTGGATGCAGGGGTCCATGGAACGTTCCCTCCAAAGCACTAGCCCAGCCTCTTGTTTGCTCCAGGTGCTTCCCTACTTCCTCTTTTGTGAGACATGTCTGAAAATTTTTTCTTAGGGGAGTTTGTAAAAATTGAGGACCACTGGTGACAAAATACTTGATCAACCCTGTCTCAGTGTCCTTGGGACGTAAGAGCAGGAACCTAGCTTGACCCACAAGAGAGCCACCCAAGTGACTGATCAAGGGGCACTGGCCATCGGTGTCTCTAGTTGGGCAGCTCGTCTTCCCTGCAGGATATTCGTGAAGCTGTGTGTCTGGGCTCTATGCCAACTGGGTCACACTTAGGAGTTTCCATGATGGAAACATCCCCTGCTTCCCTTTAGGCCCGGGGGAGTGGACAGTGGAACCTGCGGAGGCAGCACCCATGGACAGGAGGTGCCCTGTGGGGAGGACTCACGGCTTGGTCCACGGATCTTGATGGGCTTACTGCTGGTCATGGACTGGGAGCATGTCTGGCACACGCATTCTTTACCACTGAAGGTCACCTTGTCTCCAATGGGGAACGGCTTCCTGCAAGGGGGACGAGGAAGAAAGTCAATGCCTCCTCTCCTAAGGTTCTGTGACTACTGGTGACCTGATAACACACGTGCTCACAGCAATGCATTAACACATATAGCTTGCCTTTTTAGAGCACCAGGCAAATTCAAATGCTGTTCACAGTGACAGGCTGACTAAACCACTCAGCGAGGGTCCTGGAGGTCAGAACTGGAGGTCCCAAAGAACCATTCATATGATTTGACACTGGACAAATCATGCTGCTTATCTGGGCTCACATGTCTCAATTTTAAGAGGAAGAGGCTACTAACTCCTCACAGAGTGGTTATTCTTCCTGGAAGGATATTTTTCCATCACCATTTGACCTCCCCCATATGAAAACAAAATGATTCAACTTCTTAACTTACGGAAATTTCTTCCTTTCACTATCCAGACATTTCTCAAAATCCTCTACCCTAATGGGGAATTTATAAGTCCACAAATAACGGTTTCCCCTCCTGCTCTGTTTTTGCTCAGTTTGCTCAGCCCAGGGGACTCAAGCTCATACAGGTCCTGCCTCCCCAGCTAAATTATCAGCCATACACAGAATTCCCACCTGCCAGTTGCCTTGCTTGGCTCTTCTTGTTCCTCCTGCAAGTTGGGACACCTGTCCTATGGTCTTTAAGCATAAACCCTGGCAAAGGCTTCCAGCAGCTCCCCTGTGCTTGTATTTGCAGTGTGGGACAATGCAGGGAATGCTGGGCAGGAGGCTGTGGAGCCATGCTCTCACTGTGGCCCAGCCACTAACTCATGGTAGAAAGACATAGTGTGACACCTCACCTTGTGCCATATGGACCCTCTGTGCTGACCTCTTATGGGTCTGGAATTCTAGAACCCAGGGCTCAGGTCCCAAGAGATAGACAAATGAATGAATTTAATTGACTGATTATATTTCCTTACATACTCTCCCATTAGTCTCAATCAGAAACTCCAATTGGTTAGTTCCTCTAGCTGGTAACTAACCAGTGGCTATTTTTTGGAAAAGAATAATCAATCTATAAATTCTTTTCCCAACTAAAAATACAGATATACTTCAATCATGCTTTACTTAATCAGAGATGTCCATTAAATTTTAATGTATTTGTGGGCAGGATTGAGGGTTTTCTTTATTATTATTATTTTTTCTATTTCCTTAATGTGGTGCTTGGCATACAGCAGGCCCTTAATGTACATTTGCTAGATTAACAAGTGATTGAGATGCTGGGGTGGAGAAGGGGGCAGGGAGGTGCTCTCCATCTTTGGAGAGGTCTTGAGTGAGGCTAGATGGTTTTCATGACAACGAAAAGCATAATAACAGACACACTATGCACCAGTTACCTCTGTAACTAAGGCCTTTGCATGCAGCATCTCACTGATCGTCACAAAAACCCAATAAAGTTGCTGTGGTTTTGAGCCCTTATTACTGATAGAGAAACTGCAATGTACAGACGTGTGGTCCCTTGCTAGGGTCACCCTGCTAGCAGGAGGTGGGACTGGGATGGTGGAGGAAGGCTGTAAATAGACATTCTTGTAACCACCTGTGGATGAAGTCATGGGAGCCTGAGCCACATTTGTGTTTCCAAACTGTATTCTGAGGGACCAGGGCACTTAGTGTTTTTTTGGGGGGTAGGTAGTGTTTTTGGTAGGAATGGGAGACTGAGCTTGGGGCTTGGATCCTCACTCTGCCTCCATAATAGGACGAACTAGTGTTTTACATGAGACTGCACGTGAAGGGAGGGATTCAGCTGCTAAAAGGTTTGAATACCACTGGTCCTTCAGATCCTCTCGTCCCTGTGGTTCTTGAGGTCAGGTGTCTAGCATAAGCCCAGTAAGCCCCAGAACTGCTTGGGAAAGGCCATGTCTTCCCCTTCCTGGGGCTCACCCTGAGGGCCCAGGCCCTGCTGGCCACCTGCTGACCTGCATAAGCTGCACACGAAGCATTTGGGGTGGTAGGTGCGGCCCAGGGCGGAAATGACCTCTCCTGTGATGAAGTCCCGGCAGCTGTCACAGCGGGTGCCATAGAGTTGTTGGTAGTCCTGGGTGCAGATGTACTCCTGGTTCTTGAAGAAGAAGCCCGACTGGGCCAGGCCACAGCCACACACTTGGGGAAACAAGGAGGAAAACAAGGGCAGGTTGAGTCCAGGGAGGGTCTGCAAGCATGAGGTCCTCACTGGGGGAAAGGCTGGTATTGGATTTTGTCAGGAGTGGCCAGAGAATGGTAGTAAAACAGACCTTGGGGGGCTTTGGGGCCGGTGTTGCCTTACAGTATAGCCTGCAGACCACCTGCATCAGAGTCATGGGGGAGCTTCTTCAGAGGCAGATGCCTGGGCCTGGTCAGACTTCCTGGGGCTGGGGCCTGGCATCTGCATTCTGCACAGTGCCTAGCCCATGCTAATGCAACACCGCTGATGTGGTACAATCCTTTCAATACACTCAAGTTCCAGGCACTGTGACTCATGCAGTGCTACACAGCTGGTAGTATCATGAATTATATAAAAGAATCACTCAGTTAAAAATCTCTCAGGTACTTCCTAGGTGCATGACTCTGCCAGGTGAACAGCAGCGTGGAGACCACATGCTCCACATCCCAAACTGCAATTTCCCATGGCAATGGGATGGGTGGTTCAAAGTTTCCAATCTATCCTCACCACAGCCACAGAGGACTGGTCTGTTCCTAACATGAACGAGAAAACACTCCCTGAACTGCAAAGAGCTAAAAATGTATGCAGAGAAAAGATCACACAGAAAGATGCCATATATCATGGGTGATGGGCCCTGGGGTAGGTTCAGGCAGTAAATACTGTGGGTAGGAGTAGTATAGGGACTGGGGCAGGGGTGGTGTTTGTAGGGAATAGAGGGAAGTCATACAGGAAAAGGGTTTTTAGACCAGATGGAGGAAGGCCTCAATTCAATTTAAGAAATTCAAGCTTTGTGGGATACTGAGAAGCCACAGCAGTTTGATCCCTAGTTTTAAGAAAATTAAAAAGAAAAAAGAAAAAACACTCAAACATCAACAAAAGTGGAGAGAAGAGTATCTTGCTGCCAAAATGATCAATTGCACTGATGACTTTTGAATAGAGTCATAATATGAATTTGTAAGACATTTCATAAGTTCTCTTGGAATGTTCTTGTGGATATTATGAAGAAATAAATAGAAGTCAGATAATAGAAGAGGTGGATTTATAAGTGTCTGAACAACCAAGTTATGTGGGAACGAGCTCCAATGACAGACGGGAAGTAAGATTTTCTCATAAGGAGTTAAGTTATGAAATCAGAACATCATGGGCAGAATGTCAAGAGGTAAAGTTTCTTCCATAGAAACGAATGGCTCCCAGGGCCAACAGAACTACAGCAACCCACTGAGTGCATTTGTGCAGCTAAAGTGGAGAGGGATCCCTCAGGAAGCGCTGGTTAGCAGCTAAAGGAAGGCAAACGAAAGCCTCCTGGAATCCTGTGGCCAGCTCCCCGCGTTCTTAGCCTGCTGCCCTCCCCAGGAGACTGCCTGGCAGCTGGCTTTGCACATAGATCGCCTTTGGGAGGGGAAGAGCTGGCCGGGCCAACACAAACTAGTCCAACGGAAGAGTTCCAGCTCTCATGCACATTAATGAACAGGTACTCTGGTCTTTCACGTGGGTTTTCTGAGGATTTGGTAAATATAAGCCGACATTTTCAGGAGTGGTCAATGGTGGGGAAATCAATGAGGTAGTTTCCCAACCTGTAGGTCTGAGGAACCAGCCTGGAATCAGACAAAAATCGCCCCAGTAAATAACACGTCATCATTAACTGGGAAAGTTGTTCTGCAGAAGAAGCCAGGATAAAAACAGGAAAGATTTTTCCAGGTGAATGCCAGAAATATTTCGCAAGTGTTTATTCACCTTTGTAGGCTAGAGGCAGGCTTAAAGGGCCCTGGTGACAGAGAAAGAGGTGGCTCCAGAAATCACAGCAGGACAGTTGGAGATGGAGCAGTCTGGGAATCAGATCTCTGGACTCTGGGGTCATCACTGCCACTAAGTGAACGTGGTCCTTCCTTCCCTGGGGCCTCTGTTCACTTCTGTGCAAAATGAAGAGGCTGAGCTTTTCCTCCACAGCTGAACCTCCCGGGAGTCCGTGAGAAGAACTTCCTCAGGGTGAACCTTGGGTCTGAACATTTTAAATTCAGTGTGAAGTCTTGCTTGTGGCCCCTGAGCCACCCCTGTGGAGAGGCAGGGCCATGGTGGGGACAGTGGTGGCAGGAGGTGGGGGAGAGTTCATCTTCCACCAGGCATCATGAGAATTCATCATATCAAACAATGCCTCGTCCCCAGAGCAGGCAAAGCCAGAGGACAGGCTGTTCTGGGTGTGCAGGTGGCGGATCAATTGCTTCATGGAATTAGTTGGGTCCTGGCCTACGACCTCATTGGAAATAGTTACTGTTTTTTCCCTTCTTTTCTCCCCTTTGTTTTCCCAGCCAACTCCACCCTCAGAGCTACCTCTCCCAGTACAGAAAACCAGGAGGCCACAAGAAAACTTGGAACGATCAGTTCCTCCATTTTCCCCAAGGAGCTGAAGGAGGAAGCTTTTGGTAAAAGGATGTAATGGTTGATAAGAATCTCAGGGGTTCCTGGAAATACAGTGGAGAATACAGGGATGAAAGGTATGTAGCAAGTAGTATGAGCATGACAGATGTGTTTGAGGCTGAGCAGAGTCGGCCGTTCAAATAACAGGAAAGGCCATGAAGAAGTTTAGCACTATAGATTTAACAGAACTAGTGCATCCAGGCCAGCCATTATCCTGTGAATTGAAAAATTAAAGTCTATTAATTAAATAAAACAAAAGCAAATCATATGGTTAGACAATAGGTCAGAATGTGCAAAGTTAAAACAGCATGGTATTGGCACCAAAACAGGCAGGAAGATCAATGGAATGGAATAGAAGACAAAAACAAACAAACAAAAAACACCCATAAACACTGTCATCTGATATTAGACAAAGGTTCCAAAAATATAGATTGGAGAAAGATAGGCTTTTTAACAAATGGTGCTGGGAAAACTGGGAATTCATATGTAGTACAATGAAATTTAACCCCTATCTCCCATCCTGCACATAACTCAAAAGTGGACCAAAGACCTAGAAATTAGGCCAGAAACCCTGCAACTGCTAGAAGAAAATGTAGGCCCATCACTCCAACAAGTTAACGCAGGAATCAACTTTCTTAACAAGACTCCTAAAATACAAGAAATAAAATAAAAAAATCAATAAATGGGATGGCACCAAATTAAAAAGCTTCTGCACAGCAAAGGAAACAATTAAGAGTATGAACAGAGAGCCTCTAGAATGAAAGAAAATCTTTGCCACCTGTTCCTCAGGGCATTAATATCCAGGATATGAAAAGAACTAAAAAAACCTTAACACCAAAAATAAATAATTAAATAAATAAACAACCCAATCGGTAAATGTGCAAAGGAACTAAACAGACACTTCTCAAAAGAAGAAATATGAATGGTCAACAAATATATGAAAAGAATGTTCAACACCTCTGGCAATTATAGAAATGCAAATTAAAACTACATTGAGATTTCATCTCTCTACAGTCAGAATGGCAATTATCTCAAATACAATGTCGGGGAAAGGGTACATTCATACATTGTTGGTGGGACTGAAAATTAATGCAACCACTCTGGAAAGCAGTATGGAGATTCCTCAAAAAACTAGGACTGGAACCAACATATGACCCAGCTATCCCACTCCTAGGTATATATTCAAAATATTTAAAATATGCATACTATAGTGTCACAGCCATATCATTTTTTATAGTAGCACAATTACCAATAGCCAAGCAATGGAGCCAACATGGGTGCCCTTCAAGAGATGAATGAATAAAGAAAATGTATACACACAATGGAGTATTACTCAGCCATAAAGTGGAATGACTTTATGGCATGTGCCAGTAAACAGATGGAACTGGAGACTATCATGCTAAGTGAAATAAGGCAGTCCCCAAAAGTCAAAGGGCGAATGTGTTCACTGATATACAGAAACTAATATAAAATGATGGGGCAGTAGGTGGGTAAAAAAAGAATAGAAGAAAGACCAGTGAAATAGACAAAGGGGAGGAATGGTAGGGAGGAGGGATGGGATAGGGAAAGACAGTAGAATGAATCTGACCTTACTTTACTATGTACACATATGAATGTACCACAGTGTATCTCATCATCATGTATATCCACAAGACACTAATTTATAAAAACACTATAAGTATATAGAAGAAAGATCAGTAGAGTAGAGCAGAAGGAAGGAAACAGGGGAGGGAGAGGAGGAGGGGAAAGGGAAGTACTGAGGACCGAATTAGAACAAATTATATTCCATGCTTTTCTAATTATGTCAAAATGAATCCTATTGTTACATATAATTAAAAATAACCAATTAAAAAAAAAAAAGAACTGGGAAAATCCAGAATGAATGCTCACTGTAAATAGGAAGACTACTACTCAGCCCTAGCCACACGTGAGTGGAAAATGCGGAATTTCAGGGCTTTACTGGACCTTTGTCCATAATCCTGTTCTACCACTCAGGTGCACTCAGGTGACTTCAGAAATTGTTTTCACTTTCTGGCGCTCATTTGTAAAATGAGGGCAGTAGGTAGTAAGTGAGGGCACGTTCAGATTTGAAAGTCTAGGATTCTGCCATATAGTTCTGCTGATTTTCAACTTTTTAGATGAGACTAGATTTTATGAAATTTCAAAATCAGACTTAGAAGAGCCTCCAAGGGTGATCTAATTCATTATTTGAAATAATTTAATTTTAAAATAGACACAAATGAAATATGTAAAATATATCTGTGCAGTTTAAAGAGAAATAATACACACACCCATGTTCCCACTACCAAGTTTATTAAATAGGATGTTAGTAGTGTCACAGAAGCCCGTTTTCCTCCTCCTGAGACCTCCTTTCCACACTGTCCCTAATCACAATAAGATGATAATAAATAAATAATGTGAATTTCACATCCCTTTGCTTTTCCTTATAGTTTTATTCCTTGTGTCGTATCCATTAACACTATATTGTTTAGTGTGCCCTGCGCTTGAACTTTATATTGATGGAATATTTCTGCATTTATTCTTCTGTGCTTGCTTCTTTGCTCAGCACAGTATTTGAGACTCACCCATGTCAATGCACACAACCACAGTTCATTCATTTTCACTCTGCTGGTGCTTCCCACAGTCTGAATAAATCACAATCGATCTATTCCACTGTGGAAGGACATTTGAGCTGTGTGCATTTTTTTATTTTGCTTTTATAAAAATGCTGCTATGAGCCTTCTTGTATTTGTGAGGTGATGACTATTTTCTATTTTGTCCCTCACTTATATTCCTACCAATAGATTCCACTGATTCATTTCCTCATCTACTTGGGAACATCTGACTAACCAAGACACATGTGAAATTCACAATAAGATGATAATAAATAAATAATGTGAATTTCACAATAAAATATATGTGAAATAATATTTTTAAATTCCACATCTCTTAATATTAATGAAACTGAGAATCTTTTTATATGTTTACAGGCCATTTGCATTTTCCCTATTGCAAAATGCTTGTTGATAACTTTGCCCATTTTCTTTTTTTCTTTGAGACTTGTAGAAATTCATTACATATCTTAAAAATGAAAAATTTCCCCATTGTTATTACATATATTTTCTGCAATTTGAGGCTTGTCTTTTTAGTACCCCCCTTTTTTTGATAAACTGAAGTTCTCAGTTTTTGTGTTGTTGAAATTTATCACTTTTTCTTTATGATGTGTACTTTCTGTATCATGTTTAAGAAATTCTTTCTATTCCCCACTCCTAAAAAGATATCTCCTACAATGTATTCTAAAAATTTTATTGTGTTTCTTTTCATATCTCAACTATTAATTCATCTGGAATTGACATTAGTGAATGGTATACAGTAGGGATTCAATTTACTCCCATATGGATAGTTAATCATGTCAGTTCCATTTATCAAGCAGTTCAATTGTTCCCCACTGATCTGCAAAAAGCATGTTTCTATACGTGTGAAGGTTTATTTTGGTTCTCTACCCAGTTCCATTGGTCTATGTGTCTGTCTTTAGTCTGAGACATACTGCAGGAATAGTTCATACAATCATAATAAGTGTATGATATCTGGAAGGACAGGCTTCCTGGCCGAGTTGCTGCTCTTTAGAGGCAGATGATCCCTGGTCAAATTGTATTTTGACAAAATACAATTTTAATTGATTTTTAAATTTTTATGGAAAACTTTATGGAATGTATTAAAGTTGCCTTGACCATATAGTTCATTAAAGTAGAAATGATATATTGATATTTCTTTCTTTCATTTAGGTCTTCTTTAATGTCTTTCTTATAATGTTTTATAAATTTTAAAATTTTATCATTTCCATCATAAAAGCTTACATGAATTTATAAGATTTATTCATAAATTAAAAAATTCTTATAGATGGTTTCTTAGTTATTAATCATGTATAGAAGTGCAATTTTATTTTCGATATTTATTCTGTATCTAGTAACCTCGATAAGCTCTCCATTGATTTTCTTTTTTGCATTAGTATTTAGTACATCTCTAAAGTATTAGGACTCTTCAGAAAAACTAACTATAATAACCTAAAATCATTAAAAATAATATCTATTAAGGGGTTACCTAGTCAGTGTGCTCAAATTTTGTTACAGGTTTGCAAAATTAAGGTGTTCTAATTATTTAATTTTTTTTAAACTCGGTAGAATGTTTCCTTAGAAAATTTCCTTCATAACACTTTGCCTACATTTAAGTACATTTTGTGTAAGAGATAGGTTAACTGTTTGATTTTTATTGACCTATAGTACTTATTTCAGAATTATTCTTTTTAAAATTTTTTGGTTTTAATTAGTTATACATGACAGTAGATTACATTTATACACTTTGATATATCATACATAGATGAGATATAATTTCTCATTTTTCTGAGTGTACATGTTGTGGAATCACATTGGTCATGCAGTCATATATATACATAAAACAATAATGTCTGTTTTGTTCTACTATCCTTCCTATCCCCACATCCCCTCTCCTTCCCTCCCTTCACTTCCCTCCACCTAATCTAACTTATCACTATTCTTCTCTAGTGCCCCCCACCTTATTGTGAATTAGCATCCACATATCAGAGAAAACATTCAGCCTTTGGTTTTTTTGGATTGGCTTATTTTGCTTAGCATGATATTCTGCAACTCCATCCATTTACCGGCAAATGCCATAACTTCATTTTCTGTAAAGCTGAGTAATATTACATTGACTATATATACCACATTTTCTTTTAAAATTATTTTTTTAGTTGTAGTTGGACACAATACCTTTATTTTATTTATTTTTATGTAGTGCTGAGGATTGAACCCGGGGCCTCATATGTGCTAGGCGAGCACTCTACCACTGAGCCACAACCCCAGCCCCATATCACATTTTCTTTATCCATTCATCAATTGAAGGACACCTAGGTTGGTTCCATAGTTTAGCTATTGTGAATTGAGCTGCTATAAACACTGACATAGCTGCATTACTGTAGTATGTTGATTTTAAGTCCTTTGGGTATAAACTGAGGAGTGGGATAGCTGGGTCAAATGGTGGTTCCATTCCAAGTTTTCTGAGGAATCTCCATACTGCTTTCTATAGTTGTACCAATTTGTAGTCCCACCAGCAATGTATGAGGGTACCTTTTCATATATATATATATATATATATATATATATATATATATATATATATATATATATTTTTTTTTTTTTTTTTTTTTTTTTTTTTTGGTATGGGGGATTGAACTCAGGGGCACTTGACCACTGGGCCTCATCCCCAGCCCTTTTTAGTATTTTATTAGAGACAGGGTCTCACTGAGTTACTAAGTGCCTCACCATTGCTGAGGCTGGCTTTGAACTTGTGATCCTCCTGCCTCAGCCTCCCAAGTGCTGGGATTACAGGCATGCACCACTGCACCCAGCTATTGTTGCCTATATTCTTGATGATTGACATTCTGACTGGAGTGAGATGAAATCTTAGTGTAATTTGATTTGCATTTGTTTCAGAATAATTATTTCACTAGGATTATCTAAAAGTTACCAGTGGGTTTTTCTCCTTATTATTATAAAGTAATTTTCCCAAGTCATTTGTAGATTTTATGTTTTCTACACAATTATGTCATCTAAAATTTATCACAAGTTTGTTTCTTTCCTTTCTAACAATGTAAGTTTTATTTCTATTATGGCATTGCTAGGACCCTCAGACCAATGTTGAACCAAAATGTGACAGTGAGCATTGTTCTGATATTAAAGGGAATGCTTTTAACATTTTACCATTAAACATGTTTAATTAATTAATTTTTTTTAAAAATATTTATTTATTTACTTTAGTTGTACACAATGCAATACATTTATGTTTACGTGGTGCTGAGGATCGAACCCGGGCCGCGCACGTGCGAGGCGAGCGCTCTGCCGCTGAGCCACAACCCCAGCCCTAATTAATTTATTTATTTAGCCTAAATTTATCAGCTATGACAGCTTTTCCTGGTACTAGGGATTGAACTCTATAGGGTTTTGTTACCATAAAGCTACATCCCATTTAATTTTTTTTTTTTTTATACAGGGAATTGAACCCATGGGTGCTTTGCTACTGAGATACTATAGCCCCAGCTCTTTTTAAATTTTGGGACAGTGTCTTCCTAAGTTGCTGAGGCTGTCTTAGCTTCCCAAATTGCTGGGATTATAGGTATGTACCAGCTATGACAGACTTATTCAATTCCTCCTGCTTTTAAAAACTCACATAAATAGGTACTGATTTTTAAATGTATCCAATACTTTTCTACCTCTATTAAGATATTCAGATTATTTTACTCCTTGATATCTTTATAAAGGCCTTAGACAATTTTCTAATATAGTAGCCAATTTCGAATTTCTGAATAAACCAAGCTTGGTCAATTATTTTATATTTTTCACAATTTTCTGGACTTGGATTTTTAACATTTTATTTAGGGTTTTAAAATTCATGTTTGTGAATTATATTGATGTATAATTATCTTTTATTGCTTGTGATTATGCTGGTTCAAAAAATGAGTTGGGGAGTAGTTTCTTTCCATTCTCTGAGTTTCTGAAAGATTTAAATGATATGATTTTGAATGTTCTGTAGAATTTGATTGAAATGCTGATTTTTTTTTTTTTGTAAAGAGGTTTTGTTTGTTTGTTTTTGGTACAGGGATTAAACCTAGAGGTGCTTAACCACTAAGCCATATCCTTAGCCCTTTCTATTTTTAAATTTTGGGACAGGGTTTGCTAAGTTGCTTAGGAACTTGATAAGTTGCTGAAGCTGGTCTTGAACTTGAAATTCTCCTGCCTTGGCCTCCCAAATCTATGGGATTTCAGGCACGTGCCACCATGCCTGGCATAGAAGAGTTTTAACTTCTAATTCAGTAGTTCAATATCTTTGGATGCTTTTAGGACTACTTAGGTTTTAAAATTTCCTTTTGGGTAAGTTTTGGTAGGTTATGCTCTATGAATAATTGAATGTTATCTAAGTTTTAAAATTCATTATTCTAAAATTGTTTATAATATTTCTATTATGACTTTAATTAATTTTAATAGCAACTACAGTTAGGTCCCTATTTTCTTTTTAAGATTGCTCAATAATACATTTTCTCTTTCTACTTGAATAGTTTTGCCAGAATTTTGTCTATTTTGTTTCTTTAAAGAGCCAACTTTTGGGGGCTGGGGTTGTGGCTCAGCAGTAGAGCGCTCACCTAACATGTGCGAGGTTCTGGGTTTGATCCTCAGCACCACATAAAAATAAATAAATAAATTAAATAAAGGTATTTTTAAAAAAAGAACAAACTTTTGGCATTCTTATTTCTGTCCATTGTGTTTTTTTCTTTGATTAATGTTTATTATTTCCTTCCTTCTATTTTCCTTGGATTCAGTCTGCTTTTAAACCCTTTAGAGTTGAATACTTAGTTCATTGATTTTTAAACTTCTACTCTATTGTTTTTTTTTTTTTTTTTTGTGCCAGGATTGAACCTAGTGGTGCTTAACCACTGAGTGAGCAATATCCCAAGCCCTTTTTATTTTTATTTTGAGACAGGGTCTCGCTAAGTTGCTGAGGTTGGCTTTGAACTTCTGATTCTCCTGCCTCAGCCTCCTGAGCCGCTGGGATTACTGATGTGTACCACCAAGCCCAGCTCTATTGTGATTTTTTGAGGCTATATATTTTTCTTGGAGTACCACTTTACACTACATTTCATAATTCAAGATTTCCCCCTTCTTCCCTCCTCCCTTACCCCTCCCTCCCTCCCTCCCTCCCTTCCTTCCTTCCTCTCTCTTTCTTTCAGAGCTGGGGATTGAACCTTGGGCTTTGAGCATGTGAGACAAGTATTCTACCCCTGAGTTACAGTCTCAGGCCCTCATGATGTAAGTTTCTGATTCACAGTATTTTTGTTATCTTTCTCTTCCAAGCATTTTCCAATTTTTAAAAAATATTTTATTTATTTGCTCTAGTTGTACACAATGCGTTTATTTGTACATGGTGCTGAGGATCGAACCCGGGCCAAGCACGTGCTAGGCGAATGCTCTACCGCTGAGCCACAATCCCAGCCCACATTTTCCAATTTTAATTAAGCTTTTGCTAACTATTCCATCTTACATCTTAGTTCTTTTGTCTTTGGGTCATTTTCCTTCTGCTTATAGAACATACTTTGAAATTTTATTTAGTGCAGATATATTGAAAAACATTCAGTTTTTGTTGTCTGGAAATGTTTTTGCTTTGCCTTTGTTCTTTTAACAGTTATAATGAGATACAATTTATATGTCATGTAACTCAACAATCTAAAGCATACAATTCAACCTTAGCTAATATATTTTTAATACATTTAGTATTTTAATCACCTCCAAACCATAAACCAATTAGAAATCACTCTTTATCTTTTTCCACACCCTCAGTCCTTGGTAACCACATCTGCTTTCTGTCTATACATAGTTGTCTATTCTGAACATTTTTAAAATATGGAATCATACGTAGCCTCTTGTGATGGCTTTTTAAGCATGTGTTCAAGGTTCATCCACATTTGAATATGTATTCGTATTTTATTCCTTTTCATGGGCTTACTAGATATTTGTATAACTTCTTTGGAGAAACCTATTTGCCAATCCTTTGCCCATTTTGAAATTGAGTTATTTGTCTTTTTATTGTTAAGTGGTAAAAGTTCTTTACATAGCTTAAACAGCAGTGCTTTATCAGATAAACAATTTGCAAACAGTTTCTCCCATTTTGTGGGTTATCTTTTCACAGTTTTGATGGTGTTTTTTTTGAAGCACAAAAGCTTTAAATTTTAACGATTTTTGTTTTTTTGGTACCGGGGATTGAACTCAGGGGCATTTGACCACTGGGCCACATCCCCAGCCCTTTTTTGTTTTAATCTTATTTTTTTTTTGGTGGTGTTTTTTTTTTTTTTTTTGTCTTTTTTGGAACTGGGGTCTAACCCAGGGCTTTGCGAATGCAAGGCAGACGCTTTGCCACTGAGCTACATCCCAGCCCCAGCCTTTTTTTTGTATTTTATTAGAGACAGGGTCTCACTGAGTTGCTTAGTGCCTTGCCATTGCTGAGGCTGGCTTTGAACTTGTGATCCTCCTGCCTCAGCCTCCCAAGTGCTGGGATTACAGGCATGAGCCACCATGCCTGGGTAAATTTTGATGATGTTTAATTTACCCATTTTTCTTTTGTTCATGTCGTATCTAAGAAGACATTGCTCAAATCAAGGTTACAAAGATTTATTCTCATATTTCCTCCTAAGAGTTTTACAGTTTTATCTCCTATGTTTAAGTCTTTGATCTGTTTTGAGTTCATTTTTACGTATGTATGAAAAAAAGTCTGATTTCCCTTTTCTGTACAATTTTTTTTAAAAGAAACTAGTCTTTCCCTGTTGAATTGTCTTGGCAACTCTGTTGAAAATTAATTAATCATTAATGTAAATGTTTATATCTGGACTCTTAATTCAATTATGTCTATCCTTGTGCTACTATCACACTGTATGGTTTATTGTAAACTTATAGCAAGTTTTAAAAGTGAGAAGTATGGGTTCCCCATTTTTTTTTTCAAGATTGCTTGGTTATTCTACATCCTTTGAAATTCCATATGAATTTTTAGGAACCTTCTGTCAATTTCTTCCAAGAAGTCTTTTGATAGAGATTATATTTGCTATATACTGAATTATGCCAACCCCAAGACTCAAATGCTGAAGTCCTAACCTCCAATGTGATTGTGTTTGGAGATGTAGACTTTGTGAAATAATTGGGTTCAAATGAGGGTTAATACACTTAAAATCAGAGAGCTGTCTGTCTTCCTCTTTCTCTTTCATGTGAAGACAGCAAGATGGTAGTCATCTGCAAGTTAGAAAGAGACCTCACCAGAACCCAACCATGATCTTGGACTTCCAAGTTTATAGAAATGTGAGAAGATGGGGTGAGGTGGAGAAAGAAATGTGAGAAAATGGATTTCTGTTGTTTAAGCCACCCTATCTATAGTATTTTTGTTATGACTTGAGCTAAGATAGCATTAAGTCTATAGATCCCCTTGAAGGGTATAGCTATCTTAACAATATTAAATCTTCTAATTCATGAACATGTGATGACTTTCCACTTGTTTAGGATTTCTTTAATTTTTTGTAGTTGTTATAGTGTAAGTTTTGCACCTATTTTGTTAAATTTATTTCTGTGTTTATTTTTTATGGTATTGTCAATCAAATTGTTTTCTTTTCAGGTTGTTCAATGTCAGTGCATAGAAATAACAATTGATGTTGGTATTTAGATCTTGCATCTGGAAACCTTGATGAATTTGTCTATTAGTTCTAATAGTTCCTTAGTGTATTCCTTAGGATTTGTTATATACAAGAACATGTCATGCCTTCATTTTTGATTTGGATGTTTTTTTTTTTTTACCTCATTTTCTTGTCTAATTAACCTAGCATGAACCTTCAGTGTACTGTTAACTGGAGTGGTGAGAGCAGACATTCCTGTCCTGTTCTTGATCTTACAGGGAACCATTCAGTCTTTCACCATTAAGAATAATGTTTATCTGTGGCTTTGCCTTTGTTCTAGAAAGATAGTTTTGCTGAATACATAATCCTACTTTGACAGTTATTTTTTTCATCACATTGAAGATATTATTCTACCATTTTCTCGTTTCTTTGTTGCTATTAAAAGTTAGCTGTCAGCCTATTTACCATTCATATGCAGATGATCTGTCTTTTATCTCTGGCTACCTTTAGGATTATCTCTTTGTTTTTGATGATCTGAGGTTTCACTCTGATGTGTGCAGGTGTGTTTCTTTTATATTTTCCTGAAGGGGTTTATTATATAGTTATAATATAATGGTAGAAAATTTCAACATACAAAGTCTTCAAGGTTCTGGTTCTCTCCATTGTTTCTCCTCCGTTATGATCTGTATGTTTTAACTGAGTTGCTCATTTTCCTAATAACATTATCTGTGGGAATGTTTTAGGAGCCTGGAGTAAAGTTGAGTCCCTCCCAAAAGGATTATCATTTGCTTCTGCCATTTACCAACCATGTGGCTTTCTTTTAGAGTCTCTGCTTTACTTTAAAATTTTTCCCCCCACCATGCATAGCATGAATATCATCAATGAAGAATCATGTAGTGGAGAGAGTTTTATACAAGTTTTATTCCCCTCTACCCTGTGCCAAAATTGGGTCAGGCAAGTTTCTTTGCTGTCTTCTTCTTCAGAGGCAATTTATTTCTCACCCAGCATACACTAAGAGTAAGATTTATGTGGGGGAAGTCTCAGATAGACACAGAGGTTTCTTATTATATTCCCATTTGTCCAGGCTCTAGGATTCTCTTTATCTCTATGATCCATTTAGACATGAAGGTAAAAGCTCAAGGTCTCCAGGGTTCAGCAAAACCCATCAGGATGAAAACCGGCACTGGTAGTCACACCAGGATTTCTCCTCTTTTTCTTTTCTTTTTTAACCTCTGCAGATTCCTTTCTTTCATGCCCACACAGTATCATATGTTAAAAGAGTAGTAAAAGAAATACTTATAATTTTAGAATTTCTAATTTAGGAGGCTGTTTAAGGTAACCAATCTCCTTACTGGTTACTGTTGGAAATCAAAATCCTATCATTTGCTTGCCTCTAAATAAGCTGACGTGGGAAATATTCAGAAAAATGATGGTTCATCCTCCCCCCCCCCCCCCCCCCCCCCCCCCCCCCCCCGCGTCATCCATAAAAGAGATTGTAAGCCGGGCGCGGTGGCTCACGCCTGTAATCCCAGCACTTTGGGAGGCTGAGGCAGGAGCATCACGAGTTCAAAGCCAGCCTCAGCAGTGGCGAGGCACTTAGCAACTCAGTGAGACCCTGTCTCTAAATAAAAATACAAAAAAGGGCTGGGGATGTGACCCAGTGGACGAGTGCCCCTGAGTTCAATCCCCGGTACCACACACACACACAAAAAAAAAAAAAAAAAAAAAAAGAGAGATTCTAAGACCTCCTTGCTGTACATTGTTACAATGGCCAAATTATTCCTTTCTCTGCATTCACACTCTCAAAATCAGATGCTGCAGATCCTCCCAGAAAAGGCAAAGTCTTTTTCTCCATGATCTTGAATCTGGGTTGGCCATTTGACTTGTTTTGCCAACAGCAGGACATTAACAGTGTGACACAGGCTAAGGCTTGAAAGGTCTGACCTATGAAGCCCACTTTCTTGCTGCACTTTAGAGCTCTGAGACCTCTGTAAGAGTGAGCCCAAGCCAACTGCTCAAGGATGAGAAGCCACATGGAAGCACAAGTCCACTGTGTTCCAGCAACAGGTAAACATAGCACTCTCTTAAGAATATAATTACAGGGGCTGGGGTTGTGGCTCAGTGGTAAAGCGCTTGCCTAGCACATGCGCGGCCTGGGTTTGATTCACATAAAAATAAAGGCATTGTGTACAACTAAAACAAATAAATAAATATTTTTAAAAAAAGAATATAATTACAGAGTCACATCCCAAACCTCCTGTAACAATTTTACTGTCTATATTCTTTGTCCTGCCTTAACTTCTGAGGATGTAAAAACAGTCATTTGCTGAGATACTATTCAAGTTCAATTTGGACTAAAGGGGTTTCCCAATTATTGGCATAAAATTTAAATCACAGGAATTAAAATATATCCCATACATGCTTCTATAAATAAATTAGGGGATATGAATGTGTAATTTATTTTCTCAGTGTAGTGGCCAATTAGATCATGACTAAAGAAGTTCAGAATTTTTCTCTGTGATGGGAAGCCTATCTCATGAGATTGAAGCAGTTACTGATACAAAAAGATCTGGGGGCGTTCATGATAAATTTAACGTAAGTGAATTGTGTGAAGTGGCTGCGCAGGAAGTCAATTCAGTATCACTCACATTAACAGAAATGTAGTCTCATGTGACATTTCAAATGAGGCCTGATTTGAGGACCTGCAATATATATATAGCTCAACACGGGAAGAGCTGGCTACAAGTTATCTGAAGAGCAGTCATCGGGAAAATCAAACACAAAGTGTTCTTCAAATTTTATGAGGACAAACCTAGGATCAGCAGGTTTCAGGCCAAACATTTTCTAAACCCACAAATAATCCTCAATCAGAATGGCTGGTCTGTGAGCAGGGAGGCCTGGATATGGAGAACAGGAAATGCAGGCAGGAGAGACATTTGCCAGGGACACTGTGGAAGGGCGTATTGCTCCTTGGGTCAGAGGATTCCCCTTCCTCTTTCAGCTGAGCTCCTTTCCCTTTCTGCTTCCACTACCCTTCTTTAGGAACTCTTAGCGAGGCTGAGTCTAGGGTTCTATAATTAGCCATGGGTCGGCTGTACCAATTAGAGCTAACCCAGCATCTTCCTGCTTCCAAATTACAAACCTGACTAAAGTCAAGATGAATCTTCTCCCTTGTTAAACTGATCCTTTAAGGACAGTCATGTTGTCACATAATAGGTGCTCATCAGATCCAGACTGATTTTAGCCAAGATAGCTTGCACTATCATTTGCTCTCAAGCTGACTTACAGGCTGGCAAAAGTCAGGCACCTTTTCAGATGTGTAAGTTAAGTTTGCAGGATGGCCTTTTCCCCGGGTGGACACCATCCCTCCAAGGCCACCAGGCTGCCTGGCTCTCCACCGGGCACTGCCCTAACTCTCACCTGCTTCACTCCACACTGTCTGAGGGAGGATTCTCACGAGAGGCTCAGGGAAAGTCTCTCAGACCTTTATAGATCCCAGCTGCCTGCATTTGTTCTTCCTGTCCCTGAGGCACATTCTGGCAGAGAGCATGACCAGGAGTCTGAGTGGTGAGCTGGGAAATGGGGCCTCCTACCTTGACAGGTGAAGCATCGGATGTGGAAGTGGTTGTTGTGGACTCGAACAACTTCTCCTTTGCAGGTGTCTCCGCATCGGTAGCACTGGATGACATTGGAGCTGCCCCGGGGATTGTAAGGATTCTGCTGATAAGGAACTGTGGGAAGAAACAAGAGGCTCTAATTCTTCAAAAAAAAAAAAAAAAAAAAAGAAACACAAAACTTCCATAAGACATTATCATATTGTAACTGAAAGAAAAAGCAGCAAGGTTGAAAATGATTAGCTGTCCCCCAAATCCATCATCCTGGTGAATGTGCACTAGGTTGTGAGTCCATAAACCTCTTTAAGTAGGCAAAGACTTTGGAGTGAGCATAGTCTTTCCTTGTGGTAAAGGAAGCCAAATTCTGGAATAGAAAATAAATAAATGAAAGAGGAACTAGAGTAGTCATGTGCTGCATAACAGTATTTCAGTCAATGTCAGATAGATGATGCTGGTTCCAGGACATCAGAATGGAGTTGAAAATTCCCTATTGCCTGGTGGCATTGTAGCTGTAGTAATGTCCTAGTGCAACACATTAGTCATGTATTTGTGGTGATGTTGGTGTAACAAACCTGCTGCATTGCTAGTCCTATAAAAGTATAGTGCATAGAATCATGTACAGTACCTATTACTTGATAATAACATTTGACTGTGTTACTGGCTTATGTATTTGCTATACTATACTTTTTATTGCTGCATTATAATTGTACATAATAAGAGGTTTCATTGTTATATATTTGCACCTGCACATAACATAATTTGGTTAATTTCATTCCCTTATACTTCCTTTTTACTTCTCTTTCCCTGATTCCCTTTCTATATTCTACTAGTTTCCCTTCTATTTTCATGAGATACCCGCCCCCCCCCTTTTTTTAGCTTCCACGTATAAGAGAAAATACATGAACCTTGACTTTCTGAGTCTGGCTTATTTCACTTAATATAATGCTCTCAAGTTCCATCCATTTTCCTGAAAATAATTTTGTTCTTTATGGCTGAATAAAATGCCATTGTATATTTATAACACATTTTCTTTATTCATTCATTTGTTGATGGACACATATGCTAGTTCCATAATTTGGCTATTGTGAGTTGTGTTGTTGTAAACATGGATATGCATATATCACTATGGCATGATGACTTTAATTCTTTAGGATCAATACCAAGGAGTAGGATAGTTGGGTCATATTAAACTATGCTTATTATTATTATTATTATTATTTTAGAGTGGGATACTTCTACTTAAAAAAGAAAAAATTTACTATAAAACAGTATGCTAGCAACAGTCTACTACATCTTGTGTTTACCATGTTTCTCAATTGTATCAAGAGGCCATGTCAGGTGATTGCCTACATCATCCTGATTTGATTAGGTACATGCTATGATGTTTGTGCAATCACAAAATCATCTAAAATGTATTTCTCAGAACATATCCCCACGATTAAATTATGGATGGTTGTATTTCAAAGTCAGTCATCCAGAAGTTCCATTTCTTGGGCAACCTCTGGATCAAAATTAGGTCCCAAACTTGTCAAGGGGAATTTGGGTCCTGAAAGTCACTCTTGGGTCTCAAAGAAATGGTGTTGGCCCTAGCTCCATCTGGCTAGCAAGTTATAACCCCTCTCTGGGCCTCAGTTTTCACATGTATAAAATGAAGGTGGTTGGTCAACAGTAGCACAGACTTTCTATACAGGAGGCATGAAGGGAGGCTGGAAAGGGGCTGTTGAAGGGACTCATTTTAAAGCTGCCTTTGAAGAGTACTTTCCAGAATTTTAAGAAAATGTTCAATGTGTGCAATTGAGAAAGAAGGGCTAGTAGTAATTGTGACAAGGCTG
Organism: Tamias sibiricus; assembly: GCA_025594165.1. Lineage (NCBI taxonomy): Eukaryota > Metazoa > Chordata > Mammalia > Rodentia > Sciuridae > Tamias > Tamias sibiricus. The sequence goes on from CM046662.1 coordinate 62,607,089, forward strand.
AATTCACTGGGAACTGGATTGCTGTGGGAAGCATTTGATGATGTGGAGAAGCTTCACTAAAATACTAAGTCTATTGGTCTCTTGTTAACCTGTTGGTAGTTCTCCTTAGACATCTCCTTTCCCTGAAATATGCTTGGCTTGACCATCTTAAATATGTTTATCTGGCATTTAACAATTAGAGGTACCTTCCTAGATCACAGAATCCCAAGAGTTGGAAGAGATATCACAAGCTGTCTGGTCCAACTTCACTATGAATAAGTTGTAGAGATAATTTTGCCAGTGAGGAACGAAATCTTTCCTGTAGGCATCTCCTAGTGGTCTGGGGAGAAAGTGCCTCAATTCACAGTCAAAGTTGATTAATCAAAAAACATTTGCTCAGATCCTATTGGGAAAAGGCTTATTCTTGTTCTGGCTATAAAGACAGTCATCTAATTGAAGAGGAATTGATACCTATTACTTATACACATTGACTTCCTGGTTAAATTTCAAATTAAAATATTGTAAGTTAATCTGGACTCACAGCAACATTGAACTACAAAGGAATTTAGAAATCACACATTACAGGGGTTTTTGAGAGTGTAGTAGTCATTTTGTTAACTGAAATTTGAATGTTTTCCTCCAGGCACATGGAAATTTGCTGGACAATGAAATGTGAATGGAAATTGTGTGTGTCCCTTTTGGTTGGAAACCTTTGGAGCCAGTATATGATCTGCCATATTACCTTTTCCCTAACCCACCAACAAGAGACAGATGTCCCAGTTGATGTGCAATAGGCATCAACTTGGATCCCTGATAGAGGAGTCATGGAGCAGAACTCCATACCAACCCAGGATGAACATCTATCATGAGCAAGAACAAATCTTTGTTTTCATAGCCTCCAAAACTTTTTGTTACTGCAGCACAACCCAAACTATCCCATCTCATCCACCTGGGATCTGATTCTTCTTTCTAAATAAACTTGATGTTATGTACATTCTCCTATAGCTATATTTATATTTTCAAAGAAGTCTATGGTCTCCATAACTGATTTCATCCACTTCTCTCTTCTTAAAAATAAGGAACAAGGAAATAGGATTTCTGGTTATCTCCTACATATAAGTATATGTAGGCAAAGAGCCCTGGTTGCTGAACCCTGAAACTGGCTTCTGACAACTTTGCTAAGTAGGGTGGGAGAAAAATATCCATTTCACAATCTTTCTCCTCCTACGCAACTCTTTTTTTTTTTCTGTCTTAAATTCAAGACAAAAATAAACAAATCAACTAGTTAACTAAATCTTAATTTTTGGGGGGCCTCCCTCCCTCCCTCCCTTCCTTCCTTCTTTCCTCTCTCCCTCCCTTCCTCCCTTCCTTCTTTCCTTCCTTCCTCCCTCACTCCCACTTTTCTTCCTTCCTCTCTCTCTTTCTCTCTTTCTCTTTCTTTCTGTGTTAGGATGGAACCAGGGCCTCATGCATGCCAGGCAAGCACTCCACCACTGAGCTACACCCCAAGCTTAATTAACTCTTCAAGTGGGTTATCATGAAGAAGTGCATTATATATCCCACACACATTCACTGATGTCACAACCATCACACCCTCCCCACAGCTCAGAGCAGTCCTTCTCCATCCCTAGTAAGTCCATAAATATTCTCTTTAGCCCAATCTTCTTTTCTTCTTTTTCTGATTCCTGCTCAGTACCTCCAGAAAAATATATCACTCTCTTCTCCCCTGTTATGAGAAAAATATAAATCCAGTTTATATGAGCAGTGTGGTGATCTACCATTGCCAAGGGAAGCAAAGCTGTGAGTCTGAAAATAAAACAAGAACAAATAGTCCAGTCATCCCCATCAGTGACAAGGGCTCTTGAATATCTCCCAAAGTCCCTGCAGAGGCACTGCACACATTCCATTTACCTCTTCTGCCCTTATGGTTCAAGAATCAACTTCCAAGATTGATTAAATTTTTCTAATTTGATTAGATTTTCTGGGGAAGTGGATTTGTGAGAATGATCCTCAGTCAGAACTCAAGTCTTTGAACCCTCCAGATAAAAAGATATATAAAGTCAGAGTGAGGGGATGGATTAGAAAAATAGGCCTGTTGGGGCAGAAGGACCAGCTCTGTTGATTCCCCTAGGAATGGGGATGTTGCTTTGGTGATGCTGAGTGTGGCCAGGGCTCTAGGACTCTCTGATGCTTGTAAGTAGACCCATAAGCAGAAATTCATGCATCCATCCATCGTTGGTGCAAATTCTTCTAGATTGCTGATGCAAGCTGTGGCTATGAAAGGACAGTAAGATTCGATTGTACAGACAGTAGCAATAGGAAATGTGGGGGTCAGGGAAGCTAGGCTGTGATTGGCCACATCTGTTCTTGCCCTGGAAGCCACCTTGTTTCCAATAAGATTTTATATTATTGGCTAATTACATCAGGAGCTTAATCCAACTTTATTCCGTGCTTATGTGGGTATGTCAGGGGGAAGTGTTTCTTCCCACCAATTTGTGGCTTCCCTGAAATGCTGAGATATGTGTGTGTGTTTGTGTGTGTATTTTTTGTTGTTGTTGTTGTGCTAGGGATTGAGTCCAAGGTCTTGTGCATGGTAGGCAAGCACTCTGTCACTGAGCACATCCCCTAAATGCTGAAATTTGGTTGTTGATTTTCTGCTGGTTATTATTTTCACCAATGTTTATCCCAGTAAGTATTAAAATTAAAGTTCAGTCACATGATTAATAACATTTGTATTATGGGCAAAATATCTTTAGAAAAAATTGATTTAAATGTGTTATGGTTTAGATGTGAGGTGTCCTCCAAAAGCTCATGTGTGAGACAACACAAGAAGGTTTACAGAAGAAATGATTGGGTTATAGAGTCTTAACCTTATCAGTGAATTAATCCCCTGATGGGAATTAACTGAGTGGTAACTGAAGGCAGGTAGGGTATGGCTGGAGGAGGTAGGCACTGGGGGTGTGCCTTTGGGGTATACATTTTGTACCTGGAGCATGGAGTCTGTCTGTCTGTCTGTCTGTCTGTCTCTCTCTCTGTGCTTTCTGATCATCATGTTTCCCTCCACCACACTCTTCTGCCATCATGTTCTGCCTCTCCTTCCCGAGGAATGGAGCCGGGCTTCTATGGACTAAGACCTCTGAAATTGTGAGCCCTCAAATAAAATTTTCCTCCTCGACAGTTGTGCTGGTAGAGTCTTTTAGTTACAGCAGTGAAAAAGCTGACTTAAACAACATGAAATTATTCAAACTACTTCATACATTAGGGACTTCTAGGCTTGAGAGCACTATTTAAGAATAGCCATAAACCTCACAGGCGTTAGCTCTGTTCACTTGTGAGACTGTCTGTGGTATTACCAAGTGGAGACACACAGATTATGTGAGATGTTCCTAAAATGCATACAAGGAATGTCTGGCTTTTTTTAGAATTACTTGGCCAGCACAGGGCACCCAGGAAAGACATTCCCATTACCAGCCTTTAAGATGTGCTCTCCAATTGAACTTTCTGAAATGATGGAAATGTCCTATATTTACAGTGTCCAGCACAACAGTCAACTAGCCATATGTGACTACTGGGCACTTGAAATATGACTAAGAAACTGGATCATTCATTTAATTTAAACTTTACTTAAATTCACATTTAAATAGTCACATGTGGCTAGTGGCTACCATACTGAACAGTGCAGCCATATAGTTTAAAAAATAGAACACCAGGCAGAGGATAAGAAGTTAAACCTGGTCGAATCCTAGTCATATATAAATAGCACATACAAATTAAGTCACTAATACCACCTCTGACTTAAATTATTCATTTTTGTCCCTGAAGAGTTCTAAAGTTGTAATTAAAAAATGGTTTGCAATTGGAATCAGTTACATACACATTCACCCACCCTAAATTTGATCTAGAAACAAATGGTTCTGAGCAGCATAATAAGTATTGATTTAAAAAAAAATCACAATTTTTCGGGCACTGAATGATTAAACAATCTTAATTTTTCCAAGAAGAAAAAATCAGCTGGTGATGCTGTCAGTAGCATTTTTAAAAGACAGACAATCTAGCCTTTAAGATTAAAAATTAAGGATCGAAAACAGCAAACCCTCTTTTACATGCATACTGAATCTTCGAGAGTTCCATAAGAAAATGTGTCTTAATTCCACAGCTAAATTTATAAGTCAAGCTTTCCCCAGATGTTACAGAGATCACCTGAAGATTATTTACACTGGATCAAGACAACACATTGGCAAGGCAGGTGAGACTGAGCTCCTGCTAAGGAGGCTGTGATCCACTTCCTGTCCCTGCCCCTCCTCGCCTCACTGTCTTCACCTCTGTGTGTTTCTCTCTGACAGAGAGTACTGGCACTAACCTGGATTTCAACTTCCTCTTTGCTTTTATTTAGTTTTCTGGTCTTGGGCAAATCATGTAACTTCTGTGGCCTCAATTCCTCCTTGGGACCAAAATAATTTATAAGTTTCCCCCCAATTAACAAGTGGTTCTGTCTTTGTGTGTCCACCTCTGTTTCTTTTTCTCCCTCTGCATTCTCTCTTCTCCATTAACTGGACCCATTTTTAAACTAGACAGTGTCTTATGCTATCAGGTTTATTAGTCTCTTTTAAAAGCAGATCATGCATGATTCCTCTTGTAAGCACTATAACCTAAGGTATGTTCTTTTTACCCATGTGTCACCTGTACAATTTCTTCTTTCCTCCCTTGAGGGTCAATTGACCTTGTAGATAAAACTGTTCCCACATTTGAATAGAGTGTCTTTAAAATAGTCTTTAAAAGGTAGGAGTACCTACGCTATGCTGGAGCATAATTTAAAAAAGTGACAAAAGTGACTTGGAAACAGCATCACAACTGTGAATAATTGGCTGGAAGTGTAATGACAACAGAGGAGCTCTGGTTGAAAGGTGAAACGTCAAGCAGAGGAGCCACCAATTCAGCAATGAGCTGGCAGCAGCCCGGAGCCAGGGTGACGCATCTGTCACACAGTGGCTTCACATATCTTCATTAAAGCCCAAAGTACCCTAAGTGTGTTCACAGTGATTCCCTAAGTGCTCAGGAGACCCAAGTGTGGATCCAGCGTTTCTCAGGTAGGAATCAGCTGCCTGAAAGGTTAAGGTGGTCTGTATAAGAGGTCTGGTAGTTCACGACGGGCATTGGGTGTGAATTCAGAGTTGAATCAGGAATGGTGGAACCACACTGTCTCTATACTGGGACCACTGAAGCATGGGATCCCTGCATTGGAAGGGGCGAGAAGCACATGGGATGGCAATGTCATATGGATGCTGGAGTCAGGTGGGCTGAGGCTGAATCATAGCCCTGTGGCTTGCTGGCCATATGATGTAGCAAGTTACAATATTCTGAGTCCTTAATTTCCCTATCTCTAGAGTGGGAATAACTCAAGTCATTTTTGATTATTAAATTACTTATATCATATAAAAGTGCTTGGCATATTGCTTGCATAAAATTGGGCACAATAAGCAGTCATTAATGGCAAAGGATCTCTGAAGCTATGTATCCTCACCTCAAACGCAATGCAGGAATTCTTTCTCAATCACCCCTACCAGCTGGCCTGAGCTTGGCTTGAACACTTCTCCAATCCATCTTTGGACAAGCCCAGCAAAGGTCTGTTTCCTGGTTTTCTCTTCCTGCTGACTGTCAAGATAAAAGCTGTTGGCTGCAGACCATTCGCCACCTTAAGCAACCTTTTATTTCTCCTGGAGCTCTGTTTATGGGTTTCTGTGGGCTGCAGAGGTGGGTGGCTGACATGCTCTTGATATATCCTGCAAAGGAATGTGTGAATTGGGTGTTTCCTCCTGTGGGAATGAAAGGCTATGATCTGTGTTATCCTGGGTTGGTGTATTTTGGGCACATCTGCTGTTTCCAGGGGGATGTGTTTGGTGTTTGTTGCGACTGCTTAGAGTAAGTGAAAGATTTGCTGCTCTTGGTAACCTCTGAGGGCCATGCATATGTCATCTCATGTGTCATTACATCTATGTTCATTGAGAGAATACCTAGAATCAGAGTCTTAGGCCGGGAGGGGGCTGGGAAGTTCACCCAGCTTGCATAGTAGCTTAGGCTGGCCTTGGTGCACAAGGGTGTGTCCCAGGATGACAGATGAAGGTGGGAAACTGGGAGGATGGACTGGGCTGGCACCAAATCCAGGGCCAGGCAGGGAGAGGTGGGCAGAGAATTCAGAAAGGCTAAATTATCCTATGTCTGCAGGTCAATACTCCACTCCTAGTATTGGAGTGGGTGGGCTGGGGGTTGGTGTTCCAAGATGCAGAAGCTCAGGAGAGGGTTTGGAGTTGAAGCTGTGCAGGAAGAAGTGGGGGATGAATGGATAGGTGCAGCTCTGGAAGGTTTATAGGTCATATTTAGAGGGATTCCTCTGTGTCAGGAAGTATACTCAGCAAACTACATATGTCATCTCCCTGAGTTCTTGTAATGAGAGTAGGGACACTGCTCTCCTTATTTGATGCATGAGAAACCAGGGCCCAGAGAGCTGATGCCACTTGTCCAAGGTCACACAGTTAGTGAATGGCAGAGACAGAACTGAACCTGGCAGTCTGACTCTAAAACCTGAGCTCTTACCACTGAGTTTGACTGTCTGCATCACAGAAGTGTCAGCAGTGGTTACCTCTAGGAGTTGGAGTTGGGGAAGGAGACCTAAAGGGGTCTTTAGCTTTACCTCAACAGTAATCATCCATTACTCAGCTGTTCAAAATTACTTTAATTTTTTTTTTTAATTATTGGAGGTTAGGAGAGTACAGAGCAGGAAGGAGGGAAGAGCAGTCAGTGTTCTTGGTGGGAAGAGAAGATGGTGTGATTGTGGCTCCCAGGCAGCCTTGAGCAGACTGTGCGGCATGGACAGGCCGGGCCTGACAGATGTGCATGCTGCTCTCTGAGAGAGGTAAGCTCTGCAGGTGTCAGCAGCTGCAGTAGGGCAGAGTGCTCTGGGAAGCCCAGGGTCCCTTCACAGGTGGCCCTGGCCTGGCCATAATTTCCCATGCCAGCAGGTCAGGAAACCAGTCTGACACCCAGGAGGATATTGTCAAACCTCTGCAGGAACAGTGAGTCCTCCGCAGCCTCCCTGCTGGGCTCATCAACTTGTTCCAAGGTCATGGCCTGTAGCTGGCAATGTGGCTGGCTCGTGGCTGGAGCTGCCTTCTTCCAGGGGTGCTGCCAGTACGTGTGTCAGAATGGTAAGCTCTTGGCTGGACAGACACTTGTGTCTGACAGTCCCCTGCCCTGGGACAGCTACAGCCAGAGGATCTGGGTGAGACCCAGCAGCCCCGCAGCAGGGGCCTCACCAGCAAGGAGGTTCTTGTGCAGTCCAAAAGGAGGAGCTCTCTATTTCTTAAAGTTCGGCTAGGTTGAATTATATCTATATCTATTTCAAGATAAGTGGAAACTATGTTTGAGTCAGCCCGCCTATCCCTTCCGCCCTGTTGACTATGTTGCTATCCATGGGCTCAACCCAGATGGCCAGCACAGTGCCTCCTTCTCAGAACTCAAATGCATCTGTGTTCTCTTTTATTTTCCTGAGATCCTCCTCCCTACCCCTGGGCCAGGGAAGGGATCTTGATAGCCCGGGTATGGGAGCCCTTTCTGTCTACCCTGCTCAGCTTTGTCTAGGACATCTGGCCTTGTTGAGAAGGCTTCCTGTTCTTCTGGGGCACAGGCTTTATGAAATTCAAAAGCCAGGAAGCTATTCTTGGTCCCTGCTTTCTGCTGCCCATCCTGGCCTGAGGCCTTGCTCACTGAATAAAGGGAAGGGGCAAGAGGGGTGGGAGAAGGAGAGGCCAGTTCATATTTCAGAAATATCTTCGGCCTACTCTTGGTCATGAATTTTAAGAACACGGGCAGGGGTTGTGGCTCAGTGGTAAAGCACTCGCCAAGCACACGTGAGGCACTGGGTTCCATCCTCAGCACCACATAAAAATAAATAGGTCTTTGTGTCCAACTACAACTGAAAAAAATATCGTATACGAAGCTGTATAAGAATGGCTGAGGAATGGACAAGAAGGCTTGACAGAGAGAGGGGAAAAAACATCCCTAGGTGTCTGCCAACCTTGATATTTTTCTACTTTGAAGTGGGTTCCTATTGATCAACTCCAATCCTCTTGTCACTCTGACTATCCATCACTACCTCTCCAAACCCCCAGTCAGTGACACCAAGGAGTCTGGAAAAGGAGCTAAAAAATGGCTAACAGTCACAGAGCCATTGCTGCGTGGCAGGCACTATGCTAAATGCTCCAGAGGTGTCAGCTTATTTAATTCTCACGACTCCATGATCATAGACACCATGCGACCCCCTTTTATATGGGGAACCTGAGGCATAGAGAGGGTAATTAATTTGAAGTTACCCCACAAATAAAGGTCAGAGCTGGGGTTCAGATGGGTATGAGCAGTTCTGGGAGATGCTCAGTTTTCTCTCCTCTCTTTCCTCTCCTATGGGGTGTTCCCAGCAGGATCTCCAGCCTGGTGCATCCTGTGGGAGAGGAGACGGATCTGCTCCTGGCTGAGCTGCCTGGGCTTTGGAGCTGCCCATGCATCCCCAAGAGAGAGAATGGGTTTGCTCTGCACCCCAGCCTGGCAGTACCTTTCCAGCGTCTCTACAGCTTATCTGAAAAATGCTATTTGGGTTTCGTCTGGGGCCCTGGAAACCATGTTGGAAATAGAGGAACTTCAGGAAGTCAGCAATTGTCTTTGTGCTATGAGTGACTAAGTCCCCTGGCCTCGGAGCCAGAGGTTTTAATACTTATACAATGTTTGCTTCCTGAGACACTGGCAGGTCAGCAAGCTCTGCTATACGCAGGGAAATCCAAGGAGTATCAACTGTCAGCCTGGCTCCCCTAACTCACAAGTTCTCAGAATCAGAGTGGAAGGAATAGAGAAAACTCTAGTCTTGAGGTTTCTGAACTTTTTTTGTAAAGCTATGAACACTTTATCTTGAAAACGAAATGATGACATGGCCTCTAGGTTATATTGATTCTGTTGCAAACCATGCATGGAATGCAAACATGTGCTGACCTGGTGGTCACTCAGGGAAATTCCCTAGACCAGGGGTTGCTTGCATTGGATGTGGCTCCCAGACATGGTTTATTTCAGTGGCCTGGTGTTTGTTTTCAAGTTCCTGCCGATCACCATGGTTCCTACCTCTTCCTTTTGCCTTATCCCTGCCTGACTTTTCTCCTCCTGTACTGTAGGTACTTGAAGGCATTGGAGTTGTGATCCTAGCCTAGAACCCAGGCAGACAGACTCTGTGATGGAAGTGGGGTAGAGATACTTACTTTTGACCCCAACCCACCCAAGGCAGCCCCAAGGGAACTTTCTGCCCCATCTCACCCACATGCCCACCATCAGCAGCTCTGAGGTTCAGTGATGGGAAGAACTCTCTTGGGGTCCCCAACATGCTGGCCCCACGAGGACCAGCAGGAAACATTGGGAAAATGTCATCATTTCAAATTAGGGACGCTTGCCTGGTGACAAGGCATGATGAGGTCCAAGTCGTGGAATTACCACTTAATACACACTCAATTCTCAGACCTCTTTGGGATCTAATTTGCTTGACCCTTGCTTAAAGTTCAGCTTGGGTCCCAGATGGCTTCTGCTGTCATCCATGCACTGGAGGAGGCTCAGTGGACGTGACTATGCAAATGTGAGAGGCCCTCCCTGCCAAAATCCCACCTGTCTGTCAGGCCTTCCTTTCCCCAGGCTGGGACGAGGCCTTCATTATCTTTCCAACTCCTCCCTCCCCTTGTTCTTCATTTTCCCTATTCATTTATCTCTGCATCCCTCTTTCCTTCCCTCCCTCCCTTCCCTTTTTTTTCCCTGTGTTATTACAATCTCTCCTTATGAGAAGACCAGCTTCTTCTCAGCCGTCAACTTTGTATGGGCCTCAGCAGGCCACTCCTCATCCCTGGGCCTTGTTTTCTTGTCTATACAGTAAAATGGTTACAGTTGGTGACTGCACAGTTTCTTTTCAGATAAGACTGTTCCACGTGTATTAAACCCAAGGTCCAACACACAATGCCTTCAGGGGCCAGGAAGGTAATGCAAAAATACAACCAACCAAAGGGATCAAGCTGAAGAGACTGACCTACCTAAAGTGGAAGAAGTTACTGGGCCTCTGGGGATTGTAGTCATGCACAAATAGGGCCCAAAGAGACCTATTTGTGTGAGCTGGATTCTGCCTATGGGTCACTAGCTTGGGTCTCTGCATCTAGACAGACAGATGATCACAAAGTCTCTTTAAATTACTATCTGAGGGAAGTCATATGCTCACCACATGCTGGTAGAATCTGGAAGAACAGAATACTCCTTAAATGAGGTCTTGTAGAGCCCTAGGCTGGATAAGGAAGTGTCACACTAGCATGTCACTCTCAAGGTTTCAGTGACATTACTCAGGGATAGGCAGTGGTTTTCAAGCTTTTTTTGACCATGACATACTAGAAGAAATTTATTTTGTAGTGCACAAATATGTGAAACAAAAATTTCACAATTAAAACTTTTCTTAGCATGCATAATGTATACTGATATTTTCTTTTATTTTTCTGTTCTATTCTACTTCATTACTTTATTCCATTTTATTAAAAATGTTTTTTTTTTTTTTTTTGCAACCAAATAGTTGATTTCAGTATTGGCTAATGGGTTGAAAAATACAATTTAAAACATGCTGCTCTAGGCTATACATGGTAGTCATAAGAATGACAAAGATAATTCTAGCTCTGTACTCTCCAATATGGTATCTATTAGTCACATATGGCTATTTAAGATTAATTACTATAAAAAATTCAGTTCCTAGTCACACTAGCTAATTTTAAGTGCTCAACAGTCACATAGGCTAGTGGCTTTTGTATTGACAGTGCGGAAATGTCATGTTTTTCTACACCGAGCTTTAGGATTTTGCCAGTGAAGAAACTGAGGCCCAGGTTTCTTCAGAGAGATGTATTTGAGATTGGGGATGCATGGAATGGGGCCAAACTGATGAAACCTCAACAATGTCTGTCTGTCTCTGGAGGAGTGAGGGTAAGGAGTAGCCCTTTCTCCTCACCAAAGGAATCACAACTCAAAATCCACATCTTGCATTTCACAGGCAGTGTGGTCGACCCAAACCTTAACCTTCATCGAAGAACAGCAGCTAATTTCCATGTTTTACCAAGCACTTCTGGAGCAGCTCTGTGAGCTGTAGAGAGAATAGGCTATAGAACCTGTCAGATACGGGTTCAAATCCAGGCTGTACGAGTTTGAGCAAGATGCTTCATGTCACTGAGTCTTAGTTTCTCCATCTTTGAAATGAAATGAATACTATTTATTCTTCAGGAGTTTTGAAAGATAAGCAAGCAATATGCATAAAGTACCTAGTACATTGTCTAGTATATGGTGTTAACCAAAAGCTTGCTATAATAATGATAATGATGCAACATGATAATAGAATTCTACTGCCGCTGCTGCTACAATGAAGTTAAGCATTGTGGAGATGTTTCTACCCCAAAGGAAATTTCAGGCTGAGGTAGGGGAGATTATTTTTTACTGAATCTTTAAGGTTCAACCCAGTACCTGGTACTAGTAGACACTTAATTCATATTTGTCAAGTGAATGACTGATTAAAATATATCTCTAAGTAGCTGCAATCTAAGGTAGAACTTGGTAAAAAAAAAATCACAAGCCTCTATACATGGGGTGATAAGATTATAAATGATTTCTGATTGGGAAGGGGAGGACAGAGAAAGAAAAATTGGGGAAACTAGCACAGAGAAATGGCATTTTTATATTTTTTAGTAGGTTGGTGATTCATGATATGTAAAACCAAGAAGTCAAGGCATGATAAGTAATCAAGAAGAGAGAGAAGAAAAAAATCAAAAGATAATAGAGGATACAGAACACTTTAAGACATCCTTTATGAGAAAAGAATGTGAAGATCCTCCCTGCAAATTAACAAGACAAAATTTTCATGTTTATGTTTTAGAAAACAAAGTATCATACAAAGTTTCAAATTTAATCTGTACATTCTGGGGGATGCGAGGAAATGTTAATCTCTGTGGGTATCAATGAGCAGTTCTCAGTTATGGTTTCGCCCATGTATAATGCCCTGCAAACATTTTTTTTAAAAAATCCGCAAGTGTAGTGGACATCTGTTGTTTTGCCTGCTCAGCATCTGCTCTCTGCTTCTTCTGGCAATAGAAATTCTCTTTCCTGTAGGAAAGCCATTCTGTGGAGTTTGGGTGGGGCTGACCCTGTCCAGGTACATGGTGGGCAAGCAGCCCAAACCTGGTCAGTGTAGAAAGCCACAAAAACTCTTCTTGTGTGAATGGCAGTCACATGACCAAATCTTTTCTGGTGTTTCTCCTAGAAGAGCTCTTGGGGAAGCCATCTGGGTTGCTAAGCCAGGAGGAGATAGGCTGGGGTTCTTGGTGCCATCTTGCTACCCACATTGAGCCAGGTGGAGAGGTGAGAAGGAACAGGTTCCCGAGGGCCTCATTCACATATGTGAATCCTTATGGGCCTGAAGCCATTGTGCTTTTGAATTTCCCAAGTACACAAACTCCAATATGGTATATTCCTTTTTTTTTTTTTTTTTTTTAAGAGATGGAGTTCATTTGAGTTGGGATTTTTTTTCACTTGCAACTAATGAATTTATATCCTAATACTCATAGTTTTCCATCTAAATTATAATCTTTCATCAATTTAAATGAAACAAATACTTCAAAGCCACTTCATGCTGGGCTTCATGTATCTAACATGATCAATAAGCATCTCTTGAACACATAATGATGAATGAGGCGGACCTGGTCTCTGTCCACTGTGACTTGGACTCCCGCAGAAGAAAGACTGGAAAAAATGCACAAGAGAGAAAGAAGATCAAGCTGCTGCCTTCCCAGCAGCCGTTCCGTTTCTCTCTCTGTTGCTAATAGAGCCTTTCTTTCTTAAGGGACCCTCCCTGGAACAGCCATATCTTTTGGGAAAGGCTGTAACCTTTCCCAGACTTGAGGAGGGATACTTGATTGCTGAAAACAGATCATTGTGTTCTCCTTCCTTTGCCAGAGAGTTGATTTAGGCAGACATACACTCCTTGCTAAGGAGACTCAAGCGGAGGTCTCCTGGAGGGGGAACTGGGCCCTGGGAAAGTTTTCCTTGATGGATGTTGTCATCCATAGGTGACGTGTGAACTGCAGCTGTGTGTTCATGATGAACTCTGCAGGAAGCCACTGCAGGTGGGAGGAATCTGGGGGCTGGATGGTGTCGAATCTGAATTAAACTACCTTGGCTGTCTCTGGGCTTCCTGCTATGTAAAATAAATATCTCTAGACTATCTAAGCCAGTTTCAGTTGGGGCCAGTCACTTGTTGCTGCAAGCCCCCTACTGAACCAATGGAGGTTCAGCATTTATGCAGTCTGAGGAAGCTTGTGGGAGCAGCTCTGGATATGAGCATATGGCCACGCAGACCTGGGATGAGATGAAGGGGTTACAGGGCAGAAGTCAGTGGTGGAAAGAAATTGCAGTGAATTCCTTCAAGGTGCTTTTCACTGCACAAGCATTTCTCAAAGTGGTTAACTAGCTGCTTCAGAATCACCTGGGGTTATCATATATTTGCTAAAATACAGATTCCTAGGCCCCACCCAGAACGTTACACTTTGAACAAGCTCCTCTGAAGGTTTTTTCCCTCAGTCAAGGTTGAGAATTCTTAGGTTAGTGAGTGGAAGAAAGATCCACACATTACTCAGCCCCGAGATAAGAATTTCAGAAATCTTGATATTTAATACTAATTTGTATCAAAAACACTGTCATAAGATAACGTGCCAATCTCCTTCTGAGTACTGCAAAGTATGTTTTCTCCAATGTGTTTGCCAACCTTCGCAATGTTTGAACAAGTCAACTGGCATTGAAATAATGTCCTAATACAGCTAGATTAAACACATATTTAATTCACTCAGCCTTGGCAGATGGCTTTTCTTTTTGGAAGTTGTCATTTCTTTTATGAAGAGCTGTTTTGGGTCTGTTATTGGAGCCATCTCTCATCAGGCAGAGATGAACAACATAGGTGACTGTGCTAGCGGAGAGATGGCTGAAGGAGTCTCCCCCTCACTTTATCATGGATTCTGAACCCTGGACCTTGAGGTTTCAAATTCAGTGTGTGATAGTGTCATATATGCAAACCAAAGTCAACCCAACAAAATGAACCATGAAATTCACCTTGATCCCTTCCTGTGCCCTCTCAGAGTCTACCCATTACTAAGTCATGCGTAGATAGATGAACCCCTTCCATAGCTCTCCAGGTCAGCCTCCTCTCTCCATCCCCACCAGCCCTGTCCCAGTCACAAGCTTCTGTCACCCGGACTGCCAGCATAACCTTTTTATCTCACCTCTTTTCTAGATAACCAATTCCCAAGTAGGGACAATTGCCCAACTGGGGCCATTTGATAATCCCCAGAGACATTTTTGGTTGTCACAACTGGGGTGTGTACATATATGTTATTGGCACCTAGTATGTAGAGGACAAGGATATTGCTGAATATCCTATAACATGTAGAACAGTTGCTCCTTCTCAATGTGAAATTATCTGGTCCAAGATGTCAATAATGCCAAGATTGAGAAATCCAGCTTGAGAAGGATCCCTTCCACCTACAGATCCTTCATTGACTTTCCTCAACAGTACAAACCCTACTGCCATTCATTCTCAGAGTCCTGGGGACATTTTTCAACATGTACTGATATAGTTGGTTGTGATATTTGCTTAACGTCTGCTTTCTCCATCAGACTCTAAGTTTGATGAGGGCAGAGATGGTATCTGTTGACCTCATCTCTCTAGTCCTAATGCCAGGCATTATATCTCGTACACAATGATTTACAATAAGCATATGTAAAATAAATGAACTCGCATTGTGTGAATTCATGGGCAACCATGAAATACAATGATTAGCATAGATCTTTTTATAAGAAAATGACTTTCTTGTTGAGAGTATCTGAAAAAAGCCATACAATAAGGTAAGAAGTGTTTCATAGTACAGGGAAATAGCCAGAGTCCTACAATTCCAACAGTTCTAAAAATTTTTGGTCTCAGGATTCCTCCATACTCTCAAATTTTACTGTGAACTCCAAAGAGCTTTTATTATGTTGGGGTACATCTATAAATATTTATCATATTAGACATCATATTTAAGAAATTTTTAAAAGACAAAAATATACAAACACAGATATATTGTCATCAGAGTGATGACCTCATTATCTATCGCCTCTGGAAAACTGTATACTCATGAGAGAATGGGAGTGAAAAAGGCAAAATAACTTCTTAGGATTATTATACAAATGGTGTCAATCTTCTGGACCCCTCAAAGAGTCTCAAGGTCTCTCAGGGATACCTAGAATATTTTTGAGAACTGTTGTACTATAGGAATCTTGATGCTCTAGAGATAACATCCCACATAGTAATCAGGGTGAATTCCTTGAAAACGTTTCATTTGGGCTACTCTTAAAATATGGACGGCATTGGGACACAAAGCACAACCCACACCTCTTTTCCTGGCCCATTTCATGATTCTATGGCATGAGCGGGCCGACCATGGCTCAGGATCAGTTCTGGCCGGCTGCCTGCCTTTGTAAATCAATTCATGGGAACACAGCCACGCCCATTCACGAATACATTTTCTACGGCTGCTTCTGTGGTTTGAGTTTCATGGTTGCAACCAAAACTATATGGCCTGCAAAGCCTAAGATATTCACCATCTGGTTCTCTACAGAAACAGTGTGCCAACTCCTGTTCTTTAGAATGTTTGTAAAAGTAGAGATTCAGCAAAAAACAAACTTGATGCCAAATGACCTTTTAAGTGCATCTCTATCCCTACCTTGGACAGCAGGTTAGTGGCTGGGGAAGGACGGTGGGATAGAACACCTCCATCAGACGGGGTAAAAGACCACAGTCATGTTGAGTCTCTGACTTCTTGCCTTGTGATACATTGGGAGACTTGGAGGGAGTCACTCATTTGGGGAGGCTGAGTAGGATGAATCATCCAGAAAACTACTTCCTAGAAGTTAAGAGTTGCCTCACTATGAAATGAGCTGCCCCTCTAGGTAAGAGTCCAAAGCTGGCTAAGGTTGCATGATTATGGGGTGCAGAGAGATGTGAAATAATCTCTTTGGGAATCAGGTGCATAGTTGTATTAAGTCAGGGAACATAAGTTCAGTGCTAACAGGGGCAAGCAAGTGATATGGGTTGGGACAAGACAAATGGAGTGGGAGACAGTGGCCAGACAGGCATGCCATGTATGCAGTGCCAACTGATTTCTGCTATGTGGGGACAGGTCTCTGTGAAACCAGAAATCTGGATTTTAAAGCAAAACTCTTAGTTTTTATATGTTGGATCAAGTATTAAACAAATAAAAAATACTATGTGAGCCAACTAAAACACACTTATGAATCATTTTTCACTAAGGCCACAAGGATAATATGAATATTAGTCCTGCTGCCAGCTTAAATATGCTTTGATTCTAAGAGAATGAAACTCACCCCCTACATTTGTTGAGAATTTTTTGATTTTCAAAGTGTCCTGTCATTTTGGCTCACATTTTTGCTATTTAATAGGGCAGTCAGGACTCGCACCCAGGGCTTCTGATTCCAAGTCTAGTGCTCATATGATGGCTGCAGATGCCACCACCCCAGAAGAAACATCAGCATTTAGCAGAGTGGGCTAGGTGGAATGAAATGGGGATGGGAAGGGAAGTCAGGGCAATTAAACAGACTGAGTGGCCAGGGAGAAAGCTCATGGCAGGAGGTGTAGACACATCTCAAGCAGCTTCTGCACAGAAGACTATCCATTTGGAACCAGCATGGGGATCTTAAGCTTCTGCACAGAAGACTATCCATTTGGAACCAGCATGGGGATCTTAAGTGAACAGCTACTACAGGCAGTTCTTCCCTGGACCTCAAAGGTAAAGGGGTCAATTGATTCTTTAACTCTGGTTTGAACTGAACTTTGGTCACCTGTAATCTGAGTTCTCACTAATATAAAGCCTTAAGGAGGGGGTTAAAAGCCTGAATATCATAGTTTTAAAGCAGCCATAGCCAAGATATAAATGAATGGATATGTCTTCATTTATAAAAACAGGTAGTAGGTCAGAATTGACCCTCAGGTCATACTTTTCCCACTCTTGACATAGGATCATTCAGTGGGCTGGGGAAGAGGTGTGTGTCGATGCGGAGTGTCCTGATGCTGCCTATCTTTCAAGGTCAGCTCAGAGGTTATTTGGCTAGGTTAAATGACTATGAGAGTCTCTTCCCACTGAGAGCTTCCAGGATGCTTTGAACTGATTTTGTCTTGGATATAGAGGTAGAATCCCCACCTCCAGTTCAAGCTATGTTTGGAACAAGTCCTCCAACAAAATGCCTCCACCATAATTACCAGTTCTGTAACTGAGCATATGTTGGTGGAAGCCTCCATTCACAGCAAGCCAGTTAAAATGCAATGAAGGGACAGCTAGCAGATCTTCCAAGTTAGAGTCCAGGCTGTTAATTACTTTTGTAGAAAGAAATACATAAACATGCAGATGGCAATTGTAGTAAATATGATCATCTACATATAAATATAAAAAGCCTACCCACTCCTCAAGCCCCATCTCATATGCACCACACTTCTAGAAATATTCTCCGATTCTCCCTTCATCCCCCTCCACATATGAGCTTTCTTTCTTTAAAGCCTGGTGACAGGCTTCTCAGGTCTCAGTAGAGTTCTCAAACATAAGCATGCATTGGAATCTATGGATGTCTTGTCAAACACAGACTGCTGGGCTCCATCCACCCTTAGGGCTTCTGGTTCAGCAGATCTAAGAGTAGGGCTAAGAATTTGCATTTCTAACAAGTTCCTAGATGATGCTAATTCTGTGGGTCTGGACCATATCTGGAGAACTACTGACCTACAGCACAGTTTATCAGCAATATAGTTGCTTTTACACTTGTTTTGTTTCAACATTAGATTGTAAATTATTTGAGGAGGAGGGATGTTACTCATATTTATATGCCCTGGAGGGCACTCAGTAAACTCAAGGGACATTTGGACACACCCATGGATGAAATAAGGAATTAAGTTTTCAGTCAGGATGAATTTGACAGGGGTTTCCTACAATAGGTATTTCTTGAACCCACAAGGAAGGTAAAATTTTACAAACTTGTTTGCAAGAAGCAACCAGTACAGGAAATTCCTGTGGCTAAACCACGCTGTAATAGAAATCACAACATGGTCAAGTTTACCATTCTGGTGGAAGACCAAAACCCAAATGAAATCCATCAAATGATCGTGCAACTTCCACTATCCATAAGGTGGTTACTGCATATGTGTGGTGGGGGGTGGGGGGGAGCAGGGGTGCACAATAACAAATAATAGAAACACTCAAGATCACCTACATACCCTTTACAGGGAATCCAAGATAAAAAGTGTGTTGGGAATAAAAACAGATCATCTTCTGGGTGACCACATGAGACAGGCTCACCTGGGGAAAGACTGTCTTCTTCAAAAGCAGCAATGGAGACTGACAGAGTAGGACAGACTTCAAACTAGGGGAAGACAAAATTTGAGGAGGGACTCTTATGTGCCCCTTCCCTTATTCATACGTTGAAGCCCTAACCCCCAGTGTCTCAGAATGTGACTGTATTTAGAAATACAGGTTTTAAATAGAAAATTAAGTCAAAATAAGTCATGAGAGTGGGGCCAAATCCAATGTACTCAGTGCCCTTATAAGAAGAGGAGATTAGGACATAGGCAAGTACCAAGTGAAGACTGGGTGAATGCATAGGGAACAGAGGGTCAACTTTCTGGAAGCTGAAAGACCCCAGAAGAAATCCACCCTGCCTGCACCTTGATCTTGGACTTCCACCTCCAGAATTGTAAGAAAATAAATTTCTATTGTTTAAGTCACCTGTTGTATGGTATTTTATTATGGCAGCTCTAACAAACTAATATAGATTCTAGGGCTAGGAAAGCAGCTTGGTGGTAGAGCACTTGCCTAGCATGCATGAGGCCTTGGGTTCTATCTCCAATATAACAAAACAAACAAACTAATATAGGATCAAAATCATTTATTTTAAGTAGTATACAAAGGATATAAAAGATTCTAGGGACTCAGAACCAGGACCATGGAATGGCCTGAGAATAGAAGTCACCCCGCCCTATCTACTCCTAGTCCCAGGCACATAATCCTCTGCCTGGAGGATCCAATAGATCCTAACTAGTTTCCTTTCCCCACTCATTCTCCACACAGTAGCCAGAGTGATGCTTTCAAAATGTAAATCCAGTGATGCTTAACCCCGACTCCCACCACCTCCAGGGGCATTTAACACTGTTCAAAGGCTTCACTTCGCTCTTGGGGTGAAGTCAGACTCCTTGCCAATATCTAAAAGGTCTTGTGCAGTCGGGCTTCTGTTGGCCTCCTTGGCCTCATCTCAGAACCTGCCCCTACCCAGCATCCACAGGGCCTTCTTTCTTTTCCCTCCAATGCTTCCTGCTCCCTTTACTTACTGGGAGATTCCCACTGCAAAGGAGACGTTGCTTCCAGTTCCACATCCTGGAAAATGCACCCCATAGCAGATGGCTTTCAGCAGGGAGAGGCCCTGACTGCTCAGGCCCCGCTGCCTGTGTCAGGTTAGCCATTGGTAGAACCTGTCTCAGGAGGAGCTGCCAAGTGTCAAGAGCATGCGTGAGGGGAGTGGTAAAAAAGAGGCCTTGGAGAGGTACACAGGATGTCCTTCCCAGCCTAGACACCTCTAAGCCCTTGTGCCAGCATTGCTCATCTGGGAGCTGTAAAAGGAGCTGAAGGGTGACATTCTGGGCCTGTTGGCCAAAACGAGTCACCTGCTCTGCTGGGTGTGATGAAAGAGTTCTTTCTTTTTGGTCTGGATTTTGCTCATTGCCCTTCCAGACACAAAGAGACGCAGCAAAGTCTCTCTCCTATGGTTACTGTCCTGTGTCTCTTTTTATCATCGTTTAGTTATACAGACCATGCTTTCTAAATAAGGCACTGAAGTATATGATCAGATGCATGGCCCAATGAGGGGATAAAATATTTGAAATTAGAACAGATGCATGTGAGCACATTAAACCCATAGTGAACTGACTCTTGACTTTGCCCCATTTACCTGTAACCCAAATAAAGCCAGATTTGCTTTGTGCTCAGTCTCTGTATTAAATTTTAATGGCTAAAAGAAATATAGCCAGCAACCAAAAGAATGAAAAAGCAATTTAGCTGGGTGCAGTGGTGCACACCTGTAATCCCAGTGGCTCGGGAGGCTGAGGCAGGAGGATCGAGAGTTCAAAGCCAGCTTCGGCAACTTAGTGAAGTCCTAAGCAGCTTAGTGAGACCCTGTTTCTAAATAAAATATAAAAAGAGATGGGGATGTGGCTCAGTGGTTAAGCACCCCTGGGTTCAATCCCTGGCACTATATGTATATAAATATAAATATATATATATATATATATATATATATTCCCCCCCCAAATATTTGCTGGCTTCTCTTTCTCTCAAAGAACAGCCAAGGAAAGAGGGCATGTGTTTAATAACTAGCAAACAGAGGCTGACTGAGGCTTCTCATCCTTCGCCTCATTTGGTTGTCACCAGCTGCATGAGGTGGGTGAAGCAAGGATCACTCCACCTGTTCAACGGGTGAGCAGACTAAGGCACAGGAAGCTGAAGAGATGTGCCAGACCCCAACACAGGCCTCCGCAGTGAGCTTCCTTTTCTACACATGTGCTCTCCATACCCATATGCACACAAGCAGACCCCTTTCTACCATGCTGCTTCCTAAAACATTGGAGGATTTTCCTGGCACTACTGGCAGAAAAAAAAAAAAAAAAAAAGATTATTGCCAGTACAAGTTCAAGAATCAGCAAGAGATTTATTAACATTTGGTTCTCAAATCTCAGCTAAGTATGGTGTTAAGTAAGGGGTAGGTATCAATGAAGCAGACAATTATTTTTATCTGCTCAGCCTCTATAAGATAGATTAATGCAAAAAACAAAACAAAACAAAAAAACCCAAAACCCTACCAAAATATCTCTGCCCTAGTCAAAGAGGCATCCTGTCCTCAGTTGACTCCAGGAACTCTGGAACAATAATTAACATGTGGGCCAGAGGCCCAAACTCATTGGCACAGGATGATTCCCATATGAGAAACACAGAAACCTCAAATCCCACTCACATAAAGGGCTTACTGACATTACCTATTGCAAAGAATACAGATTTTAAGGGAGACAACCAGGAAGAGAGCAAGCAGGATTTTGTCAATGTAGGAAGTGGGTGGGAGGAAGGGTGGACTTCTCACCTAGTTCAAAGCACCTTGGATTTTCCCCAAAGCATTCTTAGAGTTTATACTCTCAAGTGGACTTTGCTACCAGTTAAGGAGCATTTCCCCATAGCACTGATGTCATAATGCCAAAATAATCCGGGTCAGCACACACATTCCAGCTGCAAACACAAGGTTTCAGATCCCTGAGCAGATTAGCGATGGGGGATGCCCAGTTGCCCTAAGTTCAAGGACAGCTTCTGGACCTGGGGCTAACTTGGTGAGACATGACCTCAGTAAGGACAGAGACATTCAGATCCAGAAAACGGTCTGTTTAGTACGGAAACAGAGCAAGGGAATTGGGACTAAGAGGCCCATGACTGGCTAGAGGACTGGAAGGTGCTGAGTAAGAAGACAAACAGGGACATTCACTCATTCCACTTTCTCGTGGGCCCACTGCTGGGTAAGGGATGAGGAGAGCCCTGGGGATGGGGCACAATTCCTGTGTGCTATGTAGTTACCCTATTTGTGCTTCAGAATCCTCTCAACCTGGAGATGCATGTAGAACCCCCAGGTAGTAGCCCAATGGAAGGACCACGCAGCATAGCTGTAAATAGAATGCATCCTAGTCTTCCTAAGAACAAGATGTCCTAAGATTTCTCTGAGTCCCTTGATACAGAAAGCTTTCCTTGATAAGCTTTATCCTGGTGTCTTTTAGGCATCCACCAAGCCTCAGGGAAGACCTGGCTCCAAGTGGAAAGTCCCCACTCAGTACAAGATTACAAAGTCCACGTGCTAAAGCTCATGTGCATTGGCCCAATTATTTACTCATCAATATTTACTGGGTAATTTCTATGTGCTAGGGACTGCAGATATATGACTGAGTACAGCAGCCCAATTTCCTATCCTTTGGGAGTTTATAATTTCATGGGAAAATATCCATAATAAGTAAACGAATAGGTATTTATAAAATGGGGCAAGTAGAATGAAGGAAATGTATAAGGGGGACAGATAATCTGCAGGTAAAATAGTTCAGCTGAGACTGCAAGGATAGGGTGGAGTGTGGGGAGCAAGCCTTAGAAGACCAGGGGGAAGCACCATCCAGGTGGAGGAATGGCATATGCAGAGGCCCTGAGGCTGGAGAGAAGGTGGTGAGCATGGCTGGAACATTGGGACAAGGAAGAGCAGCAAAAGATGAGTTGGAGAGGCGGCTCTTGAAATGCATGATGCTTAAAGGTTTACCAAGAACTTTTCCAGGTGGTTTAGTAGAAATACCCATTTGAGGGAAGCCAGGCTGATAGGATGGGCTCATGGAACTGAGGAGAAAATGAGCCTCACAGTTCCTAGAGTTAGCAGCTGGGCTGAGATTTGAAGTCAGTTCTGTTTCCAAGCATAGACTTCTGAAGACACACACACACACACACACACACACACACACACACAACTTGGTACAATTAATTTACAGTAACAGAAAACACATAGATCTTAAATACAAAGAATTTTGACACATACAGAAACAAGATCTCAATCATGATGGGGTATATTTCCATCACTCCAGATAATTTGCTGCAATCTTTTGTAATCAGCCACTCCTTTTCCAACCCAAAGCAATCATTGTGATTTCTGTTCACACAGATTAGTTTTGTCTGTGCTCGAACTTCATATAAATGGAATCATACAGTATGTATACTTTTCTCAAAAATCTTTTTTATTGGTACAATATGATTATACAGAATAGTGTGATTCATTGTGATATATTCACACATGCACATAACATAATTTGGTCAATTTTATTATGCACTTTTAGGTCTGGCTTCTTTCACCCAGCATCTCTGTGATTCATTAATGTTGTGGCATGTAGGGCATGTACCGATAGTTGGCTACTTTTTATTGTTAAGTAGTAACCCATTGTGTAAATACAACACAATGTGATTATCTATTTTTCTGTAGATGAACATTTGGGTTGTTTCTAGCTTTGGGCTATTATGAATTAAGATGCCAGGAACATTCTTGCATAAATCTCTTTGCAGGTATGTTTTCATCACTCATAAGTAAATAGCTAAGAAAGGCGTTGCTGGATCACAAGTAGGTGTTTATCAAATTTTTATGAAACAACCAAACAGCTTTCCAAAGTTGCTATGCTATTTTACATTTCCACAGAAATGTATGAGAAATTTCAGCCACTGGGTTGGTGTAAACAGGGGGTTTTAATTTGCCTTTCCCTGCTGTGCATATTGACCATCTGTGTATGTTCTTTTGTAATGTGTTAGTGAGAATTCTTACTAATTTTTATAGATTTTAGTGTCTAGAAAGTTATTGTCTACCTTAAGGTCACAAGATACTTTCCCATTATTTTCTTCTAGAAGCTGTATAATTTTAGCTTTTAGTTTATTTAGGTTTATGATCTATCCTGAATTGATTTTTGCGTATTGATGTAACAGGGGTCTTGTAGCAGGACTAGTGATGGATAGACTTGTCAAGTTTATACTTGCCCTCTACAACATCAACTTCACCCCTGATTCATGCCTGGAATCAAAAATGATTATACATGGAAGGTGTTTAGAATGGGGTCTGACACATAATAAAATACTCCTTAAATGTTAGCTAGCAAAGTCCTGGGTTATCACTAGATACCTCTGTTCCTCATTCCTAATGGAATGATCAAGAGGTGACAGTATCAAGACAATACCACATGGTGATTACTTTGTATATTTACAAGTTTCCCCAAGACATTCAAATGTATTTTATCTCTTTATCACTACCAATCATTAAGGTGTGTTTTCCACCTTCCAGGGACTGGGCTAAGCATCTTACATCTCTCACTCAGTGTTCACCTTTAATTCCCATCCTGAGAGAGACAAACACACAGGCTGGGGAGGTCAAGCAACTCCCTGACAACCTCACAGCTAGTAAGTGGCCAAGCTGGAGAGTGGACCCAGGCGTCTGCCCACACAGCGCAAGCACTTACTAAACACACTCGCTAGGCTTCTCAACTGGGTCAGTAACCTAGTGTTCAAAGGATCAGTTTGCACAGACCCAGAAATCAGAATCAGATAACAAGTCCACTGTGGGCCTGAGGGCAGTGATGCTGACCTGGGTAGCAGAACCAGTGCCACTCATCCTTGCTGCATGTCCACACTCTCTGTCATCCACTCACACTGCTCTACTGCATTTCCCCGGCCTCTTTCTGCCTCTGGGCTCTGCGATGCCTCAGGTCTGTGCTGCCAGGAGATCTTCCTAAATAATGCACATCCCTGGTCAGGTCACAACTTGGCTCAAAACCTCTCAGGACTCCTCACTGTCAACTGTAACAAATACTCTTTAGTCTGGAATCTAAAACTCTCAAAGATCTGATCCTCACCAAGCCCACAGCCTTAGTTCCTCACACCCTATAAATTATACACAGACTGATCTTCCTGACGTGTCCCCAAATGCTTTGTGCCTCTGTATTTTGCTCTGGACCCCAGTTCCTACCCGAGGGGCAGGATCAGGAGTTGGAATAAAAGGAGAACACTGAGTGAGGGAATGGAATGAGCAAAGGGTGCTGGGGCATCCGCCTGCTAGACTAGCCATCCCACCACATGTCCCCTGGTGCCCTCCATCACAGGAAAAACTGGAAAAGATGGGGAAAAGGAGGAGCAGGTAGGAGGGAAAGGAGACCTCCGAGTCAGATGGACGTAGCTGAGACCTTGGTGTCACTGCTGTTTTGCTCCCTGGACCTTGTACAACTGATTTACCTGAGTCTCATTTTTCTTTCATGTAAAAATGAAGATACTGAAATATTCCCTGTTAGATTCATCCTTTCATATATTCACTCAAGGTTCTATTTTAAATTTGAGATTTGGACCCAACTGTCGCTTCTTGGAGTCCATTTCCTTTTCTGTAAAAGGAGGATAATATTAGTGTCACCTTCACAAGACTTTTGGGAAGGTCAAGTGGGCCAATGCCAGTGAGGAGGTTGGCCTGTGTTCTAGTTCTGGTGTAAGGGAGCATCACTCCCCCGCAAACACCGTTGTGTTTGAAGGACTTGGCAGCAAGTAAAACAGGCAGGTTTGTCACACAGCCACCATAGAGCTTAGAGTATGAAGTGGATAAGAGATGCAAAGGAAATCAGTAGGCTAATGAACAAAATAACTGTTGACTGTGGTTAGTTCTATGAAGAATGGTGAGATCCAATGTAATGTGGGGATCTTCCTTAGATATAGAATTCAGGGAAGGTCCTTGGAGGATTGTTGTGAGAATTAAATAAGGTAAATATACTGCTAAACAGTTGCATCCAGACAGACTAGCATTGGAAAAGAATGTCTCTTAATTCTGAGGGCAAGAAAAATCTAGTCCCCAGTTAAGGCATCTCTGATGGGGTTAGATTTCTCTTTGTTTCAGAAATGCTGCCTTCCAGGTCCCTTTTCCCTACTTTGTCAGTCCCAGGTTCATCTCTGCCCTTTGAAAGTGGGATTTATGGTTGCCTAAGGTGCCTGAACCATACAATCCTGACATCGTAGGCAATTCTTTTTCCAGAATGACTCATGCTGGCTGTGAGAATATCTAATGTCATGGTTACCTTAAACCATCCTTAGACAGGCAGGGCTGAGATCCCTGGGCTGTGTCCCCAGATCTCAAAATGCAGGAACAGACCTTGGGCAGCCCCTGCTCTTGCATGCTGAGAGCAGCTTGTAGCAGGGAGATTGACACTTGGTGGAGTGTGCTTCAGGTGCTTAAAATAGATCAACTGTGTCATTAGACTATTGCAAAGCAGTCATTTCATTGGCCCTGCTGGTGAGGGCAAGAGATAACAGCCCATGGAGAAAGACCTGTGCTTTGCACAAAATTAAGCAGATGCAAGGAAGAGGCTTTGGAAATGATACTGGCAGGAGAGAGTGGAATTCAGCCAGGAGAGGGGGTGGGGCTGTTGTACAAGCACATGAGCAGAAACCACAGCCTGGAACAGCAATACGGAGCCTGTAGGTACCCCTCATCTGACAGATGAGACACTTAGAAAAGAGGCCTGGAGATGTCTAGGGAGCTGGCACAACCCAGTAGCGTTGTTTGAAATAGACAAGGGATCATCCACACTCTCAGGCAGACAGAGCAGTGTGTGGAACTGACTGCTGTCTTCAATGCTCTCTCCCTAGCAGGTTACAAGTCCTTCCACCATCCTGGTCACTCCTTCCAAGGCAAGCCCCCATTGATCACTGTCCTTCCTGAACACAATACTTTAGAAAGAGCCTAATTGGAGTTCTGCAGATTGTCCTTTAGTCCTCAAAGCCCCAAATCACATTTTCTAGCAGCCCACATTGCTTTGTTGGCTCTTGCTGAGTTTGAGATCAGCCTTACCTTCCTCATCCTCTTACTCCCATGGCTGCCCTGTTTGGTGTTGTGGACACTGGGAAGTGATGGGGGTTGAGGAGGGGAAGAAGTCAAGTCGTGCTTTGGAGGTACAAATAACCAGATGTGGTGAAAGACAGAACATGGAAAAATGGAGGAAAGGGAAACATCGAAGAGGACTGCTTTCTTACCTAACTTAGGCAACTGAGTAGATGATGGAGGGTCTATGGATCAACTGTCTATGGATCAAACCATAGATTTGAAACAGGTTTTTCTTTCTTTCTTTCTTTCTTTCTTTCTTTCCTTCCTTCCTTCCTTCCTTCCTTCCTTCCTTCCTTCTTTCTTTCTTTCCTTTCTTCCTTCCTTTCTTTGTTTTAAAAGAGAATAAGTAGCCGGGTGCGTTGCTGCACGCCTGTAATCCCAGCACTTGGGAGGGTGAGGCAGGAGGATCGCGAGTTCAAAGCCAGCCTCAGCAATGGCGAGGCACTTAGCAACTCAGTGAGACCCTGTCTCTAATAAAATACAAAAAAGGGCTGGGGGTGTGGCCCAGTGGTCGAGTGCCCCTAAATTCAATCCCCAGTGCCAAAAAAACAAAAACAAAAACAAGTTTATTCAATTTTAGGTTGAATTTAAATAGCCTCGGGCTATCCAGATTAGAAACTTAGTGGAGAGTCAGAAAGATGAACCTGAGGCTTAGTAGAGATACATTTATTATCTTTATACTAGGTCTTAGCAGAGAGAGGAGGGTTTTTTTTTCCATTAATGAATTAATTCATCAAATATCTTTTGAGCACTTGCTGTGTACCAGGCACTGTGCTTTGCTTCTGTGAGTTACTTGCTACCCTGGTTTTCTCCATGGGATTGGGGAAGACTATGCCTAGAATGGAAGAAATTAGGTCCTAGGAAAGGTTTGTTGATCACCTGGGATCACTGCTGTAGCCTTCCAGCACTGCTCCTGGTGGGTTGGCTATTTCAGCTGACCTGGATGACAAAGAGCCCATGCTATGGACGATGTCTTCAACCGGACCACACATTTTCTCTGTGTCAGAACAACTATGGAATGGTTCAGCCTCCCAGGATGCCTTCCTTCTCTTGGGCTGGAAAAGGTACCCAGAGCTGGGATCACTGATCCAGAATTGCCTCCTCTGCTCTGGGCCCTTTCTCTTACTACTAGGTTCCTTAAAGGCAGCTGGAGGCAGGACACTGAGTCCTGTAATTTACTCAACTTTATCCTGCAGGATATGATATTGCTCTTCTGGGAATGGGCCAGCTGGGGAAATCAGGTCCTAGAGTGGGGTTTTGCTCCCTTGGAGAGCACTTCAGTAGCAGGGCAGTGTTAATCAACTGTCAACTCCAGATAGGACCTTCTCCCATAATCTAACGCTGAAGTTTCTACATCTGTGTGAAGATGTTATATGGGTCATCTACTAGACTGAGGGTTTAAAAATTCAGATGCCTACAGTGGCAAGGTAATGTAAAAAATATTAAGCTGTCATTGTGTAATTTAATAGGAAGTGTCAGCAACTGTGGCAAAGTAGAGATGGCTATATGCCCATCCACAGCTAGCACGCCTACGAGGATATTGTCACATAGGAAAATAGGGCTGCAGGTTCCCAGTTTTGTTTTTATAAGAGAAGCTAGAAATCCCAGTTTTGATTTCCCAATTTCTCAATGTTGGTGATAATTCAAATTTATTCAACACTTGGCATAGGGCAAATAAAACATGTCCCTCCCATGATGTTGACCACAAGGGGCACATTTTGCCCACCTGTTTGATCCCTGGAAGAAGAACCATATTGGTTATATTTGCTTCCATGTTCTCAGCATCATGCTGGTGCAGACCTATATTCAGTAAATATTTGTCGAGTGAACAAATGATCCAATTCTTATTCCCCAGGAACTAAGGAAATTGAAAACCAGTACCTTGCCTGTAAATTCCCTTGGTTATCCAAACACCACAGCTGTGCGTAATGACCTGCGTGGGGATGGGGGTGGGGGTGTGTTTCAGCACACAGACTGCCTGTGGACACACTAAGTCACCTGCAGTCCTCCCACGGGGGGCCCTCTGACATGTGAACTCTTCCTTTCAGACTCACAGGAAGAGGGTCCACCTCTGTTCATCAGGGGTGACAAAATTAGTGTTTAAACATCAGGAATAGGTGGATAACTTTTGTGACATCTGTATCTAATAATTAACTGCCAGCATCTTACACCAGCCCTGGGGAGTTGCTGGTATTCAGGGGGGAAGCTGCACCATTAGGAGAATGTTCTCCTCAAACAGTCATTTCCTTAACAGAAACGATGTAGGAGATTGAATTGTGTCCCCTTCAGATTCACACATTGAAGTCCTGACACTCAGTTTCTCAGAATGTGACCTTATTTGGAGATAGTCTTTACTGAAGCTAATCAAGTTAAAATGAGGTCATTAGGTATGGGCCCTAATCCAATAGGCCAGTGTCCTTATCAAAAGGGGAAATCTGACATAGACACACACAGAGGGAAGTGCTGAGGAGACAGGGAGAAGGGGACCAGCCACAAGCCCAGCACAGAGACCTTCAGAAGGGACCACTTCTGCCAATGCTTGATTTTGGATGTTTAGCCTCCAGAACTGCGAAACCGTATGTTCCTGTTGTTTAAGTCACCAAGTTTGTAACACTTCGCCCTCGTCAACTAACATATACTAATTTTAGTCATATTGTCAACACTTGCAATATACCAGGCACTGGTTTTAGCAATTCACAAGTACAAACTTATTTATTTTTGATACTAACTGCACGAGAGAGGCACTGTTATGCACCTCACTGATTATCATTAAAGATGAGGAACTGGGGTACAGAGAAGGCAAGTGACTTGTCCAAGGATACTCAGCATGTAAGGGGCAGGGATGGAATTTAAACCCAGCCATCTCGCTCCAGTCTGTGCCCTAAGAACCACAGGATGACAATTTACTTGGCAAAATACCCGCAAAGTCAAAGGCACTCACACACTTCTGGCTATTTTCTATTCTTTCACAATGGTATCTGGCTAACGTTGGGTGAGGGCCAGTTGGTGACCATTCACCACAGCAGATGCTATCGCAGCAAGATGAAGCTTTTGCCAGATAGGAAAGCTGGAGTTCAGAATTGATATCACTTCCTGTATGTAACCCAAGTGCTCTTGAAATCACATTGTGATTTTCAGAGACGTGTTATATTCATTTTGGATGATTTTAAGATTGTTGCATACATTATTCCTGGAAGCCCCCTTAGTCTCAAGTAATCATCTGTCTATAATTGCTTCATTCATTTGAGAAGCACTGTTTAAATACCCTCCCATCAAGAAAAAAACCTCTGTCTTCATAACATGTACAATCACCTCTATTTTATCTGTTTCACAGATTTAAGGCCCCCTCCTGTGCTTGTGTCTGGACCTTTTCTTAAGGAATTTTTAGAACTCCTAACCCAGGCAGTGGCATTGACAGAGGAAGTTCATGTTGTTCCAGCACGGAGTGTCCTCTCTTCTGAAGCCCCTTGTCTATTCCAGACCCATTGGCCTCATTCCTACTTGCACTATACCCTGGGAGGCACCATCACAGGGGTCAACTGCCTTCATGGTCCTCTGGATTCTGGTTGGACTGGGCCAATAGGGAGTCTCTAGGGGAAGGGAGGAGATAGGTCAGGATATTCATCTCCAGGCTCCTTCCCTGGAATTGGGCTGCTGCCTTCCTGGAGCCAAGGGCCATGGGTCCGGTCAGGTAGCTCTCACCCCACAGCTAGCTGGGTCTCTGGGCCCTTCTTTCACCCCTTCATGCTGGGGGAAGTTGTGGGGAAGTGGGTAACAGGCCTCCTAGTAGTAGGCCGCCCCTGCTTTTCCTCATTTGCTTTCCTACACCCTTCCTGCACACATGTGAAGAGTCCTTCTACTGAGATCCTCTCTCTTGCCCATCATGCCCTGCCAGGACCTTAGCTGAAAGAATCCTCTTCTCTTTCTTCCCACAGCAGGAACAGGCTCTAGGCCATACAGTCTATTTTCTAAAGGCTCTTTCCCTCGATTTCTATCTTATGACCTCTCAAATCCTGGTTCTCAGACCTTTACTGAAGGAGAGCAACTGTCTCTTCCTTAGGACCTTGTTGTTGTTTTTGGTACTAGGGATTGAACCCAAGGATGCTCAACCTCTAAGACACATCCTCAACCCTTTTAAAAAAGTATTTTATTTAGAGACAGGGTGTCCCTGAGTTGCTTAGGGCCTCACTAAGTTGCTGAGGCTGGCTTTGAACTCAAGATCCTCCTGCCTCAGCCTCCCGAGCAGCTGGGATTACAGGCGTGTGCCATCATGCCCGGCTTCACTTAGGATCTTAACTTCCTATCTTGCCATTTTCAACCTAAGTCACATACAACACCAGGTAACCTTCCTGAAGGTTATGGCTTTTGTATGTACAAAAACCCTGCACTGGCTACTGTACCAGTAAAACCGGCAAATTTTCAATCAGAGATCTTGGATTTTATGATACTGTCATTTCAGAACTTTGCTTTACTCAATGCCAACTCAACCTTGGATTCAAACTCCGCCTGCTGAGACCCATGGTATTTCACTTGATCCTCACAAGAACTTTGCACGTTGGCATTTCATTGCTCACATTTTATAAAGGATAAAATTCAGGCTCAGAGAAATAATCCATTTTGTCCAAGAGCCCAGAGTACATCATAGATCCTGAATTTGAACTCCGGAATCTATATGCTAAAGCTCAGGTCCTTAGTTCGCTGTGACACCTTTGTGGGGTTACATGGTCCTTGAATATTCTCTTAAACAAAAGCAAGGTCTGTTCCCAGAAAAGTAATTTGCCAGCATGACAATCCACAGTAAAAAAAAAAAAAAAAAAAAAAAAAAAAAAAAAAGGGCCAGAGGCAGGAGGAAGCTTATAAAAACCAGGGAGGATGGGTGGTACCATTGTCCATGGTGCATATGAAGCTCACCCAACCCTGAAGATGAACCAGCCCTGGGATTTGTACATAGGAAAGCCATAGCATTCAGGAGCTCTGGGAATTGTGAGTGAGAAGCATAATGTTTTATGGGACACAGATCATGGCTTCTGGCTTACTGGGGTCCACCCAGGTTCCCTTGGTTTTGGAATTCCTGGTGTCGACCTAGGAATGGGAGACACAGAGTGAATATAACCAAAGATTGATGGTTGTCTGAGAACTTGCACATGTGATGGACGGTGCCCCTGTGGATCTGATCTGTGTGAGAGGGAGTGGTCTGGGTTCATGAAAATGGCCAATGTACAAACTGGAATGAAGGAACACACCAGAATGCATCATGGCTGGGGGCTGCAGACCACAGCTACGAGTTGGCTGTTTAGGGAGGTGGGCTTCAACGCAGTGACCACATGGATGAGTGTATAATGACAGAGACCAGGCTATGAAGGAAAGGGCAAGATGCACTGCAGGCATACCTGAGGGGGTCGTTAGCTGGACTGGGAGAGCAGGGAGGGCTTCTGCAGCTCTGGGGGGTGAGGAGGCTGGGCTGGTGTGTGGGGGAGGGGACTTCCCAAGAGGAGTGGGCAGGAGCAAGGCTTTAGAGGGAATGGAAAGAGGTAAATGGAACAGGTGCAGGGAGAATGGCACAGTGTGGAAGAGATGGGGCTGCTGAGAAGGACAGGTCGCAGACCCCACAGAGAGCACTGCAGAGAGTGGATGGGGGGATGATGGGAGGTGCTGGAGTGGGTGAAGGGAGACCAGTTATAGGCTGTCCCAGGAGGTCAGGAGACAAATGACAGGTTTGGAGTTAGGTTGGGAGTATGCAAGAGGAAAGAAAGGCCAGATGGTGGAGTGGAGACATCCCAAGAAGTCAAAGTGACAATGACTGGTCTGCTCTCTTGCCCTCCTCTGGAGTCCTTCACCCAAGGGAGTGGAGGCCTCTGCAGGAGCTCAGCTTTCCTGAACCTTGGTGACCTGCTCCTGCCTTTGGAGTCTAGTTCCCTCCTCTGGGGAGCCTACCCCTCCCTCATTACCTCCGAGGGCCAGAACCAGGTCTGTCTGCCACCCTGTCCTATCAGCTCCAAAATTACCCCTTTCTCCCAGGAGCCTGCTGTTTAGCATACTAATGCTCAGCGTGAATTCAGAAGAAAGGATTCTGAGGAATCTAAGAATTCACACTGGGGAGTCACTGACTGAACCTGTTCCTGTTCTTGTCACTGAGAAATGGGTTTCTTACTAATAACAACAGTTTATACATTTTCACAAAGCATTTCCTTATAATCCTATTTAATCCTCAAAAATCACACTCCAGGTATGCTTCTCAATTCATAGTGAAGGTGTGACATCTGTGAGGTTGGGTGACCTCCCTGCTAATATCCTAAAGTCAACAGTGACTAGGGCTACCAGAGTAACAGTGGTAGACATGGTGGCAGCTATGTCTACAGCTAAGGTCCCCCACTTGGTATTTTACATGAAACATGAACCTTTAGTTTCCATTCCATTCTAATTTTTGCAGATGAGACAACTGTGTTGAAAACCACACAGCTAAGAAAAAGAATGGACCTCAGGACCCTCTGATTCCAGAGCCTGGGCACTATCAACTCTTACAGCTGCCCAAAGCCCACAACCCTTGCTTTTCTCCAGATGAAGAATTCCTAATTGGAATTTAAAAAACAAGCTCAAGCTTCATCTGCACTTCAGTGATGGCATTTGAACCACTGATTAGGGAGTGTACCCACTATTAAATGTTACACTTCCAAACACCCTTCACAAGCCAACAGTTAACAGTATGACTTGAAGTTACCACATATTAGCCACAAAGTCACGTAATAAACTGGAGTAATAATACCATGCCATAGCTCTGGCGGGAGAATTCTGTGACAGCCAGTAGGAAAGTGCCTGGCCATGACTTGGGGGAGGAGTGAGGTCCCCATGACTGGAAGTAAAAGACAGAAACTAAGTATGAGTTTCTATTAGAAACAATTTCAGGCATGAGAATCAGAAGAAATTTCACTTCTCAAAAGGGAGCATTTCGCTTAGATCAGGTCTGCTAAGGACCTCCTGTCAATGCTTTGTCTCTGTGACCTTATGGCCTTTTCATTCCTGTGAGGTCTGATTTCTAGTCCCTCCATTTGCAGACTCTCAGAGTTGGGAGGAACCTCAATGATGATTGAGTCCAGTTGCAAAGCCTTGAACCTGAGCCCCCCCCCCAAAACCGTGTACCCCACCAGGTACCCACTCAGAGAATCATTTCCTCTCATGGGGAACTCAGGGACTCTTGAGGCTACCTGAGCCATTGCTGTTCATTTTCTCCCACTCCTGCAGAATAAACACTCTCCCTGTTTAGAGGAAGTAGGTGAAGCTGGGATGGCATTTTTGCCAGTCCTCATCTTCTGCAGTATTCAACTCTCTTGACTGTTACTAAAAAAAAAAAAAAAAAAAAAAAAAAAAAAAGGAAAACCTCTACTTCTTTCTTACAGGAATACTCAGTGTTGCTAACAGGACAAGCGTTTCTTAGGGGAAAGTGCAGAATCAGTTGTTTGTTGCCATCATTAGTTCCCTGAAAAACAGAAGAGCTGTTTTTCTGTTTTATATTTAGTGGAAAAAGACTTCCATAAATACATTTTTTTTTTTTACCCCTAGAGATAGTGAAAAGTGACAGGTAATTCATATCTTTATTTGCCTGGAAGCACACAGATGCAAACATGTGGCCCACTAGGTGAATGGGTTTACAGGGTTTTGCTCCTTTCCTGAGCTTGGTAGGAGGCCAAAACATCCTTCTAGACAGTCAAAATCAAGAGGCAAAATTTTTGGCTGTAAGAGGCAGAGGGAGTCCAGTCTCTTTTGCTTAGCATAGATATGCAATACACAAAGGAAGACAGCAGAGATGAGTCATACAAACACATAGTAAATAAATATATTTCATTTCCATCCTAGTGGCTTTTGTTTTGTTTTCCTCTTCTCTATGCCAACGGCCTTGAAATGGAGGGAGGGTGAGGAAATAGTGGGTTTGGGCTGAGTAAGGTCTCAGTAAGGTACTGATTTTTCTTGGCCCTGCTTTAGTTCTAGCATTTTCAGATTAAAAAAAAAGTAGATTTTTAGATTAAAAGGGTCTTTAACAACCACTATGATGTTACAGATGAACAATCTGAAATACAGAGTTGGGACCAATAACAAAGTCAGAGACCCAGGGAAGTGAATGTTGGTAGGGGTCCTCTGGATCAACAGCCCCCACCTGATGCTAGAGTGACCTAGACAAGCTAAACTGACAACAGGGCCACGAGAGTGAGACTTAAACCCATTAGTTCCCTCCGAGGGCACCAATTTGTGCTCATAGTCAGGGAACTATATTGAAGACAGACTGCCTCCTTGTCTTGCTGAATGCATTTCTCTGTAGCAGAGGCCCAAGCCAGAAGCAAAATGTCTGGTTCTGGTGCTGTTAGACTTATTGCCTCTGACATGTTAGAGCTGTGGCCCCAAGGGCTTATTCTTTTCAGGTTCTCTGGGTGGCCAACAAGCTTGTAGGTAGGTAGAGAAACCTGCCCTGGCCTCACCAGGCTGAGGGGCACAGGGACTGGATCTTTCACAGCCTCCAGACTCAAAGGTGGCTTCATGAGGATTTATTTATCAAATTGTTCTTTCCTATCCCATTGCCTGTCCATGCCCACCCACCCAAAAGCCAGCTTCTCTGCTCTCTGCAGATCATGGATAAGAGCTCCACGGCTTTCCAGATGAGTGCAGGGAGGTCTCTTGGAGCCCCCACATCAGACAATGGCCACATACTGCTGCCTAGGCCTTCCCAGGCATTGCTAGAAGGAGACAGCAGCCTTTCCGATAAAGGCAACTGGCGCTGCTGATTAAACATTAGCAAAATCATCACGAAAAGCCAGACCCCCAAACCATTCCTCTGTCAGAGGGCTCAGAAAGCACCCAGAGGAGTCCGGGGTCAGGTGTCCACGCAGATGCCAGGCTTCCTTCCTCCTTCCAGGCAGCCCCGCGCAGGCTCCTGCACTCCCGCCCCCACCCCTGTTCCCATGGCAAAGGAGAGGAGGATCCACTTACTGCTCGTGTTCATGGTGATGCCTTTGCACTGGGTCTTTCATTCAATACGGAGGCCCGGGTTGCTTTTTAAATCTTCCGTTCTCTGGACCTCACTCATCACCTGGGGGTGAAAAGGCAGTCCAGGGCCAGCTCTGTATCCTCAGGTGCTCTATCCCTCTGCTGTCCCCCCTCCGTCTGGGCTGGAGCCACTGGCCTTGAAGGCTAGTGGACTAATAGGCGCAGGTGAGAGCAGGAAGGAGGAGGAGGCGGGGAGGACACCGGCGGCCTGGTCTCCCCGCTCCCGGGACCCGAACACCGGGCAGCAGCGGGGCTGGCAGCGCCTGCTCGCGCGCACCCCGCACTCTTCCAGCCCAGCGGCTCTGGAGCCCAAAGGGGGTGTGGACCACAGGGAGGCAGGGCGGGGGCAGCGCGTCCCCGCCCGGCCTCGGGGAGCAGCGACCCGCCCCGGGACCCACCTCTCGGCCAGCGTCGGGAGCCAGAGGCTCCTGCCCCGGCCCCTGCGACCGGCTCATGAATCCTGCCCGTCGTCTGGGGTCTGGGATTCCAGGGCGAGCAAAGCGAAATAGGAGAGCTCGCCATCCATGATGTGGGCTCACGGGCTGGCAGCGCGGGGGGCGCGGCCGCTCGCTGCTGCCACCTGCTGGACGTGCGGGCGCGAGCCCGAGGCCCCGCCCCGCGGGCTTCTGCCTGGCTCCTGGGGGCTTGGGGCTTGGCATGGGACCCTGGTGTCCTGGGGCCAACAAGAGGGTGTTTGAGTGCTTGTTTTCCCTCTCTTGATACCGGATCTGCGGGCTAGAGCATGGAGGGAAAGAAACTTCTTGGGAGGGGCTGTGAAGGAAAGACTTTGCAGGAAGACGTTCCCACCCCAGCCCTGGTGCTGAGAAGGGGGGTGTAGTCTAGTCTTGAGCTTGTCACTGCTGTGTGGGCCTGGTCTTCCTCCACTGAAGAAGGCGGCTGGACCAGTGGGGGAGCACTGGGGATTCCCACAGCCTCCTACCTATGTTCCCACTTCCCACCCTTTCTCTTCGTGCCCCTTAGCACTGATTCATCTCTTCCTTACTAGAACGTCAGTTCCATGAAGGAATGGTCTTGCCAGCAGCGTTCACTTCCTACCCCCCACTCCCTAGAACAGTAGGTATCAATAAATATTTTGGAACAGGATGACACAGATCTTTGTTGGCTCTCATCCTACAGAGCTCTAAAGGTAGACTGGGTACCTCCACCCCAGGCACTTCCCTGTTTGAGGAAAACGGTAGGTATATGACCTCATGACTAACCTCACAGATCCACCCCAATTTTTGTATGGTCAACTAGTTCTTACCCCAAATTACTATTATTGTTATTTTGGCAATTAGTTCTTATAGGCGTGTATCATAGAGGTTTATTTTTTGAATATTTTTAGTCACAATTGACCTTTTATAGGGTGGGGTTCTTTACATTCCTGTGACTACTAAAACTGCCACCTTCTGAAAGTAATTCATGATAAATGAAGTATGACTTTCCAGTGTTGAAAAGCAAGATTGGGAAAATCCCTGTCCATAGAATTAATGATATTAATGAAGAACACGGGCAGAATTTAAAAACAAAAACAAAAACAAAAAAACTGTGACACTCAATACCCTCAGTACCTTCAACCAATAGACAAGGAAACAGTGGGCCAGAGAAACTGAGCTATCTGACCTATGACACTCAGCATCTTTTGGCAGACCTGGACCAGATCTCACTTCAAGCTTAGTCCTGTGTAAGAGTGACTCAGTGCACTAGAGTCTGATGAATCAGGGAAGATAAAGTATCCGCACTCTTAAAACTGGAGAAAGAACACTTTTTAGATAAGTCCAGTATTTCTATCTTACACAAGGTGGAAAACATTAATATGGCTCATGACCCCAAAGCATGATAGCAATTAAAGAATCTTTAGGTAAATTGACGGTCAATGGATTTGGAACACATTTTGATAGCTTATTAAGATATTTTTTTCCAATGGGGTGGGTGCAAAAATAACCCTAACCTCTTCACAGCGGTTTTCAGGCTTTCATATATCCAATAAGCCCTGAGATACCAGAAAGAATGAAGATTTCTAGGCTATAGACTCCCTCACTTAGCCTTTTAAACAGCTATTCCCGTGCATTTGCAAACAGATTTTTGCTATTGAAAAGGACAGAGACCTAAAATATCTTTTAAAACAATAAGTGATTAATAAATATTTAAGTTATTCCAAACGATCTCTCTAAAGATTACCTACATAGTCATATTGAGATTCCTTATTCAATATATTCCCCCCGCTGAAAAAGTTCAAGTAAGTTAATAGAGTTATTTCATGTATGTATTTAATTATTGCCCAAAGATTCTGTGTTAAAAAAATGCCAGATGACAGGACAGAGTCGAATAAAGAATGTTATTCCTTCATCTATTCAGTCATTCAACCACTGCATATTGAATGCTCACTTTGTGTCAAGCCTGTGCTGTCTGCTGGAAATCCAGTGATAAAGGACAGACAATCCAGGACAGACAAGGCCTCTACCCTTGTGGAGGACCAACCTCAGCCTCTATCTTATATTCTCCATCTGTAAAATGGGTATAATGATAGCGTTTACCTTTTGGATATTTTATGTATTAAAATGCATAGTGTGTTACATGCCAAATGTATACCTACCCTCAGTGACAATTGTGGGTAGGAACGGAGTGGTGACCATGAAAACGTACCTCAGAATTTTCCAACTACAGGGAGCTTAACTGACCAGTTCTTCTACAGTAAGTTCTTTTTAAGAACACATCCAGCTAGATGCTGATGGATTGAGTTTCAGGAGAGAATGTTAGATCTTGGACCGCCCTATAAGTCTCAGTAGCTTCCATGAGGGAAACATTCTCATTTTCCTTCTACAGTTATAAAGATAGGGAGAAAAGGGTTAAAAGAAACTTAGGAAGCTATCCCCCTGAGGATGTTCACAACAATTGGAGGGGAAAGACGCAGGAGGAAGCTGGGGGTGGGACTTTCTGTAGCCCTGGCTGTGAAAATCATCAGGGGAGCCGAGGACCTTGCCTCCCTCCTTGCCAGAGCACAGGACTGAGAACTGCGGAGCAGAGGGTCCCTTTGTTTGGAAGTCTGCTTTGAACTTTGAGACCCCAGATGGAGATAAACAAGTCCCACCTGGAAACACGCAAATGCTCCCATTTGTTGGAAGGCCACGTGGCAAAACCATTGGAAGACAAATTTTCTACCTTCTTTGAGGGGAAAGAGGAAGCTTCCTGGGGCCAGCTTCACTTCTGACCACGGCCTCGCCCTCTCAGGATGCTGCTGGGCTGCCCACTATGCTTCTCCACAAAGACTGCGTCTCTCTGGACTTCCTGTCCCTACCTTAGTCACCTCCAGCCCTTCTCACTTTCTGTGGCCCTCATTGCTGTTGTTGACTACTGCAGCCCTGGGCTCCTGACTTCTCTCCACTCGCCTTTCTGTTCCTCCCCTCCCACTGCATCCTCCACGTCTCTCTGCCACATCAGCCTGCCCCTCCGCAGCCCACGCTGGCACTGCACCTGTTGATGAGCAAGCACTCCCTCATCCTCATCACTGTGCAGAGTCCTCGGGTCTCTAAGGGTGGGAGTCGGGGAGGGCTGCTTGCAGTCTGATGGCTTCCACGTGCCATCCCTACGCTGCAGGTGTACCTCAGCAAGAGTGAGCACTTTTATTTTTGAAAAGGACATATATTTGTTATTAACATGAGATGGATCTACATATGGTATGGTAATCATGACATATGTTTAATAAAATCATAGAAAAATATACAAAGGGTATTATTTATGATAATTCATATAAGTGGAATATGTGTTATATATAACATATGATACATACAATATGTAGACTACACATAATATCGTATAAAATAAGTTAATCATTTTCTCACACATGGGATCCCAATTAGGTACCGTTTGTGCATGCAGTTGGTGCTTTGTTACTCCAGGGTTCCACATCTGCAGATTCCATCACAGATCAAAAATATCTGAAAAAAAAAATCACTTCTGTTCTGAACATGTATTGACCTTTTTTTTTTAGTTATTATTCCCTAAACAATTCAGTCTAACAATAATTTTCTAGCATTTACATTGTATTAGGTATTATAAATCATCCAGAGATGACTTAAGTATATGAGAAGATATGCACAGGTTATTTGTAAAATATTATGCTATTTTATATAAGGGACTGAAACATCTGTGGGTTTTGATATCTGAAGGGGTTCTGGAACCAATCCCTTGCCAATACTGAGGGATGCCTGAGTATCTCTACTGTGTACCCAGATGGATGCATTCCTAATTACCAAGCCCTTGGATCAAGGTGAATTTCTTGGTTATGTAGGTTTAACAAAATTACTTGTACAAGATGGGGGAGATGTTGCAGACAATTGAAGAAGAACTGAGATATTTATTTCTTCAATTTTTGAGGTTCATTCATTCTTTTCTTTATCCAGAGCATCTATTCTGTGCCCAGCATTGTGCTGCAGAAGCCTGGAGAGAAGAGAGCATATTGATGAGCATGCAGGCTTATGATTACCATCTGTGAAACAAGTGAAGAGGGGACAGAGTGGACATCAAGAGGGGAGCATCTCCCTAAGCAGGTGGCATTTGGGTTGAGGCTGAAGAAGAAGAGGAGCCATTCTCAGTGTTGGTGTGGGGTTGAGGGGAAGGAGAGGGCATAGAACTAAGGAGCGAAAGAGAGATCCACAGGCCAGAGGTCGAGAGAGGATCCGATGCCATTGGTGTGTCTAATGGCTCCATGTGGAAGAGCCGAGTGTGTGCAGATGGTCATGGAAAACCACACTCTTAGGATTAATGGGCCCAGGGTCAAGGTGGTTCTGTTGGGCTGGGAGGATCCTGTTATACAGTCTTAATATAGTATGTGTTGACGAAACTTAGGATTTGCAAAAGGTGACAGCATATCTCGTAATGTCAAGGGAAACAGTGAGCAGAAGTTAGTGTCTATGTATGCGCTAGACATTTCCCCAGGAACACTCTTAAAATGCATTCCTTTGGTTGGAGTGGCACATTGTTATCTTGACACATTGCAATACAAAGCAATGCCCTCTCACAAATGCCCAGTAACCTCTGAAAGGGAAATCAAATCCCTGCTGTGAGACAACTACACATGTTTAATCTAAGGAGTTACAGAGTTGTTGTGTGCAAGAGCTGTAAGAGTTCTTAAAGTTCAAAAGAATCAGAATTGAGGAAAGTCACACAGTGAGTACACGAGGGAAGTAAAGATAAAGATGGATCTTCTGGGTTTATCAACCACCAGGGGCTTTGAAAATTTCACAGGTGGTTCAGTTTTCTTTTGGGAACTGCATCTCAGGGTCAAGTCCTCCATCTACTAGATGGACCAACACTCACAAAAATGTACAAAGAGGATATTTCATTGTGGCATTTTTGTAATATGTAAAGAATTGGAAATAGTCTAAATTACAATTCATATGGAGATAACCTGTGGCCTGTCATACCAAGGAATATCACATAGCAATTAGAAAAAATGAGGTGGGCATTTATGCAATAACCTGGAGAGCCACTCAGTACCTGGTGAGGGCAAAACCAAGTTCTAGAACCATTGTACAATATGCTGCAGTGTATTAAAACCAACCCACAAGCCAGGCATGGTGGCGCACGCCTGTAATCCCAGCACTTGGGAGGCTGAGGCAGGAGGATCATGAGTTCAAAGTCAGCCTCAGCAATGGCGAGGCACTTAGCAACTCAGTGAGACCCTGTCTCTAATAAAATACAAAAAAAGGGCTGGGGATGTGGCCCAGTGGTTGAGTGCCCCTGAGTTCAATCCCTGGTACCAAACAACAACAACAACAACAACAACAACAACAACAACAACAACAAAAACCCACCACCACCACCACCAACAAAAACAACCCACAAAAATCACATTGTCTTTTCTAGGAGTGCACGTGTATGTGTTTTAAGGCATAAGAAATGATCTGAAAAGATATTCACCAAGCTTATAATAGTATTTATTTCTGGGTGGCAGAGAGGTTGGGGACTGGCAAGATGACTAGAATGGGAGGAGAGGAATATAAGGGGACATTAGCTATAAGGACTATATTTTCTTTCTTTTTTTCCAACAAAGACAATGTATTCATGAGTGCTCATGTGATTAAAAATTAATAATAATGATTACAAAATTAGCCTTAGACTCTACTGAGCCCTTCCTCTGGGCTGGCAAGGCTGATTCATGACAGTGAGTCACGATGACTAAAGGGAAGGGAGGAACCGCTCTTCATCTCAGTGCTGCCTGGCCACTCTGTTCCTGGAGGCTCCTGTGGCCATTGGAGGCGTGTTCCTTACTAGGCCCTGAGTGTGAGCACAGCATGTCCAGGGGCCAGTATGCTGCTTCCTGAACTGACCTGGCGACTCCTCAAAGTGTCTCCACAATGGAAGAGTGTGCAGAGTACAGCTGACCAAACCATCAACACTGTGAGCCTGAGGCTCTCGGTGCATCCCAGCCCCCTTTCCACCTTCCAGGCCAGACGGACCTGGGGCGAGACCCAGCAGACCCAGCATCCTGCCCCTGCCCCTGCCCTGACCTCTCCCCACCATCTCCCCCTCGCATCCCCTCATCCAGCCTTGGGCTTCCTTTCTGTTCGCACTGCCTCCCACGGCTGCTGTTCCTTCTGACCGGAATCCTCCTCCCTCTGAATTCCATGTGACTTGCTCCTTCATTTTCGTCCAGTCTCGTATCTGACGAATGCTGCCTCCTGGAGAGGCTTTGTAAGTCCTTCTTCTCTTGTCAGTCCCTCTCTGTCACAATGCACGGTTCTGTTTCCCTGACAGCACGGATCACTATCTGAAGCTATGCTGTATAATTTATTTGCACTTAGGGACCACGTTGCATACTTGAATGTAAGTGCAAAAAGAACAGGCACATATTCTGACCTCCTCTGTAGCCCAAGTACCAAGAATGGCATCTGGCATGCAGTAACTAGTAACTGGTCCTTGGTAACTAGTCCTTGAATAAAGAAATGAATTGTAAAAGTCCAGTGAGAAGAGCTCTTGAGAGGAGCTCCAAGTTTCTTCTAGCTCCTAAAGGTCAGTAGTGGAATCTCTGAGTCAGTCAAAGTTAGTCAAAGGATCAATCTCTTCTTCCCAAGCTGGCCACTATGGGATGAAGGGATGGGACCAGCTACTTAATCCCCAGATGCATCATTACTTTGTTCATCTGGAAGATGAAGGGATTGAACTAGATGCTTCTTTTTCATCTCCAAGATTTTACTATGCTATCAAGTATAAATGGCTTGGGTCCATGTTCTCCAATCAAGATATATACTTGAACTTACTTTCTTGAATATTGCCCTATATCCATTTGGATTTTTTCCCACTTTCCTCCCTCTCATAAAAAATGGAGTGTGGAGTGTATGGCAGTATGGTCTCTGGTGCACTGTAACATGGAGGCCTTTATGCAAAATTTATTATTGCATCAAAGGCTGTGGTTTTCTTTATTCTCTTCTTGGCTCTCCAAAACATTTTCAGCTTTGACACCTTTACTAGTGACTTTTGGCCTTGTAGCAGAACAGAAATGCCTGGATCCAGTCATTGGGGCTGCATTTTGATTCCCACTATGTGGGCATGCAGAAGAGCATGGAATATTGACCCCTAAACCCCTTGTCCTTGCATGTGAAGAAGAGATTAAGAGGGGTCAATTCCTGACTTTCCACTCTGCAGAAAGGAGCCAGGTCAGCTTGGTCTCTGGGGCCCAGTTCTGATTTCAGAACTTGTCTTCAGCTCCTTTCGAGAGGTAACTGATCAGGTGCTAACTTGGGGCTGGAGGCCAGGAGCATGATAAAGTCTCCTTTTACTGAGAGCATGCTGTGTGCTAGGCACTGTGTGATGGGCTTTGCATGCATTATCTCATTTGTTTCTTCCAAGAGCCCCATGAGATTGGAATTATGACTCCTGTTTCTCAAATGAAGAAACTGAGGC
The DNA here is from genome assembly GCA_025594165.1 of Tamias sibiricus. Lineage (NCBI taxonomy): Eukaryota > Metazoa > Chordata > Mammalia > Rodentia > Sciuridae > Tamias > Tamias sibiricus. The sequence goes on from CM046662.1 coordinate 62,650,640, forward strand.
TTGGAGAGGGTCAATCAAATATCTCAGCTGGTGTAATGGCAGAGCCAAGATTGGAATCCAGGATCAATGATGGCAAGAGCTCAATCTTTCCTCTACTATATACCGTACCTGTACAGTACAGGATGCAGTGCATATCCTGGAGCTCTTGTGCTGCCAAGGGAGGGCCCAGCTAGTCAAAGTGATCTCCAGCATTCAAGACTCCAATTGATACTTTAAAAGCAGCATTTAGCATCACATTGAAAAATAGTTATGTTGTAAGTCAAGCACCTTCATCTCTTTGATTAATACACAAGCACTTACTTTGTGCCCAGAGAATGTATGTGCTTTGATGCCCCAAACAGAGACCATTGCTGCCCCTGGGACTTACAGTAATCTGACGTTTGAGGAAATTAAAGCTAAGAGATCTAGAGTAATATTTCCAATTTAATCCAGCTTGTTGGTGGCCAAATTGGCACTCAAACCCCATCACTGTTCCCCTCAGCCACCAAATTTTACCTGCCCCATGGAAAACAAGATCTCTACAGTTTCCATTTTGTTTTTTGGTTGGCTTATTTATTAATGGCACAGGGGTTGAACCCGGGGGCCCTCTATACTGAGCTACATCCTCAGCCCTTTTTATTTTGAGATGGGGGGGGGGTCTCACCAAGTTGCCCAGATTGGCCTTGAACTCACCATCTTCCTGCCTCAGCCTCCTGAGTCCTTGGGATTAGAGGTGTGTGTGCCAGCATGCCAGGCTTGTAGTTTCCATTTGGAATGGCTACCTGTAATGTTTGTGTTTTGTTTTTGAAAATCATTCACTAAGTTGCCAAAGATATTGATGAATATGAGTTGGATGGTATACAACAGGATTTCTCCATAGGGGCACCATTGACGTTCTCAGCAGAGTAATTCTTTGTTGTGGGTGCAGGCCTGTCCATTATGGGATGTTGGCAACATCTCTAGCTTCTCTATTCACTAGAAGTTAGGGGTAGAACACCCTTAGCTTTAGGCATGACAACCAAAAATTCTCCAGATATTGCCAATGTCCCCAGGAATACAAAATCTTCCCTGGTCAAGAAACCCTGGAATAGAGTGAAGAAAAGGAGAACAAACAGAAGAAAACTAACAGAAAAAAAAAATCTCTGTTTTAAACTAATGAAGGTGTTGTATACATAATACTCATATCATACTGGGATCATATTAAAATCTCATTTAGTTAATATAATTCTTGAAAGTACTTAGGAGCCTGGAGCTATGAAATGATCACAGGTTCTTCAGGTGAGGATGAGGGTAAGTGCTAAGCTTGATTTAGGGGCCATGGTGTGAATAACGTGTATCTTTAACCACTAGAATCACCCTCAGTGGGGACAGGTGCTCACATGATAAAAGGCAAGGAAGTAAGGGGTCTGCAGTTGCATTGCTGCATCTTGTGCTAACTTGGGGAAAGGAACGGCAGAGGCTAGAGGGTGACACAGACTTTGGCCTTATTACTCTAAGTGTGGTCCATGGACTAGCAGCCAGGCACGTCACTGGGGAGCTTGCTAGAAAATTCAGAAACTCAGGCCCTGCCTCAATTCTGCAGAAATTAGAGTCTGCATTTTAATAAGACTCCCAGGTAGCTTGTTTGCAGTTGAAGGTTTGAGACATAGTCTGTGTTATCAAAATGTACCTCAAGCACTGAGAAGAACTAGCCTGTGATATTTAAGTAGCTCTCTCTCTCTCTCACTTTGGTTGACTGAGCGTGCATGTGGATGATAAGTTTGTCTCACTTGTTTGCATGACCTCTAGAAAAATGTGGTTCTGTAGATTAGAAGCATCCTGGAATTTCTTATTTAGCAGAGCTGCTGAAAGCAGGGGTAAGGTTTGGGAATGAGGGCTGTGCGGTGCTGTGTGTGTTTCTGGTTCAAGCTCTCTAATAGGTTTTACCTGATGAAGCTACTGTGCGCCTCCTTCTCAATCTGCTCCCCTCCTGGACTGTGTGGGAAGCCCCGTCTCTGCCAGTTATTGGGAATAGGCTTTGGAGAAGTTGTCTGACTTCTCTCAGACAACATGTTCCTCATCACAAGGCAGAACACCTTCTTCACAGGCATGGTGCGAGGATGAAAAGAATCATGACTCTGGAGGTGGTCCGTAAACAGGAACCTTCTGTGCAAGGGTGGGTTGGTGGGACCATTGTAATTGTGACGAATCAAAAAGGTCACTGCAAATTTATCTTTTTTGTAGCCCAATTGCCCTGCCCATGCTGCCCTCTGCTGGTTAATTCTTATAATTAATTTCAGTGTAAATCAGAAGGCGAAGAAAGGAAATTCAGGCATTGAAGACCCCTGAATTCTTCACGCTGTCTCTCACCCCTGTGAAAAGAACCCCCGAGGTAAGGTTTGCCAATACTTCTGCTAATCAGATTCTCCTAGGAAGGTTATAATAAAATTTGCAGGGACCCTACCTCCAGAGATTCTGATTCATGGGGCAGGGTAAGGTCTGCGAATCTGTATTTTCATAAACCTGTCCAAGTGAGTCAGAAGTGCAGCCAGTTTCAGAAGCACTGGTCCATGCGTGTTTCTCTAAGTATGGTCCCAGGGCCATCTCCTGGATCACTGTGGCTAATATGGACCACAAGAGAAGGACAGCGAGTGAAATGAGCAAAGCAACGTGTCTTCTTCAAGCTCTGTATTAGCTACTGCACGCTGGGATCCCTGGCTGCAGCTTTCGGCATGCAACTTGCAGAAGGACTCAGCCAAAGTCTTCAAAGGAGCAAGACCAAAATGGTGTGGAGACCCAAAGCTACAGTGTATAAGGAAGAGGAGAAGGGGCGGAAGGGGAAAATGTTTGATTTGCTCAAGGTCACCGGTGGAAATTTATCAATAGAAAACTCAGGAATAAAAGGAAAGAGACACGTGCATTTTTCTTATCATTCAAATAGGCTCATTAGACTATGAAGCTAGATATCATAATGATGAAAAGGATTCAGCATCTAACCTCATTTTGGGGTTGTTGTTTTTTCAGGTAAACAGCTTTCAGAACCCAAGTCTATGGAGAATGCCAACCAGTTGAGGAGCACAAGGACAGAAATGCAGCCAGGTTGCTCTTGGTCTGAGGCAGCTGAAAGGAATCTGTCTGATTATCTTGGAGGGCAGGCAGAGCTGGTTTTACTTGGAGGTATTTCTGGGTAGGCTTTCTGGTTGGAACAGAGATTTTATCTCAGTCATGGTTGACATTCTGTTCACCTGAGCACCTCTTCCTCTTCATCACCCTGCATGTTCCAGGGGCATGGACAATACCTGTGACCAGCAGAATGGACGCCTTCATGCACACAGGTATGAATCTTTGCAGAGTTGCAAAACCCCAGCACTGTAAGCACCTCTTTGAATCCTCAGCTATTCTGTGAGATAAACTTTTTTTTTAACTATCCCTATTCAATAATAACGATATATATATATATATATATTTTAACATAGGAGTATTTTTGTATCAAGAAATATAGCTTAGCTGGGCGCGGTGGCGCACGCCTGTCATCTCAGCACTTGGGAGCCTGAGGCGGGAGGATCGCGAGTTCAAAGCCAGCCTCAGCAATGGCGAGGCACTTAGCAACTCAGTGAGACCCTGTCTCTAATCAAATACAAAAAAGGGCTGGGAATGTGGCCCAGTGGGTCAAGTGCCCCTGAGTTCAATCCCCAGTACCAAAAAAAAAAAAAAAAAAAAAAGAAATACAGCTGACACTGACAGAGCCAGGATTTGGATGAAGAGCTTTGACTCCAAATCTAAAAATATGATTTATTACAGTATTAAAAGCACATTGAATTGAGGGCAAGATTTTTGTTACTCTATAGCCAATAGTTTATCTTGTCAATTTTTCTGTGCAGACTGAGGTCAGAGTGAGTGTCGGTTTGGAAAGATGTGTCCCTCTGTGTAACCTGTTTCACTCTCTGCTGGTTCTTTAAAGAGGACTGGGGCTGGATGGAGATTTGTGTCCAGGGAAAGGACATGGAGACCATGTTGGCAGGTGATGACATTCATGGAGGACAATGGAGACAGTGATCTGGACACATCGATAGGAGATCAGGTGAGACACGGACTCGTCAGTCACTGGAATATGCTTGTTGTAGGAAATAGAACATCACTAGATTTTCTCCCTCTTTCTTCTTAGACACTGAGGACACCATGCTGGGATGAGGAACTGGTGGCAGCCTGTTGTGATGTGACAGCACAGGAGGAGGTATCTGGCTTCCCTTCCCTGAGCTCCCCCCACCTCAGAACTTCCCTGTCTCTTCTGCCAACTTTCTATTTTATTATTTATTCACATACTTATATACATATGCTGATACATTCACAAATAAATTATTGTTGTAAAAGCTTTGGATAACAAACCCCTTAAAAAAATAAAAGGTAGCATTTCCTTTATCCTTTGTCCCCATCCCACTACTAAGACCTGTTCCAGCTATGATAGGGCAGGGATGTCACCTGATCTGCTCCTGGCAAGGTCCTCGTCAGCACAGATTTATGGAAGGCAAACACACCACCCCCATATACCTACAATGCTGTGTGTGTGTGTTTTTACATAAACAGAATCACACTGTGCACTGTACTGCAAGTTCCTTTATGTTTTGCATAATAATATGTTTGGGGAGCTTTCCTTGACTCAGTGGTGACCTACTTCTTTTTAACTGCTAGATAACCTCTCCTGCGTGGTGGGCACTTCCATTCCTCCCATTTCTCACTATTTCTAGCACTGCTGCTGGAGGCCTCCTTGTACAGGTGTCTTGGTGCCCCGCTGTGAGTCTTCCTCCTGGAGGGACACCCGAGGGGGGCCCACTGGCTGGAAGGGCCCCTCCTTCCCAGCCCATTGGCTGGGTCAGCTGCCTGAACCCCATATTTCTCAGGAAGATCAGCTGAACTGAGGGAAATTCCTTTGCCTGGGAGTGGTTGGGAGTGTCAGTCCTGGGCTGTGTCATGAACTTGGCCCTCCTGTGCACATGTGATCCCATCCCAGCCTGCTCACTAGGGAACCTAATTTTAGAACAGGAACTAAACAGTGTTAGTGTGGAAGCACACTGCACTGAGGGCTCCCGAGGTCTGAATCTAATGTGGACAGGCTTTGCCACAAAAGTTGCCCCACAGTGTTGAACTAATGAGTGTCACTATGGACCCCAGTCACCTTATCTTCCAAATGGGTTTGGAGCAGGAGGAGGCATGAGGGGTGGGCACACTGGTGTTTCAGGCCACTTTTGATGCTGGCTGTCCAGGGTGAGGCTGCAGTTGCCTGCCCTCGCCCACAGGCTTGCTGTGGGAGCCCAGAAATGGGGAAACTGATATGTTGGAAAGAGCAGTTGGCTCTTCCTGGTGAGGTCAGAGCCAGCAGCTGGGTGACCTCTGCCCTGATCAGCAGTCCCACCTCCTCTCCTGGAGCTGCTGCTGCCTGTTCCTCAGCTGACCCCTGGTGAGGGCATGGGCCATGTCCCTCAGAGGGAAGCCTAGCTGGTCCCTGACCTGTGTCTCAGGAGCCCTGTTGCTGCCAGCTGCAGGCTACACCCCACAGACTCCTGGTGGATCCTCCTGCAGAGCAGTAAAGCAGAGTGGTGAGGACGGAGGCCCTTGGTCACACAGCCCAGGTCCCTTCCTGCCTCTGCTCTATCTAGCCTGTTGGTGAACGAGCTGCAGATTATTGACCCTCGCCTCCTCCTCTTTATACTGGGGATGATGTTAGTATAGCTCTTATGGAGTATTGTTGAGATTAAGTGAAGCTCTTTTTCATTGGGTACAGTATTGAAAAGTACTTTTATTATTAAAAAGTGCATGAATGAACTGGGGGACTGGTACCAAGTTCCAGTTCTATTTCTGCCTGTTTTCCCTGAAGGCTGAGCCTACAGCTCCTCCCAAATCTATTTGCCTTTCCCAAAGGGCCTCCAGTTTCCTGTTTTAGCACTTGCACTAGAGGTTATTCCTCCATCTGGAATGTACTTTTCACTTGTGTCTACTGTCAAAACTCCCTCCTTTAAGATGCAAATTACATGCCACCTCCTGCAGGCAGCTTTCTTTGTTTTCCCTATTTGGAAGTGCTACCTTCCTTCTCATATTTTCTGTTAATAATTCCTGCATTTATATTTTAACTTCATGTCTTCCTTATGAATTCCAAACTGCGTATTGCATATCTTGGGTTGGACATCTGATAGACTCCACCTTGACCCATCCACACCCGCCCTCCCACTCTGCGGAGCCAGCACCTCTTGCAGTCTCTCTCACATCTGCTAAAGGATGGAGCTCCATCTTTCCAGGTTCTCAGGCCAAAACATTCATCATCAAACGAGGTGCTTCTGTGTCTGGTCCATCTCGTGTCAGTCCTGTGGAATCGAGCTGGGTACGTCCAGCAGGGGGACACCATGCTCTACTGCTGCCACCAGGGTTCAAGTCAAGGCCACTGGCCCCCACTCCTGCTTTTTCCCCTCCCAGTCTTTTCCCATAGAGCAGCCAAAGTTACTCCTTGTAAAAAATGAATTAAATCACATCAGTCTCCTGCTAAAAGTCCCGCCGTGACTGACATTCCAATTAGATGTCCTGGGCCTGGCTGGCCGGGCTTTACAGACCACAGACCTCTCTGACCTTGGTTCCCAATACCCTCCTGTTGTTTTAGTCAGCTTTTTCACTGCTGTGGCCAAAAGACCTGACAAGAACAATTGGAAGGAGGAAAAGTTCATTTGGGGGCTTATGGTTTCAGAGGTCTCAGTCCACATAGAGTCCATAGAGGGTTGACTCCATTCCTCAGGGCTTGAAGTGAGACAGAACGTCATGGTGGAGGGGTGTGGTGGAGGGAAGGGGCTTAGGCATCACACCAAGAGGCACAGAGAGACCCCCTCACCTTGAGCACAATATGTACTCCAAGGGCACTCACCAATTGGCCCTCCTCCTCCAGCCACACCCTACCTGCTACAGTTACCACCCAGTTAATCCCTTTCAGGGGATTAAGGGGCTGATTAGGGTAACACTCATAACCCAATCATTTCACTTTTACACTTTCTTGCACATGAACTTTTGGGGACACCTGTCTAAATATCTGTCCTGGACGTTGTCCCTTTAGATAGGCTCTCCAGGCTTCTTTACCTTGTTCCTTTCTCCAGAAGATTGCCACAGGAATCTAAATGTGCTTTGCTGTCCTTTGGCTTGCGGTTAGATTGGGTTAGATTGGTGATCACAGGCACTGGGATGGGATGGGGAGATGCATGCCGAGAGGTCTGGGTGTTTGTTCCTCCGTTGTCTTCCCTGTTGCCTGGTTGTGGCCAGGGTGTGTGTTCCTTTACCAAGCTCATTTGCTGACAGCTGTTGTCAATGGCCTTCTCCTATGGTCAGTTTTCTCCAGGTTCCATCAATTCTGCCCTCTGTTGGCTCCTCTGACCTGGCAGTGCTAAAGGCATCTAGCTACTGCCTGATCTCAGTAGCTGACCTTGCCGATTTACCTTAACTTCACCCACAGCACAGCTTTGTAAATAATCCCTTTGTTTAATATTCTCCAATTACTCTTTTTAAAATCCTCTGTTTCCTGCTCATCTCTGGCCAACTCATTCGCCCCAGCTCCTTCTCTTGTTCAAACAATATGTTCCACCCTGGCCTGCTGGGTATTCTCCTGCCTCAGGCCATGTGCACTGGCTCTTCCTTTTTCCTGGCATGCTCTCCACCTGGATGTCTGTGGATCTCTCTTATGTCCTTATGCCTTTGATCAGTTATCACCTCCTCAGTGACCACATATTTTTCTGAATTAGTAAAAATTGTAGTAGAAGACTCTGGCAACTCCAATTTTAAAAAATAAAAAAAAAAAAATGGTACTTACCACCTTGTAGCTTGGCACATTTTTTATTTTTTTGTGGTTTTTGCTGTTTTCCTCCTCTCACTAGACCCCAAGCTCCCTGAGAGCAGGATTTTGTTGGTGCAATAATGAATCCCTACCACCTGCCATAAGGTAGGTGATTCTTGCATGTTCAGTCAATGATTTTACTTTTACATTTGAATACATCCCACTTTGTTCTTTTCTCCCAGTGGATAGAACCAGAATATGTCATTAATCTAAGTGGATTGTGAGGCGTCCAAGGAGGAAAACCTGCGTCTACACCTGAGATCACAAGGTGGAGATGATCAGGCTGGACTTAGCTTGCAGGCCATTTTTTATGTCCTAGAGTATTGGTCCACATAATGTTTCAAATATTCTGAGTTACCTTTCCAATATTAAAAAACAGGACACTTCACTTAAAGGTGTGGATTTCTGGTTTCCATAACAAATCAGAATGATGTCATTTTTCTCATTCTCTAACAACTGAGCAGGGTCTTACTCCTTGGATTAGGCACATCCCCTCTGACACATCAAGGATGTGCCTCTTTCTCTTGTCTCTCTTATCCCTTTAGAGCTGGACATCACCCAGCCCTAGGGAGGTATGGCTTCTGGAGAATATCTTAAGATATTTCTCAAGAGAAAATGCAAGGTTGGTTGAACATATGAAGATCAATAATTTAATTCACCATATCGACAGATAAGAAAAAAACCTCATGGTTATCCCTCATTAAATGCAGAAAAAGTTTTTTGATTTTTTTTTCTTAAAGCAAAAGTCAACATCGATTCGTAACAAAATCTCTCAGGAAGCTAGGAGTTTTAGGGAGCACCCTCAACCTAAAAAAATGTCAGCTATTGATATAGTAGGACTAGCCTATATCACACCTAATGTTATCCCCAAGATCAAGGACAAGGAGAGCATGGGACTTAAGAACACATCTGCTGAAAGAATAGAAAAACTTAACTCTCTGGTTGCCTCCCACTCCCTGATAAGAAACGTGGCCTATTTAGGAGGCGTTCCCCTGACGTAAGATGAGAACTGAAACCACCCCAAGGATAGGCCAATGGCTTCACCAATGGCATCCGCCCATGTTCCTTATGTGTCCCTATGATCTTTCTGCTGATTGGTCCATGTCCTCTATAAGACTGTCCAAACTTCCTCAATAAACTGAGTTGGTGCCTTGACCTTTCTCCCTGACCCGACCTGTCTGTTTGTCCTCTGAAAGGAGTGCTGGGTGTGGGCGGTCAGTCGGCCTTTACCTTTCCCAGTTAGCCTCAGCTGGGGCGTGTTCCCCCCAGCCTATCTCAGGTTAGGGGGGGAGCTAAAGACCCCAGAAACTCAAAAAAACACTCCAACATCCCCTTTCACTAGTCCTATTCAAAACTAAAGAAAAGAGCAAGAAATAAATGTTATATAAATTGAAAGGAAAGAAAGGAAGAAAAATTGTCCTTATTTACAGATGCGTGATTGTTTGTTTAGGAAATCCTAAAAAAAACCCACTAAAAGTAATGCTATTTGCCCCAGCACCAAAAAACATGAAATATTCTGAAGAGGTAAGTCTCTCTTTTCTCTTTCTTTCTTTCTTTCTCTCTCTCTCTCTCCTCCTCCTCCCCTTCCCCATATACATGATTTATATGCTGACAAGACAAACAGTGATAAGAGAAATGGAACGTCACTTAAGGAAATGGAGAGACAGAGTGTGTTGATGAATTGGAAGTCTCCGTATCATCACGATGTCAATTCTCAAATTGATCTCAGAGTCAGTGCAATCCTAACCCAGTTTCAGCCTCTGACTGTGAGCTGGCTTGTCCTGGGATCCTCTGGACCACATGGGTGAGGCCGGTCCCAGGCCTTCCTCCACGCTGAAGTGGTCCTCCGAGAATTTAAACAGAGTTTGCTGATTCCTTCTTTAAAATACTGTGAGGCTCCCCAAGACCTTTGAAATACAGTCTTCAAATTGCCAGAACAGGCCAGTCATGACCTGGACCGGCCTTCACGTCTCTTTCCCCCAAGGGAAAGTAGTCTTTTTGAAGGCTACTATTTTGAGTCAGATGTAATTTAAAGTATTCCTCTGTTCCTAAGAGGCAATTTTGTTCCTGTAATCTCCATCCTGGATTAGGTTCCCAGAGACCACAGAAGTATGATCCCTCACTTTCTTGAGGGCACTTGAATGTGACTGTGTTTTTTCTCATGTTCACCGAATATCCTCTGTTAACAGAAGTACTGGCTTGCTTTACAGTACTATTATGGTCCCTTTCTCAGTGAGCTCCAGTGGATGGTGTCTATTTTAATATCTGGCACCCAGAATTAAATGCATGGTCTCACCAATTGGCTTAAAGTGCAGATGGAGTATCACTAATCTGAAAATCAAAAGTCTGGAAAAGCTCACTATCCAAAACTTTCTGAGCATTGACGTGACTTTCAAAAAGTGTTGGATTTTGTTGCATTTTGAATTTTCAGATAAGGGATGCTCAACAGGTGAAGTCTAAGCCACTATTTCAAAATCGGAAAGACTCCCACATTTAGAACACTTCTGGTCCCAAGCATTTTGGGTAAGGAACTCTAAACCATAACAACAGGTGGTTTTTACACTGAAAGTCTCCTCGTGTGTCCTACATAGCATTCATTGTTTTCTCACATGTATTTGTGTCATTGTATTTTTAAAACATATTTCAAATTGATTTTTACATTAATTTAATTTTTTGAGATTTTATTATGATATTTCCTACAAGCTTTTGAAGGAAACAATGGTGAATTCTAGTTGCTTTCCTTTGTAGGTTCTGTCCCTCTCCCTAGTGACTTTAATCAACTCGTGTCTAGAGAGCCCTCACCAGGTCTCTAATGTCTCTCGGTACTTTTCACCTTGCTTGTCTGCTGTGCTGTGGCTTAGCTGATACCACCTTCACCTTGAAGTGCAATTCTCATTCGAGCTAGTCCCACACACTTGATTAACTCCTGTTCCTCTCAAGTCTTTCTCTATACCCATCCCTATCCCACTGCCCCAAACCTTACAACATTTCTACTCTTCATATCCCCAATGTACTCCACCAGCTTCATACATATCACTCACCCATTCATTTAATATTGCTGAGAACCTACTATGTGCCAGGCACAGTTCTAGGCACTGGGGATATACCAGCTTTGGGAAAAACAACAACTCTGTTCCTTCACGGAGCTTATGTTTCAGCAGATAAAGAGCCAGCACCCTGCACTCCTTGGCCTTCCACAGCCTCCTGGTCATGTCCTGTTCTGGCGCTGGGCCTCTGAGGGACGTGCTGGTTCCTCTCTGCAGTTCTTTCCCTTCCCATCTGTGCAACACCTACAGATCTTTCAGGTATCAACTTAAGAGTCACTTCCACAGGAAGCTCTCCTCCATTTCCCCACCAGGATGGAACTCCCGCTTCATATGCTCCTGTCGGCACCACGGCTCCCCGTCACAGCCCTTGCTGTACGGCCATTTGTGTGCCTATCTGACCTCTCAGTCCCCAGTGGATGGCAGTTATGTGAGGTCAACAGCCTCACTAGCAAGCTCAGAGTTAATATTCACTCAATATCATTTAAAATAGTGAATTTCTGACGTCATTGAAGATTTGGGGCTGGAATAAGATCAAAGCGGAGACTAAGAACTTGCTCAGAAAAAAGCACCCAAGGAAGCACTAAAGTAACTTCTTAGCAGTCTTTATGGCAGTCGCCAGCCCATCTTGCCTTCTTTGAATTCTGCCTATATTTTTTCCCATCTCATTTGCAAAATCTCACAGGAGCCTTTTTAAAAGATCAGCTCTTCTTGTCAACTGCATCCCCCTGTTCTGGTACCTTTCCAAAAAGCAAATGAGATTAGATTTGTGGGTCAAGATTTTGTGACTAATTGTAGCCTTATGTGTCTTTGGTCTTCCGTCCCCTCACCCGTAACGTGCTAGGCTACATCAGGGGATTTAGGGAGACGCTGGGAGCTGGTGCTGGGAGTTTGTGCATTTACGGGTGCTCACAAGGGGAAGGAGCTGGCTCACTGATGCTGTGAGGTGCTGCGCCCACAGCTCCAGCGTTTTCAGATAGCCAAAGGAGGCTCTGAAGAGAGGGGCTCAGTTTCCAAGGAGTGGCAGAGGAGTCTGTTTGAGCCAAGTCAGTCAGGGAGGGAGCAAGACCAGCAGCCTTGATTCATCGCCCTCCTCCCCCACAAGACCCAAACTGTGCACCTCAATCCCAGAATGTGAAAAGTGTGCTGCTGCTTGATAGGCCTGGAGCAATCTGTGAGAGGCAGGAGTGGGCTGCTCCCTAGGCAGAGCCTGGCAAAGCATGAGCTCTGAGGTCAGCAGGCTGGGGAGCCCTTCCCATTCTCCTGCCCCCACCCCAACCCAGGGAATCAAAGCCTGTGGTGTCTGCTGTGTCAGGCCTTGAGTCCTTCATGCGTCAGCAGGAGGTGGGAGGAGGGACACTGTTAGAAAGGGGTCCTCGACCAGCAATATTTTGGCTCATGTTTCTTGGTCTCTCAGTCCTGAAGGACAATGATAACAGGTGGCATCCTGGAGAGCAGAGTCTATCCTGGGGCCCAGATAAGTTTTACTAATATTTTCAAAGAAATAGCTCTTTGGTTTCATTGATCTCTCTCCCCACTCTCTCAATGGATTTCCATTTGATTTGTGCTCTTACAATTTTTATTACTTTAGGCTTAGTTTGCTCTGCTTAAATCATTGATGTGAGACTTTCTTCTACTCAAACATTAGCATTTAATGCTGTAAAATTCCCTTTAGTAGAATGAATCAGATATAACTTTCCTATGTTCATATATGAACACATGACCAGTGAAACTCCACATCATGTATGACCACAAGAATGGGATCCTAATTAGAATAAGTTATAGTTCATGTATATATAATATGTCAAAATACACTCTGATGTCATGTATAATTAAAAAGAACAAATAAAAATTTAAAAAAGTAAAGTTCCCTTTAAGCACTACCTTTGCTCTATCACCCAAATTTTTATGTTGTGTTTTGATTTCATTGCATTCAAATTGTACTCTGATTTCCCTTGTGATTTCTCCCCCACCCCCTGAATTAATTAGGAATATTCTGTTTAATTTTCAGGTTTGTGGGGATTTTCCAGATAAAATCCTTTTATTAGTTTCTAATTTAATTTATTTATGACTATAAAGCATACTTTTCATGATTTAAATCCCTTTAAATTTATTGGATTTTTTTTTTTTTTTTTTTTTTTGCATCAGCACATGCTTTATCTTGATGAGAGTTCCATACACACTTGAAAAAAATGTCTATCTGGTGAAGGGTTAAGTAAATGCCAACTATGTCAAGCTGATAAAATTATTCTTCAAGTCTTCTACATCCTTACTATTTTATTTTTTTGTCTACATGTTCTACTAACTGCTGAGAGAGAAGTGTTGAAATATCCAAATGAAATAATGGATTTTCTCATTTTTTTTTCAGCGCTACTACTTACTCCTTCATGTATCTTAAGCACATTAGAGCACATAAAAAGCACTGTCCAAGCCGGGCGTGGTGGTGCACGCCTGTAATCCCAGCACTTGGGAGGCTGAGGCAGGAGGATCGCAAGTTCAAAGCCAGCCTCAGCAATGGCAAGGCACTTAGCAACTCAGTGAGACCCTGTCTCTAATAAAATACAAAATAAATAAATAAATAAATAAATAAATAAAATAAAAGCACTGTCCCAGTACACAACCAAGGGCCAAGTCTGGATAATGGTCAGAACAGGAAACGACAGACACTTCTTTTTAGAAAATAAGTCTAGAGAGAGGGAGGCAAATATCAATAAAAATAAACCATGTTCTGAGTATGATTAAAAAAATATAATGACTGTTATGGAAAACAGTATGGTGGCTCCTCAAAATATGAAAATTAGGACCAGGAACTAATCCAGCTACCACACTACTGGGTCTATTTACAAAGGAAATGAAATCGATAAGTCGGAGAGATACTTGCATTCCCATGTTTACTGTAGCACTAGTCATGATAGCCAAGATACAGACTCAAGGTTAAGTGTCTATCAATGGATGAAGGGGTAAACAAAATGTGGCACACAAAAATATATGTTGGAGAAAAGACAGTCTTTTTAATAAATGGTGCTGGGAAAACCGGACATCCATATGTAGAATGAATTTAGAGACCTATCTTTCACCCTGCACAGAAGTCAAATCAAAACAGACCAAAGACTTGAAAATTGGACCATAAGCCTTAAAACTGTTAGAAGAAAATGTAGGGTCAACACTCCATCATATAGGTACAGGCACTGACTTCCTTAACAAGACCCCTACAAAGCTCAAGAAATAAAAACAAGGGTGAAAAGTGGGATAACATCAAATTTAAAAAGATTCTACACAGCAAAGGAAATAATTAAGAGAGTGAAGAGAGAACCACAGAATCTTTGCCAGCTGCTCCTCTGACAGGGGTCTAATATCCAAAATATATAAAGAACACAAAAAAACTCAATGCCAGAATGCCAAATAGCTGAATCAATTAGTGGGCATAAGGACTAAAAAAAATTTCTCAAAAGAAGAAACAGAAATGGCCAAGAAATATATAAAAAATGTTCATCAGCTCTAGCAATTAGGGAAATGCGAATTATAACTACACTGAGATTTCATCTCACTCCAGTCAGAATGACAATTATCAAGAATGTGAATAATAATGCTGATGATGTTGTGGGAAAAAAAGGTTCACTCTTACATTGTTGGTGGAACTACAAATTTGTACAACCACTTTTTGGAAAGCAGTGTGAAGATTCCTCAAAAAAACTAGGAATGGAACCATCATATGACCCAGCTATCCCTCTCCTTGGTGTTTATCCAAAATAACTAAAAATCAGCATACTACAGTGAAACTGCCAATACAATGCTTATAGCAGCACAATTTACAATAACCAAATTACGGAATCAACACAGATATCCACCAGTAGATGAGTGGATTAAGAAAATCTGGTATATATACACAATGGATTTCTACACAGACATAAAGAAAAATTAAATAATGGCATTTGCAGATAAATGGATAGAACTGGAGAATATCATGCTAAGTAAAATCAGCCAGACTCAGAAAGTCAAGGGTCAAATGTTTTTTCTCATATGTAGAAGTTAGAGCAAAATAAGGGAAAGAAGGCAGCTGGGAGGGGATTGGCTATTATAAAGATACAGGAAAGATCAGTGGAGTAGATGCAAGAGAACCAGAGGAAGGAAGGGAAAAGGGGAAGATAAATGGAATGAATTTAACAAAACTGTGCTATATTCATACATAAAAATACCAAAGGAGATTTCACTTTTATGTATATGTAGAAGAAAGGAAGTTTAATAGAGTAGAAGAGGGAGAATCGAGGGAGGAAGGAGTGGAAGAAAAGGGGGGGTGGGGCTCAAATTCAAATTCCTTGCATGTTTAATTCTGTCATAATGAGCCTAATTACAATTTACAATTATGATGTTCTAATAAAAATATTTTAAAAAGAAAAAGTGACACATAGGCACATAAAATAATATAGGCATAAAAATAATGAAGTCCTGTCATCTGTGACAACGTGGATGGCACTGGGGATCATTAGGTTAGTGAAATGAGCCAGGCACAGAAAGACAAGTACCATATGAGCTCACTCATTCGTGGACTCTAAAAAAGTTGATCTCATAGAAATTGAGAGTAAAATGGTGATGACCACAGGCTGGGGAGGGCGGGGGAGCCGGAGAGATGGATCCATGTTGCTAAGTTACAGGTCGGTAAGAATAAGAAGTCCTGCTGTGCTACTGCACCCTAGGGTGATTACAGATATCAGTAAGGCGCTGTACACTTAGAATAGCTAGAAAAAGTATTTTGAATGGTTTTACCATATAGAAATGATCAATGTTTGAGAAGGATATGTCTAACCTGATTTAAACCATACATAATGCATGCATTGTATGTTACCCTATTAATAAGTTTGTTTTTAGGAATCAATTAAAATGAATTTAATAAAAAAAAAACTACAAAGTATTAGAATTCCATGGTGTTCAGTCTGCTTTTCACCAGAAATAACTTATTAGACTCAGGAAGAGAAACAGGGTAGATATGGAGGGGGCTGGAGTAAATCCTGTGTATAGGCTGTGTGTTGTCCAGGGTATGAGGGGGATGGGACTCAAAGGCCAGAGAGATTCAAGGAAGATACTGAGCTGGATCCACCAGCTTTGTAAGTCAGGAGGATGCCCCTCATGGGCATTTTAGAAGAGAGTGAATTTGGTTTGGATGTTTCACTAAGGGTCCATTTAAGCAGCCCCACAACATGTTGATAAATGTAAAGTTAATTTTAAAATAACTGATATGGCCAAAAATGATGCTTAGAAAAGCACATTCATTCCACCCACTTTCTAGCTTCCTTCCAACTTCCAATTTCTCATGGTCTGTTCTTCCAAGTTTGGTCAGGTGGGGTCTCTGGCTGGGATTGAGGTCTGGGAGGGTGAGCGGTCCTGGTGCTAGTGACAGTGCTGGAGTCCCTGTGGCTTCCTTCCCATGAGTAACCACATGGACCTTCAGAGAGGGTCCCGGTTATTAGGCATAATAGTGGCACTGTTCCAAGGTGCGCACCCTGACACTTGCCCCTCTTCCCATGTGGGGCCCTCACTGGGGGAAGTGCACATGCAGGGACTGACGGATTCCCAGCGTGGTGGAGGGAGGTGACTCACTGACACTGGTCTATCTGAGAAGCTTAGTGTGAGAAGTTAGCGCTGGTCTGGAGAACAACGAGGAACTTACTGTTTTTTTCTGCCCTTTCTCAGGAAGGGCTGGTTCTGAGGAACAGCCCATCCACCTGCTGAATCAGCTGCAAATGGGCTGCTCCACATACTTCCTCATGGGAGGGACAGTGCTCAGGAGTACTGTCCAGTCTCCCAAGGGTGACATTTGGGTAAAACTTTGTATGATGTAAAACATTTTAACAGATGTAAGTGGGGAAAGTGAGGGACACGCTTGAGAGAAAGCTCCTGTCCCTGAGGAGGGGTCTGGAGGGTACTGGTGCAGTCGGTAAAGGCCCAGGGGGGTCGTCCCTGAAGTGGAAAATGGGGAGGGCCTGTGTAGGGCCTGTCTCACCTCACAGAGACAGGGAGACACTGAATGTCTCTGAGCAGGGCTGACAAATGACATGAGTGGAACTTTTCTTTAGGAAGCTGAATCTGGCTTTGGGTGTGACATGCATCAGCAGGGGGGACCTGACCATTGGAGACCAGTGAGAAGGTCAAGGTCAGTGCTTATGAAGATTGGTAGACATGGAGAGGAGAGGTGTTGCCGCCTGAAGCGCTTGGAGCAACGGAGCCGCGGAAAGAAGTTCAGAGGCAAACTGGAGACGAACAGCTTTTTATTCTGATAACTTTTCTCTCTGGTTCTAACAACGACTAACACACGCCACACACACACACCACCAAAAAATGGCGCTGACCCGATCAGCAATTTCGGCCAAGTCCCTCGAGATCCTGGGACAAGTCCCGTGAGACTACGGAAGGCGACAATGCCCAAATCTCCACGGCTCATAGTCAACCGCATTTCAAGCCATCTCCCCAAACAGGGCTCCTGCAGAGAGGCATCTGCTGGGACTGATCAACAGGAAGTTGAAGATTCCGGGAGCTGTGCAAATGCGGACACCTGAGTTGTGTCCCTAGAGGCTCTCATCTAATTGTTCTGCATGGGGCCTGGGCTGTGATATTTATAAAAGCTCCCAGGCAGGGCTGGTGGGAAGCCAAGGTGAGAAGCATTGCTCCAAATCAATGTTTTATTTTACAGCAGGGGAATGTGGGGACCCTGGGAGTAAAGGGGCTGAACCCAAGGCCTTCATTCCAGAGCCTCAGAATCCTGCATTAAATCCAATGAGTCCTTCCACCGAGGTCATAAAGAAAGAGAGAAAGAAAAAGAGATGGAAAACAGTGTTGAAGGGAAGAACTTCGAAGGGTGTCTCCATTTCCAGAGCAGAGGAAGAAAGAAGTTGGCAAAGGAGATAGCAGAGCCCACTGAGAGGAAGGGGCTGGCCACAGGGAAGGAGGAGGGTAGTTATAACTGCTGCTGGCCTCTATAGGTAAGTAAGCCCTGGCCATTGCTAGGTCATTGGGAAGCAGAGTTCTGGAATCAGACTGCCCCAAAGACATCTATGACCATGTGAGTACATCCCAAATCTCCATTAGCTTATCAGCTCTGTGACTTTGGCCATGTCTGTTTTTGTCTCCATGCCTAAGTTTTCTCATCTATGACATGTGTTTAATGTTAGTACTTGCCTAACAAGCTTGTTGTGAGTTTGAATGAAGTAAAGAACTTAGGATCGTATCTGGCTCAGCATGTGTATGTATGTCTACATTCATTTGCTTTTATTGTTTTTATTATTGATACAACTTCTGAGATAATTTTAATTGGATGGTAGGAGGGATGTCAGATATTATAATTTTTTGTGTGGGCTTATGCAACTCAGCCAGAATTTTCTTGGAACAATCTCTAAGGCTTTACTAGAGTAAGTTTAGAAATACATTTGGATCCCTCTTTTCAGAGGTGAGGTTGACATAACAAGGTCATTGTCATTGGTGCCTTTTGTGATGGAATGGATTGGCTACACTGGCACTCCAGCACCTTACACCTTGGTCTGAACTTCAACAATGCAGTACCACCAAGTTAACTTAGTCATTGCATTTCAGCTGTTTTGGTTGTAAGGCCTGCATTCTCACAATGAAGAATGGCATCTTCTTGTTCACAGGGCTATCCATTGGCCTCCATCTGGGCACCTGTGGGGACCCTATGCACCACAGATTGCACAGTTGGTTGGGAAGGGGAAGGAACTAGGAACTAGGGAGGGGGGAGAATAACAAAGGTATCCTTGTATAGTCCCTTAAAGCACTCTGGATCGCAGACATCCTTTCCCACAGCAACTAACAGGTAGATTTTAGGCTCAGAGGAATGGCAGAACAGCAAGTGGCCTCAAGCAGTGGGCAGTGTGTTGAGGCCTCCTGGGTATTGTCCCTGTGCACTGTGCCTGTGACTGTGACTGTCACTGGGCATCACTCTGAGTCTGTGTTTGCATGCGGTTTCTGAGGAAGCCTGAGCATCTACCGAAGCTTCCATTTTCTTCCACGTGAGTTTCCTCCCTGTGCTGGTGGATGCATTGCCCCTAGAAACCTTTAATGACCACATGGGTGTATATTGAGAATGAAATCATCCCAGAACACTGATTGTTGATCTCAAGTAGGCTGCTCATCTTGGAAGCAAAATGATTCCAGCCTCAGTAATTAATTCTACAGTGAGAGCAGCATAAAAACCGGCTTTTAAGAGCCTGGCATGCACCTTTAATGGAGTAGCTGCGAGTTTAGCCAAGACGGCTATGGGGATTATAGGTCTCTTGAAGGTAACAAAATTTGCTTTTTCATGTTGAAATTTAAAAATATTTGATTCACATATGTGCTTATGTGTCTATGCATGTGTGTGCAGGTGTGTGCACATTTTTAAAGAATTAGCAGGCTTCAGATCACATTAAGGTCCCCTTTATAGCTCTCCTTGCTCACATTGGCCTTCTGTATACCCAGAAGTACTGCCTCTTCTGATGGTGGTGGTATCTCTACAGTCACTATACTGATACTCTTACGAGGTGTGCACATGTCCATGAATAGTTAACAGTATGACTGTGCATTTAAAATAGTCTGCAAAATGCTAACCTAATACTGTTGACTTGTGCTCCCCCCACCTATGTTTTTTTTGTGTTTTCTCTTTTTATGTTTATTTTTGCTGATGAGAAGTTTGCTGCCAGCCTACTGTCATTTGTTTGTAGTTGTTTTCTTCTTTCTCTCTCTCTGACTTGTGATGAGAACACTTAATATGAAAGGTACCCTTTGAACACTAACATGTTTATTCTAATTCTCTTCTATTGCTACTTCTTTCATTTCCATTCTTACAGTGCTGATTTACCTGTTGGTTGCATCTGCTGGCTTTCTCTCCTGGTAGTTCATTTCCTTGTGTGATTTGCAACTGTTTAACTGTGATAAGTTTTTCTCACTAATTCCCCTGAATAGGATTCAAATTTTCCTTCTCAAGGAGCAGGCCTGGGTGTTTGGATTTTTTTTTTTTAATTTTAAAAATTTGTTCTAGTTAAACACAACAGTAGAATACATTTATGCACGTCGATATATCATACATAAATGGAGTATAATTCCTCATTTTTCTGATTGTACATGTTGTAGAATCACATCGGTCATGCAGTCATATATGTACATAAGGCAATAATGTCTGTTTCTTTCTACCATCCTTCCTAGCCCCTCCCCTCCCTTCACTCCCCTCTACCTAATTTAAAGTAACTCTATTCTTCCCTATCCTTAATGTGAATGAGCATTCACTGCAAATCAAAACTACTCTAAGATTTCATCTCACTCCAGTCAGAATGGCAATTATCAAGAATATGAGCAACAATAAATGTTGGTGTTTGACTTTTTTGACAGAGCTTCTTACTATATACCTGAAAGGTGGGAAAAAGTTTTAAATTTCTTTTTGATTGAAAAGTAACTTTTCCAGGCTTCAGGCTTTACAGGGAGTGCATTTCCAGCTCCTCTGCTTCACAGAGGCCCAAGGGTCATTCCCCAGAGTCTGTGGGGGAAGGAGATTAGGAGACCAGTTCCTGCGTCTGAGGACCAATGTTCAGGCTGAGACCCCAAAGGGTTCCTATGGCATCTGCTCCCACTTATATAGAAGGCTTTCTTTTCTCTTAGGGTTTTCTATTTTTGTCTTTAAAGCTAAATATGTATTAAAATATGTCTCTGTCACATTTTATGTGACTTTGAGCAGTTTATTTTCTGAGAGGGTTACCTGGGCTGTGGGGGAGAAGGACAGGTACAGGACTAGAGCTCCAACCTCACCCTCCAGCTGTCTAAACTGGGTAGCACTTTTGTCCTGCTCTATGACAGCCTAGCTCTGTGGCTTTGGCAAGAACTTCATCTTTATGAGCCTCAGTTTCTCCACCTGTGATATGGGGACAATGGCAACTCCTGCCTTGATAGGGTGTTGTGAAGATGGCATGAGATAACACGTATGAGCTCTCAGACCAGTGCCTGGTTCCAAGTCAGCCCTTTCAGTAGCCATCATGCTTACTTTTTTGAGCATCAAGTGTTATTTTAAAAAAAATGATTCTGAAATTCAAAAAACAATGTCTTTTTCAATCTGGAAAGGGCTTTTAAAAAACTTCATACTATCTAGATTAGATACTTTCTAAAGTCCTTCTAGTTTGAACATTCTTTACTTCTATGTCAGCTCTACAGTAAGAAAGTTAATTTTAGCCAAGCTTGAAACCTAGCAGGGTGAGTGTAAGGATCTCTACTTAAGAATCACTTTCTTCTGGCCCCTGACATTCCTTTACCCTCACTTCCCAGCTGTTAGCAAATGTAGTCTTTCCTTGGGGATTCACAATGAGCTTGTTGCAGGTGAAGAAATCAGGTCTTAATGGCCATATGGTGTCCTTCTGGCTACAGTCAGGCTTGCATCCTGGTTCCTCAGCATTGTGTCACCTGCACCTGGATTTTCTTGCTGAAATCACTTAACTGTAAAGAAATTTTATGCAATGGATGCTCTCTAACCTTTATGTGTATCGACACCTCTTCTACATTTCCTGTAATGGTGGGCCCTTGTCTTACAGGGAGGATAGGAGCTGGGGAAGGCTTCACTTTGCTTCCTGAGAAGAGAAGCTATTAACAGAAGCTTTTTCATTGTCTGTTGGACCTGCTCAGCAGTTGCTCAGCCTAATTCTTTGTTGATGAGCTGGCAATCACTATGCCCACTTGGGAGCATGACCATGTCCTGAACCAAGGAGAGATGGGTCTAGATTGACAGTGAAACAAGGGGCTGCCAGCCTCCTCCTGATTCTCATTACATGCTGGTGCAAAGTGCAGGTGTGTGGTGGCAGTGTTCAGGCCTGCATGGGCCTTTCCCCCTCCTTGGTCTTCATACAGGTGCAGGAGCTCTACCTTTGCAGTGACAAGGTCCAGGGAAGTGACAGAAAGTCAGAGAGCACCACCTGCTGGCCATGTTGCTCATACTGCCATAACATCTGCTCACCAGATGTTTCTTCTTAGCATCTTCTGAAGGCCCAAGATCTTCAGGGCCAACAGGGTCTTTTGAACTGGGAATAGGGTTGACCCAAACATTGCATTGTGGACTGGTTGCCTAAACATTGGTCCTTGAAGTCAACCATGTTGGTAATATTCACACCACGATATTTGATTGGCATAATAAGCATAGAAAATCTGGGGTTACATGTTGTCCAGTGGAAGCAAGAAGAAGAATAGGCCAGTTTGCACAGTCTCTCAGCTCTACCTGAGGTCTGAGATTGAGAGTAGCCCAGGGAAACTCAGGAAAAGAAGCCTGTGATTACTTCAGCTCAGGGAGTCTGGTGGTCTCTGCTCACCATGGAACTTCCAGAACAATCTCAGCAGCAACCTTGATGTTGTATCACTTGAGAGAAAGGCCAAGGATGGTCCTGTAGTGCTTTAAATGGGTCAAGGGCAGGGCAGCAGGAGAGTGTGGGCTCTTTCTTTGCAATCCTTGTAAGAGACAAATGCCTGCCACTTTCTTCAGAGGGCCAATAAGTACCTCATGGCTCAAACAGATCTGGATGTCATTGGATACAGGCAATGCTATTTCCATACTGCAAGCATGGTGGCCTGGGTGCCGGGTTGCTCAGATGAGATGGCAACCACACTTGATGAGGACCTCCTATGTATTCACGGAATCAGCTCATATTGACCCAAGCTGCCCAGGAGACTGCTACATTGTTCAGTGCAGTGAACTACTACTACATTGATCAATGCGGAATGGTGCTGAAACTTTGGCTTCCACAAGTTATGCAGAGGTGGTTTGTTAAAAAGCCACATTCCTGGGTTGCAACCATAATGATTCTGATTAAATCTCCAATAGGGCTAGGATTTCTGATGTAATTAATACTAATGCAGGAGGGCAATGGTCACCGTGGAGCACTAGGCCAGCATGTAGCAGTTCTTGAGCACTAATTATTAAATGTTCATGAATTCTGTGGATGGGTTGCCTAAACATTGGTCCTTGAAGTCAACCATGTTGGTAATATTACACCACAGAAATTGGCAATACTAAAAATCAGAGCCTTTTCTTTTCCCCAAATTACTGGTTTACCAGCACACTCAACCATAACAACAATTTCAGTGCTGTAGATTACCACTGGCATATGATTTGGGAGAAAACACTTTTTGCTTTGGAAAGTCCTCTAAAGGGCTGTGCAATCTTAAGCAAATCCCTTTCCATCTCTAGACCTAAGTTTCTTCAATAGTGTTGAAGTGGATTACTTTTGAAACCTGGTTGCATAATAAAGTCATTTGGAGAGCTCCAACCAATACTGACACTTGGGTCCCATGCCCAGGGAGTCTGGAATCTCAGACTAGCACAGAATGCCAGCACATGGCACATGTATGCATAAAACATCTCTGGGTGAGCATATTTGCTACCAGGGATCTAGATGATGTCCAGTGTGTCCTGGAAATTCTAGATATTTGACCTGTGTAAGACTCCATTGCCTGTGTCTCATTTCCCTATTAATACCAATCAGGGAGGAAGAATTCTTTGACATAAGAGTGTTCCAGAGAAATAAAAAGTACACTATTAAGTACAAGTCTTTTAAAACATCCACTCTATTTAATTTTTTCTTAAGCAGAAGAACCAGAAGAAAATGATGTGCTTTTTATATCTTAGAGTCTCTACTGCAGATGGGCATAGTTCATATGTTCAATCAATACTCATTTAAACTAGAAGGATGTACGGGAACCAGTCACGGGAGACTAAGGGCAAGATCAGTCCAGGTGGAGGAACAGCACACGTAGGTGCCTGAGGCTGGAGAACACACGAAGAGTTCAAGGAGGACAGTGTGGCTAGAACAGGAGGGCCAGGCAGCCTGCGTGAAGTCAGAGGGGAGGCTCCAGAATGTGCTACCCTTAACCATAAAACCAAAGGTGCTATTTTATTTGATATCAGTCTTTTGCTGTAAATGAAATTGATTGGAGGGAACTGTTGAACAGCTGAACATGTTCTAATTGCACAGAGTACGTAGATCCAAGTGTATATAAATAAGTCATCAATACCACAGTCCTGATGGAGGACAGCTCCATGGCCAAGAGTTCTCTCTTGCTCCTTCCCAGTCACCACCATGCCCCACCCTCCTACACATCAGACCAGCAATAAAAGATTTAGTTTCGTCTGCTGGACTTTATACAAATGTACTTACACAATATGCATTCTTTAATACCTGGCTACCTTCTCTAATATTTTTGAGATGTATCCATGTTGTTGGTTCTATTAGTACTTTATTACCTTTTTTTTAAAAAAAAAACAAAACAAAAAAACCAGGGGATTGAACCCAGCTGCACGTAACCACTGAGCCACATCCCCAGTCCTTTTCTTTATTTTTTATTTAGAGCATGATCTCATTAAGTTGCTTAGGGCCTTGCTAAGTTGCTGAGGAGGTTATGTCCAACCTCAGAACCCTGTGTTTGAACCTCTTGCAATATCCCACTTACTAGTTATTTGTGGAAATTCTTCCCTTGATGGGATGGTCAGGGTCTCCCAAGGCCACCCATCCCAATTTCCTCTATTTACCTCTTGAGATAATTCATGAGATGTATTCCAGTGCCTCCAGAGATCAATTCTCACATCCTCTGCTTATTTAGAAAAGGATATGAAGCTAGATGACATATTTTATAGACTTCATCTTGTTAATATTCAGTGTAGGTCATATTATCTTAAAACATTTAAACTTTTACTTCTTCGTTTTAGGAATACTCAGTGTTATTAACATGACCAGAGTTCCTTTGATTCCAGAGAGATGAAGCCCAGAGCCATTCTCTGGTCCTCTTATTTCTTAACAATTGCAAAAATAGGCTATCCTTGTTCTTTCTGTCTTCATGAGAGACAAGAGCCCTTAAAACTGCCTTTTGTGTAAATGAGAAGCAACAGGCAAACATACACTGCATGGGTTGGACTGCATGCAAAAGAAATCACACGGTGTGAGAGCATGGCAGAGTCTACAGAATTTTGCTCTTTTAAAAGTTCTTTGGCACACAAGATAAAGGACCTCCACCCACGTACCCTGGCTTTCCTTGGGCATATGATGCACAATGCTGGTAATGGGCAGATTGGTTATACAGATCCATAGGAAATGACCCTCATGTGTTCCATCTCAGTGGCTCTTGCCTTGCCCTACTCCCCTGCACGCCAACAGCTTTAAATGGAGCACAAGGAAATAGTAGGCTTTGTCTGAACACAGCCTCTTAAGGTACTCCTCATTTTCCTGGGGTTGTGCTCAGTCCTCACTTTTTTAGAAAAGAGCTGTGGATTCTTTCAATTGGAAGAGCCCCTTCAAATGTCTTCTTCTGATAGGTGAATAATCTGAGATCCAAAAAAGGGACAGACAGGAAGGTCATAAACCTGGGAAAATGATTTTTTTTTTTTTTTTTTTTGGTACCAGGGATTGAACTCAGGGGCATTCGACCACTGGGTCACATCCCCAGACCTTTTTTGTATTTTATTAGAGACAGGGTCTCACTGAGTTGCTAAGTGCCTCGCCATTGCTGAGGCTGGCTTTGAACTCGCGATCCTCCTGCCTCAGCCTCCCAAAGTGCTGGGATTACAGGCGTGCACCATCACGCCCGGCTGATTTTTTGTTTTGTTTTGTTTTTTTTCTAGGGGTCTTAGTCCATTTGAGCTGCTGTGACAGAATACTGCACACTGGGTGGCTTAATAAACATTTACTTCTCACAGAGCTGAAGCCTGGGAAGTCCAAGACTGGACTCTGAAGAGGGTCCACTTCTGAGTTTGAAGGTAACCACCATCTTGCTGCATCCTCACATAGTAGAGACCAGAAAGAGGGAAAGCACACACTAAAGGGCACTAATCTCAATTATAAGGGCTCCACCCACCAGACCTAAGTACCTCAAATGCCCACCCCCCAGTGCCATCAATATGAGGGTTGTGACTTTAACAAAAGAATTTATTGAAATGGGGGTGGTAGGCATGGGCGTTCAGTCCATAGCAGTAGGGTTCTTCTGGTTCAGCAACCCCCACATGATGCTGCAGTGACCTAGGAAAGCTAAGCTGAGGAGGGAGTGGGACAAGGGTCTTGAACCCAGTTGTCCCCTTCCAGGGCATTGCCAGGCTTGTCCCTTTCTCTCATGTTCTGGGGTGGCTGACCAGCGTGTACACAAAGTCATCAATCCTTCCAGGCTGAAGGGCACAGGGGTAGGTTTTTCACAGCCCCCAGACCTGAAGGAGGGCTTCACAAGGATTTACTATCTGCTCTTTCCTATTCCCTTGCCTGCCCATGCCCACCTGCCTGCAGGCCAGCCTCTCTGCTCTCTGCAGCTCTGGGACAAGAGCTCTGTGGTTTTCCAGATGTGTGCAGGGAGGTCTCTTGGAACTTCCACCTCAGACAATGGCCTAGGCCTTCCCAGGCATTTCTGGAAGGAGACAGCAACTTTCCCGACAGAGGCAACTGGTGGCCATTGATTAAATGTTAGCAAAATCATCACGAAGAGCCAGACCCAGAAAAACATTCCTCTGTCAGGGGACTCAGAAAGCACCCAAAGGAGTCCGGGGTCAGGTGTCCACACAGATGCCTCCTTCCAGGCCCGTGGGAGCTCCTGCACTTCCTGCCCCCACCTCTGTTCCCATGGCAAAGGAGAGGAGGATCCACTTATGGCTTGTGTTCATGTGGTGCCTTTGCACTGTGTAAAACCTTTATTGAGATATAATTCATATGTCATATAATTACACATTTAAAGTGCAAGACTCAATGATTTCTTTGTGTGTGTGTGTGTGTGATGCTGAGGATTGAACCCAGGGCCTTGTACATGTGAGCAAGCACTCTACCAACTGAGCTATATCCTCAGTCCCATACAACTCAATGACTTTTAGTGTATTCAGAGTGCTAGAACTGTCACCAGTATTGACTGTGCATTTTCAACAAGAACCATTGTAGTGTCTATAGCATAGTAGGATAACTATGGTTGATAACAATTAATTGAATATTCAAAAATAGCTAGTAGAGAGCATTTTGAATGTTCCTAATATAAAGAAATGACAAATGTTTAAGGTGGTGGCTATGCCAGTCACCCTAAACTAATCATTATACATTATATACATGCATCAAAATGTCACACCATACTCCATACATATGTACAAATAATGTGTCAACTAAAGATAAAAATTAAAAAAACACTTTAAACACTTCAGAAAGAAATGCTAGCCACTATTACCCAATTTTCCTATGTCTTCCAGCCCTAAGCAACCACTATGGTATTGTCTTTATTGATCAGACTACACTGGACATTCTGAATAAAAATAATCATAAGCCGGGCGCGGTGGCGCATGAAGGAGCCCTAATTAGGAAGGGCTGTTGCAGCTAGCTGGAAGCCATAAGTTCCACCTGATATGTATGTGACGCACCTGTAGGCACCCGCAAACCTGAAGGTATATAACCGGGTGAAAGCGGTCCGAGTTAGGAGAACGGAGAATTCAGTCAGCCGGGCAGTCACTCGGTCGGTCAGAAGAATCAGAGCGGCCAGAACGTAGGCAGAGCGGTTACAGAAGAGAAACCAGATAGAAGAAGTAATGACTGGCCAGAGTTAGGCCGAGGCTCCTGAGGAAGACAGAAGACAGAAGAAAAGAAGAAGAAGGAAGAAAGAAGAGAGAAGAAAGAAGCTCTAATCTTTCTCTAAGCTAAGCTCTAAGAAAGTAGAAGTAAAAGTAGTAAAAGCTTAACTCTGCCTCCGAGAGTTTTTCCTCCCGGTTTTCGGTACCAGGTAGCTTACAGGCGCACGCCTGTAATCCCAGCACTTTGGGAGGCTGAGGCAGGAGGATCGCGAGTTCAAAGCCAGCCTCAGCAATGGTGAGGCACTTAGCAACTCAGTGAGACCCTGTCTCTAAATAAAATACAAAAAAGGGCTGGGGATGTGACCCAGTGGTTGAGTGTCCCTGAGTTCAATCCCCGGTACCACAAAAAAAAAAAAAAAAAAAAAAAAAAAAAAAAAAAAAAAAAATCATAATATGCAGGGTTTTTTTTTTTTTTTTTTTGTTTGTTTTCAATTGGCTTCTTTCCCTTAGCATGATGTTTTAAGGTCCTTCCATGTTGTATTCTGTATCGATATTTCATTTCTTCTTATTGTGTAGAGTGACATTCCACTGGGTGTGTATTTAACATTGTTTCTCCAGTCACCCATTGCCAGACATTTGGGTTGCTTTTACCTTTTGGCTTTTATGAATAATGTTGCCATGACCATTCATGTAAAAGCATTTGTTTCTCTTGGGTACAAAAACTTATGAGTAAAGTTGCTGGATGAAATAACTATATTTAACATTATGAGGAACTAATAGATTGGTTTCTAAAGAGGCTGTATTATATTACATTCCATCAGAAATGTATGGAAGTTCTTACTTCTCACAACCTTGCCAACACTTGTTATTTTCTGCCTTTTTGGTTGTAGTGTTCTTACTGCTTATGAAGTGCCGTCTCATTGTGGTTTTGATTTGCATTTCCCTGTTGACTAATAAGCTTATTGGACATTTGTGTATTGTGTCAGTCCATTTTCTGTTACCAATAACACAATACCAAGTGATGAAGAAAATAGGTTTATTTTGGCTCAGGTTCTGGTTTGAGGTTGAGGGTCCACATGTAGTGATGACCTTCTTGCTGGCAGAGTCCCAGTATGGTGCAGGACATTACATGGCATGAGACAGGGAGTATGCCTGTGTGTCTTCTAGTCTCTCTCCCTCTAAAACCACCAAGATTCAGTCACAGGATTTCTACTCTAATGACCTTATCTAATACCAATTATCTCCCAAAGGCCCCTAAATGCCATAAGTAGATCAATACTTCACAGTGGGGATTAAACTCCAAACTCCAGCCTGAGTTTCAGGGACAACCCATATTCAAACATCATCATCATATATATATATATATATATATATATATATATATATATATGTATATATATATATATATATATATAACACCTCTTCAATCAATAAAAAATAGCTATTCAAATTCCTTGTCCATTTTTATTTTTTATTTGTTTTTTTGGTACCGGGGATTGAACTCAGGGGCACTCGACCACTGGGTCACATCCCCAGCCCTTTTTTGTATTTATTAGAGACAGGGTCTCACTGAGTTGCTAAGTGCCTCACCATTGCTGAGGCTGGCTTTGAACTCACGATCCTCCTGCCTCAGCCTCCCAAGTGCTCAGATTATAGGCATGTGCCACTGCGCCTGGCCCATTTTTAAATTGGTTATTTTCCTTTCATTTTTAAGAACTTTTAAATATCTTCTAGATGCAAATCACTCATCAGATATAAGATCTGCAAAAGTTTTCTCCCATTCTGAAGGTTGTCTTTTCATTTCTTGGTGTTTTATTTTTATTTTTTGGGGGGGGTACCTGGGGTTGAACTTAGGGGCATTCAAACACTGAGCCATATCCCCAGCCCTATTTTGTGTTTTTATTTAGAGACAGGATCTCACTGAGTTGCTTAGCACCCTGCTTTTGCTGAGGCTGGCTTTGAACTCGCAATCCTCCTGCCTCAGCCTCCCAAGCCACTGGGATTTCAGGTGTGCACCACCACGCCTGACTTCTTGTTGTTTGATGATGAACAAATTTTAAAAATTTTGACAATGTCCAATTTGTCTAACTTTTCCTTTGTTGCTAGTGCTTTGGCTACCATATTTAAATCCATTGCCAAGTCTGAAATCATGAAGATTTACTTCTATGAGTTTTAAGAGTTTTGGATTTTACATTTAGGTCTTTTACCACTTTCAATTATATAATTTGAGGTAAGAATCCAACTTTATTCTTTTGCATATTACCATCCAGTTGTCCCAGCACCATATGTGGAAAGACTGTTCTTTCCCCTTGAGTATAGCATCTTTGTGGATAATCAATTGACCATAGGTACATGGTTTACTTCTGGACTCTCAATTCTATTCCATTAATCTATCCTATGCCAGTACCATCCTATCTTCATTACCATTGTTTTATACTAAGTTTTGAAATAAAAAGTGGAAGTTCTCCAATTTTGTTCTTTATTTTCAAGAACCTATTCTGGGTTCCAAATTCTCGAGCTTGTCAATTTCTAACATGAGAAGTTCCTGGGATTCTGATAGGGTTTGCATTGAATCTGTAGATTAATTTGAGGAATATTTCCATTTAACAATATTATGTCTTTACACCCTTGGGCACAAGATATTTTGCATTTATTTAGATCTTTCTTTCCACGATGTTTTATAGTTTTCAGAACATAAGTTTGCACTTAGTTTGTTATATTTCTAAACAGTTTATATTTTTGATGCTATTGTAAGTTGAGTTGTTTTCATAAATTTCTTTTAGATTGTTCATTGCTAGTGTATAAATACACTTTTTTTGGTATATTGTTATTATATCCTGCAACCTTGCTAAATTTGATTATTAGTTCTAATAGTTTTAAATGAATTCTTTATGATTTCTATATATATATTATGCTGAGAATATAGATTTACTTATTCTTTCCCTGAATGCCTTTTATTTATTGTTTGAGCCAGTTGTCTTTAAATCTTCCGTTCTCTGGACCTCACTCATCACCTGGGGGTGAAAAGGCAGTCCAGGGCCAGCTCTGTATCCTCAGGTGCTCTCTCCCTCTGCTGTCCCCTCTCCGTCTGGGCTGGAGCCACTGGCCTTGAAGGCTAGTGGACTAATAGGCGCAGGTGAGAGCAGGAAGGAGGAGGAGGCGGGGAGGACACCGGCGGCCTGGTCTCCCCGCTCCCGGGACCCGAACACCGGGCAGCAGCGGGGCTGGCAGCGCCTGCTCGCGCGCACCCCGCACTCTTCCAGCCCAGCGGCTCTGGAGCCCAAAGGGGGTGTGGACCACAGGGAGGCAGGGCGGGGGCAGCGCGTCCCCGCCCGGCCTCGGGGAGCAGCGACCCGCCCCGGGACCCACCTCTCGGCCAGCGTCGGGAGCCAGAGGCTCCTGCCCCGGCCCCTGCGACCGGCTCATGAATCCTGCCCGTCGTCTGGGGTCTGGGATTCCAGGGCGAGCAAAGCGAAATAGGAGAGCTCGCCATCCATGATGTGGGCTCACGGGCTGGCAGAGCGGGGGGCGCGGCCGCTCGCTGCTGCCACCTGCTGGACGTGCGGGCGCGAGCCCGAGGCCCCGCCCCGCGGGCTTCTGCCTGGCTCCTGGGGGCTTGGGGCTTGGCATGGGACCCTGATGTCCTGGGGCCAACAAGAGGGTGTTTGAGTGCTTGTTTTCCCTCTCTTGATACCGGATCTGCGGGCTAGAGCATGGAGGGAAAGAAACTTCTTGGGAGGGGCTGTGAAGGAAAGACTTTGCAGGAAGACGTTCCCACCCCAGCCCTGGTGCTGAGAAGGGGGGTGTAGTCTAGTCTTGAGCTTGTCACTGCTGTGTGGGCCTGGTCTTCCTCCACTGAAGAAGGCGGCTGGACCAGTGGGGGAGCACTGGGGATTCCCACAGCCTCCTACCTTATGTCACCATATTTTCTATTGTTCTACCTTATTTTTCTTCCATTCCCATGGCTAATTAATTTGTTGTCTGTTTATTCTCTCTTTCTCCCCTAGTAGAATGTTAGCTTTATGAGAAAATAGATTTCGTTTGTGGACTTTACCACTGCTTTACTTTCTCCCTTTCACCTAGAGTGGTAGCTGCTCAGTAGTGTTTAGTGTTTAGTGTTGAATGAACACCCCAGGTCTTCTTTAGAATTTCTTCCACTTTCCATATTCCAAGATCCTGTAAATGTACATTGCATTATTTTTCTTGTGAGAATCAATAATTAAGAAAGCTAAAAGTTCTGTGGTCAAGAGTCTAGTTCCATCACTTGTGTGACCTTTGGAAATTTACTCAGCCTCGCAGAGCCTCAAATTCTTCATCTGTAAGATATTACCTACCTTATGGTGCAGTTGTGTGTTTAAATAAATAAATCCATTAAAATACTTAGTGCAGTATGGCCATACAGAGATATCAGTATATGTTATCACTATCACTGCTCACTTACATCTACCTTTGATTGACAGGTCCATCATCTCTCTTTCTGCTTGTGCAGGCCTGCTAGACCTTTCGATAGTTTAACCTCATTGCTTAGCATTTCTTTGCCTGGGAATGTGTAATGAACTCTGTTATTTTTGGGATTTTAGGGCCTCTTCCTTCCTCTGGGCCAATTACAGTGATGCTAAGTGAATCTGGCCTGAGTCTCTTTCCATCTCCTTCAAGAGAAGTACTCAGGTTTCTGGTTGTTTCCTGTCTGAGTCTCTGGTCCTTCCCTTGTACATGTGGTTAGAATTGATCCCGCCTCATTATTTCACAGGCTTGTAAGAATGTGAATGAAAGTGCTTTCAAAGCTGCATAAATTCATATGTGAAGGTGACATGGTCTTGAATCCTTTCCCTTTATTCCAGGTTGAGATGAATTCTTTTCTTTGTGGTGAAAATTTTCCCCCAGTTCTGTGAACTCAGTTTAATGAAATGTAGCCAATGCTACTCTGCACCCCACAATTAACAAGATTTTTCTAGGAATATTTCTTTTCCCCTCTTTCCACATTTTTATTAGTGCATTAGATTTGTTCTTAAATATTCATATATGCATACAATATAACGATATGATTCGGCCAATATCACTCCGCAGCACTTCCCTCTCCCCGTCTTCCTACCACATCCCTTTCCTCTACTGATCTGCTCTTGATTTCATTAGATCCTCACTCCCCCACATTTATTTTCCTTTTACTCTCTAGCTTCTACACATGAGGGAAAACATATGACCCTTGACTTCCTGAGTTTGGCTTATTTCACTTAACATAATTGTCTTAAATTCCATCCATTTTCCTGCAAATAACATAATTTCATTTTTCTTTATGGCTGAATAAAACTCCATTGTGTGTGTGTGTGTGTGTGTGTGTGTGTGTGTGTATCGCATTTTCTTTATCCATTCATTCATTGATAGACACCTAGGTCGGTTCCATAGGTTAACTATAAATATGGGTATGCATGTATCACTGTAGTATGATGATTTTAATTCTTAGGATAAATACTGAGGAATGGTGTGGCTGGGTCATATGGTAGTTCCATGCCTATACTTTTGAAGAAACTCCATACTGAGTTCCATAGTAATTTGTACTAATTCACAATTCCACCAACAATGTAAAAGTGTTCCTTTTTCTCTACATCTTCTTCAGCATTTATTATTGTTTGCAATTTTTTGGGAGGGGGGCACAGGGGATTGGACCAATGTGCTTAACCACTAAGTCATATTCCCAGCCTATTTTATTTTTTATTTTGAGACAGGGTTTCCCTAAGTTATTCAGGGCTTTGCTAAATTTCTGAAGTTGGCCTTGAACTTGATCTTCCTGCCTCAGCTTCCTGAACAGGAGGATTACAGGAGTGTAGCACCATGTCCAGCATTGTTTGCACTCTGGATGGCTGCCATGTGACTGCTGTGAGACAAAAGCTCAGTATAGTTTTGATTTGCATATCCCTAATTGCTAATGATGTTGAACATTTTTTTTTTCATATATTTGTTGGCCATTTGTGTTTCTTCTTTAATTCACCTGAACATTTGTTAATTGGGTTATTTGAATTTTTGGTGTTTTTTGCATTATATATATATGTATGTCTAGACATATGTATATATATATATACATATACATATATATATATATATATATATATATATATGTATTCTAGACATTCATCCTCTGTCAGGAGAGCAGCTAGCAAAGATTTCCCTCCCATTCTGTAGGTTCACTCTTCACATTCTTAATTGTTTCCTTTGCTGTGCAGAAAGTTTTTAATTTGATGCCATCCCATTTGTTAACTGATGGCATTATTTCCCAAGCTTTACAGGTCCTATTGAAAAAGTCCTTGCCTGTGCTGATGTGTTCCAGGAAAGTTTCTAGTGTTCTCCTCATGGTCACCCTGCCAAATAAAAGGGGCAGAAGTTGCATTGGGCATTGCATAGTTGATGACCCCTGGCCTTGGGTGAGCTGCTCAGCCTCCCAACCCCAGGGCAGGGGCAGCTCTGGGACTTGCATTTGGGCCCTCACCATTCTTTGTCTAGAATTCTTTTTACTTCATCCAGCTGGGAATGATAAATTCAGCTCTTGGGAGAGATCATTGAATCTTAGAACCTGACAACTTCTCTCAGGGAAAGAGGTTTCTTTTCTCTGCATAATTATGAGGATATATACCAAGGGGCTAATAGAAGTACAATGTTACACCCACAAGGATGTCCACAACAATTAGTGGCCATAGGGGTGTGTGAAGAGGACGCCTGGGGTAGGATTCTTTTTTTTTTTTTTGGTACTGCACAGGGATTTGAACTCAGGGGCACTCACACTGGGCCACATTCCCAGCCCCCCCCCTTTTTTTGTATTTTATTAGAGACAGGGTCTCACTGAGTTGCTAAGTGCCTCGCCATTGCTGAGGCTGGCTTTGATCCTCCTGCCTCAGCCTCCCAAGTGCTGGGATTACAGGCATGTGCCACTGTGCCTGGCTCTGGGGTGGGATTCTTGATGGGGCTTATCTGGAAAAGTTGTCAGAAGAGTAGAATCTCAGCTCATTCCTCTCAAGGGAATGGAGTTAAGAACTGTGAGCAGAGGATCCCTTTGTTTAAGGTTTTTGTTTTGTTTTTCAAAACTTCTTTAGACTCCAGGAAGGGAGATAAACAGCTTCCACCTGGAAAGAGGGAAATAGATGTTGAAAAACCATATGGCAAAACCATTGCACAACTTGTCTGCCTTTGTCTGGGCAAAATGGAACTTTTCCGGAACAGCTGCACCCTAGACAACTGCTCTGCTCCTTTCAGGCTGCTAACTGCCACCTCAGTCAGGTTCTCTTCTCTCAGACAGCGCCCATCTTTCTCACTTGAAAGACTCAGCAACAAATCAAGTTAAACAGGCAAAATCAGAGTTCCCATTCTCACTGTGTGGGGTGATTCAGCGCCAAGCATGAAACAGTGAGCACATTTAGAAATGTGTGTGTACGTGTGTGTGTGTGTGTGTGTGTGTGTGTGTGTGTGTCTGTATGAGTGTAGACACATATATTTACAATTTAGACCTAAAATGTCCCCCAAAAGTTCATGTTGAGTGCATGTGGCAAGGGTCAGAGGTGGGGCTTTCAGCCAAATGATTAGATCATGAAGGCTTTGACCTCATCAGTGAATTTATCCATTTGATGGATTAATCCACTGATAGTTAGATGAACTAATGGGAAGTGAGACAAGGTTGGAGGAAGTAGATTGCTGGGGCCAGCTCTGCCCTCTGCTTCCCAATTGTCATGAATTGAGCAACCTTTCTGTTCCATGCCCTTCAGCCCTGGACTGAACCTCTGAAACTGCTGACCGTGGACTGAACCTCTGAAATGGTGAGCCAAAATAAACCTTTCCTTCTCTAAGTTATTCTTGTCAGGTCACTGTAAGGAAAAGTTGACTATCACACATACATGCACACACACACACACACAATATGTATATAATCTTTTTTACAGAAATGGGATCACATGAACACATGTCTAGAATGCAGAGATGAAGATCTGGAAGTTTACACTACATTACCAGTAGTTGCCTTCTGAGAGGGCACTGAGCTTTGGTTAGGGGTGAAATGGTTTGAAACGAGGCTCACTTTTTTATTCAATGTCTAGTTTCATGCACATGTTACTACTTGTATTGTCTGTTTTTCATTTGTGGTAGCCTTGGGCAGATTACTTTATAAAGACAAGATGCTAACTTTGGCTCATGGTTCCTAGGTACCAAGTTAAGGGGCTATATCTGGTGATGGTGTTCATGCTGGCAGGGCTCTAACGCAGCATAGGGCATCACTTGGAGAGAGATAGGGAGTACACAAGTGTGTCCATGTGTGTGTCTGGTCTCTTTTTAAAAATCATCAGGATTCAACCATGGGGGTCCACTCTAATGGTCTTACCCAATTCTAGTCACTTCCCAAAGGGCCTACCTCTCAACACCATAGTCTGCTTAATACCTCACAATGGGGATAAAATTTCAGAACATGAAGCCCTGGGAGAGACTCAAATCATATACAAACCATAACACTTCTGTAATAACACCATTTTGTATAGATACTGTTGATGGCCCTGGCACCTGGCTTTCTTTCAGGAGGGCATTTCCCTCACCATCCTCGGCAGGATCAATGGCTCTTTTTCTCTCTCCACCATTAAAACCTTGATCTCTGACATTGCCTTCTGCACCCTTCACCTTTGTTGCTCTTGCTTTCTGACTTCTTCCGAAATCTGTTGGACAGTCTTCTTCTGACCTCATGTCATGGTACATCCTTGTTCTTGTGTCCCTGTCTGTCCTCTTGGCCTCCCAGCCAGCCGAACTCTATGGTTGCTGATTACAGAGACTCTCTGCAGCTCCTGGCTTCTGCCACCCACTTCCTCTTGCCACACCTGCCTTGCCAGCTCCCTATCATCTGGCTGTCCCTGATCCATTTCAGTGAGATGAAGGGGCTTCATCAGCAAGGATCCCTGGACAGTTCTAAGAGAATTATTTGTGAATGCTGATTTGGGGAATCAGAAAGCCTCCCTAAGATTACTTACATTTTTAACGGATAGAACCTGAACATTTCTGCACATGCTGCTGGTTCAGGCTTTTCATTAACGTTGGTGTGGAGCAGAAGACTCAGAAAGGACACTTGGGCATTTAGACTCTGGAAATTTGTACCTGGACCTATACTTCATCCCTGAGAAAAAAAAATCTTTGCGTCATTATTTGTTGAAACACATTAGAATTATCTGGGATGAGTTTTTAAAAAGATCTCTAAGGATTTCACTTCTGGAGATTCTGATTTATTGGAGTTAAGCAGGATCTAGTCATCCAAATATTTATTTATTTATTTGTTTGTTTATTCTTTCATTCTAATTAGTTATACATGACAGCAGAATTTATTTTGATTCATTGTACACAAATGAAGCACAACTCTTTACTTTTCTGGTTGTACACGATGTAGAGTCACACCATTCATGCAATCATACATGTAAGAAGGGTAATGATGTCCTTCTCATTCCACAATCTTTCCTACCCCTTTTCCCCCTCCCCTCCTTCTCCTTTGCCCAATCCAAAGTTCCTCCATTCTTCCCATGACCCCGCTCTCCATTTTGGGTCAGTATCCACTAATCAGAGAAAACATTTGGCCTTTGTTTTTTTGGGATTGGCTAACTTCACTTAGCATGATATTCTCTAACTCCATCCATTGACCTGAAAATGCCATAATTTTATTCTCTTTTAATGCTGAATAATAGTTCATTGTGTATATATACATTCATCTATTGAAGGGCATCTATGTCACTTCCACAGTTTAGCTATTGTGAATTGAACTGCTATAAACAGTGATGTGACTGCATCACTGTAGTATATGCTGATTTTAAGTCCTTTGGGTATAGACCAAGGAATAGGATAGCTGGGTCAAATAGTGGTTCCATTCCAAGTTTTCTAAGGAATTTCCGTACTGCTTTCCAGAGTGGTTGCACCAATTTACATTCCCACCAGCAATGTACAAGTGTACCCTTTCCCCCACATCCTTGCCAATACTTAGTGTTGTTTGAATTCTTGATAAGTGCCATTTTGACTGGAGTGAGATGAAATCTTAGAGTAGTTTTGATTTGCATTTCTCTAATAGTGCAATGTGAACATTTTTTCATATGTTTGTTGATCGATCGTATATCTTCTTCTGAGATGTGTCTGTTCAGTTCCTTAGTCCATTTATTGATTGGGTTATTTTTTTTTTTTGATGTTAAGTTTTTGAGTTCTTTATACATCTGGAGATTAGGGCTCTATCTGAGGTGTGTGTGGTAAAGATTTTCTCCCATTCTGTAGGCTCTCTTTTCACATAATTGATTTTTTTTTTTTGCTGAGAAGAAGCTTTTTTAGTTTGAATCCATCCCGTTTATTGATTCTTGATTTTATTTCTGCACTTTAAGAGTCTTATTAAGAAAGTCAAGACCTAATCCGACATGATGAAGATTTGGGCCTACTTTTCTTCTATTAGGTGCAGGGTCTCTGGTCTAATTCCTAGGTCCTTGATCCACTTTGAGTTGAGTTTTGTGCATGGTGAGAGGTAGGGGTTTGAATTTCCTTTTGCTGCATATGGATTTCCAGTTTTCCCAGCACTGTTTGTTGAAGAGGCTGTCTTCTCCAGTGAATGTTTTTGGTGCCTTTGTCTAGTATGAGATAACTATATTTATGTGGGTTTGTCTCCGTGTCTTCTATTCTGTAACATTTAGTCATCCAAATTTTGATGAATCTCTAAATGGGGGTAGGATGAGAGCTATCTCCTGACTCAATAGGCTAATGTAAGCTTTTGATTCATTAACTGAAGTGCAGTAAGTAGGATGAAGGAATAGTTACAGCCTCTGAGCTGAGTGCTGGTGCAGCACATGGGGGTGATGGGATGCATAGCTTGGTACTCTGCTTCCAGAGAAACGTGGACAAAGTCTTCAAAGAAGCAAGACTTGAATGGTGTGGGGACTGGCAGTTGCATCACATAAGGAAGAAGGAAAGCATCTCAGGGAAAAGTTTGACTTGTCCCAAGGTCAGAAGGAGCTGGTTTTCTTGGGTGTATTGCCATGTGGTTTTCTGGTGGAACTGAGATTTTTGTTTCTGTTTTGACCAATGAACACATCCAGGTACCCCCCCCCCCCCCCCCCCCACTCATAGTCCTGCAATTTCTACATGCTTGAAGAACACAGCTAAGAAAAGAACAGTGACTACACACATGAACACATATGATTTGCACAAGCAATAACTGAATACCTGTAAACATCTTTTAGACTCTTCACAAACGTTTTGTGAGGGAGATTTTTTTGTTAACTATTTAATTATAATTATTGTTTTTATTTACAATGGAGGAAATATGCTAAAGAATCTACAGCTTGAAACTAGGAGAGTCAGGACTCAGACTCAGGTCTTTACCACTGGATGGTAAAAACACATCCAAATGGTGGGAAGATTTCTGTTACTCTGTTGGCCAAAACGCTTGTCTTGCTGATTCCTCTGCTGCCCAGAAAAGACAAGACTAAGGACTGGGTGGTGGTGGGGGGAAGGTTGTCCTTCTGAACAGTACCTGCAGCTGTGGTCTGCTCTGGGGTGAACTGGATGAGCAGAGGGGTGATGTCATCAGAAAGAGAGGAGGTCTTCTCTGCTGTCATTGGGGCTCAGAAAGAATGGTACCTGTGAAGAGATTGCTGGCTGTAATATATTTGCACTACTATGATTAAATAACTGAGACATGCTGCTGGTGAAGCAGAGGGGTTTATTTAGCTTACAGTTGCAACTATTTCAAGGTTCAAATACAAGACCCATTGGTCTCATTTCTTTGGGTCTCTCATGAGGATGGTGAATGGCAATGGTTGGAGTGCTTGGTAGAGTAAACAGCATCTTGAGCCAGGAAGCAAAGAAGAAGAGAGGGCACGAGGTCCTCCCAGTGACCTAAGGACTTCCTACTTGGCCCCACATTTTAAAGGTCCTTAGCACTGCTTCATATTGTCATCCTGGGGACCAAGCTGTATAAATAATCTTTGGGGGACACACAAATCATAGCACTGTCATATGGAGGCACTTGATTGGGAAGGGAGAGCGTGGGGGTTATATATGGAAGGTGGCCACATTCATGGAAGATGTGGTCCTGCTTCATGGCCTCAGAAGGTGATCCTGGTCTTAAACTGTTGCCTCCTCCAGGGAGTCGTAATGGCCTTAAGCAGGGCTCTATGAAGGCCACCAAGACACTGAGGGGTGGAGAAACCATCAGTCAGTGGAATATGCCTGCTACAGACAATGGTTCTTGTCTGCGCGTCTTCCTTCCAAGGTGCCTTGGATGCTGTGCGTGGCATTGGGAACTGGTATGGTCTTTCCGTGAGGCTCAGCATGAGGGACCATCCCTTAATCAGGTCAGTAGTGTAACAGCCCTTGAGGCACCCCAGGCCTCCCTTCCCTGGCACCCCTGTCATGCCCTGTTCACACGTGAATTCTCCTCCTTCTCAGCTCCACCTTTTCTACTTTTCCATCATATAGTTTTATATTTATGGTGACATCATCATGGAACAATCTGGTTGAAAAACTTTTGATATCACAGAAGATCATAAAATAATAAGAGATAAGGGTATCTCTTCCCCTTATCCCCATCACAGCCCCATGCTTTGACGCAGCCTTGAGAGGGCAGAGATGTCACCTGCTCTGCTCCCGGTGAGGTCCCCCTCATCTCATAGACAGTGAACAGGGTGCACATTTGTCGAGGGCACAAACACACCTGTGCACACATATCTATGATGGTGTGCGTGTGTGTGTGTTTTACATAAACAGAATCACACTGTGCACTGTACTGCAAGTTCCTTTATGTTTTGCATAATAATATGTTTGGGGAGCTTTCCTTGACTCAGTGGTGACCTACTTCTTTTTAACTGCTAGATAACCTCTCCTGCATGGTGGGCACTTCCATTCCTCCCATTTCTCACTATTTCCAGCGCTGCTGCAGGCGGCCTCCTTGTACAGGTGTCTTGGTGCCCCGCTGTGAGTCTTCCTCCTGGAGGGACACCCAAGGGGGGCCCACTGGCTGGAAGGGCCCCTCCTTCCCAGCCCATTGGCTGGGTCAGCTGCCTGAACCCCATATTTCTCAGGAAGATCAGCTGAACTGAGGAAATTCCTTTGCCTGGGAGTGGTTGGGAGTGTCAGTCCTGGGCTGTGTCATGAACTTGGCCCTCCTGTGCACACGTGATCCCATCTCAGCCTGCTCACTAGGGAACCTAATTTTAGAACAGGAACTAAACATCGTTAGTTGTGTGGAAGCACACTGCACTGAGGGCTCCCGAGGTCTGAATCTAATGTGGACAGGCTTTGCCACAAAAGTTGCCGCACAGTGTTGAACTAATGAGTGTCACTATGGACCCCAGTCTCCTTATCTTCCAAATGGGTTTGGAGCAGGAGGAGGCATGAGGGGTGGGCACACTGGTGTTTCAGGCCACTTTTGATGCTGGCTGTCCAGGGTGAGGCTGCAGTTGCCTGCCCTCGCCCACAGGCTTGTTGTGGGAGCCCAGAAATGGGGAAACTGATATGTTGGAAAGAGCAGTTGGCTCTTCCTGGTGAGGTCAGAGCCAGCAGCTGGGTGACCTCTGCCCTGATCAGCAGTCCCACCTCCTCTCCTGGAGCTGCCGCTGCCTGTTCCTCAGCTGACCCCTGGTGAGGGCATGGGCCATGTCCCTCAGAGGGAAGCCTAGCTGGTCCCTGACCTATGTCTCAGGAGCCCTGTTGCTGCCAGCTGCAGGCTACACCCCACAGACTCCTGGTGGATCCTCCTGCAGAGCAGTAAAGCAGAGTGGTGAAGGACGGAGGCCCTTGGTCACACAGCCCAGGTCCCTTCCTGCCTCTGCTCTACCCTGTGGTGAACAAGCTGCAAATCATTGACCCTAGTCTCCCCCTCTTTAAATAGGTGGTGAAGATTGAAAGTGGGTTTCTCATGTGAACTCAGCATCAGAACTCAGTAAGCCTTTGAAGGAGCCCTAATTAGGAAGGGCTGTTGTAGCTAGCTGGAAGCCATAAGTTCCACCTGATATGTATGTGACGCACCTGTAGGCACCCGCAAACCTGAAGGTATATAACCGGGTGAAAGCGGTCCGAGTGAGGAGAACGAATTCATTCGGTCCGTCGGGCAGTCACTCGGTCGGTCAGAATCAGAGCGGCCAGAACGTAGGCAGAGCGGTTACAGAAGAGAAACCAGATAGAAGACAGAAGAAGTAATGACTGGTCAGAGTAAGGCCGAGGCTCCCGAGGAAGACAGAAGACAGAAGACAGAAGAAGGAAGAAAGAAGAGAGAAGAAAGAAGCTCTAGTCTTTCTCTAAGCTAGCTCTATCTTTCTTTAAGCTACTCTACTCTAAGCTAAGAAGAAGAAAAGCTAAGCTCTATCTTTCTTTACTTTAAGCTACTCTACTCTAAGCTAAGAAAAGCTAAGCTCTATCTTTCTTTACTCTAAGCTAAAAATCTTTCTTTCCCTCTCTAAGCTCTAAGAAAGTAGAAGTAAAAGTAGTAAAAGCTTAACTCTGCCTCCGAGAGATTTCCTCCCGGTTTTCGGTACCAGGTAGCTTACCAGGTAGCTTACAAGCCTTTATCATTATTATTAATGTGCACAACAAATATAGTTTTAAAAGCCACCACTAATATTTAGTGAATCAGCAAATGCAGGAAGGAGCCGGAAGTTAAGAGTTCTATGTTGTGGTCACCTTTCTACTACTGGCTCTCTCCAGAACCAGTCCTACAGCTCATTGGAATTGAAGGGTTGTTTCCTAAACTAGCCCCCAGGGCCAATAGCAGCATTGTGTGTGATGATTTTACCTCAGTCTGGTCTTCTCTTCCTACATCTTTCTGTCTGTCAGAACTCTATTCTTCAAGGCCCTCCCCCCAACCACCGGCCTCCTCCTCCATGAATTTTCCTTGCTTTTCCCTTTGACAAATGCCAATCTGTTTCTCAGTCACCAACACACTGCTCTATACCACCAATGATTACCAAGCTTATATTTCCAGTGGAGACCTTGTCTCTGGGTATGTATTCCACAAGCTACTCAACATCTTTAGGTGGACTTCCCAAACCCGACAAGAACCCCTGCCCCCTCATTCAAGCCAAGCCTGTTCCTTCTGTAGTGGCCCTGTCCTCCTGCTATAAGGTAGACAAAAATCCAATTATAAGAAACAGGAAAACCCAAACTGTTTTGTATACTCATGCACAATACAAAACAAGGTCCAGAATATTTTACTTCTGGTCACCAAAATGTATATGGGTTTTTCTAGCAATTCTCTAGACCCCAGCCAAGTGTCTTATAATTTAATTCAGTTTGGACACTGTCTATCTGGGGATGGTGTCAGATTTCATAGTTTAGGAGCTCAGTCTCCCAAGACTACCCCGTCTTCAGATGTCTGTTCTATGTGTCAGGTGGTGACCTGGACTTCTGATAGCAGGATATAAATCAGAGGTTCCCAGCAGTCCCTTACTGAGTTGGGTCATTTGTTAGAGTGGCTCACAGAACTCAGGGAAACATTTTGCTTGCATTTACCCATTTGTTATAAAGGATGTCACAAAGGATACAGATGAATAGCCTGGGGAAGAGATGCCCAGGACAGGGGATGTGGAAAGGGGACTGGTGTCTCCAGGCCCTCTCAGGGCGCCCAGGTCTTCAGCAACCAGGAAGCACTCTGAACCCAGTCTTTTTGAGTTTATGGAGGCCTTGTTACCCAGGCATTATTGATTAAATCATTGACCATTGGTAACCAACTCTACTTTCAGTCCCTCTCCTCTTCCCCGAGATCGGGAGTGGGGCCGAAAGTTCCAACCCTCTCCTCACATGGTTGGTTCCTCTGGCAACTGGTCCCCAACCTGAGGTTCCCCAGGAGCCCACCAAGAAAGGCCTCTAGAACGAGAGGCTCCCATTACTCATGGAATTCCGAGGGTTTAGGAGCTCTGTGTCCGACGTTCTCATCACTCAGGAAATTAGAGTTTTAAGTTCCGTGTCAGGAATCAGGGGTGGAGACCAAATATATACTCCTTGTTATATCACAGATCACACCGCCCATCACTTCCATTGCCTCCTTCCAAATGCTCAGGCCTCCTCTCAGCCCCCAGCTCATGCATCAGACAATTCTTCCTCTACCTTCAAAATAAACCAGACTCTCACGGCTTCTCACCACCTCCACCACTGCTGCTCTGGTCCAAGCCGCACTCTTCCCTTGCTGCCTCCTACCAGTCTCCCTTCTTCTCTCCTGTCC
This sequence comes from Tamias sibiricus, assembly GCA_025594165.1. Taxonomy (NCBI): domain Eukaryota; kingdom Metazoa; phylum Chordata; class Mammalia; order Rodentia; family Sciuridae; genus Tamias; species Tamias sibiricus. Next base: position 62,694,226 of record CM046662.1, read on the forward strand.
TCCTCCCACCAGTCTATTCTTAACACAGCAGCCAGAAGATCTTTCAAGCCACAAGTCCGATCATATTCCTCTTCTGTTCAGAACTCCCCAGTGGGAGTTTAAGGGCTCAGTCTCATAGTTTAAGGGCTCAGTCTCCCAAGACAACCCTGCCACTTCACTTAGAGTGAAAGCCAGTGTCCTTGAGATGGTCTAGCAAGCTCCGCATATGGAGCCCAGTGCCTCTGGCTTCCTCTCTCCTACTCTATGGGTGCTGGATCATCTTCCTTTATCCACAAAATCCACCTTCCACCCTCCTCTGCCCTGCCCCTGCTCCCAAGAGGCTGGCCTCCCTACAGGCCTCCTCAACACAGGCCTTCTCCTACCCTTTGGCTTCCAGCATTATTCAGTCAATAGGAAGATGGGAGCGAGAACAGGGACTGCTCTGGTCCCTTTGCCCATGGTGTTGGCTATGCCCTGTCTAGGTTCCTCTCTCAACCACTCAGCTCTGGTACCTCACCCTTTGGCCGCGGCCAGCTCTTGCTAGGTTCCAATAGTCACTTCCTCCTCCTGAGTCTTCAGGCCTGGGGATAGCCCATTATGGCTTCTTGTTACTCTGGCCTGCAGGCTCCTCAAACTTGCTGGCTTACTTAACCCTGCCCGTGTGCATTTGTAAATAGCTCCTTCTTTGCTCTCTTTAATCACTCCTTTAGGTGCCCTCTGTTTCTGACCCATTTCCCTGCCTCTCAAGTCACCTTCTCCTCAGCCAGCTCTTGCTCTGACACTCTGGGCACACTCTTGCCTGTTATGGTTTGGATGTGAGGTATCCCCCAAAAGCTCACGTGTGAGACAATGCCAGAAAGTTCAGAGAGAAATCATTGGGTTGTAAGAATCTTAACCCAATTGGTGACTTGGTAATTGAAGTGGGGGGTGTGTGGCTGAAGGAGGTGGGAATTGGGGTGTGGCTTTGGGTATATATTTGTATCTGGAGAGTGGAGTCTCTCTCTTTGCTTCTAGATCACCATGATGTGAGCTGCTTCCCTCTGCCACACACTCCACCATGATGTTCAGCCTCATCTTGAGCCCGAGAAATGGAGCTGTCCTTCTATGAGCCCTCAAATAAAGGTTTCCTCCTCTATAATCGTGCTGGTCGGGTCCTTTAGTCACAGCACTGAGAAAGCTGACTAAGACAGGGTCTTTGCATTGGCTCTTCCCTTCTCCTGCGCCCTCTTCTGAATGCCCAATGGGCGACCTCCCTCATGACCTTTCAGTCTTTGTTCAGTTGTCACTTTCTCTGCCCTTTTGAATTTTGCAGTCCTTATATTCTGACAGTTCCATCTTTTCTTCCATAATGCTTTCCACCATCTGACACACTGCAGGACTTACTGCTTAGTATCTTTCTCCATGTTCCCGTCAATAGAAACCTTCCTACAAGGGGGAGAGATGTTGGTCTGTCTTGTTCACTGCTGCACCTTCACCACTCAGATGAATGCTTAATGTAGCAGGTGCTCAATAAATATTTGTTCACTGAATAATGTGACTGAATAAACAGCATGTTCTTACCTCTCACAGGGTGTGTGTCGGTTTCCAAGGGTTGCCCTAACAAAGTACGGCCAACTGCGTGGCTGAAAACAGCAGAAATGCACTGCCTCAGTTCTGGAGGCCAGAAGCCCACAGTTCAGGAGTCAGCAGGACCACGCTCCCCCTGAAACCTGGAGGGAGAATCTTCACCTGCCCCTCCTTAGCTTCTGGTGGTTTCTGGCCACCCTTTGTGTTCTTTGGCTGGTGACTGCCGTCACTCCAGCCTCTACTGTCACAGAGCGTGCTCCTTACACAGCTCTGTCTCCACCCACGATGGCTTTTCTTTCTTTCTTTTCTTTTTAAAATAAGAATACTAGACATGTTGGATGGGAGGCCTACCCTACTCTAGCATCCTCAACTTAATTTAAATAATGACATCTACAACAACCTCATTTCCAAGTAAAGTCACATTCTGAGGTACTGGGGGTCAGGACTTATGTATACGGGGAGGACCTAGTTCAATCTATAAGAGAATCTTTTCTATAATTATAGTACTCAGGTTATTATTACCCCAATTAGATTGTAAATTTTCCAATGGAAAAAATCAGTTTTATGTCTGAACAGCCAACCAGCTCTCAGGCTGGCTGTGGTCTGCCTTGCCGTACTGGCCATGAGAGCTCTGAAATTTTTTTTATAGTTAGTGCACATTTAAAAGCTAGGAAACTTCACCTATGGATCCGGATTTCTGGTTTCTGTGACAAATTAGAATGTCTGGTCACACGGGCCCACCTTATACCATTTCCTCATCTCCCGAGCCTAGCAGGGGCTTCTCCTCAGACCAGGCTGTGTCCTTCTCACCCCACCTACACCTCTCTCTGTGTTGCCCTGACCCTGGAGCTGGGGTCAGCTGCCACTTGTCACCCAGCCAGCTTCACTGACTTCCATCAGCTGCCAGCTCTTGCAGCTGTCTGAGCTGCTGCTGCTGAGCACCCAGAAAACATGGAAGGAACACAGTGCTGGGTGGTGAGGTGGGGAGGTGAAGTGTGGTTGGGCTTCCCCCTTTCCTTGTAACCTATGCTCCTGAACCTTCCTCAGTCAAGCTTTGGCCTGCACTGCTGCCCTGAAGGGCCCCGAGGCAAGCTCTCCATCTGTACCTTGCTTCCAGCAGCCTTGGCAGCTGGTCACCTGGGGCTCTTGAGACACTTTCTTCACTTTACCTCTGTCCCACCATGATCTTGGTCCTCATCCCCCCCACTGGCCACTTCTGTTTCTTTTGTTGGTTTCTCCTCCTCCCTTAGGCCTTGCATGGCTTAGTCCTCCATAGTCTCTCCTCCTGGCCCTCCCTCATCTATTCCTGTGACTTCAAATACCACTGTACACACTGACAGCTCCCAAACACTTGCCTTTGCACTTAAAAATCAGCATACTACAGTGATGCAGCCACATTAATGTTTATAGCAGCTCAAATCACAATAGCCAAACTTTGGAACCAACCTAGGTGCCCTTCGACAGATGAAATAGATAAAGAAAATGTATACATACATGATGGAGTATCAATCAGCTTTAAAGAAGAATGAAATTATGGCACTTGCCAGCAAATGAATGGAGCTGGAGAATATTATGCTAAGCAAGATAAGCCCATCCCCAACAACCAAAGGCTGATTCTCTGATGTGTGGATGCTAATTCACAGTAAGGGGGAGGTGGCTAGAGAAGAATAGAGGTACTTTAGATTAGAAAGAGGTGAGTGAAGGGAGAGGAGGGGGTTGGGGATGGGAAGGACAGTGGGATGAATTGGACATTATTACCCTATGTGCATATATATTTACACAACCAGTATAATTTTACTTTATGTACAACCAGAAGAATGAGAAGTTATACTCCATTTATGTATGATATGTCCAAATGTATTCTACTGTCATATATAATTAATTAGAACAAATAAAGAAAAAAAAAAAAAAAAGACCTGCCTTTGGCTGGTAAGATCTTCCGCACTTCCAACTTCTATAAGTGTTTCTGCTTGGCTGTATTTATCTCATATGTCACAGTGGAAAAGCAAACTCTTGGTTCCAATCTGTAAAGCTTCTCTCCCAGAGTTCAACATGACAATAAATATCAGATTCATTATTCCAGTTGTTCAGGTGGAGAAATTGAGAACTACCCTTCACTGGGTTTCTTCCATACAGTCAATACGTCATTATGTCCTTTGTTTTTTTTTTTTTTTTTTTTTTTTTTTTTGGTACCGGGGATTGAACTCAGGGGCACTTGACCACTGGGCCACATCCCCAGCCTTTTTGTATTTTATTAGAGACAGGGTCTCACTGAGTTGCTAAGTGCCTCGCCTGTTGCTGAGGCTGGCTTTGAACTCGTGATCCTCCTGCCTCAGCCTCCCAAGTGCTGGGATTACAGGCGTGTGCCTGGCTCATTGCGTCCTTTGTGATGGTTAATGTTATGGGTCCACTTGCCTAGGTCAGGGTGCCCAGTCATTTAATGAAACGCCAGTCTTGATGTCTTTTGATGGAGTTGCTTCTCAATAAACTCATTGTAAGATGACGATAGCCTAAGTTGGGCTGGAGATGTGGCTCAGTGGTAGAGCTTGCCGAGTGTGTTTGAGCCCTGGGTTTGATCTTCAGCACTGAAAATAAAATAACACCACAAGAACAACAACAAGAACAAAACACCCAGAAAGACAGAAAGAAAAAAGAAAATATTGTAAGTCAAAAATACATTTTGAATCTACTGAACATCCTAGCTCCACCACACAGAGCACTGTAGAGTCTTGGTTGTTTACTTGCTGCCTGAGAGCTCACTGGGAACTGTGGCTCACTGCTGCCACCCAACATCAGAGGTATCACAAATTGGCCGGCTGCTGCTTTCTCTGACTTCATCTCTTAGTCCTTCCTCACTTGCTCTTCCTTAGTCATGCCAAATAAATTCCTGCCTCAGGGCCTTTGCTCCTGTGGCTCTCTCTGCCTAGAAATCTCTTTATTCTAATAAACCTATCTAAGGTACTCATGAGCAGAACAGCACGATTTCTTGCATCTCAAGGGAAGTAGTGGCTTTGAAGGGATTATTCATTTCAGACTTGTCAAAATCCATATCTCAACCAATTGCTTTATGGTGTCTTCTATGACAGTTGTCCTGAGATCCTTTCAATAATTGGTCTTGATCATTTATAGTTTCTGATGTTGCTGCTCCAATATAATGGTGGTGTGCAGACAAATTAAGGGCGAAATTATAAGTCTGAGTTCCGTTTAGATATGCAAGTTAGATCATGGCTTCTCTTCACTAACTGATTCTCATGTAGCTCCCAGAGTTTTGAGTGACTGCCTTTGTAAAGTAACACTTGGCCTTTCATCTTGGGCCCAAGAAAACAAGCTAATTCATCCTGTGCTTTGGTGAGGGAAGGGCATGGGATGTATTGTAGGAAATGGATACTTTAGATAGATGTGCACAGAGAAAATGTTCACCACAGCGGGAGCATGATCATGTGGCCATGTAGCCCTGAGTCCCCTGCCCGACCCAGCCCTCTTCTCCTGGACCTGCTGTTAGTGGTCAGCTGGCTTCAGAGATCTCAGTATCAGATCACCCAGTCCTTCCTCACTGTGTGCCCTTAGCTGTGGGAGGAGCCCACGCATCAGAAAGTTGCTGTTCCGGGTGATGGAATTAACCAGTGCTGGCTCAGGTCCTGACTCTGACATTCACAACGGGCGGTGGGTAGAGAGGGAGGTCAGTTATATGCCCCTCTTCACCCATTGCCAACTTACCAAGAGGAAATGATATTGCTTAAATTATGGTACTGCTATGGCATTTAAATAAACTAATGCATACCGAGTGCCTCACTCCATACCTGTGACCTAGGAGTGAGCACTGACACTATAGCAGAACTTCAGAGGCATGCTGGAGATCAGAGTCTGGGCTGAGAGGGTGTGTGCTGTGGCCACTCCAGTGAGATAGACGCCAAGCCTGTCCTTCACATGGTCACCCTAGCCCTCCTCCCGGAATATAAACCTGACCAGACCACTGTCCTCCTTAACACGCCTTGTGCTGACACAAGTCTCAAAAAGCTTCCAAGTCAAGCTGTCAGGACCCTCCCTCCTCCCCACGCACACCTCCTCATCTTTGGACGGCTCACCATGGACTTTTGCTTTAGGCATGAAAGGCTCATTGAGTGATCAGTGATCCTTGGGCTTGGCTGTTAGGTCATCATGCCTCTGTGTAACTGCAGGCATTCAGTTGTGTCTTTTCCTTCGAAAGATCTCATGGAGACTTTCTGAAATTCAGCCACACTGCATCAGTTGCATTCTCCAGCTTCCCTGCCCATCTGAAACAGAAAAGAGATTAGTTTGGTGGGGTGAATGTTCATGCATACCGGTAGCCTTAAATGCATATGTTCCTCCATCCCCTCCCCTGTAACGTGCTGCATCAGGTAATTTGGGGAGACAGCTGGGGGTTTGCACATTCATTGGTGTTAACCAGGGAGGAGCTAGCTCACTGACACTGTGAGGTGCTGCACCCACAGCTCCAGTGTTATCAGATAGCCAAGGGAGGCTTTGCAGAGAGGGCTGGGTGGGGATCAGTTTCCAAGGGGTGGCAGGAGAGTCTGTTTGGGCCAAGTCAGTCAGGGAGGGAGCAAGACCAGCGGCCTTGATTCCTGGAATGCTCTCTGCACTCCTCCCCTGCCCTGACTGCCCCCACAAGACCCAAACTGTGCATCTCAATCCCAGAATGTGAGGAATGTGCTACAGCCTGATAGGCACGGAGCAATCTGTGGAGAGGCAGGAGGAGGGCTGCTCCTTGGGCAGAGGCCTCACACTGCAAGAACTATCAGGGCTGCAGGCTGGGTGGCCCCTCCCACCCTCCTTGGCCTCCTGCTACAGACGGGATATCAAAAGCTTCATTGTGCATTGAGCAGCGTTGGTCCCTAGTGTGCCAGGAAGGAGGCGGGAGGAGGGACACCGTTGGGAGGCTCCCAAAGCTCTCTGGCTGGTGTTCCCTAGGGCCCTGGCCCGGGGAGGATGGTGCACACATGGGTGGCTGTTTCTGCATCCCCGGGGAGCGGAGTCTGCCCTGGAGCTCAGGTGAGTTTCCTGGGGGGCTCTGGCCTGTGACTTGGCCAAACTGGTTGGTATAATGGAAACGCAGGGAGCTGCTGAGTTGGGGAAGTTGCTCTTCTAAAGATGGGGAGATGGTCGTGCGCCTCTCTTACCTCCCTAGGTCAGTGTTTGTTGTTCTGGCGTTGTAAAAATGGAGTGAAAAATGGAGTGAAGCATCTACTTTCCTGAAGAAAGAGGCTTTGAGCTCACTCTGCCGAGGGGGGAGCAGGGGCTGCTTTTGGCTGCCACTCCTAGGGTGTGACTAAGCCCTTCCTTCCTTTCCTCCCAAGATTCCCTAGGACAGGAAGAAGTTTCCGGCAGTGAGTTCCTCTGCGCGCTATGGGTGGTCATAAATTTGGCCTCCATCATTCAACCCTATTTTCGTCAAGATTGTGCTGCTGAAAAACAGGCATTTTCCTGCCTCCTACCTGTTACAGTGGTATTCGGCACATCAAGCTGAGATCAAAAAGTTGTTGCTCTAAGAAGCTGTCAAGTCATCTGAGACTTGACACAGGGTGACCAGCCGTTCTGGTTTAGCTTGGGACTGAGGGCTTTCAAGGATGCAGTCAGTGCTAAAATCTGGGAGGTCCAGGAGGATCAAACAACACGTTAGTCACAAAAGGCTGTGACATATTTTGTGTCTCCAGATTTCTAGGATTTATCAACTTTTCAGACCCTTTCCTGAAATCCTATTGTGCTACTGTGCCCTTGGGAGCAGGCAGAGCAAGGGGTGATAAGAGGGATCGCTGGTCTAGAAGTCAGGGCTCGTATTCCAGATCTGACTCATTCTACCTCCAGATAGGTGGGCGTCATTGCTGTTGATCACCTGGTCTTTGGGTTTGATCTTTGTTCTTTTACTTGCCTTGAGAAATTTGCTTAACTTCTCTGTGCTGTAGTTTGCACATCTGTAGATTTTGTGAAATAATTATGTTTTCCTCGTGGTATAAAGTTTACATGTGAAATACTAGAAACAGCCCAGCACATGGTTAATTAAGCATAATAAATATTAGGCCTTGTTAATTACATTTTTTTTGTCCCCTTTTTATTTTTGGTACCAGGGATTGAACTTAGGGGCACTTGACCACTGAGCCACCTCCCCAGCCTATTTTGTATTTTATGTAAAGACAGGGTCTCACTGAGTTGCTTAGTGCCTCGCTTTTGCTGAGGCTGGCTTTGAACTCATGATCCTCCTGATTCAGCCTCCTGAGCTGCTGGGATTACAGGTGTGCACCATGGCACCCGGCTGTTAATTACATTTCTGTGACCCTGGCATATTGCATTCTCTGTCAGGGCTCCATTTAGTCATCTGTAAAATTGGGGGGTTGTAAACTGACTGAGGAACTCTGCTCCTGCTGCCTGAGCCCAGCTTCAGGCACAGCCGCTCTGCTTCTTCAGGACAAAGGTCTCTTGTAGAACAGAGTTCTGCAGTGCAAAACAAAGAAGCCAACGTGGAAGAAGGTGGCCTTGAAAGTCCGTGACACTCTCATCCACTTGTTTTATTCCATCACCTGTTTTTTGCCATTGACAACTGGTTGGCCCCTGAATTCTCTTATTTCCCAAGCCAGCTTATTTCTCTTGAGGTCTTTCATGCTATACTGTTCTATAATCTTCTTCACATGTGTCAGGTCCTTTCTCTAGGGGGTGGTGATGTGGGTGTTGTAGGTCTGAGGCCAGCTGATATAAAATCCCCATTCTAGCTTAGCTTATATGTGCTAGAGAAAGGAAGCAAAGCCTGAACATACCTTGGAGTGACTTTGTAGTGGTATGACCTTGGGCAAGTCTTACCTTCTTTGAACCTAATGTTTCCCTGGCTGTATACTGGATGTAGTGGTAGTATCTATCACATGGAACTGTTGGAGGGATTCAACTAGGTAATTCATCTTGCAGACTTGGCATGGGGTCAGTTTTGGATAATCCCAGTAACTGCAGGCTGTCTTATTGTTAGCCAACATAGAGCACTCCTGCATCCCTTCTCCTAATTCCTGACTCCACTGGAGTCCATGCTCATTCTTCCTTGGCTGCTTTTGCTATTGTGTTCCTTTAAGTGGGAGCAAGCAGTGAGGATGTGTCCTTGGGGGTGGGGGAGGCAGGAGAGGAGCACTGGACAGCTGCTTGGCTGGGCTGTGGTGTGGTGCCGTGATAAATGTTGGCTCTGACAGTCCTGGGCATGCTGCAGTCTCTCGTGTGAGCTCTTCCCAAGGCGTCTGTTCCTGTGGTGTTTCTTATTTGCTCACAGAAATCTCCCAGCTGCACATGGTGAGAGGGCGGGTCATGGGTCAATCGCCAGCCATCACCTCCACTTCCTCCACCCTTTGAGTTTCTTAATAAACTAAAATTGCTCATGTCAGATCACAAAGTCATGTCAGAGTTTGTTGGTCTGAAAGCGTCCAGCCTTTCTTCCTTATCTTCAACATCCTTTTGAAGAAATTTGGCAGAAATTCTTAAATAAAAGTCGTGGGAGAGATATATGTGCCTGCATTGATCACCAGTGTTTGTAACTTTCCTTTCAACCTTTCTGGTAAATATGAATCATCAGTATAACTATAATGAGATCACAAATGCCGACACTGGTAAATGGCACATCGCCTTTGAATTCTACAAGAATTGCGAAGCATTTTGAACACAGTAATAGTTCAGAATATTATAATAATAAGCCCCCCAACAGATTTCTATTTTTTGCCATGGCAGCCTCAGAATTTCTTTATTTCTTTCCCTTACTTTATGAAGAAATAAAACCTTACAGATATAATTAGGGTCCCCTGCAGAACTCTTTCCAATCTCATTCCTCTCTCTGACCAAAGTTAATCACTTTCATGAGTCCTATGGTTTTGTGCTCTTACTACATATTCATGCCCCCTGAGAGCGTTGCAAAGAATTACTTTGCAGACTTTTAAACTAAAACAAAATGATATCATTATGCAACTTGCTTTCTTCCCCACCAACATAATCATCTGAGATGTATCCATATGGCTAGATGTAGCTGTAGTTTTAATTTGATATTTGTTCTAGCAAGGAGAATGTAGGTTTACATCATAAAAACTGCTGATGGTATGCCTGTTGGGTCAAAGAAGAAGAAAACATGTGGGTGGAGGAAAAAAGCATGCCGGGAAAATGTTGACTATTTTGTTTTCTTTTTAAGTTGGGTGTGGTGGTGGTGGTGGTGGGTAGGAGCAGAGAAGCCACGAGAGAAGAAAGTGGAGTGAATTCTCATTTTCAACACGTTCCTGTCCTTGAGATGTCTGCCTGAACCGAGATCTTAGGCCTCAGAGTTCAGAGGTTGAATAATGTGTGAAAATAGCAGGGTCTGTACCAAGTGATTTAGATGACCTCGGGCTCTTTTGACAATTTGCTGTGTGACCTTGGTCAAAGCGCCACTCTTCTCTGGGGCCTGAATTTCTTGACAGTAAAATTAGGAGTGGAACTACAGGATTTCTTTCATTTCTTCCAACTTTCATTTTCTGTGTGTAGTGCCTCCTCTTTCCTTTACCTCTCACATTCCAGAGGTCATGATGACTTCTCGCTCTCTCTTTTTTTAACTTTAAAACAGAGCCAGGTTTGGTGTTATATGCCTATAATCCCAGTGGCTGGGGAGGCTGAGGCAGGAGGATTTCAAGTTCCAGGCTAACCTCAGCAACTTAGCAAGACCCTGTCTCAAAATAATAAACAAAAAGGGCTGGGTAAAACCCAGCTCAGTGTTAAAACCCCCGTGACAAAAACAAACCCACAATGTCATTTACTCTGTCCCTTACTTCTCATTGCCAAGGTGGCAGCTCACATGCTCACACGCTTCCCTAGCAGCATTTTAGTGGGCCTCTCTGCTCCTGATGCTTGCCTCTCCCTGATCTTCCGATCTCACCCCAAGTGAGTGCTCACTTTTATTAAGCCACTCTCATGCTCAAGATGTTTCACAGCTCCCAGTTGCTTACCGTATCTGTTCTAAACCAGTCTCCTGCCACAAAGTGACCCCCACCCCGACCTACCATACTCCTCGATTTTGCTCCCAATACACCCACCTCCCCCATGTGTACAGGCTCAACCTCGACCATCTCAGGTGCATATGAAGCTCCCTCAGGCCTGCCCTGCTGATCTCTTTACGGGTTATCTTTTTTTTTTTCTCCCCACCTATATAAATCTGCCAAGAAAGTAAACACCAAGCAATAAACTTGGGAATAATGTTTACAAAACATGTATCTGATACTTGTATCCAGAACATATGTTTAAGAAACCTCTTAAATCTCAAAAGTGGGAAGACAACCAATAAAAATGCAAAATGTTTCTACGCACGCTTTTATGTGGAAAATATAGTGATGACAAATAAGCCCATGAAAAAAAGCTTACTATGATTAGTTATTAGAGAAATGCAAATTGAAAAAATGAAATAAAATTGCATACCTACCGGAATGGCTAAAATTAGAAAGACTGACAATATCAAGTATTGACGAGGTATGGAGCAACTGGAATTCTTGTACATTGCTGATAGGAATACGAAATAGTATAGTCACTTAGGAAACCAGGTTGGGCAGTTATAACATAGATCCCACTGTATTCTTTTATCAAATTAAAAAAAAAAAAATTCTAATTTGTTATATATGACAGCAGAATGTATTTCAATTCATATTATATATATATAAAAACACAATTTTTCATATCTCTGGTTGTACATAATGTAGAGTCATACCATTCGTGTCTTCATACATGTACTTACAGTAATGATGTCTATCTCATTCCACTGTCTTTCCCATTGGTTTTGTTTTGAATTGAGTATTAACAACTTTTTCTGATCAATGTTAATACAAATGAAACCAGCTTATATGAAAAGTAATTTGCTGATTCATGAATGAAAAGTACAGTGGTATTACTTTCCTTCAAGTGTGGTTTGATCAAGATATTCAAGTGATGTTAATCAGGAAACTCTTTCCTAAGCTCTATTTGAGTTTGGATAGCCTCGACCTCAGCAGGCTTTCTCCCCATAATGGGGGTCCCACTATTTCATGTGGTCATAGTCACAGTTTCAAGTGCCATGAAAAGAAATCTCATGTCTAGAGTGTTGCAGGTTCTAGGACTAATTCTCAGTGGCTTAACTTTGGTCACATGGACATGGCACAGTATAACATGATTGGCTTAGGCTTGAATTATGTGCATATTTTTGGAGGTAGGGATGTAGTCAGAGCCACAGGAGCTTTAGGGATGGGGTTCGCATGGATCACCTGGCTAATGATGAAGCCAGGTGATCCACGGTTTGAGTCCAGGGCTGTCTGTCGGATTGCCCCTTGTTTCTGGCCACTTATCCTCCCGCCTTCAGTGTTAGAAAACAAATGCATGTTCATTACAGAGTGTTTGGTAAGCAGACAAAAGTTTAATGAAGATAATACAAATAAATAAATAATAAAAAATGATTCAGTAATAACCACCATAGGCCTTTTGGCTTATTTTCTTTCAGTCATTAAAAACTTACTTATTTTTTCCAAGGTACTTCATTCTATGTGATAAGTTTTCTGTTGCCTTGAATTGTCTCTGGTTCTTTTTCAAGGCTAAGCAAGTCCTAAAATTCCTTCATATTGAAATACCACTCCATGTGTAAAGCGCTCTGTAAACTATAAATCCCTGTGCAACAATTACTCGTTCTTCCTGCTTTAGAACTCACTCTAGTCTTTCGGTGTCCTTATTGTTTGTCAAGGAGCTGTCCTTCTGCTTCATGGATCCTAAGACCCATGGGTCCCAGTTGCCTTGAAGATTCTCACACTTTAGGGAATTTCAGAAATAGCCAAGGTGATAATAAAATCCCTCATGTCCAGACTCCTCCCCTAGATATTTCCAAGTAGAGTAGGTGGAGAAGAGCTCCAAGGATATTTTTGAATTCAGCTTTTTACTAACATTTGTCATTTATATAAAATTGTGTATGAAATCATGTGTACAGCACATGGATTTTAATGAGGTATATAAATCCATCTATGTTGTTTTGTATGGTTGCAATTAATTCAATCTCATTGAAGTATTAGATTGAATTATATGTAGCATCATTTACTTATTCATTCTAGTGTAGATGGAAATTTGAGTTGTTGCAAGGGTTTGGCTTTTGTGAATAGTGCTGTTCTGAATATTTTAGTAGATGCTTTTGGTGAACATATGTATGTATTCTTTTGGGTATATAGGTAGGAGTGAAATTGCTGAGTCTTAGTGTAAGCAAATTTTCGTCTCCAGTTTCAAACTCCAATTCAGTTTGCTAAAGAGAAAAATTTCAGAGTTTATCCTCATAGTTGTAGTACACAGGAGTACCAGTTGCTCTGTATTCTTACCAATGCTTACCTTTATTCAGCCTTTTCATTTTAGCTGGTCTGCATAGTGGTTTTCCATTGTAATTTTGATTTATACTTTCCTGATGGAATTGAGCACATTTTTCATACATTTATTCACTGCTTGGATATCATCTTTGATGAAATGCCTCTTGTCCATTTTCATAGCAGGTGGCCTACCCCTCTCTTAAAGATTTTTAGCATTCTTTGTGTACTTTAGGTTTGAATTCTTTAATAACCAAACATATTGTTAATATTTCCTTTTACTCTGCTACTTGCTTATCACTCTCTTAATAGCATGTTTTGATTAATAGAAATTCTTAAGCTTAATGTATTACAGTTTATCTATTATTTCTTTTGAGGGTAACACATTTACCATACTGCTTAGGATGACTGCCATCTTCAAGTCCTACAGACAGCTGAATATATTTTCTCTGTGTTTATTTTATGTAGGCATCTTTTAAAAAACAAGTACCTAAGTCATTCTGATGCATATAATCCAGTTTTGCAAAACTTCAATTTTCTGCTCCAAACCTCACACATGTTTTAGAAGTTGTGCACCCTCTGCCCACACCGGTGTCACCAACCCTGGATTTCCCCCTTTGAGGTTGGACTCGCTTTGCAGGCCCTTAGCATCAGGCCATTGTCTCCTCCCCTGGAATTCTACAAGAAGGCAATGTCATGCCTTCTGGGGCCAGAAGTCAATGAATAATTGGATGGTGAGGTCCTGGTGGCTGGAGAACAAATGTCCTGTGGAAGAACAGCAATAACTTGGCGCCTGCTGATTGCCACAGGAGAAAGAAGGCCTTAGGCTACAGATCTGTTTCAATGCAAAACCAAGCATCTGGATTGTGTACAATATTACAATTTGTAAATGTTAAGCAATCCAACTAAAAATTTAATGTGGGGAAGGGGAGGGGAGACAAAGGGGAATGAAGGGAAGCAGGAGGAATGGGAAAAGGAAAGACAGTGGAATGAATCTGACATAACTTTCCTATGCACATATATGGACATACTACAGTGAATCTTACCATCAAGTACATGCACAAGAAATTAATTCAGAAAAAAATAGCCATGGATAAATGGAAGAAAGATCAGTAGAAGGGAAAGAATGGGGGATAGGGGGAGGGAAGGGGAAGGAGAGGTACTGGGGACTGAATTAGAACAAGATATATTCCATGCTTTTATAATTATGTCAAAATGGATTCTACTGTCATGTACAACTTAAAAGAACCAATAAATAAATTTTAAAAATATTAACATAGAAAGCAGCAAAAGCAAAATCAGTAATTTACAACTAAGTCTCTGAAATTTTTGGCCAAATGTTAATTAAAGAAAAAAAAAAAAAGGACGTTTGTGGGTTTGCTATAGCCTGTGATCAAACTTTGCCCTAGGATAGGCACATAGTCATCCACTTCAAGTGTCATCCTGGGATCAGTGGCAGAAGCATCACCTGGGAACACTTAGCAATGCAGAACCTCTGCTTTCAACTCCTGAAGCAGAATCTGCATTCATCAGTATCCCAGGTGAAGCACCAATCCTGTCTTGCAGTTTTTTACCCTGGTTCAAATTAAAACCATTTTGGGAAAACAAACAAACAAACAAAAGCAACCATGGCCACACTAGAGACCATAATAATCAGAGTCTCTGAAGATGAAGCTTAGGCTTTGGTATCTTTAAAAAGTAACCTGGGTGATTCAGATAGGCAACCACCATTTGGAAGCACAATTTAGGCAGGTCTTCATTTATAAATGGGGAAATTGAAAATCTCAAAAACTAGACAGGTGAAGTGTCTTTTCCATGGTCATTTTAGATAGTGTAGGAGAAGATCTGATTTGTGCTCATTCTCGTATCTCCTGATTCCCAAGCCAGCATTTTCTTGCTTCAGTTGCTTCTGGTTCCTGGGGGGCAGAACTACAAAATGATCCTGTTCGACTGTAGCTCATTACTGCCAGCTTCCCAGCTAAGCTGCTCAGCTGTCAGCACTGACAGCTAATAAGATCTGCAGGATGAAGAGCTGTGAGCTGATGGGCTCCTCCTTCTGCCTGTTCAAGCTGCAATCCATTTCATTCTCCTTGTACATCACCCCAAACTGCTAACTCCTCCCACTCTGAAGAAGGAAAGGACCTCCACGTGGGTATCAAAATCCCCCTGCACAGGCACAGAATGGAGATGAAGGCTCTTGGCAGCATTAACCGGCAGTGAGTGTGACTGCTCCATCCCTCTTACACTCTTGGGTTGTGTCATTAGAAGCACAGGTCTAGAATGCAAGATCTCGTGGGCCTGCTTGTCTCTGACCCAAATTGCAGGAATCTGGGAGGATAAAATGACTGACGCATGCACAGTTGTTGAGCCAAGATTTCTAACCCTAACTTCCAGGTCCAGGTTATGCTTATAGTATTCTGAACCCGTGGTGTAGTCCTCCAGCAGGTTCCTGGTCAAAAGGACAGAAGAGTCCAGTGTCCAAATTTAATGCCTTAAAGACTTGAGTTCCCTTGTTGTATTTTTGGGATCCCATGAAGGAGGCCCATACTTTCTGGTGAAATTTCCTTTTGTTCTTTAATATCTTCTTCCTCCTACTTTACAACTGTACTCTTCCCTTTTTGACTTCCTGCTATCAAAATAACACCTTTCACACCCCCTAGCTTGTATCTTGGTCTTTTCTCTCCTCCTTCTCATCCTGCTTCCACAGCTTCAAAGACAGGAACTTTTCAGAGAGTGGGGAGGAGAGAAGTCCCAGATAGGACCCTATTTAGTGTCCAGACAAAAGTATCATCTGGTGACAATGACACATTTCAGGGACACTATGACCATGCCCAGGTGAACTCTCTAACAATGCATTGTTGCTCACTCTTCTCAAACCCTCCCATTATCCACCCATTGACCTTGCTATAGTCAGATCCATAATAATCTGTGTAGTCTCCATGCATATTGAGCACCTTTGGTGTATTAAACCCTCAAATTTGGTTTGAGCCATGGATGAGACTCTGCTTCACTAACAACATGGGGACACCCAGGCTGCTGCAGGATTGAGATAGCATGCATGACAGTTCCTTGATAACCACTGGCTGCAAAATAATTTTAAGGCAATAGTGATAGCAATGAGAATTCTCCCATGCCACCAGTCTTGGAAAAAAAAAATGGCACTTCACCAAAACTTTCAGTCCATGCTTACAACTTGCTTATAACTTGCCTACCTTCTACCAATGATTTTTCATTTTATCTTCTCCAGGTAAAGAAAGTCCTTCCAAGGATCCAATCATATCAAGTGAGGGTTTATCCTCATCTGAACATAAGGAAAAATGCTTCCTGCCACAGAATGTGACACCAGGTACTTAAATCCCAAAGATAAGCACTATTTTAAAAAATACCTTCCACATAGAACATTTCAGTTACCTTCTTGTCTATCCCATCTGCAGACTGCCCCCCTCCCCTGCTTTCCAGGTGCCGCCTCCGCCAAACACATCTTTGTAAACAAGACCTTCTGATATGCCCCTGCTCACACACCTTCATCATTCTTCATTGCTTTCAAACTTAACCTTTCCCAGGCTGGTACTCAAAGCTCTTCACAATCTGGCACAGATTTGGACCTCCATACATATTTTCTGGGTTAGAGAAAGTATATGATTGATCAGACTTTAAGTTATTTGGGGGAGCCAGGTGAATTTAAAAAAAATAATTATGCATTCAACATGATATCTCAAAGAGTTGTTTGCACATAGTTGGGGCTCAGAAATGTTTTATAAATACACGAATCATTAGGTGAACATATGGAGGTCACATTTATATTCTATAATACCTAACACATGACCTTATATGTAGTAGGTTCTGGATAAATATTTATTAAATAAATGAATAAATGAGCATTGGGTTGAAAATTTAGGATGAGACTGGCTGAGTAGAAGGGCATTTGTATGAATCTTTGAGAAGTAGAACAATATTTGGAAATGCGTGTGAGGAAGATTTCATTCTCCACACATGCCTTGCACAGGCCCCTCTTTAAGAGACTTCAGTGAAGCCCACAAAGCAACGGTTGCCATGAGAGAAAGCTACACCAGTGCTGAACCCTGTGCCAGAAACGCTGAGGACAAACCTCTAGAAGATACGATTACTGTTTTACAGTGGCAGGGGCCATTTCTGAAGGCAAATCTCAAGTCAGGCAATCCCTTATATGTTTCTCTCATCGTCACGTGCTCACCAATAAGTGGAGGCACCAAAATCTCTACTTAACAGGTGGAAAACAGACTCTTAGAGAGGAAAATAACTTCATTGCCACAGAGTTAATATGTGATGAGGAAGGGCATTCGAACCCTTGTCCTTGTTTGTAACCCCCATGTACTACTAAAGATAGGCTTTAATATAGTAACCAATTACCCTCCCAAAATATTCTTTTCCCTGGGATACAGAATACAAATTTGTGGGAAAGTTACATTTTGAATCATGGAAATAGATATTGTATAATTATCATACCAGGTTCTTTCTCTTGTGTTTCAAAATCTGTCAAACTGGTTGATAATGAGACAAATTTTGCCTTTTGTTTTTTGCTATTGGGTCAATCTGCTTATCATCTGTCAGCTAGGGCCATCCTGGGGGTGGGGTAGGGGGAGGATCTGAATTACCATCTGTTATTTCACGAATGCAGTAGAGTCAGCATTTTGCCTTATTAGTGCATTAAATTGATGAGTGGAGGGTATCTTTAGGTAAACCAAACAAACCGCAGGCTGAACTTGTCTGGCTTTCAGTGTTTTTCATCATGATGCTGTTTCCAGGAAGGTTGTGGTGTGTGGAGGGCAGATCCGGCTCTAGCTGCCAACCTTTCCTTTATGCAAAGCAGTCACAGACAGAGCCAATCAGACACATTACCGTGATTACAGGACTGGCTTCCAGAAGGACAATATGGCATAATACACTTCCACTAATACTGGAGTGAACTTGATTTACTGCCCCCTCTGGTGATGCACAGGGTCCTAAGGGTTTCCACCCACACAAGTATTCTGCTGTGAATATCAGTTCCCAGTGGTTGAGATTGCAAAAGCAATTTGCTTATTTGAATCCAGGTCTTTTGCACTTTATATATGTGGCTTCACAGGCATGGCAAGGAGATTCACACTAAAGGGGCCACCAGTCAGTGGGGACTAGTCCCAGAAAGGTTCTAAGAAGGAGTTTGAATCAGGTTTTGGAAAACAGGAGAGACGGAGTTTGGTAGGAAGGAATCATAGGATGGGTTATTGTCAAATGAAGGCAGCTACAAGCAGTAATTGCTGGAGTACTGGGATGGGGAGCAGGGAGCAACAGCTAATGCTTACTGTGTTTATTGAACATTTAATATGTACCAGGCACTGAGTAGAGAGGTTTATATGCATATCTCATTTAATAAACCTTTAAAAAACCCTTTCGGAAAGGTCCCATCAAAGCTATTTTGCTAAGAGGAAAAGTTCAAGATGGCAAAGTCAAACCTTAAGCCCAAATCTGTGTTACTCCTTGCTGGGCTTCATCTTTGTGCTGTTCCTCTTGCTTGAAGTCAGCATGAACTGAGGCTTCTGGGCGGAGGCTTGGCAGGTAGCCAAAGATGGAAGGGTTGGGTGAGGATGGAGAAGACTGGAGTACAGACAAGTGTTCCCATCTCACCCACCTGCAGTTCACATCAAAGTCAGTTTGAGTGTGTTTTGTGAGAACTGATCTATAGCCACAGCAGCTTTAGTGTTTTTAGGCTAACGGCAGGACTTTCAAAGGTGGAGGGAGTTCAATCTCTCTTGTGGACTCAGGCCAGCATGATAGGGGCCATCCATCTGTAATGTGCCCAGAAATTTGGAAAGGTCTTGGCAGGTTGGGGCTAAAAGTGAGACTTCTGCCATTATCCAGTCCAATGTAGTCTGTTTATTGTGTTGCATAATTGTTAATGAGATTGCTACTTATAGTCTAAATGAGATGCATTTGAAAGGACAATTACTGTGTGACATGAACCTCCTCAGTGAGGCCTTTGCTGACAACCCTATCCAGAGGCATATCCCTCCTCCAAATGCTGTATCACTGTTTCTTGACCCTATTACATTTCTTTCACAGAACTTTTCTCCACCTGAAATGAATATGTCTGTGGAATCAATTACCTCCAAAGTAGAATTCATATTCCCTGAGAACAGGGAACATGTCTATTTTCTTTTCTGCTATATCCTGAGCACCCAAGACAATTTCTGGTTCCTAGGAAGGTCTCAATAGGTATTTTTTAAATGAAAGATATTAAAGATAGACCTTAGTATGTTATCCATTTATCCTGACATCAATAAATGCAGCATCAGAAACAGGTAAGGACTGGGTATGTTGTGCAGTGGTTAGAGCCCATGAGGTTCTGAGTGCTAACCCCAACACCACCAACACCACCAAAACAAACAAACAAACAAACAACAAACAAACAAACAACTGGTCAGAGAAATACATATGTGTATGTATAATATGTAAAGTACATGTCTATTACAATAATTGGCATATAAATACATTTCTTTAAATATGGATAAAATAGCATTCATTCAAAACTTTCACAAATCATCCACAGGAAGCAATATATGTCCTAGCTGTCTCATGTCAGCACCAAAAGAGAAATGACCAATGTGAGTGCATCAGCTGGGCACTCCAGGACCCTGCTGGACTGCAGACTCTTTCCCCTGCTCGGGAGGACACTTTTTAAAGTGTAAAACGGTGTTTGGAGGATCATTAAGACCACTCTAATCTGTAATTAAGGAGGACACCCATTTAGGATTTGAGGAGATACTGGGGGTTTTCTGATTATTTCTTCTGTTATTGCATGTCCAGCCTGATCCGTCTCCCTCTGTTCTTCAGATCTGACGCTCTCCTTCTGTGTGAGGAGCCGCTCCAGGAAGTGTGTAAATGGACCCTTGCAGGAATCTGCCCGGAGGCGGCTCTGGGCGCTGGAGAATGAGGACCAGGATGTGCGTGCTCTGTTTAAGGTGAGCATGCAACAGGTAAATTCTGAGCACCTGGCTTCTGTCCTGTGGGATCCTTAGCACCCAGGACAGATCCTGGAACAAAGTAGGCCCTCAAGAAAACATCTGGCAAAGTGAATGAACGATCAGGTACACAGTCCCTCAATGAATATGCACGATTCTCGGCTTAATGGGAATGAGTAGGAATTCTGAATGGGGCAACTAGAAGTTGCTGAGTTAGAGAAAATTAGGTTTCGAATCTGCTGCTGTTTATTGTATGAGCCTCAGCAAGTTACTCTGTGGAATGGGAATCATAACACCTACTTCATGAGTATATATACACTTTTTTTCTAATGTGGTAAATTTGAATTTTATTTTTGTTATTGTGATACAATATATATATAACATAAAATATTCTATTGCTGTTATTTTAATTCACGTATAACATTTGGTACACTCACAACCTGTTCATCTCCAGAAATGTGTTATCCCATTAAACAATAACTCCCCACTGTCACCTTCTCCCTAGGCCCTGGTACCTGCTAAGTATATATATGTAAAGTAACAAAATTTCCAATCAAAACCCAATAACTATAAATATTAGGAGGAGAGGTGGAAAATGCCGTAAATAAGCTACTTCATTTTTTATAGTGGGTAGAAAATATCTTCTTCAGATGTTAAACCAAGGGGGAAAGGTAGAACTAAATTAGCTACAGTTTGATGGGTACTAACTAGGAGAACTCAACTCTGAAATGGATAAAAATTTGTTGCAACTAGTGGTGAGGGAAGGAGAATATTACTTTATACAATAAACTAATATGTTTCATTCATTTACTTATTTTTGGTACTAGAAGCAAAGCCAAGGGTGCTTTACCACTGAGATATATCCCCAAACCCTTATAATATTTTTATTTTGAGACAGGGTCTCTCACCTGTTTGTTTTTACATCTCTGCATTAATTTGGTACAAACTGAAAGGATAAAAGTGCTCTGACATTGCAGCAAAAAGATAGTGTCTGGTCTCTTGGGAGGAGAAAATGACATAGTATCTGTAAAGAGCTGGGTACTGTGCTTGTGTGGAAGTATATACTCCATAAAAAGAGTATATACTTTAAAGTATATATTTTATATACCAAAAAAAGTAGTTAAAGGTTTTAAAATTTTATTTCCTTATTTTAAACCCTGGAATTCAAGAACTTGGAAACACTGGCTGCTGACGGATATGTTCAATTTCCTTGTAACTTGAGTCACATTGATTGGGTAGGCACGGGGTTTCCTTTAGAGAGCTGGCCTGCTGGGCCAAGGCTTGAGCTGGAAGAAGTTGGGGACAGAAGCTGAGCCTTGAGCCAGCTGGATTTGAGATCCAATCAGAGCTCTGCAGCTTACTCACTGCAGGTGACCTTGGGCAGGTGACTTCACCTCTCTGAACCTGGCCTCCTTGTACTTAAAATATAGGATAATGCCATTTTTAATTAGATCCAACCTATCATGGACTATCCCATGCATTATTCTTTTCTGTATCTCTTAGAGAAAAATGGTTAAATGTTATAAAAGCATATTTTAGAATGGATTAAATGTAATTGCACCCTCTTCGTAGGATTATTGGGGGAATTAAATGAGGTATTACTCATAAAGCTATTGCGGAAGTACCTGGTATCTAGTAAATTCTCTGCACATCAATTTTTACCTCTAACCCCTTCCCTGATAGCAGAATCAATATCCTCCAAGGATCTAGGGCCTCCTGGGATCTGGGATGAAACACACAGCCTAACTTTGCTGAGCTTGGGGCTTTTCTTTTGAATCCTATTTCTTCCTTCTTCCAGTCAGCTTCCCTGAGGACAGGGGTCGAGGAATTGGTTTTGATGGCAGGACTTGGCTTGGAAAAGGGATGTTTTAAAACCATTACTGGTTATAGTCAACTATAGAGGTTTGGGAAAAGGTTATAGACAACTGTAGAGGTTTTGGAAAAGGTTATAGTTAACTACAGAGATTTGGGAAACTATAGAGATTTGGGAAAATAACAGAGAACAATTTATGAAAACCAAGTATGGACAGTGATTCAGGCCTTTTTTATAGGATATTAAAAAACAAGAGGCTCATAGGCCTTCTTTTCAAAAAGTATTCTTTTTATTTGTTCTAATTAGTTACACATGACAGTAGAATGCATTTTGATACATTGTACATAAATGGAGTATATAACTTCTCATCCTTCTGGTTGTACATGATGTAGAATCACACCGGTTGTATAATCATATATACACATAGGGCATAATGTCTGATTCATTCTACTATCATTCCTACCCTTTTGCCCCTCCCCTCCCTTCACTTCCCTTTGTCTAGTCCAAAATACCTTTATTCTCCTCCCCACCCCCCACGCTATTGTGAATAGCAACCACATATCAGAGAAAACATTCTGCCTTTGGTTCTTTGGGATTGGCTTATTTTACTTAACATAATATTCTCCAGTTTCATGGGCCTCCTCTTGCTGTGCTTGTGAGCATGATGTAAACTCAAACAGTCTTTCTAGAGGGCAGCTGAGTGCCTGCATTATGGAATAGAAACCGTGTATATCCTTGCATTCTTGATTGCACTCTGAAATTATTTGTTTCAGAAAAATCAAGGATGCGTACAAATATTTAGCTACAAGGATGTTCATCCCAGCATCATTTCTGATATTAGAAAAATGTAAAATGATCCAAGTGTAAAAACATAAGGAGCTGGGCACAGTAGGTGCACACCTGTAATCCCAGTGGCTCCAGAGGCTGAGGCAGGAGGATCAGGAGTTCAAATCCAGCCTCAGCAAAAGCAAGGTGCTAAGCAACTCAGTGAGACCCTGTCTCTGAATAAAATACAAAATAGGGCTGGGGATGTGGCTCAGTGGTCGAGTGCCCCTGAGTTTATTCCCCGGTACCGCCACCACCACCAACAATAACAACAACAACAACAAACCCATAAGGAAATGATAAGAATTAATTGCATTAATACAACAATGGCATATGTAACCATTAAACAGTATATAGAATACTTAATGATATGAGGGATGTTTCACTAGATATCATTTAGCAACAGAAGAAGATTGCAAAAATAATTTATGTACTATGATTCTCTTTATATAAAATAATTATATGGCAACTTGTGTAGGAAAAATGATTCATTAATATAAGAAAGTGTTAACACTGATGATCTATAGGAGAAGAGATTATGAATAATTTTTACTTTTGTGTGCTTTGGTTTTTCTGTTTGTCAGCTTTATAAAAATAACCATTTGACATAGATTTGCAATCAAATTTGCTTCCAAGGTTCCTTCGATGATTCACCCTCTTCTCCCACATAAACTTTTTTTTTTTTTTTCCTTACACAAAAGGTGGTATTCTCTCCACATGATTCTGTACCCTGGTCTCTTTGTTGAGGCTGTTGTTCCATTTATATTTAGAGCCTGTATCAGTACACAAAGAATGTCTTCATTATTTTCTAAGACTGCACAATGTCATGATATTCCATTCCATGGATGAATCATATTCCATTTCAACTAGACTTCTTTGGATTAATAGTTAGCTGTTTCTGTTAGGTGTGTGTGTGTGTGTGTGTGTGTGTGTGTGTGTGTGTGTGTGTGTGGTATAAACTCTCACACCACAGTCAGGAAGTTCATCCAGTCTTAGGTTCACAGGTGAGCTTGTCAACAGAGCACCTCTGTCACATCAGGCTAACTCATTATTCTCTTTATTCAGGACCTTTCAGCAAGGTTGGTGAGTATCCAGTCCCAGGAGGCCCAGTTCATCCTCACCTTCAAGACCATGGAAGAAATCTGGAAATTCTCCACCTACCTGAATTTAGGTATGACATGACAGGAAGGTGGAGGAGGACCCACTGTATAGTTCAGACAGCCTTTAGGGCTTGATATTAAGGAATTGGTTTGGCTCTGATAATTAAAAGTGATAGAGCTCCAAAGAGGATGGTTAAATTTTGAAATAGCACAAACTACCTGAAACCAAATCTAAAGCAAATACTATTACTCTCAAATGTCAAATGAAGAAATTTACTTTCTTATGTCCAGGGAGAGATTTCTTTATTAGATAATCAATCAATTGACAAGTAATTTGGACATCTGTCAAACCAAAAGTACTGAGATGGATGTGAAGTTGATTTTTTTTTAAATTTTATTTTTATAATTTTTAATATGTACAACTCATAGTGCATATATTTAGTATCTTTTTACATACAACTGTTTGTATACAAAGTATATTCGTACAATTCAGGTCTTCAATCATGCATTAAGGAAAATGATATCCGTCTCATTCAAACACCTTTTTTTTTCTCCCCCTCCCTCCCCTCTTGCTCCCTCCCTTACCCTCCCTTCCCTTGACCATTCTAGTGTTCCTCTAATCCTCCTATGTACCCCCATCCAACAATACTTTGAAATAGCCTCCTTATATAAGAGAGAACATTTGGTACTTGGATTTTTGAGACTGACTAACTGTGAAGTTGATTTTTTAAAATGGGAAATTGGTCTTGAGTAAGACCAAATAGGTGCTCAAAATATTAAAATTCTATATGCTTACCCTATGTATTTAGAAAAGATCAAAGAGATGAGGGAATTATCTACTAAAGTAGCCTCAGCAGCAGAGTGTTCTAAAAGGTAAAGAAAGATATTGGGACAATGTGGCAGTATCACTGCAGTGGGCAATGGTTCATCAGTCTTCTCCAGGGGAAAACTCCCAGTTGGTTTCAGAGCCAAGCCAAGCTGTACAAAAAGTCCCTTGATTTGATGAACATTGGATGTATCCCAGACAATGCTGGGTTCCCCAAAGACATACACATGGTACAGGGCTGGAGGGTCACGACGACTCATGACTAGAGGTGCAACTTTTCTTATAGTTGTGGTGATTTTCTGCTCTCTCTATACTACACATCTCCCATGACAATAAAAGATCCTCAGTGTCCAAACTGTGCTCCGTGGACCAGCTGCGTCTCTCTCACATATGACCTGAAGGAAAGGAGAATCTCAGGCTCCACCCCAGACCTACCGAGTCAGTGTCTATGCTTTAATAAGATTTCCAGGTGTGCACTTTCAAGTTCAAGAAGCACGATTATAGAAGTACCCAGGCCTACATCAGTATGATGGGCAGCCAGGAGAGGAAGCCTCCAAACAAGCAAAATGTTAATACAAATAATTCATGTTTGGAGACATGTCAAAGAACTGTATATAATGTTTTTCATATTTTATATAGCTTTTAGTCTGCTTTTAACAAAGCAGAGCTTATTGAGCATTGGTTAAGGGGCAGGGTCAGAACAGGGAGGATGAAGTCTATCCTGACTCTTGTGAACCATGGAGAAACTTCTCAGCCTGCACATCATCGGGGCCACAGGAATTTGAACCTCAGGTCAGGAGAACGTGAAGGGGAGATCAGGAACCCCCAGAGTCAACATGGTAAACTTGGAGACCTCTGTGGTTGTATTAGAGAAAGGTAAATGGGTTTGGTTATCTCAGTGCATTTTGCTGAAAATAGTAAATATCACTTAAACATGACTCATATTTCCCAACAGATGCTGAGAAGAATCAATTCATTCTAGAAAGTTTCTAACTGGCCTATTTTGCTGTTCTATTCTACTTCCAGTCACGTGGCAGGTTGGGGATGGGGCCCTGGGTAACGCTCAGGATGGGGCTCACTCACTTTCTTCTGCAGCTAAGCACAGAACTCATCCAGCTCAGGAACCCTGTTGCCTTGACTTCTAGGCTATGTGTCCACTTGTCTGGAACACCTTCTCTTTGACCACAAGTACTGGCTCAACTGCAGATTGGTGGAGGACACAGAGATCCAAGTGTCTGTAGATGATGAACACCTGGAAACCATGTACCTAAGTCTCCTGGCACAGGAAGGTGAGGCTGGCATAGGCAGGGGGATGGGCTCCCATCCATATTTGTTATGGGAGTCCCTGAAATAATTAGGATACAAAGGAAGGCAGAAATCATTCAAACATGGGA
The DNA here is from genome assembly GCA_025594165.1 of Tamias sibiricus. Classification (NCBI taxonomy): domain Eukaryota; kingdom Metazoa; phylum Chordata; class Mammalia; order Rodentia; family Sciuridae; genus Tamias; species Tamias sibiricus. The sequence goes on from CM046662.1 coordinate 62,720,030, forward strand.
ATATTCACAAATGAACCTACTGTTATAACTGTACGTCTAGCATTCCTTTCAGTTCAACACTGACATGACATCAACAGCCTTGTTGGTCAATCTCATTGATTGATATTAGAGCTGCCTGGGGAGTTTTAAAAAGATGCCCATACCAGGGCTCCACCTTGGCCAATTTTAAATTCCTGGAGATGGGGTCCCAGTCATTGGCAATTTTTTTCTTTTTAATTTCTCATGTAATTCTAATGGTATCTAAGATTGAGAAACACTTATCTAAACGTGTGATATAATTTTGATTGCAAAATCAAATTGCAAATCTTGAAAAACCTGAAGTATTTGGTGAACTTAAGTAAAGTGATATTGAAGAACTCCTGAAGCACCCCATGGTCTGTTTACAAATGAAGACACCATCAGATTGGCAGATGGCCAAGTCAGATGAGTCAGATGACTTAGTAGACACATTGAAAGAGCCAGATTTGTATATGATATTTTTACACAAATGATTCTCTTTATGATTGCATTGCACAAATCCTGCATGAAGGAAAGAATTTCATCTTGCATTATTACAAAACTCAGGGTAATTATATTCACCTAAATCAACTTATTCTTTGTTGGGTCTAAGCTTTAGTGTGAAGTTGCAATTATAATTCAAGTTCTGTTAAGTGAAAATGTATTTTTGTAAGTTTTTGTTTTTTTTTTTCTTTTTAAAGTAAGGTCCCAATTAAGCCTTCCTTATTCTTACACATTTCTCAGAAATGTTGGTGTCTATTTTAAGTGAATTCCCTTTCAGTGGCTTTTTTTTTTTCTTCTTGCCACTTTTCCTGGGAATCACAAAAGACCTCTTATAGTGCCCTATCCCCACCATAGTCCATTTTACTCTCAGGAAGCAAAGCATTTGGGTTCTGCATAAGACATTTTACCTTGCATGATAATCCCTTTTCATATCCTGCACCTCACTGGAAAGGGCTTTTTTTCATTATTACAGGCCACTTCTTCTGCAGAGCCCTGTGCTCCTTGGCTCAGCCAGCTGAGAAAGAAGGCGAGTGTTTGACGCTTTGCAAGAATGAGCTGATCTCTGTGAAGATCTCTGAAGGCGAATCCGAGTGGGAAGGCGTGTCCTTGGTGACTGGTCAGCGGGGCCTGGTGCCTTCATCAGTCCTGGAGCCTCTGCCTGTTCCTTTCCATCAGTGAGTAGCCCCCCACTTCCTGGGAGAGGTTCCCTGAGCAGACTGAGTAGGCATGCTTTCCGATATGGGCTTCCACAATACTTGGAAGAGAATAAAATCGGAGTGGATTTTTATTGCTTTATTTTTTTCATAGTCAAGATTTGTACAATTTGATGAAATGGAAGACAACTCTAAACATTGATGGATCTTGTGCCTCAGAGAAATACACCCCATGGCCTCCCCCCATGCAATGTTTTTCAATGTATGGACTGAAGGCCACTTGTATTGGCATGACCTGGGGATTTCAGTACAAATCAGACTCTCTGGTTCCCCTCAGACTTTCTTGGGATTGGGGCCAGGAATCTGTATTTTGAAATAAATTCCCCAGAGAATTTTTCTCACTGAAGTTTGAGAATCCCTGTTGAAGATACTGTAAACACAAACATATAGAATGATAATAAACATTTCCCCAGACCATGGACCACATTTGTCTGGCAGAGAATCTGACAGTGAGAATGTAAAGGGATCGTTTGTTAGTTATTTAACTGAAAAACTGCTGCAGAGTCAGAAAATACCCTAGCTCTACTGGACCCCTCTCCTTTTCACAGTGCCTGGTATAAAGTAAGTTCTCAATAAGTATTTGCTCTCATTAAAATAAGACAAATAATAGTACTTATGATCCTCATTATCATTTTCCTAATAGACTATTCTGCTCATTGTTCTAATTTTTTGAAATCTACATTTGTTTGCAAACACCACGTTTCCATTGGCAGGTGGTTCCTGAAGAATTATCCAGGAAGCTGTGGTCTTTCCAGGAAGAAGGATTGGACAGGCTCCTATCAGATGGGTATGACTGAGTTCAAAGCACAGTATTGTTAGGAAATGATGTTGTCTTGCCTCCTAATTTTATCTGCAGGTTTTGAATCAGTTGTGAATTCCTGTCTTGTTTCTGCCACTGACTAGATCTGGGGAAGCCAGTCCTGTCTGTATGTGTGGGTTTTTTGCCTGTGAAATAAGAGGTCTCAAGTCAGGGCTGCAGCTATAAATACCTGCAGGGACAGGCATGACCCAGGGATGTGTGGAGGGCTTAAATGGAAGGCATTAGGGAATGGGAGGGATGATAGAGATTTAAAGATGGACAGGTGAAAAAAAATCAAACCCTGGTGTGGGCCAAATTAAATATTTTGTGAGCTGATTGGACTGACAGATAGCCTGTTTTCAATCTCTGGGTGAAAAATTTTCTAATTTTCCTTAAAATTATTTGAAATTAACCTTGAATTCAGAAAGAATATGAATGCCAGGCACATAGTAGAGACTCAGAAAATGTTTGTGGAATGAATAAATGAAATAAATGAACACATACATACATGTATGTTCATACATGCCTGTATTACAAGTGATCTCTACTTGTTTGTGTATACACACACACACACACACACACACACACACACACATCTGTGAGCACATATATATATCCACTGGATAATGAAGTACCTAGACTATACCTTCCTATCATGGTCGTCCCTCAAGTTCCCTTCCCTACCACAGTCCCTGCCATACATTCGTAGCAAAAAGTGCAATTGTACAAGTTATAAGACCAAATAACACTTTTAAAATAAAGAACTAGAAGGAATTATGGAACTCAGACATTAGAGCTAATCAATAACTGACCATAAACAAGATTTTTAGCTTTCTGAGGCAGCGTAGCCTTGTAGTTAGGAATAGGGGCTTCAAAGTCTGTTCTGGGTTCAAAGCCTGCTGCACAACTTAAAAACCGTTGGGACCTTGACTGTTCACCTGTCCTCACTGTGCTGCTACTTCCTCATTAGTAAAATGATACAATAAAACCAACTTCCAGTGTCACCAAGAGAACTAAACATAATGACCTCTGGAAATCACTTAGTACCATTTCTCATTGTAGATGTCATGGTAAATCCTACTGGCCCACAAAGCAGAGAAATTTCTGATCTTGAAGACATAATCGATAGAAACTTGATGGAAATATCTGAAAAGAATTGAGCCAGTGATGTTAGAAAAGGAATAAAAGCAAACATGGCAATGGAGGCCACCATCTCCAGCAGAGCAGGATTAGTGGGAAGAGGGCCAACCAGCAGCTGGAAGTTCTAGACTCAGTTTGCTACTAAGCTTCTTGCACAAATCACTCTTAGTACTACTTCTACTTTGTAATCTAAACAAAGGGGGTTTTGATGGGTGCTATCTTTTAGGACTCTTGGGAAAATCTGAGAAAATGACATAAATGTTCTTTGTAAACTAGATAGTACAACACTCATGAAGAATTATTAGATTCTAATTTGTTGGCAAATTGGGTGATTACTGTAGTCAGAAGGAGAGACTTTCAGATCCCTCTGATCATCAGCACTTCCATTCTACCAGTGATAATGAGGCTGACCTCTACTGAGGGTTGCCCAGATTCCAGGCATTGTGCATGTTGTCTCTTTGACACTAACATCTATAAGCAGCAGGTGTGCTAATTATCCCCATTTCACTGTGACTGAGGGTCACAGTGGCCAAAGCAGCTGGAGGATGTGTAGAGAGATTCTGGTTTAGTGATCCTTGCATACTGGTCTGTGGATCTGTGCCACCCACGGCCAGGTGTCGCAAAATCAAGTCAGGACAATGCTGTGAACTTTTCAATTTTTTGTAAGTCATGTTTATCCATTTTAAGGCAAAGCCAGTATTTGGAGACTATCTTTCTTATGCTTGTTTTAAACATTTTTTTTTAAAAAAAATAAAACAAGGGTGGAAGTGCATTATAGTTCCTCTTTTTTGAATGTCCTACTTTGGCAAAATGAGAAGCCAGTCACCCTGCGTCATTTTTGCCAGTTTAGTTTTGGGGGAATTTTACTGGTCTTTAAAGATTTAAAGCTGCGTCCCGTCACTCAGTCCCTGCTGCATTGGCAGGTAAGGGGAGGCTTGGCTGCTTTTGCCATATTTATGACCTGTGTGCCATTTTCCCCAGGCAGAGGACGGTGCAAGGCCTCAAAGGATTATGAGCGGATAGAAAAGGATGAACTGAGTTTCTTCCAGGGAGAAAGCATCGAGATCGTGGGCTTCATCATTCCCGGGCTTCAGTGGTTCATTGGGAAGTCAATGAGCTCAGGAGAAGTGGGCTTTGTCCCCACCAGGAGCATAGATCCCGATTCCTGCTCCCCGATGTGAGTATGCGATGAGGGACTCGTCATCTTTGAGAGGCAGTTTTAATAGGATATCAGAGGCAGGTGTTGGAGTTGATGGGTTATATTTGGACGTAGGCACCTCGCATCTGGCCTCACATGGCAACACTTTCAGTACCATTAAACTCATGTTGTCACCACATTTTAGCTGGCTTGGCTGTAAGGGCCACCTACACTCTCACACAGCCCCTGGATCACATGAGGAGGCTGTGCCACTTTCTCCTTATCCACAGTGCCATCCATTGGTCTTCACAGTCACCAGTGGGACCCCATGAACCACAGATGGCACATTTGGTACAGAAAGGGAAAGAGAGGCTGGAGATGGGGAAAAATAGAGGGGAAGCGGGTCCTAGTATACCCACCAAACACTGTTTGGATTGCAGATATTCTTGAACCACAGAGGAGGGTGAATTTTGAGCTCAAAGAAATGGCAGCCCAGCAAGTGGCCTCAAGCAGTGGACAGTGTGCTGAGGTCTCCTGGGTATCCGTCCTGTGTGCTGTGCCTGTGGCTGCCACTGGGTGTCACTCTGAGCCTGTGTTCTTTCGGTAGGAGATTTCTGAGGATGGTCTCAGCGTTTGCTCAAGTTCTCTTCTACATGGGTTCCCTCCGTATTCTTCCATGAGATGTGTGTACATATGTGAGTGTCTGTGTGCGTGTGTGTGTGCGTATGTACACATTCCAAATTGGCCCTATATTGAGAGAATTCCTCCAGAGGCTGTCCCTGTGTCAGATTTAGCCTATGCCTCTGACGCATAGGGAAAGGCCCCTGCTTGTTCAGGAAAGTAAAACTATTGAGTTTCCTTTTCTCACAGCACAGAGTTTAACCCCAGCTCTCTAGTTTCACAGCAGTAGCAGCTGGAAAGCCAGTTCTTAAAACTTGCAGCCAGCATTTTACACAAATAGATATAGTATTTGGGTTTGGGCAGAGTGGCATTGGGGAACTTGGAGCCTTTGAGTGTGATCAAAAGTCACATCCTTCCTTTTTTAAATGTTGAAAAAGATCTGAGATGTGTTTGTGTATGCTTTACAAGGCAAAAGACTTCAGGTTTCTTTTCACCCCTTCTGACGTTTTATCCTCTGATCTTGATTCCTGCTCCAGAGGCAAATGCTGCTTGAAGTTGCTATGTTATCTTTTCAGTCTTTTTCCTGACAATTTTAAAAAAACTGTTAATTGTTTATAAGAAAAAAATATGATTTTACCTACTTAAAATTTCATATAATTTGTTTTCTGCAACCTGTATTTATTTTTCAGTTAACATTGTAAATTGAGGACTTATTCACATTGTGATAGGTATAGTTAATTTGAATAGTATTACATAAAGGAAATGTATACAATTGCATGTCTAAATTAAAAAAAAAAAGATTGGCAAATCAGTGCCAATCAGAAAAAAAAAACACTAAAGAAAAGCCAGTATTTCATAGTATTACAAGTTTTGAAAATTCTATCTTTTGTTATATTCCCATTTTAGTCTTCATATTGTCTGTTTTTTAATAATTCCATTTCTTGTTGCAGAAATTTTTGCTGTTAAGAATTTTGTTGTTTTGTTGTTTTGTTTCATAGCTGTTTCTATGTAGGTAGGCAGTATTTTTTGTTTCTCATTTTTTTTTTTTTATCATTGATGGTTTACAATTATACCATGTGATATATTCTATCCTAAATTTATATCAGATTATTTACTTCCTTCTTCAAAAAGTACCTCTTTTAGTAGTTATTTCAGAGAAGATGTGTGAATTGTAAATACTTCTAGTAATTTGTTTTTCTTTGTCTTAAATATATTGAAAATATACTCTTGGGTGATAATTTAACTAGACACAGAATAACATCTTCAAAGGGTGAGAGAAAGTAACTATTATTATAAATTTGTAAGTCAATTTCTTCAGGGTTTTTTTTATTAGTTTTTTTAGAGAGCCATTTTTTCTTTTGTCAACCATGTTTTTAAGATTATATTAATTACAACATTTACCTTGATTATTTTCTTATTCTTTTTTGTTCTTATTTCATTAGTCCGTGTTCTTATCATTTATATTTAATTCTTTCATCCCATGAATTTGAACAGTGAAGTAAATAGATAATTGAACCCAGAAAGAAAAATTAGGGGAAATAGACAACTTGAAAAGACCTACAAACATGAAGAAATGGACATCCTGTTAAAAATGATACTATTTTTATTTATTTTGCTCAGGACTTGGTGTGCTTCTTCAATCAGAAGACTCATGTCTTTCTTCAATTCTGGAAAATTCTCAGTCATTCTCCCTTTGAATACTGCCTATCTCTCATTCTTTAATCTCTCTTGTGGAATTCCTCTCAGAGGTACGTTGTACTCATTCTATCCTCAATCTTACTTAATCAGTTCTTTTGTAAAAGTTCACCCTTTTTTACTGTAGGCCACATTCAAGTTGATTTCCTCAAAATGATCTTCAGTTTCACTAATTTTCTCCTTGGCTATGACTAAACTTGTTGTTTAACCCCCCTTTCTCCCAAAAGCCGCATCGTCCTTAATTTCCATGCCTTTGTTTTCTATTTGTATTTTCCTAGTGTTCACAGATGGTTGTTTCTCCTTTTGCAATGTTTCATCTTTTCTTTGAAGTTTCTATTCATTCTATTTATTTCATTGTTTTAACCACGCTTATAAATTATTCTTTGGATTAGTGCTATTTCTAGTTGTATGGTATATATTTACCTGAGTATGCATCTTCTGGATCTTGATCTCTTTGTGGGTAATTCATTTTCTTAATTTGTACTTTTGGATTTTTTTTTTGGTTATGTGAAACAATTTCCAATATTTCTAAGTGTTGCATGAATCTTGGACTGAAGAAAACTTTCCTGTGGAGTATGTTTTGCATTTGCTTCTCTTGGAATCCCAGGAACTCATGATCCAGGACTAATTTTTTTTAATGTTGTTCTTTGTGGCACCTTCACTGTGCAGTGTAAATTCAGATTCCACACCTTCAATGTTGTAGGCCTAGTTGTTTGATTTTTTTTCCTAGGTATTCAGGTAGATGAAAAGTGTGCTCTTGCCAGGCAGTGTGACATTTTCCAGTCACCTCTTTGAGGAATTGGTTACCCTTTTAAAGTCCAGACTTTATGAATAGAGCTTAATTCACCTCCCTGCTTGACACAGGTCCAAAGTCACATCTCCTGTCCCTGGGGGTCATTGCAAGGTGAGCTCCAGTTCTGAGGGCTAGTGTCTCAGTTGAAACCATCAGGGTCTCTGGGCCAACCCATCCACCTCCAGCCCCTATGCAGCTGCCCCAGCCGGCAGCTCCAGACCCATCGCCTCCAGCCGACTGGCAGCTGCCCCAGCCAACAGCTCCAGAACCATCGCCTCCAGCCGACGGCAGCTGCTCCAGCTGACAGCTCCAGACGACTCACCTTCAGCCCGACGGCCGCTCCCAGCTGACAGCTCCAGCCTCCAGCCCAGAACAGCAGCTGCTTCAGCCGGACAGCTCCAGTGATCCCAGCCGGTGCAACCAAGGCACCCACCTTCTGTCCAGAGCTTGAACACTCCCCTCTCTCCTGACTCCCTTCTTCCCACCAAGAGCTAGGCTCACTCCCCCTTCTCCCTGAATCCCTCTCCCACCTCTTCGACCCCGTCCGACCAGAGCACCTCTTTCTTCCGGTTTTCGCTACCGGCTTACGAAGGGCTGTTACATAAATACTTTTGGGCCTGCTTGGCTGTCACCGGTGTGGATTGCTTTTGCCCTTCATTGGTGCCGTGACTCTGGATCCTATCTCGAGCCGGAGGGCATATTGAACCCGGAAACTGCCTCAGCCTCTCGCCCGGTTTTTGATCGGCCGCTCCGACGCATCCACCACCGGTCATCGGATTGGTACGGCCCCGCGCCCCAGGGCTCCAAAACCTGTCGGGCCTTGCTACAGTGGGAACTGGACCGTTGATCGGCCGGCAGCCCCGCTGGTGGGCTGTACAGGGAGGATCGCACCCCACACTAGACCCTTCAGGGTCACAGTGGAATCGTGGAGCTCTTTTTCTTTTTGTCTCTTTCTCCTTTTCCTAGGTAGGTCCTCCTCATCCCCAGGGCTCCTAAAACCCGTCAGGCCTTGTACAGTGGGAATTTGACAGTTGGCGCTCCCTCTCTCTCTCTCCTCTTTCTCTCTCAACCTCCCTCTCTCCCTCCCTATTCCGTGGGGAGAAAGTAGTTGAAAATAAGCCCTTTTTCCGGCCTCTGGCCTCCGGACTTGGGGTCTCTCCTTCCCGTCCAGGACGGGACACGGAAAATCCTTCGCAAGGTGACCCATGGTACTTCGGTCCCTTTGGACCCCATCTCTGTTTGAATCCTGTGACGACTGGGTCCTCACAGACTTGGATCACTTCTGATATATTAAATCTTGAGGAGGACGCTCCTCAGGAACAATATATCTGTCCCGTTCGGAACGGGAGAAATGGGGGCTTCTTCTATCTTCTTCTGCTGCTGCTTCTTCACCCCTCCTGGCTGACTCATTCCTATCCCTCCCTGGCTGACTACCTCCGCAATCACTCACTTCTTTGCTATTGTCCTCACTCTCCTTCTTTGGTAATTTTGGCTATCCACTCACTATTTGTTCACTATTGTACCCACTCCGACCCCTCCCAGCCAACTGTTCATCTCACAGTGCACTCTCTTAAACAACCTAGCCACGTCTCGGCCTATCTCCCGATATACAACAACAAGAACTGTACCAAATGTTGCACCCAAGATTGGCCCACACTACCCCTTAGGATAACCAAAACAAATGGCCTGGGTTTCTGTGGTCCCTGTATCCCTCTATACTGAGAGATCTTTCAACTTCAGCGTAGTGAGCGATCAAAAAAATGGGCCAGAGATTCCGTATGTTTCCGGCTTTCTCCCTCCTCTGTTCGAATTCCCTAACCTCTGTATCCTCAGCAAGCTCCCACACTAGCCTCCTAGCCTGCCAACCGGCAGCTCCCCTACCATCCCCTTCCTTTCTTGATTTCGATCCCGCGGATGAAGCCGCCCCCATACCAATCTGAAACCTCTCCGCGCTCCATCGGCCCCTCCAGCCCCCACTTCTACACACTCCCTGCCACATTCTCATCCAGCCCATCCCTTTACGCGATCTCGCACAATGTCTGCTCACACCACTGTCCACTTACTCCCAGACCCCAAGAGTTCCCTGACCCCACTCCGGGAAGTTGCGGGTCCGGAAAGGAATTGTACGTGTCCATGTTCCCTTCCCAATGACCGAGGTAGTGCAAATCGAGAAACGATTGGGCTCTTATAGCCACTGACCCCACTACTTACATCAGGGAAGTTCAATGGGTCCTCCACGCTTATTTAGCCTTACCTTCCATGAACATCTATATGATTTTGGCAAATACCCTCCTCCCTGAGGCGGGGATAGGCGAGACTGGGAGCAGGCACGGGCCTATGCCGCTGAGAAATCCATAGAACCAACCTCTAACCATCTCATTGGACCTCAGGCATGTCGTCGAAAGGGACCCTAATGGGACTATAATTCCCCAGGGGACGTGGGCCGTTGCGAGATCAGGTTTCTTTTCCACTTGAAAACTAACTGGTCTTAAGCGTGCAGCACAAAAGAGTAGTTAATTTTGACAAGCTGCAGGTAAATCATACAATACAGGGAAGACAACCCCCTGCTGAATTTCTAGATCGGCTAAACGAAAGCTCTCCATACAGTACCCAGTTTAGATCCTGACTCTCCAGGGGGGACGTCATGTCCTTTTTGACTTTCCTTTTAGTCCCAAAGTTACCCCGATATAACGGTGCTAACTTGAGAAAATTAGCGCATGGACCTGCAACCCCCTCGTCAGACCGAGATCTTTCTGCTCTCACCTCACCTACCAACCTGAGTTTGGTTTCTGCTTTAGTTTCTGGATCACAGGGATTTCCCTCTCTTTAGAGTTAAAGAATGGCTCACAGTAGTTATCTCTGCTGCACATTATCCAGGATCTCTATCCAGGGAGAAGAGTCCTTTAGCATACTTTAGACTGTCAGTATTGCCAGAAGCTTTGCCATATTCTTCTAACCAAGCTTTCATTTTGGAAATCCACAATGTCATTTGTCATTTGTCAGTTTCCTTGAACTCTTTCTAAATACCTGAAAGTCATAACCCTAGCAGATCAAGTCTAAGGTACTGCACCTTGGAGGTACAAGACCTCAGATTGAGTCTCAGCTTTATCACTTTGTGGCTATGTAATTCTGAACATGCCATGGACTCTTTCATAACCATTTTTCTTCATCTATGAACATGGATTTAAACACTACATCATAGAGTTATTTGAACAGTAAATGCGACAGGCAGCTCATTGGGGAGAATCTGGAGATCAGGTCAAAGAAATGGGGGCTCAGTGTACAGGGTGAGATGAACCCTCGGCCAGATATCAGGGCATGGCTCTAGTATCAGTTCTGCCACTAATTTCTGCTGTGGCCCTGAGCACTTTATGTAGTTGCAAGTTTCTTCTTTGGCTTTCAGTCTGCTTTTACCCTGAGCGAAGGGTGAGTGGCTGACCACAGCACACCCTCCCTGAATTCTATTATTCCCTGATCTACCACTTCCAAAACACACACTGCATTTTTCTGTGCCTCCATTTCTTCCTCTGCAAAAAAGGTGGAAATTGTACCTGTCTTGAGCTCACAGGACAAGGGACCAGACAGGAGAAAAAGGCACAGAGGGACAACTCTGGAGATTTGTGAGGAACCCTTACCTTTTCTGAAGATAAGGATTAGTGTATGCATGAGAGAAAACTCCTTAGACCTTAAAGACAGTATTTGATGCTAACTCAGTGCCAGGAGCAGGGCCTGTTTCTACCAGCCACCCTGGAGCATCTTATAATTCCCTAGGATAGTCAATAGAGCACTTAGAAGTGTTTTACTTCCACAGTGGGAAAACTGGCCTTGGACTAATCCTGGATGAAGTATGCATTGGCTCCTTTTGATAACGTTTTCTCCTTGTAGATGAAAATGTTGCTTCATTAAAAATATTAATTCATACACACAAAATTGTATGTGCCTCATAGGGCAAGTGTAGGGATTAAATGAGATAATAGTGTATGATTCATCATAACCCTCCAAAGTATTAGCCATTATTAACTCTTGGGTTTCTCAGGTGTAATTGTTTAGGCATAGGAAAGACAATGGAATGAATCTGACCTAACTTTCCTATGACATTCACCACAGTGAATGTCAACATCGTGTACATCCACAAGACTGGATCCATATTAGCATAAGATATGCTTCATGTTTGTATAAATGTTGAAATAGACTATTGTCATGTATAACTAAAAAGAACAAATAAAAATTTAAAAGATTGGCCCTGAGGTTAAAAAACAATTGAAAGTGATCTTAAAACATTCTCAGCTAGGTAGTGGATTGGATGCTTCCTAAGGCATTTCTAGTTGCAAATTCTTAACTAATTCCATGTAGATTTTTAACAACTCCATAACAAATCTCTACTAAGCAAACTAGTCATAACAATCAGGTTACACAGCAGGATAAGTATGAAGATCCTTTTGTTTATGATCATTTCTTCCAGGCCCCTGGCTCCCTTAGCAATGCTTTTCCTCTCTCATATTACATAATGCTGTTCTCTGCCATGTAATCAAGTCTCAGCAATGGTGACAGATTCCTTCCCATCACAGTGAAACTCTTTTCATTGTTCCTCTAGATTGTACTACTTGTCCCTAACTTTTTCTTCAAATAGCCTAAGGGCAAAGAAATTTCTTTTAATGGTTCCTTTCCAATCAGACAACCAGATCCTGTTTTTTCCATCAAAACTAGGCATCATGTGGCCTCAAAGACTGGGTTGTGGTTGAGAGAGGGAGATCTTCTTTTTTTTTTTCTTCTTTATTTTGTGGGGGGCTATGGAGTTTTAGGAAGACGGGTGTTTGCATTTCCACTTGGACCTACATTGGTAGCCACACAGCTCAGTTCTCTGTGCCTGACATGCTAATAGCTCTTTTTTCCTTGGCAGGAAAAATATAATTTGCAACAGTGAGATGAGGAGTCTGATTTCAGCCATGAGCAAATGGGTTGATTGCTTCTCTAAGTTCTTTACTGCATCCAAAGAACAAAGAGAAGGAGATGGAGCCTGGAACCTTGCACTGACTTGTCTCTGTCTTTTGCCCCAATGCAGGAGCAAGAACTCTGCGTTTTTCAGTGATGAGGAAAGGTGCTCTCTATGGGCCCTGGGAAGCGACAAGAGAGCGGAGTGTGCCAGCTTCCTCCACGCACTGGCTCAAACTGACATCACGTCCGTCTACAGGCTTAGTGAGTGTTTGGTCTTTAACCTCTTGTGAAAGCTCAGGCTCCTCAAGACCAAGACGGCATCCCTAACCAGGAATAGAATGTCTCTGAATTCTAATCCCATCCAGGAATTTGGGGCCATGGCTACTACTCAGTGGATGAATGGATCATATGTGATTAGCTGCATTACACTTTAGATTTCAGATAATTCTGAGGTTGCACAGGACATGTTGTCTAGAAGCCATGAGATAAGATGAAATCCACTTGCCTGCACCGTGAGTGTCAGCTGTATTGGTCCTTCCGTCCCAATCTCAGAAAAGAACTTCCTGAACTTTGGCTGAAGTCCCTCTTCCTAGGGTTGAAATAAAAACCTAATCAGAAAGGTGGGGTCATAGGATGCTACAGCTGGAAGGGCCCTAAGAGATGATTTCTCCCCTCATTTTCTACATTGGGAAACTGAGGTCCAAATGAATTAATAGGCAAGATAAGAACTGCCCTCTTCTAACTACCCACCAGGACAGTCCATTTCATCACACTGCCCTGGACAAAATGACATTGGGCTCTTGGATACATTAGTCTTGTGGGTTGAGGGACCTCAGTGCCTGGCATGTTTCCCTCCATTTCTGAATGATTGGGTGAGCAGATGAATGGATGATACGATTTCCCTCGTGGTGGGAGAGGCCCACCACCCTGTGTCAGGAAGCACATTCACTCTCTGATGATGGTTTGAGGAAGGATTTTTTCCCTTACATCTCTTCAGTGATGGCGATGTTGTGTCCAGTCCTGTGTAGCCAGATCAGATGGGCCATATTTCATGGGTACATCCAGAGATTCTGCAAGAGGCACCATCAGGCCAGCTCCCAGGATAGAGGAGGAGATTGGAGACTTTCTCCATGCATAAGGAGGACCACCTACCCCAGACATCAGCTCCCGGCCTAGTTTTGCTTTTGAGCAGACCACACTGGTCCATAAATAACACTGAGCCAGCCAGTCGAAGCTGACACTGCCTAGTAGATGTGGGTGAAGACTGATGATCGAGGGGAGCTCAGGGTGTGCCATGGGAAGGTGGGTGGTGGTGGTGGCAGACTTGGGTCAGAGGTTATCTGCTACTCTTGATCCATTGGTTGTGAGATCCAAGGGTAGGCCAGACAGCATGCTGTCTTTTGTTAAAGGCCAGGAATGCAGCACTGCTGAGCTTAGAGTGCCCTAGAGTCATGCAGCTGCCCTGGCACTGAGGCAGCTAGCAGAAATAGATTTCAGTTTTCTTGACCTGTGCCTTGGGAAGGAGTGCCCCTCTGATTCATCTTCCCATCTGGTAACTCAAGCACCATTTGTGCTCTTGGTATCCTGCTCCCTAGAGAAATGGCTGCGGTGAGACTGGCACACACGCCTCAATGTCAGACAGCCCAGGACCTGTGGGCGGTTCTCCAGAGCCAAGCTCCTCAGCTCTCTGTCTTTAGCTGTGGGGGCTCCCACTCTACTAGTTGCAGTCCTTGAATGTCTGCAGTGATAGTTCCAGAAGCAGGCTTCCCTGGCTAGCAGAAGGAAGAAGCTTGACTCCATGAGGGGCCTGTGGGTCCTCCATGCCCTCTGGACATCCAGAAGGGGCACACAGACAGCGGTTGCTCTTCTGTCAGGAAGAGGTGGAGTTTTCTCTTTAGCAACCCCTGTCTGTGGCTTGTGAATCTGGCCTTTACCTCCTCAGCTCCACTGTGGCTCTTTAGGCAAGAGTGTTCATGTATTCACTGCTGAACCCAGGGAGACTTCTTGGTTCTTACCTCATCTTGTTTCACTTTTGTGATGTTCGGTGACTGCATCCCAAGACATCTTGGCCTCTGTAACTTTCCTTCTCTTTGCCTTTTTGGTCTCTTTCTGCCAGGAAATGATAGTGCTCTTCAGTTTCATTAACAAATCTCCCTTCCTGCTTTACTCTCCTTCCAAATGCTTTGCCTGTGTGATCGCATTCCATCCTGGGACGTTGGCCAGCTCCTGGTGACCTGCGGTGGGCCACAGATCTTTATTTGCAGTCTCCACTTTGCTCCTTAGCTCCAGACCTACTTGATTCTCTGCGGAGAGTTCCTGCAAGTAACTCAAAGTTAAATGGCTAAAACTGTACTCAGATTCTCCTTTCCTCCTCCTCATCCCAAAAGTGTACTTCAGGGAACAAATCTGGGCACCTCAGAGGCATTTTTGCTCTTTTCCCCTCACCCAGTCCCCCTGCTCTTGCCACTTTTACAAAGCACAGTGTCCAGCACCTTGTGCACACTAAACCAGTGCCTGTCTGAGTGGATGGGTGACGAGTGAATGGAGCATGTGATGCACGTGGAAAGGGAGCAGCGTCACATGCCACCAGATGCTCTGCACTTGGAGTTCGGGCCTGGCTCTGTGCAAAACTTGCCGAGAGGTTTGGCACTGCATCTTTCTGACCTTTGGATTTTATCATCCCCCCACCCCCGCCATACTAGCCTTTTGGTATACAGCTTGTTTCCATATTTCCTTCTCTAGAGGACTCTGGGTCCCAGTGCCCAGCTGTGAGGGTTAAACAGGAAGGTCAGGTCCACACAGCTCTTAAACTAATGTGGAAGGGGTAGATTCTACCATTTTTAAATGATAATTGAT
Source organism: Tamias sibiricus (assembly GCA_025594165.1). Taxonomy (NCBI): domain Eukaryota; kingdom Metazoa; phylum Chordata; class Mammalia; order Rodentia; family Sciuridae; genus Tamias; species Tamias sibiricus. Next base: position 62,735,221 of record CM046662.1, read on the forward strand.
GATCTGAAACTTTACCACAAAGCCTCCCTAGGGGTTACTGGTTTGGGCCCTGGAGGCATTGGCATGGTGACTCATTCTGACCTAACACTAGGTCTGTCCTTCATCTCTACCTAGGTGGGTTTGAATCCATCCAGAATCTTCCAAATGATTTGAGCGGTGAGTAGAAATTATGCTGAACCTGGCCTCTTCTCCTTCAGGTCAGCACGCTTGTCCTCTTGCCTAAGTTGCAGGTGTCGGGGTTGCTCAACTCTGCCTGTCCTTATAGCATCCCAGCCTGAAGGCTTCAACGAGGCCAGGCCTGGTGGAGCCTGGGAGGAGCGACAGGCCATGGGCTCCAGACAGTCCAGCAGCTCCGGGGACTCCCACCTGCAGGAGGAGGAGCTCCTCTCAGCCGCCTCGGACAGCTATCACCTCCCGGAACCTGATGACCTTGATGACCCGGAACTGTTCATGGACCTCAACACTGATCAGGATGAGGAGGAGGCTGATAACTTTGGCTCTATATTGGCTTTTCTGGATCATGAGGGTTACACCGACAACTTTAAGAGCCTGTACGATTTCTCCTTCTCTTTCCTTACTTCTTCGTTTTACAACTTCTCTGAGGAGGATGAGCTCGTGGCCTATCTGGAGGCCTCGAGGAAGTGGGCCAAGAAGAGCCACATGACCTGGGCGCATGCCCGGCTCTGCTTCCTCCTGGGCCGGCTGAGTGTCAGGAAAGTCAAGCTCTCCCAGGCCAGGGTGTACTTTGAGGAGGCCATCCACATTCTCGATGGTGCCTTTGGGGACCTAGCCTTGGTGGCTTCTCTGTACATCCACTTGGCTGCCATCTATCTGAGACAGAGGCTGGTGCATAAAGGCCCGGGCCTGCTGGAAAAGGCAGGTGCTCTGCTGGCTTGCCTGCCCGACCGTGAGTCCAGTGCCAAGAGTGAGCTTGATGTGGTGGCCTATGTGCTACGCCAGGGGATTGTGGCGGGCAGCAGCCCCCTGGAGGCCAGGGCCTGCTTTCTGGCCGTCCGATTGTTCCTGAGGCTAGGCCAGCATGAGGAGGTCCTGCCCTTCGCTGAGCGCCTGCAGCTCTTGTCTGGACACCCTCCTCCTTCAGATGCTATGGCCACCATCTTGAGTTTTCTCTATGACAAGAAATATCTCCCGCATCTTGCAGTGGCCTCTGTCCAGCAACGTGGTTCCCAGAGTGCCCAGGGGGTATCTCTTCCAATTTGGCAGGTCTACTTGGTCCTCCAGAATACCCCTAAGCTCCTTGGCATTTGCTCCTCAAGCTGGGGTGAAGTTTCTGCCCTGGCCTGCCCGACACTCCGGCAGTCGCTGGCTGCCTGTGAGGAACAAGCTGACTGGAGCACCCAGAGGGCTCTGTGTCTCATCCTGTCGAAAACGTACCTCCAACACAAGTCTCCTGATGGCGCCATTCACTACCTGAGCCAGGCCTTGGTGCTGGGGCAGCTGCTGGGTGAGCCGGAAGTCTTTGAGTCTTCCCTCTGTCTGGCATGGGCCTATCTCTTAGCCAGACAGGCAAAGAAGGCTCTGGACATTCTTGAGCCACTGTTATGCTCCCTGAAGGAGACAGAAAGTGTTGCCCAAAGGGGAGTGGTCCATAACCTCCTGGGGCTTGCACTCCTAGATGAAGGCTGTGTGAGCAGAGCTGCCACCAACTATCTCCAGGCCTTGAACAGAGCTTGGGAGATGGGGGATGTCCACAACCAGGCAGTGATTATGGCCAATCTTGGTCACCTGACCCTTAAGTCCTGGGCTCCACAGCCAGCCAGGGACTTTCTCCTACAGGCAGTCCAACTCTATTCTGAACTCCAGACCTGCAAGGAGACAGACATGGAATTAGTACAGGTGCTTCTCTGGCTGGCTCAAGTTCTGGTGTCTGAACGCCAGCTGACCCACGGTCGCCTCTGTTATGAAATGGCATTGCTGTTTGGCTTGAGGCATCAACATCTAAAGAGTGAGTATGTCCCGTGCTGCTGGGGAGCATTAGGGAAAAGTGTTGGAACATACTTTGCCTGTGTCCTATCTCAAGACATCTCATTCATGTCCTGCTTTATGTTCAGGTCAGCTTCAGGTCACCAAATGCCTCTGCCATTTCTACAGCTCGGTGTCCCCAAATCCTGAGGCATGCATCATGTACCACGAGCGCTGGCTGACCCTGGCTCAGCAACTCAGGGACAGGGAGATGGAGGGGAGGCTGCTGGAGTCCCTTGGGCAACTCTATCGAAACCTAAACACTGCCAGGTGAGTAATGCTTAGAGACAGTCTTCAGGGCAGCTTTCTTTCCTTAAGGAGAATCTTTCCTTCAGGAAGTCAAGTTCAAATGCATGTGGCAGATGCCCTGCATTGTGGAAAACAGTTCTGCATTCTTCTGCAGGCTCCATGTAGTGCCATCCATCATCTGAGCTGTGTGACATTGGGCAAGTTGTATACTTTCTCTGTGCCTCATTTTCCTCATCAGTCAAAGGAGGATCTTAATGGCTTCTGTCCTGTAGTGTTTTTGTGAGGAATGAATGAGTTAAAGCTCTAGGTATGCTTGGAACAGTGCTGGCGGATAGAAAGGCTTGGGAATGTTGACTGAGTCACTGTAATTGTATGTTTCCATAACAATCCATCACATGACTGTAGCTGAGGGTGTGTAACTCAGAGAGGTGGCATTATCCTGAGGTCCCTGGAACCTTTAGGAGGTCTCCATTGTCTTCATTAAGGGACACAAAGTAAATAAATCCACTGATAACAGAGGTATAAAGTTTTATGGTGAAAAATTTGATTGGGACCTTACCTTTAAAATGAAACTGGAAATTATGAAACAACGTTTATTTTCACCTATACACTAAGTCTTAGCATGATCATACAATAAGAGTTGGCTGCTCAGATTAACTGTGTGGACAAAATTGTATAATGGTAGGAGACATGTTTTGTTTTGTGATTCTCCTTTTGATGCAATCTTAAGCTTCAATTTAAAAAAATATGCCAAAACTTAACTGTATAACCCCAAAGCATCTATTAACTTGTTGGTATTCAAATTATTCTCATTTGACGTGTCTTGTTATCTGCTGCAAATGTTCTCTGTCTCTTCACCGGTCTAAGGCCACTTGGTCCTCCTTAGCCAGTAGGCAGCCTGCAGTTCTGTTTTCTAATAAGCCTTTTCAAGATTCCATTATGTCCCTTAGGCTTTGCAAGATTTTCCATTACACTTAGCAACTTATTTGCATTGTAACACTGTGTTCATGATTACAAATAACTTCTAAAATAGAGGGGAGGGGTACTTGTAGTCTTGAACACAGAGAAGCAGTTGAGGAGAGGCTAATTAAATGACAGCTTTTGCTTTTAGGCGACATGGTAACATCAGGTGCCTGGATAATCAGATAATGACATAATGAACTCTCTCTCTTCATCTAGATCTATGTCTGTGTATCTATATCTCCCCATCTTTTCCCTCTCTGTTACCTGTTTTGGTCTCTTAAAGCAATCAGGTGTCCTCCAAACTTCCCACTGTCTTTGCCTTCAGTTCCAGGGGGTAGTTTTGGATCCATGCAGCATGTGGGAGGACAGGAGAGAGGCCTGGCCCAGCCTGCCCTTCTTCCACTGTAGGACACCCTAGGAGTATGGACGCTTCTGGAGCCGATCCAAAAGGCAGGTTTCAGTGAACCTTTGAGATGAAACAATCACATGCTCATGGTGAGGCACTGTAGGGCCAGGCTTTGGAAAGATGGATGTGTGGGACTGGAGCAAGGGTGTCAAATATGTGTCAGACTTCTTGCCGCCTCTTGCTGTAGTACGAGCTCAGTTTTAGGTTAATCCTTGTCAGCCATCCTTTGCTCTTCAGTCCCCAACCCCAACCACAGTTGTCAAAACCCTAGATGTCCTAATAGGGAAGCCAGACTGAAAGCCCTGGATGCTGGCAGCGTGACTGAGAAGCCGTATCTAAGTGTTGAGAATCACCATCCTTCTTAGATGGTGAGGTTAAGGAGGAAGACAGGGAAGGAGTAAGGCTGCAGCTGGTCCCAGAAGAGACTGGAGAAAGCTAGAAGCTATGGGACTGGGAAAGGGGCAATCACACTGGATTAGTAATTGGGAAACCAGATTCTGCTGTGACCTGATAACATGTCCTTTTCTTGATTGCTGCATTTAGAAAGTTGAGTTGAATCACGAACCTTCTAATTCTAAAATGTTGACTCTGGTACCAGCTAGCTAGGCTATTTCGTCACTGACTTTTGGTACCAGAATTTTTGCTGCCTCTTAAGAGTTTTGATTTTGCAGGGGGTGGGGTGGGGCAGATTCTTAAAGTTGTGGGCATTTTAAAGGGACTTTGAAATCACAGACCTAAACTTTAGAGATCTGAAAGACTTTAAAGTATGTTCACAGGTTCTTGCAGGCAGATATTGTGTCTAGCATGGAGTTAGATGAACCGTAAGTGTATGTGTGGGCAGTCAAGTGGTAAATCAGTTACTTAGTCCACTAACTTATGACCCTTGAGCTGCAGCTACATGCTGACTTGGCCACAGTGATTAAGATGGAAATGGGGAGTTGTGCTTGAGGGAATCCCTGGCTCTTTTGTTCAGAGCTAGATAAGGAAATAAAGGTAGTTTAAAGGTAGGCTCTCTGGTCTTTAGTGACAAGGACCATGTTCAGATTTGCCATCAGTGGAAGCTCAGATGCCCATTCCAACAGTCCTTGGAGTTCACTGGCCAATATAGTATTAGCCACAGAACACAGTGGGCTTTTCTTCAGGAATATTCACTGATAAAGATCCAAGTAATGCATAATAAATTAGGACATAGGGATTTGCACCCAAATGAGGGATGTAGATTTCTCCTAAAATTAAGCAGTTGCTTATAGTGAGCAAACAAACAAATGTTAAACAAGCACTGAAGATTGTAAGTTGAAAAATAGAGGTCCCCTTGCAGCAGTCCCCAGATTCCCCAGAAGCAACTATGTAAAGATTTTAAATATCTAAAAAGAAATGTTTTATGCATATGAAAGATTATATATGATGCATATTCTCAATATTAAATATTAGATGTATTAAATATAATTCGCAAATATCTAGTCACAAATGGGATCATGATAATAGTTCTGTTGTATAATATACTGTTCTACTGCTTGATTTTTCATTTAAAAATATCACCATGAAATGTTCTAGCATTTTATCACACTGTGGGAGCCCTTCCGATGTGTCAGGCACCATAGTTGGTGCTGGGTATTTAATGGTTAGGACAAAAACGGTCTAAAATAACTGTTCCCAAATGGAGCAGCCTACTCTGTGTGGGAGTGAGCATCTCACCATCACAAGTGTTCAAGCAGAGGCTGACTGTTCAGCAACTTATACAAGAGTTTCCTGAATTGAGTTGGACCTTTATTGAGGTATTATAATCATATGCCAAAAAATTTATCCTTTATAATACAGTGTACAATTTAGTTTTTAGTATATTCACCACGCTGTGTAACCGTCACCACTATCTAACTGTAGAACATCTTCATGACCTCTCTCCAAATCCTGAACCCATCAGTGGTCACTCCCCATTACCCATCCTCACCCCATCCCTGGAAACCACTCATCTGCCGTTCATCTCTATGGATTTTTCTATGCTGGATATTTTATATAAATGGCGTCATATAAGATGTGGCCTTTTGTGACTGGCTTCTTTCACTTAGTATGATGCTTTCAGGGTTCATTTATTTTGTCACATGTATCAGTATTTTATTTTATTTTTTCATTGCTGGAAAATATATATCACATATGTTTATTATGTGATATACCACTTTGTTTATTCATTCCAAAGTTGATGGATATTTGGCTTGTTTCCATTTTGTGGCTATAATGAAGAACACAGCTATGAACATTCATGTAGGAGTTTTTGTGTGAAGATATGTTTCTAATATCCTAGGTTTATACCTAGAAGTGGAATTACAGTCATGTGGTAACTCTGTTGGAGTGTTTGGGGGAACTGCCATACTGTTTCCTGTCGCTGCCTGAAGCGGAAGTTGCTTGGAGCAGCGAACGCCACAGGAAAATTTGGAGGCAGGATGAAAATGAAAAAAGGTCTTTTATTCTTCTTCTCTCTCCAGCTCCAACAATCACTCCAAATGCTCTAACTCCAACCACCACCTTCTTCTTCCCCCACACACACTAACGAACCTCACCCAGTTATATACATATAGCTTTAACAAGGACACGTGCTTACAGCTCAAGCTTACAGGTGCGTCACGCAGTGTTCACGGGCATACAAAGATTCTTTGAATAATGTATTAATATCAGGTGGAAACTAGAACATCTTTTATGGCTCTCAGCTAACCGCAATCTTTAGCTATCTCCTTGATTATAGGCTCCTTCATTTCCCCCTTTTAGTTTTAAAAGAGGGGATGTTCTAGGACGTCCATGTGCAACCGACATTCTTACCCGTCATGGGAGTCTAGGCTGTCCTGACTCCTGGCTTAGGTTGACATGCCGGCCACATTAGACTGTCCCGTGCGACTGTGCCGTGTCTTAGGTTGTCCCCTTCTGGGGATCTTACCCGTCATAGGCTAACCAGCCATCCAATAGAGCCCTTCAGGATCGACTGTGTGTTGACTAACAGCCGTCCAATTTTTAGGAGATGCTGCGGCTTTAAGGCGGTAAGCCTACTGCTGACGAGCCAAGTTTCCATAGCGTATCAAGTTCTTTAAGCGAATCAGCTGCCCTTAGTTTCATCAAGTAACGCACTGAGTTCTCTTAGACAAATACCCGCAAGGCATTGTCCCGTAATGTCCCAAAATAATGGAAAATCAAAATGTCCAAAAGTTATAACACATAGATTCAGGAGGCCCCATGCATGCAGAGCAGAGGCCACACTGCTGGTTAGGTTGTTGATGCTTGAGCAGCAGGGATGCTTGCAGCGACCGCGGTCCCTGCAGTTGTAGCAGCAGCCGTCTTTTTTATGTCTAGACATTTCCACCGGCAAATCTTCAGGGCCCGCTACCTAAAAACTCAAGCATCCATTATTAAGGGAAAGGCAGTGCTATTCCAGCACTGAGATCAAAAGGTGAGCTGTCAAACTAAAAAAAGAATTATTAGAGTAGAAAATAAAAGTTGATCTCTGCTCACACACATTGCTGCTTAAGCTCCCACAAACATAAGCTGGCAAAATATCACATTCAGAAATAATCAAAGAGAAACTGAGGGTGTTTACTGCATTAAAGATAAAGAAAAGCTAAAGGCATTTTGGAAAAATAATTTGTTAGCTGGAATCCTCGAGTCTCTATATACACAGCAATCCTATACCTGTTGAAATAATTCAAATTAATCAGCTATTAAACAAATGAAGTTAATAACAAATAAATGATCCTCTGTCGGAACACCAAAATATCAGGTTATACAACATTAAACATATTCACAGCTGAAGAGAAGTCCCGGAGACAACTATAAATCAAAATTGATTATCATTATAATTGATTATCTAATTAAAATATTCTGAACTTATATAAATATCTATTTATCTATCTATCTATTGATTATCAAATTAGAATATTCTAAGCTTAAATGAATTAACGTTATTTGTTATTTGGATCTATATCTATCTACCGTTTTTTTTTTTTTTTTTTAAGCGCTTAATTATTTGTGACGTCACACTAGACAGACGCACATATAAACATATTTGTGACATCACATTAACATCAAATTTAGACAAATGCACAGACATAAAGACATATATAAAAAGCCGGGCGCGGTGGCGCACGCCTGTAATCCCAGCACTTTGGGAGGCTGAGTCAGGAGGATCGCGAGTTCAAAGCCAGCCTCAGCAATGGCGAGGCACTTAGCAACTCAGTGAGACCCTGTCTCTAATAAAATACAAAAAATGGGCTGGGGATGTGGCCCAGCGGTCTAGTGCCGCTGAGTTCAATCCCCGGGTACCAAAAAAAAAAAAAAAAAGACATATATAAAAGAGAAAAAAAAATTACAATTGTGTATACACTGAAGAGAGATCTTCTTGTCCCGGCCGGGAAGAATGAAATTTAAGTTGTAAATTTAATGGAGGACTCTTTTAAGGGAATCACTCCATACCTTCATTTTGGTCCTCTTGATTTTGTACTTGTTTATTCAATCTAGACTCCTCAATAACTTCGTTTTGATCCTTTTGACTTTGTACCTGCTTTATCAATCTAGATGGTATCCATATTGGAGAGGATTCGTGCTTTGGAAAAACACAAACAGATCCTCTCCCCCAAATTAATACTGGGTCTGGACCCTTCCATGTACCTGAGAGAACATCCTTCCAGTAAACCAAAGGTTTATGTTGTTGGTGTGGGTTCCAGTGTCTATCTCCAGCCGAATGTCCATTAGAATCTAAAGTTAAGAAATTTAGGGTAAACAGGGCAACTGCCAATCTGTCCTTAGGATTTTTCCAGTTTCCATCTTTTTGCTTTAGTAACATATTTTTAAGTGTCCGATTTGCTCTTTCAATTATTCCTTGTCCCTGAGGATTATAAGCGATACCTGTTTTGTGGATAATATTGAACTTTGTACAAAATTGTTTGAAGGATGTGGATGTATATGCAGGGCCATTATCTGTTTTAAGCATTTTGGGGATGCCCAATGCAGCAAAAGCTTGCAGACAATGAGATATAGTATCTTTAACTTTTTCTCCGGAATGTAAAGAAGCAAAAATCATGCCTGAGCATGTATCTATGGTGACATGAATAAATCGTAATTTTCCAAAACTTGGCTCATGTGTGACATCCATCTGCCACAAATGATTGGGCATCAAACCTCGTGGGTTAACCCCATAATGTGGATTGGGCAAAAGTGTTACACAAGATGGACATTCTTTTACAATTCTACGAGCTTGTTCTTTTGTGATTTTAAATTTTTGTCTTAAGGTAGTGCTGTTAACGTGGAACTGGGAATGAAATAAAGTAGCTTGTTGTACTGTAGTAAATATAAATATTGTTTTAGTGAGGGCGTCAGCTTTTTGATTACCTTCATGGAGAGGACCAGGCAGATTAGTGTGAGCTCTTATGTGACCTATAAATAAAGGTTCTTTTCGTTGCCATAGGAGATTTTGGATTTGAGAAAACAATTTAAAAGCTGGAGTATGTGGTGCTATTGGACCTGCTAGCTCCAATTTTGGGACAGCATGTACAATATAATGGCTGTCTGAAAAAATATTCATAGGCTGTTCTTTAAAATTTTCCAGAGCTATTATTATAGCTTCGAGTTCCACTAATTGAGCTGATTTTTGATTAGTGATATGAATCATTTTTTCATTTTGAGTGACTACTGCAGCAGTACCGTTAGAGGATCCATCTGTAAATACATTAAATGCTTTAGGAATGGGTTGATTTTTTATTACCTGTGGGAATATGATAGGATGATTGATACAAAAGGACAGTATAGGAGATTTAGGAATATGATTGTCAAAATTTGCAGAAGTAGAGCATCTAGCTATAGCCCAATCATTATCATTGAAGCACAAATATTCAACCTGTGATGATGAATAAGGAGTAATAATAGTAGCGGGATGAATTCCAAATATTTTAGTAGAGGTTTTAAGTCCTTGAAGAATAAGTTTAGCCACCATGGAGGTATAAGACTCAATTGTACTTTTAGGAGAGACAGGCAAATGTATCCATAATATAGGTCCCTGTTGCCAAAATACTCCTGTTGGAGTATATTGTGAAGGAATAATAATCAATATTAGTGGTTGTGCAAAATCAAATCTATCGCAATGGGATCTTTCAATGGCCTGTTCTACTAATTTTAGAGCTCTCCTGGCCTCAGGAGTTAATGTTCGAGGTGAGGATGGGTCAGGGTTCCCACGAAGGATGTCAAATAAGGGTTTTAATTGTCCAGTAGTGAGGCTTAGTGTAGGGCGAAGCCAATTAATGTCACCCAGTAATTTTTGGAAATCATTGAGGGTGGTCAAATGTTCTTTACTTATTAGAATTTTTTGGGGTTTAACAAAAGTATCCATGATTTTAAAGCCTAAATATAGTATAGGTGATCTGCTTTGAACTTTTTCTTCTGCTATATATAATCCATATTTTTTTAGATTTTTTGTTATTTCACTAAATATATTAAATAAGATTTGTTGATTAGGGTGAGCTAATAAAACATCGTCCATGTAATGTAGACACATGAGGTCTTGATATTTGTTTTTAATGGGCTATATAGCTCTGTCCACATATAGTTGGCACAGTGTAGGGCTATTTGCCATTCCCTGCGGCAATACTTTCCATTGATATCTTTTATCAGGGCCATTATTATTAATAGAAGGAATTGAAAAAGCAAACCTGGGGGCATCCAGAGGATGTAGGGGAATGGAAAAGAAACAGTCCTTTATATCAAGGGTTATAAGGTAATAGTTTTTTGGAATAGCTACAGGATTAGGAAGTCCAGGTTGAGTAGGGCCCATAATTTGCATTGTTTTGTTAATTTGTCTTAGATCTTGTAATAGTCTCCATTTTCCTGATTTTTTCTTAATTACAAATATGGGAGAATTCCAGGGAGAGGTGGAAGGCTCTATGTGTCCTGCTTCTAATTGTTCTTTAACTAATTGATGGGCCGCTTGCAATTTTTCTTTGGATAGGGGCCACTGAGGGACCCAAACTGGCTTATTAGAGAGCCATGGTATTTTTAAAATTGTTTTCTCAGTGGCCCCTAGAAAAAATGTCCTTTGCCTTTTTTATTATGATTAGGATTTTTATTCTTAACACCTGCAGGCTTGGTCGCTAGGTGTAGCCCCATTTGATGTAAGATATCTCTTCCCCATAGGGTAACTGGCAAGCTGTTTAAAACATAGGGTTTGAATGTTCCTGTATGGCCTTCATTGTCTTGCCAATTTAAGATTACAGCACTTTGAGCTGGGGTATTACTGTATCCCAAGCCTCTTAAACTGGTTGAGGCTTTCTGTAGAGGCCAGTGCTTAGGCCATTGTTGTAGATTTATGATGGAAGAGTCAGCTCCTGTATCAATAAGCCCCTCCATCTCTATACCTTGAATTTTTAATTTGCACATAGGCCTCCATGAACAGTCCTGGACCCAGAAAGCCATAGGTCCTGAACCAGTGGAACCGAATGCTCTGCTATTTCTATTTTGTGGCATGCTTTTAAAAGAATTATGGAGACTGGGAATGAGGAGCAGCTGTGCGATTCTGTCTCCTTGATTTACGGAGATGATGCCCCTGTGTGTACTTAGCATTATTTTAATCTCTCCATTATAATCTGAATCAATAACCCCTGGTATAACATTAAAGCCTAATAAACTTTTGGAACTACGCCCAAGGATTAGTCCCACAGTTCCTGAAGGGAGAGGTCCCCTGATTCCCGTAGGAATCAGCTGAACCCCCATTTCAGGTGTCAGGACCATCCGGGCAGTAGAACAGAGATCTAATCCTGCACTTCCTCTTGTCCCTCTGATAAGGGAGTTAATGGGTAGGAGGGACTGTGACGAGGAATCATTTGAATCTGAGGGCCTTCCTCCTCTAGTGCCTCGTACATTTGTGGGCCCCGGGGCATTGGGCCCCGTGCCCCGTTTTTTGAAATCCTTGATAAATCATTTCCATATATATCATATCTAGAATGGCATTGATTGGCCCAATGTATACCCTTTTTGCATCTGGGGCATCGGCCTGGAGCACGGTATGAATTTGATTTTATTACCCTTGGGGGATATTGCTTAGCATATCTTGGTTGATTATAATAATTTTGTCTGGAATATCCTGTTCTAGGTTGAATCCTTTGGGAATTTTGAGGGGAGGAATTTTTCATCACTGCAGCAATTACGTTGCCTGTGATAACAGCCTCGTTAATGTCTTTGCACAGTCTGATATAAATTGATAAGTCTTTTTTACTTCTCCACGGCCTTATTGCATCCTGGCAATATTTATTAGCGTTCTCGTATGCTAATTGGATAACTAGGGGCATAGCTTGCTCGACTTCTCCAAAAACTCTAGATGTTGTTTTTTAAGAGCCTATCTACAAAATCAGCGTAAGGTTCGTTAGGCCCTTGTATAACTTTTGATAGGCTGCCTTGCAGATCCCCTGTGCCTGAGATTGTCTTCCAGGCTTTCACAGCTGCAGTGTGTATCTGGGCATACACACCTGGATCGTATTGTAGCTGATTTTGTAGTTCGGCGAACTGACCCTCCCCTGTGAGCATATCTATATTGCGTTGAGGGAAACCTGCTGCAGCATTTCTCTTTGCTATTTCTGAACAAAGTTCCTGGAGTTGAGTTTTCCAGATTAGGTATTGTCCCCCACTTAGTACCGCTCTGCATAGACTTTTCCAATCTGAGGGGGCTAAGGTTAGGGTGTTAAGTGACTCTATCATACTTAATGTGAACGGAGCTTGAGGCCCATAGGTCATTACTGCCTCTTTAAAATTCTTTATTGTTTTAAAGTCTAGGGACTCGTGATATCTTTGTCCCTGTTCATTTTGAAATACTGGCAGTTCTAGGTGCTCCTGCGGTCTATGTTGTTCGAGAGCGTATAAGCGCTCAGAAAGGCCGCCAATTTCTACCTCAAGGGCACGTACACTCTGATCAATACTCTTTATTGTTTCTGTTAGGGATTCTATCCATGAAGGAGCAGAGGGCACTAGTGGTTCCTCTATTTGACGGTCTTTTCTCTTTTTTAATTTCTTTTTGTTCTTTTTATTGGAGACTGTGCTCTCCGAATCGCTTTTTGATTCCTCTTCACTACTAGCTTCATAATTCCTAACCGGCTCAGTAGAGGAGACCGTACTTTCATGGTTTGGCTCCTTGTTACTATTATTACTTTCACTAGTATCCTGAGTTTCAGTTTCTAAGGAGAGTACATACTCCTCAGCTAATTTTATTAAGCTTCTGATGGCTTTTGCAGATCTTACTTTTGAATTTACATTCCTACTCTCCTTGCTGGTCTCAACTGAATCAGAGGATATGCTTTCTTGTTCACTTTTCTCACTATCTGAGTTCTCAATATCAAAAATTTCATTCATGGCTTTTATAAACCGAGTTTTTGTTATATTTGCTCCCATCTTTTTAAATTTTCTTTTTTCTTACCTTGCCGCCGAATTCCCCGTACGGGCCACCACCTGTCGCTGCCTGAAGCGGAAGTCGCTTGGAGCAGCGAATGCCACAGGAAAATTCGGAGGCAGGATGAAAATGAAAAAAGGTCTTTTATTCTTCTTCTCTCTCCAGCTCCAACAATCACTCCAAATGCTCTAACTCCAACCACCACCTTCTTCTTCCCCCACACACACTAACGAACCTCACCCAGTTATATACATATAGCTTTAACAAGGACACGTGCTTACAGCTCAAGCTTACAGGTGCGTCACGCAGTGTTCACGGGCATACAAAGATTCTTTGAATAATGTATTAATATCAGGTGGAAACTAGAACATCTTTTATGGCTCTCAGCTAACCGCAATCTTTAGCTATCTCCTTGATTATAGGCTCCTTCAGTTTCCAAAGTGCGGCGCCATTTTATCCACATGAGTGCTGGACGAAGGTTCGCCACATCTCCACCCATTCTTGCTCTTCCCTGTCTTCTTCACTTTCTATCCTAGTGGGCATGAAATGGAAGCTCATTGTATTTTTTCTCCCACTATGGCTTTAGTTTGCACATCTCTAATAGCTAAAATATTGAACATCATTTCATGTGCTTACTTTCCATTCATGTATTATCTTTGGAGAAATGTCTATTCTAGTCATTAGTCCATTTTTAAATTGAGTCCTTTGCCCTTTTATTGTGAAGTTGTAAGAGTTTTTTTTTTTTTTTTTTTTTTTTTTTTTTTTTTAACTTATTTTGGATATAAGTCCTTTATCAGAAAGCATTTTCTTCCAACTCATGGGTTGTGTTTTCATTTGTTTGATTGCCTCATAGAATGAGTTGGGAAATGGTTCTTCCTCTTTCTATATTTTTTTGGTATGACTTTGTGGAGGATTGGTGTTAATTATTCTTTACACTTTTGGTAGAATTCTGTCATTTTTCTACATGAAATTTAGGGCTCTATCATTACGTGCTTATACATTTATAATTTTTTTTCTTGATGGATCAACTATCTTATCATTATCAAATGTCCCTCATTATCTTTAGTGGAAATTTTGTTCCTTTTGACAATTTTAAATAGTACTTCAGGTCCTTTTGGTTACCATTTGCATTATGTATATATATATATACATATATATATATATATATACACACATACATATACACACATATAAATTTATTTATTTATACTTTTACTTTATGCTTTCTTTTTTTAAACTTTTTAAAGTGTTTATTATTTTTTTTTGTTTGTTTTTTGTTTTGATACCGGGGATTGAACTCAGGGGCACTCGACCACTGGGCCACATCCCCAGCCCTTTTTTGTGTTTTTAATTAGAGACAGGGTCTCACTGAGTTGTTAAGTACCTCAGCCATTGCTGAGGCTGGCTTTCAACTCGCAATCCTCCTGCCTCATCCTCCCAAAGTGCTGGGATTACAGGCGTGTGCCACCGCACCAGGCTAAAAGTGTTTATTAGTATTATCTTTTTGGTTGCAAGGGCTATTTGTGTATATTTACCACATTTTCTTTATCCATTCATCTACTGAAGAGCATCTAGGTTGATTCCACAGTTTAGCTATTGTGAATTGTACTGCTATAAACATTGATGTGGCTGTGTCCTTGTAGTATACCTCTTGACTGATTTATTCTTTTTTTTTTTATTCTAAGTTGTTATAAATGACAGCAGAATGCATTACATTTCACATTACACTTACAGAGCACATTTTTACATATCTCTGGTTATATACAAAGTATATTCACACCATTCGTGTCTTCATATATGCACTTAGGGTAATGATATCCATCTCATTCTACCATCTTTTATTTTTCTTCACTCTTTTGCTCCTACCCTTCCCCACCCTCCCCATTGGCCATTCTAGTGTTCCTCTAATCCTCCTATGCTCCCCGTCCCAACCCCACTGTGAATCGGCCTCCTTATATCGGAGAAAACATTTGGCATTTGGCTTTTTGGGATTGGCTAACTTCACTTAGCATTATATTCTCTAACTTCATCCATTTACCTGTGAATGCCATGATTTTATTCTCTTTTATTGCTGAGTAATACTCCATTGTGTATATATACCACACTTTCTTTATCCATTCATCTACTGAAGGGCATTTAGGTTGATCCATAGTTTAGCTTTTGTGAATTGTACTGCTATATACATTGATGTGGCTGTGTCCCTGTAGTGTAGGAGTTTTGTTTGGAGAGATGGCTTAAATTGTGGTTGACTATGGGCCATGGAGATTTGGGCATTGTCGTCTTTTGTAGTCTCATGGGACTTGGCCCGGGATTTTGTGGGACTTGGCCCGGGATCTTGAGTGACTTGAGCCGAGATTGTTGATCGGGTTTGTGTCATTTTTTGGTGGTGTGTGTGGTGTGTGTTAGTCATTGTTAGAGCCAGAGAGAAAAGTTATCAGAACAAAAAGCTGTTTGTTTCCAGTTCGCCTCTAAACTTCTTCCCGTGGCTTCGTTACTCCAAGCGGCCATCGCTTCAGGCGACAACACTGTAGTATGCTGTTTTTAAGTCCTTTGGGTCTAGACTGAGGAGTGGGATAGCTGGGTCATAAGGTGGTTCCATTCCCAGTTTTCAAGGAATGTCCATACCACTTTCCATATTGGCTGCACCATTTTGCAGTCTCACCAGCAATGTATGAGTGTGCCTTTTTCCCCCACAAACTCTCCAACATTTATTGTTGTTTGTGCCCTTAATAGCTGCCATTCTGACTGGAATAAAATGAAATCTTAGAGTGGTTTTGATTTGCATTTCTCTAATAGCCAGAGATGTTGAACATTTTTTCATGTATTTGTTGATTGATTGTATATCTTCTTCTGAGAAGTGTCTTTTCAGTTCCTTGGCCCATTTTTTGATTGGGTTATTTGTTTTTTTGGTGTTAAGCTTTTTGAGTTCTTTTTTTTTTTTTTTTTTTTTGGTACCGGGGATTGAACTCAGGGGCACTCGACCACTGGGCCACATCCCCAGCCCTTTTTTGTATTTTAGTAGAGACAGGGTCTCACTGAGTTGCTAAGTGCCTTGCCACGGCTGAGGCTGGCTTTGAACTCGTGATCCTCCTGCCTCAGCCTCCCAAGTGCTGGGATTACAGGCGTGCGCCACTGCGCCCGGCTTTTGAGTTCTTTATATATTCTAGAGATTAGTGCTCTATCTGATGTGCATGTGGTAAAAATTTGTTCCCAATTAGTAGGCTCTCTATTCACCTCACTGATTGTTTCTTTTGCTGAGAAGAAGCTTTTTAGTTTGAATCTATCCCATTTATTGATTTTTTAGTTTGAATCTATCCCATTTATTGATTCTTTTTTTTTTTTTTTTTTTGTGGTACCGGGATTAAACTCAGGGGCACTCGACCACTGGGTCACATCCCCAGCCCTTTTTTGTATTTTATTTAGAGACAGGGTCTCACTGAGTTGCTAAGTGCCTCGCCATTGCTGAGGCTGGCTTTGAACTCGCGATCCTCCTGCCTCAGCCTCTCCAGTGCTGGGATTACAGGCGTGCACCACCACGCCCGGCCCATTTATTGATTCTTGATATTAATTCTTGTGCTACAGGAGTCTTATTAAGGAACTTGGGGTCTAATCTTACATGTTGGAGATTAGAGATTACTTTTTCTTCTATTAGGCATAGTGTCTCTGGTCTAATTCCTAGGTCCTTGATCCACTTTGAGTTGAGTTTTATGCATTGTGAGAGATAGGGGTCTAATTTCATTTTGTTGCATATGGATTTCCAGTTTTCCCAGTACCATTTGTTGAAGAGGCTATCTTTTCTCCAATGTACATTTTTGGCACCTTTGTCTAATATAAGATAACTGAAATTATATGTGTTAGTCTCTGTGTCCTCTATTCTGTACCATTGGTCTACCAGTGTATTTTGGTGCCAATACCATGCTGTTTTTGTTACTATTGCTCTGTAGTATAATCGAAGGTCTGGTATAGTGATGCCACCTGCTTCACTTTTCTTGCTAAGGATTGCTTTAGCTATTCTGGGTCTCTGACTTTTCCAGATGAATTTCATGACTGCTTTTTATATTTCTATGAGGAATGTCATTGGGATTTTGATTGGAATTGCATTAAATCTGTATAGTGCTTTTGGTAGTATGGTCATTTTGACAATATTAATTCTGCCTATCCAAGAGCAAGGTAGATCTTTCCATCTTCTAAGGTCTTCTATAATTTCTTTCTTTAGTGTTCTGTAGTTTTCATTACAGAGGTCTTTCATGTCTTTGGTTAAGTTGATTCCCAAGTATTTTTTTTTTATGCTATTGTAAACGGGGTAATTTTCCTCATTTCCCTTTCAGAGGATTTGTCATTGATATATAGAAATGCCTTATATTTATAGCTGTTGATTTTGTATCCTGAAACTTTGCTGAATTCATTTATGAGATCTAGAAGTTTTCTGGTGGAATTTTTTGTGTCTTCTAGGTATAAAATCATATCATCAGTGAACTGGTAATTTGAGTTCTACTTTACCTAACTGTATCCCTTTAATTTCTTTCATCTGTCTTGTTGCTCTGGCCAGTGTTTCAAGTACTGTGTTAAATAGAAGTGGTGAAAGAGGGCATCCCTGTCTTGTTCCAGTTTTTAGAGGGAATGCTTTCAATTTTTCTCCATTTAGAATGATGTTGGCCTGGGGCTTAGCATAGACAGCTTTTACAATGTTGAGACATGTTCCTGTTAACCCTAGTTTTTCTAGTGTTTTGAACATGAAGTGTTGCTGAATTTTGTCGAATGCTTTTTCTGCATCTATTGAGATAATAATATGGTTCTTATCTTTAAGTCCATTGATGTAATGAATTACGTTTATTGATTTCCATATGTTGAACCATCCTTGCATCCCTGGAATGAACCATCTGGTCTAATTCCTAGGTCCTTGATCCACTTTGAGTTGAATTTTGTACATGGTGAGAGATAGGGGTTTAATTTCATTTTGTTGCATATGGATCATGGTGTACTATATTTTTGATGTGTTTTTGTATCCGATTTGCCAAAATTTTATTGAGAATTTTTGCATCTATATCCATTAGAGATATTGGTCTGAAGTTTTCTTTCTTTGATATGTTTTTGCCTGGTTTGGGGATCAGGGTGATATTGGCCTCATAGAATGAGTTTGGTAGTGCTCCCTCTTTTTCTATTTCATGAAATAAATTGAAGAATATTGGTATTAGTTCTTCTTTAAAGGTCTTGTAGAACCCAGCTGTGTATCCATCCAGTCCTGGGCTTTTCTTGATTGGTAGCTTCTGATGGCATCTTCTATTTCACTGCTTGGAATTGGTCTGTTTAAATTGTGTATATCATCCTGTTTCAATTTGGGCAAATCATACGACTCTAGAAATTTGTTGATGCCTTCGATGTTTTGTATTTTTTTATTTATTTATTTTTGGTACTGGGGATTGAACTCAGGGGTACTCGACCACTGGGCCACATCCCCAGCCCTTTTTTGTATTTTTAGAGACAGGGTCTCACTGAGTTGCTAAGTGCCTCGCCACGACTGAGGCTGGCTTTGAACTCGTGATCCTCCTGCCTCAGCCTCCCAAGTTCTGGGATTACAGGCTTGCGCCACTGCGCCCGGCCGATGTTTTGTATTTTATTGGAGCACACGTTTTCAAAATAATTTCATATTATCTTCTGTATTTCTGTAGTGTCTGTTGTGATTTTCCTTTTTCATCACATATGTTAGAAATTTGAGTTTTCTCTCTCCTTCTCTTTGTTAGCCTGGCTAAGTGTCTGTCAATTTTATTTACCTTTTCAAAGAAAAACCAACTTTTTGTTTTGTCATTTTTTTCAATTGTTTCTTTTGTTTCAGTTTCATTGATTTCAGCTCTGATTTTAATTAATTCCTGTCTTCTACAGCTTTTGGTGTTGGATTCTTCTTCTTTTTTTAGCGCTTTGGGATGTAATGTTAAGTCATTTATTTGTTGACTTTTTCTTCTTTTAAGGAATGAACTCAATGCAATGAACTTTCCTATTAGAACTGCCTTCATAGTGTCCCAGAGATTTCGATATGTTGTGTCTGTTCTCATTCACCTCTAAGAATTTTTTAATCTCCTCTTTGATGTCTTCTGCAACCCATTGTTCATTCAGTAGCATATTATTTAGTCTCCAGGTGTTGGAGTAGCTTTTATTTCTTATTTTATAATTGATTTCTAATTTCATTCCATTAAGGTCTGATAGAATGCAGGGTAGTATCTCTATTTTTTTATATTTGCTAAGAGTTGTTTTGTGGCATAGTATATAGTCTATTTTAGAGAAGGATCCATGTGCTGCTGAGAATAAAGTATATTTGCTTGTTGAAGGATGAAATATTCTACATAAGTCAGTTAAGTCTAAGTGGTTTATTGTATTTTTGAGTTCTATAGTTTCTTTGTTCAGCTTTTGTTTGGAAGATCTATCCAGTGGTGAAAGGGGTGTGTTAAAGTCTCCAAGAATTATTGTGTTGTGGTCAATTTGACTCTTGAACTTGAGAAGAGTTTGTTTAATGAACATGGATACTCCATTGTTTGGGGCATATATATTTATAATTGTTAAGTCTTGGTGTATAGTTCCCTTGAGCAGTATGTAGTGTCCTTCTATATCCCTTTTGATTGACTTTAGCTTGAAGTCTACTTTATTTGATATGAGAATGGAAACCCCTGCTTGTTTCCTCAGTCCATGTGAGTGGTAGGATTTCTCCCAACCTTTTACCTTCAGCCTGTGGATGTCTTTTCCTATGAGATGAGTCTCTTGGAGGCAGCATATTGTTGGGTCTGTTTTTTTTTTTTTTTGATCCAATCTGCTAGTCTATGTCTTTTGATTGGTGAGTTTAGGCCATTAACACTCAGAGTTATTATTGAGACATGGTTTGTATTCACAGCCATTTTTGTTATTTAACTTGACATGGTTTTTCCTCTGATTGGTTTTTCCTTTAGTGTAATACCTCTGTATACTGATTTTCATCATTGTTTTTCATTTCCTTTTCATGGAATATTTTGCCACAGATGTTCTGTAGTGCTGGCTTTCTAGTTGTAAATTCTTTTAACGTTTGTTTATCATGGAAGGTTTTTATTTTTTCCTCAAATCTAAAGCTTAATTTTGTTGGATATAAGATTCTTGGTTGGCATCCCTTTTCTTTCAGAGCTTGGTATATGTTGTTCCACAATCTCCTGGTTTTGAGTGTCTGAGTTGAAAAATCTGCCGTGATATGAATTGGTCTCCCCCTAAAAGTGATCTGATTCCTCTCTCTTTAGGCCTTTAAGATTCAGTCCTTATTCTGTATGCTAGGCATTTTCATTATAATGTGTCTTGGTGTAGATCTGTTGTAATTTTGTACATTTGGTGTCCTGTAAGCCTCTTGTATTTGGTTTTCCAATTCATTCTTCATGCTTGGGAAATTTTCTGATATTATCTCATTGAAGAGATTGTACATTACTTTGGTTTGAAACTCTGTGCCCCCTCTATCCCAATTACTCTTAGATTTGGTCTTTTGCTGCTGTCCCATAATTTTTGGATGTTCTGTTCATGGTTTCTTACTATCTTCACTGTGTGGTCAACTTTATTTTCAAGATTATATATTTTGTATTCATTATCTGAAGTTCTTTCTTCCAGTTGATCTAGTCTGTTGGTGATGCTTTCTATTGTGTTTTTTATTTGGTTAATTGTTTCCTTCATTTCAAGGATTTCTGACTGTTTTTTTTTTTTTTTCAGAGTTTCTATCTCTTTTTTGAAGTAATCTTTTGCTACCTGTATTTGCTCTCTTATATCTTTGTTGTAGTGATCAATTTTTGCCTGTATTTGCCCATTTAGGTCATTCTTTAATTCATAGATCATTTTAATTATGAACCTTCTGAACTCCTACTCTGACATTTCATCAACTTCGCTGAGCATGGGTTCTGTTATTGTAGTATCCTGGTTTGTTTGGGGTACTTTCTTCCCTTGTTTTTTCATGTTGTCTATTTACCTTCCTTTCTTGCAGTGTACAAGTGAGATATTACAGTTTCAACCCAATATTCTTGTAATATCTGTGCAGGTTGTCTGTGCCTCACCTTAATGTTGAGCTTTCAGAACCTGCAGGTGTGTCCCTCTATGTATGCTACTGCAACTAAAGGTGGTGTTGGCAGTAGCAGAGGTAACTTGAGATAACAGTGAAGGTGCCCCAAGATGAATGAAATATCTTCCAGAAATGGGGCTGAAAGGGTGGGCCTTATAATGTCTTTGGGATGCCTGCTCTGAGATGCAGCTGCTTTTGGGCCCTGTCTGTTGTCAAAAGGTAGGGGCTACTGCGTGGGGAAGGCTATGGCTATGTCTGCAGTGTCTCAAGATGGAAGTGGGTTAGGCTTGTGCTCCCAGGTGGGGGTGGGGTAGTGGACTCTGGACCTACCCTGGGGCTGGGTCCCATGCAGGTTGGTGTGGGCCAAACTGGTTGAATCTGAGCTCCTGCAGTGGTCTGCTGGTTAGAAGAGGCGGTCCTCTGAGCGGAGGTCAGTGAAGCTGTCCTAGGCCTGCCTGAGCTCCTTGGGTGTCAGCTGTGCTGACCTGGGCCCACCTGCGCTCGGGCAGAGGTTGGCGAGAGTTCGTGGGGGCTGACCTGGGCCTGCCTGCGCTTGGGCAGAGGTCGGCCGGACTGACCTGAACCTGGTCGCACTCAAGTGGAGGTCCTCGGGCTTACTTTCTACTTTCTAATCTATTTATTTGTCTTTGAATCTGAAGTATGTTTTTTATAGACATCATATAGTTGGATCATTTAAAAAATTGATTTTTTTAATGGGAGTGTTTAATCTACTTATATTTAATTAGCTACTTGTTAATACAGTATTTACATAACCATTTTGTTATTTCTTTTCTTTTCTCTCTCTCTTTTTCCTTTTTGGTGCTGGGGATGGACCCCAGGGCCGGGAACATGGTAGGCAAGTGCTGTTACCCCTGAGCACTCCCCGCAGCCTTGCTATTTGTTTCCTATATGTCTCATGCATTTTTAGTTTTTTGATTCTCCCATTACTTCCTTCTTTTGTATTAAGTATTTTCACCGTGTTAATTTTCTTGTCAATTCTTTTACTGTCTTTCTTTCAGTTATTTTCTTAGTGTATTCCCTGGGGATTATAATTAGTATTTTAATCTATAGCAGTCTCAATTGCTCCCTGGGCAGGCACACAGGTCCACATATGCACGTGGTCTTCCTGACTCCAAGGAGGAAGTTGGAGCTTTACAAAATCTCTTGTGGATGTCTTGTTCCTCCACTTTTCCTTAATTTAATTTTTTGTTTTTTAATCAGCATCTTGTTTTGTCCAAGTGTTTTCCCCACCTCAACTCAATAATCACTGCTGATTTTTTGGACAGACATGCCAGGTTAAAAGGTGTTTCCTGGGTGAACTGTGAGTTAGGTCAGATGAGAGCAAACCCTGTGAGTGGACACGTCCAGGGAGCATTCAGAAAGGCTCCACAGTGACAGATTCTCTGGGGATGGAACTCAGGGGGTTTCCAGACTCACAAAGGCCCCTCCAGTGGCTGCACAGATGCTGATTTTCCGAGTTCTGGTGGTTATGAGGCTTTGTTTTTTGCAGGTTAGCAGGAGGGCTCTTGGGTAGGTTAGGAAGGAAGGAAGCTCACTGTTCTTAAGAGTATTGACTTTTTTTTTTTTTTAAATGAAAGCTTCTTGGATTGTTTTATATCTTTGGTTACTTTCCAGAGTTTGGGGAAAAGCTTATTTTGACAATTTCCCCCCCAGTGTTTTCATTGCTTTTCTGGAGTCTTGGAGTTTTGGAGGTCCTTACTCCGTTGTTCTAACATCTTTTAATTCTACTATTTGAAGATTCTAAGATCTGAGAGTTTTACTTGTATTGGGAGGAAATAAAAACACACTTCTCCTGCTTTAATATTAATATGAGTGACATTAAGAGGAAATTCAGGACGTACTCTAGGTATCAGAGGAAACTCCTGCAGACGGAAGGTCATTGTCCCTTTGTAAGATGGCCACTTCATCAAAGAGAACACGCTGTATTGCTATGTTTACTTAGCGTGTGTAAATCCTATACCACTCCTATAGCGTGCTAAAAAAGAAAGAGCAAAGACCAGCTAACAGACAAAAAGCCAGGTGTTTCCACACACCTGGATATGGTTACTGTAATTTCTCACTGAACTTCCTGGTAGCTGGGCAGAAGAGGGCACTGCCTCACGAAGTTTTCTCTGTCTGGTCAAAGAACAAACAAATGTGTCCTTCAGAGCAAATTTTTTCCTGGCACTGGTCTCTAGGAGGAATTTGTTAAGTGGGTCTTGATGGGAAGATTTCTTCAACTCAACCTCCCTCAAGGGATTTCCATTCTCACAAAGCTTAGAGTCACAGCAAGCAAAGGCAGGGAGTGTTCAGGGAAGAGGTGTTGGACTCGGAGGCAAGGGACAGGGCACTTCCAGCATGGGATGGGTGCCGTGACACGCGACTAAGTCATTCAGGGTCACTCCAGGTGAGTTTGGGTTGTCAGGAAATAATTACACACAGAAAATACCTTTTTCTTTGGGTTCTGTGACGGCTCTCAACCTTAGGGGTCCATTACAAAGAGTTGAGAGCACTCTTTGAACCCTGGTTTTATTGGGGGAGGCTGTTTGAAAGAACATTCCATTCGTATAAGGCAGAGGGATAAGGGGCAGCCCACTCCCATTGGGTAACGCCCACTTCCAAAGCTGTGCTTCTCTGCTGAGGGGAGATGGGGATCCACCTGCTTCTGGGTCAGGGAAGCCAGTCTCCACATTTCCATCACTCAAAGCTAGGGGTGCTCAGCTCCTATGTGGAAGCTCCCGACAGGTGGGGGAACCTGTCTGGGAAGAACTCATCCAGGTAGAGCATTTGCAGAGGCCCCTGAAGGACATGTAAGATTTTGCAAAGTGCAGAATGGGGACAGTAACATTTCAGGTGGAAGGAAGAGTAGTAACCATGGAAACGTGGTGACCCATTTGAAATAACATTTCATAGAATTACCAAATGGTTTTGGTGATCAACTGGATATGGGTAGAGAGGAGACTGGGAGCCTGTGGTTGAGGATCCATGAAGAGGTTGAGTTGGGGTAGGCATGGCGGTGGGCCTCTAGGTCCACACAGTGAGCATTCAGGATGAAAATGTTAACAGAAAGCACTCAGTGAGCATGCCCTGTCTGCTAAGCAATGCATGTATGTCAGGGTAACCACACGAGGTAGAAAGACTTGTGGAAACCGAGCTAATGGTGGCATGAGCCCACTGGCAGCGATTGATGTCCAAACAATCTGTGGCCAGAGCAGGATCAGCAAACTTTTAAAATAAAGGTCAGATAGTTAATGGTTTAGACTTTGTGGGCCATATGGTCTCTGTCACAACTTCTCTATGCTGCAGTGGTGTGCAGAAACATCCATAGATAATACGTAAATGAATGAGTAATGCTTTGGGAAAGCTAGTGGAAGGCTGTATTCATGGGCCATAGTTGTTGACCACCTCCTGGTCTACAGCACTTATCCTTCCTGTGTTTTTTTTTTGTACCGGGGATTGAACCTAGGGGTGCTTAACCACTGAGCCACATCCCCAGCCCTTTAACAGTATTTCATTTAGAGATGGGGTCTTTCTGAGTTGCTCAGTGCCTTGCTAAATGGCTGAAGCTGGCTTTGAACTCTTGATCTTCCTGCCTCAGCCTCCTGTGCTGCTGGGATTACAGGCGTGTACCACAGCTCCACCAAGAGTGTTTATTTAAGTACTTTTTATGTATTCTGCTTGCTTGGCCAGTAATCCTCATCCTAGATAGCTGATATGAGCAGCGAGGTGTCTAGTGAAAGCTGGTGGGAGTGCGTGCATGAACCTGGCCACTTCCCATCAGGTCTGCTCCTTGCCTGCTGCAGAGGGTCCAGGCAGATTACATCACTTGGTTTCACTGGCATTAGCTTAGACCCCTGACTTTTCAATTTAAGGTGGTATTTACTCTTCCATGCTGCCTTTGTACTGATTTTAATTCTGTCTCTTTCAAAGATTTTCTCTAGTGTTTAGAGATGGGAGGTGGTAGGGAGGGCAAGTAAATGCTTCAGATGTTGGTTCAGTCTTCAGGTTTTTGCTTTGGTATACTCTACTGTTTTTTTTTTTTTTGTTCCAATACATTCAGTTATGTCCATTCTGCTATCTGGGTGACAATTATAGAATATAGTTTGATGAAACTTTCAGTCTCTCACTGGGAGGGGCCTTTCTGGGTTTCATCTTTGGTCTTTAGATAACAATTCAGACTGGTACCTTGCTCTAGAGCTGAGTCAGGTGGGGTCCATGAGAACTTTGTGACTCAACTGATTTAACTCAATTAATATTTATTGAGCATTTACTATGGCCCAGACACTGCTAGAAACTGGACCAAGGAGTTGTATTTCCTAAAGTCACTGCCTGCATGAAAAGTCACCAAAGACATCATATAAATGGTGGTAAGTGCCAGAAAGGATATGTAGACTATTATTTTGAGAAAGAAGGATTGCCTTGCATGTACTAGGACTTTAAGGAATAATTATTAATCTTTTGTACATGAACACAATAGCAGCCTCAAATCTATTGCTCTTGGCTTTTATTTTTATCCTTATGCTTCTTATTTCTCTAAAACTGAAAAAAAAAAGCTTCAACATTTGTTTTTTTCAATATAACTGATATGACTAATCCCTAGCACTTCTGCTATCCTAAGGAAGGAAATGATTGCTTTTGCCATGTCCTTGTTTGAGCTCAAGGCTGTGATGCATGCTATTGCCCCACTTTTGCAGACGAGGAAACTTTGTTTAGGTTTAAAAACAACTTCAGGGTTTTTGAAGTGGTAAAAGAAAAAAAAAAAGTCTCCCTACAGCTGATACCTGGAAATTAAGAACTGCTTGAGTGTGGGGTCAGACTGTTTGGGCTAGATGCTTGTTTAAACAGGGTTTATTACCTAGTCCTATTTATTTACTCTTTCTGAGCCTTATTTTTCCCCTTGGTAAAATGAATGTACTAATAATACTGACCTCTTAGGATTGTTGTCTGATTAAATGAGATTATATATGCAAAGCACTTAGTGTATGCTACGTGCTCAATAAAGTCCAGTTAGTAATACTGCCATTATTATGATGATAAGAAAGGAGCAGAGAGCTCAAAATAAAGCTTTAGAAATGAGCATGAAAATTTATATAAGCTAAAAAAATCCCATTGAGATTTCTCTATTTGTAAAATGAGCTAAAAATAAAAAAATCTTGTTGGCTTAGAATTTCTAGGGGGATTGAATGAGAAAATGTATATTGAAAATGCATGTCCCAACACCTGGCAAAGGCTCAGCTCTCAGAAATTGTTAGTCCCTATTATCAGCACAAGACAGAAGCAATTAGTGGAGGCTGACCTTTGGCCAGAGGTCAGACAGACTCATCAGGCTGGGCAGGGATTTGGGAAACCCTGAAGGATTGGTAGGAGGGTGCCTGGAATTACTTGCAGGTGTGTTGCGGTCACTTGGCCACAGGCTCATGGCTGATGTTCAGGAAGGGCAAAAGAAACAAGGACTGAGCTCCTGGAGACTGAACTTGGGGAAAGGAAAAATGAGAAAAAGAGAAGAATCAGAACCGAAAAGGAGTGGGTATAAATACTGTGGCCGGACATGCGCGTAGGATTCCCAGGAGGGGACATGAGAGAGTGGGGCTCTTTGCTTCTTTTGACTGGGAAGGCTCGCTAGATTTAGAGTCTGCAGGTGGTGGCTGGACGAACTGGGATTCTGAGCCATTTCAGGTCAAGCCAGTGGCTCAGCTGGTGAGTGATGCAGCACAGCTATTGGCAGATATAAAACAGTGGAGTGGGGAGGGGTCAGAGGGAAGAGTGAAGGAAGCTGGAGACCAGCTCCCCAGTTCAGACCACAGATGCACTTTTTCTTTTTGTCAGAGATCAGGGATCAGAGGTACAGCTTGGTGAGAAGCAGTGTCTTTAGAAAACCCTCCATCTGCCTGGGGTCTGGATGTGTGAGCATCTCCAAAAGTCTTGTCTTCCTCCAGTGGGACATTTCTTGGAAAGAAAAATCTCCTTTCTTCCACAGTCAAGGAAATAAATGCCTGCTCTGTGAGTTGGTTGCTCCATAAGAATCCAAATCTTGCTTCCTAAGGGTCTGGAGCAAACAACTTCAGCCCAAGGACATCCCAGGACAGTAAATGGTAACAAACAAAAACACAGCAGGACATAGGATCAGAATGAGATTTATGGGTCCTGTCTTCATCAACTGTTCCAGGGAGAGTGGGGAGAGCACTGGAGGCCAGATCTGCCAAACCTCTTAATTCTGCTTGAGGTCCTGGGGTGTTCTCATTCTGTCTTTTCTCAAGCAGGGGAGAAAAGACAGGACTCCCTATAGTGAGAGAGACCTGTGGTTATCACAGCTCAACCACAGGGGTCGGTGGCTGCCTCAGTGTTACACGGAGCATTTCTGTTCTCAGCATAGTCTCAGCAACAAATCTGACACTGTAGTGCTTGAGAGAGGCCAGTGCCCCTCCTGCATGGCAATACATCTTATTTCAAGGACAAGGGATCAAGGAAAGCTTGGGTTCTTTCTTCCTAGTTCTTACATGGGCCAAATCCCTGGCACTCTCTTCAGAAGGCCAATAGCTGCCTTGTTGCTGAAAACAATGGAGGACTCATCAGTCCAAGGCCATGTTTGCCTCCAACACTGTGGAGAAGGGACCTGGCAACTGAGTTGTCTGTGATAAGGGAGTGTATTAATCTGTTTTCCATTGCTACAACAAAATACCTGAGGTTGGGTGATAAGTAAAAGAGAGATTTATTTAGCTCACAGTTTTAGAGGTTCAGGGGAATGGTCATTATCAGCCCAGTTCTGGTGAAAGCCTCATGGCTGATGGCATCAGGATGGCAGGAGAGCATTGGTGAGCCAGGAAGCCAAAGCACCAGGAAGGGCTGGTGTTGCTCTTTTATAACCACTCACTCTCGTGGGTCCTATAGGTGAGCTATGTCATCCCTTTGGAGGACAATGCCCCCAGTGACCCAATGACCTTGGACTAAGCCCACCTCCTAAAGGCCACACTAAAGACCAAGCCTCCAACACCTGCCCTTTTGTAGGACAAGCCACATCAAAGCTCTAGCAGGTGGTTAACTTCTTGTCTCAATGAGGACTTCCTAAGGGTCCACAGATGTGGTTGATGCTGACCATTGTTTGTAGAAGGATATGTGTGGTTTGGTGCAGTGGTTCTCAAACTTTGGTGTGCCTGAGCAGAAACTGGGTGTGTCTTGGGAATTTAGATTTCTGGATTGCAACTGTAATGATTCTGATTCAGTCAGTCTGAGGCAACTCTGTCCGTCTGTGGTTTTATGAAGCTTCCCAGGTAAGGCCAGTGCAGCTGGGCCATGAATCATGCTTTGAGAATTGTGGGCAGTGTGGGATGAGTCCTAGGCTGAGACTCAGAAGAAGGGAGTTCTGGTCTTGGATCTTCCTCTAGTGTGCTGTGCAACCTTGTGCAAGTCTCCTTCCATCTCTGGGCCTGTTTCTTCTATAAAATAAAGGAGTTGGACTGGATCAGAAAGTCTCACCCCAGGCTGCACAATAGAGTCTTGTGGTAGCTTTGACAAAATGCTGGTGCCTGAGCCACTCCCAGAGACCCAGAGCTCAGGCTGGCCTGGCATTTCTGTGGGTGACTCTAATTGCTGTGGGATTGAGGACTACTGTCTAGTTGATGACCAGTTTTCCTTCCCATTGTGGAATTCTGAACCTGTCCAATGCCACATTATCCATGCCTCGTTTCCTCGTTAATCCCTGTCACAGGGGAAGGGTTTTCTATGTAATACAATTTTCCAAGTAATTAAAGAGTACTGAATAATTAGAGCATTTACAAATAATTAAAGAGTCATCATTAAAGCACCAACTTTTTAAAACTTTCATCCTACGTTGATCTCCCTTCTTAACCAAAATGTCAAAATCTTTTTGATGATTTGAAGTTACTGTCATGGTCTCTCATTTGTGCATTCATTTCAGGAATACACATTTTGTGTCTACTGAGTGTTAGGTGAAAAAAATTGTTACAGTACAGCCTAAAAATAGAGGGAGTATGGGTTGGTAATAATGATGATGATGATGATGATAAAACTAATATTTGAACATTCATGAAGTGCTTATTATGTGATAGGTACTATTCTAAGCATTCTAGTTTTATTATCTCATTCAATGCTCATGATGACCTTCTCAGGCAGGTGGAATTACATTCCCATCCTATGGATGGGAAAAAATAAGACACAGAGAGGTTCTATACCTTCTCAAGGTCACACAGCCAGGGGAATTGGGATTCAAATCAGTATCTGACTTCTCTAGATGGGCTAGATGGTTGTTCCCTCCTAGAGCATCAGTTTTCCTCTGTGCTGAGTGATCATGTGCTGCTTTGGTACCTCATGCCTCACAGGTCTCTGTCTGCTTCCCAGGTCCCTCAGGAGGTCTCTCTCCTGCATCAAGGAGAGCCTGCGTATATTCATTGACCTGGGGGAGACAGACAAGGCTGCTGAGGCCTGGCTGGGGGCTGGGCGACTCCACTACCTCATGCAGGAAGACGAGCTGGTGGAGCTGTACCTGCAGGTTGGTAGGGATCTGCTGAAGTGGGCCCTTTAAGGAGGCAGCTGTTCCTCTAGATTGACTGGCTAGAACCAGAGAGGGTGATGTTCCTGCCAGGAGGTCCTGGGGACTGGGAGAGGGGGACTGGGCTGGAAGATAGGGCATTTGTTTGCCACTAACTATTGGTGTGAACTGGAGAGCATTTGTATTCTTTCCAGGTTTCACTGTCTGTGACTGGAAAGTGCAGGTTTTGGATTAGATCCCGGGTTCAGTCACTTTTCATTAAACTCATGGCTTTGCTATATCCGTGCGTCTTCTGTACTGCGATTCACTCGTTTTTCTTTGACTCAACTCATTTTTTATACTTAGCTTTCCCCTAAGTAATGCTATCTGAAACCACTGGTTTGATCTGTAATTAATCTTTTTTTTTTTTTGGTCCCTCTAAAATACATAAAAATAAATAATTATTTTTAAAACTTTTTAATTTGTTATACATGCTTGCAGAATACGAGTCATTTCATATTACATATAAAGAGCACAGTTTTTCAAGTCTCTGGTTTTACAATGACTATTTTCACACCATTTGTGTTTTTATATATGTACTTAGCATACTGATGTCTAACTCATTTTGCCATTGTTCCTATCCCCTTGTCCCTTCCCTCCCTTTGTTCTATTTAACATTTCTTTATTCACTTCTTGTAACACCAAAAGAAATCTCTCACGTATGTTGGGAAACCGTCCCACCAAGACTCCCTGAGCCTTCTTCCATGCCTGTGTGTGTACAGGCCAATCCTGATTTGGGGGGACTTTAGCAGAGGATCAAAGTGGGTGGGATCTGGATCTCATTCCTGCCAGTCCCGCGGAGGCCTGGAAGTCCTTCTCTCTGCCTTTGACAGCCTCTCTGTCCCACCCAGGCAGCCATCCAGACAGCTTTGAAGTCAGAGGAGCCCTCGCTGGCCCTCAAGCTCTACGAGGAGGCTGGCGATGTGTTCTTCAATGGGACGCGTCACCGGCAGCGCGCAGTGGAGTATTATCGGGTGAGTTGGAGGCTGTGCGGTGAATGTGCGCAGGCGCACACTGGACTTCAGCTGGGTCCCTCATACCCTTTCTTACTGGTATTTCTTTTCCTTCCCTTCCTAGTTCAGTGCTCACATACTCGCCCTTGCTTGAATCAGCAGAGGGATCTGATAAACTCAGTGTCATTCTCAGCCTTCATACGTCATCCTTCCTGGAATAATACCCCATAGCCATCACATCTCATGGGAGCATGGTACTTTATAGTTTGTAGCATACCTCTGTGTTTACTAGTGTTTGCAACTTGCTCTTGGTGGCATAGTGGGAGATTATGTAAAGAGGTGCATGAGTTGGCCCTACAAACATTTTACTATGTTATCATTCAGCATGTATTAAAATGTTCTTTTAAAATTTAAAGTGTATAACACCACTTAATCAAGTTCACGATTTCACAGATATTATTGCAAAGACTGAGGCAGGAAAATCAGAGTTGAGTAAAAAAATAATACTGACTAAATAAATGCCCAGATATTAAGCCGATGCATCCTTGTTGTTTATCGCTGGCTGGTGTGTGCTAACCTCTTTATCTTATTTGATGCTAAAATTTTATTTATTCAGATATTCATTCATTTGTTTAGTTATTTACTCATCAGACACGAACAGGCACCTAGGATGCGCCAAGACGGGACTAGATATAGGCAGAAGAAGAAACATACCTCTGACTATTAGTCTGCTCACTTATTTCATAGGCATTTTGTAGGTGAGAAAACTGAGGCTCGGAGAGATGAAGAGGCCCATCTACAATTACATCATCATAAAATAACAGAAATGAGCATTTACTGAGCACTGTCTGACACTATGCACACACTTGTATGTGTCCTTCACAGATGAGTGCTGTGTGTATCAAGGCAACACACAGCTGAGAGGTGAATTACTTCCCAGGTGACCTTAGGAAAAGTCACTTCCCTTTCCC
Source organism: Tamias sibiricus (assembly GCA_025594165.1). Taxonomy (NCBI): domain Eukaryota; kingdom Metazoa; phylum Chordata; class Mammalia; order Rodentia; family Sciuridae; genus Tamias; species Tamias sibiricus. Next base: position 62,766,747 of record CM046662.1, read on the forward strand.
ACTATCCTCTGCTCTGATTATAGGAGGCCTAATGACCTCTACAACCTCTCAGATCTGGGCAAAGCACCTCGAGCAAGGACCAGGAGAGTGTGTTGAGAGGAACTTCGCGTGGAAACACAGCTGGCCATCCCCAATGCCCGCTAGGAGAACACAGGACTCTTGAGAGTACATGTGCCACAGACTAAGGTCCCTGTGTCTCTGTCCTCAGGTTGGGGCTGTTCCTTTAGCAAGGAGGATGAAGGCACTGAGAACGGAGCTTCGGATTTTCAACAAGCTGACGGAGCTGCAGATCAGCCTTCAGGGCTATGAGAAGGCTTTGGAATTTGCGACACTGGCTGCCAGGCTGAGCATAGTCACAGGTAGGTGGTCTCAATGGCCAGGGTCATGGAATGGGAGAGGCAAAGTATACTAAAGCATAGGCTTGGGCTCTGGATTCAGACTTCATGGGTTCAAATCCCAGGTTCTACTGTCAGGGAAACTTTAAGCATTCTACTTCCAAGAGCCTTGAGTTTGTTATCAGCATGGCAGGATTAAAAACAGTGCCCACCTGTGCAGTTGTTATGACAACCAGAAGTAACCCACAGAAAGGCTGCAGCATAGTGCTAGGCATGAGAGTCCATGGTCAGGGTTCCCTCTGCCACACTCCTCATACATTACAGTCAGTACCATTTCCGAGTGTAAATTAAATGGCATTTTATCCCATGCATAGACAAAGCCCTCATTACCGAAGGACTTTGCTCTGAATTCTTAATGGGTTGATAGTCAAAAGCACATTTCCCCATGGAACAGAAATGTAAGCCTAACTCACAACATAGTTGAAATTGCTTGCATTTGCAGCAAAAGCTAGTAGAAACAATCTAAGTCAATGAAACAGAAAAGGCAGAATAAAAAAGAGACCTCATCTTGAATGTTAGTGCTTGAGGAAAGGCAGTGTGATTAGAGAAGACCTGATTAGATGTCAGGGTAAGTGGAATCTTTGGTGGTGGCTATTGAAGGCACTTGTGAGCACTTTCAAGGGCATCTGATGTGAATGGTAGTGGACTTTATTGTGTCTAATTGCACTTGGAAGCTCTTGCTCTTGTTTTCTTGCTAATATTTTTATACTGCAGAAACCTCATCCAAATAACTGTCTGCTAATCTCAGGAAAGGACTTAGGGGCCCTCTGGGAACACTCTACCCCTCACAGACAGTGGCTGAAGAGAGGCGGTGTACACGCCTTATACACGTGCTTCTGTGTGACTTGATTTTTCCATGTCAGAGAATTTTCTGTCCTTTGGACTTTCTCTTTTAATTTTGATTTTTGATTCTTTGAAGCTCCAAAGTGATGTTTTTAGGGGACATCCAACAGCCACTTGGCATATATTCCAAAGATACAATGATAAGCCTTTGTTCCCTATAAAGGGCTATTTTGAATTAGAGAGGTTATTTATTAAAACAATCAACTCACCAAAATGCCAAACAAGAAGACACAGGCCCATTAGAAACCAGGGTGGTTAAGTGAATGGGTCTCTGTGGTGTATATGAGACCGAGAGTTGGTCAAGGAGCCAGAGAGTGACTGCTATTGGTGGCAGCCCAAGGAGCCCACTGAAGAGGCTTTCATGGGGAGAAGACATTTGTTATACAGCTCTTCATCATAAGGAATTCCTAGCTGCTCAGTGAAGCTAGTTATGTCACCATGTCCCATCACAGAGGTTCAGAAATAATTCTGCCGCACGCTTCTGAATGACAGTGTCATCTGCAATAAGGAGAAGCTTTTCTTTAGGGAATCATCCCCAGCAAACCCTGACCAGCACACTCGCTCTACTTGGTTATCCTCAGAGACCCCACGTTTTCTTTTACAGCACTCTTGCAGGTGCTATTTTTATACTTGTGGAATTCTTTAAGGAATGCCTGTGTGCTACCAGACCATAAGCCTCATGCAGGCAGGGCCCTCCTCTGTGTTATTTTCTCTGCCCCAGGCCTCTAGTAGAACTTCAGGAAATCTTACAGAATGAATGTGCAATCAAATGATGCATAGTGCTGGCCACGTGGCATCTGTCTCAGTCTTCCAATTCCTAGGAGATCAGAAGCAGGAGCTGGTGGCCTTTCACCGCCTAGCTACCGTGTACTACGCACTACACATGTATGAGATGGCTGAGGACTGCTACCTAAAGACTCTGTCCCTTTGCCCACCATGGCTGCAGAGTCCCAAGGAGGCGCTGTACTACGCGAAGGTGTATTGTCGCCTGGGCCAACTCACCTTCTACCAGTTGAAGGTAAGAGCCAGATTTCCAAGGTCATGTGAATGGCTATCCAGCCGCACCCTTCCCTGATCCAAAGATAGTGAGGAACTTTTGGGGTGGAGTTGAGAGGACCAGAGGGACCAATATGAGGAGTCCTGGCTCACCATAGGGAGTGACTCCACAGGGGACACAATGGCTCTTTCCAGTAAACCCCACAGAGACCTCAAAGGAGCCCCCACCTTGCTGAGGAGCTAGATCCTAGCTCCTCTTTCTCTTTCCCTGCTGTAACTCCTATGGCTTCTTTATCTACCAGAGACTCTAGGCACATTGCCTAGTGCCTGTGAATCCCTGGAGGGCCTACAAAGATTGGTGAGCCCTGCCACCCGAATGGAAAACAAAAATGAAAACAAACCACCCCACCCCCAAACTAAAAGCTCCAAAATCAGACTAAATCAAAATCAAAATTACTACTTAATTGTATGTCCACAAAAGGTCATAGCTCAACTGACACTCATTTTTATGAAGGTTTACAAAATTATTTCATGAGACATGTGGGCACATATTAATATATTTGAAAAAAATGAAAGATGGGACCCTTGAATATAAGTGTGCCTAGGTCCTAAGAAGGCTTTAACCCTATTATCCTGCTTGCTGGGCTGGAGTTGCATGAACTTATTTTTCCAGCCACTTCTTGAATTGTGTTGGAAGTCTGCAATTTTATGTTATAACTCTGACCCTAGAACTATGTCCCCAAGTTCAGCTTCCCCTTACTAGAGGTCCCTGTCCTCCCTAGCACAATCCTTGATCTCTCAATTCTGATTCTTACCTGTGTTTGACTCATGGGAGCCTCAGGGTCACCCTGCTGTTCCTTTCTATGGATCAGACTTCATTTCTGGCCTGAGTATATCATTGACTGATGAGGGTTGATGAGAACCAGACATCCTTTTGTCTCACCCAAAGAAGCATCAGTTTCTCATCTCTGCTATGTAGGAAGGGAGAGGGGAGGGTTCAGGGACAGAGTGTGCATGATCTGAGTGAACCAACCAAGGGATTGCAAAGGGAAAAGCTCAAACAACCTCAAGCAGCATGTGCGATTCCTTGGTAAATATCTGCAGAACTGAGGCATAGGTTTGGTTACAGGCAGTTCTGGGTCCTGGTACTCCAGCCTCATCATGGATTGCCTTATCTCCCTCTGTGGCCCTTGGCTCTGTATATTTCCTTCCTCTGTTTCTTGGCCTCCTTTCCCTTCAGCTAGTAGGAGGCTCAAGCCCATGTCCAAAAGGATGACTGGCCATTTTCCCTGTTGTTTCAAACAGAAGAGTCCTGGAGAGTGATGGATAGGTCAGGTCGGGCCATGTACATGCCCTCGAAGCACTGTGTCCAGGGCAATGATGTGTCATGACTGGCCTAGCCTGGGTCAGATGCCACCTCTACCTGCAGAGGGAGGGGGACTGTGAAGAGTAGTGCCCATGGGACCACAGAGGAGTGGGGGAGGAACTCTCTGAGGAACCAGGACATGGGGATGGAATGTGAGCAGAAAAGTAGCTAGTGTCCCCAGCACTGCCTCCCAGTCTGTCCTGGAAGTGTTTGCTAATGCTGTTTCTTCTTTGCCCCCATACTGTGGGGTTAGGATACCCATGATGCCATTGAGTACTTCCTGTTGGCCTTGGCCGCAGCAGTCCTGCTGGGTGATGAAGAGCTGCAGGAAACCATTAGGAGCAGGCTGGACAACATCTGCCAGAGCCCCCTGTGGCAGAACAGTCCCTTGGGGTGCTCCTCAGAGAGGGCGTGGTGGCTGAGTGGCAGGGGCCTGGCCGTCTGAGGAGAGCTGTCCCGTGTCTGACCAGCTGGTGTGTCCAGCAGCTGCCTCCTTGCCCTAGGCTCTTAGGTCCTAATCAGGAGGGTCTGGGTCATCACCTGGCCCAGCCCCCTCATTTTACGATGAGAAGAGTGGAGCCCAGAGGGAGAGAGCATCATTCCGGGCCACGCAAGGAGCTGATGATGGAGCCACAGCTGGAAGTCCTGGCTCAGGGCTTTGCTCTAGAGCCTTCTCCAGGTGACTCTGGGCCTACCACACGACCTCGGAAATGTACTTTCCTGACATGTGATTCTGGAGAAAATGAGAAACCTTGCTCCCTGGGAACCTTCCTTCCTGCCCCAGTGAGGAAATCAGGCCCCACGCTGGTGAAAAGGCAGGCAGATTTGAGTGTGTGCTCTTCGCCAGTTTTCTCAGGGACAGATCCCGCCACTTGCCAGTGGAGGAACCCACAGTTTCCTTTCTTTCTTCAAAACCAAAGGAGGTGCCACTCTTCAGGCTTGCAGGGATTGGCAAGAGTGAACCCACTACCAAATCACCGAATCTTACCTCGGAATGGCCAGGTTGAGCACACGGCAGGTGAGATCTGACTGGAATTCACCAACTCCATCCGTCTGGGAAGCCATACTCCCACATAATGTCACAGAAATCCTCACAAAGTTTCCAACGGCCAAATATTGAAAAATGAGCATTAAGAAAATTATGACATAAACTATATGTAAATAGTGTACATCATTACCTATTGACTATTTATATTTACACACGTTTTGTCACCTTTATGGTGGGCACAAATGAAATGGGTTGAAGGGTGGGCCATACTGACTCAAAATGACTCTATCAATAATCTTTGAAACACCGAGTGGCTTGAAACAACATTTATTATCTCACAGTTTCTATGGGGCAGGAATCCAAGTGTGACTTAAAAGTGGCTCAGGGTGGCTCAGGGTGGCTCACAGACTGCAGTCAAGGTGTCAGCTGGGGCTGCTGTTGTCATGAGTTAAGTATCTGCTCCCAAGTACACTGTGTAGTTGTTGGCCCCAATCCATTTTATTTTTTATTTTGAGACAGGATCTTGCTAATTTGCTGAAGCTGGCCTCAAACTTGACTGCCTCAGTCTCGAGAGTTGCTGGGATTACAGGCATATGCCACCGTGCCTGGCTACTAACTGAATGCTTTAATGGAATCTGAAATTCTCTAAGGCAGTGAACTCAAAGTATGTTTCAAAAACCATCAGCATCAGCATCACTTGTGAGATTGTTTGAAATGCCAATTCTTGGGCCCCACTAAGACAGCCCTAGCTCTTGCAAGCTTTCCAGGTGATTTGAATGCACTCTAAAATTTGAGGAGCTAAGATAGACATTCTCAGGTGTGAGTAAGAATAACCTGAGGACCTGTTGAACATGAATTTATTAGTTCTCACTCTTATAATTCTGGTTCAGTAGGCAGGGATATGTCTTAGGAACAGGCATGTCAGGTGAGCATCTCCAGTGATCCTGATGCAAGTGGTCTACCCTTGCTCTGAGCAGTGTGCACATATAAGGAGATCAGGCCATCAGGATCTCCACCTGAGGCCTATCAGTTTAGGTTTGACTGTAGACCATCTTCTCTTTATTTATAGCTCTTTGGGCTGATCGGCTGTTGCTTATGTGGTGGGCTGGGAAGGAAGGGGTGCACAGAGTTGCTATTACATCTTCTGGTCGTCAAGTTATATATACACATAGGCACATTTTTCTCTTGGGGACTTGATTGTCAAATGCTCTACTCTAGAAAGTGTTCTTTCCTAGGAAGGAAATGAAATGATTTTATCCATTACCATGAAAATAGACACAATTTTTCTCCCACCACGAGCTATAAAATCTCCGAGCTGGGAGGAATGCTGTGGTTGAGGCTAGCCAGTGTAATCTCCCATGCAAAGTCCTTTCAACAACATTCTTGGGAGATGGTCAGGGGCACATGCATTCCAGAACAGTTACACATCTTGTATTTGAAGAAGGCTTGCTTGGTCCTGGAACCCTTGCTACGAACCATTCCCAATGTGACCCGGGTTACGGATTCTTTCACTTTCCCACCAACTGATCATTCTCCTTTGACCAGATTTGATGTTGTTCCTCCTAAAGTGAGGTTCCCAGAGCTTCATCAGAATTTTGTCATTGGCAGGTGAAGAGTACGAAGAGATGTTATTTTAATTAATGTACTATAATGCTGCATCTTATGTTTGTGTTGAGAGTTTTTTCCTCTCCAGCAGCCACATCTTAACCTTGGCTCACATTGAGCTTTATCATCACTGAAAGTCTCTACATCTTCTCACATGAACTTCTGTTTGGCCAGATCTTTCTCAGTTGCTGCAAATATACATGTAAATTGACATATGCATATACAAACACACACACAGGCACACACGCGTATGTGAGGGGTGTTATGTCTACCCACCTTACATTTCATTGAAAGTGTTGATGACATTTTTCTAATTCTGTGTGTTTTGATTCATCTATGAATATGGTAAATTTGTCTCTAACCAGATATAAATACTCAGTGTGCTTCCAAAGACAAGGGTAAGACTTTTTTTTTAAATGAGCAAAACATTGTACTATATAATCACAATTACTATATCCTATATGTAAATTGCTTGCTTCGTCTTTAAAAGTTTTTGAAATTTTCATTTTGAAAATGTGAGCAGTTTTCCTTGGAATTGTGTTGATGCTCTTTTTCTCATGATCCACAGAAAGTGAAGTGGTGATTGGATCTGGTCTCTATTTATTATAATATATCATAGCCAAAGGTGAATTCATTAACTTCTTTATCTTATCCCTCCTCCCCAAATTTCTGTGGGTCATTTCCCTCCTGGCTTCTTGTATTCAATCTAAATAAAGAACAAGGACAGAATTGCAACATCGTGGAAAACCCTGTAGCATGTTTTCTCGGCTTTCAGGTACATTACTTCCCTATCCAACAATCTGAATATGAATACTGCTTTTATCCTTTTCTTAATGCTTTTCCATTAATTTAGGAGAGTTTTATATATATATTGTATATGTATGTGTTCTTTTTAAGTACAATGTAACTAATTTGACAGAAATTTATTTGGAGAAGGGAATAGGCAGGGAGAAGAGTATTAGAATTGGGGGTGCAATTCATTAAATTGCAGAGCGACTTTGGGTAACTCACTTAATCTCTATACACCTCATATCTCTTAGCTTTAAAATAAGTCCCCCTGAAGGTTCCTGTTCTGTGACATTATTTTCATACTACACGATCAGCTTAAGAGATGGTATATAAGACATGAAATCATCTTCTTATACCTTAATTTTATTCTCTTCTTTTTAAAGGCAAATAAACTGAGAAATAGAAAAGTGGTTTTTCTCCTAGCAGCATAGATAGTTAGTGGCAAACACAGCTGTATTCTAGGTCTCATGATGCAAGGATGTAGTTGCATGAATGACAGGATTTCTGTAATTCAGGGTCACTTTCACAGGTACTTACGTGTCTACATGTTTGCATGTGTATATGTGGACATGCATTTATTGCCATATGCACTACCCAAAGAGCTTTTAGCCAAAGTTTTAAAAGTATTGATTTACATCTTTTACTAATATAGGCTCATTTTGTAAAGATGACTGGTACAATATGAGACATACTTGCATAGCTTTCCACAAGTAGGATTCCACAGATAACAGCAAATTCAATGGGAACAAAACAGTGCCCTAAATTTGAGCTAGGTCCTGTGGTTTAGAGCAGGTACCCAGCCTGGGCCTGATCCGGCACTGTTGGAAACTAGATGAACAAGTGGCAGGGAATGAAGAAGACAGACGAACACCAGTCACTTTCTTTTTGAGCACCAGAAAAATGAGGAAAGTGGCTAAGAGGACGGACTTCCTCACAATGCAGGTCAATGACTTCCAAGCCGTATCTGGGCACATGCTTCCCAAATCAGGGAAGTGGAGGCCCATTTGGGTGAGAGAAAAGGGGTAAATGCTGTACTATTTAGTGTGATTCAGGATCAGAAGCATTGTGATGGAAGTCAGTTATAGGGTATTATGGGCTCTAAGAGGAGGGATTTTACCAGGCATGAGAGTGAGGGTATCCCAGAGAAAGTGATGTCTAAGCTGAGTCCATAACAGAAAGACCTACTTAATTCTAACTGTGGGTTAGCAAGTTGGCGTTGACAGTCAGGGCATGTGTCAAGTGAAGGTCCAGAGCGGGGAGAGGCATTTCCTGAGAGCAGCAGTGAGTTCAACAAGGCTGGAGCAGTCAGGGGAGCAGGGGTGGGAGGTGAAGGAGAGGTTGGAGAGGGGGATGGAGACAGGCACAGGAGTTTGGACTTCTCCTTGAGGAGTTTGGACTTCACCTTGAGGGCGAGGGAGAGACACAGAAGAGTTATAAAGCCCCGAGAGAGAGGCGTGGGATTTGTGCTTTAGAAAGATGATTCTGGATGTGGCATGAGAATGGATTAAAGACAGCAGAAGGGGAGATTGGGGGCCCATTAGGACCTGGATGTTGCAACAGGCACTTTAGCCCTTATTTGAATTTCACCCTTGTCCCTACTAATGCCCTTCTCTCCCCCAGGATCCAGCCCAGGGTTCCACATCACATCAGTTGCCATGTTTCCCTAGCCAGCTCAGATCTGTAACATCTTCTCAGTCTTTTCACAACCTTGACGGTTTTGGCTTTCTTCATTTTGATAGTTGCTCTTATTAAGATGTATGGGCAAGGGCCAAAGAGGAAGAAAGTCAAGGAGATGGGTTCTGTACTCATCAGGTGGCAGCAAGGGAACAGGTTTTAGAGTCAGGCATCCCTGGGTGAGATTCTGTTTCTTACTGAACCAAGCATTGTCAAGCATATGTCAGATGGAACACATAAAAGTACACACAGTGCCTGGTGTAGAAGGTAAACACTAGATGGTCTGAAAAAGATTTTTATTATAAATCTTTATTTCATACAGAATGAAATGGCTGAAGCAAATCTATCTTTGGGGACAATATTTTATTCAAGGAAGAATGAAACCTAATCCAGGACTCAACAGAATGAAGATATTTTTAAAAGAAGTTAATTTTTGTGTTCTACAAAATGCATACTACGACCCCACCCATCAGTCTGTTTATTTTAAAGTTAAGCTTTAAACTTTCTTTTTATTTTAGGTTTTGTTTTCTGTTTCACCATTCAGTTTCACATTCTGTTTCTTTCTGGAGTAAACCTCGGTGTGATGGACTTGTAGCCAGCCCCCAGCCCCCAACCCCCAGCCCCCAGCCTTGGCTGGGACTCTGGTCCTGCATTCAGAGACATGTGGGTCTGAAGCAGGTCTCACTGAGAAACCTGAGCAAGTTACTTTATCTCTTTAAGCCTCATTTATTCCTCTGCTTGGAGTTTTAATTGAGACAATGTGTGTGGATGGCTTGGCATGAGCACTCAATTTCTGGTAATGTCACAAGGAAGCGGAATTAAGTAGTTTTAGCATATCTGGCTTTGCTCCCTCCTGTTTGGGCAGGGGCGTTGGGGGTGGTCTTTGCTCTTGGACTTTTACCTTGGCCGTATTACCTCGTGGGTGGGAAGGCATGTCTTTCCCAGTATGTACCTACCTAATCCCCTCTCCCTTGTCAGTGTTTTAGAACTCAGAGGGCTTAGTGGACAGAGTCCACTTCTGCTGGAAGTCCGGGTTCTGAGAACTTGCACTTGGTTGACATTCTTCTGAAGGGTGGCTTCTCTCCAGGGAACCAGAGGCAGGTGGTGGCAGCTTCAAGGGTGTGGACTCTGACCATCTGTGGGGTCACAGGTGGGACCAAGAATAACATGTGTGGCTGAGACTCCGCATGGGGTGGCTCAGTTTAGTTTCTCAGGAGAGGCTGGTAGACAAGTGAGAGGGAGGGAGGCTTTTGAAATTATTTAAAGGTAGGAACCCCAGCTTCCACTTCTGGGGCTGCTTCTGATTCATTGTCCAGGGCATCAAGGTAGATCAAGGAATGAGTCCTTTCCAGGTGAGCTTCAGACAGGGTAGGTGTGGGGAGGATGACTGAGGTCACATTGGTGATGAATGAGAAGGCAGGCTAATCCAGGGTCTCTCTCTGTGAGAAATCAAGAGCTCCAGCAGGGGGCAGTAATGTCTTTCTTAAATAGTACATATTGTTACCAAAGAATGTATTTATAACTTTGGGTCAGCCTACGACAACAGTTTTCAAACCCTCATCCACAGTAAGAACGATGCTTTACGTTGTATTTCAGTACATATATGCGTAAGCATGTTTGTTGGACAAATACTTTTAATTCCTCATAATGTGGAATGCACTCTGAATAGTCATTTTAATAAATAGTCATTTAAAAAATAGTATTACCATTAAAAATATAAAGTATGTCTTGCTAAATGGATTTCTTTCACTAACATACAGTTTGAAAAGTGCTGACCTGGAGGTCGGTCTCTAAAAAAGTACAGGAGGGCTCTGGCTTCTGTTCATTTTTTTTAATTATTATTATTATTTTTTAAATATCTCATTTGATGGACAACTTTTTGAGACCAAAGATTGAGTATGTTTCAAAATAAAAATAACGGTTGGCATTGAATTCATTAGGTCTTATGCAATACCTTTGTGAGGATTCTCTCCTATAATCCAGCAACATTTTGAGGCAGATACTATTTATTTCTATTGGGATTTATAAAATGAAAATATTTTGCCTAAATCTGTGTTAGTAAGTTTTTGGGTGAGATTTGAACCCAAGTCTCTGCTACTGAATGAGAGCACTAAACCATTATTTCATATTGTATATCTAGGACAGGAACATGTTGTGGAAGAGATGCTGTCCCTAATGTTTTCATGAATAGAAGCTAGATTGAAACTTGTATCTGCAATTTGCAATATTGGAATGAAATCAACACACTTGATTCTAGTGGGTAAAAAAAACTGATGATGTCCAAATGGAAAAGGAAAGGAGAAAAGAAAGGTTATAATGACTAAGTGGGGATAGGGCAGGAAAATTATAAACTAGATTTTGAAGATTCCTAGTTGGGGAGTGGATGAGTGAAGAGAACTAGCAAGAAACCCTAGAGTCAATAGGAGAGGTATATAGACACCTGAGCAAGGGGCGGGCAGCCAGTGCAGACTACAGGGTCTCACCCACCATGATCTTTTTCTTTTTTGGTACCAGGGATTGAACTCAGGGGCACTAGACCACTGGGCCACATCCCTGCCCCCCCTTTTTTTTGTATTAGAGACAGGGTCTCACTGAGTTGCTAAGTGCCTCACCATTGCTGAGGCTGGCTTTGAATTCACAATCCTCCTGTCTCAGCCTCCCAAGTGCTGGGGTTACAGGCCTGCACCACCGCGCCCGGCCCACCATGATCTTATAGCTTGAATTGTAGAAGCATAACGGGAGATCAAAGACATGAGAGAATAGCCTGATTTTGATGGAAAAAGCTGTTAGGGACATCCTCCTCCTCCAAATATGTCATATGCAACAAATAGACTGGGAGAAGTCCACATTCATGGGGGGATGCTTTAATTCTCATGCATAGATAGTGGTAGAAGCAGTTTTTCATTCATGCAGAATATTTATCAGTGCTTGGCTATCTGTTCCCTTAGCCTCCTATTTGATTTGCATTTGGGATTGCAAAATTTTACCATCAACTATGAAAAGGATTTTGAAATAGGTGACCTCTCCTGTCTTTCATTTTGACCTTTCAGATGTAGAGTATATATTTAAATGTAGGTAGCTGTAGGGTGTTTATTTATATTTTTTAAGTGTGATGAACCTGACTCTCAACTACTTTACCTGTCTTGTATGGCCCAGATATTACCTGTGAAGGAGACTTGTTTTGTTCTTAAACTCTCTTAGAAGTTGAGAATGTCTGGTGCTCGTTCCTCTGGAGATATACTGGACATTGGCCTATGGAGATACTCATAGGAGTGTCCCTGAATTTTCTGACCATTGTCCCAGACAAGCATGGTGCTGGCTGCATTTGCTTTCCTCCCCAGGGAGCTGCCACAGACCAGCCTGTGCTAACAGCTGCATGGTGATCCTGGTGACCGAACAGCTAGTTATTCATAAACAGAACAAAACTGACTTGTCTGTCCTAGAGCATGCAGCTTTGAGATGCTGGTGGGTGGAGGGAAGCCTGGCCAAACTGAGAGATGGCTTTGTGGATTTGCATTTTGAGTTACTTAAAATGCCTAAGAGATTATATAGACTGATATTCTGACCCTCCTCCAAGTCCTGTGGCATTCTTCCTCTTTTTCCAGTTACATAAAGTCTGCCTGTCTTTCTTTTTCTTCATGTCCTTAGATTATGTTTTCCCCTTTGCACATGCTCTTAGAGCCTTGTGCTTTTCTTTCAGAGCACTCATCTTAGTTTAAGTTATTCTTTCCGCAACTTAGTTTTGTCTTTCTTTCTTTGAAATAATGCCCATGAACTACCTGTACTGGAAGCTCCACAAGACCCAGGACCTTGGCAGGGCCACTCATCTCTGTATTCCAAGTCCAGCCCTGTGTCTGATACATGGTAGACATGCACTAGAGATTTGTTGAGTGACAGTGACCTTGGTTTGAATGAATGAAACTTTGGATTCAGGTTTTGAATCTTATTGGCTTCTTATTGTTTACGAGAGGGAGAAAGTATTTAAAACAGAATCTGATTGCTAATTGCTCATAAATGATTGGTATATCAGGTGATAGGAGAGTTCACATGCATAGCAGGAGCTCAACAGAAGTTTATTGACAATAATAAACATAATCTTCATTTTCTTAGAATGTATAATGAGTAGTTATAGATGCAGTGAGTCTCTTTCTAATTTTCAAACAGGTAATAATCATGAGTAGGGTAACCATGGTATTTCACTGAGCTGATACAAGGAGTTGTGCTAAAGAAGCCACCTACAGTATTTCTTCTAATGACCTACAAAGAATATATCATTATCACTGCTTCCCAGATGAAGAAATCAGGACTCAAAAGTAGTTTGGACATGTGCAGAGATGTGGCCTGACCTGAAAATCAATTCTTTTCAGTAACTATGTAATTCTGGTTACACATTTTCACTTTCAGAACTCGAGATCTTGAAGAGAAATACTTCACTGTGTATATCAGAGTCCCTTCTCTCTAAGGAGGGGGGATGGCCAGAAAGTAGAAAGGGAGTGACCTTGGTTTTTTGTACCAATACCCCAAGACATCCTTTCAGTGATGGATAGCCTATGGAATACTGGGGATCAGGGAGCAGGTGACATCTTTAGAATATTTTTTTTTCCTATATGGTCAGAGAATTGTTTCAGATCCCAAATATCCTTCCTCAGGAATCATAAGTTGAGGGTGTGGCCAGATGCAGTCCCTTCCCTCTAGTACCTGTCAGTCTGCTCAGAGGAGACTGGACACATGTGCAGTATAGATGTCTTAGGAGGAAAGAAATCTGAGTTTGGTGGGACAGAGGAGGCAGACAGCCATTTCTCCACTCATTTGTCCATCCATCCATCCATCTATCCATCCATCCATCCATCCATCCATCCATCCATCCATCCATCCATTCATCCCTCCATCTATTGAGCCAGTCAACCAACAAATATTCAACACCTCTTCTGTGTTAGGCTTACACTCCAGTGAACAAGTAATGACAGTGCCTGACTTCATGCTGCCTGTGGGCTTCTTGGTATGACAGGGCCCTCTGATGAACTTCTTCAGCATTTTCACCAGAACAGTTTAGGTTTCAGCCCATATATCCCAGAAACTCTGCTAAAATTTGTACTTCTCTTATATCATTAACTTCTCTTAACACCCTCTCCCCAAGAATTAATTGAATAGCATAATTGTTCATACAGTGCATGTGAAAAAAACAAGTTCAGAGGTGTTACAAGAGAAGACTTCTCATCCAAAGTCCTGCAGGTAGAAAATTAAAGTGGAGATTCCAGCCCAAGCCTCATCCATATTGCAAGTATTGCATAAAACTTCATCTGGACTTTTACTAAATTTCATGGAACTTCAGCTAGCTATCGTTCAGGTGAGCAAGAGGTCTAGATGGACAGTGGTGCCACTGAACAGCTCTGTTGTGGCTTCAGACAAATGTTTAGGATCTTGTTATCTTATATTCATCATTGGTAAACAGGAGTGCAATAGAATTCATGGGACTGTTGAGAGGATCGAATGAGTTAATACATATAAACTACGTGACATGTGGATGTACTGTTGGCTGTTGTTATAGTGACAGACATTTCAGAAGAGCCCTTTTTTTGTGTGTGAAGAAGATAATGAATTCAGCTTGCAACATGTAGAGAAAGCACTTCTATTTTGCCTTCAACTGAATGTACAACAACTACATTTTATTTTCCACTCGATTATGGGCTACGAGATCAGAGATTCTCTGTCTGGGTCACCTCTTGCACCCATAGCACTAGAATAATATCTGACCCATGGAAGATGCTCAAAATTTATTTATCAACTAAAAGAACAAATAAGTAAATGAATGGACTATTGGCATTATTTACAGTGTATTTATACATGGATAAAATAATAAAATAAGTAAATATGTACCCTATAGGACATGGATATGACCTGAAATAGAGAGGTAATTTACCAAGTGTTGGCTTCCTGCAGTGTTGAAGGACATGCAACTTCCAGGAAGAAGTGGTGGGGGCAGGGGTCATTCTCTTTCAGTTTGAACATGAACCACCATTCCAGGGTTCTGTGATGTCCTGGACCAGGCCTGTAGAACATCCTGAAGTTCTGCCCCAGCCAACCAAGTGGCCAATCCTCATGAAAGAAAAAGACCTTTCTTCCTGCCCTCTAACTTCAAACTGGGGGTCAAAGGCCTTGGGCTGGTTTGAAAATAAATAAAAGCCCTGAACAGACAAAAGATATTCTGGAGCCAGCCCTCAATGTAAACACCAGCTTTCCTCTCTAGCCAAAGCTTCCAGGCACTTCCCTGGGCCCATCATGACCTCTCTTAGCCTAAAGGCCTGCTGGCTGTGGCTGGTTCTGGTGGGCTTGTGGGAAGTGATGGAGAGGCTCTGAAGAAAATCCAGGCTAGGTCTCTAACAGCTGGTTCTCTGAAAAACAAAATGTGTACATATGTATGCATTCTCAAGCCTATTTTGAGTTTTATTTTTATAAATATAATTGTATAATATACAATTCACAAATAACAATAAAATATCAATACTTTTCATTATAAATTCCATATAGGCAATTGATTCTCAGACAATGCATCTATTTATTTATGTGGAACTCTTGTATTTAGCGTCACTATGGCCACAATTGAATAACCAATGGTAATTTTGACATAAATGCTGGTTGATATTTTTGTGAGCAAGTAAATATGAAAGTGAAACTACAAAGATGTTGGAAATCCATAATTTATTGATGTGATTTCTTTTGCTGAATCAGAAAGAATTCCCTCAGTTTTTGCACTCATCCCAATGTAACAGCTTCAGAGTGGATAGTTTTAAATACACTCTGAATTTTTAGCATCACATTCCTAAGTCTAGACAATCAACAGAACTGTTGTACATTCTAAAGCCCTGATTTATAGCATTTGAAAATGTTTGCAGTGTAAACATTCCCCCC